>OX645060.1:99844482-101094482 GCA_951905685.1 Eumerus sabulonum
CCCAGGCTGATTGCAATTTGGGGCACAAGCCTTTTTTCCGTTGTGGGTTGTACAGCCATACCAATTGTCCGGTCTCGAATCCAGAAGTATTCGCCCTCAAGTCGTATCGCGCCTTCATTTTATCGCTGACCAAGTTCAGTCGCTCCCGGATGAACTGATGGATAGAGTTCAGCTGTTCTTCCTTTTCGGTTACGAAGTCTTCCCTGCCGCTAGTTGTCGGTAGTACCACGCCAAACTTCAAGTCCGATGGAAGTCGGAGATCAGTTCCAAAAATGGCTTCGGCGGGTGTTGTTGCCGTTGAATTGTGCTGTGCCGAACGGTATGCCATTAAGAAAAGGGGAAGATGTTCATCCCAGTCCTTCTGATCTCCGACGACGACTTTTCTCAGGTATTCCTCCATCGTCCGGTTGAACCTTTCGACCATGCCATCAGATTGTGGATGTAATGGTGTTGTCCGCGTCTTTCTGATACCTAGCATGTCACAGAGTTCTTTGAACACCGACGACTCGAAGTTTCTCCCTTGGTCTGAGTGCAGTTCCATTGGTACTCCATAACGCGAAACCCAGTTATTCACGAATGCATCCGAAATGGTTTTGGCTTCCTGGTTCGGGATGCAAAACACCTCAGGCCACTTGCTGAAGTAATCGATCACCACTAGCGCGTACTTGTTTCCAGCGTTGCTCGTTGGGAATGGGCCTGCAATGTCCATTGCGATACGTTCGAACGGTGCTCCAACATTGTACTGCTGCATATTTCCTCGAGTTTTCCTAACTGGACCCTTTGCCTTCGCACACTGTTCACACCTGCGAATGAAACGCGTAACCGACTCATGGCATCCTACCCAGTAGAAACGTCTCTTGATCTTTTCTACAGTCTTGTTAACACCAAGATGACCCCCGCTTTGTCCCTCGTGGTATTCTCGGATGATCTCGTCGATTTGCCCTTTTGGAATTACCAGCAGATCGTTTACAATGTTCCCGTCCTCACTTTCCCAACTGCGGTAGAGGCAACCGTTCTTCAGCTTCAAACTCTGCCATTGAGCCCAGCAAGCTTTCACGATTGGGCTTTCACTGGATATTTGCTGCCAACTTGGTCGAAAACCTCGTTCTTGGTATCCGATGATGACCGCCAGATCGGCATCTTCTCGCTGCTTTCTTCCCACCTTCTCGGCACTCCAAGCATTCTCTGGCAGCACATGGAAACGACGGATATTGGTGACCTCTTCCTTGGTCTCGGCGCGTGAACAATGTTTGCATTCAACATCGCAAGGTCGCCTCGATAATGCATCCGCATTTCCATGACTGCTTCCCTTCCGGTGTTCGATACTGAAGTCATAACTCTGGATTCTCTCTATCCATCTAGCAAGCTGGCCTTCCGGGTTTTTGAACTGCAGCAGCCATCTCAACGCTGCGTGGTCCGTCCTAAGATGAAAAGCTTGGCCATAGAGATATTTGTGGAAATGCTTGACACAGTCGACCACGGCTAAAAGCTCCCTCCTAGTTACACAGTAGTTCCTCTCCGGCTTCGATAGGATCCTACTGTAGTAAGCGATGACCCGCTCCCGCCCGTCAATCATTTGAGAGAGTACTCCTCCGATTCCATGTCCGCTCGCATCTGTGTCCAAAATGAACTTTTCTCCCGGGACAGGATATGCAAGAATCTGCGCACTGCAGAGCAATTCCTTCAGGTGAATGAACGCTTCCTCCTGCGGCTTCTCCCACTTGAATGGCCGATTCTTTTTGGTGAGCTCGTGCAAACTGCTGGCAACGTTTGCAAATCCTGGGATGAATCGCCTGTAATACGTGCAAAGTCCCAGGAATGACCTTAACTCATGAAGATTCTTCGGCCGCGGCCATTCCTTAACCGCCGAGATTTTCTCTTCGTCTGTGTGGACTCCTTCTGCAGTCACCACATGTCCCAAGTATTTCACCTCGTTTTGGAAGAGCGAACATTTCTTCGGGCTCAATTTCAGTCCGGCTGCTTGAATACGTTCCAGTACCTCTTCAAGCTTCTTAAGGTGATCGTCGAAATCCTTGTCCATGACAATTATGTCATCCAGATAGACAAGGCAAGTCCTCCAGTGAAGTCCTCTTAGCACCCGGTTCATAAGTCTCTCGAATGTGGCTGGCGCATTGCAAAGACCGAAGGGCATCACAGAGAATCGCCACAACTCTCCGCCGGCGGTGAACGCGGTCTTTTCCTTGTCTTGCTGGTCAAGCTCTATTTGCCAGTATCCACTTTGCAAGTCCAGAGTCGAGAACCACTTTGCACCAGATAGTGTGTCCAAGGTGTCGTCGATTCTCGGTAAAGGATAGCTGTCCTTCTTCGTGACGTCGTTCAGCTTCCTATAGTCCACGCAGAATCGGGTGCTTCCATCCTTCTTCTTAACTAGCACTACTGGAGAACTCCATGGGCTTGCAGATGGTTCGATCACGCCCTCCTTTTCCACCTCGTCGATTAGTTTGATCACCTCTCCTTCTTTCGCCAAAGGTACCCTCCTCGGTGGTTGCCGGATGGGTCTAGAGTCCCCTGTGTCTATTCTGTGCTTCACAATTGATGTTCTTCCACAGTTCTTACCATCTGCAAAAACTGTCCAATATTTACGAAGCAGGGAGAGTGCTTTACTTTTTTGCTTCTCCACTAGATGTTGCGTCCACTCTCTGGCCATTGTTTTCAAGAACGGTTTGTTTTCCTGGATTTCCTGATGTTTCTGATCTTCGCAGTCCACAATAGCGGCAGCTTCTTGGCATTGAGCGATCGTTGTTCCCTTGTATATTGTCCTAGGTGTACTGGCAGGATTCAGGACTCGTACTGGAACCAATTGGTCTTGTCGGGGTTCCACGAGAGCCCTTCCAACAACTATATCGCTGGGTCGATTTCTTTTGTCGGGTTCGACCACCCACATTCGGCTTGTCCCCACATCCTCTTCTATCTTTGCCCAAACCACAGCTTCTGCATTCGGGGGAACTGTTTGGCGCGCTTGCATGACTATTCGCCAGACCTTGCTACCCTGTCCAGTACCTATTGTTAATGGGAGCTCCAAGTTGCCATACTTCATCACTTTTTAGTTGAGGTCCAATGTGAAGCCATGCCTAATCATGAAGTCGACGCCGATTATGATGTCATCAGTATTGTCCGCAACGGTGAAATCATGCTGAAACTCGACGGTACCCATTGTAATTCTCTACTGAGCCTTACCCTTGACTTCCGCCTTCTCAACAGTTACTGTACGAAGCCTTACCTCGGAAAATGGTTCGATGTCAGAAACCAATCCGCTTCGGATGACTGAATGAGTTGCGCCCGTGTCCAACGTCAGCAGATATCGTCGCCCGTCCATCGTTCCCTCGATGACTAGGGTGGTTGCACCCCTACAGATTCGGGATACGAGGATGCTGGGGCACTCCAATGCGGGAGCCAGCGCACGCCCCTCTGCACTGACTCGTTTTAGTTTAACGGACTGTTAGGTGCACCTTTTGCACCTCCACGGTCGCGTTCACTCCCATGGTCTCTTTTTGGCGAACTAGACCTCGAACGCTTTTTTCGCAGGCGGCAGTTCTTTGCAATGTGCCCCTGCTGGTCGCAGATGTAGCATCTACCCGGGAATGAACCACTCCTACTAGCCGTTGTTGTTCTCGAACTATCCTGGTCTTGAGATATGCACCGTAGTTTGATGGAAGGTCGGCATATCAAGTGCGATGTTTCAGATGCGAGAGCGCTGGCAACTGTCTCCTTGAAAGATGTCTTCGGCAGGAGAATCAGACTTCGTTGCGTATCGGGGTCCCTTAGCCCTTGGATGAAAGAATCCGTTTTCAATTTTTCCACCACATCAACTGGAACATCCGCGTAGGCTAGATGAGACAGCCTCTCGATGTCGGCAGCGCACTGCTGGATGGTCTCGTTTCCACGCTGCTTACGTCCTTTAAGTTCCAGCTTGTGCATCTCCTGCATGTGCTCACTGCCGTATCTTCGATGAAGAGCATCCCATATGGCTGTGTAGTTCCTTCTCTGGGTCTCCGGGATGGTCTGTAGAACGTCAGCTGCTTCACCTTTAAGGGAAATTACTAGGGCAGCCACACGATCTTCCTCTCCCCATTGATTCCGTTCCGCTGTTGTCTCGAACTGGAGCTTAAAGATGTTAAAAGCGCTCTTGCCGTCGAAGTTGGGAGCTGTGAATTTTGATGCTGCAGTCGGTACGACGATTCCTTGATGCTGTACGTTCTGGATAGTTTTCTCGAGTTCCAGAACCTTCTTGTCCAGTGTCTCGATTCTCTTTTCCTGGTTATTTTCGAGATCCAAAACCTTCTTATCCAGTGTATCGATTCTCTCTTCGACGCCCTGGAACCGATCGTTGACGGCTTGCTGGATGTCTCTCAAGCTTTCTCGATTGTTCTGTAGCATCTCTTCCAACGTCTCTAGCTTCTCTAGTTTCTGGCTCAGAGAAGTGGAATTTTCCTCCAGCTTTTGATCTAGTTTCTGGCTCAGGGAGATGAAATTTTCCTCCAGCTTTTGATCTAGTTTCTGGCTCAGGGAAGTTGAGTTTTCCTCCATCTTTTGACTCATAGCATTAAGAGCCGCGAGAATTTGCTGCATATCGAACGCTGGCTCAGTGGATGTCGACGGCTTCTCCACCCGGAATTCATAACTCTCCCAGTCGACACCTTCTTCCTGCAACGCCGATCGCAGTCTCTCCACCAGGTTGGCTTTACTTCCCACTGTGGATAATTCCCGAGCATCCAGCTCTTTTTTCAGTTGTTCAATCGTCAACTTCTCCAATTTTACCATTTTCTCACTTTTGCAATGATTCACTTCACAACTCAAATAAAGTTTCACTCGTTTACTCGCAATCCCACTTCTGACACCAAATGTTACGAATTATTCTATCCCCACACCAAATAGGGTTCGCACCACTGGATTGCGATAAACTACAATTTTCTACGTTTTCCCAATTAAAAACACACACACACTTTTATTTCTTTCACCACAGATCAATTATCTGTGTAGCTTCACCACTTTTATTTATTCTCCAATACAATCCACTTTAAACTTTATTACACAGTACAATCCACTTTAAACTTTATTACACAATACACAAACCTTTATTGAAAGCTTTTCTTTTCACCTTGGTTGATCACACCGACTTGTCACACGCTGTTTTATACCACAAACTGAATGAATGTCAAGGGCGAGTGTTCCCGCTTATATAGCTCTCGGTCCACCGTCTCGAACGTTCGCCGTTGGAAGTTCCCCATAGGAAATCTCTAGAACGCTCTGACAATTCCATTGGAAGTTGACATCATTCCCATCCCCGCTTCCAGAGAGTTTTCGAACTTAACGGTCCGCTATATAAGCGCGAACACTCGCCCTCGGCAGACATTCAGTTTGTGGTATAAAACAGCGTGTGACAAGTCGATGTGATCAACCAAGGTGAAAAGAAACGCTTTCAATAAAGGTTTGTGTATTGTGTAATAAAGTTTAAAGTGGATAGTATTGGATAATAAAGTTTAAAGTGGATAGTATTGGATAATAAAGAAAAGTGGTGAAGCTACACAGATAATTGATCTGTGGTGAAAGAAATAAAAGTGTGTGTGTGTTTTTAATTGGGAAAACGTAGAAAATTGTAGTTTATCGCAATCCAGTGGTGCGAACCCTATTTGGTGTGGGGATCGAATAATTCGTAACATTTGGTGTCAGAAGTGGGATTGCGAGTAAACGAGTGAAACTTTATTTGAGTTGTGAAGTGAATCATTGCAAAAGTGAGAAAATGGTAAAATTGGAAAAGTTGACAATTGAACAACTGAAAAGAGAGCTGGATGCTCGGCAATTATCCACAGTGGGAAGTAAGGCCAACCTGGTGGAGAGATTGCGATCAGCGTTGCAGGAAGAAGGTGTCGACTGGGAGAGTTACGAATTCGTAGTGGAGAAGCCGTCGACATCTACTGAGCCAGGGTTCGATATGCAGCGAATTCTCGCGGCTATGAACGCTATGAGTGCTTCCATGAGCCAGAGACTAGAAGCAACCATACATCAAAAGTTGGAGGAAAATTCCACTTCTCTGAGTCAGAAATTGGAGGAAAATTCCACTTCTCTGAGTCAGAAACTGGAGGAAAATTCCATTTCCTTGAGCCAGAAACTGGATCAAAGGCTGGAGGAAAATTCCAGTTCTCTGAGCCAGAAACTGGAGAAACTTGAGGAAAATTCCGCTGCCGTAAGTAGGAAGTTGGAGGAAAATTCCACTTCCCTGAATCAAAAGCTGGAAGAGATGCTAGAGAACAATCGAGAAAGCTTAAGAAACATCCAGCAGGCCGTCGACGGTCGATTCCAGAACGTCGAAGAGAGAATCGAGACACTAGAATCGAGGTTCGACAAGAAGGTTCTAGATCTCGAAAATAACCAGGAAAAGATAATCGAGACCTTGGAATCGAAGTTCGACAAGAAGGTTCTGGAGCTCGAGAAAACTGTCCAGAACGTTCAGTGTCAAGGAATCGTTGTACCGACGGCAGCATCGAAATTCACAGCTCCCAACTTCGACGGCACGAGTGCATTTAACATCTTTAAGCTCCAGTTCGAGACAACAGCGGAACGGAATCAATGGGGAGAAGAAGATCGTGTGGCCGCTCTAGTAATTTCGCTTAAATGCGAAGCAGCTGGTGTTCTACAGACCGTCCCGGAGACCCAGAGAAGGAACTACACAGCCATATGGGAAGCTCTTCATCGAAGATACGGCAGTGAGCACATGCAGGAGATGCACAAGCTGGAACTTAAGGGACCATCCAACAGTATGCTGCCGACATCGAGAGGCTGTCTCATCTAGCCTACGCAGATGTCCCACTTGATGTGGTGGAGAAACTTACAACGGATTCCTTCAGCCAAGGGCTAAGGGACCCCGATACGCAACGAAGTTTGATTCTCCTGCCGAAGACATCTTTCAAGGAGACAGTTGCCAGCGCTCTCGCATGTGAAACATCGCTCTTGATATTCCGACCTTCGATCAAACTACGGCGCATATCTCAAGACCAGGATAGTACCAGAACAACAACGGCGAGTAGGAGTCGCTCGTTCCCAGGTAGCTGCTATATCTGCGACCAGCAGGGGCACATTGCAAAAGACTGTCGTCTGCGGAGAAAGCGTTCTTCCCGCAAATTGTGGCGTAGTTCCAGAGAAACAACGGTGAGTAGGAGCTGCCCGTTCCCAGGCAGATGCTACATCTGCAACGAGCAGGGGCACATGGCGAGAAATTGTCATCTGAGAAGAAGGCGTTCGAGGCTTGATTCGCGAAAAGGAGAACAAGCGAGAGCACGGGAATATCGGAAGGGAAGCAGCCATAGAAATGCGGATGCATTAACGAGCCGACCTCGCGGCGTTGAATGCAAGCATTGTTCACGTGCGGAAACCAAAGGAGAGGTCACCGATATCCGTCGTTTCCATGTGCTGCCAGAAGATGCTTGGAGTGCCGAGAAGGTTGGAAGAAAGCAGCGAGAAGATGCCGATCTGGCGGTCATCATCGGATACCAAGAACGAGATTTTCGACCAAGTTGGCAGCAAATATCCAGTGAAAGCCCAATCGTGAAAGCTTACTGGGCTCAATGGCAGAGTTTGAAGCTGAAGAACGGTTGCCTCTACCGCAGTTGGGAGAGTGAGGACGGGAACATTGTAAACGATCTGCTGGTAATACCAAAAGGGCAAATCGACGAGGTCATCCGAGAATACCACGAGGGACCAAGCGGGGGTCATCTTGGTGTTAACAAGACTGTAGAAAAGATCAAGAGACGTTTCTACTGGATAGGATGCCATGAGTCGGTTACGCGTTTCATTCGCAGGTGTGAACAGTGTGCGAAGGCAAAGGGTCCAGTTAGGAAAACTCGAGGAAATATGCAGCAGTACAATGTTGGAGCACCGTTCGAACGTATCGCAATGGACATTGCAGGCCCATTCCCAACGAGCAACGCTGGAAACAAGTACGCGCTAGTGGTGATCGATTACTTCAGCAAGTGGCCTGAGGTGTTTTGCATCCCGAACCAGGAAGCCAAAACCATTTCGGATGCATTCGTGAATAACTGGGTTTCGCGTTATGGAGTACCAATGGAACTGCACTCAGACCAAGGGAGAAACTTCGAGTCGTCGGTGTTCAAAGAACTCTGTGACATGCTAGGTATCAGAAAGACGCGGACAACACCATTACATCCACAATCTGATGGCATGGTCGAAAGGTTCAACCGGACGATGGAGGAATACCTGAGAAAAGTCGTCGTCGGAGATCAGAAGGACTGGGATGAACATCTTCCCCTTTTCTTAATGGCATACCGTTCGGCACAGCACAATTCAACGGCAACAACACCCGCCGAAGCCATTTTTGGAACTGATCTCCGACTTCCATCGGACTTGAAGTTTGGCGTGGTACTACCGACAACTAGCGGCAGGGAAGACTTCGTAACCGAAAAGGAAGAACAGCTGAACTCTATCCATCAGTTCATCCGGGAGCGACTGAACTTGGTCAGCGATAAAATGAAGGCGCGATACGACTTGAGGGCGAATACTTCTGGATTCGAGACCGGACAATTGGTATGGCTGTACAACCCACAACGGAAAAAAGGCTTGTGCCCCAAATTGCAATCAGCCTGGGACGGACCATATGAGGTCATCAAGAAACTCAATGACGTGGTATACCGGATACAGCAGATGGGAAACAGACGGGCGAAGTATAAAATTGTCCACGTAGAGAGGTTAGCACCATATTACGGAGAAGGGTCCAATCGCTTGTTCGAGGACGAACAAGTTTAGGAGGAGGGCAGTGTTGCGGAGATGCAAGCGGACCGTTAAGTTCGAAAACTCTCTGGAAGCGGGAATTGGAATGATGTCAACTTCCAATGGAATTGTCAGAGCGTTCTAGAGATTTCCTATGGGGATCTTCCAACGGCGAACGTTCGAAATGGTGGACCGAGAGCTATATAAGCGCGAACACTCGCCCTCGGCAGACATTCAGTTTGTGGTATAAAACAGCGTGTGACAAGTCGGTGTGATCAACCAAGGTGAAAAGAAAAGCTTTCAATAAAGGTTTGTGTATTGTGTAATAAAGTTTAAAGTGGATAGTATTGGATAATAAAGTTTAAAGTGGATAGTATTGGATAATAAAGTTTAAAGTGGATAGTATTGGATAATAAAGAAAAGTGGTGAAGCTACACAGATAATTGATCTGTGGTGAAAGAAATAAAAGTGTGTGTGGGTTTTTAATTGGGAAAACGTAGAAAATTGTAGTTTATCGCAATCCAGTGGGGCGAACCCTATTTGGTGTTGGGATCGAATGATTCGTAACAGTATAAATACCTTGGGCTGACAGTTGATTACAACTTTAGGTGGAACTACCATATAGACACCTTGAAGAAAAAACTATACCAATCAACATATGCACTTTTCCACCTAAGAAACCTATGCACACCTGAAGTACTTAAACAGTGCTACTTTGGTTTGGTAGAATCGCATTTGAGATACGGAATATTAGCATGGGGAAGAGCATCTCAAATTAAACCGCTTCAAAAAATACATTCCAGAGTGCAGAAACTTATACAAAAAGTAGAAAGTAGGAGAGAAGGGCGACAACATAGAAACGAAACAGCAGAACTGCTCAAAATACAACAACTACACAATCTGGAAAACCTGGTTAAATACGGAGATGACAACACCTACAGAATCCAAACCCAGCAGATGATCAACACCAGAAGACGTCAGATGCAACTATATGAAATTCCAAGATTCTGCAATGAATATGGCCGAAGGACATTGGAAGTATCTATCCCGAGAATACTCAAATAAATCCCACTGGAGTATCGCAACCTGTCTAAACATGAGATGATAAAAAAAGTTAAGGAAATGTATATAAATTGTTTGAACTAAATCTGTACAACCGCTTATCTTATTTTACCTTTCCCCGTTTTAATTCCAAATTTTTAAAATGTAGTAAATTTTAGTTTTTGATTTTTAAATGATTTTTCAATTACTATTTATGGATTCTCAACAACATAATATATGCAATATCTTTGTAACTAGTCTTCTGCAGACAAGCCTTTTCGGCTTTGCAGATAAACAACCGTCGTAGCTATTGAAGTAAATAATTGAATAAAGATTGAATTGAATTAGTTTGATCCGGGTCACCTATCCGGTCGAGTATCTCAACGGTCACCTATCCGTTCGAAGATTAGCAAACGGTAAGCCATCAGTTCGATTCCGGTCACCTATCCGGTCGAATATCTATCTCAGCGATTACCTATCCGTTCGAAGATTACCAAACGATCAACCATCAGTTCGATCCCGGTCACCTATCCGGTCGAATATCTATCTCAACGGTCACCTATCCGTTCGAAGATTACCAAACGGTAAACCATCAGTTCGATTCAGGCCACCTATCCGGTCGAATATCTATCTCAACGCTCACCTATGCCTTCGAAGGTTACCAATCGGTAAACCATCAGTTCGATTCCGGTCACCGATCCGGTCGAATATCTATCTCAACGGTCACCCATCCGTTCGAAGATTACCAAACGATCAACCATCAGTTCGATTCCGGTCACCTATCCGGCCGAGTATCTATCTCAGCGATTACCTATCCGTTCGAAGATTACCAAACGGTAAACCATCAGTTCGATTCGGGTCACCTATCCGGTCGAATATCTCAACGGTCACCAATCTGTTCGAAGATTAGCAAACGGTAAACCATCAGTTCGATTCCGGTCACCTATCCGGTCGAATATCTATCTCAACGGTCATCTATCCGTTCGAAGATTACCAAACGATCAACCATCAGTTCGATCCCGGTCACCTATCCGGTCGAATATCTATCTCAGCGGTCACCTATCCGTTCGAAGATTACCAAACGGTAAACCATCAGTTCGATTCAGGCCACCTATCCGGTCGAATATCTATCTCAACGGTCACCTATGCCTTCGAAGGTTACCAAACGGTAAACCATCAGTTCCATTCCAGTCACCTATCCGGTCGAATACCTATCTCAACGGTCACCCATCCGTTCGAATATTACCAAACGATCAACCATCAGTTCGATTCCGGTCACTTATCCGGTCGAATATCTATCTCAACGGTCACCTATCCGTTCGAAGATTACCAAATGGTAAGCCATCAGTTCGATTCCGGTCACCTATCCGGTCGAATATCTCAACGGTCACCTATCTGTTCGAAGATTAGCAGACGGTAAACCATCAGTTCGATTCCGGTCACCTATCCGGTCGAATATATATCTCAACGGTCCGTTCGAAGACTACCAAACGATCAACCATCAGTTCGATTCCGGTCACCTATCCGGTCGAATATCTATCTCAACGGTCACCTATCCGTTCGAAGATTACCAAACGATCAACCATCAGTTCGAGTCCGGTCACCTATCCGGTCGAATATCTATCTCAACGGTCACCTATCCGTTCGAAGATTACCAAACGGTAAACCATCAGTTCGAGTCCGGTCACCTATCCGGTCGAATATCTATCTCAACGGTCACCTATCCGTTCGAAGATTACCAAACGGTAAACCATCAGTTCGATTCCGGTCACCTATCCGGTCGAATATCTATCTCAACGGTCACCTATCCGTTCGAAGATTACCAAATGGTAAACCATCAGTTCGATTCCGGTCACCTATCCGGTCGAATATCTATCTCAGCGATTACCTATCCGTTCGAAGATTACCAAACGATCAACCATCAGTTCGACCCCGGTCATCTATCCGGTCGAATATCTACCTCAACGGTCACCTATCCGTTCGAAGATTACCAAACGGTAAACCATCAGTTCGATTCAGGCAACCTATCCGGTCGAATATCTATCACAACGGTCACCTATGCCTTCGAAGGTTACCAAACGGTAAACCATCAGTTCCATTCCGGTCACCTATCCGGTCGAATATCTATCTCAACGGTCACCCATCCGTTCGAAGATTACCAAACGATCAACCATCAGTTCGATTCCGGTCACCTATCCGGTCGAATATCTATCTCAACGGTCACCTATCTGTTCGAAGATTACCAAACGGTAAACCATCAGTTCGATTCGGGTCACCTATCCGGTCGAATATCTCAACGGTCACCTATCTGTTCGAAGATTAGCAAACGGTAAACCATCAGTTCGATTCCGGTCACCTATCCGGTCGAATATCTATCTCAACGGTCACCTATCCGATCGAAGATTACCAACGATCAACCATCAGTTCGATTCCGGTCACCTATCCGGTCGAATATCTATCTCAACGGTCACCTATCCGTTCGAAGATTACCAAACGCTAAGCCACCAGTTCGATTCCGGTCACCTATCCGGTCGAATATCTAACTCAACGGTCACCTATCCGTTCGAAGATTACCAAACGGTAAACCATCAGTTCGATTCCGGTCACCTATGCGGTCGAATATCTTTCTCAACAGTCACCTATCTGTTCGAAGATTACCAACGATCAACCATCAGTTCGATTCCGGTCACCTATCCGGTCGAATATCTATCTCAACGGTCACCTATCCGTTCGAAGATTACCAAACGCTAAGCCACCAGTTCGATTCCGGTCACCTATCCGGTCGAATATCGAACTCAACGGTCACCTATCCGTTCGAAGATTACCAAACGGTAAACCATCAGTTCGATTCCGGTCACCTATCCGGTCGAATATCTTTCTCAACAGTCACCTATCCGTTCGAAGATTACCAAACGCTAAACCACCAGTTCGATTCCGGTCACCTATCCGGTCGAATATCTAACTCAACGGTCACCTATCCGATCGAAGATTACCAAACGGTAAACCATGAGTTCGATTCCGGTCACTTATCCGGTCGAATATCTTTCTCAACAGTCACCTATCCGTTCGAAGATTACCAAACGCTAAACCACCAGTTCGATTCCGGTCACCTATCCGGTCGAATATCTAACTCAACGGTCACCTATCCGTTCGAAGATTACCAAACGGTAAACAACCAGTTCGATTCCGGTCACCTATCCGGTCGAATATCTAACTCAACGGTCACCTATCTGTTCGAAGATTACCAACGATCAACCATCAGTTCGATTCCGGTCACCTATCCGGTCGAATATCTATCTCAACGGTCACCTATCCGTTCGAAGATTACCAAACGCTAAACCACCAGTTCGATTCCGGTCACCTATCCGGTCGAATTTTGTATTTTTTTGTATTTGTATTTGTTTATTTTATTTCAACTAAAATCATTACAATATTCGTGCTACCTGCGAAGCTTAATGCTTATCTGCAGGTGGTTAGTTAAATGTGAGGTTTTTCGTTTAAAAGTTTGGAAGTATTTAAGTATACATATTATATAAGAATGTTTTCTACAAAAAATTAAGTTCATGAAAGTGAAAGTAAGAGAAAGGGTGAAGTAAATATAACATTAAGAAGAAATTAATAATAATACATAACATCGTAAGCAATTTAAATATTATTAAAAGAAGAAGTTAGGTGTAAGTAGTATTTTTTTAGAAGTTTTTTCCTTTTTTTAAAGTTTTGGATGGTCTTTAGTTCTGCTGGTAGGCGGTTTATTAAAGACGGTATCGCATGACTCAGTTGTCTTCTGCCGTAGGTGTTTATTACTTCTGGGATGTAAAGAAGTCCTTGTGCTCGGCTTCTGGTATTTAGTGTGTGGCTGATTGGTTCTTGAAATCGCCTGTCATTGTAGTACTCCAATGCTGCAGTCATCTTGAATATGTTGGTTACATCAAGAACCTTGAAATGAAAACTACTTGTATTAATAGCTCGAATTGTGCGACGTTGGAGGTTGATTAGCTTTTCGATGTGTGTTCTTGATGCATTTCCCCATGCTAATACTCCATATCTTAGGCGCGACTCCACGAGTGAGTAATATACTTGCTGCTGTACTGCTGTGGTTGCGTACCTTTTCAGATAAGCTATGGCGAATATAGCACTGTTTAAGTTTTGGCGCAGTTTGTTGATATGTTCATGCCATATGAAGTGATCATCGATAATAACTCCCAGGTACTTAATTGTTTTTACTATCTCAATCGCTTCACTTCTTTTTGTATCCGGACACGCATCATTCCGGAAGCAAATGTTTATATTATATTGGGGCTGCTGTGGTGTACGTATATGCATTAGCTTTGTTTTTTCGGCATTAATTACCAGTCCATTATCGTGGCACCATTGCGCTACCTTGTCGAACTCCTCTTGCATTCTTGATATTGCGGTTTTGAGGCACTTGTGTTTCACAACAATTGCAATATCATCTGCGTAGGCAAAAGCGACCCCATGATTGAAGACTCTAAGTAGTTCATTTGTGAAGAGAATAAACAGGATTGGTCCTAGTTTGGAGCCTTGTGGCACACCATAAGAGGTCTTCCTTTCTGTACTCAGAGCATTCATTACTTTAACCCTTATTGCTCTTTCCGAAAGGTAATTTTTCATCCACCTCCCCATATCTCCTCTTACTCCAATCCTATTCAGCGCATCTACAATCTTTTCGTGGCTCAAAGTGTCAAACGCCTTGCTAAAGTCAATAAACATGACTAAGACATGATGGTTTTTGTTGAGGCCTACGTTAACTAAATTTGTTAACTCTGCCAATAAGTTCCCAGTGCTCTTAGCTTTTTGAAAGCCATATTGGTTCGCTTGTATAATCTTATGCTTTTCAACAAAATTGGTAAGTCGGCGTACCACAACTTCCTCCAAGCATTTATCTACAACCGATAAAATAGCAACTGGTCTGTAGTTTTCAGAATTGCTCTTACTACCGCCTTTAAAAATCGGTCGCACTATTGAAGTTTTTAGCAGCTTCGGGACGCAGCACTGACTGAGACTTCTGTTTAGTATGACTTTGATAATTGGAGTCAAATATCTTGCGTTTAGTTTTAGATCAATCGCTCTTATATTGTCCTCTCCTGGACCCTTATTTGTATTAAGGCGGCACAACATTCTATAGATTTCTGCTTCCGATGCCTCTTCTACGTACATGGATTGGGCAACAATACGATTTTGCTGATTCCATGTTTTGTGGTTGCATTCATGGACAATTTTTGATGCTTGATTTGCGAATTTATGAGCAAATTCTTCAGCCAACATATTTGAATTTCTGTCGGCCGGGAAGTTATTAGCAATGACCTCATCTATTGTACGTCTTCTTCTTCCCATAACTTCATTTAACACATTCCAGGTTTTTCTGGGGTCATTTCTAGAGTTTGCAAATTTTATTCTATAGAAGTTCGATTTGGCAATTTGGATGTTAGTGTTAACCGCATTTCGGAAGAGCTTGTACTCTACTTCATAGCTCCTGTTTAGTCGACAACTTTTCCACCTCCTGTAGAGTTCATCTCTTCGCTTGCATTGCCCAGTTATCTCAGGTGTTATCCACGGTTTGTTTTTACGGTTTTTTCTACGAGTTTGTACGAATGCCGATTGTGTATATATCTGATTCATTTTGCCCACAAAGCTGTTATAAAGAACTTCAACATCATTTTCCTCACACAGTTGTTCCCAATTCGTCTGTTCAATTAGCTGGTTCACTTTGTGTTGACTTATTTTTAAGGACTTTTTTTCGAAGTCAACAGGCTTTTCTGCCATTCTTGTAGAGTAAAATGTTGCAAAATGATCAGATATGTCCGTTTCAATGATTGCTGACGTGATGTCTTTCTTCGATATTGTCACAAATACATGATCTATTAGCGAAGCTGTTCCTGCATTTATATCGATTCGTGTGCATTGGAAAATTGTGTTGGCTAAGCCTTTTGATGCCATCATTTCGATGTACCTTCTAGCTTGTAAGTCAGAGGAGTCATTGATATTGATGTTGATATCACCTAGTACTATAAGTTCCCTCTCATTTTTTAGATTTCTGTCCAATTCCTCTATGAATTCTGATATATTTAGTCTTGGCGGCCGATAAATCGCATGGATACATTTTTTTCCTTCTTTTTCTTTAATTACTATACTAAGACTTTCGTAATTCATTGTATTTTTGTTCAGTTTTTCAAAGTGAATGCTATTTTTAACATACATTGCTATTCCTCCTCCACTACGTTGTTTTCTATTTTCAAATTCAGAATGAAATCCTTCTATTTGGTAAGAATTATTTTCCTCTTCTTTTATATTGATTTCAACTAAACATATTACATCCAAATATTTTAAGCTACTTTGGATTTCTGCAAGGAAGGTGTTCCAGTTTTTTCTCAATGATCTTATATTAAAACATACACAACAAAAATTATTTTTATTTAAAACGTCGATATCGATGTCGGTAAATCCATGCATTACCCTAAAATCGATGTCGAATTCTCTATGTTGGTTTTGCATGCTCATTTTTGTTTTTGTTAATTTGATCATTTTATTTTATTATTATATTATTTTTCCTACATTATAATTTTACTAACATCGGTAACAGATCCTATGTGTAGAGCTTCACAGTTTTCGGCTTTTCTCGCGAGGATTTTGCCCGATGTCTCCCATACAAACCTCCAATTACATTCTCTGGCTCTATTTTTCGCTAGCCAAAGCAAATGTCTGTTTTCTGGGGTCAGCTGACTGTTAACAAAGACAGGAGCATCCCGTTTACTTTCCTCGCATTGCCGCTCATTATTATGCTCGCCTAGGTTCTCTTTCACTTTGCCTAGCTGTACCGTACGTAAGGACTTAGCTTTCCTAACGAATTGTGTCTTCTTTGAGTTGCTTATAAACGAAGCGATGACAGATGATCTCTTTGGATTTTTTGTTTTGGTTCTGTAAACGTCACTAATGTCAGCAGTGGTAATTTGACAATCTATAGTTTTGGCCACAGCTTTGACCACTTCCATTAGGTTTTCTTCAGATGTTGGTGGAATGTTTTTTATTTCAACATTGTTTTTAATTAATTGTTGTTCCAGTGTATTGATTTTTGTTTCCATCATATGGATTTGTTCATCTTTTTTCGCATTTTTTTCTTTTAGTTCTTGTATTTCGTTTGTTAGTTTTTTTAAGAGGTCGTTGTTTTGTGTCATGTGGTGCGTGATTTGCTCGTACTTACTTGCAACGAATTCACAGCTGGATTTTATTTCAGACATTTCGTGTCTCATCCGTTTTAATTCGTCGACCAGTTCGTAGTTGAAATTGACATTGACCTCTGGTGAGCTAGCGCTCCTGGTGCGTTTCGGTGGTGGTTGGGTTAATGTTGCAGCTGTAGCAGTTTTTGGGGTATCAGTGGGTGTCAGAGTGACAGGGTTAGCATTTTCCCTTCTACAATGGGCACATCGCCATTCTTCTTTTTTTGCCATAGACATTTTCCGATATGATTTTTCGGAGATCGTGGTACAGTTAAAGTGCATTTTGCGATCACACTTAAAGCATGTCACAAAGTCCCCTTCAGCGGGGAGGCCTACGAAGCATTCACTACACACATTCATATTTTTTGAGAGATGCGCAACAACAGTTTTACGTGAGCAGAGGGGAAAATATAAAAAGGATTTCAATGACTCACTTTGTAAAAGAATTAATTTTTACACAGGTTTAGGTGAATATAATAAATATTTTTTATGCGTATAAAAATTCGCTGTCTTTCTCTTAATTTTCTCAAATATCTTTGTTGCTTACGGGCTTAAAAACCAACTTTTTTAATACTTTCAACTAGAGCGGATTCAAAACTCAACCGTTCACTATAGAGTACTTCCGTATAACCGAATATCTAACTCAACGGTCACCTATCCGTTCGAAGATTACCAAACGGTAAACCATCAGTTCGATTCCGGTCACCTATCCGGTCGAATATCTTTCTCAACAGTCACCTATCCGTTCGAAGATTACCAACGATCAACCATCAGTTCGATTCCGGTCACCTATCCGGTCGAATATCTATCTCAACGGTCACCTATCCGTTTGAAGATTACCAAACGCTAAACCACCAGTTCGATTCCGGTCACCTATCCGGTCGAATATCTAACTCAACGGTCACCTATGCGTTCGAAGACTACCAAACGGTAAACATTCAGTTCGATTCCGGTCACCTATCCGGTCGAATATCTATCTCAACGGTCGAATATCTATCTCAACGGTCAACCTCCGTTCGAAGATTACCAACGATCAACCATCAGTTCGATTCCGGTCACCTATGCGGTCGAATATCTATCTCAACGGTCACCTATCCGTTCGAAGATTACCAAACGCTAAACCACCAGTTCGATTCCGGTCACCTATCCGGTCGAATATCTAACTCAACGGTCACCTATCCGTTCGAAGATTACCAAACGGTAAACCATCAGTTCGATTCCGGTCACCTATCCGGTCGAATATCTTTCTCAACAGTCACCTATCCGTTCGAAGATTACCAAACGGTAAACCATCAGTTTGATCCGGGTCACCTATCCGGTCGAGTTTCTCCACGGTCACCTATCCGTTCGAAGATTAGCAAACGGTAAACCATCAGTTCGATTCCGGTCACCTATCCGGTCGAATATCTATCTCAGCGATTACCTATCCGTTCGAAGATTACCAAACGATCAACCATCAGTTCGATCCCGGTCACCTATCCGGTCGAATATCTATCTCAACGGTCACCTATCCGTTCGAAGATTACCAAACGGTAAACCATCAGTTCGATTCAGGCCACCTATCCGGTCGAATATCTATCTCAACGGTCACCTATGCCTTCGAAGGTTACCAAAAGGTAAACCATCAGTTCAATTCCGGTCACCTATCCGGTCGAATATCTACTTCAACGGTCACCCATCCGTTCGAAGATTACCAAACGATCAACCATCAGTTCGATTCCGGTCACCTACCCGGTCGAACATCTATTTCAACGGTCACCTATCCAATCGAAAATTACCAAACGATCAACCATCAGTTCGATTCCGGTCACCTATCTGGCCGAGTATCTATCTCAGCGATTACCTATCCGTTCGAAGATTACCAAACGATCAACCATCAGTTCGATTCCGGTCACCTATCCGGTGGAATATCTATCTCAACGTTCACCTATCTGTTCGAAGATTACCAAACGGTAAACCATCAGTTCGATTCGGGTCACCTATCCGGTCGAATATCTTTCTCAACAGTCACCTATCTGTTCGAAGATTACCAACGATCAACCATCAGTTCGATTCCGGTCACCTATCCGGTCGAATATCTATCTCAACGGTCACCTATCCGTTCGAAGATTACCAAACGCTAAGCCACCAGTTCGATTCCGGTCACCTATCCGGTCGAATATCTAACTCAACGGTCACCTATCCGTTCGAAGATTACCAAACGGTAAGCCATCAGTTCGATTCCGGTCACCTATCCGGTCGAATATCTTTCTCAACAGTCACCTATCCGTTCGAAGATTACCAAACGCTAAACCACCAGTTCGATTCCGGTCACCTATCCGGTCGAATATCTAACTCAACGGTCACCTATCCGTTCGAAGATTACCAAACGGTAAACCATCAGTTCGATTCCGGTCACTTATCCGGTCGAATATCTTTCTCAACAGTCACCTATCCGTTCGAAGATTACCAAACGCTAAACCACCAGTTCGATTCCGGTCACCTATCCGGTCGAATATCTAACTCAACGGTCACCTATCCGTTCGAAGATTACCAAACGGTAAACCACCGTTTACACAACAGTGACCGGACGTGTTTTTAAATCGCTCCGTGAATTAGTGGCATATGGAAGATTCATGTCCGTAAAAGATCAGTAAACAGTCATACATAAGTGAAGTAAGTGATTATCAAGCTATATATTGTAAACATTGAGTAAGTTATACTACAATCATTACTTGAATTATCAAAAACAAAAAAAATAAAATAAAAAATGAACAAGTGCATGAGATGTGAAGATCAGCTGCCCGTTGATGGCGAATTCGTCATTTGCGGAAAGTGTAAGGGGAAACTGCACTACGAATGCTCCTCAATCTCAATGAACACTTACCGTAAAATGTCCACTCAAACGAAAAAGTCTTGGGAATGCACCTTTTGTCGGGGAAAGGAAAGGGAAAGAGAGGAGGAGACCATACAAAAGGTGAAAAGAGCACGACCAGCTGACTCCCCAAAACAAACCGAACAACATCTTTCCCAGAATCCCAACATTAATAAAGAGCTTAGTGAAATAAAAACAATGATAAAAGAATATGCACAAGCTGTTGATTTCACCACTACAAAGTATGATGAAATCAATACTACTCTTATCAAAAACAACGCTCTAATAGAAACACTTTTAAAGGAAATCAGCCATTATAAAAAGCAAATGGAAGACAAGGATGTGATGATTTCAAATTTGCAACAACACATTAACATATTGGAGCAAAAACAGATCGACAAAAACGTTGAAATCAAAAACATCCCAGCGCTGGCCACTAATAATGTTTATGAGGTTGTTGCTGCAACGGGTGGAGCACTGGGCGTGAATGTACGTGAGGAAGACATTGACGAAGTATACTCATATCCTGATAAGAAAAACAGGCTAATGAGGACAGTCGTCATACGCTTCGCAAGGAAATGCACAAAGCAGGAGTTCATTCAAAAAGCCAAATCAAAAAAGAATATCAAATTCTCCGAGTTAACAAGCCTGCAGAAAACTGAAAACTCCCCATACGTGAACAGCAATGTTTACGTAAACGACCACCTTTCGCCGCACTTTAAGAAATTACTTTGGCTTACAAAAACAAAAGCTAAAACAATTGGATGGAAATATGTATGGCTGAAGAATTTCATGGTGTTAGCGAGGAAAAAAGATGGAGAAAGTATTATCGAGATAAAGACAGAAGATGACCTTAAAAATATGCAATAAAAAAATAAAAATACAGTAGCAGCCCACAAAACGAACGCAAAAAAAAAAAAAAAAAAAACAATGAATGAAGTACTACAAGTAAAATTTGATAATATTAAAACAAAAGAAGAAATGGAATATTATATAAACGACAGTTATAAGATATCCTGTCTTTCCTTAAATATAAGATCTTTAAGGAAAAATTGGGACGATTTTATGTTGTACTTTGAAAACAACATATACAAATTTGACGTACTTATACTCTGTGAAATTAATATTTATGAATATGAAAATAACTTTTATAAAATAAAAGGATATAACAGCGAATTCTTTAACAGAAATAAAAGAAAGGGTGGTGGCGTGGCCATGTTCCTCAAAGAAAACATAGTATATGAAATGCACAGAGAAAGGACAGAGACATACGAAAATCTGTTAGTAAATATTAATATAAACAATAACAAAATATCACTTATTGCAATCTACAGACCACCTCAAGAAAATGTCAATAACTTTATCAATGAACTAAGCACTCACATTGACCATTTCAATAAACGCAAAAATATGATAGTCATAGGAGACGTAAATATAAATGTTGAGCTTAATGAACAATATGTAAACAAATACTTAAATATGATAGCATCTAAAGGGCTCTTAAATGTAATTTCATCTTACACAAGAGTCGATGTTGCTCGAGACACAAAATCACTAATCGATCATTGCTTAATACGAGTTACAGACGAGAACGTAATGTCAGCAGTAATAGAAATGAACATCTCGGATCACTATGCGATATATTAGGCGTTTTTTATTATGCATCCAGCTCTCGATCCGGATCATGGTTCAAAATAAAACAGTACGGATCAACGAGTAGCTATCTTGACATTTCGTCTTGTTCAGTCCTGTCAAAGATCTGACGTTTGAAAACAAACAAACGAAAATAAACAAACAAATTGAAAATGGAATCAGCTGGTATTGAGGTAAATTACGTTTATTTGCTGAATTCAAATAGTTAATAATATATATTTGCATTATAGTGGTTATTTGAAAGTGATACAGATATTGAAGGAAGTAGCTCATCTGAATTTTCGTTGCTAGATGTTGAACCGTCCAGATTCTCCTAAAACTAAATAACACAAGTGTAGCAATAGAAATTAAAATTAACATACATATTTACCTTTTTTTTCCCGCCTCCATTGCCATTTCAAAATAGAAACAATCTATGACATTTAAGTGTGGAATTACCATGTCAAAGAAAATTTTTCTTTTCATACAAATTTGATATGATCGATTTATATGCTGGTAATGATAATTTTTATCTACATATACATATACACCAATTGGGGTAATATATCCCCAATTCACTCAAGGGTTTTAGAAATTTAGAATAATGCACGCATTTTATACTACAATGTGTACAAATACTTTATACGGAAGGGAAAACTGTTTAACCAAATCCCGGTCACAATTTTATATCTTCATCAGGCAATGATCTTCTTAATTTCAATGCGAAACTAGTGAGAAATAGTTGGACTAATTTGCGGATCATGAAAATTGAACCAGATCAAGGAGGTGGTTCACGTGTTGTTATTGTAATGCGTGTAAGTCGTGATCCGGAGCGGGATCTCGATGCATAATAAAAAACACCTATTGTGGAATTAAACAGAAAAAATGTGAGGCAAGCATTGAAAATAACATCAGTCAACAGTATGTTTCTAGTAGACAACTTATGAACAACATAGCAATGTATAATTGGGATGAGCTTAATAAATATAGCAACGTAAACGAATTTTACGAAGGATTTAATAATGCATTCGCGGATATCATACAGTCTTCCACTCTGGTACGACAATATAAGCCGAGAAACAACGAACACAGGTGGATGACAAATGAATTAAAGAATGCGTGCAAGGAGCGGGATAGACTATACAGGCAGTATAAAAACAATAAAGAAAATGAAGAATACGCGAGAGCATATAAGATCTTTCGTAATAACCTCAATAAAAAAATTCGTCAAGCCAAGCTCCGATATTTTAAATTTCAATTTGAAAGGTTCAAAAGTAACCCAAAAGAAACTTGGAAACTAGTGAATAAAATTCTAGGGAGAGAGTCGCGTAATCTTGATGATACCCTGAAAGCAAATTTTGCAAATGAAAAGAACATAAGCTCTTTAGTCAACAAATTTGCTTATGTACTATCATCGGAAATCAAGGGGATAGTTCACGATTGCGACAAAAAAATATTTTGTCGAGGATCAAGCCAAGTGGGAAGATCTATGTACCTTGAAGAAGTGACTGCAATAGAAATTGAAAACGCCCTTAGATCACTAAACGATTGTAAAGCACCAGGCATTGACGGAATAAGACCTCGAGATCTCAAAGCAAATGCATCAACTCTACCACCTATATTGAGAAATTTAATAAATCGGAGCTTTAACCAAGCAACGGTCCCGAATCTATTAAAGACATCTATTGTACGGCCAATTTACAAAAGTGGAAAGAAAAATGAGATTACGAACTACAGACCGATTTCACTACTCTCAGTGGTGGATAAGGTACTGGAGGAGATGATGGCTAAAAGACTATATAACTATGTAGAAACCTTTAGCATTCTACATCCAAGACAATTTGGATTTCGCAAAAACAAAAGCACAAGTCGATTGCTTGGTGACTTTGCAAACCAAATAAATAACAGCCTAAATAAAAACCATAGTTCTATCGTCCTGTTCATCGATTTTAAAAAAGCTTTTGATACATTGTGCCATAGAAAGATTATAGAAAAATTACAAAATATTGGTGTCCGAGAAAATATTTTGCTTTCGTTTCAGAGCTACCTGAGCAATAGAAAGTTTAAAGTGCGAATTAGTGATGAATTCAGTGAAGACCAAGATTTAAAATACGGAGTCCCGCAAGGGTCAAAACTGGGACCCCTTATTTTCATCATCTATATAAATGATATGCTTTCAGTGCTCCAAAAAAGTATTGGATATGCATACGCTGATGATACTGCTATAGTTGTAAGTCACAAACATGCTGATCAAGCCGTAGAAATAATGCAACAAGAGTTCAACGCAATAATTGCTTGGTGTCACGATAATGGTCTTGTTATCAACTCAAAGAAAACGAAAACTATGCATATACGTCCTCCACATATTCCAAAAGTAAATATATCACTGAAAGTACATGATCGAATGTGCCTCCATATGTCAGGTAACTACCTGAAATTACAGGACACTGATGAATGCGACAAGATAGAAAGCGTATCAGTTTACAAATACCTTGGCGTTATTGTGGACTACAATTTTAAGTGGAGCTATCAAATAGAACATCTAATTAAGAAGTTACGCCAATCCGCATATGCTCTCTACCATCTGAGCAACTTTTGTCCACCATCCGTATTACACCAATGCTATTTTGGTCTTGTCGAATCTCATCTGAGGTATGGAGTGCTTGCATGGGGACAAGCCCCGCAAATGACAAACCTCCTCTCCTTAGTGAGAAGTATACAAAAGATTATACGAGGATCATACAACTATCAACAGACCCCAATGGATGAAGACATAAGAATGCTGAACATTGAAAATATCTACAAACTTGAGGTAATTTCAGCTTTCTTTAATGATAGTAGGTACAAGAAGCAATCTCAACAAGTCTTTAATACACGACGAAGACAACAAGGATGCTACGACATTCCAAGATCCTGGAACAAATATGGACATAGAACCTACGAGGCTATGGTACCAAAGATATTCAATGAATTGCCAACGTCCTTTATCAACATGACAAGACACCAACTACTAAAGAGCGCCAAAAAATTGTATTTAAATTCAACATGACTGTTAATTGTAGATATGTATATTTATTATATGTAATATTTCTAAAATGTTATCTATGTTACCTATATACGTGTAAACTTTAATTAGAGTGAATCATAAATTTGTACCTAGTCTTCTGCAGACAAGCCTTTTAGGCTTCGCAGATAATTTAAATAAAAGAGAGAAAGAAATATATATGTATCTATGTTTGTAGCTCTTATCTTCCGTAACGTTGATTTTAATTTTAAATTGTTAAATTGTACTAGATTTGAGCTGTCTAAAATAATATTGTAATTTGAAAATGAATCATAAATAAATGTAAATGTAAAACCAGTTCGATTCCGGTCACCTATCCGGTCGAATATCTAACTCAACGGTCACCTATCCGTTCGAAGATTACCAACGATCAACCATCAGTTCGATTCCGGTCACCTATCCGGTCGAATATCTATCTCAACGGTCACCTATCCGTTCGAAGATTACCAAACGCTAAACCACCAGTTCGATTCCGGTCACCTATCCGGTCGAATATCTAACTCAACGGTCACCTATCCGTTCGAAGATTACCAAACGGTAAACCATCAGTTCGATTCCGGTCACCTATCCGGTCGAATATCTTTCTCAACAGTCACCTATCCGTTCGAAGATTACCAACGATCAACCATCAGTTCGATTCCGGTCACCTATCCGGTCGAATATCTATCTCAACGGTCACCTATCCGTTCGAAGATTACCAAACGCTAAACCACCAGTTCGATTCCGGTCACCTATCCGGTCGAATATCTTACTCAACGGTCACCTATGCGTTCGAAGACTACCAAACGCTAAACATTCAGTTCGATTCCGGTCACCTATCCGGTCGAAAATCTATCTTAACGGTCACCTATCCGTTCGAAGATTACCAACGATCAACCATCAGTTCGATTCCGGTCACCTATCCGGTCGAATATCTATCTCAACGGTCACCTATCCGTTCGCAGATTACCAAACGCTAAGCCACCAGTTCGATTCCGGTCACCTATCCGGTCGAATATCTAACTCAACGGTCACCTATCCGTTCGAAGATTACCAAACGGTAAACCATCAGTTCGATTCCGGTCACCTATCCGGTCGAATATCTTTCTCAACAGTCACCTATCCGTTCGAAGATTACCAAACGGTAAACCATCAGTTTGATCCGGGTCACCTATCCGGTCGAGTTTCTCAACGGTCACCTATCCGTTCGAAGATTAGCAAACGGTAAACCATCAGTTCGATTCCGGTCACCTATCCGGTCGAATATCTATCTCAACGGTCACCTATCCGTTCGAAGACTACCAAACGCTAAACATTCAGTTCGATTCCGGTCACCTATCCGGTCGAGTTTCTCAACGGTCACCTATCCGTTCGAAGATTAGCAAACGGTAAACCATCAGTTCGATTCCGGTCACCTATCCGGTCGAATATCTATCTCAACGGTCACCTATCCGTTCGAAGATTACCAAACGGTAAACCATCAGTTCGATTCCGGTCACCTATCCGGTCGAATATCTAACTCAACGGTCACCTATCCGTTCGAAGATTACCAAACGGTAAACCATCAGTTCGATTCCGGTCACCTATCCGGTCGAATATCTTTCTCAACAGTCACCTATCCGTTCGAAGATTACCAAACGGTAAACCATCAGTTTGATCCGGGTCACCTATCCGGTCGAGTTTCTCAACGGTCACCTATCCGTTCGAAGATTAGCAAACGGTAAACCATCAGTTCGATTCCGGTCACCTATCCGGTCGAATATCTTTCTCAACAGTCACCTATCCGTTCGAAGATTACCAAACGGTAAACCATCAGTTTGATCCGGGTCACCTATCCGGTCGAGTTTCTCAACGGTCACCTATCCGTTCGAAGATTAGCAAACGGTAAACCATCAGTTCGATCCCGGTCACCTATCCGGTCGAATATCTATCTCAACGGTCACCTATCCGTTCGAAGATTACCAAACGGTAAACCATCAGTTCGATTCAGGCCACCTATCCGGTCGAATATCTATCTCAACGGTCACCTATGCCTTCGAAGGTTACCAAAAGGTAAACCATCAGTTCAATTCCGGTCACCTATCCGTTCGAATATCTACTTCAACGGTCAACCATCCGTTCGAAGATTACCAAACGATCAACCATCAGTTCGATTCCGGTCACCTACCCGGTCGAACATCTATCTCAACGGTCACCTATCCAATCGAAGATTACCAAACGATCAACCATCAGTTCGATTCCGGTCACCTATCTGGCCGAGTATCTATCTCAGCGATTACCTATCCGTTCGAAGATTACCAAACGATCAACCATCAGTTCGATTCCGGTCACCTATCCGGTCAAATATCTATCTCAACGGTCACCTATCTGTTCGAAGATTACCAAAAGGTAAACCATCAGTTCGATTCGGGTCACCTATCCGGTCGAATATCTCAACGGTCACCTATCTGTTCGAAGATTAGCAAACGGTAAACCATCAGTTCGATTCCGGTCACCTATCCGGTCGAATATCTATCTCAACGGTCACCTATCCGTTCGAAGATTATCAAATGGTAAGCTATCAGTTCGATTCCGGTCACCTATCCGGTCGAATATTTGTCTCAACGGTCACCTATGCGTCCGAAGATTACCAAACGGTAAACATTCAGTTCGATTCCGGTCACCTATCCGGTCGAATATCTATCTCAGCGATTACCTATCCGTTCGAAGATCACCAAACGATCAACCATCAGTTCGATCCCGGTCACCTATCCGGTCGAATATCTATCTCAACGGTCACCTATCCGTTCGAAGATTACCAAACAGTAAACCAACAGTTCGATTCAGGCCACCTATCCGGTCGAATATCTATCTCAACGGTCACCTATGCCTTCGAAGGTTACCAAACGGTAAACCATCAGTTCGATTCCGGTCACCTATCCGGCCGAAT
Source organism: Eumerus sabulonum (assembly GCA_951905685.1). Taxonomy (NCBI): domain Eukaryota; kingdom Metazoa; phylum Arthropoda; class Insecta; order Diptera; family Syrphidae; genus Eumerus; species Eumerus sabulonum. The sequence continues at coordinate 99,871,959 of OX645060.1, forward strand.
ATCTATCTCAGCGATTACCTATCCTTTCGAAGATTACCAAACGATCAACCATCAGTTCGATCCCGGTCACCGAAGAAGAAGAATACCAAACGGTAAACCATCAGTTCGATTCAGGCAACCTATCCGGTCGAATATCTATCTCAACGGTCACCTATGCCTTCGAAGGTTACCAAACGGTAAACCATCAGTTCGATTCCGGTCGAATATCTATCTCAGCGGTCAACCGTCCGTTCGAAGATTACCAAGCGATCAACCATCAGTTCGATTCCGGTCACCTATCCGGTCGAATATCTATCTCAACGGTCACCCATCTGTTCGAAGACTACCAAACGGTAAACCTTCAGTTCGATTCGGGTCACCTATCCGGTCGAATATCTCAACCGTCACCTATCTGTTCGAAGATTAGCAAACGGTAAACCATCAGTTCGACTCCGGTCACCTATCCGGTCGAATATCTATCTCAACGGTCACCTATCCGTTCGAAGATTACCAAATGGTAAGCCATCAGTTCGATTCCGGTCACCTATCCGGTCGAATATTTATCTCAACGGTCACCTATGCATTCGAAGATTACCAAACGGTGAACATTCAGTTCGATTCCGGTCACCTATCCGGTCGAATATCTATCTCAACGGTCACCTATCCGTTCGAAGATTACCAAACGGTAAACCACCAGTTCGATTCCGGTCACCTATCCGGTCGAATATCTATCTCAACGGTCACCTATCCGTTCGAAGATTACCAAACGGTAAATCATCAGTTCGATTCCGGTCACCTATCCGGTCGAATATCTATCTCAACAGTCACCTATCCGTTCGAAGATTACCAAACGGTAAACCATCAGTTTGATCCGGGTCACCTATCCGGTCGAGTATCTCAACGGTCACCTATCCGTTCGAAGATTAGCAAACGGTAAGCCATCAGTTCGATTCCGGTCACCTATCCGGCCGAATATCTATCTCAGCGATTACCTATCCGTTCGAAGATTACCAAACGATCAACCATCAGTTCGATCCCGGTCACCTATCCGGTCGAATATCTATCTCAACGGTCACCTATCCGTTCGAAGATTACCAAACGGTAATACATCAGTTCGATTCCGGTCACCTATCCGGTCGAATGTCTATCTCAACTGTCACCTATCCGTTCGAAGATTACCAAACGATCAACCATCAGTTCGAGTCCGGTCACTTATCCGGTCGAATATCTATCTCAACGGTCACCCATCCGTTCGAAGATTACCAAACGATCAACCATCAGTTCGAGTCCGGTCACTTATCCGGTCGAATATCTATCTCAACGGTCACCTATCCGTTCGAAGATTACCAAACGGTAAACCATCAGTTCGATTCCGGTCACCTATCCGGTCGAATATCTATCTCAACGGTCACCTATCCGTTCGAAGATTACCAAACGCTAAACCACCAGTTCGATTCCGGTCACCTATCCGGTCGAATATCTAACTCAACGGTCACCTATCCGTTCGAAGATTACCAAACGGTAAACCATCAGTTCGATTCCGGTCACCTATCCGGTCGAATATCTTTCTCAACAGTCACCTATCCGTTCGAAGATTACCAAACGGTAAACCATCAGTTTGATCCGGGTCACCTATCCGGTCGAGTTTCTCAACGGTCACCTATCCGTTCGAAGATTAGCAAACGGTAAACCATAAGTTCGATTCCGGTCACCTATCCGGTCGAATATCTATCTCAACGGTCACCTATCCGTTCGAAGATTACCAAACGGTAAACCATCAGTTCGATTCAGGCCACCTATCCGGTCGAATATCTATCTCAACGGTCACCTATGCCTTCGAAGGTTACCAAAAGGTAAACCATCAGTTCAATTCCGGTCACCTATCCGGTCGAATATCTACTTCAACGGTCAACCATCCGTTCGAAGATTACCAAACGATCAACCATCAGTTCGATTCCGGTCACCTACCCGGTCGAACATCTGTCTCAACGGTCACCTATCCAATCGAAGATTACCAAACGATCAACCATCAGTTCGATTCCGGTCACCTATCTGGCCGAGTATCTATCTCAGCGATTACCTATCCGTTCGAAGATTACCAAACGATCAACCATCAGTTCGATTCCGGTCACCTATCCGGTCGAATATCTATCTCAACGGTCACCTATCTGTTCGAAGATTACCAAACGGTAAACCATCAGTTCGATTCGGGTCACCTATCCGGTCGAATATCTCAACGGTCACCTATCTGTTCGAAGATTAGCAAACGGTAAACCATCAGTTCGATTCCGGTCACCTATCCGGTCGAATATCTATCTCAACGGTCACCTATCCGTTCGAAGATTATCAAATGGTAAGCTATCAGTTCGATTCCGGTCACCTATCCGGTCGAATATTTGTCTCAACGGTCACCTATGCGTTCGAAGATTACCAAACGGTAAACATTCAGTTCGATTCCGGTCACCTATCCGGTCGAATATCTATCTCAACGGTCCCCTATCCGTTCGAAGATTACCAAACGATCAACCATCAGTTCGATTCCGGTCACCTATCCGGTCGAATATCTATCTCAACGGTCACCTATCCGTTCGAAGATTACCAAATGGTAAACCATCAGTTCGATTCCGGTCACCTATCCGGTCGAATATACATCTCAACGGTCACCTATCCGTTCGAAGACTACCAAACGATCAACCATCAGTTCGATTCCGGTCACCTATCCGGTCGAATATCTATCTCAACGGTCACCTATCCGTTCGAAGATTACCAAACGATCAACCATCAGTTCGAGTCCGGTCACTTATCCGGTCGAATATCTATCTCAACGGTCACCTATCCGTTCGAAGATTACCAAACGGTAAACCTTCAGTTCGATTCCGGTCACCTATCCGGTCGAATATCTATCTCAACAGTCTCCTATCCGTTCGAAGATTACCAAACGGTAAACCATCAGTTTGATCCGGGTCACCTATCCGGTCGAGTATCTCAACGGTCACCTATCCGTTCGAAGATTAGCAAACGGTAAACCATCAGTTCGATTCCGGTCACCTATCCGGTCGAATATCTATATCAGCGATTACCTATCCGTTCGAAGATTACCAAACGATCAACCATCAGTTCGATCCCGGTCACCTATCCGGTCGAATATCTATCTCAACGGTCACCTATCCGTTCGAAGATTACCAAACAGTAAACCAACAGTTCGATTCAGGCCACCTATCCGGTCGAATATCTATCTCAACGGTCACCTATGCCTTCGAAGGTTACCAAACGGTAAACCATCAGTTCGATTCCGGTCACCTATCCGGTCGAATATCTATCTCAGCGGTCAACCATCCGTTCGAAGATTACCAAGCGATCAACCATCAGTTCGATTCCGGTCACCTATCCGGTCGAATATCTATCTCAACGGTCACCTATCTGTTCGAAGACTACCAAACGGTAAACCTTCAGTTCGATTCGGGTCACCTATCCGGTCGAATATCTCAACGGTCACCTATCTGTTCGAAGATTAGCAAACGGTAAACCATCAGTTCGACTCCGGTCACCTATCCGGTCGAATATCTATCTCAACAGTCACCTATCCGTTCGAAGATTACCAAATGGTAAGCCATCAGTTCGATTCCGGTCACCTATCCGGTCGAATATTTATCTCAACGGTCACCTATGCATTCGAAGATTACCAAACGGTAAACATTCAGTTCGATTCCGGTCACCTATCCGGTCGAATATCTATCTCAACGGTCACCTATCCGTTCGAAGATTACCAAACGATCAACCGTCAGTTCGATTCCGGTCACCTATCCGGTTGAATATCTATCTCAACGGTCACCTATCCTTTCGAAGATTACCAAACGGTAAACCACCAGTTCGATTCCGGTCACCTATCCGGTCGAATATCTATCTCAACGGTCACCTATCCGTTCGAAGATTACCAAACGGTAAATCATCAGTTCGATTCCGGTCACCTATTCGGTCGAATATCTATCTCAACAGTCACGTATCCGTTCGAAGATTACCAAACGGTAAGCCATCAGTTTGATCCGGGTCACCTATCCGGTCGAGTATCCCAACGGTCACCTATCCGTTCGAAGTTTAGCAAACGGTAAGCCATCAGTTCGATTCCGGTCACCTATCCGGCCGAATATCTATCTCAGCGATTACCTATCCGTTCGAAGATTACCAAACGATCAACCATCAGTTCGATCCCGGTCACCTATCCGGTCGAATATCTATCTCAACGGTCACCTATCCGTTCGAAGAATACCAAACGGTAAACCATCAGTTCGATCCCGGTCACCTATCCGGTCGAATATCTATCTCAACGGTCACCTATCCGTTCGAAGATTACCAAACGGTAATACATCAGTTCGATTCCGGTCACCTATCCGGTCGAATATCTATCTCAACTGTCACCTATCCGTTCGAAGATTACCAAACGATCAACCATCAGTTCGAGTCCGGTCACTTATCCGGTCGAATATCTATCTCAACGGTCACCCATCCGTTCGAAGATTACCAAACGATCAACCATCAGTTCGAGTCCGGTCACTTATCCGGTCGAATATCTATCTCAACGGTCACCTATCCGTTCGAAGATTACCAAACGGTAAACCATCAGTTCGATTCCGGTCACCTATCCGGTCGAATATCTATCTCAACGGTCACCTATCCGTTCGAAGATTACCAAACGCTAAACCACCAGTTCGATTCCGGTCACCTATCCGGTCGAATATCTAACTCAACGGTCACCTATCCGTTCGAAGATTACCAAACGGTAAACCATCAGTTCGATTCCGGTCACCTATCCGGTCGAATATCTTTCTCAACAGTCACCTATCCGTTCGAAGATTACCAAACGGTAAACCATCAGTTTGATCCGGGTCACCTATCCGGTCGAGTTTCTCAACGGTCACCTATCCGTTCGAAGATTAGCAAACGGTAAACCATAAGTTCGATTCCGGTCACCTATCCGGTCGAATATCTATCTCAACGGTCACCTATCCGTTCGAAGATTACCAAACGGTAAACCATCAGTTCGATTCAGGCCACCTATCCGGTCGAATATCTATCTCAACGGTCACCTATGCCTTCGAAGGTTACCAAAAGGTAAACCATCAGTTCAATTCCGGTCACCTATCCGGTCGAATATCTACTTCAACGGTCAACCATCCGTTCGAAGATTACCAAACGATCAACCATCAGTTCGATTCCGGTCACCTACCCGGTCGAACATCTGTCTCAACGGTCACCTATCCAATCGAAGATTACCAAACGATCAACCATCAGTTCGATTCCGGTCACCTATCTGGCCGAGTATCTATCTCAGCGATTACCTATCCGTTCGAAGATTACCAAACGATCAACCATCAGTTCGATTCCGGTCACCTATCCGGTCGAATATCTATCTCAACGGTCACCTATCTGTTCGAAGATTACCAAACGGTAAACCATCAGTTCGATTCGGGTCACCTATCCGGTCGAATATCTCAACGGTCACCTATCTGTTCGAAGATTAGCAAACGGTAAACCATCAGTTCGATTCCGGTCACCTATCCGGTCGAATATCTATCTCAACGGTCACCTATCCGTTCGAAGATTATCAAATGGTAAGCTATCAGTTCGATTCCGGTCACCTATCCGGTCGAATATTTGTCTCAACGGTCACCTATGCGTTCGAAGATTACCAAACGGTAAACATTCAGTTCGATTCCGGTCACCTATCCGGTCGAATATCTATCTCAACGGTCCCCTATCCGTTCGAAGATTACCAAACGATCAACCATCAGTTCGATTCCGGTCACCTGTCCGGTGGAATATCTATCTCAACGGTCACCTATCCGTTCGAAGATTACCAAATGGTAAACCATCAGTTCGATTCCGGTCACCTATCCGGTCGAATATACATCTCAACGGTCACCTATCCGTTCGAAGACTACCAAACGATCAACCATCAGTTCGATTCCGGTCACCTATCCGGTCGAATATCTATCTCAACGGTCACCTATCCGTTCGAAGATTACCAAACGATCAACCATCAGTTCGAGTCCGGTCACTTATCCGGTCGAATATCTATCTCAACGGTCACCTATCCGTTCGAAGATTACCAAACGGTAAACCTTCAGTTCGATTCCGGTCACCTATCCGGTCGAATATCTATCTCAACAGTCTCCTATCCGTTCGAAGATTACCAAACGGTAAACCATCAGTTTGATCCGGGTCACCTATCCGGTGGAGTATCTCAACGGTCACCTATCCGTTCGAAGATTAGCAAACGGTAAACCATCAGTTCGATTCCGGTCACCTATCCGGTCGAATATCTATCTCAGCGATTACCTATCCGTTCGAAGATTACCAAACGATCAACCATCAGTTCGATCCCGGTCACCTATCCGGTCGAATATCTATCTCAACGGTCACCTATCCGTTCGAAGATTACCAAACAGTAAACCAACAGTTCGATTCAGGCCACCTATCCGGTCGAATATCTATCTCAACGGTCACCTATGCCTTCGAAGGTTACCAAACGGTAAACCATCAGTTCGATTCCGGTCACCTATCCGGTCGAATATCTATCTCAGCGGTCAACCATCCGTTCGAAGATTACCAAGCGATCAACCATCAGTTCGATTCCGGTCACCTATCCGGTCGAATATCTATCTCAACGGTCACCTATCTGTTCGAAGACTACCAAACGGTAAACCTTCAGTTCGATTCGGGTCACCTATCCGGTCGAATATCTCAACGGTCACCTATCTGTTCGAAGATTAGCAAACGGTAAGCCATCAGTTCGACTCCGGTCACCTATCCGGTCGAATATCTATCTCAACAGTCACCTATCCGTTCGAAGATTACCAAATGGTAAGCCATCAGTTCGATTCCGGTCACCTATCCGGTCGAATATTTATCTCAACGGTCACCTATGCATTCGAAGATTACCAAACGGTAAACATTCAGTTCGATTCCGGTCACCTATCCGGTCGAATATCTATCTCAACGGTCACCTATCCGTTCGAAGATTACCAAACGATCAACCGTCAGTTCGATTCCGGTCACCTATCCGGTTGAATATCTATCTCAACGGTCACCTATCCTTTCGAAGATTACCAAACGGTAAACCACCAGTTCGATTCCGGTCACCTATCCGGTCGAATATCTATCTCAACGGTCACCTATCCGTTCGAAGATTACCAAACGGTAAATCATCAGTTCGATTCCGGTCACCTATCCGGTCGAATATCTATCTCAACGGTCACGTATCCGTTCGAAGATTACCAAACGGTAAACCATCAGTTTGATCCGGGTCACCTATCCGGTCGAGTATCCCAACGGTCACCTATCCGTTCGAAGATTAGCAAACGGTAAGCCATCAGTTCGATTCCGGTCACCTATCCGGCCGAATATCTATCTCAGCGATTACCTATCCGTTCGAAGATTACCAAACGATCAACCATCAGTTCGATCCCGGTCACCTATCCGGTCGAATATCTATCTCAACGGTCACCTATCCGTTCGAAGAATACCAAACGGTAAACCATCAGTTCGATTCAGGCCACCTATCCGGTCGAATATCTATCTCAACGGTCACCTATGCCTTCGAAGGTTACCAAACGGTAAACCATCAGTTCGATTCCGGTCACCTATCCGGTCGATTATCTATCTCAGCGGTCAACCATCCGTTCGAAGATTACCAAGCGATCAACCATCAGTTCGATTCCGGTCACCTATCCGGTCGAATATCTATCTCAACGGTCACCTATCTGTTCGAAGACTACCAAACGGTAAACCTTCAGTTCGATTCGGGTCACCTATCCGGTCGAATATCTCAACGGTCACCTATCTGTTCGAAGATTAGCAAACGGTAAACCATCAGTTCGACTCCGGTCACCTATCCGGTCGAATATCTATCTCAACGGTCACCTATCCGTTCGAAGATTACCAAATGGTAAGCCATCAGTTCGATTCCGGTCACCTATCCGGTCGAATATTTATCTCAACGGTCACCTATGCATTCGAAGATTACCAAACGGTAAACATTCAGTTCGATTCCGGTCACCTATCCGGTCGAATATCTATCTCAACGGTCACCTATCCGTTCGAAGATTACCAAACGATCAACCGTCAGTTCGATTCCGGTCACCTATCCGGTTGAATATCTATCTCAACGGTCACCTATCCTTTCGAAGATTACCAAACGGTAAACCACCAGTTCGATTCCGGTCACCTATCCGGTCGAATATCTACCTCAACGGTCACCTATCCGTTCGAAGATTACCAAACGGTAAATCATCAGTTCGATTCCGGTCACCTATCCGGTCGAATATCTATCTCAACAGTCACCTATCCGTTCGAAGATTACCAAACGGTAAACCATCAGTTTGATCCGGGTCAACTATCCGGTCGAGTATCTCAGCGGTCACCTATCCGTTCGAAGATTTCCAAACGATCAACCATCAGTTCGATTCCGGTCACCTATCCGGTCGAATATCTATCTCAACGGTCACCTATCCGTTCGAAGATTACCAAACGGTAAACCTTCAGTTCGGTTCCGGTCACCTATCCGGTCGAATATCTATCTCTACGGTCACCTATCCGTTCGAAGATTACCAAACGATAATCATCAGTTCGATTCCGGTCACCTATCCGGTCGAATATCTATCCCAACGGTCACCTATCTGTTCGAAGACTACCAAACGGTAAACCATCAGTTCGATTCCGGTCACCTATCCGGTCGAATATCTATCTCAACGGTCACCTATCCGTTCGAAGATTACCAAACGATCAACCATCAGTTCGAGTCCGGTCACCTATCCGGTCGAATATATATCTCAACGGTCACCTATCCGTTCGAAGATTACCAAACGGTAAACCATCAGTTCGATTCCGGTCACCTATCCGGTCGAATATCTATCTCAACAGTCACCTATCCGTTCGAAGATTACCAAACGGTAAACCATCAGTTTGATCCGGGTCACCTATCCGGTCGAGTATCTCAACGGTCACCTATCCGTTCGAAGATTAGCAAACGGTAAACCATCAGTTCGATTCCGGTCACTTATCCGGTCGAATATCTATCTCAACGGTCACCTATCCGTTCGCAGATTACCAAATGGTAAGCCATCAGTTCGATCCCGGTCACCTATCCGGTCGAATATTTATCTCAACGGTCACCTATCCGTTCGAAGATTACCAAACGATCACCCATCAGTTCGATTCCGGTCACCTATCCGGTCGAATATCTATCTCAACGGTCACCTATCCGTTCGAAGATTACCAAACGGTAAACCTTCAGTCACCTATCCGGTCGAATATCTATCTCTACGGTCACCTATCCGTTCGAAGATTACCAAACGATAATCATCAGTTCGAAGATTAGCAAACGGTAAACCATCTGTTCGATTCCGGTCACCTATCCGGTCGAACATCTATCTCAACGGTCACCTATGCGTTCGAAGATTACCAAACGGTAAACCATCAGTTCGATTCCGGTCACCTATCCGGTCGAATATCTATCTTCACGGTCACCTATTCGTTCGAAGATTACTAAACGGTCAACCATCAGTCCGATTCCGGTCACCTATCCGGTCAAATATCTCAACGGTCACCTATCCGTTCGAAGATTAGCAAACGGTAAACCATCTGTTCGATTCCGGCCACCTATCCGGTCGAACATCTATCTCAACGTTCACCTATGCGTTCGAAGATTACCAAACGGTAAACCATCAGTTCGATTCCGGTCACCTATCCGGTCGAATATCTATCTCAACGGTCACCTATCCGTTCGAAGATTACCAAACGATCAACCATCAGTTCGAGTCCGGTCACCTATCCGGTCGAATATATATCTCAACAGTCACCTATCCGTTCGAAGATTACCAAACGGTAAACCATCAGTTCGATTCCGGTCACCTATCCGGTCGAATATCTATCTTCACGGTCACCTATTCGTTCGAAGATTACTAAACGGTCAACCATCAGTCCGATTCCGGTCACCTATCCGGTCAAATATCTCAACGGCCACCTATCCGTTCGAAGATTAGCAAACGGTAAACCATCTGTTCGATTCCGGCCACCTATCCGGTCGAACATCTATCTCAACGGTCACCTATGCGTTCGAAGATTACCAAACGGTAAACCATCAGTTCGATTCCGGTCACCTATCCGGTCGAATATCTATCTCAACGGTCACCCATCCGTTCGAAGATTACCAAACGATCAACCATCAGTTCGAGTCCGGTCACCTATCCGGTCGAATATCTATCTCAACGGTCACCTATCCGTTCGAAGATTACCAAACGGTAAACCATCAGTTCGATTCCGGTCACCTATCCGGTCGAATATCTATCTTCACGGTCACCTATTCGTTCGAAGATTACTAAACGGTCAACCATCAGTCCGATTCCGGTCACCTATCCGGTCAAATATCTCAACGGTCACCTATCCGTTCGAAGATTAGCAAACGGTAAACCATCTGTTCGATTCCGGCCACCTATCCGGTCGAACATCTATCTCAACGTTCACCTATGCGTTCGAAGATTACCAAACGGTAAACCATCAGTTCGATTCCGGTCACCTATCCGGTCGAATATCTATCTCAACGGTCACCTATCCGTTCGAAGATTACCAAACGATCAACCATCAGTTCGAGTCCGGTCACCTATCCGGTCGAATATATATCTCAACAGTCACCTATCCGTTCGAAGATTACCAAACGGTAAACCATCAGTTTGATCCGGGTCACCTATCCGGTCGAATATCTATCTCAACGGTCACCTATCCGTTCGAAGATTACTAAACGGTCAACCATCAGTCCGATTCCGGTCACCTATCCGGTCAAATATCTCAACGGTCACCTATCCGTTCGAAGATTAGCAAACGGTAAACCATCTGTTCGATTCCGGCCACCTATCCGGTCGAACATCTATCTCAACGGTCACCTATGCGTTCGAAGATTACCAAACGGTAAACCATCAGTTCGATTCCGGTCACCTATCCGGTCGAATATCTATCTCAACGGTCACCTATCCGTTCGAAGATTACCAAACGATCAACCATCAGTTCGATTCCGGTCACCTATCCGGTCGAATATCTATCTCAACGGTCACCTATCCGTTCGAAGATTACCAAACGGTAAACCTTCAGTTCGGTTCCGGTCACCTATCCGGTCGAATATCTATCTCTACGGTCACCTATCCGTTCGAAGATTACCAAACGATAATCATCAGTTCGATTCCGGTCACCTATCCGGTCGAATATCTATCTCAACGGTCATCTATCCGTTCGAAGATTACTAAACGGTCAACCATCAGTCCGATTCCGGTCACCTATCCGGTCAAATATCTCAACGGTCACCTATCCGTTCGAAGATTAGCAAACGGTAAACCATCTGTTCGATTCCGGCCACCTATCCGGTCGAACATCTATCTCAACGGTCACCTATGCGTTCGAAGATTACCAAACGGTAAAGCATCAGTTCGATTCCGGTCAACTATCCGGTCGAATATCTATCTCAACGGTCACCCATCCGTTCGAAGATTACCAAACGATCAACCATCAGTTCGAGTCCGGTCACCTATCCGGTCGAATATCTATCTCAACGGTCACCTATCCGTTCGAAGATTACCAAACGGTAAACCATCAGTTCGATTCCGGTCACCTATCCGGTCGAATATCTATCTCAACGGTCACCTATCCGTTCAAAGATTACTAAACGGTCAACCATCAGTCCGATTCCGGTCACCTATCCGGTCAAATATCTCAACGGTCACCTATCCGTTCGAAGATTAGCAAACGGTAAACCATCTGTTCGATTCCGGCCACCTATCCGGTCGAACATCTATCTCAACGGTCACCTATGCGTTCGAAGATTACCAAACGGTAAAGCATCAGTTCGATTCCGGTCACCTATCCGGTCGAATATCTATCTCAACAGTCACCTATCCGTTCGAAGATTACCAAACGGTAAACCATCAGTTTGATCCGGGTCACCTATCCGGTCGAGTATCTCAACGGTCACCTATCCGTTCGAAGATTAGCAAACGGTAAACCATCAGTTCGATTCCGGTCACTTATCCGGTCGAATATCTATCTCAACGGTCACCTATCCGTTCGCAGATTACCAAATGGTTAACCATCAGTTCGATCCCGGTCACCTATCTGGTCGAATATTTATCTCAACGGTCACCTATCCGTTCGAAGATTACCAAACGATCAACCATCAGTTCGATTCCGGTCACCTATCCGGTCGAATATCTATCTCAACGGTCACCTATCCGTTCGAAGATTACCAAACGGTAAACCTTCAGTTCGGTTCCGGTCACCTATCCGGTCGAATATCTATCTCTACGGTCACCTATCCGTTCGAAGATTACCAAAAGATAATCATCAGTTCGATTCCGGTCACCTATCCGGTCGAATATCTATCTCAACGGTCACCTATCTGTTCGAAGACTACCAAACGGTAAACCATCAGTTCGATTCCGGTCACCTATCCGGTCGAATATCTATCTCAACGGTCACCTATCCGTTCGAAGATTACCAAACGATCAACCATCAGTTCGAGTCCGGTCACCTATCCGGTCGAATATATATCTCAACGGTCACCTATCCGTTCGAAGATTACCAAACGGTAAACCATCAGTTCGATTCCGGTCACCTATCCGGTCGAATATCTATCTCAACAGTCACCTATCCGTTCGAAGATTACCAAACGGTAAACCATCAGTTTGATCCGGGTCACCTATCCGGTCGAGTATCTCAACGGTCACCTATCCGTTCGAAGATTAGCAAACGGTAAACCATCAGTTCGATTCCGGTCACTTATCCGGTCGAATATCTATCTCAACGGTCACCTATCCGTTCGCAGGTTACCAAATGGTAAACCATCAGTTCGATCCCGGTCACCTATCTGGTCGAATATTTATCTCAACGGTCACCTATCCGTTCGAAGATTACCAAACGATCAACCATCAGTTCGATTCCGGTCACCTATCCGGTCGAATATCTATCTCAACGGTCACCTATCCGTTCGAAGATTACCAAACGGTAAACCTTCAGTTCGGTTCCGGTCACCTATCCGGTCGAATATCTATCTTCACGGTCACCTATCCGTTCGAAGATTACCAAACGATAATCATCAGTTCGATTCCGGTCACCTATCCGGTCGAATATCTATCTCAACGGTCACCTATCTGTTCGAAGACTACCAAACGGTAAACCTTCAGTTCGATTCGGGTCACCTATCCGGTCGAATATCTCAACGGTCACCTATCTGTTCGAAGATTAGCAAACGGTAAACCATCAGTTCGACTCCGGTCACCTATCCGGTCGAATATCTATCTCAACGGTCACCTATCCGTTCGAAGATTACCAAATGGTAAGCCATCAGTTCGATTCCGGTCACCTATCCGGTCGAATATTTATCTCAACGGTCACCTATGCATTCGAAGATTACCAAACGGTAAACATTCAGTTCGATTCCGGTCACCTATCCGGTCGAATATCTATCTCAACGGTCACCTATCCGTTCGAAGATTACCAAACGATCAACCGTCAGTTCGATTCCGGTCACCTATCCGGTTGAATATCTATCTCAACGGTCACCTATCCTTTCGAAGATTACCAAACGGTAAACCACCAGTTCGATTCCGGTCACCTATCCGGTCGAATATCTACCTCAACGGTCACCTATCCGTTCGAAGATTACCAAACGGTAAATCATCAGTTCGATTCCGGTCACCTATCCGGTCGAATATCTATCTCAACAGTCACCTATCCGTTCGAAGATTACCAAACGGTAAACCATCAGTTTGATCCGGGTCAACTATCCGGTCGAGTATCTCAGCGGTCACCTATCCGTTCGAAGATTTCCAAACGATCAACCATCAGTTCGATTCCGGTCACCTATCCGGTCGAATATCTATCTCAACGGTCACCTATCCGTTCGAAGATTACCAAACGGTAAACCTTCAGTTCGGTTCCGGTCACCTATCCGGTCGAATATCTATCTCTACGGTCACCTATCCGTTCGAAGATTACCAAACGATAATCATCAGTTCGATTCCGGTCACCTATCCGGTCGAATATCTATCCCAACGGTCACCTATCTGTTCGAAGACTACCAAACGGTAAACCATCAGTTCGATTCCGGTCACCTATCCGGTCGAATATCTATCTCAACGGTCACCTATCCGTTCGAAGATTACCAAACGATCAACCATCAGTTCGAGTCCGGTCACCTATCCGGTCGAATATATATCTCAACGGTCACCTATCCGTTCGAAGATTACCAAACGGTAAACCATCAGTTCGATTCCGGTCACCTATCCGGTCGAATATCTATCTCAACAGTCACCTATCCGTTCGAAGATTACCAAACGGTAAACCATCAGTTTGATCCGGGTCACCTATCCGGTCGAGTATCTCAACGGTCACCTATCCGTTCGAAGATTAGCAAACGGTAAACCATCAGTTCGATTCCGGTCACTTATCCGGTCGAATATCTATCTCAACGGTCACCTATCCGTTCGCAGATTACCAAATGGTAAGCCATCAGTTCGATCCCGGTCACCTATCCGGTCGAATATTTATCTCAACGGTCACCTATCCGTTCGAAGATTACCAAACGATCACCCATCAGTTCGATTCCGGTCACCTATCCGGTCGAATATCTATCTCAACGGTCACCTATCCGTTCGAAGATTACCAAACGGTAAACCTTCAGTCACCTATCCGGTCGAATATCTATCTCTACGGTCACCTATCCGTTCGAAGATTACCAAACGATAATCATCAGTTCGAAGATTAGCAAACGGTAAACCATCTGTTCGATTCCGGTCACCTATCCGGTCGAACATCTATCTCAACGGTCACCTATGCGTTCGAAGATTACCAAACGGTAAACCATCAGTTCGATTCCGGTCACCTATCCGGTCGAATATCTATCTTCACGGTCACCTATTCGTTCGAAGATTACTAAACGGTCAACCATCAGTCCGATTCCGGTCACCTATCCGGTCAAATATCTCAACGGTCACCTATCCGTTCGAAGATTAGCAAACGGTAAACCATCTGTTCGATTCCGGCCACCTATCCGGTCGAACATCTATCTCAACGTTCACCTATGCGTTCGAAGATTACCAAACGGTAAACCATCAGTTCGATTCCGGTCACCTATCCGGTCGAATATCTATCTCAACGGTCACCTATCCGTTCGAAGATTACCAAACGATCAACCATCAGTTCGAGTCCGGTCACCTATCCGGTCGAATAAATATCTCAACAGTCACCTATCCGTTCGAAGATTACCAAACGGTAAACCATCAGTTCGATTCCGGTCACCTATCCGGTCGAATATCTATCTTCACGGTCACCTATTCGTTCGAAGATTACTAAACGGTCAACCATCAGTCCGATTCCGGTCACCTATCCGGTCAAATATCTCAACGGCCACCTATCCGTTCGAAGATTAGCAAACGGTAAACCATCTGTTCGATTCCGGCCACCTATCCGGTCGAACATCTATCTCAACGGTCACCTATGCGTTCGAAGATTACCAAACGGTAAACCATCAGTTCGATTCCGGTCACCTATCCGGTCGAATATCTATCTCAACGGTCACCCATCCGTTCGAAGATTACCAAACGATCAACCATCAGTTCGAGTCCGGTCACCTATCCGGTCGAATATCTATCTCAACGGTCACCTATCCGTTCGAAGATTACCAAACGGTAAACCATCAGTTCGATTCCGGTCACCTATCCGGTCGAATATCTATCTTCACGGTCACCTATTCGTTCGAAGATTACTAAACGGTCAACCATCAGTCCGATTCCGGTCACCTATCCGGTCAAATATCTCAACGGTCACCTATCCGTTCGAAGATTAGCAAACGGTAAACCATCTGTTCGATTCCGGCCACCTATCCGGTCGAACATCTATCTCAACGTTCACCTATGCGTTCGAAGATTACCAAACGGTAAACCATCAGTTCGATTCCGGTCACCTATCCGGTCGAATATCTATCTCAACGGTCACCTATCCGTTCGAAGATTACCAAACGATCAACCATCAGTTCGAGTCCGGTCACCTATCCGGTCGAATATATATCTCAACAGTCACCTATCCGTTCGAAGATTACCAAACGGTAAACCATCAGTTTGATCCGGGTCACCTATCCGGTCGAATATCTATCTCAACGGTCACCTATCCGTTCGAAGATTACTAAACGGTCAACCATCAGTCCGATTCCGGTCACCTATCCGGTCAAATATCTCAACGGTCACCTATCCGTTCGAAGATTAGCAAACGGTAAACCATCTGTTCGATTCCGGCCACCTATCCGGTCGAACATCTATCTCAACGGTCACCTATGCGTTCGAAGATTACCAAACGGTAAACCATCAGTTCGATTCCGGTCACCTATCCGGTCGAATATCTATCTCAACGGTCACCTATCCGTTCGAAGATTACCAAACGATCAACCATCAGTTCGATTCCGGTCACCTATCCGGTCGAATATCTATCTCAACGGTCACCTATCCGTTCGAAGATTACCAAACGGTAAACCTTCAGTTCGGTTCCGGTCACCTATCCGGTCGAATATCTATCTCTACGGTCACCTATCCGTTCGAAGATTACCAAACGATAATCATCAGTTCGATTCCGGTCACCTATCCGGTCGAATATCTATCTCAACGGTCATCTATCCGTTCGAAGATTACTAAACGGTCAACCATCAGTCCGATTCCGGTCACCTATCCGGTCAAATATCTCAACGGTCACCTATCCGTTCGAAGATTAGCAAACGGTAAACCATCTGTTCGATTCCGGCCACCTATCCGGTCGAACATCTATCTCAACGGTCACCTATGCGTTCGAAGATTACCAAACGGTAAAGCATCAGTTCGATTCCGGTCAACTATCCGGTCGAATATCTATCTCAACGGTCACCCATCCGTTCGAAGATTACCAAACGATCAACCATCAGTTCGAGTCCGGTCACCTATCCGGTCGAATATCTATCTCAACGGTCACCTATCCGTTCGAAGATTACCAAACGGTAAACCATCAGTTCGATTCCGGTCACCTATCCGGTCGAATATCTATCTCAACGGTCACCTATCCGTTCAAAGATTACTAAACGGTCAACCATCAGTCCGATTCCGGTCACCTATCCGGTCAAATATCTCAACGGTCACCTATCCGTTCGAAGATTAGCAAACGGTAAACCATCTGTTCGATTCCGGCCACCTATCCGGTCGAACATCTATCTCAACGGTCACCTATGCGTTCGAAGATTACCAAACGGTAAAGCATCAGTTCGATTCCGGTCACCTATCCGGTCGAATATCTATCTCAACAGTCACCTATCCGTTCGAAGATTACCAAACGGTAAACCATCAGTTTGATCCGGGTCACCTATCCGGTCGAGTATCTCAACGGTCACCTATCCGTTCGAAGATTAGCAAACGGTAAACCATCAGTTCGATTCCGGTCACTTATCCGGTCGAATATCTATCTCAACGGTCACCTATCCGTTCGCAGATTACCAAATGGTTAACCATCAGTTCGATCCCGGTCACCTATCTGGTCGAATATTTATCTCAACGGTCACCTATCCGTTCGAAGATTACCAAACGATCAACCATCAGTTCGATTCCGGTCACCTATCCGGTCGAATATCTATCTCAACGGTCACCTATCCGTTCGAAGATTACCAAACGGTAAACCTTCAGTTCGGTTCCGGTCACCTATCCGGTCGAATATCTATCTCTACGGTCACCTATCCGTTCGAAGATTACCAAAAGATAATCATCAGTTCGATTCCGGTCACCTATCCGGTCGAATATCTATCTCAACGGTCACCTATCTGTTCGAAGACTACCAAACGGTAAACCATCAGTTCGATTCCGGTCACCTATCCGGTCGAATATCTATCTCAACGGTCACCTATCCGTTCGAAGATTACCAAACGATCAACCATCAGTTCGAGTCCGGTCACCTATCCGGTCGAATATATATCTCAACGGTCACCTATCCGTTCGAAGATTACCAAACGGTAAACCATCAGTTCGATTCCGGTCACCTATCCGGTCGAATATCTATCTCAACAGTCACCTATCCGTTCGAAGATTACCAAACGGTAAACCATCAGTTTGATCCGGGTCACCTATCCGGTCGAGTATCTCAACGGTCACCTATCCGTTCGAAGATTAGCAAACGGTAAACCATCAGTTCGATTCCGGTCACTTATCCGGTCGAATATCTATCTCAACGGTCACCTATCCGTTCGCAGGTTACCAAATGGTAAACCATCAGTTCGATCCCGGTCACCTATCTGGTCGAATATTTATCTCAACGGTCACCTATCCGTTCGAAGATTACCAAACGATCAACCATCAGTTCGATTCCGGTCACCTATCCGGTCGAATATCTATCTCAACGGTCACCTATCCGTTCGAAGATTACCAAACGGTAAACCTTCAGTTCGGTTCCGGTCACCTATCCGGTCGAATATCTATCTTCACGGTCACCTATCCGTTCGAAGATTACCAAACGATAATCATCAGTTCGATTCCGGTCACCTATCCGGTCGAATATCTATCTCAACGGTCACCTATCCGTTCGAAGATTACTAAACGGTCAACCATCAGTCCGATTCCGGTCACCTATCCGGTCAAATATCTCAACGGTCACCTATCCGTTCGAAGATTAGCAAACGGTAAACCATCTGTTCGATTCCGGTCACCTATCCGGTCGAACATCTATCTCAACGGTCACCTATGCGTTCGAAGATTACCAAACGGTAAAGCATCAGTTCGATTCCGGTCAACTATCCGGTCGAATATCTATCTCAACGGTCACCCATCCGTTCGAAGATTACCAAACGATCAACCATCAGTTCGAGTCCGGTCACCTATCCGGTCGAATATCTATCTCAACGGTCACCTATCCGTTCGAAGATTACCAAACGGTAAACCATCAGTTCGATTCCGGTCACCTATCCGGTCGAATATCTATCTCAACGGTCACCTATTCGTTCGAAGATTACTAAACGGTCAACCATCAGTCCGATTCCGGTCACCTATCCGGTCAAATATCTCAACGGTCACCTATCCGTTCGAAGATTAGCAAACGGTAAACCATCTGTTCGATTCCGGCCACCTATCCTGTCGAACATCTATCTCAACGTTCACCTATGCGTTCGAAGATTACCAAACGGTAAACCATCAGTTCGATTCCGGTCACCTATCCGGTCGAATATCTATCTCAACGGTCATCTATCCGTTCGAAGATTACCAAACGATCAACCATCAGTTCGAGTCCGGTCACCTATCCGGTCGAATATATATCTCAACAGTCACCTATCCGTTCGAAGATTACCAAACGGTAAACCATCAGTTTGATCCGGGTCACCTATCCGGTCGAATATCTATCTCAACGGTCACCTATCCGTTCGAAGATTACTAAACGGTCAACCATCAGTCCGATTCCTGTCACCTATCCGGTCAAATATCTCAACGGTCACCTATCCGTTCGAAGATTAGCAAACGGTAAACCATCTGTTCGATTCCGGCCACCTATCCGGTCGTACATCTATCTCAACAGTCACCTATGCGTTCGAAGAGTACCAAACGGTAAACCATCAGTTCGATTCCGGTCACCTATCCGGTCGAATATCTATCTCAACGGTCACCTATCCGTTCGAAGATTACTAAACGGTCAACCATCAGTCCGATTCCGGTCACCTATCCAGTCAAATATCTCAACGGTCACCTATCCGTTCGAAGATTAGCAAACGGTAAACCATCTGTTCGATTCCGGCCACTTATCCGGTCGAACATCTATCTCAACGGTCACCTATGCGTCCGAAGATTACCAAACGGTAAAGCATCAGTTCGATTCCGGTCACCTATCCGGTCGAATATTTATCTCAACGGTCACCTATGCATTCGAAGATTACCAAATGGTAAGCCATCAGTTCGATTCCGGTCACCTATCCGGTCGAATATTTATCTCAACGGTCACCTATGCATTCGAAGATTACCAAACGGTAAACATTCAGTTCGATTCCGGTCACCTATCCGGTCGAATATCTATCTCAACGGTCACCTATCCGTTCGAAGATTACCAAACGATCAACCGTCAGTTCGATTCCGGTCACCTATCCGGTTGAATATCTATCTCAACGGTCACCTATCCGTTCGAAGATTACCAAACGGTAAACCATCAGTTTGATCCGGGTCACCTATCCGGTCGAATATCTCAACGGTCACCTATCTGTTCGAAGATTAGCAAACGGTAAACCATCAGTTCGACTCCGGTCACCTATCCGGTCGAATATCTATCTCAACGGTCACCTATCCGTTCGAAGATTACCAAATGGTAAGCCATCAGTTCGATTCCGGTCACCTATCCGGTCGAATATTTATCTCAACGGTCACCTATGCATTCGAAGATTACCAAACGGTAAACATTCAGTTCGATTCCGGTCACCTATCCGGTCGAATATCTATCTCAACGGTCACCTATCCGTTCGAAGATTACCAAACGATCAACCGTCAGTTCGATTCCGGTCACCTATCCGGTTGAATATCTATCTCAACGGTCACCTATCCTTTCGAAGATTACCAAACCGTAAACCACCAGTTCGATTCCGGTCACCTATCCGGTCGAATATCTATCTCAACGGTCACCTATCCGTTCGAAGATTACCAAACGGTAAATCATCAGTTCGATTCCGGTCACCTATCCGGTCGAATATCTATCTCAACAGTCACGTATCCGTTGGAAGATTACCAAACGGTAAACCATCAGTTTGATCCGGGTCACCTATCCGGTCGAGTATCTCAACGGTCACCTATCCGTTCGAAGATTAGCAAACGGTAAGCCATCATTTCGATTCCGGTCACCTATCCGGCCGAATATCTATCTCAGCGATTACCTATCCGTTCGAAGATTACCAAACGATCAACCATCAGTTCGATCCCGGTCACCTATCCGGTCGAATATCTATCTCAACGGTCACCTATCCGTTCGAAGAATACCAAACGGTAAACCATCAGTTCGATTCAGGCCACCTATCCGGTCGAATATCTATCTCAACGGTCACCTATGCCTTCGAAGGTTACCAAACGGTAAACCATCAGTTCGATTCCGGTCACCTATCCGGTCGATTATCTATCTCAGCGGTCAACCATCCGTTCGAAGATTACCAAGCGATCAACCATCAGTTCGATTCCGGTCACCTATCCGGTCGAATATCTATCTCAACGGTCACCTATCTGTTCGAAGACTACCAAACGGTAAACCTTCAGTTCGATTCGGGTCACCTATCCGGTCGAATATCTCAACGGTCACCTATCTGTTCGAAGATTAGCAAACGGTAAACCATCAGTTCGACTCCGGTCACCTATCCGGTCGAATATCTATCTCAACGGTCACCTATCCGTTCGAAGATTACCAAATGGTAAGCCATCAGTTCGATTTCGGTCACCTATCCGGTCGAATATTTATCTCAACGGTCACCTATGCATTCGAAGATTACCAAACGGTAAACATTCAGTTCGATTCCGGTCACCTATCCGGTCGAATATCTATCTCAACGGTCACCTATCCGTTCGAAGATTACCAAACGATCAACCGTCAGTTCGATTCCGGTCACCTATCCGGTTGAATATCTATCTCAACGGTCACCTATCCTTTCGAAGATTACCAAACGGTAAACCACCAGTTCGATTCCGGTCACCTATCCGGTCGAATATCTACCTCAACGGTCACCTATCCGTTCGAAGATTACCAAACGGTAAATCATCAGTTCGATTCCGGTCACCTATCCGGTCGAATATCTATCTCAACAGTCACCTATCCGTTCGAAGATTACCAAACGGTAAACCATCAGTTTGATCCGGGTCACCTATCCGGTCGAGTATCTCAACGGTCACCTATCCGTTCGAAGATTACCAAACGATCAACCATCAGTTCGATTCCGGTCACCTATCCGGTCGAATATCTATCTCAACGGTCACCTATCCGTTCGAAGATTACCAAACGGTAAACCTTCAGTTCGGTTCCGGTCACCTATCCGGTCGAATATCTATCTCTACGGTCACCTATCCGTTCGAAGATTACCAAACGATAATCATCAGTTCGATTCCGGTCACCTATCCGGTCGAATATCTATCTCAACGGTCACCTATCTGTTCGAAGACTACCAAACGGTAAACCATCAGTTCGATTCCGGTCACCTATCCGGTCGAATATCTATCTCAACGGTCACCTATCCGTTCGAAGATTACCAAACGATCAACCATCAGTTCGAGTCCGGTCACCTATCCGGTCGAATATATATCTCAACGGTCACCTATCCGTTCGAAGATTACCAAACGGTAAACCATCAGTTCGATTCCGGTCACCTATCCGGTCGAATATCTATCTCAACAGTCACCTATCCGTTCGAAGATTACCAAACGGTAAACCATCAGTTTGATCCGGGTCACCTATCCGGTCGAGTATCTCAACGGTCACCTATCCGTTCGAAGATTAGCAAACGGTAAACCATCAGTTCGATTCCGGTCACTTATCCGGTCGAATATCTATCTCAACGGTCACCTATCCGTTCGCAGATTACCAAATGGTAAACCATCAGTTCGATCCCGGTCACCTATCCGGTCGAATACTTATCTCAACGGTCAACCATCAACCATCAGTTCGATTCCGGTCACCTATCCGTTCGAATATCTATCTCAACGGTCACCTATCCGTTCGAAGATTACCAAACGGTAAACCTTCAGTTCGGTTCCGGTCACCTATCCGGTCGAATATCCATCTCTACGGTCACCTATCCGTTCGAAGATTACCAAACGATAATCATCAGTTCGATTCCGGTCACCTATCCGGTCGAATATCTATCTCAACGGTCACCTATCCGTTCGAAGATTACTAAACGGTCAACCATCAGTCCGATTCCGGTCAAATATCTCAACGGTCACCTATCCGTTCGAAGATTAGCAAACGGTAAACCATCTGTTCGATTCCGGTCACCTATCCGGTCGAACATCTATCTCAACGGTCACCTATGCGATCGAAGATTACCAAACGGTAAACCATCAGTTCGATTCCGGTCACCTATCCGGTCGAATATCTATCTTCACGGTCACCTATTCGTTCGAAGATTACTAAACGGTCAACCATCAGTCCGATTCCGGTCACCTATCCGGTCAAATATCTCAACGGTCACCTATCCGTTCGAAGATTAGCAAACGGTAAACCATCTGTTCGATTCCGGCCACCTATCCGGTCGAACATCTATCTCAACGTTCACCTATGCGTTCGAAGATTACCAAACGGTAAACCATCAGTTCGATTCCGGTCACCTATCCGGTCGAATATCTATCTCAACGGTCACCTATCCGTTCGAAGATTACCAAACGATCAACCATCAGTTCGAGTCCGGTCACCTATCCGGTCGAATATATATCTCAACAGTCACCTATCCGTTCGAAGATTACCAAACGGTAAACCATCAGTTCGATTCCGGTCACCTATCCGGTCGAATATCTATCTTCACGGTCACCTATTCGTTCGAAGATTACTAAACGGTCAACCATCAGTCCGATTCCGGTCACCTATCCGGTCAAATATCTCAACGGTCACCTATCCGTTCGAAGATTAGCAAACGGTAAACCATCTGTTCGATTCCGGCCACCTATCCGGTCGAACATCTATCTCAACGGTCACCTATGCGTTCGAAGATTACCAAACGGTAAACCATCAGTTCGATTCCGGTCACCTATCCGGTCGAATATCTATCTCAACGGTCACCCATCCGTTCGAAGATTACCAAACGATCAACCATCAGTTCGAGTCCGGTCACCTATCCGGTCGAATATCTATCTCAACGGTCACCTATCCGTTCGAAGATTAGCAAACGGTAAACCATCAGTTCGATTCCGGTCACCTATCCGGTCGAATATCTATCTCAGCGATTACCTATCCGTTCGAAGATTACCAAACGATCAACCATCAGTTCGATCCCGGTCACCTATCCGGTCGAATATCTATCTCAACGGTCACCTATCCGTTCGAAGATTAGCAAACGGTAAACCATCTGTTCGATTCCGGCCACCTATCCGGTCGAACATCTATCTCAACGTTCACCTATGCGTTCGAAGATTACCAAACGGTAAACCATCAGTTCGATTCCGGTCACTTATCCGGTCGAATATCTATCTCAACGGTCACCTATCCGTTCGAAGATTACCAATCGATCAACCATCAGTTCGAGTCCGGTCACCTATCCGGTCGAATATATATCTCAACAGTCACCTATCCGTTCGAAGATTACCAAACGGTAAACCATCAGTTTGATCCGGGTCACCTATCCGTTCGAATATCTATCTCAACGGTCACCTATCCGTTCGAAGATTACTAAACGGTCAACCATCAGTCCGATTCCGGTCACCTATCCGGTCAAATATCTCAACGGTCACCTATCCGTTCGAAGATTAGCAAACGGTAAACCATCTGTTCGATTCCGGCCACCTATCCGGTCGAACATCTATCTCAACGGTCACCTATGCGTTCGAAGATTACCAAACGGTAAACCATCAGTTCGATTCCGGTCACCTATCCGGTCGAATATCTATCTCAACGGTCACCTATCCGTTCGAAGATTACCAAACGATCAACCATCAGTTCGATTCCGGTCACCTATCCGGTCGAATATCTATCTCAACGGTCACCTATCCGTTCGAAAATTACCAAACGGTAAACCTTCAGTTCGGTTCCGGTCACCTATCCGGTCGAATATCTATCTCTACGGTCACCTATCCGTTCGAAGATTACCAAACGATAATCATCAGTTCGATTCCGGTCACCTATCCGGTCGAATATCTATCTCAACGGTCACCTATCCGTTCGAAGATTACTAAACGGTCAACCATCAGTCCGATTCCGGTCACCTATCCGGTCAAATATCTCAACGGTCACCTATCCGTTCGAAGATTAGCAAACGGTAAACCATCTGTTCGATTCCGGCCACCTATCCGGTCGAACATCTATCTCAACGGTCACCTATGCGTTCGAAGATTACCAAACGGTAAAGCATCAGTTCGATTCCGGTCAACTATCCGGTCGAATATCTATCTCAACGGTCACCCATCCGTTCGAAGATTACCAAACGATCAACCATCAGTTCGAGTCCGGTCACCTATCCGGTCGAATATCTATCTCAACGGTCACCTATCCGTTCGAAGATTACCAAACGGTAAACCATCAGTTCGATTCCGGTCACCTATCCGGTCGAATATCTATCTCAACGGTCACCTATCCGTTCGAAGATTACTTAACGGTCAACCATCAGTCCGATTCCGGTCACCTATCCGGTCAAATATCTCAACGGTCACCTATCCGTTCGAAGATTAGCAAACGGTAAACCATCTGTTCGATTCCGGCCAGCTATCCGGTCGAACATCTATCTCAACGGTCACCTATGCGTTCGAAGATTACCAAACGGTAAAGCATCAGTTCGATTCCGGTCACCTATCCGGTCGAATATCTATCTCAACAGTCACCTATCCGTTCGAAGATTACCAAACGGTAAACCATCAGTTTGATCCGGGTCACCTATCCGGTCGAGTATCTCAACGGTCACCTATCCGTTCGAAGATTAGCAAACGGTAAACCATCAGTTCGATTCCGGTCACTTATCCGGTCGAATATCTATCTCAACGGTCACCTATCCGTTCGCAGATTACCAAATGGTTAACCATCAGTTCGATCCCGGTCACCTATCTGGTCGAATATTTATCTCAACGGTCACCTATCCGTTCGAAGATTACCAAACGATCAACCATCAGTTCGATTCCGGTCACCTATCCGGTCGAATATCTATCTCAACGGTCACCTATCCGTTCGAAGATTACCAAACGGTAAACCTTCAGTTCGGTTCCGGTCACCTATCCGGTCGAATATCTATCTCTACGGTCACCTATCCGTTCGAAGATTACCAAACGATAATCATCAGATCGATTCCGGTCACCTATCCGGTCGAATATCTATCTCAACGGTCACCTATCTGTTCGAAGACTACCAAACGGTAAACCATCAGTTCGATTCCGGTCACCTATCCGGTCGAATATCTATCTCAACAGTCACCTATCCGTTCGAAGATTACCAAACGATCAACCATCAGTTCGAGTCCGGTCACCTATCCGGTCGAATATGTATCTCAACGGTCACCTATCCGTTCGAAGATTACCAAACGGTAAACCATCAGTTCGATTCCGGTCACCTATCCGGTCGAATATCTATCTCAACAGTCACCTATCCGTTCGAAGATTACCAAACGGCTAACCATCAGTTTGATCCGGGTCACCTATCCGGTCGAGTATCTCAACGGTCACCTATCCGTTCGAAGATTACCAAACGGTAAACCATCAGTTCGATTCCGGTCACCTATCCGGTCGAATATCTATCTCAACGGTCACCTATCCGTTCGAAGATTACCAAACGGTAAACCATCAGTTCGATTCCGGTCACCTATCCGGTCGAATATCTATCTCAACGGTCACCTATCCGTTCGAAGATTACTAAACGGTCAACCATCAGTCCGATTCCGGTCACCTATCCGGTCAAATATCTCAACGGTCACCTATCCGTTCGAAGATTAGCAAACGGTAAACCATCTGTTCGATTCCGGCCACCTATCCGGTCGAACATCTATCTCAACGGTCACCTATGCGTTCGAAGATTACCAAACGGTAAAGCATCAGTTCGATTCCGGTCACCTATCCGGTCGAATATCTATCTCAACAGTCACCTATCCGTTCGAAGATTACCAAACGGTAAACCATCAGTTTGATCCGGGTCACCTATCCGGTCGAGTATCTCAACGGTCACCTATCCGTTCGAAGATTAGCAAACGGTAAACCTTCAGTTCGATTCGGGTCACCTATCCGGTCGAATATCTCAACGGTCACCTATCTGTTCGAAGATTAGCAAACAGTAAACCATCAGTTCGACTCCGGTCACCTATCCGGTCGAATATCTATCTCAACGGTCACCTATCCGTTCGAAGATTACCAAATGGTAAGCCATCAGTTCGATTCCGGTCACCTATCCGGTCGAATATTTATCTCAACGGTCACCTATGCATTCGAAGATTACCAAACGGCAAACATTCAGTTCGATTCCGGTCACCTATCCGGTCGAATATCTATCTCAACGGTCACCTATCCGTTCGAAGATTACCAAACGATCAACCGTCAGTTCGATTCCGGTCACCTATCCGGTTGAATATCTATCTCAACGGTCACCTATCCTTTCGAAGATTACCAAACGGTAAACCACCAGTTCGATTCCGGTCACCTATCCGGTCGAATATCTACCTCAACGGTCACCTATCCGTTCGAAGATTACCAAACGGTAAATCATCAGCTCGATTCCGGTCACCTATCCGGTCGAATATCTATCTCAACAGTCACCTATCCGTTCGAAGATTACCAAACGGTAAACCATCAGTTTGATCCGGGTCACCTATCCGGTCGAGTATCTCAACGGTCACCTATCCGTTCGAAGATTACCAAACGATCAACCATCAGTTCGATTCCGGTCACCTATCCGGTCGAATATCTATCTCAACGGTCACCTATCCGTTCGAAGATTACCAAACGGTAAACCTTCAGTTCGGTTCCGGTCACCTATCCGGTCGAATATCTATCTCTACGGTCACCTATCCGTTCGAAGATTACCAAACGATAATCATCAGTTCGATTCCGGTCACCTATCCGGTCGAATATCTATCTCAACGGTCACCTATCTGTTCGAAGACTACCAAACGGTAAACCATAAGTTCGATTCCGGTCACCTATCCGGTCGAATATCTATCTCAACGGTCACATATCCGTTCAAAGATTACCAAACGATCAACCATCAGTTCGAGTCCGGTCACCTATCCGGTCGAATATATATCTCAACGGTCACCTATCCGTTCGAAGATTACCAAACGGTAAACCATCAGTTCGATTCCGGTCACCTATTCGGTCGAATATCTATCTCAACAGTCACCTATCCGTTCGAAGATTACCAAACGGTAAACCATCAGTTTGATCCGGGTCACCTATCCGGTCGAGTATCTCAACGGTCACCTATCCGTTCGAAGATTAACAAACGGTAAACCATCAGTTCGATTCCGGTCACTTATCCGGTCGAATATCTATCTCAACGGTCACCTATCCGTTCGCAGATTACCAAATGGTAAACCATCAGTTCGATCCCGGTCACCTATCCGGTCGAATATTTATCTCAACGGTCACCTATCCGTTCGAAGATTACCAACCATCAGTTCGATTCCGGTCACCTATCCGGTCGAATATCTATCTCAACGGTCACCTATCCGTTCGAAGATTACCAAACGGTAAACCTTCAGTTCGGTTCCGGTCACCTATCCGGTCGAATATCTATCTCTACGGTCACCTATCCGTTCGAAGATTACCAAACGGTAATCATCAGTTCGATTCCGGTCACCTATCCGGTCGAATATCTATCTCAACGGTCACCTATCCGTTCGAAGATTACTAAACGGTCAACCATCAGTCCGATTCCGGTCACCTATCCGGTCAAATATCTCAACGGTCACCTATCCGTTCGAAGATTAGCAAACGGTAGACCATCTGTTCGATTCCGGTCACCTATCCGGTCGATCATCTATCTCAACGGTCACCTATGCGTTCGAAGATTAACAAACGGTAAACCATCAGTTCGATTCCGGTCACCTATCCGGTCGAATATCTATCTTCACGGTCACCTATTCGTTCGAAGATTACTAAACGGTCAACCATCAGTCCGATTCCGGTCACCTATCCGGTCAAATATCTCAACGGTCACCTATCCGTTCGAAGATTAGCAAACGGTAAACCATCTGTTCGATTCCGGCCACCTATCCGGTCGAACATCTATCTCAACGTTCACCTATGCGTTCGAAGATTACCAAACGGTAAACCATCAGTTCGATTCCGGTCACCTATCCGGTCGAATATCTATCTCAACGGTCACCTATCCGTTCGAAGATTACCAAACTATCAACCATCAGTTCGAGTCCGGTCACCTATCCGGTCGAATATATATCTCAACAGTCACCTATCCGTTCGAAGATTACACAACGGTAAACCATCAGTTCGATTCCGGTCACCTATCCGGTCGAATATCTATCTTCACGGTCACCTATTCGTTCGAAGATTACTAAACGGTCAACCATCAGTCCGATTCCGGTCACCTATCCGTTCAAATATCTCAACGGTCACCTATCCGTTCGAAGATTAGCAAACGGTAAACCATCTGTTCGATTCCGGCCACCTATCCGGTCGAACATCTATCTCAACGGTCACCTATGCGTTTGAATATTACCAAACGGTAAACCATCAGTTCGATTCCGGTCACCTATCCGGTCGAATATCTATCTCAACGGTCACCCATCCGTTCGAAGATTACCAAACGATCAACCATCAGTTCGAGTCCGGTCACCTATCCGGTCGAATATCTATCTCAACGGTCACCTATCCGTTCGAAGATTACCAAACGGTAAACCATCAGTTCGATTCCGGTCACCTATCCGGTCGAATATCTATCTTCACGGTCACCTATTCGTTCGAAGATTACTAAACGGTCAACCATCAGTCCGATTCCGGTCACCTATCCGGTCAAATATCTCAACGGTCACCTATCCGTTCGAAGATTAGCAAACGGTAAACCATCTGTTCGATTCCGGCCACCTATCCGGTCGAACATCTATCTCAACGTTCACCTATGCGTTCGAAGATTACCAAACGGTAAACCATCAGTTCGATTCCGGTCACTTATCCGGTCGAATATCTATCTCAACGGTCACCTATCCGTTCGAAGATTACCAAACCATCAACCATCAGTTCGAGTCCGGTCACCTATCCGGTCGAATATATATCTCAACAGTCACCTATCCGTTCGAAGATTACCAAACGGTAAACCATCAGTTTGATCCGGGTCACCTATCCGCTCGAATATCTATCTCAACGGTCACCTATCCGTTCGAAGATTACTAAACGGTCAACCATCAGTCCGATTCCGGTCACCTATCGGGTCAAATATCTCAACGGTCACCTATCCGTTCGAAGATTAGCAAACGGAAAACCATCTGTTCGATTCCGGCCACCTATCCGGTCGAACATCTATCTCAACGGTCACCTATGCGTTCGAAGATTACCAAACGGTAAACCATCAGTTCGATTCCGGTCACCTATCCGGTCGAATATCTATCTCAACGGTCACCTATCCGTTCGAAGATTACCAAACGATCAACCATCAGTTCGATTCCGGTCACCTATCCGGTCGAATATCTATCTCAACGGTCACCTATCCGTTCGAAGATTACCAAACGGTAAACCTTCAGTTCGGTTCCGGTCACCTATCCGGTCGAATATCTATCTCTACGGTCACCTATCCGTTCGAAGATTACCAAACGATAATCATCAGTTCGATTCCGGTCACCTATCCGGTCGAATATCTATCTCAACGGTCACCTATCCGTTCGAAGATTACTAAACGGTCAACCATCAGTCCGATTCCGGTCACCTATCCGGTCAAATATCTCAACGGTCACCTATCCGTTCGAAGATTAGCAAACGGTAAACCATCTGTTCGATTCCGGCCACCTATCCGGTCGAACATCTATCTCAACGGTCACCTATGCGTTCGAAGATTACCAAACGGTAAAGCATCAGTTCGATTCCGGTCAACTATCCGGTCGAATATCTATCTCAACGGTCACCCATCCGTTCGAAGATTACCAAACGATCAACCATCAGTTCGAGTCCGGTCACCTATCCGGTCGAATATCTATCTCAACGGTCACCTATCCGTTCGAAGATTACCAAACGGTAAACCATCAGTTCGATTCCGGTCACCTATCCGGTCGAATATCTATCTCAACGGTCACCTATCCGTTCGAAGATTAGCAAACGGTAAACCATCAGTTCGATTCCGGTCACTTATCCGGTCGAATATCTATCTCAACGGTCACCTATCCGTTCGCAGATTACCAAATGGTTAACCATCAGTTCGATCCCGGTCACCTATCTGGTCGAATATTTATCTCAACGGTCACCTATCCGTTCGAAGATTACCAAACGATCAAGCATCAGTTCGATTCCGGTCACCTATCCGGTCGAATATCTATCTCAACGGTCACCTATCCGTTCGAAGATTACCAAACGGTAAACCTTCAGTTCGGTTCCGGTCACCTATCCGGTCGAATATCTATCTCTACGGTCACCTATCCGTTCGAAGATTACCAAACGATAATCATCAGTTCGATTCCGGTCACCTATCCGGTCGAATATCTATCTCAACGGTCACCTATCTGTTCGAAGACTACCAAACGGTAAACCATCAGTTCGATTCCGGTCACCTATCCGGTCGAATATCTATCTCAACGGTCACCTATCCGTTCGAAGATTACCAAACGATCAACCATCAGTTCGAGTCCGGTCACCTATCCGGTCGAATATATATCTCAACGGTCACCTATCCGTTCGAAGATTACCAAACGGTAAACCATCAGTTCGATTCCGGTCACCTATCCGGTCGAATATCTATCTCAACAGTCACCTATCCGTTCGAAGATTACCAAACGGTAAACCATCAGTTTGATCCGGGTCACCTATCCGGTCGAGTATCTCAACGGTCACCTATCCGTTCGAAGATTAGCAAACGGTAAGCCATCAGTTCGATTCCGGTCACTTATCCGGTCGAATATCTATCTCAACGGTCACCTATCCGTTCGCAGATTACCAAATGGTAAACCATCAGTTCGATCCCGGTCACCTATCTGGTCGAATATTTATCTCAACGGTCACCTATCCGTTCGAAGATTACCAAACGATCAACCATCAGTTCGATTCCGGTCACCTATCCGGTCGAATATCTATCTCAACGGTCACCTATCCGTTCGAAGATTACCAAACGGTAAACCTTCAGTTCGGTTCCGGTCACCTATCCGGTCGAATATCTATCTTCACGGTCACCTATCCGTTCGAAGATTACCAAACGATAATCATCAGTTCGATTCCGGTCACCTATCCGGTCGAATATCTATCTCAACGGTCACCTATCCGTTCGAAGATTACTAAACGGTCAACCATCAGTCCGATTCCGGCCACCTATCCGGTCAAATATCTCAACGGTCACCTATCCGTTCGAAGATTAGCAAACGGTAAACCATCTGTTCGATTCCGGTCACCTATCCGGTCGAACATCTATCTCAACGGTCACCTATGCGTTCGAAGATTACCAAACGGTAAAGCATCAGTTCGATTCCGGTCAACTATCCGGTCGAATATCTATCTCAACGGTCACCCATCCGTTCGAAGATTACCAAACGATCAACCATCAGTTCGAGTCCGGTCACCTATCCGGTCGAATATCTATCTCCACGGTCACCTATCCGTTCGAAGATTACCAAACGGTAAACCGTCAGTTCGATTCCGGTCACCTATCCGGTCGAATATCTATCTCAACGGTCACCTATTCGTTCGAAGATTACTAAACGGTCAACCATCAGTCCGATTCCGGTCACCTATCCGGTCAAATATCTCAACGGTCACCTATCCGTTCGAAGATTAGCAAACGGTAAACCATCTGTTCGATTCCGGCCACCTATCCGGTCGAACATCTATCTCAACGTTCACCTATGCGTTCGAAGATTACCAAACGGTAAACCATCAGTTCGATTCCGGTCACCTATCCGGTCGAATATCTATCTCAACGGTCACCTATCCGTTCGAAGATTACCAAACGATCAACCATCAGTTCGAGTCCGGTCACCTATCCGGTCGAATATATATCTCAACAGTCACCTATCCGTTCGAAGATTACCAAACGGTAAACCATCAGTTTGATCCGGGTCACCTATCCGGTCGAATATCTATCTCAACGGTCACCTATCCGTTCGAAGATTACTAAACGGTCAACCATCAGTCCGATTCCGGTCACCTATCCGGTCAAATATCTCAACGGTCACCTATCCGTTCGAAGATTAGCAAACGGTAAGCCATCTGTTCGATTCCGGCCACCTATCCGGTCGTACATCTATCTCAACGGTCACCTATGCGTTCGAAGATTACCAAACGGTAAACCATCAGTTCGATTCCGGTCACCTATCCGGTCGAATATCTATCTCAACGGTCACCTATCCGTTCGAAGATTACTAAACGGTCAACCATCAGTCCGATTCCGGTCACCTATCCAGTCAAATATCTCAACGGTCACCTATCCGTTCGAAGATTAGCAAACGGTAAACCATCTGTTCGATTCCGGCCACTTATCCGGTCGAACATCTATCTCAACGGTCACCTATGCGTTCGAAGATTACCAAACGGTAAAGCATCAGTTCGATTCCGGTCACCTATCCGGTCGAATATCTATCTCAACGGTCACCTATCCGTTCGAAGATTACCAAACGAGCAAGCATCAGTTCGAGTCCGGTCACCTATCCGGTCGAATATCTATCTCAACGGTCACCTATCCGTTCGAAGATTACCAAACGGTAAACCATCAGTTCGATTCCGGTCACCTATCCGGTCGAATATCTATCTCAACAGTCTCCTATCCGTTCGAAGATTACCAAACGGTAAACCATCAGTTTGATCCGGGTCACCTATCCGGTCGAGTATCTCAACGGTCACCTATCCGTTCGAAGATTAGCAAACGGTAAACCATCAGTTCGATTCCGGTCACCTATCCGGTCGAATATCTATCTCAGCGATTACCTATCCTATCGAAGATTACCAAACGATCAACGATCAGTTCGATCCCGGTCACCTATCCGGTCGAATATCTATCTCAACGGTCACCTATCCGTTCGAAGATTACCAAACGAGCAAGCATCAGTTCGAGTCCGGTCACCTATCCGGTCGAATATCTATCTCAACGGTCACCTATCCGTTCGAAGATTACCAAACAGTAAACCAACAGTTCGATTCAGGCCACCTATCCGGTCGAATATCTATCTCAACGGTCACCTATGCCTTCGAAGGTTACCAAACGGTAAACCATCAGTTCGATTCCGGTCACCTATCCGGTCGAATATCTATCTCAACGGTCAACCATCCGTTCGAAGATTGCCAAACGATCAACCATCAGTTCGATTCCGGTCACCTATCCGGTCGAATATCTATCTCAACGGTCACCTATCTGTTCGAAGACTACCAAACGGTAAACCTTCAGTTCGATTCGGGTCACCTATCCGGTCGAATATCTCAACGGTCACCTATCTGTTCGAAGATTAGCAAACGGTAAGCCATCAGTTCGACTCCGGTCACCTATCCGGTCGAATATCTATCTCAACGGTCACCTATCCGTTCGAAGATTACCAAATGGTAAGCCATCAGTTCGATTCCGGTCACCTATCCGGTCGAATATTTATCTCAACGGTCACCTATCTGTTCGAAGACTACCAAACGGTAAACCTTCAGTTCGATTCGGGTCACCTATCCGGTCGAATATCTCAACGGTCACCTATCTGTTCGAAGATTAGCAAACGGTAAACCATCAGTTCGACTCCGGTCACCTATCCGGTCGAATATCTATCTCAACGGTCACCTATCCGTTCGAAGATTACCAAATGGTAAGCCATCAGTTCGATTCCGGTCACCTATCCGGTCGAATATCTATCTCAACAGTCACCTATCCGTTCAAAGATTACCAAACGGTAAACCATCAGTTTGATCCGGGTCACCTATCCGGTCGAGTATCTCAACGGTCACCTATCTGTTCTAAGATTAGCAAACGGTAAACCATCAGTTCGATTGCGGTCACCTATCCGGTCGAATATCTATCTCAACGGTCACCTATCCGCTCGAAGATTACCAAACGATCAACCATCAGTTCGAGTCCGGTCACCTATCCGGTCGAATATATATCTCAACAGTCACCTATCCGTTCGAAGATTACCAAACGGTAAACCATCAGTTTGATCCGGGTCACCTATCCGGTCGAGTATCTCAACGGTCACCTATCCGTTCGAAGATTAGCAAACGGTAAACCATCAGTTCGATTCCGGTCACCTATCCGGTCGAATATCTATCTCATCGGTCACCTATTCCTTCGAAGGTTACCAAACGGTAAACCATCAGTTCGATCCCGGTCACCTATTTGGTCGAATATCTATCTCAACGGTCACCTATCCGTTCGAAGAATACCAAACGGTAAACCATCAGTTCGATTCAGGCCACCTATCCGGTCGAATATCTATCTCAACGGTCACCTATGCCTTCGAAGGTTACCAAAGGGTAAACCATCAGTTCGATTCCGGTCACCTATCCGGTCGAATATCTATCTCAACGGTCACCCATCCGTTCGAAGATTACCATACAATCAACCATCAGTTCGATTCCGGTCACCTATCCGGCCGAGTATCTATCTCAGCGATTACCTATCCGTTCGAAGATTACCAACCGATAAACCATCAGTTCGATTCCGGTCACCTATGCGGTCGAATATCTATCTCGACGGTCACCTATCTGTTCGAAGATTACCAAACGGTAAACCATCAGTTCGATTCGGGTCACCTATCCGGTCGAATATCTCATCGGTCACCTATCTGTTCTAAGATTAGCAAACGGTAAACCATCAGTTCGATTCCGGTCACCTATCCGGTCGAATATCTATCTCAACGGTCACCTATCCGTTCGAAGATTACTAAACGGTCAACCATCAGTCCGATTCCGGTCACCTATCCAGTCAAATATCTCAACGGTCACCTATCCGTTCGAAGATTAGCAAACGGTAAACCATCTGTTCGATTCCGGCCACTTATCCGGTCGAACATCTATCTCAACGGTCACCTATGCGTTCGAAGATTACCAAACGGTAAAGCATCAGTTCGATTCCGGTCACCTATCCGGTCGAATATCTATCTCAACGGTCACCTATCCGTTCGAAGATTACCAAACGAGCAAGCATCAGTTCGAGTCCGGTCACCTATCCGGTCGAATATCTATCTCAACGGTCACCTATCCGTTCGAAGATTACCAAACGGTAAACCATCATTTCGATTCCGGTCACCTATCCGGTCGAATATCTATCTCAACAGTCTCCTATCCGTTCGAAGATTACCAAACGGTAAACCATCAGTTTGATCCGGGTCACCTATCCGGTCGAGTATCTCAACGGTCACCTATCCGTTCGAAGATTAGCAAACGGTAAACCATCAGTTCGATTCCGGTCACCTATCCGGTCGAATATCTATCTCAGCGATTACCTATCCGTTCGAAGATTACCAAACGATCAACCATCAGTTCGATCCCGGTCACCTATCCGGTCGAATATCTATCTCAACGGTCACCTATCCGTTCGAAGATTACCAAACAGTAAACCAACAGTTCGATTCAGGCCACCTATCCGGTCGAATATCTATCTCAACGGTCACCTATGCCTTCGAAGGTTACCAAACGGTAAACCATCAGTTCGATTCCGGTCACCTATCCGGTCGAATATCTATCTCAACGGTCACCCATCCGTTCGAAGATTACCAAACAATCAACCATCAGTTCGATTCCGGTCACCTATCCGGCCGAGTATCTATCTCAGCGATTACCTATCCGTTCGAAGATTACCAACCGATAAACCATCAGTTCGATTCCGGTCACCTATGCGGTCGAATATCTATCTCAACGGTCACCTATCTGTTCGAAGATTACCAAACGGTTAACCATCAGTTCGATTCGGGTCACCTATCCGGTCGAATATCTCATCGGTCACCTATCTGTTCTAAGATTAGCAAACGTTAAACCATCAGTTCGATTCCGGTCACCTATCCGGTCGAATATCTATCTCAACGGTCACCTATGCATTCGAAGATTACCAAACGGTAAAGCATCAGTTCGATTCCGGTCAACTATCCGGTCGAATATCTATCTCAACGGTCACCCATCCGTTCGAAGATTACCAAACGATCAACCATCAGTTCGAGTCCGGTCACCTATCCGGTCGAATATCTATCTCAACGGTCACCTATCCGTTCGAAGATTACCAAACGGTAAACCATCAGTTCGATTCTGGTCACCTATCCGGTCGAATATCTATCCCAACGGTCACCTATTCGTTCGAAGATTACTAAACGGTCAACCATCAGTCCGATTCCGGTCACCTATCCGGTCAAATATCTCAACGGTCACCTATCCGTTCGAAGATTAGCAAACGGTAAACCATCTGTTCGATTCCGGCCACCTATCCGGTCGAATATCTATCTCAACCTTCACCTATGCGTTCGAAGATTACCAAACGGTAAACCATCAGTTCGATTCCGGTCACCTATCCGGTCGAATATCTATCTCAACGGTCACCTATCCGTTCGAAGATTACCAAACGGTAAGCCATCAGTTCGATCCCGGTCACCTATTCGGTCGAATATCTATCTCAACGGTCACCTATCCGTTCGAAGAATACCAAACGGTAAACCATCAGTTCGATTCAGGCCACCTATCCGGTCGAATATCTATCTCAACGGTCACCTATGCCTTCGAAGATTACCAAACGGTAAACCTTCAGTTCGGTTCCGGTCACCTATCCGGTCGAATATCTATCTCTACGGTCACCTATCCGTTCGAAGATTACCAAACGATAATCATCAGTTCGATTCCGGTCACCTATCCGGTCGAATATCTATCTCAACGGTCACCTATCTGTTCGAAGACTACCAAACGGTAAACCATCAGTTCGATTCCGGTCACCTATCCGGTCGAATATCTATCTCAACGGTCACCTATCCGTTCGAAGATTACCAAACGATCAACCATCAGTTCGAGTCCGGTCACCTATCCGGTCGAATATATATCTCAACGGTCACCTATCCGTTCGAAGATTACCAAACGGTAAACCATCAGTTCGATTCCGGTCACCTATCCGGTCGAATATCTATCTCAACAGTCACCTATCCGTTCGAAGATTACCAAACGGTAAACCATCAGTTCGATTCCGGTCACTTATCCGGTCGAATATCTATCTCAACGGTCACCTATCCGTTCGAAGATTACCAAACCATCAACCATCAGTTCGAGTCCGGTCACCTATCCGGTCGAATATATATCTCAACAGTCACCTATCCGTTCGAAGATTACCAAACGGTAAACCATCAGTTTGATCCGGGTCACCTATCCGCTCGAATATCTATCTCAACGGTCACCTATCCGTTCGAAGATTACTAAACGGTCAACCATCAGTCCGATTCCGGTCACCTATCGGGTCAAATATCTCAACGGTCACCTATCCGTTCGAAGATTAGCAAACGGAAAACCATCTGTTCGATTCCGGCCACCTATCCGGTCGAACATCTATCTCAACGGTCACCTATGCGTTCGAAGATTACCAAACGGTAAACCATCAGTTCGATTCCGGTCACCTATCCGGTCGAATATCTATCTCAACGGTCACCTATCCGTTCGAAGATTACCAAACGATCAACCATCAGTTCGATTCCGGTCACCTATCCGGTCGAATATCTATCTCAACGGTCACCTATCCGTTCGAAGATTACCAAACGGTAAACCTTCAGTTCGGTTCCGGTCACCTATCCGGTCGAATATCTATCTCTACGGTCACCTATCCGTTCGAAGATTACCAAACGATAATCATCAGTTCGATTCCGGTCACCTATCCGGTCGAATATCTATCTCAACGGTCACCTATCCGTTCGAAGATTACTAAACGGTCAACCATCAGTCCGATTCCGGTCACCTATCCGGTCAAATATCTCAACGGTCACCTATCCGTTCGAAGATTAGCAAACGGTAAACCATCTGTTCGATTCCGGCCACCTATCCGGTCGAACATCTATCTCAACGGTCACCTATGCGTTCGAAGATTACCAAACGGTAAAGCATCAGTTCGATTCCGGTCAACTATCCGGTCGAATATCTATCTCAACGGTCACCCATCCGTTCGAAGATTACCAAACGATCAACCATCAGTTCGAGTCCGGTCACCTATCCGGTCGAATATCTATCTCAACGGTCACCTATCCGTTCGAAGATTACCAAACGGTAAACCATCAGTTCGATTCCGGTCACCTATCCGGTCGAATATCTATCTCAACGGTCACCTATCCGTTCGAAGATTAGCAAACGGTAAACCATCAGTTCGATTCCGGTCACTTATCCGGTCGAATATCTATCTCAACGGTCACCTATCCGTTCGCAGATTACCAAATGGTTAACCATCAGTTCGATCCCGGTCACCTATCTGGTCGAATATTTATCTCAACGGTCACCTATCCGTTCGAAGATTACCAAACGATCAAGCATCAGTTCGATTCCGGTCACCTATCCGGTCGAATATCTATCTCAACGGTCACCTATCCGTTCGAAGATTACCAAACGGTAAACCTTCAGTTCGGTTCCGGTCACCTATCCGGTCGAATATCTATCTCTACGGTCACCTATCCGTTCGAAGATTACCAAACGATAATCATCAGTTCGATTCCGGTCACCTATCCGGTCGAATATCTATCTCAACGGTCACCTATCTGTTCGAAGACTACCAAACGGTAAACCATCAGTTCGATTCCGGTCACCTATCCGGTCGAATATCTATCTCAACGGTCACCTATCCGTTCGAAGATTACCAAACGATCAACCATCAGTTCGAGTCCGGTCACCTATCCGGTCGAATATATATCTCAACGGTCACCTATCCGTTCGAAGATTACCAAACGGTAAACCATCAGTTCGATTCCGGTCACCTATCCGGTCGAATATCTATCTCAACAGTCACCTATCCGTTCGAAGATTACCAAACGGTAAACCATCAGTTTGATCCGGGTCACCTATCCGGTCGAGTATCTCAACGGTCACCTATCCGTTCGAAGATTAGCAAACGGTAAGCCATCAGTTCGATTCCGGTCACTTATCCGGTCGAATATCTATCTCAACGGTCACCTATCCGTTCGCAGATTACCAAATGGTAAACCATCAGTTCGATCCCGGTCACCTATCTGGTCGAATATTTATCTCAACGGTCACCTATCCGTTCGAAGATTACCAAACGATCAACCATCAGTTCGATTCCGGTCACCTATCCGGTCGAATATCTATCTCAACGGTCACCTATCCGTTCGAAGATTACCAACCGGTAAACCTTCAGTTCGGTTCCGGTCACCTATCCGGTCGAATATCTATCTTCACGGTCACCTATCCGTTCGAAGATTACCAAACGATAATCATCAGTTCGATTCCGGTCACCTATCCGGTCGAATATCTATCTCAACGGTCACCTATCCGTTCGAAGATTACTAAACGGTCAACCATCAGTCCGATTCCGGCCACCTATCCGGTCAAATATCTCAACGGTCACCTATCCGTTCAAAGATTAGCAAACGGTAAACCATCTGTTCGATTCCGGTCACCTATCCGGTCGAACATCTATCTCAACGGTCACCTATGCGTTCGAAGATTACCAAACGGTAAAGCATCAGTTCGATTCCGGTCAACTATCCGGTCGAATATCTATCTCAACGGTCACCCATCCGTTCGAAGATTACCAAACGATCAACCATCAGTTCGAGTCCGGTCACCTATCCGGTCGAATATCTATCTCAACGGTCACCTATCCGTTCGAAGATTACCAAACGGTAAACCGTCAGTTCGATTCCGGTCACCTATCCGGTCGAATATCTATCTCAACGGTCACCTATTCGTTCGAAGATTACTAAACGGTCAACCATCAGTCCGATTCCGGTCACCTATCCGGTCAAATATCTCAACGGTCACCTATCCGTTCGAAGATTAGCAAACGGTAAACCATCTGTTCGATTCCGGCCACCTATCCGGTCGAACATCTATCTCAACGTTCACCTATGCGTTCGAAGATTACCAAACGGTAAACCATCAGTTCGATTCCGGTCACCTATCCGGTCGAATATCTATCTCAACGGTCACCTATCCGTTCGAAGATTACCAAACGATCAACCATCAGTTCGAGTCCGGTCACCTATCCGGTCGAATATATATCTCAACAGTCACCTATCCGTTCGAAGATTACCAAACGGTAAACCATCAGTTTGATCCGGGTCACCTATCCGGTCGAATATCTATCTCAACGGTCACCTATCCGTTCGAAGATTACTAAACGGTCAACCATCAGTCCGATTCCGGTCACCTATCCGGTCAAATATCTCAACGGTCACCTATCCGTTCGAAGATTAGCAAACGGTAAGCCATCTGTTCGATTCCGGCCACCTATCCGGTCGTACATCTATCTCAACGGTCACCTATGCGTTCGAAGATTACCAAACGGTAAACCATCAGTTCGATTCCGGTCACCTATCCGGTCGAATATCTATCTCAACGGTCACCTATCCGTTCGAAGATTACTAAACGGTCAACCATCAGTCCGATTCCGGTCACCTATCCAGTCAAATATCTCAACGGTCACCTATCCGTTCGAAGATTAGCAAACGGTAAACCATCTGTTCGATTCCGGCCACTTATCCGGTCGAACATCTATCTCAACGGTCACCTATGCGTTCGAAGATTACCAAACGGTAAAGCATCAGTTCGATTCCGGTCACCTATCCGGTCGAATATCTATCTCAACGGTCACCTATCCGTTCGAAGATTACCAAACGAGCAAGCATCAGTTCGAGTCCGGTCACCTATCCGGTCGAATATCTATCTCAACGGTCACCTATCCGTTCGAAGATTACCAAACGGTAAACCATCAGTTCGATTCCGGTCACCTATCCGGTCGAATATCTATCTCAACAGTCTCCTATCCGTTCGAAGATTACCAAACGGTAAACCATCAGTTTGATCCGGGTCACCTATCCGGTCGAGTATCTCAACGGTCACCTATCCGTTCGAAGATTAGCAAACGGTAAACCATCAGTTCGATTCCGGTCACCTATCCGGTCGAATATCTATCTCAGCGATTACCTATCCTATCGAAGATTACCAAACGATCAACCATCAGTTCGATCCCGGTCACCTATCCGGTCGAATATCTATCTCAACGGTCACCTATCCGTTCGAAGATTACCAAACGAGCAAGCATCAGTTCGAGTCCGGTCACCTATCCGGTCGAATATCTATCTCAACGGTCACCTATCCGTTCGAAGATTACCAAACAGTAAACCAACAGTTCGATTCAGGCCACCTATCCGGTCGAATATCTATCTCAACGGTCACCTATGCCTTCGAAGGTTACCAAACGGTAAACCATCAGTTCGATTCCGGTCACCTATCCGGTCGAATATCTATCTCAACGGTCAACCATCCGTTCGAAGATTGCCAAACGATCAACCATCAGTTCGATTCCGGTCACCTATCCGGTCGAATATCTATCTCAACGGTCACCTATCTGTTCGAAGACTACCAAACGGTAAACCTTCAGTTCGATTCGGGTCACCTATCCGGTCGAATATCTCAACGGTCACCTATCTGTTCGAAGATTAGCAAACGGTAAGCCATCAGTTCGACTCCGGTCACCTATCCGGTCGAATATCTATCTCAACGGTCACCTATCCGTTCGAAGATTACCAAATGGTAAGCCATCAGTTCGATTCCGGTCACCTATCCGGTCGAATATTTATCTCAACGGTCACCTATCTGTTCGAAGACTACCAAACGGTAAACCTTCAGTTCGATTCGGGTCACCTATCCGGTCGAATATCTCAACGGTCACCTATCTGTTCGAAGATTAGCAAACGGTAAACCATCAGTTCGACTCCGGTCACCTATCCGGTCGAATATCTATCTCAACGGTCACCTATCCGTTCGAAGATTACCAAATGGTAAGCCATCAGTTCGATTCCGGTCACCTATCCGGTCGAATATCTATCTCAACAGTCACCTATCCGTTCAAAGATTACCAAACGGTAAACCATCAGTTTGATCCGGGTCACCTATCCGGTCGAGTATCTCAACGGTCACCTATCTGTTCTAAGATTAGCAAACGGTAAACCATCAGTTCGATTGCGGTCACCTATCCGGTCGAATATCTATCTCAACGGTCACCTATCCGCTCGAAGATTACCAAACGA
This sequence comes from Eumerus sabulonum, assembly GCA_951905685.1. Classification (NCBI taxonomy): domain Eukaryota; kingdom Metazoa; phylum Arthropoda; class Insecta; order Diptera; family Syrphidae; genus Eumerus; species Eumerus sabulonum. Next base: position 99,915,004 of record OX645060.1, read on the forward strand.
TCAACCATCAGTTCGAGTCCGGTCACCTATCCGGTCGAATATATATCTCAACAGTCACCTATCCGTTCGAAGATTACCAAACGGTAAACCATCAGTTTGATCCGGGTCACCTATCCGGTCGAGTATCTCAACGGTCACCTATCCGTTCGAAGATTAGCAAACGGTAAACCATCAGTTCGATTCCGGTCACCTATCCGGTCGAATATCTATCTCATCGGTCACCTATTCCTTCGAAGGTTACCAAACGGTAAACCATCAGTTCGATCCCGGTCACCTATTTGGTCGAATATCTATCTCAACGGTCACCTATCCGTTCGAAGAATACCAAACGGTAAACCATCAGTTCGATTCAGGCCACCTATCCGGTCGAATATCTATCTCAACGGTCACCTATGCCTTCGAAGGTTACCAAAGGGTAAACCATCAGTTCGATTCCGGTCACCTATCCGGTCGAATATCTATCTCAACGGTCACCCATCCGTTCGAAGATTACCATACAATCAACCATCAGTTCGATTCCGGTCACCTATCCGGCCGAGTATCTATCTCAGCGATTACCTATCCGTTCGAAGATTACCAACCGATAAACCATCAGTTCGATTCCGGTCACCTATGCGGTCGAATATCTATCTCGACGGTCACCTATCTGTTCGAAGATTACCAAACGGTAAACCATCAGTTCGATTCGGGTCACCTATCCGGTCGAATATCTCATCGGTCACCTATCTGTTCTAAGATTAGCAAACGGTAAACCATCAGTTCGATTCCGGTCACCTATCCGGTCGAATATCTATCTCAACGGTCACCTATCCGTTCGAAGATTACTAAACGGTCAACCATCAGTCCGATTCCGGTCACCTATCCAGTCAAATATCTCAACGGTCACCTATCCGTTCGAAGATTAGCAAACGGTAAACCATCTGTTCGATTCCGGCCACTTATCCGGTCGAACATCTATCTCAACGGTCACCTATGCGTTCGAAGATTACCAAACGGTAAAGCATCAGTTCGATTCCGGTCACCTATCCGGTCGAATATCTATCTCAACGGTCACCTATCCGTTCGAAGATTACCAAACGAGCAAGCATCAGTTCGAGTCCGGTCACCTATCCGGTCGAATATCTATCTCAACGGTCACCTATCCGTTCGAAGATTACCAAACGGTAAACCATCATTTCGATTCCGGTCACCTATCCGGTCGAATATCTATCTCAACAGTCTCCTATCCGTTCGAAGATTACCAAACGGTAAACCATCAGTTTGATCCGGGTCACCTATCCGGTCGAGTATCTCAACGGTCACCTATCCGTTCGAAGATTAGCAAACGGTAAACCATCAGTTCGATTCCGGTCACCTATCCGGTCGAATATCTATCTCAGCGATTACCTATCCGTTCGAAGATTACCAAACGATCAACCATCAGTTCGATCCCGGTCACCTATCCGGTCGAATATCTATCTCAACGGTCACCTATCCGTTCGAAGATTACCAAACAGTAAACCAACAGTTCGATTCAGGCCACCTATCCGGTCGAATATCTATCTCAACGGTCACCTATGCCTTCGAAGGTTACCAAACGGTAAACCATCAGTTCGATTCCGGTCACCTATCCGGTCGAATATCTATCTCAACGGTCACCCATCCGTTCGAAGATTACCAAACAATCAACCATCAGTTCGATTCCGGTCACCTATCCGGCCGAGTATCTATCTCAGCGATTACCTATCCGTTCGAAGATTACCAACCGATAAACCATCAGTTCGATTCCGGTCACCTATGCGGTCGAATATCTATCTCAACGGTCACCTATCTGTTCGAAGATTACCAAACGGTTAACCATCAGTTCGATTCGGGTCACCTATCCGGTCGAATATCTCATCGGTCACCTATCTGTTCTAAGATTAGCAAACGTTAAACCATCAGTTCGATTCCGGTCACCTATCCGGTCGAATATCTATCTCAACGGTCACCTATGCATTCGAAGATTACCAAACGGTAAAGCATCAGTTCGATTCCGGTCAACTATCCGGTCGAATATCTATCTCAACGGTCACCCATCCGTTCGAAGATTACCAAACGATCAACCATCAGTTCGAGTCCGGTCACCTATCCGGTCGAATATCTATCTCAACGGTCACCTATCCGTTCGAAGATTACCAAACGGTAAACCATCAGTTCGATTCTGGTCACCTATCCGGTCGAATATCTATCCCAACGGTCACCTATTCGTTCGAAGATTACTAAACGGTCAACCATCAGTCCGATTCCGGTCACCTATCCGGTCAAATATCTCAACGGTCACCTATCCGTTCGAAGATTAGCAAACGGTAAACCATCTGTTCGATTCCGGCCACCTATCCGGTCGAATATCTATCTCAACCTTCACCTATGCGTTCGAAGATTACCAAACGGTAAACCATCAGTTCGATTCCGGTCACCTATCCGGTCGAATATCTATCTCAACGGTCACCTATCCGTTCGAAGATTACCAAACGGTAAGCCATCAGTTCGATCCCGGTCACCTATTCGGTCGAATATCTATCTCAACGGTCACCTATCCGTTCGAAGAATACCAAACGGTAAACCATCAGTTCGATTCAGGCCACCTATCCGGTCGAATATCTATCTCAACGGTCACCTATGCCTTCGAAGGTTACCAAACGGTAAACCATCAGTTCGATTCCGGTCACCTATCCGGTCGAATATCTATCTCAACGGTCACCCATCCGTTCGAAGATTACCAAACAATCAACCATCAGTTCGATTCCGGTCACCTATCCGGCCGAGTATCTATCTCAGCGATTACCTATCCGTTCGAAGATTACCAACCGATAAACCATCAGTTCGATTCCGGTCACCTATGCGGTCGAATATCTATCTCAACGGTCACCTATCTGTTCGAAGATTACCAAACGGTAAACCATCAGTTCGATTCGGGTCACCTATCCGGTCGAATATCTCATCGGTCACCTATCTGTTCTAAGATTAGCAAACGTTAAACCATCAGTTCTATTCCGGTCACCTATCCGGTCGAATATCTATCTCAACGGTCACCTATGCGTTCGAAGATTACCAAACGGTAAAGCATCAGTTCGATTCCGGTCAACTATCCGGTCGAATATCTATCTCAACGGTCACCCATCCGTTCGAAGATTACCAAACGATCAACCATCAGTTCGAGTCCGGTCACCTATCCGGTCGAATATCTATCTCAACGGTCACCTATCCGTTCGAAGATTACCAAACGGTAAACCATCAGTTCGATTCCGGTCACCTATCCGGTCGAATATCTATCTCAACGGTCACCTATTCGTTCGAAGATTACTAAACGGTCAACCATCAGTCCGATTCCGGTCACCTATCCGGTCAAATATCTCAACGGTCACCTATCCGTTCGAAGATTAGCAAACGGTAAACCATCTGTTCGATTCCGGCCACCTATCCCGTCGAACATCTATCTCAACGTTCACCTATGCGTTCGAAGATTACCAAACGGTAAGCCATCAGTTCGATTCCGGTCACCTATCCGGTCGAATATCTATCTCAACGGTCACCTATCCGTTCGAAGATTACCAAACGATCAACCATCAGTTCGAGTCCGGTCACCTATCCGGTCGAATATATATCTCAACAGTCACCTATCCGTTCGAAGATTACCAAACGGTAAACCATCAGTTTGATCCGGGTCACCTATCCGGTCGAATATCTATCTCAACGGTCACCTATCCGTTCGAAGATTACTAAACGGTCAACCATCAGTCCGATTCCGGTCACCTATCCGGTCAAATATCTCAACGGTCACCTATCCGTTCGAAGATTAGCAAACGGTAAACCATCTGTTCGATTCCGGCCACCTATCCGGTCGTACATCTATCTCATCGGTCACCTATGCGTTTGAAGATTACCAAACGGTAAACCATCAGTTCGATTCCGGTCACCTATCCGGTCGAATATCTATCTCAACGGTCACCTATCCGTTCGAAGATTACTAAACGGTCAACCATCAGTCCGATTCCGGTCACCTATCCAGTCAAATATCTCAACGGTCACCTATCCGTTCGAAGATTAGCAAACGGTAAACCATCTGTTCGATTCCGGCCACTTATCCGGTCGAACATCTATCTCAACGGTCACCTATGCGTTCGAAGATTACCAAACGGTAAAGCATCAGTTCGATTCCGGTCACCTATCCGGTCGAATATCTATCTCAACGGTCACCTATCCGTTCGAAGATTACCAAACGAGCAAGCATCAGTTCGAGTCCGGTCACCTATCCGGTCGAATATCTATCTCAACGGTCACCTATCCGTTCGAAGATTACCAAACGGTAAACCATCAGTTCGATTCCGGTCACCTATCCGGTCGAATATCTATCTCAACAGTCTCCTATCCGTTCGAAGATTACCAAACGGTAAACCATCAGTTTGATCCGGGTCACCTATCCGGTCGAGTATCTCAACGGTCACCTATCCGTTCGAAGATTAGCAAACGGTAAACCATCAGTTCGATTCCGGTCACCTATCCGGTCGAATATCTATCTCAGCGATTACCTATCCGTTCGAAGATTACCAAACGATCAACCATCAGTTCGATCCCGGTCACCTATCCGGTCGAATATCTATCTCAACGGTCACCTATCCGTTCGAAGATTACCAAACAGTAAACCAACAGTTCGATTCAGGCCACCTATCCGGTCGAATATCTATCTCAACGGTCACCTATGCCTTCGAAGGTTACCAAACGGTAAACCATCAGTTCGATTCCGGTCACCTATCCGGTCGAATATCTATCTCAACGGTCAACCATCCGTTCGAAGATTGCCAAACGATCAACCATCAGTTCGATTCCGGTCACCTATCCGGTCGAATATCTATCTCAACGGTCACCTATCTGTTCGAAGACTACCAAACGGTAAACCTTCAGTTCGATTCGGGTCACCTATCCGGTCGAATATCTCAACGGTCACCTATCTGTTCGAAGATTGGCAAACGGTAAGCCATCAGTTCGACTCCGGTCACCTATCCGGTCGAATATCTATCTCAACGGTCACCTATCCGTTCGAAGATTACCAAATGGTAAGCCATCAGTTCGATTCCGGTCACCTATCCGGTCGAATATTTATCTCAACGGTCACCTATCTGTTCGAAGACTACCAAACGGTAAACCTTCAGTTCGATTCGGGTCACCTATCCGTTCGAATATCTCAACGGTCACCTATCTGTTCGAAGATTAGCAAACGGTAAACCATCAGTTCGACTCCGGTCACCTATCCGGTCGAATATCTATCTCAACGGTCACCTATCCGTTCGAAGATTACCAAATGGTAAGCCATCAGTTCGATTCCGGTCACCTATCCGGTCGAATATCTATCTCAACAGTCACTTATCCGTTCGAAGATTACCAAACGGTAAACCATCAGTTTGATCCGGGTCACCTATCCGGTCGAGTATCTCAACGGTCACCTATCTGTTCTAAGATTAGCAAACGGTAAACCATCAGTTCGATTGCGGTCACCTATCCGGTCGAATATCTATCTCAACGGTCACCTATCCGCTCGAAGATTACCAAACGATCAACCATCAGTTCGAGTCCGGTCACCTATCCAGTCGGACTATATATCTCAACCGTCACCTATCCGTTCGAAGATTACCAAACGGTAAACCATCAGTTCGATTCCGGTCACCTATCCGGTCGAATATCTATCTCAACAGTCACCTATCCGTTCGAAGATTACCAAACGGTAAACCATCAGTTTGATCCGGGTCACCTATCCGGTCGAGTATCTCAACGGTCACCTATCCGTTCGAAGATTAGCAAACGGTAAACCATCAGTTCGATTCCGGTCACCTATCCGGTCGAATATCTATCTCAACGGTCACCTATTCCTTCGAAGGTTACCAAACGGTAAACCATCAGTTCGATCCCGGTCACCTATTCGGTCGAATATCTATCTCAACGGTCACCTATCCGTTCGAAGAATACCAAACGGTAAACCATCAGTTCGATTCAGGCCACCTATCCGGTCGAATATCTATCTCAACGGTCACCTATGCCTTCGAAGGTTACCAAACGGTAAACCATCAGTTCGATTCCGGTCACCTATCCGGTCGAATATCTATCTCAACGGTCACCCATCCGTTCGAAGATTACCAAACAATCAACCATCAGTTCGATTCCGGTCACCTATCCGGCCGAGTATCTATCTCAGCGATTACCTATCCGTTCGAAGATTACCAACCGATAAACCATCAGTTCGATTCCGGTCACCTATGCGGTCGAATATCTATCTCAACGGTCACCTATCTGTTCGAAGATTACCAAACGGTAAACCATCAGTTCGATTCGGGTCACCTATCCGGTCGAATATCTCATCGGTCACCTATCTGTTCTAAGATTAGCAAACGGTAAACCATCAGTTCGAGTCCGGTCACCTATACGGTCGAATATATATCTCAACGGTCACCTATCCGTTCGAAGATTACCAAACGGTAAACCATCAGTTCGATTCCGGTCACCTATCCGGTCGAATATCTATCTCAACAGTCACCTATCCGTTCGAAGATTACCAAACGGTAAACCATCAGTTTGATCCGGGTCTCCGAGTATCTATCTCAGCGATTACCTATCCGTACGAAGATTACCAACCGATAAACCATCAGTTCGATTCCGGTCACCTATCCGGTCGAATATCTATCTCAACGGTCACCTATCCGTTCGAAGATTACTAATCGGTCAACCATCAGTCCGATTCCGGTCACCTGTCCGGTCAAATATCTCAACGGTCACCTATCCGTTCGAAGATTAGCAAACGGTAAGCCATCTGTTCGATTCCGGCCACCTATCCGGTCGAACATCTATCTCAACGGTCACCTATGCGCTCGAAGATTACCAAACGGTAAAGCATCAGTTCGATTCCGGTCAACTATCCGGTCGAATATCTATCTCAACGGTCACCCATCCGTTCGAAGATTAGCAAACGGTAAACCATCTGTTCGAGTCCGGCCACCTATCCGGTCGAACATCTATCTCAACGGTCACCTATGCGTTCGAAGATTACCAAACGGTAAAGCATCAGTTCGATTCCGGTCAACTATCCGGTCGAATATTTATCTCAACGGCCACCTATCCGTTCAAAGATTACCAAACGATCAACCATCAGTTCGATTCCGGTCACCTATCCGGTCGAATATCTATCTCAACGGTCACCCATCCGTTCGAAGATTACCAAACGATCAACCATCAGTTCGATTCCAGTCACCTATCCGGTCGAATATCTATCTCAACGGTCACTTATCTGTTCGAAGATTACCAAACGATCAACCATCAGTTCGATTCCGGTCACCTATCCGGTCGAATATCTCAACGGTCACCTATCCCTTCGAAGATTACCAAACAGTAAACCAGCAGTTCGATTCAGGCCACCTATCCGGTCGAATATCTATCTCAACGGTCACCTATGCCTTCGAAGGTTACCAAACGGTAAACCATCAGTTCGATTCCGGTCACCTATCCGGTCGAGTATCTATCTCAACGGTCAACCATCCGTTCGAAGATTACCAAACGATCAACCATCAGTTCGATTCCGGTCACCTATCCGGTCGAATATCTATCTTCACGGTCACCTATCTGTTCGAAGACTACCAAACGGTAAACCTTCAGTTCGATTCGGGTCACCTATCCGGTCGAATATCTCAACGGTCACCTATCTGTTCGAAGATTAGCAAACGGTAAACCATCAGTTCGACTCCGGTCACCTATCCGGTCGAATATCTATCTCAACGGTCACCTATCCGTTCGAAGATTACCAAATGGTAAGCCATCAGTTCGATTCCGGTCACCTATCCGGTCGAATATTTATCTCAACGGTCACCTATGCGTTCGAAGATTACCAAACGGTAAACATTCAGTTCGATTCCGGTCACTTATCCGGTCGAATATCTATCTCAACGGTCACCTATCCGTTCGAAGATTACCAAACGATCAACCGTCAGTTCGATTCCGGTCACCTATCCGGTTGAATATCTATCTCAACGGTCACCTATCCTTTCGAAGATTGCCAAACGGTAAACCACCAGTTCGATTCCGGTCACCTATCCGGTCGAACATCTATCTCAACGGTCACCTATCCGTTCGAAGATTACCAAACGGTAAATCATCAGTTCGATTCCGGTCACCTATTCGGTCGAATATCTATCTCAACGGTCACCTATTCCTTCGAAGGTTACCAAACGGTAAACCATCAGTTCGATCCCGGTCACCTATTCGGTCGAATATCTATCTCAACGGTCACCTATCCGTTCGAAGAATACCAAACGGTAAACCATCAGTTCGATTCAGGCCACCTATCCGGTCGAATATCTATCTCAACGGTCACCTATGGCTTCGAAGGTTACCAAACGGTAAACCATCAGTTCGATTCCGGTCACCTATCCGGTCGAATATCTATCTCAACGGTCACCCATCCGTTCGAAGATTACCAAACAATCAACCATCAGTTCGATTCCGGTCACCTATCCGGCCGAGTATCTATCTCAGCGATTACCTATCCGTTCGAAGATTACCAACCGATAAACCATCAGTTCGATTCCGGTCACCTATGCGGTCGAATATCTATCTCAACGGTCACCTATCTGTTCGAAGATTACCAAACGGTAAACCATCAGTTCGATTCGGGTCACCTATCCGGTCGAATATCTCATCGGTCACCTATCTGTTCTAAGATTAGCAAACGGTAAACCATCAGTTCGAGTCCGGTCACCTATACGGTCGAATATATATCTCAACGGTCACCTATCCGTTCGAAGATTACCAAACGGTAAACCATCAGTTCGATTCCGGTCACCTATCCGGTCGAATATCTATCTCAACAGTCACCTATCCGTTCGAAGATTACCAAACGGTAAACCATCAGTTTGATCCGGGTCTCCGAGTATCTATCTCAGCGATTACCTATCCGTACGAAGATTACCAACCGATAAACCATCAGTTCGATTCCGGTCACCTATCCGGTCGAATATCTATCTCAACGGTCACCTATCCGTTCGAAGATTACTAATCGGTCAACCATCAGTCCGATTCCGGTCACCTGTCCGGTCAAATATCTCAACGGTCACCTATCCGTTCGAAGATTAGCAAACGGTAAGCCATCTGTTCGATTCCGGCCACCTATCCGGTCGAACATCTATCTCAACGGTCACCTATGCGCTCGAAGATTACCAAACGGTAAAGCATCAGTTCGATTCCGGTCAACTATCCGGTCGAATATCTATCTCAACGGTCACCCATCCGTTCGAAGATTAGCAAACGGTAAACCATCTGTTCGAGTCCGGCCACCTATCCGGTCGAACATCTATCTCAACGGTCACCTATGCGTTCGAAGATTACCAAACGGTAAAGCATCAGTTCGATTCCGGTCAACTATCCGGTCGAATATTTATCTCAACGGCCACCTATCCGTTCAAAGATTACCAAACGATCAACCATCAGTTCGATTCCGGTCACCTATCCGGTCGAATATCTATCTCAACGGTCACCCATCCGTTCGAAGATTACCAAACGATCAACCATCAGTTCGATTCCAGTCACCTATCCGGTCGAATATCTATCTCAACGGTCACTTATCTGTTCGAAGATTACCAAACGATCAACCATCAGTTCGATTCCGGTCACCTATCCGGTCGAATATCTCAACGGTCACCTATCCCTTCGAAGATTACCAAACAGTAAACCAGCAGTTCGATTCAGGCCACCTATCCGGTCGAATATCTATCTCAACGGTCACCTATGCCTTCGAAGGTTACCAAACGGTAAACCATCAGTTCGATTCCGGTCACCTATCCGGTCGAGTATCTATCTCAACGGTCAACCATCCGTTCGAAGATTACCAAACGATCAACCATCAGTTCGATTCCGGTCACCTATCCGGTCGAATATCTATCTTCACGGTCACCTATCTGTTCGAAGACTACCAAACGGTAAACCTTCAGTTCGATTCGGGTCACCTATCCGGTCGAATATCTCAACGGTCACCTATCTGTTCGAAGATTAGCAAACGGTAAACCATCAGTTCGACTCCGGTCACCTATCCGGTCGAATATCTATCTCAACGGTCACCTATCCGTTCGAAGATTACCAAATGGTAAGCCATCAGTTCGATTCCGGTCACCTATCCGGTCGAATATTTATCTCAACGGTCACCTATGCGTTCGAAGATTACCAAACGGTAAACATTCAGTTCGATTCCGGTCACTTATCCGGTCGAATATCTATCTCAACGGTCACCTATCCGTTCGAAGATTACCAAACGATCAACCGTCAGTTCGATTCCGGTCACCTATCCGGTTGAATATCTATCTCAACGGTCACCTATCCTTTCGAAGATTGCCAAACGGTAAACCACCAGTTCGATTCCGGTCACCTATCCGGTCGAACATCTATCTCAACGGTCACCTATCCGTTCGAAGATTACCAAACGGTAAATCATCAGTTCGATTCCGGTCACCTTTCCGGTCGAATATCTATCTCAACAGTCACCTATCCGTTCGAAGATTACCAAACGGTAAACCATCAGTTTGATCCGGGTCACCTATCCGGTCGAGTATCTCAACGGTCACCTATCCGTTCGAAGATTAGCAAGCGGTAAGCCATCAGATCGATTCCGGTCACCTATCCGGTCGAATATCTATCTCAGCGATTACCTATCCGTTCGAAGATTACCAAACGATCAACCATCAGTTCGATTCCGGTCACCTATGCGGTCGAATATCTATCTCAACGGTCACCTATCTGTTCGAAGATTACCAAACGGTAAACCATCAGTTCGATTCGGGTCACCTATCCGGTCGAATATCTCAACGGTCACCTATCTGTTCTAGGATTAGCAAACGGTAAACCATCAGTTCGATTCCGGTCACCTATCCGGTCGAATATCTATCTCAACGGTCACCTATCCGTTCGAAGATTACCAAACGATCAACCATCAGTTCGAGTCCGGTCACCTATCCGGTCGAATATATATCTCAACGGTCACCTATCCGTTCGAAGATTACCAAACGGTAAACCATCAGTTCGATTCCGGTCACCTATCCGGTCGAATATCTATCTCAGCGATTACCTATCCGTTCGAAGATTACCAAACGATCATCCATCAGTTCGATTCCGGTCACCTATGCGGTCGAATATCTATCTCAACGGTCACCTATCCAATCGAAGATTACCAAACAATCAACCATCAGTTCGATTCCGGTCACCTATCCGGCCGAGTATCTATCTCAGCGATTACCTATCCGTTCGAAGATTACCAAACGATCAACCATCAGTTCGATTCCGGTCACCTATGCGGTCGAATATCTATCTCAACGGTCACCTATCTGTTCTAGGATTAGCAAACGGTAAACCATCAGTTCGATTCCGGTCACCTATCCGGTCGAATATCTATCTCAACGGTCACCTATCCGTTCGAAGATTACCAAACGATCAACCATCAGTTCGAGTCCGGTCACCTATCCGGTCGAATATATATCTCAACGGTCACCTATCCGTTCGAAGATTACCAAACGGTAAACCATCAGTTCGATTCCGGTCACCTATCCGGTCGAATATCTATCTCAATAGTCACCTATCCGTTCGAAGATTACCAAACGGTAAACCATCAGTTTGATCCGGGTCACCTATCCGGTCGAGCATCTCAACGGTCACCTATCCGTTCGAAGATTAGCAAACGGTAAACCATCAGTTCGATTCCGGTCACCTATCCGGTCGAATATCTATCTCAACGGTCACCTATCCGTTCGCAGATTACCAAATGGTAAACCATCAGTTCGATCCCGGTCACCTGTCTGGTCGAATATTTATCTCAACGGTCACCTATCCGTTCGAAGATTACCAAACGATCAACCATCAGTTCGATTCCGGTCACCTATCCGGTCGAATATCTATCCCAACGGTCACCTATCCGTTCAAAGGTTACCAAACGGTAAACCATCAGTTCGATTCCGGTCACCTATCCGGTCGAATATCTATCTCAACGGTCACCCATCCGTTCGAAGATTACCAAACGATCAACCATCAGTTCGGTTCCGGTCACCTATCCGGTCGAATATCTATCCCAACGGTCACCTATCCGTTCGAAGATTACCAAACGGTAAACCATCAGTTCGATTCCGGTCACCTATCCGGTCGAATATATATCCCAACGGTCACCTATCCGTTCGAAGGTTACCAAACGGTAAACCATCAGTCCGATTCCGGTCACCTATCCGGTCTCAACGGTCACCCATCCGTTCGAAGATTAGCAAACGGTAAACCATCTGTTCGATTCCGGCCACCTATCCGGTCGAACATCTATCTCAACGGTCACCTATGCGTTCGAAGATTACCAAACGGTAAAGCATCAGTTCGATTCCGGTCAACTATCCGGTCGAATATCTATCTCAACGGTCACCCATCCGTTCGAAGATTACCAAACGATCAACCATCAGTTCGATTCCGGTCACCTATCCGGTCGAACATCTATCTCAACGGTCACCCATCCATACGAAGATTACCAAACGATCAACCATCAGTTCGATTCCGGTCACCTATCCGGCCGAGTATCAATCTCAGCGATCACCTATCCGTTCGAAGATTACCAAACGATCAACCATCAGTTCGATTCCAGTCACCTATTCGGTCGAATATCTATCTCAACGGTCACTTATCTGTTCGAAGATTACCAAACGATCAACCATCAGTTCGATTCCGGTCACCTATCCGGTCGAATATCTCAACGGTCACCTATCCGTTCGAAGATTAGCAAACGGTAAACCATCAGTTCGATTCCGGTCACCTATCCGGTCGAATATCTATCTCAGCGATTACCTATCCGTTCGAAGATTACCAAACGATCAACCATCAGTTCGATCCCGGTCACCTATCCGGTCGAATATCTATCTCAACGGTCACCTATCCGTTCGAGGATTACCAAACGGTAAACCATCAGTTCGATTCCGGCCACCTATCCGGTCGAATATCTATCTCAACGGTCACCTATGCGTTCGAAGATTACCAAACGGTAAACCATCGGTTCGATTCCGGTCACCTATCCGGTCGAAGATTACCAAACGATCAACCATCAGTTCGGTTCCGGTCACCTATCCGGCCGAGTATCTATCTCAGCGATCACCTATCCGTTCGGAGATAACCAAACGATCAACCATCAGTTCGATTCCGGTCACCTATCCGGTCGAAGATTACCAAACGATCAACCATCAGTTCGATTCCGGTCACCTATCCGGTCGAATATCTATCTCAGCGATTACCTATCCGTTCGAAGATTACCAAACGATCAACCATCAGTTCGATTCCGGTCACCTATCCGGTCGAATATCTATCTCAACGGTCACCTATCCGTTCGAAGATTACCAAACGGTAAACCATCAGTTCGATTCCGGCCACCTATCCGGTCGAATATCTATCTCAACGGTCACCTATGCGTTCGAAGATTACCAAACGGTAAACCATCAGTTCGATTTCGGTCAACTATCCGGTCGAATATCTATCTCAACGGTCACCCATCCGTTCGAAGATTACCAAACGATCAACCATCAGTTCGATCCCGGCCACCTATCCGGTCGAACATCTATCTCAACGGTCACCCATCCATTCGAAGATTACCAAACGATCAACCATCAGTTCGATTCCGGTCACCTATCCGGCCGATTATCTATCTCAGCGATCACCTATCCGTTCGAAGATTACCAAACGATCAACCATCAGTTCGATTCCAGTCACCTATCCGGTCGAATATCTATCTCAACGGTCACTTATCTGTTCGAAGATTACCAAACGATCAACCATCCGGTCCGGTCGAATATCTCAACGGTCACCTATCCGTTCGAAGATTAGCAAACGGTAAACCATCAGTTCGATTCCGGTCACCTATCCGGTCGAATATCTATCTCAGCGATTACCTATCCGTTCGAAGATTACCAAACGATTAACCATCAGTTCGATTCCGGTCACCTATCCGGTCGAATATCTATCTCAACGGTCACCTATCTGTTCGAAGATTACCAAACGGTAAACCATCAGTTCGATTCGGGTCACCTATCCGGTCGAATGTCTCAACGGTCACCTATCTGTCCGAAGATTAGCAAACGGTAAACCATCAGTTCGATTCCGGCCACCTATCCGGTCGAATATCTATCTCAACGGTCACCTACCGTTCGAAGATTACCAAATGGTAAGCCATCACTTCGATTCCGGTCACCTATCCGGTCGAATATTTGTCTCAACGGTCACCTATGCGTTCGAAGATTACCAAACGGTAAACATTCAGTTCGATTCCGGTCATCTATCCGGTCGAATATCTATCTCAACGGTCACCTATCCGTTCGAAGATTACCAAACGATCAACCATCAGTTCGATTCCGGTCACCTATCTGGTCGAATATCTATCTCAACGGTCACCTATCCGTTCGAAGATTACCAAATGGTAAACCATCAGTTCGATTCCGATCACCTATCCGGTCGAATATATATCTCAACGGTCACCTATCCGTTCGAAGACTACCAAACGATCAAACATCAGTTCGATTCCGGTCACCTATCCGGTCGAATATCTATCTCAACGGTCACCTATCCGTTCGAAGATTACCAAACGATCAACCATCAATTCGATTCCGGTCACCTATCCGGTCGAAGATTACCAAACGATCAACCATCAGTTCGATTCCGGTCACCTATCCGGCCGAGTATCTATCTCAGCGATCACCTATCCGTTCGAAGATTACCAAACGATCAACCATCAGTTCGATTCCGGTCACCTATACGGTCGAATATCTATCTCAACGGTCACCTATGCCTTCGAAGGTTACCAAACGGTAAACCATCAGTTCGATTCCGGTCACCTATCCGGTCGAATATCTATCTCAACGGTCACCTATTCGTTCGAAGATTACCAAACGGTAAACCTTCAGTTCGGTTCCGATCACCTATCCGGTCGAATATCTATCTCAACGGTCACCTATCCGTTCGAAGATTACCAAACGATAATCATCAGTTCGATTCCGGTCACCTATCCGGTCGAATATCTATCTCAACGGTCACCTATCCGTTCGAAGATTACTAAACGGTCAACCATCAGTCCGATTCCGGTCACCTATCCGGTCAAATATCTCAACGGTCACCTATCCGTTCGAAGATTAGCAAACGGTAAACCACCAGTTCGATTCCGGTCACCTATCCGGTCGAATATCTATCTCAACGGTCACCTATCCGTTCGAAGATTACCAAACGGTAAACCATCAGTTCGATTCAGGCCACCTATTCGGTCGAATATTTATCTCAACGGTCACCTATGCCTTCGAAGATTAGCAAACGGTAAACCATCAGTTCGATTCCGGTCACCTATCCGGTCGAATATCTATCTCAACGGTAACCCATCCGTTCGAAGATTACCAAACGATCAACCATCAGTTCGATTCCGGTCACCTATCCGGTCGAACATCCATCTCAACGGTCACCTATCCGTTCGAAGATTACCAAACGGTAAACCATCAGTTCGATTCCGGTCACCTATCCGGTCGAATATCTATCTCAACGGTCACCCATCCGTTCGAAGATTACCAAACGATCAACCATCAGTTCGATTCCGGTCACCTATCCGGTCGAACATCTATCTCAACGGTCACCTATCAGTTCGAAGATTACCAAACGGTGAACCACCAGTTCGATTCCGGTCACCTATCCGGTCGAATATCTATCTCAACGGTCACCCATCCGTTCGAAGATTACCAAACGATCAACCATCAGTTCGATTCCGGTCACCTATCCGGTCGAACATCTATGTCAACGGTCACCTATCCGTTCGAAGATTAGCAAACGGTAAACCACCAGTTCGATTCCGGTCACCTATCCGGTCGAATATCTATCTCAACGGTCACCTATCCGTTCGAAGATTACCAAACGGTAAACCATCAGTTCGATTCAGGCCACCTATCCGGTCGAATATCTATCTCAACGGTCACCTATCCGTTCGAAGATTACCAAACGGTAAACCATCAGTTCGATTCAGGCCACCTATTCGGTCGAATATCTATCTCAACGGTCACCTATGCCTTCGAAGGTTACCAAACGGTAAACCATCAGTTCGATTCCGGTCACCTATCCGGTGGAATATCTATCTCAACGGTCACCCAGCCGCTCGAAGATTACCAAACGATCAACCATCAGTTCGATTCCGGTCACCTATCCGGTCGAACATCTATCTCAACGGTCACCTATCCAATCGAAGATTACCAAACGATCAACCATCAGTTCGATTCCGGTCACCTATCCGGCCGAGTATCCATCTCAGCGATTACCTATCCGTTCGAAGATTACCAAACGATCAACCATCAGTTCGATTCCGGTCACCTATCCGGTCGAATATCTATCTCAACGGTCACCCATCCATTCGAAGATTACCAAACGATCAACCATCAGTTCGATTCCGGTCACCTATCCGGTCGAATATCTATCTCAACGGTCACCTATCCGTTCGAAGATTACCAAATGGTAAGCCATCAGTTCGATTCCGGTCACCTATCCGGTCGAATATTTGTCTCACCGGTCAGCTATGCGTTCGAAGATTACCAAACGGTAAACATTCAGTTCGATTCCGGTCACCTATCCGGTCGAATATCTATCTCAACGGTCAATTATCCGTTCGAAGATTACCAAACGATCAACCATCAGTTCGATTCCGGTCACCTATCCGGTCGAATATCTATCTCAACGGTCACCTTTCCGTTCGAAGATTACCAAATGGTAAGCCATCAGTTCGATTCCGGTCACCTATCCGGTCGAATATATATCTCAACGGACACCTATCCGTTCGAGGACTACCAAACGATCAACCATCAGTTCGATTCCGGTCACCTATCCGGTCGAATATCTATCTTCACGGTCACCTATCCGTTCGAAGATTACCAAACGATCAACCATCAGTTCGATTCCGGTCACCTATCCGGTCGAATATCTATCTCAACGGTCACCTATCTGTTCGAAGATTACCAAACGGTAAACCATCAGTTCGATTCGGGTCACCTATCCGGTCGAATATCTCAACGGTCACCTATCTGTTCGAAGATTAGCAAACGGTAAACCATCAGTTCGATTCCGGTCACCTATCCGGTCGAATATCTATCTTCACGGTCACCTATCCGTTCGAAGATTACCAAACGATCAACCATCAGTTCGATTCCGGTCACCTATCCGGTCGAATATCTATCTCAACGGTCACCTATCTGTTCGAAGATTACCAAACGGTAAACCATCAGTTCGATTCGGGTCACCTATCCGGTCGAATATCTCAACGGTCACCTATCTGTTCGAAGATTAGCAAACGGTAAACCATCAGTTCGATTCCGGTCACCTATCCGGTCGGATATCTATCTTCACGGTCACCTATCCGTTCGAAGATTACCAAACGATCAACCATCAGTTCGATTCCGGTCACCTATCCGGTCGAATATCTGTCTTCACGGTCACCTATCCGTTCGAAGATTACCAAACGATCAACCATCAGTTCGATTCCGGTCACCTATCCGGTCGAATATCTATCTCAACGGTCACCTATCTGTTCGAAGATTACCAAACGGTAAACCATCAGTTCGATTCCGGTCACCTATCCGGTCGAATATCTATCTCAGCGATTACCTATCCGTTCGAAGATTACCAAACGATTAACCATCAGTTCGATTCCGGTCACCTATCCGGTCGAATATCTATCTCAACGGTCACCTATCTGTTCGAAGATTACCAAACGGTAAACCATCAGTTCGATTCGGGTCACCTATCCGGTCGAATGTCTCAACGGTCACCTATCTGTCCGAAGATTAGCAAACGGTAAACCATCAGTTCGATTCCGGTCACCTATCCGGTCGAATATCTATCTCAACGGTCACCTATCCGTTCGAAGATTACCAAATGGTAAGCCATCACTTCGATTCCGGTCACCTATCCGGTCGAATATTTGTCTCAACGGTCACCTATGCGTTCGAAGATTACCAAACGGTAAACATTCAGTTCGATCCCGGTCATCTATCCGGTCGAATATCTATCTCAACGGTCACCTATCCGTTCGAAGATTACCAAACGGTAAACCATCAGTTCGATTCAGGCAACCTATCCGGTCGAATATCTATCTCAACGGTCACCTATGCCTTCGAAGGTTACCAAAGGGTAAACCATCAGTTCGATTCCGGTCACCTATCCGGTCGAATATCTATCTCAACGGTCACCCATCCGTTCGAAGATTACCAAACGATCAACCATCAGTTCGATTCCGGTCACCTATCCGGTCGAATATCTATCTCAACGGTCACCTATCTGTTCGAAGATTACCAAACGGTAAACCATCAGTTCGATTCGGGTCACCTATCCGGTCGAATATCTCAACGGTCACCTATCTGTTCGAAGATTAGCAAACGGTAAACCATCAGTTCGATTCCGGTCACCTATCCGGTCGAATATCTATCTCAACGGTCACCTATCCGTTCGAAGATTACCAAATGGTAAGCCATCAGTTCGATTCCGGTCACCTATCCGGTCGAATATTTATCTCAACGGTCACCTATGCGTTCGAAGATTACCAAACGGTAAACATTCAGTTCGATTCCGGTCACCTATCCGGTCGAATATCTATCTCAACGGTCACCTATCCGTTCGAAGATTACCAACGATCAACCATCAGTTCGATTCCGGTCACCTATCCGGTCGAATATCTATCTCAACGGTCACCTATCCGTTCGAAGATTACCAAACGCTAAACCACCAGTTCGATTCCGGTCACCTATCCGGTCGAATATCTATCTCAACGGTCACCTATCCGTTCGAAGATTACCAAACGGTAAACCATCAGTTCGATTCCGGTCACCTATCCGGTCGAATATCTTTCTCAACAGTCACCTATCCGTTCGAAGATTACCAAACGGTAAACCATCAGTTTGATCCGGGTCACCTATCCGGTCGAGTTTCTCAACGGTCACCTATCCGTTCGAAGATTAGCAAACGGTAAACCATCAGTTCGATTCCGGTCACCTATCCGGTCGAATATCTATCTCAGCGATTACCTATCCGTTCGAAGATTACCAAACGATCAACCATCAGTTCGATCCCGGTCACCTATCCGGTCGAATATCTATCTCAACGGTCACCTATCCGTTCAAAGATTACCAAACGGTAAACCATCAGTTCGATTCAGGCCACCTATCCGGTCGAATATCTATCTCAACGGTCACCTATGCCTTCGAAGATTACCAAAAGTAAACCATCAGTTCAATTCCGGTCACCTATCCGGTCGAATATCTACTTCAACGGTCACCCATCCGTTCGAAGATTACCAAACGATCAACCATCAGTTCGATTCCGGTCACCTATCCGGTCGAACATCTATCTCAACGGTCACCTATCCAATCGTAGATTACCAAACGATCAACCATCAGTTCGATTCCGGTCACCTATCCGGCCGAGTATCTATCTCAGCGATTACCTATCCGTTCGAAGATTACCAAACGATCAACCATCAGTTCGATTCCGGTCACCTATCCGGTCGAATACCTATCTCAACGGTCACCTATCTGGTCGAAGATTACCAAACGGTAAACCATCAGTTCGATTCGGGTCACCTATCCGGTCGAATATCTCAACGGTCACCTATCTGTTCGAAGACTAGCAAACCTATCTCAACGGTCACCTATGCGTTCGAAGATTACCAAACGGTAAACATTTAGTTCGATTCCGGTCACCTATCCGGTCGAATATCTATCTCAACGGTCACCTATCCGTTCGAAAATTACCAAACGATCAACCATCAGTTCGACTCCGGTCACCTATCCGGCCGAGTATCCATCTCAGCGATTACCTATCCGTTCGAAGATTACCAAACGATCAACCATCAGTTCGATTCCGGTCACCTATCCGGTCGAATATCTATCTCAACGGTCACCCATCCGTTCGAAGATTACCAAACGATCAACCATCAGTTCGATTCCGGTCACCTATCCGGTCGAATATCTATCTCAACGGTCACCTATCCGTTCGAAGATTACCAAATGGTAAGCCATCAGTTCGATTCCGGTCACCTATCCGGTCGAATATTTGTCTCGACGGTCAGCTATGCGTTCGAAGATTACCAAACGGTAAACATTCAGTTCGATTCCGGTCACCTATCCGGTCGAATATCTATCTCAACGGTCACCTATCCGTTCGAAGATTACCAAACGATCAACCATCAGTTCGATTCCGGTCACCTATCCGGTCGAATATCTATCTCAACGGTCACCTATCCGTTCGAAGATTACCAAATGGTAAGCCATCAGTTCGATTCCGGTCACCTATCCGGTCGAATATATATCTCAACGGACACCTATCCGTTCGAAGACTACCAAACGATCAACCATCAGTTCGATTCCGGTCACCTATCCGGTCGAATATCTATCTTCACGGTCACCTATCCGTTCGAAGATTACCAAACGATCAACCATCAGTTCGAGTCCGGTCACCTATCCGGTCGAATATCTATCTCAACGGTCACCTATCCGTTCGAAGATTACCAAACGGTAAACCATCAGTTCGATTCCGGTCACCTATCCGGTCGAATATCTATCTCAACAGTCACCTATCCGTTCGAAGATTACCAAACGGTAAGCCATCAGTTTGATCCGGGTCACCTATCCGGTCGAGTATCTCAACGGTCACCTATCCGTTCGAAGATTAGCAAACGGTAAACCATCAGTTCGATTCCGGTCACCTATCCGGTCGAATATCTATCTCAGCGATTACCCATCCGTTCGAAGATTACCAAACGATCAACCATCAGTTCGATCCCGGTCATCTATCCGGTCGAATATCTATCTCAACGGCCACCTATCCGTTCGAAGATTACCAAACGGTAAACCATCAGTTCGATTCAGGCAACCTATCCGGTCGAATATCTATCTCAACGGTCACCTATGCCTTCGAAGGTTACCAAACGGTAAACCATCAGTTCGATTCCGGTCACCTATCCGGTCGAATATCTATCTCAACGGTCACCCATCCGTTCGAAGATTACCAAACGATCAACCATCAGTTCGATTCCGGTCACCTATCCGGTCGAATATCTATCTCAACGGTCACCTATCTGTTCGAAGATTACCAAACGGTAAACCATCAGTTCGATTCGGGTCACCTATCCGGTCGAATAGCTCAACGGTCACCTATCTGTTCGAAGATTAGCAAACGGTAAACCATCAGTTCGATTCCGGTCACCTATCCGGTCGAATATCTATCTCAACGGTCACCTATCCGTTCGAAGATTACCAAATGGTAAGCCATCAGTTCGATTCCGGTCACCTATCCGGTCGAATATTTATCTCAACGGTCACCTATGCGTTCGAAGATTACCAAACGGTAAACATTCAGTTCGATTCCGGCCACCTATCCGGTCGAATATCTATCTCAACGGTCACCTATCCGTTCGAAGATTACCAACGATCAACCATCAGTTCGATTCCGGTCACCTATCCGGTCGAATATCTATCTCAACGGTCACCTATCCGTTCGAAGATTACCAAACGCTAAACCACCAGTTCGATTCCGGTCACCTATCCGGTCGAATATCTATCTCAACGGTCACCTATCCGTTCGAAGATTACCAAACGGTAAACCATCAGTTCGATTCCGGTCGCCTATCCGGTCGAATATCTTTCTCAACAGTCACCTATCCGTTCGAAGATTACCAAACGGTAAACTATCAGTTTCATCCGGGTCACCTATCCGGTCGAGTTTCTCAACGGTCACCTATCCGTTCGAAGATTAGCAAACGGTAAACCATCAGTTCGATTCCGGTCACCTATCCGGTCGAATATCTATCTCAGCGATTACCTATCCGTTCGAAGATTACCAAACGATCAACCATCAGTTCGATCCCGGTCACCTATCCGGTCGAATATCTATCTCAACGGTCACCTATCCGTTCAAAGATTACCAAACGGTAAGCCATCAGTTCGATTCAGGCCACCTATCCGGTCGAATATCTATCTCAACGGTCACCTATGCCTTCGAAGATTACCAAAAGGTAAACCATCAGTTCAATTCCGGTCACCTATCCGGTCGAATATCTACTTCAACGGTCACCCATCCGTTCGAAGATTACCAAACGATCAACCATCAGTTCGATTCCGGTCACCTATCCGGTCGAACATCTATCTCAACGGTCACCTATCCAATCGTAGATTACCAAACGATCAACCGTCAGTTCGATTCCGGTCACCTATCCGGCCGAGTATCTATCTCAGCGATTACCTATCCGTTCGAAGATTACCAAACGATCAACCATCAGTTCGATTCCGGTCACCTATCCGGTCGAATATCTATCTCAACGGTCACCTATCTGGTCGAAGATTACCAAACGGTTAACCATCAGTTCGATTCAGGCAACCTATCCGGTCGAATATCTATCTCAACGGTCACCTATGCCTTCGAAGGTTACCAAACGGTAAACCATCAGTTCGATTCCGGTCACCTATCCGGTCGAATATCTATCTCAACGGTCACCCATCCGTTCGAAGATTACCAAACGATCAACCATCAGTTCGATTCCGGTCACCTATCCGGTCGAATATCTATCTCAACGGTCACCTATCTGTTCGAAGATTACCAAACGGTAAACCATCAGTTCGATTCGGGTCACCTATCCGGTCGAATATCTCAACGGTCACCTATCTGTTCGAAGATTAGCAAACGGTAAACCATCAGTTCGATTCCGGTCTCCTATCCGGTCGAATATCTATCTCAACGGTCACCTATCCGTTCGAAGATTACCAAATGGTAAGCCATCAGTTCGATTCCGGTCACCTATCCGGTCGAATATTTATCTCAACGGTCACCTATGCGTTCGAAGATTACCAAACGGTAAACATTCAGTTCGATTCCGGTCACCTATCCGGTCGAATATCTATCTCAACGGTCACCTATCCGTTCGAAGATTACTAACGATCAACCATCAGTTCGATTCCGGTCACCTATCCGGTCGAATATCTATCTCAACGGTCACCTATCCGTTCGAAGATTACCAAACGCTAAACCACCAGTTCGATTCCGGTCACCTATCCGGTCGAATATCTATCTCAACGGTCACCTATCCGTTCGAAGATTACCAAACGGTAAACCATCAGTTCGATTCCGGTCACCTATCCGGTCGAATATCTTTCTCAACAGTCACCTATCCGTTCGAAGATTACCAAACGGTAAACCATCAGTTTGATCCGGGTCACCTATCCGGTCGAGTTTCTCAACGGTCACCTATCCGTTCGAAGATTAGCAAACGGTAAACCATCAGTTCGATTCCGGTCACCTATCCGGTCGAATATCTATCTCAGCGATTACCTCTCCGTTCGAAGATTACCAAACGATCAACCATCAGTTCGATCCCGGTCACCTATCCGGTCGAATATCTATCTCAACGGTCACCTATCCGTTCAAAGATTACCAAACGGTAAACCATCAGTTCGATTCAGGCCACCTATCCGGTCGAATATCTATCTCAACAGTCTCCTATCCGTTCGAAGATTACCAAACGGTAAACCATCAGTTTGATCCGGGTCACCTATCCGGTCGAATATCTATCTCAACGGCCACCTATCCGTTCGAAGATTAGCAAACGGTAAACCACCAGTTCGATTCCGGTCACCTATCCGGTCGAATATCTATCTCAACGGTCACCTATCCGTTCGAAGATTACCAAACGGTAAACCATCAGTTCGATTCAGGCCACCTATTCGGTCGAATATTTATCTCAACGGTCACCTATGCCTTCGAAGATTAGCAAACGGTAAACCATCAGTTCGATTCCGGTCACCTATCCGGTCGAATATCTATCTCAACGGTCACCTATGCCTTCGAAGGTTACCAAACGGTAAACCATCAGTTCGATTCCGGTCACCTATCCGGTCGAATATCTATCTCAACGGTCACCCATCCGTTCGAAGATTACCAAACGATCAACCATCAGTTCGATTCCGGTCACCTATCCGGTCGAATATCTATCTCAACGGTCACCTATCTGTTCGAAGATTACCAAACGGTAAACCATCAGTTCGATTCGGGTCACCTATCCGGTCGAATATCTCAACGGTCACCTATCTGTTCGAAGATTAGCAAACGGTAAACCATCAGTTCGATTCCGGTCACCTATCCGGTCGAATATCTATCTCAACGGTCACCTATCCGTTCGAAGATTACCAAATGGTAAGCCATCAGTTCGATTCTGGTCACCTATCCGGTCGAATATTTATCTCAACGGTCACCTATGCGTTCGAAGATTACCAAACGGTAAACATTCAGTTCGATTCCGGTCACCTATCCGGTCGAATATCTATCTCAACGGTCACCTATCCGTTCGAGGATTACTAACGATCAACCATCAGTTCGATTCCGGTCACCTATCCGGTCGAATATCTATCTCAACGGTCACCTATCCGTTCGAAGATTACCAAACGCTAAACCACCAGTTCGATTCCGGTCACCTATCCGGTCGAATATCTATCTCAACGGTCACCTATCCGTTCGAAGATTACCAAACGGTAAACCATCAGTTCGATTCCGGTCACCTATCCGGTCGAATATCTTTCTCAACAGTCACCTATCCGTTCGAAGATTACCAAACGGTAAACCATCAGTTTGATCCGGGTCACCTATCCGGTCGGGTTTCTCAACGGTCACCTATCCGTTCGAAGATTAGCAAACGGTAAACCATCAGTTCGATTCCGGTCACCTATCCGGTCGAATATCTATCTCAGCGATTACCTATCCTTTCGAAGATTACCAAACGATCAACCGTCAGTTCGATCCCGGTCATCTATCCGGTCGAATACCTATCTCAACGGTCACCTATCCGTTCGAAGATTACCAAACGGTAAACCATCAGTTCGATTCAGGCAACCTATCCGGTCGAATATCTATCTCAACGGTCACCTATGCCTTCGAAGGTTACCAAACGGTAAACCATCAGTTCGATTCCGGTCACCTATCCGGTCGAATATTTATCTCAACGGTCACCTATGCGTTCGAAGATTACCAAACGGTAAACATTCAGTTCGATTCCGGTCACCTATCCGGTCGAATATCTATCTCAACGGTCACCTATCCGTTCGAAGATTACTAACGATCAACCATCAGTTCGATTCCGGTCACCTATCCGGTCGAATATCTATCTCAACGGTCACCTATCCGTTCGAAGATTACCAAACGCTAAACCACCAGTTCGATTCCGGTCACCTATCCGGTCGAATATCTATCTCAACGGTCACCTATCCGTTCGAAGATTACCAAACGGTAAACCATCAGTTCGATTCCGGTCACCTATCCGGTCGAATATCTTTCTCAACAGTCACCTATCCGTTCGAAGATTACCAAACGGTAAACCATCAGTTTGATCCGGGTCACCTATCCGGTCGAGTTTCTCAACGGTCACCTATCCGTTCGAAGATTAGCAAACGGTAAACCATCAGTTCGATTCCGGTCACCTATCCGGTCGAATATCTATCTCAGCGATTACCTCTCCGTTCGAAGATTACCAAACGATCAACCATCAGTTCGATCCCGGTCACCTATCCGGTCGAATATCTATCTCAACGGTCACCTATCCGTTCAAAGATTACCAAACGGTAAACCATCAGTTCGATTCAGGCCACCTATCCGGTCGAATATCTATCTCAACAGTCTCCTATCCGTTCGAAGATTACCAAACGGTAAACCATCAGTTTGATCCGGGTCACCTATCCGGTCGAATATCTATCTCAACGGCCACCTATCCGTTCGAAGATTAGCAAACGGTAAACCACCAGTTCGATTCCGGTCACCTATCCGGTCGAATATCTATCTCAACGGTCACCTATCCGTTCGAAGATTACCAAACGGTAAACCATCAGTTCGATTCAGGCCACCTATTCGGTCGAATATTTATCTCAACGGTCACCTATGCCTTCGAAGATTAGCAAACGGTAAACCATCAGTTCGATTCCGGTCACCTATCCGGTCGAATATCTATCTCAACGGTCACCTATGCCTTCGAAGGTTACCAAACGGTAAACCATCAGTTCGATTCCGGTCACCTATCCGGTCGAATATCTATCTCAACGGTCACCCATCCGTTCGAAGATTACCAAACGATCAACCATCAGTTCGATTCCGGTCACCTATCCGGTCGAATATCTATCTCAACGGTCACCTATCTGTTCGAAGATTACCAAACGGTAAACCATCAGTTCGATTCGGGTCACCTATCCGGTCGAATATCTCAACGGTCACCTATCTGTTCGAAGATTAGCAAACGGTAAACCATCAGTTCGATTCCGGTCACCTATCCGGTCGAATATCTATCTCAACGGTCACCTATCCGTTCGAAGATTACCAAATGGTAAGCCATCAGTTCGATTCTGGTCACCTATCCGGTCGAATATTTATCTCAACGGTCACCTATGCGTTCGAAGATTACCAAACGGTAAACATTCAGTTCGATTCCGGTCACCTATCCGGTCGAATATCTATCTCAACGGCCACCTATCCGTTCGAGGATTACTAACGATCAACCATCAGTTCGATTCCGGTCACCTATCCGGTCGAATATCTATCTCAACGGTCACCTATCCGTTCGAAGATTACCAAACGCTAAACCACCAGTTCGATTCCGGTCACCTATCCGGTCGAATATCTATCTCAACGGTCACCTATCCGTTCGAAGATTACCAAACGGTAAACCATCAGTTCGATTCCGGTCACCTATCCGGTCGAATATCTTTCTCAACAGTCACCTATCCGTTCGAAGATTACCAAACGGTAAACCATCAGTTTGATCCGGGTCACCTATCCGGTCGGGTTTCTCAACGGTCACCTATCCGTTCGAAGATTAGCAAACGGTAAACCATCAGTTCGATTCCGGTCACCTATCCGGTCGAATATCTATCTCAGCGATTACCTATCCTTTCGAAGATTACCAAACGATCAACCGTCAGTTCGATCCCGGTCATCTATCCGGTCGAATACCTATCTCAACGGTCACCTATCCGTTCGAAGATTACCAAACGGTAAACCATCAGTTCGATTCAGGCAACCTATCCGGTCGAATATCTATCTCAACGGTCACCTATGCCTTCGAAGGTTACCAAACGGTAAACCATCAGTTCGATTCCGGTCACCTATCCGGTCGAATATCTATCTCAACGGTCACCCATCCGTTCGAAGATTACCAAACGATCAACCATCAGTTCGATTCCGGTCACCTGTCCGGTCGAATATCTATCTCAACGGTCACCTATCTGTTCGAAGATTACCAAACGGTAAACCATCAGTTCGATTCGGGTCACCTATCCGGTCGAATATGTCAACGGTCACCTATCTGTTCGAAGATTAGCAAACGGTAAACCATCAGTTCGATTCCGGTCACCTATCCGGTCGAATATCTATCTCAACGGTCACCTATCCGTTCGAAGATTACCAAATGGTAAGCCATCAGTTCGATTCCGGTCACCTATCCGGTCGAATATTTATCTCAACGGTCACCTATGCGTTCGAAGATTACCAAACGGTAAACATTCAGTTCGATTCCGGTCAACTATCCCGTCGAATATCTATCTCAACGGTCACCTATCCGTTCGAAGATTACCAACGATCAACCATCAGTTCGATTCCGGTCACCTATCCGGTCGAATATCTACTTCAACGGTCACCCATCCGTTCGAAGATTACCAAACGATCAACCATCAGTTCGATTCCGGTCACCTATCCGGTCGAACATCTATCTCAACGGTCACCTATCCAATCGAAGATTACCAAACGATCAACCATCAGTTCGATTCCGGTCACCTATCCGGTCGAATATTTATCTCAACGGTCACCTTTGCGTTCGAAGATTACCAAACGGTAAACATTCAGTTCGATTCCGGTCACCTATCCGGTCGAATATCTATCTCAACGGTCACCTATCCGTTCGAAGATTACCAACGATCAACCATCAGTTCGATTCCGGTCACCTATCCGGTCGAATATCTATCTCAACGGTCACCTATCCGTTCGAAGATTACCAAACGCTAAACCACCAGTTCGATTCCGGTCACCTATCCGGTCGAATATCTATCTCAACGGTCACCTATCCGTTCGAAGATTACCAAACGGTAAACCATCAGTTCGATTCCGGTCACCTATCCGGTCGAATATCTTTCTCAACAGTCACCTATCCGTTCGAAGATTACCAAACGGTAAGCCATCAGTTTGATCCGGGTCACCTATCCGGTCGAGTTTCTCAACGGTCACCTATCCGTTCGAAGATTAGCAAACGGTAAACCATCAGTTCGCTTCCGGTCACCTATCCGGTCGAATATCTATCTCAGCGATTACCTATCCGTTCGAAGATTACCAAACGATCAACCATCAGTTCGATCCCGGTCACCTATCCGGTCGAATATCTATCTCAACGGTCACCTATCCGTTCAAAGATTACCAAACGGTAAACCATCAGTTCGATTCAGGCCACCTATCCGGTCGAATATCTATCTCAACGGTCACCTATGCCTTCGAAGATTACCAAAAGGTAAACCATCAGTTCAATTCCGGTCACCTATCCGGTCGAACATCTATCTCAACGGTCACCTATCCAATCAAAGATTACCAAACGATCAACCATCAGTTCGATTCCGGTCACCTATCCGGCCGAGTATCTATCTCAGCGATTACCTATCCGTTCGATTCCGGTCACCTATCCGGTCGAATATCTATCTCAACGGTCACCTATGCCTTCGAAGATTACCAAAAGGTAAGGTAAGTTCAATTCCGGTCACCTATCCGGTCGAATATCTACTTCAACGGTCACCCATCCGTTCGAAGATTACCAAACGATCAACCATCAGTTCGATTCCGGTCACCTATCCGGTCGAATATCTATCTCAACGGTCACCTATCCGTTTGAAGATTACCAAATGGTAAGCCATCAGTTCGATTCCGGTCACCTATCCGGTCGAATATTTATCTCAACGGTCACCTATGCGTTCGAAGATTACCAAACGGTAAACATTCAGTTCGATTCCGGTCACCTATCCCGTCGAATATCTATCTCAACGGTCACCTATCCGTTCGAAGATTACCAACGATCAACCATCAGTTCGATTCCGGTCACCTATCCGGTCGAATATCTACTTCAACGGTCACCCATCCGTTCGAAGATTACCAAACGATCAACCATCAGTTCGATTCCGGTCACCTATCCGGTCGAATATCTATCTCAACGGTCACCTATCTGGTCGAAGATTACCAAACGGTAAACCATCAGTTCGATTCCGGTCACCTATCCGGTCGAATATCTATCTCAACGGTCACCTATCCGTTCGAAGATTACCAAACGGTAAACCATCAGTTCGATTCAGGCAACCTATCCGGTCGAATATCTATCTCAACGGTCACCTATGCCTTCGAAGGTTACCAAACGGTAAACCATCAGTTCGATTCGGGTCACCTATCCGGTCGAATATCTCAACGGTCACCTATCTGTTCGAAGATTAGCAAACGGTAAACCATCAGTTCGATTCCGGTCACCTATCCGGTCGAATATCTATCTCAACGGTCACCTATCCGTTCGAAGATTACCAAATGGTAAGCCATCAGTTCGATTCCGGTCACCTATCCGGTCGAATATTTATCTCAACGGTCACCTATGCGTTCGAAGATTACCAAACGGTAAACATTCAGTTCGATTCCGGTCACCTATCCCGTCGAATATCTATCTCAACGGTCACCTATCCGTTCGAAGATTACCAACGATCAACCATCAGTTCGATACCGGTCACCTATCCGGTCGAATATCTATCTCAACGGTCACCTATCTGGTCGAAGATTACCAAACGGTAAACCATCAGTTCGATTCCGGTCACCTATCCGGTCGAATATCTATCTCAACGGTCACCTATCAGTTCGAAGATTACCAAACGGTAAACCATCAGTTCGATTCAGGCAACCTATCCGGTCGAATATCTATCTCAACGGTCACCTATGCCTTCGAAGGTTACCAAACGGTAAACCATCAGTTCGATTCCGGTCACCTATCCGGTCGAATATCTATCTCAACGGTCACCCATCCGTTCGAAGATTACCAAACGATCAACCATCAGTTCGATTCCGGTCACCTATCCGGTCGAATATCTTTCTCAACAGTCACCTATCCGTTCGAAGATTACCAAACGGTAAACCATCAGTTTGATCCGGGTCACCTATCCGGTCGAGTTTCTCAACGGTCACCTATCCGTTCGAAGATTAGCAAACGGTAAACCATCAGTTCGATTCCGGTCACCTATCCGGTCGAATATCTATCTCAGCGATTACCTATCCGTTCGAAGATTACCAAACGATCAACCATCAGTTCGAT
Source organism: Eumerus sabulonum (assembly GCA_951905685.1). NCBI lineage: Eukaryota > Metazoa > Arthropoda > Insecta > Diptera > Syrphidae > Eumerus > Eumerus sabulonum. The sequence goes on from OX645060.1 coordinate 99,945,419, forward strand.
CCCGGTCATCTATCCGGTCGAATATCTATCTCAACGGTCACCTATCCGTTCGAAGATTACCAAACGGTAAACCATCAGTTCGATTCAGGCAACCTATCCGGTCGAATATCTATCTCAACGGTCACCTATGCCTTCGAAGGTTACCAAACGGTAAACCATCAGTTCGATTCCGGTCACCTATCCGGTCGAATATCTATCTCAACGGTCACCCATCCGTTCGAAGATTACCAAACGATCAACCATCAGTTCGATTCCGGTCACCTATCCGTTCGAATATCTATCTCAACGGTCACCTATCTGTTCGAAGATTACCAAACGGTAAACCATCAGTTCGATTCGGGTCACCTATCCGGTCGAATATCTCAACGGTCACCTATCTGTTCGAAGATTAGCAAACGGTAAACCATCAGTTCGATTCCGGTCACCTATCCGGCCGAATATCTATCTCAACGGTCACCTATCCGTTCGAAGATTACCAAATGGTAAGCCATCAGTTCGATTCCGGTCGCCTATCCGGTCGAATATTTATCTCAACGGTCACCTATGCGTTCGAAGATTACCAAACGGTAAACATTCAGTTCGATTCCGGTCACCTATCCCGTCGAATATCTATCTCAACGGTCACCTATCCGTTCGAAGATTACCAACGATCAACCATCAGTTCGATTCCGGTCACCTATCCGGTCGAATATCTATCTCAACGGTCACCTATCTGGTCGAAGATTACCAAACGGTACACCATCAGTTCGATTCAGGCAACCTATCCGGTCGAATATCTATCTCAACGGTCACCTATGCCTTCGAAGGTTACCAAACGGTAAACCATCAGTTCGATTCCGGTCACCTATCCGGTCGAATATCTATCTCAACGGTCACCCATCCGTTCGAAGATTACCAAACGATCAACCATCAGTTCGATTCCGGTCACCTATCCGGTCGAATATCTATCTCAACGGTCACCTATCTGTTCGAAGATTACCAAACGGTAAACCATCAGTTCGATTCGGGTCACCTATCCGGTCGAATATCTATTTCAACAGTCACCTATCCGTTCGAAGATTACCAAACGGTAAACCATCAGTTTGATCCGGGTCACCTATCCGGTCGAGTATCTCAGCGGTCACCTATCCGTTCGAAGATTAGCAAACGGTAAACCATCAGAACGATTCCGGTCACCTATCCGGTCGAATATCTATCTCAACGGTCACCTATCCGTTCGAAGATTACCAAATGGTAAGCCATCAGTTCGATTCCGGTCACCTATCCGGTCGAATATTTATCTCAACGGTCACCCATCCGTTCGAAGATTACCAAACGATCAACCATCAGTTCGATTCCGGTCACCTATCCGGTCGAATATCTATCTCAACGGTCACCCATCCGTGCGAAGATTACCAAACGATCAACCATCAGTTCGATTCCGGTCACCTATCCGGTCGAACATCTATCTCAACGGTCACCTATCCGTTCGAAGATTACCAAACGGTAAACCATCAGTTCGATTCCGGTCACCTATCCGGTCGAATATCTATCTCAACGGTCACCCATCCGTTCGAAGATTACCAAACGATCAACCATCAGTTCGATTCCGGTCACCTATCCGGTCGAACATCTATCTCAACGGTCACCTATCAGTTCGAAGATTACCAAACGGTAAACCACCAGTTCGATTCCGGTCACCTATCCGGTCGTATATCTATCTCAACGGTCACCCATCCGTTCGAAGATTACCAAACGATCAACCATCAGTTCGATTCCGGTCACCTATCCGGTCGAACATCTATGTCAACGGTCACCTATCCGTTCGAAGATTAGCAAACCGTAAGCCACCAGTTCGATTCCGGTCACCTATCCGGTCGAATATCTATCTCAACGGTCACCTATCCGTTCGAAGATTACCAAACGGTAAACCATCAGTTCGTTTCAGGCCACCTATCCGGTCGAATATCTATCTCAACGGTCACCTATCCGTTCGAAGATTACCAAACGGTAAACCATCAGTTCGATTCAGGCCACCTATTCGGTCGAATATCTATCTCAACGGTCACCTATGCCTTCGAAGGTTACCAAACGGTAAACCATCAGTTCGATTCCGGTCACCTATCCGGTCGAATATCTATCTCAACGGTCACCCAGCCGCTCGAAGATTACCAAACGATCAACCATCAGTTCGATTCCGGTCACCTATCCGGTCGAACATCTATCTCAACGGTCACCTATCCGTTCGAAGATTACCAAACGCTAAACCACCAGTTCGATTCCGGTCACCTATCCGGTCGAATATCTATCTCAACGGTCACCTATCCGTTCGAAGATTACCAAACGGTAAACCATCAGTTCGATTCCGGTCACCTATCCGGGCGAATATCTTTCTCAACAGTCACCTATCCGTTCGAAGATTACCAAACGGTAAACCATCAGTTTGATCCGGGTCACCTATCCGGTCGAGTTTCTCAACGGTCACCTATCCGTTCGAAGATTACCAAACGATCAACCATCAGTTCGATTCCGGTCACCTATCCGGTCGAACATCTATCTCAACGGTCACCTATCCGTTCGAAGATTACCAAACGCTAAACCACCAGTTCGATTCCGGTCACCTATCCGGTCGAATATCTATCTCAACGGTCACCTATCCGTTCGAAGATTACCTAACAGTAAACCATCAGTTCGTTTCAGGCCACCTATCCGGTCGAATATCTATCTCAACGGTCACCTATCCGTTCGAAGATTACCAAACGGTAAACCATCAGTTCGATTCAGGCCACCTATTCGGTCGAATATCTATCTCAACGGTCACCTATGCCTTCGAAGGTTACCAAACGGTAAACCATCAGTTCGATTCCGGTCACCTATCCGGCCGAATATCTATCTCAACGGTCACCTATCCGTTCGAAGATTACCAAATGGTAAGCCATCAGTTCGATTCCGGTCGCCTATCCGGTCGAATATTTATCTCAACGGTCACCTATGCGTTCGAAGATTACCAAATGGTAAACATTCAGTTCGATTCCGGTCACCTATCCGGTCGAATATCTATCTCAACGGTCACCTATCCGTTCGAAGATTACCAACGATCAACCATCAGTTCGATTCCGGTCACCTATCCGGTCGAATATCTATCTCAACGGTCACCTATCTGGTCGAAGATTACCAAACGGTACACCATCAGTTCGATTCAGGCAACCTATCCGGTCGAATATCTATCTCAACGTTCACCTATGCCTTCGAAGGTTACCAAACGGTAAACCATCAGTTCGATTCCGGTCACCTATCCGGTCGAATATCTATCTCAACGGTCACCCATCCGTTCGAAGATTACCAAACGATCAACCATCAGTTCGATTCCGGTCACCTATCCGGTCGAATATCTATCTCAACGGTCACCTATCTGTTCGAAGATTACCAAACGGTAAACCATCAGTTCGATTCGGGTCACCTATCCGGTCGAATATCTCAACGGTCACCTATCTGTTCGAAGATTAGCAAACGGTAAACCATCAGTTCGATTCCGGTCACCTATCCGGTCGAATATCTATCTCAACGGTCACCTATCCGTTCGAAGATTACCAAATGGTAAGCCATCAGTTCGATTCCGGTCACCTATCCGGTCGAATATCTATCTCAACGGTCACCTATCCGTTCGAAGATTACCAAACGGTAAACCATCAGTTCGATTCCGGTCACCTATCCGGGCGAATATCTTTCTCAACAGTCACCTATCCGTTCGAAGATTACCAAACGGTAAACCATCAGTTTGATCCGGGTCACCTATCCGGTCGAGTTTCTCAACGGTCACCTATCCGTTCGAAGATTACCAAACGATCAACCATCAGTTCGATTCCGGTCACCTATCCGGTCGAATATCTATCTCAACGGTCACCTATGCCTTCGAAGATTACCAAAAGGTAAACCATCAGTTCAATTCCGGTCACCTATCCGGTCGAATATCTACTTCAACGGTCACCCATCCGTTCGAAGATTACCAAACGATCAACCATCAGTTCGATTCCGGTCACCTATCCGGTCGAATATTTGTCTCAACGGTCAGCTATGCGTTCGAAGATTACCAAACGGTAAACATTCAGTTCGATTCCGGTCACCTATCCGGTCGAATATCTATCTCAACGGTCACCTATCCGTTCGAAGATTACCAAACGATCAACCATCAGTTCGATTCCGGTCACCTATCCGGTCGAATATCTATCTCAACGGTCACCTATCCGTTCGAAGATTACCAAATGGTAAGCCATCAGTTCGATTCCGGTCACCTTTCCGGTCGAATATATATCTCAACGGACACCTATCCGTTCGAAGACTACCAAACGATCAACCATCAGTTCGATTCCGGTCACCTATCCGGTCGAATATCTATCTTCACGGTCACCTATCCGTTCGAAGATTACCAAACGATCAACCATCAGTTCGAGTCCGGTCACCTATCCGTTCGAATATCTATCTCAACGGTCACCTATCCGTTCGAAGATTACCAAACCGTAAACCACCAGTTCGATTCCGGTCACCTATCCGGTCGAATATCTATCTCAACGGTCACCTATCCGTTCGAAGATTACCAAACGGTAAACCATCAGTTCGTTTCAGGCCACCTATCCGGTCGAATATCTATCTCAACGGTCACCTATCCGTTCGAAGATTACCAAACGGTAAACCATCAGTTCGTTTCAGGCCACCTATCCGGTCGAATATCTATCTCAACGGTCACCTATCCGTTCGAAGATTACCAAACGGTAAACCATCAGTTCGATTCAGGCCACCTATTCGGTCAAATATCTATCTCAACGGTCACCTATGCCTTCGAAGGTTACCAAACGGTAAACCATCAGTTCGATTCCGGTCGCCTATCCGGTCGAATATTTATCTCAACGGTCACCTATGCGTTCGAAGATTACCAAACGGTAAACATTCAGTTCGATTCCGGTCACCTATCCCGTCGAATATCTATCTCAACGGTCACCTATCCGTTCGAAGATTACCAACGATCAACCATCAGTTCGATTCCGGTCACCTATCCGGTCGAATATCTATCTCAACGGTCACCTATCTGGTCGAAGATTACCAAACGGTACACCATCAGTTCGATTCAGGCAACCTATCCGGTCGAATATCTATCTCAACGGTCACCTATGCCTTCGAAGGTTACCAAACGGTAAACCATCAGTTCGATTCCGGTCACCTATCCGGTCGAATATCTATCTCAACGGTCACCCATCCGTTCGAAGATTACCAAACGATCAACCATCAGTTCGATTCCGGTCACCTATCCGGTCGAATATCTATCTCAACGGTCACCTATCTGTTCGAAGATTACCAAACGGTAAACCATCAGTTCGATTCGGGTCACCTATCCGGTCGAATATCTCAACGGTCACCTATCTGTTCGAAGATTAGCAAACGGTAAACCATCAGTTCGATTCCGGTCACCTATCCGGTCGAATATTTATCTCAACGGTCACCTATGCGTTCGAAGATTACCAAACGGTAAACATTCAGTTCGATTCCGGTCACCTATCCGGTCGAATATCTATCTCAACGGTCACCTATCCGTTCGAAGATTACCAACGATCAACCATCAGTTCGATTCCGGTCACCTATCCGGTCGAATATCTATCTCAACGGTCACCTATCCGTTCGAAGATTACCAAACGCTAAACCACCAGTTCGATTCCGGTCACCTATCCGGTCGAATATCTATCTCAACGGTCACCTATCCGTTCGAAGATTACCAAACGGTAAACCATCAGTTCGATTCCGGTCACCTATCCGGGCGAATATCTTTCTCAACAGTCACCTATCCGTTCGAAGATTACCAAACGGTAAACCATCAGTTTGATCCGGGTCACCTATCCGGTCGAATATTTGTCTCAACGGTCAGCTATGCGTTCGAAGATTACCAAACGGTAAACATTCAGTTCGATTCCGGTCACCTATCCGGTCGAATATCTATCTCAACGGTCACCTATCCGTTCGAAGATTACCAAACGATCAACCATCAGTTCGATTCCGGTCACCTATCCGGTCGAATATCTATCTCAACGGTCACCTATCCGTTCGAAGATTACCAAATGGTAAGCCATCAGTTCGATTCCGGTCACCTATCCGGTCGAATATATATCTCAACGGACACCTATCCGTTCGAAGACTACCAAACGATCAACCATCAGTTCGATTCCGGTCACCTATCCGGTCGAATATCTATCTTCACGGTCACCTATCCGTTCGAAGATTACCAAACGATCAACCATCAGTTCGGGTCCGGTCACCTATCCGGTCGAATATCTATATCAACGGTCACCTATCCGTTCGAAGATTACCAAACGGTAAACCATCAGTTCGATTCCGGTCACCTATCCGGTCGAATATCTATCTTCACGGTCACCTATCCGTTCGAAGATTACCAAACGATCAACCATCAGTTCGAGTCCGGTCACCTATCCGGTCGAATATCTATCTCAACGGTCACCTATCCGTTCGAAGATTACCAACGATCAACCATCAGTTCGATTCCGGTCACCTATCCGGTCGAATATCTATCTCAACGGTCTCCTATCCGTTCGAAGATTACCAAACGCTAAACCACCAGTTCGATTCCGGTCACCTATCCGGTCGAATATCTATCTCAACGGTCACCTATCCGTTCAAAGATTACCAAACGGTAAACCATCAGTTCGATTCAGGCCACCTATCCGGTCGAATATCTATCTCAACAGTCTCCTATCCGTTCGAAGATTACCAAACGGTAAACCATCAGTTTGATCCGGGTCACCTATCCGGTCGAATATCTATCTCAACGGTCACCTATCCGTTCGAAGATTAGCAAACGGTAAACCACCAGTTCGATTCCGGTCACCTATCCGGTCGAATATCTATCTCAACGGTCACCTATCCGTTCGAAGATTACCAAACGGTAAACCATCAGTTCGATTCAGGCCACCTATTCGGTCGAATATTTATCTCAACGGTCACCTATGCCTTCGAAGATTAGCAAACGGTAAACCATCAGTTCGATTCCGGTCACCTATCCGGTCGAATATCTATCTCAACGGTCACCCATCCGTTCGAAGATTACCAAACGATCAACCATCAGTTCGATTCCGGTCACCTATCCGGTCGAACATCTATCTCAACGGTCACCTATCCGTTCGAAGATTACCAAACGGTAAACCATCAGTTCGATTCCGGTCACCTATCCGGTCGAATATCTATCTCAACGGTCACCCATCCGTTCGAAGATTACCAAACGATCAACCATCAGTTCGATTCCGGTCACCTATCCGGTCGAACATCTATCTCAACGGTCACCTATCAGTTCGAAGATTACCAAACGGTAAACCACCAGTTCGATTCCGGTCACCTATCCGGTCGAATATCTATCTCAACGGTCACCCATCCGTTCGAAGATTACCAAACGATCAACCATCAGTTCGATTCCGGTCACCTATCCGGTCGAACATCTATGTCAACGGTCACCTATCCGTTCGAAGATTAGCAAACCGTAAACCACCAGTTCGATTCCGGTCACCTATCCGGTCGAATATCTATCTCAACGGTCACCTATCCGTTCGAAGATTACCAAACGGTAAACCATCAGTTCGTTTCAGGCCACCTATCCGGTCGAATATCTATCTCAACGGTCACCTATCCGTTCGAAGATTACCAAACGGTAAACCATCAGTTCGATTCAGGCCACCTATTCGGTCAAATATCTATCTCAACGGTCACCTATGCCTTCGAAGGTTACCAAACGGTAAACCATCAGTTCGATTCCGGTCACCTATCCGGTCGAACATCTATCTCAACGGTCACCTATCCGTTCGAAGATTACCAAACGCTAAACCACCAGTTCGATTCCGGTCACCTATCCGGTCGAATATCTATCTCAACGGTCACCTATCCGTCCGAAGATTACCAAACGGTAAACCATCAGTTCGATTCCGGTCACCTATCCGGGCGAATATCTTTCTCAACAGTCACCTATCCGTTCGAAGATTACCAAACGGTAAACCATCAGTTTGATCCGGGTCACCTATCCGGTCGAGTTTCTCAACGGTCACCTATCCGTTCGAAGATTACCAAACGATCAACCATCAGTTCGATTCCGGTCACCTATCCGGTCGAACATCTATCTCAACGGTCACCTATCCGTTCGAAGATTACCAAACGCTAAACCACCAGTTCGATTCCGGTCACCTATCCGGTCGAATATCTATCTCAACGGTCACCTATCCGTTCGAAGATTACCAAACGGTAAACCATCAGTTCGTTTCAGGCCACCTATCCGGTCGAATATCTATCTCAACGGTCACCTATCCGTTCGAAGATTACCAAACGGTAAACCATCAGTTCGATTCAGGCCACCTATTCGGTCGAATATCTATCTCAACGGTCACCTATGCCTTCGAAGGTTACCAAACGGTAAACCATCAGTTCGATTCCGGTCACCTATCCGGCCGAATATCTATCTCAACGGTCACCTATCCGTTCGAAGATTACCAAATGGTAAGCCATCAGTTCGATTCCGGTCGCCTATCCGGTCGAATATTTATCTCAACGGTCACCTATGCGTTCGAAGATTACCAAACGGTAAACATTCAGTTCGATTCCGGTCACCTATCCCGTCGAATATCTATCTCAACGGTCACCTATCCGTTCGAAGATTACCAACGATCAACCATCAGTTCGATTCCGGTCACCTATCCGGTCGAATATCTATCTCAACGGTCACCTATCTGGTCGAAGATTACCAAACGGTACACCATCAGTTCGATTCAGGCAACCTATCCGGTCGAATATCTATCTCAACGGTCACCTATGCCTTCGAAGGTTACCAAACGGTAAACCATCAGTTCGATTCCGGTCACCTATCCGGTCGAATATCTATCTCAACGGTCACCCATCCGTTCGAAGATTACCAAACGATCAACCATCAGTTCGATTCCGGTCACCTATCCGGTCGAATATCTATCTCAACGGTCACCTATCTGTTCGAAGATTACCAAACGGTAAACCATCAGTTCGATTCGGGTCACCTATCCGGTCGAATATCTCAACGGTCACCTATCTGTTCGAAGATTAGCAAACGGTAAACCATCAGTTCGATTCCGGTCACCTATCCGGTCGAATATTTATCTCAACGGTCACCTATGCGTTCGAAGATTACCAAACGGTAAACATTCAGTTCGATTCCGGTCACCTATCCGGTCGAATATCTATCTCAACGGTCACCTATCCGTTCGAAGATTACCAACGATCAACCATCAGTTCGATTCCGGTCACCTATCCGGTCGAATATCTATCTCAACGGTCACCTATCCGTTCGAAGATTACCAAACGCTAAACCACCAGTTCGATTCCGGTCACCTATCCGGTCGAATATCTATCTCAACGGTCACCTATCCGTTCGAAGATTACCAAACGGTAAACCATCAGTTCGATTCCGGTCACCTATCCGGGCGAATATCTTTCTCAACAGTCACCTATCCGTTCGAAGATTACCAAACGGTAAACCATCAGTTTGATCCGGGTCACCTATCCGGTCGAATATTTGTCTCAACGGTCAGCTATGCGTTCGAAGATTACCAAACGGTAAACATTCAGTTCGATTCCGGTCACCTATCCGGTCGAATATCTATCTCAACGGTCACCTATCCGTTCGAAGATTACCAAACGATCAACCATCAGTTCGATTCCGGTCACCTATCCGGTCGAATATCTATCTCAACGGTCACCTATCCGTTCGAAGATTACCAAATGGTAAGCCATCAGTTCGATTCCGGTCACCTATCCGGTCGAATATATATCTCAACGGACACCTATCCGTTCGAAGACTACCAAACGATCAACCATCAGTTCGATTCCGGTCACCTATCCGGTCGAATATCTATCTTCACGGTCACCTATCCGTTCGAAGATTACCAAACGATCAACCATCAGTTCGAGTCCGGTCACCTATCCGGTCGAATATCTATATCAACGGTCACCTATCCGTTCGAAGATTACCAAACGGTAAACCATCAGTTCGATTCCGGTCACCTATCCGGTCGAATATCTATCTCAACAGTCACCTATCCGTTCGAAGATTACCAAACGGTAAGCCATCAGTTTGATCCGGGTCACCTATCCGGTCGAGTATCTCAGCGGTCACCTATCCGTTCGAAGATTAGCAAACGGTAAACCATCAGAACGATTCCGGTCACCTATCCGGTCGAATATCTATCTCAACGGTCACCTATCCGTTCGAAGATTACCAAATGGTAAGCCATCAGTTCGATTCCGGTCACCTATCCGGTCGAATATATATCTCAACGGACACCTATCCGTTCGAAGACTACCAAACGATCAACCATCAGTTCGAGTCCGGTCACCTATCCGGTCGAATATCTATCTCAACGGTCACCTATCCGTTCGAAGATTACCAACGATCAACCATCAGTTCGATTCCGGTCACCTATCCGGTCGAATATCTATCTCAACGGTCTCCACCAGTTCGATTCCGGTCACCTATCCGGTCGAATATCTATCTCAACGGTCACCTATCCGTTCAAAGATTACCAAACGGTAAACCATCAGTTCGATTCAGGCCACCTATCCGGTCGAATATCTATCTCAACAGTCTCCTATCCGTTCGAAGATTACCAAACGGTAAACCATCAGTTTGATCCGGGTCACCTATCCGGTCGAATATCTATCTCAACGGTCACCTATCCGTTCGAAGATTAGCAAACGGTAAACCACCAGTTCGATTCCGGTCACCTATCCGGTCGAATATCTATCTCAACGGTCACCTATCCGTTCGAAGATTACCAAACGGTAAACCATCAGTTCGATTCAGGCCACCTATTCGGTCGAATATTTATCTCAACGGTCACCTATGCCTTCGAAGATTAGCAAACGGTAAACCATCAGTTCGATTCCGGTCACCTATCCGGTCGAATATCTATCTCAACGGTCACCCATCCGTTCGAAGATTACCAAACGATCAACCATCAGTTCGATTCCGGTCACCTATCCGGTCGAACATCGATCTCAACGGTCACCTATCCGTTCGAAGATTACCAAACGGTAAACCATCAGTTCGATTCCGGTCACCTATCCGGTCGAATATCTATCTCAACGGTCACCCATCCGTTCGAAGATTACCAAACGATCAACCATCAGTTCGATTCCGGTCACCTATCCGGTCGAACATCTATCTCAACGGTCACCTATCAGTTCGAAGATTACCAAACGGTAAACCACCAGTTCGATTCCGGTCACCTATCCGGTCGAATATCTATCTCAACGGTCACCCATCCGTTCGAAGATTACCAAACGATCAACCATCAGTTCGATTCCGGTCACCTATCCGGTCGAACATCTATGTCAACGGTCACCTATCCGTTCGAAGATTAGCAAACCGTAAACCACCAGTTCGATTCCGGTCACCTATCCGGTCGAATATCTATCTCAACGGTCACCTATCCGTTCGAAGATTACCAAACGGTAAACCATCAGTTCGATTCCGGTCACCTATCCGGTCGAATATCTATCTCAACGGTCACCCATCCGTTCGAAGATTACCAAACGATCAACCATCAGTTCGATTCCGGTCACCTATCCGGTCGAATATCTATCTCAACGGTCACCTATCCGTTCGAAGATTGCCAAATGGTAAGCCATCAGTTCGATTCCGGTCACCTATCCGGTCGAATATTTGTCTCAACGGTCAGCAATGCGTTCGAAGATTACCAAACGGTAAACATTCAGTTCGATTCCGGTCACCTATCCGGTCGAATATCTATCTCAACGGTCACCTATCCGTTCGAAGATTACCAAACGATCAACCATCAGTTCGATTCCGGTCACCTATCCGGTCGAATATCTATCTCAACGGTCACCTATCCGTTCGAAGATTACCAAATGGTAAGCCATCAGTTCGATTCCGGTCACCTATCCGGTCGAATATATATCTCAACGGACACCTATCCGTTCGAAGACTACCAAACGATCAACCATCAGTTCGATTCCGGTCACCTATCCGGTCGAATATCTATCTTCACGGTCACCTATCCGTTCGAAGATTACCAAACGATCAACCATCAGTTCGAGTCCGGTCACCTATCCGGTCGAATATCTATCTCAACGGTCACCTATCCGTTCGAAGATTACCAAACGGTAAACCATCAGTTCGATTCCGGTCACCTATCCGGTCGAATATCTATCTCAACAGTCACCTATCCGTTCGAAGATTACCAAACGGTAAGCCATCAGTTTGATCCGGGTCACCTATCCGGTCGAGTATCTCAACGGTCACCTATCCGTTCGAAGATTAGCAAACGGTAAACCATCAGTTCGATTCCGGTCACCTGTCCGGTCGAATATCTATCTCAGCGATTACCTATCCGTTCGAAGATTACCAAACGATCAACCATCAGTTCGATCCCGGTCATCTATCCGGTCGAATATCTATCTCAACGGTCACCTATCCGTTCGAAGATTACCAAACGGTAAACCATCAGTTCGATTCAGGCAACCTATCCGGTCGAATATCTATCTCAACGGTCACCTATGCCTTCGAAGGTTACCAAACGGTAAACCATCAGTTCGATTCCGGTCACCTATCCGGTCGAATATCTATCTCAACGGTCACCCATCCGTTCGAAGATTACCAAACGATCAACCATCAGTTCGATTCCGGTCACCCATCCGGTCGAATATCTATCTCAACGGTCACCTATCTGTTCGAAGATTACCAAACGGTAAACCATCAGTTCGATTCGGGTCACCTATCCGGTCGAATATCTCAACGGTCACCTATCTGTTCGAAGATTAGCAAACGGTAAACCATCAGTTCGATTCCGGTCACCTATCCGGTCGAATATCTATCTCAACGGTCACCTATCCGTTCGAAGGTTACCAAATGGTAAGCCATCAGTTCGATTCCGGTCACCTATCCAGTCGAATATTTATCTCAACGGTCACCTATGCGTTCGAAGATTACCAAACGGTAAATATTCAGTTCGATTCCGGTCACTTATCCGGTCGAATATCTATCTCAACGGTCACCTATCCGTTCGAAGATTACCAACGATCAACCATCAGTTCGATTCCGGTCACCTATCCGGTCAAATATCTATCTCAACGGTCACCTATCCGTTCGAAGATTACCAAACGCTAAACCACCAGTTCGATCCCGGTCACCTATCCGTTCGAAGATTACCAAACGGTAAACCATCAGTTTGATCCGGGTCACCTATCCGGTCGAGTTTCTCAACGGTCACCTATCCGTTCGAAGATTAGCAAACGGTAAACCATCAGTTCGATTCCGGTCACCTATCCGGTCGAATATCTATCTCAGCGATTACCTATCCGTTCGAAGATTACCAAGCGATCAACCATCAGTTCGATCCCGGTCACCTATCCGGTCGAATATCTATCTCAACGGTCACCTATCCGTTCAAAGATAACCAAACGGTAAACCATCAGTTCGATTCAGGCCACCTATCCGGTCGAATATCTATCTCAACGGTCACCTATGCCTTCGAAGATTACCAAAAGGTAAACCATCAGTTCGATTCCGGTCACCTATCCGGTCGAATATCTATCTCAACGGTCACCCATCCGTTCGAAGATTACCAAACGATCAACCATCAGTTCGATTCCGGTCACCTATCCGGTCGAACATCTATCTCAACGGTCACCTATCAGTTCGAAGATTACCAAACGGTAAACCACCAGTTCGATTCCGGTCACCTATCCGGTCGAACATCTATCTCAACGGTCACCTATCCGTTCGAAGATTACCAAACGGTAAACCATCAGTTCGATTCCGGTCACCTATCCGGTCGAATATCTATCTCAACGGTCACCCATCCGTTCGAAGATTACCAAACGATCAACCATCAGTTCGATTCCGGTCACCTATCCGGTCGAACATCTATCTCAACGGTCACCTATCAGTTCGAAGATTACCAAACGGTAAACCACCAGTTCGATTCCGGTCACCTATCCGGTCGAATATCTATCTCAACGGTCACCCATCCGTTCGAAGATTACCAAACGATCAACCATCAGTTCGATTCCGGTCACCTATCCGGTCGAACATCTATGTCAACTGTCACCTATCCGTTCGAAGATTAGCAAACCGTAAACCACCAGTTCGATTCCGGTCACCTATCCGGTCGAATATCTATCTCAACGGTCACCTATCCGTTCGAAGATTACCAAACGGTAAACCATCAGTTCGTTTCAGGCCACCTATCCGGTCGAATATCTATCTCAACGGTCACCTATCCGTTCGAAGATTACCAAACGGTAAACCATCAGTTCGATTCAGGCCACCTATTCGGTCAAATATCTATCTCAACGGTCACCTATGCCTTCGAAGGTTACCAAACGGTAAACCATCAGTTCGATTCCGGTCACCTATCCGGTCGAATATCTATCTCAACGGTCACCCAGCCGCTCGAAGATTACCAAACGATCAACCATCAGTTCGATTCCGGTCACCTATCCGGTCGAACATCTATCTCAACGGTCACCTATCCGTTCGAAGATTACCAAACGCTAAACCACCAGTTCGATTCCGGTCACCTATCCGGTCGAATATCTATCTCAACGGTCACCTATCCGTTCGAAGATTACCAAACGGTAAACCATCAGTTCGATTCCGGTCACCTATCCGGGCGAATATCTTTCTCAACAGTCACCTATCCGTTCGAAGATTACCAAACGGTAAACCATCAGTTTGATCCGGGTCACCTATCCGGTCGAGTTTCTCAACGGTCACCTATCCGTTCGAAGATTACCAAACGATCAACCATCAGTTCGATTCCGGTCACCTATCCGGTCGAACATCTATCTCAACGGTCACCTATCCGTTCGAAGATTACCAAACGCTAAACCACCAGTTCGATTCCGGTCACCTATCCGGTCGAATATCTATCTGAACGGTCACCTATCCGTTCGAAGATTACCAAACGGTAAACCATCAGTTCGTTTCAGGCCACCTATCCGGTCGAATATCTATCTCAACGGTCACCTATCCGTTCGAAGATTACCAAACGGTAAACCATCAGTTCGATTCCGGTCACCTATCCGGCCAAATATCTAACTCAACGGTCACCTATCCGTTCGAAGATTACCAAATGGTAAGCCATCAGTTCGATTCCGGTCGCCAATCCGGTCGAATATTTATCTCAACGGTCACCTATGCATTCGAAGATTACCAAACGGTAAACCATCCGTTCGATTCCGGTCACCTATCCGGCCAAATATCTAACTCAACGGTCACCTATCCGTTCGAAGATTACCAAATGGTAAGCCATCAGTTCGATTCCGGTCGCCAATCCGGTCGAATATCTATCTGAACGGTCACCTATCCGTTCGAAGATTACCAAACGGTAAACCATCAGTTCGTTTCAGGCCACCTATCCGGTCGAATATCTATCTCAACGGTCACCTATCCGTTCGAAGATTACCAAACGGTAAACCATCAGTTCGATTCCGGTCACCTATCCGGCCAAATATCTAACTCAACGGTCACCTATCCGTTCGAAGATTACCAAATGGTAAGCCATCAGTTCGATTCCGGTCGCCAATCCGGTCGAATATTTATCTCAACGGTCACCTATGCGTTCGAAGATTACCAAACGGTAAACATTCAGTTCGATTCCGGTCACCTATCCGGTCGAACATCTATCTCAACGGTCACCTATCCGTTCGAAGATTACCAAACGCTAAACCACCAGTTCGATTCCGGTCACCTATCCGGTCGAATATCTATCTGAACGGTCACCTATCCGTTCGAAGATTACCAAACGGTAAACCATCAGTTCGATTCAGGCCACCTATTCGGTCGAATATCTATCTCAACGGTCACCTATGCCTTCGAAGGTTACCAAACGGTAAACCATCAGTTCGATTCCGGTCACCTATCCGGCCAAATATCTAACTCAACGGTCACCTATCCGTTCGAAGATTACCAAATGGTAAGCCATCAGTTCGATTCCGGTCGCCAATCCGGTCGAATATTTATCTCAACGGTCACCTATGCGTTCGAAGATTACCAAACGGTAAACATTCAGTTCGATTCCGGTCACCTATCCCGTCGAATATCTATCTCAACGGTCACCTATCCGTTCGAAGTTTACCAACGATCAACCATCAGTTCGATTCCGGTCACCTATCCGGTCGAATATCTATCTCAACGGTCACCTATCTGGTCGAAGATTACCAAAGGGTACACCATCAGTTCGATTCAGGCAACCTATCCGGTCGAATATCTATCTCAACGGTCACCTATGCCTTCGAAGGTTACCAAACGGTAAACCATCAGTTCGATTCCGGTCACCTATCCGGTCGAATATCTATCTCAACGGTCACCCATCCGTTCGAAGATTACCAAACGATCAACCATCAGTTCGATTCCGGTCACCTATCCGGTCGAATATCTATCTCAACGGTCACCTATCTGTTCGAAGATTACCAAACGGTAAACCATCAGTTCGATTCGGGTCACCTATCCGGTCGAATATCTCAACGGTCACCTATCTGTTCGAAGATTAGCAAACGGTAAACCATCAGTTCGATTCCGGTCACCTATCCGGTCGAATATTTATCTCAACGGTCACCTATGCGTTCGAAGATTACCAAACGGTAAGCATTCAGTTCGATTCCGGTCACCTATCCGGTCGAATATCTATCTCAACGGTCACCTATCCGTTCGAAGATTACCAACGATCAACCATCAGTTCGATTCCGGTCACCTATCCGGTCGAATATCTATCTCAACGGTCACCTATCCGTTCGAAGATTACCAAACGCTAAACCACCAGTTCGATTCCGGTCACCTATCCGGTCGAATATCTATCTCAACGGTCACCTATCCGTTCGAAGATTACCAAACGGTAAACCATCAGTTCGATTCCGGTCACCTATCCGGGCGAATATCTTTCTCAACAGTCACCTATCCGTTCGAAGATTACCAAACGGTAAACCATCAGTTTGATCCGGGTCACCTATCCGGTCGAGTTTCTCAACGGTCACCTATCCGTTCGAAGATTACCAAACGATCAACCATCAGTTCGATTCCGGTCACCTATCCGGTCGAACATCTATCTCAACGGTCACCTATCCAATCGAAGATTACCAAACGATCAACCATCAGTTCGATTCCGGTCACCTATCCGGTCGAACATCTATCTCAACGGTCACCTATCCAATCGAAGATTAACAAACGATCAACCATCAGTTCGATTCCGGTCACCTATCCGGCCGATTATCTATCTCAGCGATCACCTATCCGTTCGAAGATTACCAAACGATCAACCATCAGTTCGATTCCAGTCACCTATCCGGTCGAATATCTATCTCAACGGTCACTTATCTGTTCGAAGATTACCAAACGATCAACCATCCGGTCCGGTCGAATATCTCAACGGTCACCTATCCGTTCGAAGATTAGCAAACGGTAAACCATCAGTTCGATTCCGGTCACCTATCCGGGCGAATATCTTTCTCAACGGTCTCCTATCCGTTCGAAGATTACCAAACGCTAAACCACCAGTTCGATTCCGGTCACCTATCCGGTCGAATATCTATCTCAACGGTCACCTATCCGTTCAAAGATTACCAAACGGTAAACCAACAGTTCGATTCAGGCCACCTATCCGGTCGAATATCTATCTCAACAGTCTCCTATCCGTTCGAAGATTACTAAACGGTAAACCATCAGTTTGATCCGGGTCACCTATCCGGTCGAATATCTATCTCAACGGTCACCTATCCGTTCGAAGATTAGCAAACGGTAAACCACCAGTTCGATTCCGGTCACCTATCCGGTCGAATATCTATCTCAACGGTCACCTATCCGTTCGAAGATTACCAAACGGTAAACCATCAGTTCGATTCAGGCCACCTATTCGGTCGAATATTTATCTCAACGGTCACCTATGCCTTCGAAGATTAGCAAACGGTAAACCATCAGTTCGATTCCGGTCACCTATCCGGTCGAATATCTATCTCAACGGTCACCCATCCGTTCGAAGATTACCAAACGATCAACCATCAGTTCGATTCCGGTCACCTATCCGGTCGAACATCGATCTCAACGGTCACCTATCCGTTCGAAGATTACCAAACGGTAAACCATCAGTTCGATTCCGGTCACCTATCCGGTCGAATATCTATCTCAACGGTCACCCATCCGTTCGAAGATTACCAAACGATCAACCATCAGTTCGATTCCGGTCACCTATCCGGTCGAACATCTATCTCAATGGTCACCTATCAGTTCGAAGATTACCAAACGGTAAACCACCAGTTCGATTCCGGTCACCTATCCGGTCGAATATCTATCTCAACGGTCACCCATCCGTTCGAAGATTACCAAACGATCAACCATCAGTTCGATTCCGGTCACCTATCCGGTCGAACATCTATGTCAACGGTCACCTATCCGTTCGAAGATTAGCAAACCGAAAACCACCAGTTCGATTCCGGTCACCTATCCGGTCGAATATCTATCTCAACGGTCACCTATCCGTTCGAAGATTACCAAACGGTAAACCATCAGTTCGTTTCAGGCCACCTATCCGGTCGAATATCTATCTCAACGGTCACCTATCCGTTCGAAGATTACCAAACGGTAAACCATCAGTTCGATTCAGGCCACCTATTCGGTCGAATATCTATCTCAACGGTCACCTATGCCTTCGAAGGTTACCAAACGGTAAACCATCAGTTCGATTCCGGTCACCTATCCGGTCGAATATCTATCTCAACGGTCACCCAGCCGCTCGAAGATTACCAAACGATCAACCATCAGTTCGATTCCGGTCACCTATCCGGTCGAACATCTATCTCAACGGTCACCTATCCAATCGAAGATTACCAAACTATCAACCATCAGTTCGATTCCGGTCACCTATCCGGCCGAGTATCCATCTCAACGATTACCTATCCGTTCGAAGATTACCAAACGATCAACCATCAGTTCGATTCCGGTCACCTATCCGGTCGAATATCTATCTCAACGGTCACCTATCCGTTCGAAGATTGCCAAATGGTAAGCCATCAGTTCGATTCCGGTCACCTATCCGGTCGAATATCTATCTCAACGGTCACCCATCCGTTCGAAGATTACCAAACGATCAACCATCAGTTCGATTCCGGTCACCTATCCGGTCGAATATCTATCTCAACGGTCACCCAGCCGCTCGAAGATTACCAAACGATCAACCATCAGTTCGATTCCGGTCACCTATCCGGTCGAACATCTATCTCAACGGTCACCTATCCAATCGAAGATTACCAAACGATCAACCATCAGTTCGATTCCGGTCACCTATCCGGTCGAACATCTATCTCAACGGTCACCTATCCAATCGAAGATTAACAAACGATCAACCATCAGTTCGATTCCGGTCACCTATCCGGCCGAGTATCCATCTCAACGATTACCTATCCGTTCGAAGATTACCAAACGATCAACCATCAGTTCGATTCCGGTCACCTATCCGGCCGAGTATCCATCTCAACGATTACCTATCCGTTCGAAGATTACCAAACGATCAACCATCAGTTCGATTCCGGTCACCTATCCGGTCGAATATCTATCTCAACGGTCACCTATCCGTTCGAAGATTACCAAACGGTAAACCATCAGTTCGATTCCGGTCACCTATCCGGTCGAATATCTATCTCAACGGTCACCCATCCGTTCGAAGATTACCAAACGATCAACCATCAGTTCGATTCCGGTCACCTATCCGGTCGAATATCTATCTCAACGGTCACCTATCCGTTCGAAGATTGCCAAATGGTAAGCCATCAGTTCGATTCCGGTCACCTATCCGGTCGAATATTTGTCTCAACGGTCAGCAATGCGTTCGAAGATTACCAAACGGTAAACATTCAGTTCGATTCCGGTCACCTATCCGGTCGAATATCTATCTCAACGGTCACCTATCCGTTCGAAGATTACCAAACGATCAACCATCAGTTCGATTCCGGTCACCTATCCGGTCGAATATCTATCTCAACGGTCACCTATCCGTTCGAAGATTACCAAATGGTAAGCCATCAGTTCGATTCCGGTCACCTATCCGGTCGAATATATATCTCAACGGACACCTATCCGTTCGAAGACTACCAAACGATCAACCATCAGTTCGATTCCGGTCACCTATCCGGTCGAATATCTATCTTCACGGTCACCTATTCGTTCGAAGATTACCAAACGATCAACCATCAGTTCGAGTCCGGTCACCTATCCGGTCGAATATCTATCTCAACGGTCACCTATCCGTTCGAAGATTACCAAACGGTAAACCATCAGTTCGATTCCGGTCACCTATCCGGTCGAATATCTATCTCAACAGTCACCTATCCGTTCGAAGATTACCAAACGGTAAGCCATCAGTTTGATCCGGGTCACCTATCCGGTCGAGTATCTCAACGGTCACCTATCCGTTCGAAGATTAGCAAACGGTAAACCATCAGTTCGATTCCGGTCACCTGTCCGGTCGAATATCTATCTCAGCGATTACCTATCCGTTCGAAGATTACCAAACGATCAACCATCAGTTCGATCCCGGTCATCTATCCGGTCGAATATCTATCTCAACGGTCACCTATCCGTTCGAAGATTACCAAACGGTAAACCATCAGTTCGATTCAGGCAACCTATCCGGTCGAATATCTATCTCAACGGTCACCTATGCCTTCGAAGGTTACCAAACGGTAAACCATCAGTTCGATTCCGGTCACCTATCCGGTCGAATATCTATCTCAACGGTCACCCATCCGTTCGAAGATTACCAAACGATCAACCATCAGTTCGATTCCGGTCACCCATCCGGTCGAATATCTATCTCAACGGTCACCTATCTGTTCGAAGATTACCAAACGGTAAACCATCAGTTCGATTCGGGTCACCTATCCGGTCGAATATCTCAACGGTCACCTATCTGTTCGAAGATTAGCAAACGGTAAACCATCAGTTCGATTCCGGTCACCTATCCGGTCGAATATCTATCTCAACGGTCACCTATCCGTTCGAAGGTTACCAAATGGTAAGCCATCAGTTCGATTCCGGTCACCTATCCAGTCGAATATTTATCTCAACGGTCACCTATGCGTTCGAAGATTACCAAACGGTAAATATTCAGTTCGATTCCGGTCACCTATCCGGTCGAATATCTATCTCAACGGTCACCTATCCGTTCGAAGATTACCAACGATCAACCATCAGTTCGATTCCGGTCACCTATCCGGTCGAATATCTATCTCAACGGTCACCTATCCGTTCGAAGATTACCAAACGCTAAACCACCAGTTCGATTCCGGTCACCTATCCGGTCGAATATCTATCTCAACGGTCACCTATCCGTTCGAAGATTACCAAACGGTAAACCATCAGTTCGATTCCGGTCACCTATCCGGTCGAATATCTTTCTCAACAGTCACCTATCCGTTCGAAGATTACCAGACGGTAAACCATCAGTTTGATCCGGGTCACCTATCCGGTCGAGTTTCTCAACGGTCACCTATCCGTTCGAAGATTAGCAAACGGTAAACCATCAGTTCGATTCCGGTCACCTATCCGGTCGAATATCTATCTCAGCGATTACCTATCCGTTCGAAGATTACCAAACGATCAACCATCAGTTCGATCCCGGTCACCTATCCGGTCGAATATCTATCTCAACGGTCACCTATCCGTTCAAAGATAACCAAACGGTAAACCATCAGTTCGATTCAGGCCACCTATCCGGTCGAATATCCATCTCAACGGTCACCTATGCCTTCGAAGATTACCAAAAGGTAAACCATCAGTTCAATTCCGGTCACCTATCCGGTCGAATATCTACTTCAACGGTCACCCATCCGTTCGAAGATTACCAAACGATCAACCATCAGTTCGATTCCGTTCACCTATCCGGTCGAACATCTATCTCAACGGTCACCTATCCAATCGAAGATTACCAAACGATCAACCATCAGTTCGATTCCGGTCACCTATCCGGCCGAGTATCTATCTCAGCGATTACCTATCCGTTCGAAGATTACCAAACGATCAACCATCAGTTCGATTCCGGTCACCTATCCGGTCGAATATCTATCTCAACGGTCACCTATCTGGTCGAAGATTACCAAACGGTAAACCATCAGTTCGATTCGGGTCACCTATCCGGTCGAATATCTCAACGGTCACCTATCTGTTCGAAGACTAGCAAACGGTAAACCATCAGTTCGATTCCGGTCACCTATCCGGTCGAATATCTATCTCAACGGTCACCTATCCGTTCGAAGATTATCAAATGGTAAGCTATCAGTTCGATTCCGGTCACCTATCCGGTCGAATATTTGTCTCAACGGTCACCTATGCGTTCGAAGATTACCAAACGGTAAACATTTAGTTCGATCCCGGTCACCTATCCGGTCGAATATCTATCTCAACGGTCACCTATCTGTTCGAAGACTACCAAACGGTAAACCATCAGTTCGATTCGGGTCACCTATCCGGTCGAATATCTCAACGGTCACCTATCTGTTCGAAGATTAGCAAACGGTAAACCATCAGTTCGACTCCGGTCACCTATCCGGTCGAATATCTATCTCAACGGTAACCTATCCGTTCGAAGATTACCAAATGGTAAGCCATCAGTTCGATTCCAGTCACCTATCCGGTCGAATATTTATCTCAACGGTCACCTATGCGTCCGAAGATTACCAAACGGTAAACATTCAGTTCGATTCCGGTCACCTATCCGGTCGAATATCTATCTCAATGGTCACCTATCGGTTCGAAGATTACCAAACGATCAACCGTCAGTTCGATTCCGGTCACCTATCCGGTTGAATATCTATCTCAACGGTCACCTATCCTTTCGAAGATTACCAAACGGTAAACCACCAGTTTGATTCCGGTCACCTAACCGGTCGAATATCTATCTCAACGGTCACCTATCCGTTCGAAGATTACCAAACTTTAAATCATCAGTTCGATTCCGGTCACCTATCCGGTCGAATATCTATCTCAACAGCCACCTATCCGTTCGAAGATTACCAAACGGTAAACCATCAGTTTGATCCGGGTCACCTATCCGGTCGAGTATCTCAACGGTCACCTATCCGTTCGAAGATTAGCAAACGGTAAGCCATCAGTTCGATTCCGGTCACCTATCCGGTCGAATATCTATCTCAGCGATTACCTATCTGTTCGAAGATTACCAAACGATCAACCATCAGTTCGATTCCGGTCACCTATCCGGTCGAATATCTCAACGGTCACCTATCCGTTCGAAGATTAGCAAACGGTAAACCATCAGTTCGATTCGGGTCACCTATCCGGTCGAATATTTATCTCAACGGTCACCTATGCGTTCGAGGATTACCAAACGGTGAACATTCAGTTCGAATCCGGTCACCTATCCGGTCGAATATCTATCTCAACGGTCACCTATCCGTTCGAAGATTACCAAACGATCAACCATCAGTTCGATTCCGGTCACCTATCCGGTCGAATATCTATCTCAACGGTCACCTATCCTTTCGAAGATTACCAAACGGTAAACCACCAGTTCGATTCCGGTCACCTATCCGGTCGAATATCTATCTCAACGGTCACCTATCCGTTCGAAGATTACCAAACGGTAAATCATCAGTTCGATTCCGGTCACCTATCCGGTCGAATATCAATCTCAACAGTCACCTATCCGTTCGAAGATTACCAAACGGTAAACCATCAGTTTGATCCGGGTCACCTATCCGGTCGAGTATCTCAACGGTCAACTATCCGTTCGAAGATTAGCAAACGGTAAACCATCAGTTCGATTCCGGTCACCTATCCGGTCGAATATCTATCTCAGCGATTACCTATCCGTTCGAAGATTACCAAACGATCAACCATCAGTTCGATCCCGGTCACCTATCCGGTCGAATATCTATCTCAACGGTCACCTATCCGTTCGAAGATTACCAAACGGTAAACCATCAGTTCGATTCAGGCCACCTATCCGGTCGAATATCTATCTCAACGGTCACCTATGCCCTCGAAGGTTACCAAATGGTAAACCATCAGTTCGATTCCGGTCACCTATCCGGTCGAATATCTATCTCAACGGTCACCCATCCGTTCGAAAATTACCAAACGATCAACCATCAGTTCGATTCCGGTCACCTATCCGGTCGAACATCTATCTCAACGGTCACCTATCCAATCGAAGATTACCAAACAATCAACCATCAGTTCGATTCCGGTCACCTATCCGGCCGAGTATCTATCTCAGCGATTACCTATCCGTTCGAAGATTACCAAACAATCAACCATCAGTTCGATTCCGGTCACCTATGCGGTCGAATATCTATCTCAACGGTCACCTATCTGTTCGAAAATTACCAAACGGTAAACCATCAGTTCGATTCGGGTCACCTATCCGGTCGAATATCTATCTCAACGGTCACCTATCCGTTCGAAGATTACCAAACGATCAGCCATCAGTTCGAGTCCGGTCACCTATCCGGTCGAATATATATCTCAACGGTCACCTATCCGTTCGAAGATTACCAAACGGTAAACCATCAGTTCGATTCCGGTCACCTATCCGGCCGAGTATCTATCTCAGCGATTACCTATCCGTTCGAAGATTAGCAAACGGTAAACCATCAGTTCGATTCCGGTCACCTATCCGGTCGAGTATCTATCTCAGCGATTACCTATCCGTTCGAAGATTACCAAACGATCAACCATCAGTTCGATCCCGGTCACCTATCCGGTCGAATATCTATCTCAACGGTCACCTATCCGTTCGAAGATTACCAAACGGTAAACCATCAGTTCGATTCAGGCCACCTATCCGGTCGAATATCTATCTCAACGGTCAGCTATGCCCTCGAAAGTTACCAAACGGTAAACCATCAGTTCGATTCCGGTCACCTATCCGGTCGAATATCTATCTCAACGGTCACCCATCCGTTCGAAAATTACCAAACGATCAACCATCAGTTCGATTCCGGTCACCTATCCGGTCGAACATCTATCTCAACGGTCACCTATCCAATCGAAGATTACCAAACAATCAACCATCAGTTCGATTCCGGTCACCTATCCGGCCGAGTATCTATCTCAGCGATTACCTATCCGCTCGAAGATTACCAAACAATCAACCATCAGTTCGATTCCGGTCACCTATGCGGTCGAATATCTATCTCACCGGTCACCCATCTGTTCGAAAATTACCAAACGGTAAACCATCAGTTCGATTCGGGTCACCTATCCTGTCGAATATCTATCTCAACGGTCACCTATCCGTTCGAAGATTACCAAACGATCAACCATCAGTTCGAGTCCGGTCACCTATCCGGTCGAATATATATCTCAACGGTCACCTATCCGTTCGAAGATTACCAAACGGTAAACCATCAGTTCGATTCCGGTCACCTATCCGGTCGAATATCTATCTCAACAGTCACCTATCCGTTCGAAGATTACCAAACGGTAAACCATCAGCTTTATCCGGGTCACCTATCCGGTCGAGTATCTCAACGGTCACCTATCCGTTCGAAGATTAGTAAACGGTAAACCATCAGTTCGATTCCGGTCACCTATCCGGTCGAATATATATCTCAACGGTCACCTATCTGTTCGAAAATTACCAAACGGTAAACCATCAGTTCGATTCGGGTCACCTATCCGGTCGAATATCTATCTCAACGGTCTCCTATCCGTTCGAAGATTACCAAACGATCAACCATCAGTTCGAGTCCGGTCACCTATCCGGTCGAATATATATCCCAACGGTCACCTATCCGTTCGAAGATTACCAAACGGTAAACCATCAGTTCGATTCCGGTCACCTATCCGGTCGAATATCTATCTCAACAGTCACCTACCCGTTCGAAGATTACCAAACGGTAAACCATCAGCTTGATCCGGGTCACCTATCCGGTCGAGTATCTCAACGGTCACCTATCCGTTCGAAGATTAGCAAACGGTAAACCATCAGTTCGATTCCGGTCGCCTATCCGGTCGAATATCTATCTCAACGGTCACCTATCCGTTCGCAGATTACCAAATGGTAAACCATCAGTTCGATCCCGATCACCTATCTGGTCGAATATTTATCTCAACGGTCACCTATCCGTTCGAAGATTACCAAACGATCAACCAACAGTTCGATTCCGGTCACCTGTCCGATCGAATATCTATCTCAACGGTCACCTATCCGTTCGAAGATTACCAAACGGTAAACCTTCAGTTCGGTTCCGGTCACCTATCCGGTCGAATATCTATCTCTACGGCCACCTATCCGTTCGAAGATTACCAAACGATAATCATCAGTTCGATTCCGGTCACCTATCCGTTCGAATATCTATCTCAACGGTCACCTATCCGTTCGAAGATTACTAAACACTCAACCATCAGTCCGATTCCGGTCACCTATCCGGTCAAATATCTCAACGGTCTCCTATCCGTTCGAAGATTAGCAAACGGTAAACCATCTGTTCGATTCCGGCCACCTATCCGGTCGAATATCTATCTCAACGGTCACCTATGCGTTCGAAGATTACCAAACGGTAAGCCATCAGTTCGATTCCGGTCAACTATCCGGTCGAATATCTATCTCAACGGTCACCCATCCGTACGAAGGTTACCAAACGATCAACCATCAGTTCGATTCCGGTCACCTATCCGGTCGAACATCTATCTCAACGGTCACCCATCCATTCGAAGATTACCAAACGATCAACCATCAGTTCGATTCCGGTCACCTATCCGGCCGAGTATCTATCTCAGCGACCAGCTATCCGTTCGAAGATTACCAAACGATCAACCATCAGTTCGATTCCGGTCACCTATGCCGTCGAATATCTATCTCAACGGTCACCTATCTGTTCGAAGATTAGCAAACGGTAAACCATCAGTTCGATTCCGGTCACCTATCCGGTCGAATATCTATCTCAACGGTCACCTATCCGTTCGAAGATTACCAAACGATCAACCATCAGTTCGAGTCCGGTCACCTATCCGGCCGAATATCTATCTCAACGATCACCTATGCCTTCGAAGGTTACCAAACGGTAAACCATCAGTTCGATTCCGGTCACCTATCCGGTCGAATATCTATCCCAACGGTCACCCATCCGTTCGAAGATTACCAAACGATCAACCATCAGTTCGATTCCGGTCACCTATCCGGTCGAACATCTATCTCAACGGTCACCTATCCGTTCGAAGATTACCAAACGATCAACCATCAGTTCGAGTCCGGTCACCTATCCGGTCGAATATCTATCTCAGCGGTCACCTATGCCTTCGAAGGTTACCAAACGGTAAACCATCAGTTCGATTCCGGTCACCTATCCGGTCGAATATCTATCTCAACGGTCACCCATCCGTTCGAAGATTACCAAACGATCAACCATCAGTTCGATTCCGGTCACCTATCCGGTCGAATATCTATCTCAACGGTCACCCATCCGTTCGAAGATTACCAAACGATCAACCATCAGTTCGATTCCAGTCACCTATCCGGTCGAATATCTATCTCAACGGTCACTTATCTGTTCGAAGATTACCAAACGATCAACCATCAGTTCGATTCCGGTCACCTATCCGGTCGAATATCTCAACCGTCACCTATCCGTTCGAAGATTAGC
This sequence comes from Eumerus sabulonum, assembly GCA_951905685.1. Taxonomy (NCBI): domain Eukaryota; kingdom Metazoa; phylum Arthropoda; class Insecta; order Diptera; family Syrphidae; genus Eumerus; species Eumerus sabulonum. The sequence goes on from OX645060.1 coordinate 99,973,079, forward strand.
AAACGGTAAACCATCAGTTCGATTCGGGTCACCTATCCGGTCGAATATTTATCTCAACGGTCACCTATGCGTTCGAAGATTACCAAACGGTGAACATTCAGTTCGAATCCGGTCACCTATCCGGTCGAATATCTATCTCAACGGTCACCTATCCGTTCGAAGATTACCAAACGATCAACCATCAGTTCGATTCCGGTCACCTATCCGGTCGAATATCTATCTCAACGGTCACCTATCCTTTCGAAGATTACCAAACGGTAAACCACCAGTTCGATTCCGGTCACCTATCCGGTCGAATATCTATCTCAACGGTCACCTATCCGTTCGAAGATTACCAAACGGTAAATCATCAGTTCGATTCCGGTCACCTATCCGGTCGAATATCAATCTCAACAGTCACCTATCCGTTCGAAGATTACCAAACGGTAAACCATCAGTTTGATCCGGGTCACCTATCCGGTCGAGTATCTCAACGGTCAACTATCCGTTCGAAGATTAGCAAACGGTAAACCATCAGTTCGATTCCGGTCACCTATCCGGTCGAATATCTATCTTAGCGATTACCTATCCGTTCGAAGATTACCAAACGATCAACCATCAGTTCGATCCCGGTCACCTATCCGGTCGAATATCTATCTCAACGGTCACCTATCCGTTCGAAGATTACCAAACGGTAAACCATCAGTTCGATTCAGGCCACCTATCCGGTCGAATATCTATCTCAACGGTCACCTATGCCCTCGAAGGTTACCAAACGGTAAACCATCAGTTCGATTCCGGTCACCTATCCGGTCGAATATCTATCTCAACGGTCACCCATCCGTTCGAAAATTACCAAACGATCAACCATCAGTTCGATTCCGGTCACCTATCCGGTCGAACATCTATCTCAACGGTCACCTATCCAATCGAAGATTACCAAACAATCAACCATCAGTTCGATTCCGGTCACCTATCCGGCCGAGTATCTATCTCAGCGATTACCTATCCGTTCGAAGATTACCAAACAATCAACCATCAGTTCGATTCCGGTCACCTATGCGGTCGAACATCTATCTCAACGGTCACCTATCCAATCGAAGATTACCAAACAATCAACCATCAGTTCGATTCCGGTCACCTATCCGGTCGAATATCTATCTCAACGGTCACCTATCCGTTCGAAGATTACCAAACGATCAACCATCAGTTCGATCCCGGTCACCTATCCGGTCGAATATCTATCTCAACGGTCACCTATCCGTTCGAAGATTACCAAACGGTAAACCATCAGTTCGATTCAGGCCACCTATCCGGTCGAATATCTATCTCAACGGTCACCTATGCCCTCGAAGGTTACCAAACGGTAAACCATCAGTTCGATTCCGGTCACCTATCCGGTCGAATATCTATCTCAGCGATTACCTATCCGTTCGAAGATTACCAAACGATCAACCATCAGTTCGATCCCGGTCACCTATCCGGTCGAATATCTATCTCAACGGTCACCTATCCGTTCGAAGATTACCAAACGGTAAACCATCAGTTCGATTCAGGCCACCTATCCGGTCGAATATCTATCTCAACGGTCACCTATGCCCTCGAAGGTTACCAAACGGTAAACCATCAGTTCGATTCGGGTCACCTTTCCGGTCGAGTATCTCAACGGTCACCTATCTGTTCGAAGATTAGCAAACGGTAAACCATCAGTTCGATTCCGGTCACCTATCCGGTCGAATATCTATCTCAACGGTCACCTATCCGTTCGAAGATTACCAAACGATCAACCATCAGTTCGAGTCCGGTCACCTATCCGATCGAATATCTATCTCAACGGTCACCTATGCCTTCGAAGGTTACCAAACGATCAACCATCAGTTCGAGTCCGGTCACCTATCCGGTCGAATATCTATCTCAACGGTCACCTATGCCTTCGAAGGTTACCAAACGGTAAACCATCAGTTCGATTCCGGTCACCTATCCGGTCGAATATCTATCTCAACGGTCACCTATCCGTTCGAAGATTACCAAACGATCAACCATCAGTTCGATTCCGGTCACCTATGCGGTCGAATATCTATCCCAACGGTCACCTACCTGTTCGAAGATTACCAAACGGTAAACCATCAGTTCGATTCGGGTCACCTATTCGGTCGAATATCTCAACGGTCACCAATCTGTTCGAAGATTAGCAAACGGTAAACCATCAGTTCGATTCCGGTCACCTATCCGGTCGAATATCTATCTCAACGGTCACCTATCCGTTCGAAGATTACCAAACGATCAACCATCAGTTTGAGTCCGGTCACCTATCCGGTCGAATATATATCTCAACGGTCACCTATCCGTTCGAAGATTACCAAACGGTAAACCATCAGTTCGACTCCGGTCACCTATCCGGTCGAATATCTATCTCAACAGTCACCTATCCGTTCGAAGATTACCAAACGATCAACCATCAGTTCGAGTCCGGTCACCTATCCGGTCGAATATCTATCTCAACGGTCACCTATGCCTTCGAAGGTTACCAAACGGTAAACCATCAGTTCGATTCCGGTCACCTATCCGGTCGAATATCTATCTCAACGGTCACCCATCCGTTCGAAGATTACCAAACGATCAACCATCAGTTCGATTCCGGTCACCTATCCGGTCGAACATCTATCTCAACGGTCACCTATCCAATCGAAGATTACCAAACAATCAACCATCAGTTCGATTCCGGTCACCTATCCGGCCGAGTATCTATCTCAGCGATTACCTATCCGTTCGAAGATTACCAAACAATCAACCATCAGTTCGATTCCGGTCACCTATGCGGTCGAATATCTATCTCAACGGTCACCTATCTGTTCGAAGATTACCAAACGGTAAACCATCAGTTCGATTCGGGTCACCTATTCGGTCGAATATCTCAACGGTCACCAATCTGTTCGAAGATTAGCAAACGGTAAACCATCAGTTCGATTCCGGTCACCTATCCGGTCGAATATCTATCTCAACGGTCACCTATCCGTTCGAAGATTACCAAACGATCAACCATCAGTTTGAGTCCGGTCACCTATCCGGTCGAATATATATCTCAACGGTCACCTATCCGTTCGAAGATTACCAAACGGTAAACCATCAGCTCGATTCCGGTCACCTATCCGGTCGAATATCTATCTCAACAGTCACCTATCCGTTCGAAGATTACCAAACGGTAAACCATCAGTTTGATCCGGGTCACCTATCCGGTCGAGTATCTCAACGGTCACCTATCCGTTCGAAGATTAGCAAACGGTAAACCATCAGTTCGATTCCGGTCACCTATCCGGTCGAATATCTATCTCAACGGTCACCTATCCGTTCGAAGATTACCAAACGGTAAACCTTCAGTTCGGTTCCGGTCACCTATCCGGTCGAATATCTATCTCTACGGTCACCTATCCGTTCGAAGATTACCAAACGATAATCATCAGTTCGATTCCGGTCACCTATCCGGTCGAATATCTATCTCAACGGTCACCTATCCGTTCGAAGATTACTAAACACTCAAACATCAGTCCGATTCCGGTCACCTATCCGGTCAAATATCTCAACGGTCACCTATCCGTTCGAAGATTAGCAAACGGTAAACCATCTGTTCGATTCCGGCCACCTAACCGGTCGAATATCTATCTCAACGGTCACCTATGCGTTCGAAGATTACCAAACGGTAAACCATCAGTTCGATTCCGGTCAACTATCCGGTCGAATATCTATCTCAACGGTCACCCATCCGTTCGAAGATTACCAAACGATCAACCATCAGTTCGATTTCGGTCACCTATCCGGTCGAACATCTATCTCAACGGTCACCCATCCATTCGAAGATTACCAAACGATCAACCATCAGTTCGATTCCGGTCACCTATCCGGCCGAGTATCTATCTCAGCGATCACCTATCCGTTCGAAGATTACCAAACGATCAACCATCAGTTCGATTCCGGTCACCTATGCCGTCGAATATCTATCTCAACGGTCACCTATCTGTTCGAAGATTACCAAACGGTAAACCATCAGTTCGATTCGGGTCACCTTTCCGGTCGAATATCTCAACGGTCACCTATCTGTTCGAAGATTAGCAAACGGTAAACCATCAGTTCGATTCCGGTCACCTATCCGGTCGAGTATCTCAACGGTCACCTATCCGTTCGAAGATTAGCAAACGGTAAACCATCAGTTCGATTCCGGTCACCTATCCGGTCGAATATCTATCTCAACGGTCACCTATCCGTTCGAAGATTACCAAACGACCAACCATCAGTTCGATTCCGGTCACTTATCCGGTCGAATATCTATCTCAACGGTCACCTTTCCGTTCGAAGATTACCAAACGGTAAACCTTCAGTTCGGTTCCGGTCACCTACCCGGTCGAATATCTATCTCTACGGTCACCTATCCGTTCGAAGATTACCAAACGATAATCATCAGTTCGATTCCGGTCACCTATCCGGTCGAATATCTATCTCAACGGTCAACTATCCGTTCGAAGATTACTAAACGGTCAACCATCAGTCCGATTCCGGTCACCAATCCGGTCAAATATCTCAACGGTCACCTATCCGTTCGAAGATTAGCAAACGGTAAACCATCTGTTCGATTCCGGCCACCTATCCGGTCGAATATCTATCTCAACGGTCACCTATGCGGTCGAAGATTACCAAGCGGTAAACCATCAGTTCGAATCCGGTCAACTATCCGGTCGAATATCTATCTCAACGGTCACCCATCCGTTCGAAGATTACCAAACGATCAACCATCAGTTCGATTCCGGTCACCTATCCGGTCGAACATCTATCTCAACGGTCACCCATCCATTCGAAGATTACCAAACGATCAACCATCAGTTCGATTCCGGTCACTTATCCGGCCGAGTATCTATCTCGGCGATCACCTATCCGTTCGAAGATTACCAAACGATCAACCATCAGTTCGATTCCAGTCACCTATCCGGTCGAATATCTATCTCAACGGTCACTTATCTGTTCGAAGATTACCAAACGATCAACCATCAGTTCGATTCCGGTCACCTATCCGTTCGAATATCTCAACGGTCACCTATCCGTTCGAAGATTAGCAAACGGTAAACCATCAGTTCGATTCGGGTCACCTATCCGGTCGAATATTTATCTCAACGGTCACCTATGCGTTCGAAGATTACCAAACGGTGAACATTCAGTTCGATTCCGGTCACCTATCCGGTCGAATATCTATCTCAACGGTCACCTATCCGTTCGAAGATTACCAAACGATCAACCATCAGTTCGATTCCGGTCACCTATCCGGTCGAATATCTATCTTCACGGTCACCTATCCTTTCGAAGATAACCAATCGGTAAACCACCAGTTCGATTCCGGTCACCTATCCGGTCGAATATCTATCTCAACGGTCACCAATCCGTTCGAAGATTACCAAACGGTAAATCATCAGTTCGATTCCGGTCACCTATCCGGTCGAATATCAATCTCAACAGTCACCTATCCGTTCGAAGATTACCAAACGGTAAACCATCAGTTTGATCCGGGTCACCTATCCGGTCGAGTATCTCAACGGTCACCTATCCGTTCGAAGATTAGCAAACGGTAAACCATCAGTTCGATTCCGGTCACCTATCCGGTCGAATATCTATCTCAGCGATTACCTATCCGTTCGAAGATTACCAAACGATCAACCATCAGTTCGATCCCGGTCACCTATGCGGTCGAATATCTATCTCAACGGTCACCTATCCGTTCGAAGATTACCAAACGGTAAACCATCAGTTCGATTCAGGCCACCTATCCGGTCGAATATCTATCTCAACGGTCACCTATGCCTTCGAAGGTTACCAAACGGTAAACCATCAGTTCGATTCCAGTCACCTATCCGGTCGAATATCTATCTCAACGGTCACCCATCCGTTCGAAGATTACCCAACGATCAACCATCAGTTCGATTCCGGGCACCTATCCGGTCGAACATCTATCTCAACGGTCACCTATCCAATCGAAGATTACCAAACAATCAACCATCAGTTCGATTCCGGTCACCTATCCGGCCGAGTATCTATCTCAGCGATTACCTATCCGTTCGAAGATTACCAAACGATCAACCATCAGCTCGATTCCGGTCACCTATGCGGTCGAATATCTATCTCAACGGTCACCTATCTGTTCGAAGATTACCAAGCGGTGAACCATCAGTTCGATTCGGGTCACCTATCCGGTCGAATATCTCAACGGTCAACAATCTGTTCGAAGATTAGCAAACGGTAAACCATCAGTTCGATTCCGGTCACCTATCCGGTCGAATATCTATCTCAACGGTCACCTATCCGTTCGAAGATTACCAAACGATCAACCATCAGTTCGAGTCCGGTCACCTATCCGGTCGAATATATATCTCAACGGTCACCTATCCGTTCGAAGATTACCAAACGGTAAACCATCAGTTCGATTCCGGTCACCTATCCGGTCGAATATCTATCTCAACAGTCACCTATCCGTTCGAAGATTACCAAACGGTAAACCATCAGTTTGATCCGGGTCACCTATCCGGTCGAGTATCTCAACGGTCACCTATCCGTTCGAAGATTAGCAAACGGTAAACCATCAGTTCGATTCCGGTCACCTATCCGGTCGAATATCTATCTCAACGGTCACCTATCCGTTCGCAGATTAATAAATGGTAAACCATCAGTTCGATCCCGGTCACCTATCTGGTCGAATATTTATCTCAACGGTCACCTGTCCGTTCGAAGATTACCAAACGATCAACCATCAGTTCGATTCCGGTCACCTATCCGTTCGAAGATTACCAAACGGTAAGCCTTCAGTTCGGTTCCGGTCACCTATCCGGTCGAATATCTATCTCTACGGTCACCTATCCGTTCGAAGATTACCAAACGATAATCATCAGTTCGATTCCGGTCACCTATCCGGTCAAATATCTCAACGGTCACCTATCCGTTCGAAGATTAGCAAACGGTAAACCATCTGTTCGATTCCGGCCACCTATCCGGTCGAATATCTATCTCTACGGTCACCTATGCGTTCGAAGATTTTCAAACGGTAAACCATCAGTTTGATCCGGGCCACCTATCCGGTCGAGTATCTCAACGGTCACCTATCCGTTCGAAGATTAGCAAACGGTAAACCATCAGTTCGATTCCGGTCACCTATCCGGTCGAATATCTATCTCAACGGTCACCTATCCGTTCGCAGATTAATAAATGGTAAACCATCAGTTCGATCCCGGTCACCTATTTGGTCGAATATTTATCTCAACGGTCACCTATCCGTTCGAAGATTACCAAACGGTAAACCTTCAGTTCGGTTCCGGTCACCTATCCGGTCGAATATCTATCTCTACGGTCACCTATCCGTTCGAAGATTACCAAACGATAATCATCAGTTCGATTCCGGTCACCTATCCGGTCAAATATCTCAACGGTCACCTATCCGTTCGAAGATTAGCAAACGGTAAACCATCTGTTCGATTCCGGCCACCTATCCGGTCGAATATCTATCTCAACGGTCACCTATGCGTTCGAAGATTACCAAACGGTAAGCCATCAGTTCGATTCCGGTCAACTATCCGGTCGAATATCTATCTCAACGGTCACCCATCTGTTCGAATATTACCAAACGATCAACCATCAGTTCGATTCCGGTCACCTATCCGGTCGAACATCTATCTCAACGGTCACCCATCCATTCGATGATTACCAAACGATCAACCATCAGTTCGATTCCGGTCACCTATCCGGCCGAGTATCTATCTCAGCGATCACCTATCCGTTCGAAGATTACCAAACGATCAACCATCAGTTCGATTCCGGTCACCTATGCCGTCGAATATCTATCTCAACGGTCACCTATCTGTTCGAAGATTACCAAACGGTAAACCATCAGTTCGATTCGGGTCACCTTTCCGGTCGAATATCTCAACGGTCACCTATCTGTTCGAAGATTAGCAAACGGTAAACCATCAGTTCGATTCCGGTCACCTATCCGGTCGAATATCTATCTCAACGGTCACCTATCCGTTCGAAGATTACCAAACGATCAACCATCAGTTCGAGTCCGGTCACCTATCCGGTCGAATATATATCTCAACGGTCACCTATCCGTTCGAAGATTACCAAACGGTAAACCATCAGTTCGATTCCGGTCACCTATCCGGTCGAATATCTATCTCAACAGTCACCTATCCGTTCGAAGATTACCAAACGGTAAACCATCAATTTGATCCGGGTCATCTATCCGGTCGAATATCTATCTCAACGGTCACCCATCCGTTCGAAGATTAGCAAACGGTAAACCATCAGTTCGATTCCGGTCACCTATCCGGTCGAATATCTATCTCAACGGTCACCTATCCGTTCGAAGATTACCAAACGATCAACCATCAGTTCGATTCCGGTCACCTATCCGGTCGAATATCTATCTCAACGGTCACCTTTCCGTTCAAAGATTACCAAACGGTAAACCTTCAGTTCGGTTCCGGTCACCTATCCGGTCGAATATCTATCTCTAGGGTCACCTATCCGTTCGAAGATTACCAAACGATAATCATCAGTTCGATTCCGGTCACCTATCCGGTCGAATATCTATCTCAACGGTCAACTATCCGTTTGAAGATTACTAAACGGTCAACCATCAGTCCGATTCCGGTCACCTATCCGGTCAAATATCTCAACGGTCACCTATCCGTTCGAAGATTAGCAAACGGTAATCCATCTGTTCGATTCCGGCCACCTATCCGGTCGAATATCTATCTCAACGGTCACCTATGCGTTCGAAGATTACCAAACGGTGAACCATCAGTTCGATTCCGGTCAACTATCCGGTCGAATATCTATCTCAGCGGTCACCCATCCGTTCGAAGATTACCAAACGATCAACCATCAGTTCGATTCCGGTCACCTATCCGGTCGAACATCTATCTCAACGGTCACCCATCCATTCGAAGATTACCAAACGATCAACCATCAGTTCGATTCCGGTCACTTATCCGGCCGAGTATCTATCTCAGCGATCACCTATCCGTTCGAAGATTACCAAACGATCAACCATCAGTTCGATTCCAGTCACCTATCCGGTCGAATATCTATCTCAACGGTCACTTATCTGTTCGATGATTACCAAACGATCAACCATCAGTTCGATTCCGGTCACCTATCCGGTCGAACATCTATCTCAACGGTCACCCATCCATTCGAAGATTACCAAACGATCAACCATCAGTTCGATTCCGGTCACTTATCCGGCCGAATATCTATCTCAGCGGTCACCCATCCGTTCGAAGATTACCAAACGATCAACCATCAGTTCGATTCCGGTCACCTATCCGGTCGAACATCTATCTCAACGGTCACCCATCCATTCTAAGATTACCAAACGATCAACCATCAGTTCGATTCCGGTCACTTATCCGGCCGAGTATCTATCTCAGCGATCACCTATCCGTTCGAAGATTACCAAACGATCAACCATCAGTTCGATTCCAGTCACCTATCCGGTCGAATATCTATCTCAACGGTCACTTATCCGTTCGAAGATTACCAAACGGTAAATCATCAGTTCGATTCCGGTCACCTATCCGGTCGAATATCAATCTCAACAGTCACCTATCCGTTCGAAGATTACCAAACGGTAAACCATCAGTTTGATCCGGGTCACCTATCCGGTCGAGTATCTCAACGGTCACCTATCCGTTCGAAGATTAGCAAACGGTAAACCATCAGTTCGATTCCGGTCACCTATCCGGTCGAATATCTATCTCAGCGATTACCTATCCGTTCGAAGATTACCAAACGATCAACCATCAGTTCGATCCCGGTCACCTATCCGGTCGAATATCTATCTCAACGGTCACCTATCCGTTCGAAGATTACCAAACGGTAAACCATCAGTTCGATTCAGGCCACCTATCCGGTCGAATATCTATCTCCACGGTCACCTATGCCTTCGAAGGTTACAAAACGGTAAACCATCAGTTCGATTCCGGTCACCTATCCGGTCGAATATCTATCTCAACGGTCACCCATCCGTTCGAAGATTACCAAACGATCAACCATCAGTTCGATTCCGGTCACCTATCCGGTCGAACATCTATCTCAACGGTCACCTATCCAATCGAAGATTACCAAACAATCAACCATCAGTTCGATTCCGGTCACCTATCCGGCCGAGTATCTATCTCAGCGATTACCTATCCGTTCGAAGATTACCAAACGATCAACCATCAGTTCGATTCCGGTCACCTATGCGGTCGAATATCTATCTCAACGGTCACCTATCTGTTCGAAGATTACCAAACGGTAAACCATCAGTTCGATTCGGGTCACCTATCCGGTCGAGTATCTCGACGGTCACCAATCTATTCGAAGATTAGCAAACGGTAAACCATCAGTTCGATTCCGGTCACCTATCCGGTCGAATATCTATCTCAACGGTCACCTATCCGTTCGAAGATTACCAAACGATCAACCATCAGTTCGAGTCCGGTCACCTATCCGGTCGAATATATATCTCAACGGTCACCTATCCGTTCGAAGATTACCAAACGGTAAACCATCAGTTCGATTCCGGTCACCTATCCGGTCAAATATCTATCTCAACAGTCACCTATCCGTTCGAAGATTACCAAACGGTAAACCATCAGTTTGATCCGGGTCACCTATCCGGTCGAGTATCTCAACGGTCACCTATCCGTTCGAAGATTAGCAAACGGTAAACCATCAGTTCGATTCCGGTCACCTATCCGGTCGAATATCTATCTCAACGGTCACCTATCCGTTCGCAGATTACCAAATGGTAAACCATCAGTTCGATCCCGGTCACCTATCTGGTCGAATATTTATCTCAACGGTCACCTATCCGTTCGAAGATTACCAAACGATCAACCATCAGTTCGATTCCGGTCACCTATCCGGTCGAATATCTATCTCAACGGTCACCTATCCGTTCGAAGATTACCAAACGGTAAACCTTCAGTTCGGTTCCGGTCACCTATCTGGTCGAATATCTATCTGATGGTCACCTATCCGTTCGAAGATTACCAAACGATAATCATCAGTTCGATTCCGGTCACCTATCCGGTCGAATATCTATCTCAACGGTCACCTATCCGTTCGAAGATTACTAAACACTCAACCATCAGTCCGATTCCGGTCACCTATCCGGTCAAATATCTCAACGGTCACCTATCCGTTCGAGGATTAGCAAACGGTAAACCATCTGTTCGATTCCGACCACCTATCCGGACGAATATCTATCTCAACGGTCACCTATGCGTTCGAAGATTACCAAACGGTAAACCATCAGTTCGATTCCGGTCAACTATCCGGTCGAATATCTATCTCAACGGTCACCCATCCGTTCGAAGATTACCAAACGATCAACCATCAGTTCGATTCCGGTCACCTATCCGGTCGAACATCTATCTCAACGGTCACCCATCCATTCGAAGATTACCAAACGATCAACCATCAGTTCGATTCCGGTCACCTATCCGGCCGAGTATCTATCTCAGCGATCACCTATCCGTTCGAAGATTACCAAACGATCAACCATCAGTTCGATTCCAGTCACCTATCCGGTCGAATATCTATCTCAACGGTCACTTATCTGTTCGAAGATTACCAAACGATCAACCATCAGTTCGATTCCGGTCACCTATCCGGTCGAATATCTCAACGGTCACCTATCCGTTCGAAGATTAGCAAACGGTAAACCATCAGTTCGATTCGGGTCACCTATCCGGTCGAATATTTATCTCAACGGTCACCTATGCGTTCGAAGATTACCAAACGGTGAACATTCAGTTCGATTCCGGTCACCTATCCGGTCGAATATCTATCTCAACGGTCACCTATCTGTTCGAAGATTACCAAACGGTAAGCCATCAGTTCGATTCGGGTCACCCATACGGTCTGTTCGAAGATTACCAAACGATCAACCATCAGTTCGATTCCGGTCACCTATCCGGTCGAATATCTCAACGATCACCTATCCGTTCGAAGATTAGCAAACGGTAAACCATCAGTTCGATTCGGGTCACCTATCCGGTCGAATATCTCAACGATCACCTATCCGTTCGAAGATTAGCAAACGGTAAACCATCAGTTCGATTCCAGTCACCTATCCAGTCGAATATCTATCTCAACGGTCACCTATCCGTTCGAAGATTACCAAACGGTAAATCATCAGTTCGATTCCGGTCACCTATCCGGTCGAATATCTATCTCAACAGTCACCTATCCGTTCGAAGATTACTTTTTCAGTGTGAAAAAGTGTGTCGTGGGGTCAACACGTACTTGTTCTACTCGTCCGTTTTTTTTTAAACAGTATTTCGTTATACATAATTTAAAATTTTGTTTTTTATTATTGTGTAAAAATGCCCTGTGTTTGCAAAGCAAAAGTTGAGCGTAATCAACCGAAAATACTATGTGTTGGTTGTAAAAATTATTATCATTGCGTTTGCGTAAACATGCAGCCGGCTGATGTTGAATATTTAAACAAAACAAATACTAGCTTCCGATGTAAGAGCTGTTCCGCTGCCCGCCGGTGTTCTCTCCGCTCTCCGCCACATTTAAAAGAGCAAAGTGAACAACCGCCACATCTAGTGAGTGATTCTCCTTCGATTGTTTCGCCAACCGTAACATTGTTAACTGAAGAGCTGAGCATACAACATAAGCAACAACAAGAATGTTCCCTCCATCAAATGCAAGCGGTTTCAGCACCTGTTTCAATCAAACAAAATCAACAAATCCAGCAGAACACTATAACACTAGAAAAAATTTATAATGAAATTGTTGCAGTTAGAGCAGAAAATGCTCATGCTCTCTCGCTAATAACTGCACTACAAGAAGAAAAGCATAATCTTTTACTGTGTGTGCGTGATCTGCAAAGAGAAGTTGATCGCTTACGGCAAATCGAAAGAGAAAAATGTGTAGACATCGTGGGTGTTCCTAATGTCGACAACAATAATGCTCTTAGCTGTGCCATGCAAGTTTTTTCAAAGGGTGTGTCGACAAATGTATCTGATTTTGAAATTGACAAGTGTTATGTGAAAAAAGTTAAAAATGCTGATATGTCAAAAAATGTAAAAAATAATTCGTCGATCTTAGTTGTTAAATTTGTGTCTAAACATAAAAAGGATTTAATTATGAAAAACAAAATTGCGTACAAAAATAACTTAACATCTAATATATTTGGCTGTGAAAAAAATACTAAAATATTTATAAACGAATCGCTAAGTGGAAAAACGAAAAATATCTTAAATGCTGCAAAAAAAGTTAAAAAAGAAAAACGGTATAAGTATGTGTGGGTCAAAAACGGGAGAGTGTTCATGCGAAAGAGGGATAATGATAATTTAATTGTTATTGAATCTGAAGAGGACCTGTCAGCTCTAAATTAAAATGCAAGATCCCTTAAATAATTTGCAGTTTATTCCCTCTGTCAACTGTACTAACGTTAACGCTCCTGATCTCCTTTTTAGTCAAACCTATTTACCAAATTTTCTTTTTACCCACCAAAATATAAGAAGCCTGCGTAAAAATTTTGATAACTTGCTTGTACATATAAATTCTTTTGTTAAGATGCCTGATTTCATTTTTTTAACAGAAACTTGGATATATGATCAAGAAAAATCGCTTTTTGGCATTGAAGGGTATGAATTTATAACTTGCTGTAACAACAAATATGCATCTGGTGGTGTGGCTGCCTTTATCAAAGCGACATTTCATTTTGAATTTTACAGTCTGAACTTGCAAAGTTGTGACGTTTTAAAAGTTAAAATTAGTAATTTGAAGTTAACTTTAGTCTGCATTTATAGACTTAATGAGATATCGAATTACATTTTTTGTGAGGAGTTGGAGGATTTGTTATCAAGTGAGTCAAATGACATTATTCTTCTGGGAGATTTCAACATAGATATCCTACAGAGGTCTACTTTTGTTGATAATTATCTGTTTTTATTGTCTTCGTTTGGTTTTGAGTCATGTATAAATAAACCAACTCGTATCTCAGCTTCCTCTAGCACCTGTCTTGTTCATATAATGGTTCGTTTGTCTAAAACCAAAGTATCTAAGCTCTGTAGCTCGGTCGCTGACTTGAAAATATCCGATCATTGTCTAACGTGCCTGAGCTTAACATGTTGCTATGATTATTCCGCTAGACTGGAGGCACCTAGTGTTTCTTCACCCAATATTGATTTTACATCACTAAATAGTTACCTTCGTCTCGAATGTTGGGAAAGCATGTGTAATGAAAGTAATCCTTCGCTAGCATTCTTAAAATTTATTAAGATACTTCAGAGCTATGTCTTACAATGCTCAGAAATAATAGCTAAGAGAAAAACTAAATGTAAACAGTTGAAACCTTGGATATCTTTTGATTTATTAAAGAAAATCAAGTTTAAAAACAAATTGTATAAAAAGAAGCTAAAGAATCCTAATAATAGTATCATCTCTGCAGCCTACAAACAAATATGCAAGGATATACGTAAAGATGTCTCGATGTGTAAAACGAACTACTATCTGACCAAATTTCGTGAAGTTAAAGGCATTTCTAAAAAGGAATGGGAACTAGTACGAAGCATTCTAAATAAATCAAATCGACAAGATCAAATTCTTAGCCTGAAAGATAATAATGTCGTGATAACTGACAGTAAAATCCTAGGAAACAAATTCAATGATTACTTTGCCTCTATAGGTGCTAAAGTAGTCTCTGGTAGTTTTGATACCCATAGCAATTGTAATTGTTTAGGTGATGAGGTGTCCTTTCCCCATAGTTTCGTTTTTGATCCCATTTCATCGTTTGAATTGTATAAAATTATATTGTCCTTGAAAAATTCTAATTCAAAAACAATTTATGGTTTTTCTAATAATTTTATTAAAAGGATTGCGTTAAACATCTGTGATATCTTATGTGTAATTTATAATAAAAGTGTTGCTTGTGGTATTTTCCCAGACTATTTAAAACTTGCTGAAGTTATACCCTTATTTAAGAAGGGAGATAAAACCTGTATTAATAACTATAGGCCTATTTCCTTGTTGTCAGTATTCTCCAAAATTTTTGAAAAAGCCCTAAAGATAAGAATAGTTAAGTTCTTAGAAAAAAACAATTTTTTTAGTGGGAATCAATTTGGCTTTCGCTCTGGTTTTTCTACAGAAAATGCCCTTCTAAATTTTTGTTCCAACATATACAACAGCTTCAATAAGAGGAACCTTACTGCAGCGATTTTTGTCGACATAACAAAAGCCTTCGACACAGTCGATCACGAGATACTTTTAGACAAACTCTATAAATGTGGGTTTAGAGGAAGTATACACAATTGGTTTCGATCATATTTATCCAATAGAGTGCAAAAAGTAAAAATGAATGGGGAAGTAAGTTCAGAGAGGATTATATCAATAGGCGTCCCCCAAGGCTCGGTTCTTGGCCCCATACTTTTTCTAATTTATACAAATTCCCTTTTTCTCCAAAATTATCGCAGCAAAGTCACTGCCTTTGCAGACGATATGGCATGCGCTTTTTCTAGTGATTTTGCTCTCAATCTTTCCGTCGACATAAATCATGATCTCGAAGTTCTTAGTCACTGGCTTAGAATGCACAAATTAGTCATAAGTAACAAGACTAAAATTATGTTTTTTAGTCATAGTGGCAATGAAGTAAGCTGTGGGTCCTTTTATTTTCATGGTGCTAGCTGTGATAGATTTAAGCACAGTGCTAATATTTGTAAATCAGAAGTTGTCTCGCAGACATTTTTCGAACAACAGACATGCTCTGACAAATGCTTTTATGTTGAAAATGTTTTTGACTTTAAATACCTGGGTGTTCAGCTGGACTGGAAAATGAGTTGGTCCGTCCACTCGAATGCACTTAAAAATTACCTTATGGCTGCCACAAGGCAATTTTATTTTTTAAAATCTTTTTGTTCATTGAAACTCCTTAAATGTATTTATTATAGCCTAGTGCATTCTAAATTGGAATATGGTATAGCTTCGTGGGGCGGTACTCACTATAACAAAATAGTTCCTCTTCTTGTATCGCAAAAACGTGTGATTCGTCTCATTTGCAACAAAAATCGATGGTCACCAAGCTTACTCCTATTTCGGGACCTGAACATTTTACCAATAAAACACCTATATTGTTATAAAGTTTTAAAAATTTTTTTTGCAAGATCAGGCTATTTGCTAAGCAGAAGCTCATCTAGTTACCAACTTAGAGTCAATGAACAACATCTCGTGAATGTACCTCATCACCATTTGCAAATCTCTTCAAATTTTTATACGACCACTGCCCCAAGGCTTTTTAATAGATTACCTTTGCATACAAGGTGTATTCGAAATGAATCCATATTCCTCAAAAAAGTGAAACAATGGCTTCTAGATTTAGATTATAAAGACATTATAGACTTGTTTCGTGTTATGGTCCAGCTTTTCTCTTTGTTAAATTTTGTAATGACCCCACGCATGTATTCATATTCTTTTGTTTGCTCTTTAAAATTTACTGTACCTAAATCTGCTTTCGCTTCTAGTTTCTATAAACTATAGACAGCAGATTCTTTTTTAATTTATGTATTTTCACAGTTATGTATCGTTCATGTATTATAATGTTTTCTTAAAAAAGTAAAATAAACTAAACTAAACTAAACAAACGTTAAACCATCAGTTTGATCCGGGTCACCTATCCGGTCGAGTATCTCAACGGTCATCTATCCGTTCGAAGATTAGCAAACGGTAAGCCATCAGTTCGATTCCGGTCACCTATCCGGTCGAATATCTATCTCAGCGATTACCTATCCGTTCGAAGATTACCAAACGATCAACCATCAGTTCGATCCCGGTCACCTATCCGGTCGAATATCTATCTCAACGGTCACCTATCCGTTCGAAGATTACCAAACGGTAAACCATCAGTTCGACTCAGGCCACCTATCCGGTCGAATATATATCTCAACGGTCACCTATGCCTTCGAAGGTTACCAAACGGTAAACCATCAGTTCGATTCCGGTCACCTATCCGGTCGAATATCTATCTCAACGGTCACCCATCCGTTCGAAGATTACCAAACGATCAACCATCAGTTCGATTCCGGTCACCAATCCGGTCGAACATCTATCTCAACGGTCACCTATCCAAACGAAGTTTACCAAACAATCAACCATCAGTTCGATTCCGGTCACCTATCCGGCCGAGTATCTATCTCAGCGATTACCTATCCGTTCGAAGATTACCAAACGATCAACCATCAGTTCGATTCCGGTCACTTATGCGGTCGAATATCTATCTCAACGGTCACCTATCTGTTCGAAGATTACCAAACGGTAAACCATCAGTTCGATTCGGGTCACCTATCCGGTCGAATATCTTAACGGTCACCTATCTGTTCGAAGATTAGCAAACGGTAAACCATCAGTTCGATTCCGGTCACCTATCCGGTCGAATATCTATCTCAACGGTCACCTATCCGTTCGAAGATTACCAAACGATCAACCATCAGTTCGAGTCCGGTCACCTATCCGGTCGAATATCTATCTCAACGGTCACCAATCTGTTCGAAGATTACCAAACGGTAAACCATCAGTTCGATTCGGGTCACCTATCCGGTCGAATATCTTAACGGTCACCTATCTGTTCGAAGATTAGCAAACGGTAAACCATCTCGTCCGTTTTTTTTTTAAACAGTATTTCGTTATACATAATTTAAAATTTTGTTTTTTATTATTGTGTAAAAATGCCCTGTGTTTGCAAAGCAAAAGTTGAGCGTAATCAACCGAAAATACTATGTGTTGGTTGTAAAAATTATTATCATTGCGTTTGCGTAAACATGCAGCCGGCTGATGTTGAATATTTAAACAAAACAAATACTAGCTTCCGATGTAAGAGCTGTTCCGCTGCCCGGCGGTGTTCTCTCCGCTCTCCGCCACATTTAAAAGAGCAAAGTGAACAACCGCCACATCTAGTGAGTGATTCTCCTTCGATTGTTTCGCCAACCGTAACATTGTTAACTGAAGAGCTGAGCATACAACATAAGCAACAACAAGAATGTTCCCTCCATCAAATGCAAGCAGTTTCAGCACCTGTTTCAATCAAACAAAATCAACAAATCCAGCAGAACACTATAACACTAGAAAAAATTTATAATGAAATTGTTGCAGTTAGAGCAGAAAATGCTCATGCTCTCTCGCTAATAACTGCACTACAAGAAGAAAAGCATAATCTTTTACTGTGTGTGCGTGATCTGCAAAGAGAAGTTGATCGCTTACGGCAAATCGAAAGAGAAAAATGTGTAGACATCGTGGGTGTTCCTAATGTCGACAACAATAATGCTCTTAGCTGTGCCATGCAAGTTTTTTCAAAGGGTGTGTCGACAAATGTATCTGATTTTGAAATTGACAAGTGTTATGTGAAAAAAGTTAAAAATGCTGATATGTCAAAAAATGTAAAAAATAATTCGTCGATCTTAGTTGTTAAATTTGTGTCTAAACATAAAAAGGATTTAATTATGAAAAACAAAATTGCGTACAAAAATAACTTAACATCTAATATATTTGGCTGTGAAAAAAATACTAAAATATTTATAAACGAATCGCTAAGTGGAAAAACGAAAAATATCTTAAATGCTGCAAAAAAAGTTAAAAAAGAAAAACGGTATAAGTATGTGTGGGTCAAAAACGGGAGAGTGTTCATGCGAAAGAGGGATAATGATAATTTAATTGTTATTGAATCTGAAGAGGACCTGTCAGCTCTAAATTAAAATGCAAGATCCCTTAAATAATTTGCAGTTTATTCCCTCTGTCAACTGTACTAACGTTAACGCTCCTGATCTCCTTTTTAGTCAAACCTATTTACCAAATTTTCTTTTTACCCACCAAAATATAAGAAGCCTGCGTAAAAATTTTGATAACTTGCTTGTACATATAAATTCTTCTGTTAAGATGCCTGATTTCATTTTTTTAACAGAAACTTGGATATATGATCAAGAAAAATCGCTTTTTGGCATTGAAGGGTATGAATTTATAACTTGCTGTAACAACAAATATGCATCTGGTGGTGTGGCTGCCTTTATCAAAGCGACATTTCATTTTGAATTTTACAGTCTGAACTTGCAAAGTTGTGACGTTTTAAAAGTTAAAATTAGTAATTTGAAGTTAACTTTAGTCTGCATTTATAGACTTAATGAGATATCGAATTACATTTTTTGTGAGGAGTTGGAGGATTTGTTATCAAGTGAGTCAAATGACATTATTCTTCTGGGAGATTTCAACATAGATATCCTACAGAGGTCTACTTTTGTTGATAATTATCTGTTTTTATTGTCTTCGTTTGGTTTTGAGTCATGTATAAATAAACCAACTCGTATCTCAGCTTCCTCTAGCACCTGTCTTGTTCATATAATGGTTCGTTTGTCTAAAACCAAAGTATCTAAGCTCTGTAGCTCGGTCGCTGACTTGAAAATATCCGATCATTGTCTAACGTGCCTGAGCTTAACATGTTGCTATGATTATTCCGCTAGACTGGAGGCACCTAGTGTTTCTTCACCCAATATTGATTTTACATCACTAAATAGTTACCTTCGTCTCGAATGTTGGGAAAGCGTGTGTAATGAAAGTAATCCTTCGCTAGCATTCTTAAAATTTATTAAGATACTTCAGAGCTATGTCTTACAATGCTCAGAAATAATAGCTAAGAGAAAAACTAAATGTAAACAGTTGAAACCTTGGATATCTTTTGATTTATTAAAGAAAATCAAGTTTAAAAACAAATTGTATAAAAAGAAGCTAAAGAATCCTAATAATAGTATCATCTCTGCAGCCTACAAACAAATATGCAAGGATATACGTAAAGATGTCTCGATGTGTAAAACGAACTACTATCTGACCAAATTTCGTGAAGTTAAAGGCATTTCTAAAAAGGAATGGGAACTAGTACGAAGCATTCTAAATAAATCAAATCGACAAGATCAAATTCTTAGCCTGAAAGATAATAATGTCGTGATAACTGACAGTAAAATCCTAGGAAACAAATTCAATGATTACTTTGCCTCTATAGGTGCTAAAGTAGTCTC
This sequence comes from Eumerus sabulonum, assembly GCA_951905685.1. Taxonomy (NCBI): domain Eukaryota; kingdom Metazoa; phylum Arthropoda; class Insecta; order Diptera; family Syrphidae; genus Eumerus; species Eumerus sabulonum. The sequence goes on from OX645060.1 coordinate 99,993,145, forward strand.
TGGTAGTTTTGATACCCATAGCAATTGTAATTGTTTAGGTGATGAGGTGTCCTTTCCCCATAGTTTCGTTTTTGATCCCATTTCATCGTTTGAATTGTATAAAATTATATTGTCCTTGAAAAATTCTAATTCAAAAACAATTTATGGTTTTTCTAATAATTTTATTAAAAGGATTGCGTTAAACATCTGTGATATCTTATGTGTAATTTATAATAAAAGTGTTGCTTGTGGTATTTTCCCAGACTATTTAAAACTTGCTGAAGTTATACCCTTATTTAAGAAGGGAGATAAAACCTGTATTAATAACTATAGGCCTATTTCCTTGTTGTCAGTATTCTCCAAAATTTTTGAAAAAGCCCTAAAGATAAGAATAGTTAAGTTCTTAGAAAAAAACAATTTTTTTAGTGGGAATCAATTTGGCTTTCGCTCTGGTTTTTCTACAGAAAATGCCCTTCTAAATTTTTGTTCCAACATATACAACAGCTTCAATAAGAGGAACCTTACTGCAGCGATTTTTGTCGACATAACAAAAGCCTTCGACACAGTCGATCACGAGATACTTTTAGACAAACTCTATAAATGTGGGTTTAGAGGAAGTATACACAATTGGTTTCGATCATATTTATCCAATAGAGTGCAAAAAGTAAAAATGAATGGGGAAGTAAGTTCAGAGAGGATTATATCAATAGGCGTCCCCCAAGGCTCGGTTCTTGGCCCCATACTTTTTCTAATTTATACAAATTCCCTTTTTCTCCAAAATTATCGCAGCAAAGTCACTGCCTTTGCAGACGATATGGCATGCGCTTTTTCTAGTGATTTTGCTCTCAATCTTTCCGTCGACATAAATCATGATCTCGAAGTTCTTAGTCACTGGCTTAGAATGCACAAATTAGTCATAAGTAACAAGACTAAAATTATGTTTTTTAGTCATAGTGGCAATGAAGTAAGCTGTGGGTCCTTTTATTTTCATGGTGCTAGCTGTGATAGATTTAAGCACAGTGCTAATATTTGTAAATCAGAAGTTGTCTCGCAGACATTTTTCGAACAACAGACATGCTCTGACAAATGCTTTTATGTTGAAAATGTTTTTGACTTTAAATACCTGGGTGTTCAGCTGGACTGGAAAATGAGTTGGTCCGTCCACTCGAATGCACTTAAAAATTACCTTATGGCTGCCACAAGGCAATTTTATTTTTTAAAATCTTTTTGTTCATTGAAACTCCTTAAATGTATTTATTATAGCCTAGTGCATTCTAAATTGGAATATGGTATAGCTTCGTGGGGCGGTACTCACTATAACAAAATAGTTCCTCTTCTTGTATCGCAAAAACGTGTGATTCGTCTCATTTGCAACAAAAATCGATGGTCACCAAGCTTACTCCTATTTCGGGACCTGAACATTTTACCAATAAAACACCTATATTGTTATAAAGTTTTAAAAATTTTGTTGCAAGATCAGGCTATTTGCTAAGCAGAAGCTCATCTAGTTACCAACTTAGAGTCAATGAACAACATCTCGTGAATGTACCTCATCACCATTTGCAAATCTCTTCAAATTTTTATACGACCACTGCCCCAAGGCTTTTTAATAGATTACCTTTGCATACAAGGTGTATTCGAAATGAATCCATATTCCTCAAAAAAGTGAAACAATGGCTTCTAGATTTAGATTATAAAGACATTATAGGCTTGTTTCGTGTGATGGTCTAGCTTTTCTCTTTGTTAAATTTTGTAATGACCCCACGCATGTATTCATATTCTTTTGTTTGCTCTTTAAAATTTACTGTACCTAAATCTGCTTTCGCTTCTAGTTTCTATAAACTATAGACTGCAGATACTTTTTTAATTTATGTATTTTCACAGTTATGTATCGTTCATGTATTATAATGTTTTCTTAAAAAAGTAAAATAAACTAAACTAAACTAAACAAACGGTAAACCATCAGTTTGATCCGGGTCACCTATCCGGTCGAGTATCTCAACGGTCATCTATCCGTTCGAAGACTAGCAAACGGTAAGCCATCAGTTCGATTCCGGTCACCTATCCGGTCGAATATCTATCTCAGCGATTACCTATCCGTTCGAAGATTACCAAACGATCAACCATCAGTTCGATCCCGGTCACCTATCCGGTCGAATATCTATCTCAACGGTCACCTATCCGTTCGAAGATTACCAAACGGTAAACCATCAGTTCGATTCAGGCCACCTATCCGGTCGAATATATATCTCAACGGTCACCTATGCCTTCGAAGGTTACCAAACGGTAAACCATCAGTTCGATTCCGGTCACCTATCCGGTCGAATATCTATCTCAACGGTCGCCCATCCGTTCGAAGATTACCAAACGATCAACCATCAGTTCGATTCCGGTCACCAATCCGGTCGAACATCTATCTCAACGGTCACCTATCCAATCGAAGTTTACCAAACAATCAACCATCAGTTCGATTCCGGTCACCTATCCGGCCGAGTATCTATCTCAGCGATTACCTATCCGTTCGAAGATTACCAAACGATCAACCATCAGTTCGATTTCGGTCACTTATGCGGTCGAATATCTATCTCAACGGTCACCTATCTGTTCGAAGATTACCAAACGGTAAACCATCAGTTCGATTCGGGTCACCTATCCGGTCGAATATCTTAACGGTCACCTATCTGTTCGAAGATTATTAAACGGTAAACCATCAGTTCGATTCCGGTCACCTATCCGGTCGAATATCTATCTCAACGGTCACCTATCTGTTCGAAGATTACCAAACGGTAAACCATCAGTTCGATTCGGGTCACCTATCCGGTCGAATATCTTAACGGTCACCTATCTGTTCGAAGATTATTAAACGGTAAACCATCAGTTCGATTCCGGTCACCTATCCGGTCGAATATCTATCTCAACGGTCACCTATCCGTTCGAAGATTACCAAACGATCAACCATCAGTTCGAGTCCGGTCACCCATCCGGTCGAATATATATCTCAACGGTCACCTATCCGTTCGAAGATTACCAAACGATCAACCATCAGTTCGAGTCCGGTCACCTATCCGGTCGAATATCTATCTCAACGGTCACCTATCTGTTCGAAGATTACCAAACGGTAAACCATCAGTTCGATTCGGGTCACCTATCCGGTCGAATATCTTAACGGTCACCTATCTGTTCGAAGATTAGCAAACGGTAAACCATCAGTTCGATTCCGGTCACCTATCCGGTCGAATATCTATCTCAACGGTCACCTATCCGTTCGAAGATTACCAAACGATCAACCATCAGTTCGATTCCGGTCACTTATGCGGTCGAATATCTATCTCAACGGTCACCTATCTGTTCGAAGATTACCAAACGGTAAACCATCAGTTCGATTCGGGTCACCTATCCGGTCGAATATCTTAACGGTCACCTATCTGTTCGAAGATTAGCAAACGGTAAACCATCAGTTCGATTCCGGTCACCTATCCGGTCGAATATCTATCTCAACGGTCACCTATCCGTTCGAAGATTACCAAACGATCAACCATCAGTTCGAGTCCGGTCACCTATCCGGTCGAATATCTATCTCAACGGTCACCTATCTGTTCGAAGATTACCAAACGGTAAACCATCAGTTCGATTCGGGTCACCTATCCGGTCGAATATCTTAACGGTCACCTATCTGTTCGAAGATTAGCAAACGGTAAACCATCTCGTCCGTTTTTTTTTTAAACAGTATTTCGTTATACATAATTTAAAATTTTGTTTTTTATTATTGTGTAAAAATGCCCTGTGTTTGCCAAGCAAAAGTTGAGCGTAATCAACCGAAAATACTATGTGTTGGTTGTAAAAATTATTATCATTGCGTTTGCGTAAACATGCAGCCGGCTGATGTTGAATATTTAAACAAAACAAATACTAGCTTCCGATGTAAGAGCTGTTCCGCTGCCCGGCGGTGTTCTCTCCGCTCTCCGCCACATTTAAAAGAGCAAAGTGAACAACCGCCACATCTAGTGAGTGATTCTCCTTCGATTGTTTCGCCAACCGTAACATTGTTAACTGAAGAGCTGAGCATACAACATAAGCAACAACAAGAATGTTCCCTCCATCAAATGCAAGCAGTTTCAGCACCTGTTTCAATCAAACAAAATCAACAAATCCAGCAGAACACTATAACACTAGAAAAAATTTATAATGAAATTGTTGCAGTTAGAGCAGAAAATGCTCATGCTCTCTCGCTAATAACTGCACTACAAGAAGAAAAGCATAATCTTTTACTGTGTGTGCGTGATCTGCAAAGAGAAGTTGATCGCTTACGGCAAATCGAAAGAGAAAAATGTGTAGACATCGTGGGTGTTCCTAATGTCGACAACAATAATGCTCTTAGCTGTGCCATGCAAGTTTTTTCAAAGGGTGTGTCGACAAATGTATCTGATTTTGAAATTGACAAGTGTTATGTGAAAAAAGTTAAAAATGCTGATATGTCAAAAAATGTAAAAAATAATTCGTCGATCTTAGTTGTTAAATTTGTGTCTAAACATAAAAAGGACTTAATTATGAAAAACAAAATTGCGTACAAAAATAACTTAACATCTAATATATTTGGCTGTGAAAAAAATACTAAAATATTTATAAACGAATCGCTAAGTGGAAAAACGAAAAATATCTTAAATGCTGCAAAAAAAGTTAAAAAAGAAAAACGGTATAAGTATGTGTGGGTCAAAAACGGGAGAGTGTTCATGCGAAAGAGGGATAATGATAATTTAATTGTTATTGAATCTGAAGAGGACCTGTCAGCTCTAAATTAAAATGCAAGATCCCTTAAATAATTTGCAGTTTATTCCCTCTGTCAACTGTACTAACGTTAACGCTCCTGATCTCCTTTTTAGTCAAACCTATTTACCAAATTTTCTTTTTACCCACCAAAATATAAGAAGCCTGCGTAAAAATTTTGATAACTTGCTTGTACATATAAATTCTTCTGTTAAGATGCCTGATTTCATTTTTTTAACAGAAACTTGGATATATGATCAAGAAAAATCGCTTTTTGGCATTGAAGGGTATGAATTTATAACTTGCTGTAACAACAAATATGCATCTGGTGGTGTGGCTGCCTTTATCAAAGCGACATTTCATTTTGAATTTTACAGTCTGAACTTGCAAAGTTGTGACGTTTTAAAAGTTAAAATTAGTAATTTGAAGTTAACTTTAGTCTGCATTTATAGACTTAATGAGATATCGAATTACATTTTTTGTGAGGAGTTGGAGGATTTGTTATCAAGTGAGTCAAATGACATTATTCTTCTGGGAGATTTCAACATAGATATCCTACAGAGGTCTACTTTTGTTGATAATTATCTGTTTTTATTGTCTTCGTTTGGTTTTGAGTCATGTATAAATAAACCAACTCGTATCTCAGCTTCCTCTAGCACCTGTCTTGTTCATATAATGGTTCGTTTGTCTAAAACCAAAGTATCTAAGCTCTGTAGCTCGGTCGCTGACTTGAAAATATCCGATCATTGTCTAACGTGCCTGAGCTTAACATGTTGCTATGATTATTCCGCTAGACTGGAGGCACCTAGTGTTTCTTCACCCAATATTGATTTTACATCACTAAATAGTTACCTTCGTCTCGAATGTTGGGAAAGCGTGTGTAATGAAAGTAATCCTTCGCTAGCATTCTTAAAATTTATTAAGATACTTCAGAGCTATGTCTTACAATGCTCAGAAATAATAGCTAAGAGAAAAACTAAATGTAAACAGTTGAAACCTTGGATATCTTTTGATTTATTAAAGAAAATCAAGTTTAAAAACAAATTGTATAAAAAGAAGCTAAAGAATCCTAATAATAGTATCATCTCTGCAGCCTACAAACAAATATGCAAGGATATACGTAAAGATGTCTCGATGTGTAAAACGAACTACTATCTGACCAAATTTCGTGAAGTTAAAGGCATTTCTAAAAAGGAATGGGAACTAGTACGAAGCATTCTAAATAAATCAAATCGACAAGATCAAATTCTTAGCCTGAAAGATAATAATGTCGTGATAACTGACAGTAAAATCCTAGGAAACAAATTCAATGATTACTTTGCCTCTATAGGTGCTAAAGTAGTCTCTGGTAGTTTTGATACCCATAGCAATTGTAATTGTTTAGGTGATGAGGTGTCCTTTCCCCATAGTTTCGTTTTTGATCCCATTTCATCGTTTGAATTGTATAAAATTATATTGTCCTTGAAAAATTCTAATTCAAAAACAATTTATGGTTTTTCTAATAATTTTATTAAAAGGATTGCGTTAAACATCTGTGATATCTTATGTGTAATTTATAATAAAAGTGTTGCTTGTGGTATTTTCCCAGACTATTTAAAACTTGCTGAAGTTATACCCTTATTTAAGAAGGGAGATAAAACCTGTATTAATAACTATAGGCCTATTTCCTTGTTGTCAGTATTCTCCAAAATTTTTGAAAAAGCCCTAAAGATAAGAATAGTTAAGTTCTTAGAAAAAAACAATTTTTTTAGTGGGAATCAATTTGGCTTTCGCTCTGGTTTTTCTACAGAAAATGCCCTTCTAAATTTTTGTTCCAACATATACAACAGCTTCAATAAGAGGAACCTTACTGCAGCGATTTTTGTCGACATAACAAAAGCCTTCGACACAGTCGATCACGAGATACTTTTAGACAAACTCTATAAATGTGGGTTTAGAGGAAGTATACACAATTGGTTTCGATCATATTTATCCAATAGAGTGCAAAAAGTAAAAATGAATGGGGAAGTAAGTTCAGAGAGGATTATATCAATAGGCGTCCCCCAAGGCTCGGTTCTTGGCCCCATACTTTTTCTAATTTATACAAATTCCCTTTTTCTCCAAAATTATCGCAGCAAAGTCACTGCCTTTGCAGACGATATGGCATGCGCTTTTTCTAGTGATTTTGCTCTCAATCTTTCCGTCGACATAAATCATGATCTCGAAGTTCTTAGTCACTGGCTTAGAATGCACAAATTAGTCATAAGTAACAAGACTAAAATTATGTTTTTTAGTCATAGTGGCAATGAAGTAAGCTGTGGGTCCTTTTATTTTCATGGTGCTAGCTGTGATAGATTTAAGCACAGTGCTAATATTTGTAAATCAGAAGTTGTCTCGCAGACATTTTTCGAACAACAGACATGCTCTGACAAATGCTTTTATGTTGAAAATGTTTTTGACTTTAAATACCTGGGTGTTCAGCTGGACTGGAAAATGAGTTGGTCCGTCCACTCGAATGCACTTAAAAATTACCTTATGGCTGCCACAAGGCAATTTTATTTTTTAAAATCTTTTTGTTCATTGAAACTCCTTAAATGTATTTATTATAGCCTAGTGCATTCTAAATTGGAATATGGTATAGCTTCGTGGGGCGGTACTCACTATAACAAAATAGTTCCTCTTCTTGTATCGCAAAAACGTGTGATTCGTCTCATTTGCAACAAAAATCGATGGTCACCAAGCTTACTCCTATTTCGGGACCTGAACATTTTACCAATAAAACACCTATATTGTTATAAAGTTTTAAAAATTTTGTTGCAAGATCAGGCTATTTGCTAAGCAGAAGCTCATCTAGTTACCAACTTAGAGTCAATGAACAACATCTCGTGAATGTACCTCATCACCATTTGCAAATCTCTTCAAATTTTTATACGACCACTGCCCCAAGGCTTTTTAATAGATTACCTTTGCATACAAGGTGTATTCGAAATGAATCCATATTCCTCAAAAAAGTGAAACAATGGCTTCTAGATTTAGATTATAAAGACATTATAGACTTGTTTCGTGTGATGGTCTAGCTTTTCTCTTTGTTAAATTTTGTAATGACCCCACGCATGTATTCATATTCTTTTGTTTGCTCTTTACAATTTACTGTACCTAAATCTGCTTTCGCTTCTAGTTTCTATAAACTATAGACTGCAGATACTTTTTTAATTTATGTATTTTCACAGTTATGTATCGTTCATGTATTATAATGTTTTCTTAAAAAAGTAAAATAAACTAAACTAAACTAAACAAACGGTAAACCATCAGTTTGATCCGGGTCACCTATCCGGTCGAGTATCTCAACGGTCATCTATCCGTTCGAAGACTAGCAAACGGTAAGCCATCAGTTCGATTCCGGTCACCTATCCGGTCGAATATCTATCTCAGCGATTACCTATCCGTTCGAAGATTACCAAACGATCAACCATCAGTTCGATCCCGGTCACCTATCCGGTCGAATATCTATCTCAACGGTCACCTATCCGTTCGAAGATTACCAAACGGTAAACCATCAGTTCGATTCAGGCCACCTATCCGGTCGAATATATATCTCAACGGTCACCTATGCCTTCGAAGGTTACCAAACGGTAAACCATCAGTTCGATTCCGGTCACCTATCCGGTCGAATATCTATCTCAACGGTCGCCCATCCGTTCGAAGATTACCAAACGATCAACCATCAGTTCGATTCCGGTCACCAATCCGGTCGAACATCTATCTCAACGGTCACCTATCCAATCGAAGTTTACCAAACAATCAACCATCAGTTCGATTCCGGTCACCTATCCGGCCGAGTATCTATCTCAGCGATTACCTATCCGTTCGAAGATTACCAAACGATCAACCATCAGTTCGATTTCGGTCACTTATGCGGTCGAATATCTATCTCAACGGTCACCTATCTGTTCGAAGATTACCAAACGGTAAACCATCAGTTCGATTCGGGTCACCTATCCGGTCGAATATCTTAACGGTCACCCATCTGTTCGAAGATTATTAAACGGTAAACCATCAGTTCGATTCCGGTCACCTATCCGGTCGAATATCTATCTCAACGGTCACCTATCTGTTCGAAGATTACCAAACGGTAAACCATCAGTTCGATTCGGGTCACCTATCCGGTCGAATATCTTAACGGTCACCTATCTGTTCGAAGATTATTAAACGGTAAACCATCAGTTCGATTCCGGTCACCTATCCGGTCGAATATCTATCTCAACGGTCACCTATCCGTTCGAAGATTACCAAACGATCAACCATCAGTTCGAGTCCGGTCACCCATCCGGTCGAATATATATCTCAACGGTCACCTATCCGTTCGAAGATTACCAAACGATCAACCATCAGTTCGAGTCCGGTCACCTATCCGGTCGAATATCTATCTCAACGGTCACCTATCTGTTCGAAGATTACCAAACGGTAAACCATCAGTTCGATTCGGGTCACCTATCCGGTCGAATATCTTAACGGTCACCTATCTGTTCGAAGATTAGCAAACGGTAAACCATCAGTTCGATTCCGGTCACCTATCCGGTCGAATATCTATCTCAACGGTCACCTATCCGTTCGAAGATTACCAAACGATCAACCATCAGTTCGAGTCCGGTCACCTATCCGGTCGAATATATATCTCAATGGTCACCTATCTGTTCGAAGATTAGCAAACGGTAAACCATCAGTTCGATTCCGGTCACCTATCCGGTCGAATATCTATCTCAACGGTCACCTATCCGTTCGAAGATTACCAAACGATCAACCATCAGTTCGAGTCCGGTCACCTATCCGGTCGAATATATATCTCAATGGTCACCTATCCGTTCGAAGATTACCAAACGATCAACCATCAGTTCGATTCCGGTCACTTATTCGGTCGAATATCTATCTCAACGGTCACCCATCCGTTCGAAGATTACCAAACGATCAACCATCAGTTCGATTCCGGTCACCTATCCGGTCGAACATCTATCTCAACGGTCACCTATCCAATCGAAGATTACCAAACAATCAACCATCAGTTCGATTCCGGTCACCTATCCGGCCGAGTATCTATCTCAGCGATTACCTATCCGTTCGAAGATTACCAAACGATCAACCATCAGTTCGATTCCGGTCACTTATGCGGTCGAATATCTATCCCAACGGTCACCTATCCGTTCGAAGATTAGCAAACGGTAAGCCATCAGTTCGATTCCGGTCACCTATCCGGTCGAATATCTATCTCAACGGTCACCTATCCGTTCGCAGATTACCAAATGGTAAGCCATCAGTTCGATCCCGGTCACCTATCTGGTCGAATATTTATTTCAACGGTCACCTATCCGTTCGAAGATTACCAAACGATCAACCATCAATTCGATTCCGGTCACCTATCCGGGCGAATATCTATCTCAACGGTCACCTATCCGTTCGAAGATTACCAAACGGTAAACCTACAGTTCGGTTCCGGTCACCTATCCGGTCGAATATCTATCTCTACCGTCACCTATCCGTTCGAAGATTACCAAACGATAATCATCAGTTCGATTCCGGTCACCTATCCGGTCGAATATCTATCTCAACGGTCACCTATCCGTTCGAAGATTACTAAACGGTCAACCATCAGTCCGATTCCGGTCACCTATCCGGTCAAATATCTCAACGGTCACCTATCCGTTCGAAGATTAGCAAACGGTAAACCATCTGTTCGATTCCGGCCACCTATCCGGTCGAATATCTATCTCAACGGTCACCTATGCGTTCGAAGATTACCAAACGGTAAACCATCAGTTCGATTCCGGTCAACTATCCGGTCGAATATCTATCTCAACGGTCACCCATCCGTTCGAAGACTACCAAACGATCAACCATCAGTTCGATTCCGGTCACCTATCCGGTCGAACATCTATCTCAACGGTCACCCATCCATTCGAAGATTACCAAACGATCAACAATCAGTTCGATTCCGGTCACCTATCCGGCCGAGTATCTATCTCAACGGTCACCTATCCGTTCGAAGATTACCAAACGATCAACCATCAGTTCGATTCCAGTCACCTATCCGGTCGAATATCTATCTCAACGGTCATTTATCTGTTCGAAGATTACCAAACGATCAACCATCAGTTCGATTCCGGTCACCTATCCGGTCGAATATCTCAACGGTCACTTATCCGTTCGAAGATTAGCAAACGGTAAACCATCAGTTCGATTCGGGTCACCTATCCGGTCGAATATTTATCTCAACGGTCACCTATGCCTTCGAAGATTACCAAACGGTGAACATTCAGTTCGATTCCGGTCACCTATCCGGTCGAATATCTATCTCAACGGTCACCTATCCGTTCGAAGATTACCAAACGATCAACCATCAGTTCGATTCCGGTCACCTATCCGGTCGAACATCTATCTCAACGGTCACCTATCCGTTCGAAGATTACCAAATGGTAAACCATCAGTTCGATGACGGTCACCTATCCGGTCGAATATATATCTCAACGGTCACCTATCCGTTCGAAGACTACCAAACAATCAACCATCAGTTCGATTCCGGTCACCTATCCGGTCGAATATCTATCTCAACGGTCACCTATCCGTTCGAAGATTACCAAACGATCAACCATCAGTTCGAGTCCGGTCACCTATCCGGTCGAATATATATCTCAACGGTCACCTATCCGTTCGAAGATTACCAAACGGTAAACCATTAGTTCGATTACGGTCACCTATCCGGTCGAATATCTATCTCAACAGTCACCTATTCGTTCGAAGATTACCAAACGGTAAACCATCAGTTCGATTCCGGTCACCTATCCGGTCGAATATCTATCTCAACGGTCAGCTATCCGTTCGCAGATTACCAAATGGTAAACCATCAGTTCGATCCCGGTCACTTATCTGGTCGAATATTTATCTCAACGGTCACCTATCCGTTCGAAGATTCCCAAACGATCAACCATCAGTTCGATTCCGGTCACCTATCCGGTCGAATATCTATCTCAACGGTCACCTATCCAATCGAAGATTACCAAACGGTAAACCTTCAGTTCGGTTCCGGTCACCTATCCGGTCGAATATCTATCTCTACGGTCACCTATCCGTTCGAAGATTACCAAACGATAATCATCAGTTCGATTCCGGTCACCTATCCGGTCGAATATCTATCTCAACGGTCACCTATCCGTTCGCAGATTACCAAATGGTAAACCATCAGTTCGATCCCGGTCACTTATCTGGTCGAATATTTATCTCAACGGTCACCTATCCGTTCGAAGATTCCCAAACGATCAACCATCAGTTCGATTCCGGTCACCTATCCGGTCGAATATCTATCTCAACGGTCACCTATCAGTTCGAAGATTACCAAACGGTAAACATTCAGTTCGGTTCCGGTCACCTATCCGGTCGAATATCTATCTCTACGGTCACCTATCCGTTCGAAGATTACCAAACGATAATCATCAGTTCGATTCCGGTCACCTATCCGGTCGAATATCTATCTCAACGGTCACCTATCCGTTCGAAGATACCTAAACACTCAACCATCAGTCCGATTCCGGTCACCTATCCGGTCAAATATCTCAACGGTCACCTATCCGTTCGAAGATTAGCAAACGGTAAACCATCTGTTCGATTCCGGCCACCTATCCGGTCGAATATCTATCTCAACGGTCACCTATGCGTTCGAAGATTACCAAACGGTAAACCATCAGTTCGATTCCGGTCAACTATCCGGTCGAATATCTATCTCAACGGTCACCCATCCGTTCGAAGATTACCAAACGATCAACCATCAGTTCGATTCCGGTCACCTATGCGGTCGAATATCTATCTCAACGGTCACCTATCTGTTCGAAGATTACCAAACGGTAAACCATCAGTTCGACTCGGGTCACCTATCCGGTCTGTTCGAAGATTACCAAACGATCAACCATCAGTTCGATTCCGGTCACCTACCCGGTCGAATATCTCAACGGTCACCTATCCGTTTGAAGATTAGCAAACGGTAAACCATCAGTTCGATTCGGGTCCCCTATCCGGTCGAATATATCAACGATCACCTATCCGTTCGAAGATTAGCAAACGGTAAACCATCAGTTCGATTCCAGTCACCTATCCGGTCGAATATCTATCTCAACGGTCACCTATCCGTTCGAAGATTACCAAACGGTAAATCATCAGTTCGATTCCGGTCACCTATCCGGTCGAATATCTATCTCAACAGTCACCTATCCGTTCGAAGATTACCAAACGGTAAAAAATCAGATTGATCCGGGTCACCTATCCGGTCGAGTATCTCAACGGTCACCTATCCGTTCGAAGATTAGCAAACGATAAGCCATCAGTTCGATTCCGGTCACCTATCCGGTCGAATATCTATCTCAGCGATTACCTATCCGTTCGAAGATTACCAAACGATCAACCATCAGTTCGATCCCGGTCACCTATCCGGTCGAATATCTATCTCAACGGTCACCTATCCGTTCGAAGATTACCAAACGGTAAACCATCAGTTCGATTCAGGCCACCTATCCGGTCGAATATATACCTCAACGGTCACCTATGCCTTCGAAAGTTACCAAACGGTAAACCATCAGTTCGATTCCGGTCACCTATCCGGTCGAATATCTATCTCAACGGTCACCCATCCGTTCGAAGATTACCAAACGATCAACCATCAGTTCGATTCCGGTCACCTATCCGGTCGAACATCTATCTCAACGGTCACCTATCCAATCGAAGATTACCAAACAATCAACCATCAGTTCGATTCCGGTCACCTATCCGGCCGAGTATCTATCTCAGCGATTACCTCTCCGTTCGAAGATTACCAAACGATCAACCATCAGTTCGATTCCGGTCACTTATGCGGTCGAATATCTATCTCAACGGTCACCTATCTGTTCGAAGATTACCAAACGGTAAACCATCAGTTCGATTCGGGTCACCTATCCGGTCGAATATCTTAACGGTCACCTATCTGTTCGAAGATTAGCAAACGGTAAACCATCAGTTCGATTCCGGTCACCTATCCGGTCGAATATCTATCTCAACGTTCACCTATCCGTTCGAAGATTACCAAACGATCAACCATCAGTTCGAGTCCGGTCACCTATCCGGTCGAATATATATCTCAATGGTCACCTATCTGTTCGAAGATTAGCAAACGGTAAACCATCAGTTCGATTCCGGTCACCTATCCGGTCGAATATCTATCTCAACGGTCACCTATCTGTTCGAAGATTACCAAACGATCAGCCATCAGTTCGAGTCCGGTCACCTATCCGGTCGAATATATATCTCAATGGTCACCTATCCGTTCGAAGATTACCAAACGATCAACCATCAGTTCGATTCCGGTCACTTATGCGGTCGAATATCTATCTCAACGGTCACCCATCCGTTCGAAGATTACCAAACGATTAACCATCAGTTCGATTCCGGTCACCTATCCGGTCGAACATCTATCTCAACGGTCACCTATCCAATCGAAGATTACCAAACAATCAACCATCAGTTCGATTCCGGTCACCTATCCGGCCGAGTATCTATCTCAGCGATTACCTATCCGTTCGAAGATTACCAAACGATCAACCATCAGTTCGATTCCGGTCACTTATGCGGTCGAATATCTATCCCAACGGTCACCTATCCGTTCGAAGATTAGCAAACGGTAAGCCATCAGTTCGATTCCGGTCACCTATCCGGTCGAATATCTATCTCAACGGTCACCTATCCGTTCGCAGATTACCAAATGGTAAGCCATCAGTTCGATCCCGGTCACCTATCTGGTCGAATATTTATCTCAACGGTCACCTATCCGTTCGAAGATTACCAAACGATCAACCATCAATTCGATTCCGGTCACCTATCAGGTCGAATATCTATCTCAACGGTCACCTATCCGTTCGAAGATTACCAAACGGTAAACCTACAGTTCGGTTCCGGTCACCTATCCGGTCGAATATCTATCTCTACCGTCACCTATCCGTTCGAAGACTACCAAACGATAATCATCAGTTCGATTCCGGTCACCTATCCGGTCGAATATCTATCTCAACGGTCACCTTTCCGTTCGAAGATTACTAAACGGTAAACCATCAGTCCGATTCCGGTCACCTATCCGGTCAAATATCTCAACGGTCACCTATCCGTTCGAAGATTAGCAAACGGTAAACCATCTGTTCGATTCCGGCCACCTATCCGGTCGAATATCTATCTCAACGGTCACCTATGCGTTCGAAGATTACCAAACGGTAAACCATCAGTTCGATTCCGGTCAACCATCCGGTCGAATATCTATCTCAACGGTCACCCATCCGTTCGAAGACTACCAAACGATCAACCATCAGTTCGATTCCGGTCACCTATCCGGTCGAACATCTATCTCAACGGTCACCCATCCATTCGAAGATTACCAAACGATCAACAATCAGTTCGATTCCGGTCACCTATCCGGCCGAGTATCTATCTCAGCGATCACCTATCCGTTCGAAGATTACCAAACGATCAACCATCAGTTCGATTCCAGTCACCTATCCGGTCGAATATCTATCTCAACGGTCATTTATCTGTTCGAAGATTACCAAACGATCAACCATCAGTTCGATTCCGGTCACCTATCCGGTCGAATATCTCAACGGTCACCTATCCGTTCGAAGATTAGCAAACGGTAAACCATCAGTTCGATTCGGGTCACCTATCCGGTCGAATATTTATCTCAACGGTCACCTATGCGTTCGAAGATTACCAAACGGTGAACATTCAGTTCGATTCCGGTCACCTATCCGGTCGAATATCTATCTCAACGGTCACCTATCCGTCCGAAGATTACCAAACGATCAACCATCAGTTCGATTCCGGTCACCTATCCGGCCGAGTATCTATCTCAGCGATCACCTATCCGTTCGAAGATTACCAAACGATCAACCATCAGTTCGATTCCAGTCACCTATCCGGTCGAATATCTATCTCAACGGTCACTTATCTGTTCGAAGATTACCAAACGATCAACCATCAGTTCGATTCCGGTCACCTATCCGGTCGAATATCTCAACGGTCACCTATCCGTTCGAAGATTACCAAACGGTAAACCATCAGATTGATCCGGGTCACCTATCCGGTCGAGTATCTCAACGGTCACCTATCCGTTCGAAGATTACCAAACGGTAAACCATCAGTTCGATTACGGTCACCTATCCGGTCGAATATCTATCTCAACAGTCACCTATTCGTTCGAAGATTACCAAACGGTAAACCATCAGTTCGATTCCGGTCACCTATCCGGTCGAATATCTATCTCAACGGTCACCTATCCGTCCGCAGATTACCAAATGGTAAACCATCAGTTCGATCCCGGTCACTTATCTGGTCGAATATTTATCTCAACGGTCACCTATCCGTTCGAAGATTCCCAAACGATCAACCATCAGTTCGATTCCGGTCACCTATCCGTTCGAATATCTATCTCAACGGTCACCTATCCGTTCGAAGATTACCAAACGATCAACCATCAGTTCGAGTCCGGTCACCTATCCGGTCGAATATATATCTCAATGGTCACCTATCTGTTCGAAGATTAGCAAACGGTAAACCATCAGTTCGATTCCGGTCACCTATCCGGTCGAATATCTATCTCAACGGTCACCTATCTGTTCGAAGATTACCAAACGATCAGCCATCAGTTCGAGTCCGGTCACCTATCCGGTCGAATATATATCTCAATGGTCACCTATCCGTTCGAAGATTACCAAACGGTCAACCATCAGTTCGATTCCGGTCACTTATGCGGTCGAATATCTATCTCAACGGTCACCCATCCGTTCGAAGATTACCAAACGATTAACCATCAGTTCGATTCCGGTCACCTATCCGGTCGAACATCTATCTCAACGGTCACCTATCCAATCGAAGATTACCAAACAATCAACCATCAGTTCGATTCCGGTCACCTATCCGGCCGAGTATCTATCTCAGCGATTACCTATCCGTTCGAAGATTACCAAACGATCAACCATCAGTTCGATTCCGGTCACTTATGCGGTCGAATATCTATCCCAACGGTCACCTATCCGTTCGAAGATTAGCAAACGGTAAGCCATCAGTTCGATTCCGGTCACCTATCCGGTCGAATATCTATCTCAACGGTCACCTATCCGTTCGCAGATTACCAAATGGTAAGCCATCAGTTCGATCCCGGTCACCTATCTGGTCGAATATTTATCTCAACGGTCACCTATCCGTTCGAAGATTACCAAACGATCAACCATCAATTCGATTCCGGTCACCTATCAGGTCGAATATCTATCTCAACGGTCACCTATCCGTTCGAAGATTACCAAACGGTAAACCTACAGTTCGGTTCCGGTCACCTATCCGGTCGAATATCTATCTCTACCGTCACCTATCCGTTCGAAGACTACCAAACGATAATCATCAGTTCGATTCCGGTCACCTATCCGGTCGAATATCTATCTCAACGGTCACCTTTCCGTTCGAAGATTACTAAACGGTAAACCATCAGTCCGATTCCGGTCACCTATCCGGTCAAATATCTCAACGGTCACCTATCCGTTCGAAGATTAGCAAACGGTAAACCATCTGTTCGATTCCGGCCACCTATCCGGTCGAATATCTATCTCAACGGTCACCTATGCGTTCGAAGATTACCAAACGGTAAACCATCAGTTCGATTCCGGTCAACTATCCGGTCGAATATCTATCTCAACGGTCACCCATCCGTTCGAAGACTACCAAACGATCAACCATCAGTTCGATTCCGGTCACCTATCCGGTCGAACATCTATCTCAACGGTCACCCATCCATTCGAAGATTACCAAACGATCAACAATCAGTTCGATTCCGGTCACCTATCCGGCCGAGTATCTATCTCAGCGATCACCTATCCGTTCGAAGATTACCAAACGATCAACCATCAGTTCGATTCCAGTCACCTATCCGGTCGAATATCTATCTCAACGGTCATTTATCTGTTCGAAGATTACCAAACGATCAACCATCAGTTCGATTCCGGTCACCTATCCGGTCGAATATCTCAACGGTCACCTATCCGTTCGAAGATTAGCAAACGGTAAACCATCAGTTCGATTCGGGTCACCTATCCGGTCGAATATTTATCTCAACGGTCACCTATGCGTTCGAAGATTACCAAACGGTGAACATTCAGTTCGATTCCGGTCACCTATCCGGTCGAATATCTATCTCAACGGTCACCTATCCGTCCGAAGATTACCAAACGATCAACCATCAGTTCGATTCCGGTCACCTATCCGGCCGAGTATCTATCTCAGCGATCACCTATCCGTTCGAAGATTACCAAACGATCAACCATCAGTTCGATTCCAGTCACCTATCCGGTCGAATATCTATCTCAACGGTCACTTATCTGTTCGAAGATTACCAAACGATCAACCATCAGTTCGATTCCGGTCACCTATCCGGTCGAATATCTCAACGGTCACCTATCCGTTCGAAGATTACCAAACGGTAAACCATCAGATTGATCCGGGTCACCTATCCGGTCGAGTATCTCAACGGTCACCTATCCGTTCGAAGATTACCAAACGGTAAACCATCAGTTCGATTACGGTCACCTATCCGGTCGAATATCTATCTCAACAGTCACCTATTCGTTCGAAGATTACCAAACGGTAAACCATCAGTTCGATTCCGGTCACCTATCCGGTCGAATATCTATCTCAACGGTCACCTATCCGTCCGCAGATTACCAAATGGTAAACCATCAGTTCGATCCCGGTCACTTATCTGGTCGAATATTTATCTCAACGGTCACCTATCCGTTCGAAGATTCCCAAACGATCAACCATCAGTTCGATTCCGGTCACCTATCCGGTCGAATATCTATCTCAACGGTCACCTATCCGTTCGAAGATTACCAAACGGTAAACCTTCAGTTCGGTTCCGGTCACCTATCCGGTCGAATATCTATCTCTACGGTCACCTATCCGTTCGAAGATTACCAAACGATAATCATCAGTTCGATTCCGGTCACCTATCCGGTCGAATATCTATCCCAACGGTCACCTATCCGTTCGCAGATTACCAAATGGTAAACCATCAGTTCGATCCCGGTCACTTATCTGGTCGAATATTTATCTCAACGGTCACCTATCCGTTCGAAGATTCCCAAACGATCAACCATCAGTTCGATTCCGGTCACCTATCCGGTCGAATATCTATCTCAACGGTCACCTATCCGTTCGAAGATTACCAAACGGTAAACATTCAGTTCGGTTCCGGTCACCTATCCGGTCGAATATCTATCTCTACGGTCACCTATCCGTTCGAAGATTACCAAACGAGAAATCATCAGTTCGATTCCGGTCACCTATCCGGTCGAATATCTATCTCAACGGTCACCTATCCGTTCGAAGATACCTAAACACTCAACCATCAGTCCGATTCCGGTCACCTATCCGGTCAAATATCTCAACGGTCACCTATCCGTTCGAAGATTGGCAAACGGTAAACCATCTGTTCGATTCCGGCCACCTATCCGGTCGAATATCTATCTCAACGGTCACCTATGCGTTCGAAGATTACCAAACGGTAAACCATCAGTTCGATTCCGGTCAACTATCCGGTCGAATATCTATCTCAACGGTCACCCATCCGTTCGAAGATTACCAAACGATCAACCATCAGTTCGATTCCGGTCACCTATCCGGTCGAACATCTATCTCAACGGTCACCCATCCGTTCGAAGATTACCAAACGATCAACCATCAGTTCGATTCCGGTCACCTATCCGGCCGAGTATCTATCTCAGCGATCACCTATCCGTTCGAAGATTACCAAACGATCAACCATCAGTTCGATTCCAGTCACCTATCCGGTCGAATATCTATCTCAACGGTCACTTATCTGTTCGAAGATTACCTAACGATCAACCATCAGTTCGATTCCGGTCACCTATCCGGTCGAATATCTCAACGGTCACCTATCCGTTCGAAGATTAGCAAACGGCAAACCATCAGTTCGATTCGGGTCACCTATCCGGTCGAATATTTATCTCAACGGTCACCTATGCGTTCGAAGATTACCAAACGGTGAACATTCAGTTCGATTCCGGTCACCTATCCGGTCGAATATCTATCTCAACGGTCACCTATCCGTTCGAAGATTACCAAACGATCAACCATCAGTTCGATTCCGGTCACCTATCCGGTCGAATATCTATCTCAACGGTCACCTATCCGTTCGAAGATTACCAAACGATCAACCATCAGTTCGATTCCGGTCACCTATGCGGTCGAATATCTATCTCAACGGTCACCTATCTGTTCGAAGATTACCAAACGGTAAACCATCAGGTCGACTCGGGTCACCTATCCGGTCTGTTCGAAGATTACCAAACGATCAACCATCAGTTCGATTCCGGTCACCTACCCGGTCGAATATCTCAACGGTCACCTATCCGTTCGAAGATTAGCAAACGGTAAACCATCAGTTCGATTCGGGTCACCTATCCGGTCGAATATCTCAACGATCACCTATCCGTTCGAAGATTAGCAAACGGCAAACCATCAGTTCGATTCGGGTCACCTATCCGGTCGAATATTTATCTCAACGGTCACCTATGCGTTCGAAGATTACCAAACGGTGAACATTCAGTTCGATTCCGGTCACCTATCCGGTCGAATATCTATCTCAACGGTCACCTATCCGTTCGAAGATTACCAAACGATCAACCATCAGTTCGATTCCGGTCACCTATCCGGTCGAATATCTATCTCAACGGTCACCTATCCGTTCGAAGATTACCAAACGATCAACCATCAGTTCGATTCCGGTCACCTATGCGGTCGAATATCTATCTCAACGGTCACCTATCTGTTCGAAGATTACCAAACGGTAAACCATCAGTTCGACTCGGGTCACCTATCCGGTCTGTTCGAAGATTACCAAACGATCAACCATCAGTTCGATTCCGGTCACCTACCCGGTCGAATATCTCAACGGTCACCTATCCGTTCGAAGATTAGCAAACGGTAAACCATCAGTTCGATTCCGGTCACCTATCCGGTCGAATATCTATCTCAACGGTCACCTATCCGTTCGAAGATACCTAAACACTCAACCATCAGTCCGATTCCGGTCACCTATCCGGTCAAATATCTCAACGGTCACCTATCCGTTCGAAGATTGGCAAACGGTAAACCATCTGTTCGATTCCGGCCACCTATCCGGTCGAATATCTATCTCAACGGTCACCTATGCGTTCGAAGATTACCAAACGGTAAACCATCAGTTCGATTCCGGTCAACTATCCGGTCGAATATCTATCTCAACGGTCACCCATCCGTTCGAAGATTACCAAACGATCAACCATCAGTTCGATTCCGGTCACCTATCCGGTCGAACATCTATCTCAACGGTCACCCATCCGTTCGAAGATTACCAAACGATCAACCATCAGTTCGATTCCGGTCACCTATCCGGCCGAGTATCTATCTCAGCGATCACCTATCCGTTCGAAGATTACCAAACGATCAACCATCAGTTCGATTCCAGTCACCTATCCGGTCGAATATCTATCTCAACGGTCACTTATCTGTTCGAAGATTACCAAACGATCAACCATCAGTTCGATTCCGGTCACCTATCCGGTCGAATATCTCAACGGTCACCTATCCGTTCGAAGATTAGCAAACGGCAAACCATCAGTTCGATTCGGGTCACCTATCCGGTCGAATATTTATCTCAACGGTCACCTATGCGTTCGAAGATTACCAAACGGTGAACATTCAGTTCGATTCCGGTCACCTATCCGGTCGAATATCTATCTCAACGGTCACCTATCCGTTCGAAGATTACCAAACGATCAACCATCAGTTCGATTCCGGTCACCTATCCGGTCGAATATCTATCTCAACGGTCACCTATCCGTTCGAAGATTACCAAACGATCAACCATCAGTTCGATTCCGGTCACCTATGCGGTCGAATATCTATCTCAACGGTCACCTATCTGTTCGAAGATTACCAAACGGTAAACCATCAGTTCGACTCGGGTCACCTATCCGGTCTGTTCGAAGATTACCAAACGATCAACCATCCGTTCGATTCCGGTCACCTACCCGGTCGAATATCTCAACGGTCACCTATCCGTTCGAAGATTAGCAAACGGTAAACCATCAGTTCGATTCGGGTCACCTATCCGGTCGAATATCTCAACGATCACCTATCCGTTCGAAGATTAGTGTTGCAGAACAACATACAACATGAAAATCACCGAAGGTGCAGTTGCCGTCGGCAATTTGCATTTAGTGCAAAAGAGTCAAAGGCCGACGGCAAAACACAAACCATCGAATTCTGGGAGGCCAGAAGTGGAACAAAATCCACAAGTTCCACATGGGTGAGCGCAAAGGCGCAGGGATTATTGGCCCCTCCCACTTGCACATATGTATGCTCACAGCATGTGTGTGACCGAGTTGGCTTCCACAATGTGGGGTGAATGACCCCCAACGGTGACGATCAGCTGTTTGGGTGGAAGCCGTACGTATAACACCTCTTGTGGAGGACTTACGGTGGGCAGATTCTTTTATTTAAGACGGCTGGAAATCGACTTATAGACACATTACGATTTTACGTACGACTGCCTACGTCGTTACTCTCATTTGGTTTCTTACGTACGACTGCCTACGTCGTTAATATAAATCAATCGGCTTACTACGTACGACTGCCTACGTCGTTAAACTAAATATAATTGTCCATACGACTGTAACGTTCTTAGTAGAAATTACATATAGTGATAATAAACAATTGTTAACGATTTTGACATTTTTGAGTTTTATTGGTGCGGTTTATGCGGTGAAGTCCGCCAATTTAAGACACTTTTTTGCAAGTATCCGTGGCGATACAGTTTGGTCCTTCGAGCCGGATTTTTGAAAGCGGCAGTGAAAGTTTATTTAATTGAATAAATAGCAACGCGTGTGAACTGCAATCGTTTTAATTAAAATAAATTACGCGAGTGAAACCAATTAGACGACAGCATTGGAAACAACATAACCGCAACGAAGGAAGTTCACATCGTTGGAGCAACACGAATAATCAGGTGTGTGGCACTTCTTATAACCCTTTTGAAAATAAATATTGTATTACATTTATAAAATAAGAGTGTGGCGTGATTCTCGTGGTTGACTTGAACTCATCGGCTAAAATGAGCAAAAGTAAAGTCGCGAATTTGATAGAAGCGATTCAAACGATCGCACAAGATATCAGTGCCGATTATGAGGCATATGAGCGGTTAGAGAGCTTTAAAACCTCGGTCCATATGATCAAGGCGCGGTTATCAAACCTAGAAGCATCCTTTGATGAAGCAAGAGCTGTCCATCAAAAGATTATCGAAGCTCCCAGCGAAGAACAAAAGTGTAGTTACATGGAGGCACTTACGTTCCATAAATTGAAGGAACTGTTCTTCCAGTACTCTTGCGAATTGAAGGAGCAGTTACCTTCCGTTGAAGATCAACCTGATTCGAAATCGTCGGTACCGTCGGTCGATTTAAAGCTTCCTCCCATGAAATTACCTACCTTTGATGGCTCTTTGCAATTGTGGCCAGAGTTCAAAGGGTTGTTCGAGGGATTAATAAATTCGAACACCTCGATTTCTGATGCACACAAGCTGCATTATCTGAAAGGTAGCCTAACTGGTGAGGCGGCACGTTTACTGCGGAACACCGACACCAATTTCGATTCCGCATGGGCAATCCTTGTAAAGAGGTACCAGAACATCCGATTGTTGAAGGACAATCAATTCAAATTGTTATTCAATCATCCAAAGGTCCATGACGAATCGGCGAACGATCTTAAGGCGTTGTTGGATACGGCAAATGAAGCCAGGCATTCACTTAAGAATCTTGGAGTGCTTGTGGACTCATGGCAAGATGTGCTCGTATTTCACATGGTACAGAAACTTCCAACTATCACTCGAGGACAGTGGGAAGCTCATATATCGAATCATCCTGATTACCCCACCTATAATACTTTAGAAGACTTCATTTTGATGAGAGCTAGGACTCTGGAAGTTATGGGACAGCCCATTTCAACCTTATCTCCATCCAAAGCTAGGGGTCGTTAGGAGCAATTCAGGTTCATAATGTGTCCACTTCAAAATGTTCAATGTGTCAGGGATCCCACTCGGTGAGTCATTGCTTCAAGTTCAAGGCTCTGAACGTAAGGAAAAGGCTAGAACTTGTGAAGACGAGGAAATTGTGTTTCAATTGCCTATCAAACACTCATTTTACCCAGAACTGCACGAGTAATTTCACGTGTTCTACTTGCCAACAAAAACACCACTCCCTACTGCATACAACTGAACAAGCAAACGCAATGCACGTCCAACCACGCGATCATATTAGAGCTGGTTCATCACCAGTTCAGACTATCCCCTCTTCCCAGCACCCCAGTCAACAAGGCACTTCAGGAACCTCGCCATATTACAATGGAACTACTGCAGCATACAACACGACAATAGCCGAAACCGCACGGGTTCTTCTGGCTACTGCCCTCATCAAAGTATTTAGCGTTGAGGGTCACCCAATTGTGCTGCGAGCGCTGTTAGATCCTGGACCGGAGGCTTCCTTCATTAGTGAGTCGGCTGTTCAGCTGTTACGCCTACAAAGGGAAAGGAGTAGTGTTAGGATTCTCGGTGTAGGAGAATCAAGGGTAAGCACATCCAAACACAGGGTCTCGTTAACATTAATGTCCAATGTTAACGAAAGGTTTAGGTTGAATCTTAAGGCATGGGTTTTACCCAAACTTACGGCAATGCTGCCCAGGTATAGCATGCCTCATGCAGACTGGAATCACATTCAAAATCTCAAGCTCGCTGATCCAATGTACAATCAGCCAGGCAAAATTGATGTTTTACTGGGAAGCGATTGCTATCCAGACATCATCGTTAATGGACTCATCAAGGGAGAACCAGGGACACCCATGGCTCAGAGAACAGAGCTGGGATGGGTTTTGTCTGGAAGAATTTCGTCACTTCATCACCCCCAAATAACATCTCTACACATGACCATAGAAGATCAAGGTTTGGAAAAAATGCATCAGAATTTTGGGGAACTCGAGGAAGTCCAGGGAGTAAGATCGTTGTTTGCAGAAGAGGAGACATGTGAGACGCACTTCATTCAAACGCATCGGCGCCAAGATGACGGAAGATACATCGTGGAGCTGCCCTTCAAGGAAGGTGCGCGTCCTATACTTGGACTATCACAACGGTCGGCCTTTCAACGATTCCTACAATTGGAAAGGAGGTTTGAACGTCGTCCATCATTTTACAATGAATATAAAGGTGTGGTCGAGGACTACAAGACACTAAAGCACATGACCGAGATAGATCCCAGCACTCTTACAAATGCGCACTATTACATTCCTCATCATGCAGTAATGAAAGAGTCGAGTTCGACGACGAAGCTTCGGATCTTTTTCGATGCGTCTTGCAAATCGTCTGATAGAACATCACTCAACGATCATTTATGCATCGGCCCGAGATTACGGGATGATATCGTAAATCACCTCGCACGTTGTAGGAAACATAAAATTGCGCTTGCAGCTGATATCGCAAGGATGTATAGGCAAATTAGGGTGTCAGCGGAAGATGCAGCCTATCAATTAATTTTGTGGAGAGATGTTGAGGGAGGGGATATTAAAACATATCGTCTCAACACAGTCACATTCGGATCTTCTTCGGCTCCATATTTAGCGGTCCAGACGCTTCAACAACTCGCGACTGACGAACAGCGAAACTATCCACTTCCTTCTGACATCGCCAGGAAAAACTTCTACGTCGATGACTTGATTCACGGTGCAGACTCAGAAGAGGAAGCTATCCAAATGCAGTCACAGCTCACTCAACTGCTGAAACGAGGGGGGTTTCCATTACGGAAATGGGTAAGCAATAGCGCTAAGCTGTTGGAGTCCACTCCAATAGAGGAAAGAGAGGTCAAGCTACCTCTTTCATTCGATAAAGGAAACACCGTCAAGACTTTAGGGATCCAATGGCATCCTGCGTCCGACAACCTTACATCCAAAATAGCATTAAGGGACCTCGCGAAGACTACGAAGCGGACGCTCCTGTCAGACATCGCCCGACTTCACGATCCAATGGGATGGATCTCTCCTTGCATTATTTTGGGTAAGATTCGAATGCTTCCACAAAGGCTAGTAGGATACAAGCAATGGTGGCAAGGTGCGGCGTTTCTCGAAACCTTTGATTGTCAACAGCAACCGGAACAGAAGATCGCAGCGACGGATTTGGAGTTGAGAACATCAAAACCTTCAAGAGCTAAGGGCGACGTGATCACACCTGGGTACCCGTCCAGACATCCTTTTCAGCTCTGCGTTCATGTCGCCACGACTGAAGTCGATAAGCTCTTAGGTCATTTCTCATCGTTCCGGAAACTACTTCGAGCTACCGCATACTGGCTTCGATTTTTCTCAAACTTGCGAGACAAAGCAAAGGGCAATCCAATCCAACTAACAGGGCCACTGTCTCCTAACGAGATTACATCGGCTCGAATGCGATTGATTTGTATCATTCAGCACGAATTCTTCGCCGAAGAAATATTAAGTATATCCCGTCACCAAATAGTGTCAAAGAAAAGTAAATTGGCACGACTTTCACCAATCATCGACAAAACTGGGTTGCTAAGAGTGGGGGGTCGCTTAGAGAACGCAAATCTATCATATGCACAACGTCATCTAATCATACTAACATCGCACAATATTCTCACATCACTGATAATTCTGGATACACATTTGAAGACTCTCCATGGTGGCCAGCAGCTCATGATGACAACGTTGCGATCGGAGTATTGGGTATTGCAACCAAACGAAAATGTTAAGGTAGGACAAATGGTGCTTTTACCAGACGAGACGCCACTCACACTTTGGCGATTGGGTAAAATTACAGAGGTGCATTCAGGTGCAGATGGAAAAATCCGTGTGGTCACGGTCCGAACCGCGAATGCGTCGATCAAGCGTCCCATAACCAAGCTCTGCCTTTTACCCACAAGCGAATAAATGTTCATAACACGCATCCGCCAATACACTAAATAATCCACTATTTTTTTTTTCCCTCAATGATAACATTTTTTATTCAAATGAATTATAATTAAACTGATTTAAATATATTATTAATAATCCATTATTGCCATACACCTTCCATTAAATCTTCTATTCTCCTTACATGCCACGTCAAAACGTCGATGAAGTTCCAGCTCAAATATCACAAGGAGCAAGGTGACACACGAGGAGCAGCAGGTTTTCAAATCCAATCACCTTTTCCCGAGGGCGGCAGGATGTTGCAGAACAACATACAACATGAAAATCACCGAAGGTGCAGTTGCCGTCGGCAATTTGCATTTAGTGCAAAAGAGTCAAAGGCCGACGGCAAAACACAAACCATCGAATTCTGGGAGGCCAGAAGTGGAACAAAATCCACAAGTTCCACATGGGTGAGCGCAAAGGCGCAGGGATTATTGGCCCCTCCCACTTGCACATATGTATGCTCACAGCATGTGTGTGACCGAGTTGGCTTCCACAATGTGGGGTGAATGACCCCCAACGGTGACGATCAGCTGTTTGGGTGGAAGCCGTACGTATAACACCTCTTGTGGAGGACTTACGGTGGGCAGATTCTTTTATTTAAGACGGCTGGAAATCGACTTATAGACACATTACGATTTTACGTACGACTGCCTACGTCGTTACTCTCATTTGGTTTCTTACGTACGACTGCCTACGTCGTTAATATAAATCAATCGGCTTACTACGTACGACTGCCTACGTCGTTAAACTAAATATAATTGTCCATACGACTGTAACGTTCTTAGTAGAAATTACATATAGTGATAATAAACAATTGTTAACGATTTTGACATTTTTGAGTTTTATTGGTGCGGTTTATGCGGTGAAGTCCGCCAATTTAAGACACTTTTTTGCAAGTATCCGTGGCGATACAGTTTGGTCCTTCGAGCCGGATTTTTGAAAGCGGCAGTGAAAGTTTATTTAATTGAATAAATAGCAACGCGTGTGAACTGCAATCGTTTTAATTAAAATAAATTACGCGAGTGAAACCAATTAGACGACAGCATTGGAAACAACATAACCGCAACGAAGGAAGTTCACATCGTTGGAGCAACACGAATAATCAGGTGTGTGGCACTTCTTATAACCCTTTTGAAAATAAATATTGTATTACATTTATAAAATAAGAGTGTGGCGTGATTCTCGTGGTTGACTTGAACTCATCGGCTAAAATGAGCAAAAGTAAAGTCGCGAATTTGATAGAAGCGATTCAAACGATCGCACAAGATATCAGTGCCGATTATGAGGCATATGAGCGGTTAGAGAGCTTTAAAACCTCGGTCCATATGATCAAGGCGCGGTTATCAAACCTAGAAGCATCCTTTGATGAAGCAAGAGCTGTCCATCAAAAGATTATCGAAGCTCCCAGCGAAGAACAAAAGTGTAGTTACATGGAGGCACTTACGTTCCATAAATTGAAGGAACTGTTCTTCCAGTACTCTTGCGAATTGAAGGAGCAGTTACCTTCCGTTGAAGATCAACCTGATTCGAAATCGTCGGTACCGTCGGTCGATTTAAAGCTTCCTCCCATGAAATTACCTACCTTTGATGGCTCTTTGCAATTGTGGCCAGAGTTCAAAGGGTTGTTCGAGGGATTAATAAATTCGAACACCTCGATTTCTGATGCACACAAGCTGCATTATCTGAAAGGTAGCCTAACTGGTGAGGCGGCACGTTTACTGCGGAACACCGACACCAATTTCGATTCCGCATGGGCAATCCTTGTAAAGAGGTACCAGAACATCCGATTGTTGAAGGACAATCAATTCAAATTGTTATTCAATCATCCAAAGGTCCATGACGAATCGGCGAACGATCTTAAGGCGTTGTTGGATACGGCAAATGAAGCCAGGCATTCACTTAAGAATCTTGGAGTGCTTGTGGACTCATGGCAAGATGTGCTCGTATTTCACATGGTACAGAAACTTCCAACTATCACTCGAGGACAGTGGGAAGCTCATATATCGAATCATCCTGATTACCCCACCTATAATACTTTAGAAGACTTCATTTTGATGAGAGCTAGGACTCTGGAAGTTATGGGACAGCCCATTTCAACCTTATCTCCATCCAAAGCTAGGGGTCGTTAGGAGCAATTCAGGTTCATAATGTGTCCACTTCAAAATGTTCAATGTGTCAGGGATCCCACTCGGTGAGTCATTGCTTCAAGTTCAAGGCTCTGAACGTAAGGAAAAGGCTAGAACTTGTGAAGACGAGGAAATTGTGTTTCAATTGCCTATCAAACACTCATTTTACCCAGAACTGCACGAGTAATTTCACGTGTTCTACTTGCCAACAAAAACACCACTCCCTACTGCATACAACTGAACAAGCAAACGCAATGCACGTCCAACCACGCGATCATATTAGAGCTGGTTCATCACCAGTTCAGACTATCCCCTCTTCCCAGCACCCCAGTCAACAAGGCACTTCAGGAACCTCGCCATATTACAATGGAACTACTGCAGCATACAACACGACAATAGCCGAAACCGCACGGGTTCTTCTGGCTACTGCCCTCATCAAAGTATTTAGCGTTGAGGGTCACCCAATTGTGCTGCGAGCGCTGTTAGATCCTGGACCGGAGGCTTCCTTCATTAGTGAGTCGGCTGTTCAGCTGTTACGCCTACAAAGGGAAAGGAGTAGTGTTAGGATTCTCGGTGTAGGAGAATCAAGGGTAAGCACATCCAAACACAGGGTCTCGTTAACATTAATGTCCAATGTTAACGAAAGGTTTAGGTTGAATCTTAAGGCATGGGTTTTACCCAAACTTACGGCAATGCTGCCCAGGTATAGCATGCCTCATGCAGACTGGAATCACATTCAAAATCTCAAGCTCGCTGATCCAATGTACAATCAGCCAGGCAAAATTGATGTTTTACTGGGAAGCGATTGCTATCCAGACATCATCGTTAATGGACTCATCAAGGGAGAACCAGGGACACCCATGGCTCAGAGAACAGAGCTGGGATGGGTTTTGTCTGGAAGAATTTCGTCACTTCATCACCCCCAAATAACATCTCTACACATGACCATAGAAGATCAAGGTTTGGAAAAAATGCATCAGAATTTTGGGGAACTCGAGGAAGTCCAGGGAGTAAGATCGTTGTTTGCAGAAGAGGAGACATGTGAGACGCACTTCATTCAAACGCATCGGCGCCAAGATGACGGAAGATACATCGTGGAGCTGCCCTTCAAGGAAGGTGCGCGTCCTATACTTGGACTATCACAACGGTCGGCCTTTCAACGATTCCTACAATTGGAAAGGAGGTTTGAACGTCGTCCATCATTTTACAATGAATATAAAGGTGTGGTCGAGGACTACAAGACACTAAAGCACATGACCGAGATAGATCCCAGCACTCTTACAAATGCGCACTATTACATTCCTCATCATGCAGTAATGAAAGAGTCGAGTTCGACGACGAAGCTTCGGATCTTTTTCGATGCGTCTTGCAAATCGTCTGATAGAACATCACTCAACGATCATTTATGCATCGGCCCGAGATTACGGGATGATATCGTAAATCACCTCGCACGTTGTAGGAAACATAAAATTGCGCTTGCAGCTGATATCGCAAGGATGTATAGGCAAATTAGGGTGTCAGCGGAAGATGCAGCCTATCAATTAATTTTGTGGAGAGATGTTGAGGGAGGGGATATTAAAACATATCGTCTCAACACAGTCACATTCGGATCTTCTTCGGCTCCATATTTAGCGGTCCAGACGCTTCAACAACTCGCGACTGACGAACAGCGAAACTATCCACTTCCTTCTGACATCGCCAGGAAAAACTTCTACGTCGATGACTTGATTCACGGTGCAGACTCAGAAGAGGAAGCTATCCAAATGCAGTCACAGCTCACTCAACTGCTGAAACGAGGGGGGTTTCCATTACGGAAATGGGTAAGCAATAGCGCTAAGCTGTTGGAGTCCACTCCAATAGAGGAAAGAGAGGTCAAGCTACCTCTTTCATTCGATAAAGGAAACACCGTCAAGACTTTAGGGATCCAATGGCATCCTGCGTCCGACAACCTTACATCCAAAATAGCATTAAGGGACCTCGCGAAGACTACGAAGCGGACGCTCCTGTCAGACATCGCCCGACTTCACGATCCAATGGGATGGATCTCTCCTTGCATTATTTTGGGTAAGATTCGAATGCTTCCACAAAGGCTAGTAGGATACAAGCAATGGTGGCAAGGTGCGGCGTTTCTCGAAACCTTTGATTGTCAACAGCAACCGGAACAGAAGATCGCAGCGACGGATTTGGAGTTGAGAACATCAAAACCTTCAAGAGCTAAGGGCGACGTGATCACACCTGGGTACCCGTCCAGACATCCTTTTCAGCTCTGCGTTCATGTCGCCACGACTGAAGTCGATAAGCTCTTAGGTCATTTCTCATCGTTCCGGAAACTACTTCGAGCTACCGCATACTGGCTTCGATTTTTCTCAAACTTGCGAGACAAAGCAAAGGGCAATCCAATCCAACTAACAGGGCCACTGTCTCCTAACGAGATTACATCGGCTCGAATGCGATTGATTTGTATCATTCAGCACGAATTCTTCGCCGAAGAAATATTAAGTATATCCCGTCACCAAATAGTGTCAAAGAAAAGTAAATTGGCACGACTTTCACCAATCATCGACAAAACTGGGTTGCTAAGAGTGGGGGGTCGCTTAGAGAACGCAAATCTATCATATGCACAACGTCATCTAATCATACTAACATCGCACAATATTCTCACATCACTGATAATTCTGGATACACATTTGAAGACTCTCCATGGTGGCCAGCAGCTCATGATGACAACGTTGCGATCGGAGTATTGGGTATTGCAACCAAACGAAAATGTTAAGGTAGGACAAATGGTGCTTTTACCAGACGAGACGCCACTCACACTTTGGCGATTGGGTAAAATTACAGAGGTGCATTCAGGTGCAGATGGAAAAATCCGTGTGGTCACGGTCCGAACCGCGAATGCGTCGATCAAGCGTCCCATAACCAAGCTCTGCCTTTTACCCACAAGCGAATAAATGTTCATAACACGCATCCGCCAATACACTAAATAATCCACTATTTTTTTTTTTCCCTCAATGATAACATTTTTTATTCAAATGAATTATAATTAAACTGATTTAAATATATTATTAATAATCCATTATTGCCATACACCTTCCATTAAATCTTCTATTCTCCTTACATGCCACGTCAAAACGTCGATGAAGTTCCAGCTCAAATATCACAAGGAGCAAGGTGACACACGAGGAGCAGCAGGTTTTCAAATCCAATCACCTTTTCCCGAGGGCGGCAGGATGTTGCAGAACAACATACAACATGAAAATCACCGAAGGTGCAGTTGCCGTCGGCAATTTGCATTTAGTGCAAAAGAGTCAAAGGCCGACGGCAAAACACAAACCATCGAATTCTGGGAGGCCAGAAGTGGAACAAAATCCACAAGTTCCACATGGGTGAGCGAAAAGGCGCAGGGATTATTGGCCCCTCCCACTTGCACATATGTATGCTCACAGCATGTGTGTGACCGAGTTGGCTTCCACAATGTGGGGTGAATGACCCCCAACGGTGACGATCAGCTGTTTGGGTGGAAGCCGTACGTATAACACCTCTTGTGGAGGACTTACGGTGGGCAGATTCTTTTATTTAAGACGGCTGGAAATCGACTTATAGACACATTACGATTTTACGTACGACTGCCTACGTCGTTACTCTCATTCGGTTTCTTACGTACGACTGCCTACGTCGTTAATATAAATCAATCGGCTTACTACGTACGACTGCCTACGTCGTTAAACTAAATATAATTGTCCATACGACTGTAACGTTCTTAGTAGAAATTACATATAGGGATAATAAACAATTGTTAACGATTTTGACATTTTTGAGTTTTATTGGTGCGGCTTATGCGGTGAAGTCCGCCAATTTAAGACACTTTTTTGCAAGTATCCGTGGCGATACAATTAGCAAACGGTAAACCATCAGTTCGATTCCAGTCACCTATCCGGTCGAATATCTATCTCAACGGTCACCTATCCGTTCGAAGATTACCAAACGGTAAATCATCAGTTCGATTCCGGTCACCTATCTGGTCGAATATCTATCTCAACAGTCACCTATCCGTTCGAAGATTACCAAACGGTAAACCATCAGATTGATCCGGGTCACCTATCCGGTCGAGTATCTCAACGGTCACCTATCCGTTCGAAGATTAGCAAACGATAAGCCATCAGTTCGATTCCGGTCACCTATCCGGTCGAATATCTATCTCAGCGATTACCTATCCGTTCGAAGATTACTAAACGATCAACCATCAGTTCGATCCCGGTCACCTATCCGGTCGAATATCTATCTCAACGGTCACCTATCCGTTCGAAGATTACCAAGCGGTAAACCATCAGTTCGATTCAGGCCACCTATCCGGCCGAATATATACCTCAACGGTCACCTATGCCTTCGAAGGTTACCAAACGGTAAACCATCAGTTCGATTCCGGTCACCTATCCGGTCGAATATCTATCTCAACGGTCACCCATCCGTTCGAAGATTACCAAACGATCAACCATCAGTTCGATTCCGGTCACCTATCCGGTCGAACATCTATCTCAACGGTCACCTATCCAATCGAAGATTACCAAACAATCAACCATCAGTTCGATTCCGGTCACCTATCCGGCCGAGTATCTATCTCAGCGATTACCTATCCGTTCGAAGATTACCAAACGATCAACCATCAGTTCGATTCCGGTCACTTATGCTGTCGAATATCTATCTCAACGGTCACCTATCTGTTCGAAGATTACCAAACGGTAAACAATCAGTTCGATTCGGGTCACCTATCCGGTCGAATATCTTAACGGTCACCTATCTGTTCGAAGATTAGCAAACGGTAAACCATCAGTTCGATTCCGGTCACCTATCCGGTCGAATATCTATCTCAACGGTCACCTATCCGTTCGAAGATTACCAAACGATCAACCATCAGTTCGAGTCCGGTCACCTATCCGGTCGAACATATATCTCAATGGTCACCTATCCGTTCGAAGATTACCAAACGGTAAACCATCAGTTCGATTCCGGTCACTTATCCGGTCGAATATCTATCTCAACAGTCACCTATCCGTTCGAAGATTACCAAACGGTAAACCATCAGTTTGATCCGGGTCACCTATCCGGTCGAGTATCTCAACGGTCACCTATCCGTTCGAAGATTAGCAAACGGTAAACCATCAGTTCGATTCCGGTCACCTATCCGGTCGAATATCTATCTCAACGGTCACCTATCCGTTCGCAGATTACCAAATGGTAAACCATCAGTTCGATCCCGGTCACCTATCTGGTCGAATATTTATCTCAACGGTCACCTATCCGTTCGAAGATTACCAAACGATCAACCATCAGTTCGATTCCGGTCACCTATCCGGTCGAATATCTATCTCAACGGTCACCTATCCGTTCGAAGATTACCAAACGGTAAGCCTACAGTTCGGTTCCGGTCACCTATCCGGTCGAATATCTATCTCTACGGTCACCTATCCGTTCGAAGATTACCAAACGATAATCATCAGTTCGATTCCGTTCACCTATCCGGTCGAATATCTATCTCAACGGTCACCTATCCGTTCGAAGATTACTAAACGGTCAACCATCAGTCCGATTCCGGTCACCTATCCGGTCAAATATCTCAACGGTCACCTATCCGTTCGAAGATTAGCAAACGGTAAACCATCTGTTCGATTCCGGCCACCTATCCGGTCGAATATCTATCTCAACGGTCACCTATGCGTTCGAAGATTACCAAACGGTAAACCATCAGTTCGATTCCGGTCAACTATCCGGTCGAACATCTATCTCAACGGTCACCCATCCGTTCGAAGACTACCAAACAATCAACCATCAGTTCGATTCCGGTCACCTATCCGGTCGAATATCTATCTCAACGGTCACCCATCCATTCGAAGATTACCAAACGATCAACCATCAGTTCGATTCCGGTCACCTATCCGGCCGAGTATCTATCTCAGCGATCACCTATCCGCTCGAAGATTACCAAACGATCAACCATCAGTTCGATTCCAGTCACCTATCCGGTCGAATATCTATCTCAACGGTCACTTATCTGTTCGAAGATTACCAAACGATCAACCATCAGTTCGATTCCGGTCACCTATCCGGTCGAATATCTCAACGGTCACCTATCCGTTCGAAGATTAGCAAACGGTAAACCATCAGTTCGATTCGGGTCACCTATCCGGTCGAACATTTATCTCAACGGTCACCTATGCGTTCGAAGACTACCAAACGGTGAACATTCAGTTCGATTCCGGTCACCTATCCGGTCGAATATCTATCTCAACGGTCACCTATCCGTTCGAAGATTACCAAACGATCAACCATCAGTTCGATTCCGGTCACCTATCCGGTCGAATATCTATCTCAACGGTCACCTATCCGTTCGAAGATTACCAAATGGTAAACCATCAGTTCGATTCCGGTCACCTATCCGGTCGAATATATATCTCAACGGTCACCTATCCGTTCGAAGACTACCAAACAATCAACCATCAGTTCGATTCCGGTCACCTATCCGGTCGAATATCTATCTCAACGGTCACCTATCCGTTCGAAGATTACCAAACGATCAACCATCAGTTCGCGTCCGGTCACCTATCCGGTCGAATATATATCTCAACGGTCACCTATCCGTTCGAAGATTACCAAACGGTAAACCATCAGTTCGATTCCGGTCACCTATCCGGTCGAATATCTATCTCAACGGTCACCTATCCGTTCGAAGATTACCAAACGATCAACCATCAGTTCGCGTCCGGTCACCTATCCGGTCGAATATCTATCTCAACGGTCACCTATCCGTTCGAAGATTACCAAACGATCAACCATCAGTTCGCGTCCGGTCACCTATCCGGTCGAATATATATCTCAACGGTCACCTATCCGTTCGAAGATTACCAAACGGTAAACCATCAGTTCGATTCCGGTCACCTATCCGGTCGAATATCTATCTCAACAGTCACCTATCCGTTCGAAGATTACCAAATGGTAAACCCTCAGTTCGATTCCGGTCACCTATCCGGTCGAATATCTATCTCAACGGTCACCTATCCGTTCGAAGATTACCAAACGATCAACCATCAGTTCGAGTCCGGTCACCTATCCGGTCGAATATATATCTCAACGGTCACCTATCCGTTCGAAGATTACCAAACGGTAAACCATCAGTTCGATTCCGGTCACCTATCCGGTCGAATATCTATCTCAACAGTCACCTATTCGTTCGAAGATTACCAAACGGTAAGCCATCAGTTCGATCCCGGTCACCTATCCGGTCGAATATCTATCTCAACGGTCACCTATCCGTTCGAAGATTACCAAACGGTAAACCATCAGTTCGATTCAGGCCACCTATCCGGTCGAATATCTATCTCAACGGTCACCTTATCCGTTCGAAGATTACCAAACGGTAAACCATCAGTTCGATTACGGTCACCTATCCGGTCGAATATCTATCTCAACAGTCACCTATGCCTTCGAAGGTTACCAAACGGTAAACCATCAGTTCGATTCGGGTCACCTATCCGGTCGAATATTTATCTCAACGGTCACCTATGCGTTCGAAGATTACCAAACGGTGAACATTCAGTTCGATTCCGGTCACCTATCCGGTCGAATATCTATCTCAACGGTCACCTATCCGTTCGAAGATTACCAAACGGTAAACCAAAAAGTAGAATACGGTGTCCCACAGGGATCAGAACTAGGTCCGCTCTTTTTCATTATATATGTCAATGATTTACTGTCAGTGTTAAAGTATAGTACGGGCTATGCCTATGCGGACGACACAGCGATAGTAATTAGCCATAGGAGCGTTGACGCAGCCGTAAAGCTTATGCAAATAGACTTCAACAGAGTCGCAGCTTGGTGCCACGACCATGGATTAATTATCAACGCACTTAAGACTAAGGTAATGCACATTCGCCCGCCGCATATTTCCAGAACAAAACTTAAGATTAAAATACACGACGTAGATTGCTTACATAGAAATGGACATAGAGTAACAACAGGAAATGATGACTGCACCAAATTTATCGATTACGTGTCAACGTATAAATACCTTGGGCTGACAGTTGATTACAACTTTAGGTGGAACTACCATATAGACACCTTGAAGAAAAAACTATACCAATCAACATATGCACTTTTCCACCTAAGAAACCTATGCACACCTGAAGTACTTAAACAGTGCTACTTTGGTTTGGTAGAATCGCATTTGAGATACGGAATATTAGCATGGGGAAGAGCATCACAAATTAAACCGCTTCAAAAAATACATTCCAGAGTGCAGAAACTTATACAAAAAGTAGAAAATAGGAGAGAAGGGCGACAACATAGAAACGAAACAGCAGAACTGCTCAAAATACAACAACTACACAATCTGGAAAACCTGGTTAATTACGGAGATGACAACACCTACAGAATCCAAACCCAGCAGATGTTCAACACCAGAAAACGTCAGATGCAACTATATGAAATTCCAAGATTCTGGAATGAATATGGCCGAAGGACATTGGAAGTATCTATCCCGAGAATACTCAATGAAATCCCACTGGAGTATCGCAACCTGTCTAAACATGAGATGATAAAAAAAGTTAAGGAAATGTATATAAATTGTTTGAACTAAATCTGTACAACCGCTTATCTTATTTTACCTTTCCCCGTTTTAATTCCAAATTTTTAAAATGTAGTTAATTTTAGTTTTTGATTTTTAAATGATTTTTCAATTACTATTTATGGATTCTCAACAACATAATATATGCAATATCTTTGTAACTAGTCTTCTGCAGACAAGCCTTTCCGGCTTTGCAGATAAACAACTGTCGTAGCTATTGAAGTAAATAATTGAATAAAGATTGAATTGAATTGAATCAGTTTGATCCGGGTCACCTATCCGGTCGAGTATCTCAACGGTCACCTATCCGTTCGAAGATTAGCAAACGGTAAACCATCAGTTCGATTCCGGTCACCTATCCGGTCGAATATCTATCTCAGCGATTACCTATCCGTTCGAAGATTACCAAACGATCAACCATCAGTTCGATCCCGGTCACCTATCCGGTCGAATATCTATCTCAACGGTCACCTATCCGTTCGAAGATTACCAAACGGTAAACCATCAGTTCGATTCAGGCCACCTATCCGGTCGAATATCTATCTCAACGGTCACCTATGCCTTCAAAGGTTACCAAACGGTAAACCATCAGTTCGATTCCGGTCACCGATCCGGTCGAATATCTATCTCAACGGTCACCCATCCGTTCGAAGATTACCAAACGATCAACCATCAGTTCGATTCCGGTCACCTATCCGGTCGAATATCTATCTCAACGGTCACCTATCCGTTCGAAGATTACCAAACGATCAACTATCAGTTCGAGTCCGGTCACCTATCCGGTCGAATATATATCTCAACGGTCACCTTATCCGTTCGAAGATTACCAAACGGTAAACCATCAGTTCGATTACGGTCACCTATCCGGTCGAATATCTATCTCAACAGTCACCTATTCGTTCGAAGATTACCAAACGGTAAACCATCAGTTTGATCCGGGTCACCCATCCGGTCGAGTATCACAACGGTCACCTATCCGTTCGAAGATTAGCAAACGGTAAACCATCAGTTCGATTCCGGTCACCTATCCGGTCGAATATCTATCTCAACAGTCACCTATTCGTTCGAAGATTACCAAACGGTAAACCATCAGTTTGATCCGGGTCACCTATCCGGTCGAGTATCACAACGGTCACCTATCCGTTCGCAGATTACCAAATGGTAAACCATCAGTTCGATCCCGGTCACTTATCTGGTCGAATATTTATCTCAACGGTCACCTATCCGTTCGAAGATTCCCAAACGATCAACCATCAGTTCGATTCCGGTCACCTATCCGGTCGAATATCTATCTCAACGGTCACCTATCCGTTCGAAGATTACCAAACGGTAAACCTTCAGTTCGGTTCCGGTCACCTATCCGGTCGAATATCTATCTCTACGGTCACCTATCCGTTCGAAGATTAGCAAACGGTAAACCATCTGTTCGATTCCGGCCACCTATCCGGTCGAATATCTATCTCAACGGTCACCTATGCGTTCGAAGATTACCAAACGGTAAACCATCAGTTCGATTCCGGTCAACTATCCGGTCGAATATCTATCTCAACGGTCACCCATCCGTTCGAAGATTACCAAACGATCAACCATCAGTTCGATTCCGGTCACCTATCCGGTCGAACATCTATCTCAACGGTCACCCATCCATTCGAAGATTACCAAACGATCAAACATCAGTTCGATTCCGGTCACCTATCCGGCCGAGTATCTATCTCAGCGATCACCTATCCGTTCGAAGATTACCAAACGATCAACCATCAGTTCGATTCCAGTCACCTATCCGGTCGAATATCTATCTCAACGGTCACTTATCTGTTCGAAGATTACCAAACGATCAACCATCAGTTCGATTCCGGTCACCTATCCGGTCGAATATCTCAACGGTCACCTATCCGTTCGAAGATTAGCAAACGGTAAACCATCAGTTCGATTCGGGTCACCTATCCGGTCGAATATTTATCTCAACGGTCACCTATGCGTTCGAAGATTACCAAACGGTGAACATTCAGTTCGATTCCGGTCACCTATCCGGTCGAATATCTATCTCAACGGTCACCTATCCGTTCGAAGATTACCAAACGATCAACCATCAGTTCGATTCCGGTCACCTATCCGGTCGAATATCTATCTCAACGGTCACCTATCCGTTCGAAGATTACCAAACGATCAACCATCAGTTCGATTCCGATCACCTATGCGGTCGAATATCTATCTCAACGGTCACCTATCTGTTCGAAGATTACCAAACGGTAAACCATCAGTTCGATTCGGGTCACCTATCCGGTCTGTTCGAAGATTACCAAACGATAAACCATCAGTACGATTCCGGTGACCTATCCGGTCGAATATCTCAACGGTCACCTATCCGTTCGAAGATTAGCAAACGGTAAACCATCAGTTCGATTCGGGTCACCTATCCGGTCGAATATCTCAACGATCACCTATCCGTTCGAAGATTAGCAAACGGTAAACCATCAGTTCGATTCCAGTCACCTATCCGGTCGAATATCTATCTCAACGGTCACCTATCCGTTCGAAGATTACCAAACGGTAAATCATCAGTTCGATTCCGGTCACCTATCCGGTCGAATATCTATCTCAACAGTCACCTATCCGTTCGAAGATTACCAAACGGTAAACCATCAGATTGATCCGGGTCACCTATCCGGTCGAGTATCTCAACGGTCACCTATCCGTTCGAAGATTAGCAAACGATAAGCCATCAGTTCGATTCCGGTCACCTATCCGGTCGAATATCTATCTCAGCGATTACCTATCCGTTCGAAGATTACCAAACGATCAACCATCAGTTCGATCCCGGTCACCTATCCGGTCGAATATCTATCTCAACGGTCACCTATCCGTTCGAAGTGTTGAAAAACCATCTGTTGGCAATTCAATCATTTACAAACATATACATTTACATTACACATTATACGTTATGTTTCTTGAATTCGTAAGACTCATTTTTTCTTTTATACATTAAGTCGCATAATAAACTTGCTACAAGTAAGACGTTTGTGGTTTTAACTCTATCTACCCCAACAATTGGTTATGGGCCCAGGCGAGATTAGATAAAGGACAATTTAAAATGGCGACTTCGTTGTACCAAATAGAGCGATTGGACGAAAAAAACTACGACTCATGGAAAATCCAAATTAAGAGCATTTTAATTCATAGTGAATTATGGCCATATGTGAGTGGAATAGCAATTAAGCCCGATGCTGAAGGAGATAATACCGCGTGGTGTGATAAAGATGGTAAAGCATTGGCCACTATACTACTGTGCGTGAAACCCTCTCAGCTCAACTACATTAAGAATTCTAAGACATCAGCTGAAGCGTGGAAAACCTTGGAAAGTGTTCACCAGCCTGGAGGGCCAGCCAGGAAGGTAAGCCTATTCAAGCAACTGCTTCAATTAAAAATGGCGGAGAACACCCAAGTACAGCTGCATCTTAATAATTTTTTTGCCCTAGCCGAAAAATTAAAAGAGATAAGTATTGAGTTACAGGATGAACTCCTTTCTATAATTTTGCTTTCTAGTCTCCCTAACAGTTACGAACATTTTGTGCTTGCTATAGAAGCTCGTGATGATTTACCTTCAAGTGAAAGATTAAAGCTCAAGATCTTAGAAGAAGGGCGAAGAAGAGAGGGGCTTGAATCAATAGATTTAACACAAGAACATGCCATGTTAATACGGAACCGGAGACAAAAGCAATCACCGCAACAAAATCAGCAACAACATCAACGCTTAAGAAGTGGTCAACAGTATACGTTTAGAGGTACTTGTTTCAACTGCTATAAGAAGGGCCACATAGCAGCAAATTGTCGAGATAGAGATAGACAAAAGAGCCAAACAATAGCGTCAACATTTGCAATGATAAACGCAGTATGTAGTAGTGATTTGAACAAACACTCTTGGATTTTGGATAGCGGATCAACCAGCCATTTATGCTGCGACAAAAGCTTGTATACAACATTCCGTCCACACGTTGAACGCATTGAACTCGCCAACGATTCACATGTTCAGTCTGATTTTATCGGAGAGGTTATAT
This sequence comes from Eumerus sabulonum, assembly GCA_951905685.1. NCBI lineage: Eukaryota > Metazoa > Arthropoda > Insecta > Diptera > Syrphidae > Eumerus > Eumerus sabulonum. The sequence goes on from OX645060.1 coordinate 100,034,781, forward strand.
TACAAACTTTGCATGGAACTATTACCTTGAAGGATGTTTTACATGTGCCTACCATGAAAATGAATTTTATTTCAATCGGAAAAGCTGCAGATAGTGGAAACCGAACTATTTTTGATAAAAAGATTGCTAGAATTATAGATTGTAATGGGAAGTGTTTGTTGACTGCGAAAAAATGTAAGAGCTTGTACATTTGCGATATTTTGTATAGTGAAGTGAATGCGTTTGCCGGAGCAAAGGAGGATAAAGTGAATTTAAATCTATGGCACGAAAGGTACGGACATCTAAATGGAAAAAGTCTGATCCACATGTTTAAAAAGGATATGGTAAGGGGATTAACATTGAAAGGTAATTTAAATAAGGTGATTATTCCGTGCGAAGTATGTCTTAAGGGAAAGATCTGCTCGTTACCTTACGTCAGCGAACAAAATAGAAGCAAAGCTATCTTGGAAATTATACACACGGACATATGTGGTCCAATGAGAAAAAGATCTATGGGAGGAGCGAGCTATATTCTGCTTTTTATTGACGATTACTCACGCAAACTTTTTGTATATTTTTTGAAGGCAAAGAGCGAGGCTTTTGAGACATTTAAAAAATTCAAGGCAATGGTGGAAACACAGACTTCACGAAAAATCAAGGTACTCAGAAGTGACAATGGTGCGGAGTTCGTAAACGCGTCCTTCAAGAGTTTTTTAGAACACAGTGGAATCAGGCATCAACATACAGCACCATATACACCTCAGCAAAATGGAGTTGCTGAACGAGCAAATCGTACTATTGTGGAGATGGCTCGTTGCATGCTTCTTGGATCAGAACTGCCTGAAAGCATTTGGGCAGAAGCAGTCAATACAGCAGTGTATTTGAGAAATCGGTCGCCATGTAGCACCCTTCAAGGAAATACCCCTTTCCAAGTATGGTCGGGTTTTAAGCCATCCGTTTCTCATTTAAAGATATTCGGATGCAAGGCGATAATGCTAAACAAGCGGCCAGGAAAGTCTAAGTTTCAATCGAAGGGGATTGAGTGTGTTATGGTAGGTTATGCAACTGACTCCAAAGCGTATCGTCTATATGATCCAAAGAATGGTAAAGTATATATTAGTCGAGATGTGAAATTTATCGAAGCACCTTCTAACAATTTAATGGTTCCAGATGTTGATTACCTTTTTAAAGTACCGTCGGATAATGGGTAATGGTAGGATACGTATTTTAAGCGCAAAATGTAATTTTGCTGGTCATTCGAAAAAAATTTCAAAGCCAGTTGAAGAAATTATTCCGACCAGTGTTGAACAAGCTCTACAGCACGAACGTTCCAATGAATGGATACAGGCTATGAAAGAAGAGATTAGTTCTCTTAGGAAAAATAATACATGGGAGCTAGTCGATTTGCCACAGAAAAGACGCGCTATTAAAACAATGTGGGTATTTAATATAAAACGTAATAAAGACGGAGCGGTAGAGCGTTATAAGGCTAGGCTAGTGGCTAAGGGTTGTAGTCAGAAGTACGGTATTGATTTTTTTGAAACTTTTTCCCCAGTGGCAAGGTATTCCACGATACGACTTGTAATTGCAATAGCTGTAGAATTTGGATTATTATTACATCAAATTGATGTAACGGCAGCTTACCTGAACGGAGACCTAAATGAAGATATTTATTTGGAACAGCCAGAATATTTTGAAGACAGTGAAAATCCGAAGAAAGTTTGTAAACTAAGAAAGGCCTTATACGGTTTAAAGCAATCGGGAAGACAGTGGAATTCCAAATTAGATGGTGCGTTGAAAAATATGGGGTTCAGTAGATGTATTAGTGAAAGTTGCGTTTATACAAATTACAAAAATGGAAATATCAATTTAATAGTAGTCTACGTCGATGATATTTTGATAGCTTGCAAGGAAAAACGCGATATGGAGGAAATCAAAAAACAAATCGGAATGCAATTTGATATAATCGACAAGGGGCCGTTGAGTCATTTTCTTGGAATAGAAATTGAGAGAGTGGGTGAGCGCGGACCTATGAAACTTGGTCAAAAACAGCTTATAAAGAACCTTTTGGAGGATCACAATATGAACGGGTGCAAAAAAGCTAGTACGCCAATTGACCCTGGAGTAAATTTAAAAAAATTGATCCGGGTCACCTATCCGGTCGAGTATCTCAACGGTCACCTATCCGTTCGAAGATTAGCAAACGGTAAACCATCAGTTCGATTCCGGTCACCTATCCGGTCGAATATCTATCTCAACGGTCACCTATCCGTTCGCAGATTACCAAATGGTAAACCATCAGTTCGATCCCGGTCACCTATCTGGTCGAATATCTATCTCAACGGTCACCTATCCGTTCGAAGATTACCAAACGGTAAACCTACAGTTCGGTTCCGGTCACCTATCCGGTCGAATATCTATCTCTACGGTCACCTATCCGTTCGAAGATTACCAAACGATAATCATCAGTTCGATTCCGGTCACCTATCCAGTCGAATATCTATCTCAACGGTCACCTATCCGTTCGAAGATTACTAAACGGTCAACCATCAGTCCGATTCCGGTCACCTATCCGGTCAAATATCTCAACGGTCACCTATCCGTTCGAAGATTAGCAAACGGTAAACCATCTGTTCGATTCCGGCCACCTATCCGGTCGAATATCTATCTCAACGGTCAGCTATCCGTTCGAAGATTACCAAACGATCAACCATCAGTTCGATTCCGGTCACCTATCCGGTCGAATATCTATCTCAACGGTCACCTATCCGTTCGAAGATTACCAAATGGTAAACCATCAGTTCGATTCCGGTCACCTATCCAGTCGAATATCTATCTCAACGGTCACCTATCCGTTCGAAGATTACTAAACGGTCAACCATCAGTCCGATTCCGGTCACCTATCCGGTCGAGTATCTCAACGGTCACCTATCCGTTCGAAGATTAGCAAACGGTAAACCATCAGTTCGATTCCGGTCACCTATCCGGTCGAATATCTATCTCAACGGTCACCTATCCGTTCGAAGATTACCAAACGGTAAACCTACAGTTCGGTTCCGGTCACCTATCCGGTCGAATATCTATCTCTACGGTCACCTATCCGTTCGAAGATTACCAAACGATAATCATCAGTTCGATTCCGGTCACCTATCCAGTCGAATATCTATCTCAACGGTCACCTATCCGTTCGAAGATTACTAAACGGTCAACCATCAGTCCGATTCCGGTCACCTATCCGGTCAAATATCTCAACGGTCACCTATCCGTTCGAAGATTAGCAAACGGTAAACCATCTGTTCGATTCCGGCCACCTATCCGGTCGAATATCTATCTCAGCGGTCACCTATGCGTTCGAAGATTACCAAACGGTAAACCATCAGTTCGATTCCGGTCAACTATCCGGTCGAACATCTATCTCAACGGTCACCCATCCGTTCGAAAACTACCAAACGATCAACCATCAGTTCGATTCCGGTCACCTATCCGGTCGAACATCTATCTCAACGGTCACCCATCCATTCGAAGATTACCAAACGATCAACCATCAGTTCGATTCCGGTCACCTATCCGGCCGAGTATCTATCTCAGCGATCACCTATCCGTTCGAAGATTACCAAACGATCAACCATCAGTTCGATTCCAGTCACCTATCCGGTCGAATATCTATCTCAACGGTCACTTATCTGTTCGAAGATTACCAAACGATCAACCATCAGTTCGATTCCGGTCACCTATCCGGTCGAATATCTCAACGGTCACCTATCCGTTCGAAGATTAGCAAACGGTAAACCATCAGTTCGATTCGGGTCACCTATCCGGTCGAGTATTTATCTCAACGGTCACCCATGCGTTCGAAGACTACCAAACGGTGAACATTCAGTTCGATTCCGGTCACCTATCCGGTCGAATATCTATCTCAACGGTCACCTATCCGTTCGAAGATTACCAAACGATCAACCATCAGTTCGATTCCGGTCACCTATCCGGTCGAATATCTATCTCAACGGTCACCTATCCGTTCGAAGATTACCAAATGGTAAACCATCAGTTCGATCCCGGTCCCCTATCCGGTCGAATATATATCTCAACGGTCACCTATCCGTTCGAAGACTACCAAACAATCAACCATCAGTTCGATTCCGGTCACCTATCCGGTCGAATATCTATCTCAACGGTCACCTATCCGTTCGAAGATTACCAAACGATCAACCATCAGTTCGAGTCCGGTCACCTATCCGGTCGAATATATATCTCAACGGTCACCTATCCGTTCGAAGATTACCAAACGGTAAACCATCAGTTCGATTCCGGTCACCTATCCGGTCGAATATCTATCTCAACAGTCACCTATTCGTTCGAAGATTACCTAACGGTAAGCCATCAGTTCGATCCCGGTCACCTATCCGGTCGAATATCTATCTCAACGGTCACCTATCCGTTCGAAGATTACCAAACGGTAAACCATCAGTTCGATTCAGGCCACCTATCCGGTCGAATATCTATCTCAACGGTCACCTTATCCGTTCGAAGATTACCAAACGGTAAACCATCAGTTCGATTACGGTCACCTATCCGGTCGAATATCTATCTCAACAGTCACCTATGCCTTCGAAGGTTACCAAACGGTAAACCATCAGTTCGATTCGGGTCACCTATCCGGTCGAATATTTATCTCAACGGTCACCTATGCGTTCGAAGATTACCAAACGGTGAACATTCAGTTCGATTCCGGTCACCTATCCGGTCGAATATCTATCTCAACGGTCACCTATCCGTTCGAAGATTACCAAACGATCGACTATCAGTTCGAGTCCGGTCACCTATCTGGTCGAATATATATCTCAACGGTCACCTTATCCGTTCGAAGATTACCAAACGGTAAACCATCAGTTCGATTACGGTCACCTATCCGGTCGAATATCTATCTCAACAGTCACCTATTCGTTCGAAGATTACCAAACGGTAAACCATCAGTTTGATCCGGGTCACCTATCCGGTCGAGTATCACAACGGTCACCTATCCGTTCGAAGATTAGCAAACGGTAAGCCATCAGTTCGATTCCGGTCACCTATCCGGTCGAATATCTATCTCAACAGTCACCTATTCGTTCGAAGATTACCAAACGGTAAACCATCAGTTCGATTCCGGTCACCGATCCGGTCGAATATCTATCTCAACGGTCACCCATCCGTTCGAAGATTACCAAACGATCAACCATCAGTTCGATCCCGGTCACCTATCCGGTCGAATATCTATCTCAACGGTCACCTATCCGTTAGAAGATTACCAAACGATCAACCATCAGTTCGATTCCGGTCACCTATGCGGTCGAATATCTATCTCAACGGTCACCTATCTGTTCGAAGATTACCAAACGGTAAACCATCAGTTCGATTCGGGTCACCTATCCGGTCAAATATCTCAACGGTCACCTATCCGTTCGAAGATTAGCAAACGGTAAACCATCAGTTCGATTCGGGTCACCTATCCGGTCGAATATTTATCTCAACGGTCACCTATGCGTTCGAAGATTACCAAACGGTGAACATTCAGTTCGATTCCGGTCACCTATCCGGTCGAATGTCTATCTCAGCGATTACCTATCCGTTCGAAGATTACCAAACGATCAACCATCAGTTCGATCCCGGTCACCTATCCGGTCGAATATCTATCTCAACGGTCACCTATCCGTTCGAAGATTACCAAACGGTAAACCATCAGTTCGATTCAGGCCACCTATCCGGTCGAATATCTATCTCAACGGTCACCTATGCCTTCGAAGGTTACCAAACGGTAAACCATCAGTTCGATTCCGGTCACCGATTCGGTCGAATATCTATCTTCACGGTCACCCATCCGTTCGAAGATTACCAAACGATCAACCATCAGTTCGATTCCGGTCACCTATCCGGTCGAATACCTATCTCAACGGTCACCTATCCGTTCGAAGATTACCAAACGATCAACTATCAGTTCGAGTCCGGTCACCTATCCGGTCGAATATATATCTCAACGGTCACCTTATCCGTTCGAAGATTACCAAACGGTAAACCATCAGTTCGATTACGGTCACCTATCCGGTCGAATATCTATCTCAGCGGTCACCTATTCGTTCGAAGATTACCAAACGGTAAACCATCAGTTTGATCCGGGTCACCTATCCGGTCGAGTATCACAACGGTCACCTATCCGTTCGAAGATTAGCAAACGGTAAACCATCAGTTCGATTCCGGTCACCTATCCGGTCGAATATCTATCTCAACAGTCACCTATTCGTTCGAAGATTACCAAACGGTAAACCATCAGTTTGATCCGGGTCACCTATCCGGTCGAGTATCACAACGGTCACCTATCCGTTCGCAGATTACCAAATGGTAAACCATCAGTTCGATCCCGGTCACTTATCTGGTCGAATATTTATCTCAACGGTCACCTATCCGTCCGAAGATTCCCAAACGATCAACCATCAGTTCGATTCCGGTCACCTATCCGGTCGAATATCTATCTTTACGGTCACCTATCCGTTCGAAGATTACCAAACGGTAAACCTTCAGTTCGGTTCCGGTCACCTATCCGGTCGAATATCTATCTCTACGGTCACCTATCCGTTCGAAGATTACCAAACGATAATCATCAGTTCGATTCCGGTCACCTATCCGGTCGAATATCTATCTCAACGGTCACCTATCCGTTCGAAGATTACTAAACGGTCAACCATCAGTCCGATTCCGGTCACCTATCCGGTCAAATATCTCAGCGGTCACCTATCCGTTCGAAGATTAGCAAACGGTAAACCATCTGTTCGATTCCGGCCACCTATCCGGTCGAATATCTATCTCAGCGGTCACCTATGCGTTCGAAGATTACCAAACGGTAAACCATCAGTTCGATTCCGGTCAACTATCCGGTCGAACATCTATCTCAACGGTCACCCATCCGTTCGAAAACTACCAAACGATCAACCATCAGTTCGATTCCGGTCACCTATCCGGTCGAACATCTATCTCAACGGTCACCCATCCATTCGAAGATTACCAAACGATCAACCATCAGTTCGATTCCGGTCACCTATCCGGCCGAGTATCTATCTCAGCGATCACCTATCCGTTCGAAGATTACCAAACGATCAACCATCAGTTCGATTCCAGTCACCTATCCGGTCGAATATCTATCTCAACGGTCACTTATCTGTTCGAAGATTACCAAACGATCAACCATCAGTTCGATTCCAGTCACCTATCCGGTCGAATATCTCAACGGTCACCTATCCGTTCGAAACCTCCCTTCTTCGGGCGCCTTGTCGTGGCGGGAGGCTTAAGAGGTCGTAGACCTCGAACTAAGACTCGAAGGCCCCAAAAATGAATGGACAAACAAATGGAATTGAGTACTCCAGGTGGTACCCGCAGCAGCGAAAATCCACCCGCGATCTCCTTGATTGCGGCTGGGGCACGGATTCTGGAGGCCCCGACATTCATTTTTAACACTACGGCAGCCCGGAACGACACCGACTCCTGCGGCTCATTAACTAACCACCTGGTCGGACTGAGCATGAGCGGTGCATCCAGCGGAGGCAACACCAACGATGGCGTGGCGAGGGAAACCGCAAAGGTGGAACGCGCCCCAGAATTGGAACGTACTGCTGAATGCACTGCTAAGTACCAAAAAAGAAAGGAAAAGAGGCATGCCCGAAAATTGCGCAAAGAAGCTCATAAAGCTGAAGGTGCAATGGTCGAGGCTGTACCTCTGGGGGAGCCAGTTAAGAGGGTTAGGTCGACGGAGGTATCTCCTACCGAAATTGATCCGACCCTTTTTCCTGAGGTCCTCCCCTCTCTCGAAGGTGCGCAGTGCGGTAAACGTCGGCGATTGGGAAAGGCTGCTGAAGGAGGCGTAAGCATGCTCGCACTTTCGGCATGCGCCTCCAACCCCCTTCCTCTTACTGGGACGGATCAACCACCCAGTAAGAGCGTGATCAGTTCCCGTAACGACGGGGCCGGAAGCGCTCAGGTTTCTGCCATAGCTGGCACTGCCGCCGAAAAAGGTGGCGGGGCTGACATACGGACTCTGAACGCCGAAGGCCAAGTCGCTACGGGCTCTAGAATTCCTCGAACTGGCAAGGCGGTCCAAAAGCGGTGTCCGAAGGGAGCGGGAGCCCAAACCGAAAAAGGTAAAAGCCTCCGCAAACGGAAGACGGCCGCCAAAGATAGCCTCGTTAGGGAGAGAGTTGATGATGCCTCCCTCTCCGGTGGGGCAGTGGGAAATCGGAGTGTAATAGCAGATGTGGCGACCCAGATGGATCAAAGCATTGGCCAGAAGGCGAAGATAGCCCAAAACTGCTCCTCGGAGGCGGGAACATCACTCAAAAAAACCCCTTCCTCCGGGAAGGAGATCCAAGTGACCGTAAGGAGTCGAGAGAAGCAGCCCTCTTAAAGAGAGGCGGCCATCTCCTCCGAAAAGGTCAGGATAGGGAAAGCCGGCGATGATAGTAGGATGACCAACGCAGACTGCAAGCACTGTGAGGATCGTCTACTGGAGCTTGCCTCGGCAACGGGTTTCTGTTTACAGGCAGAAAAGTCAGCTTTGATGAATGGCACATTTGTGGTGAGCTGTTCATCACAGCAGACATCGGCCTGGATCAGGAACACGGTGCCGAAAATTCCCCCTCTGGGAACTGCTACTTACCAGGTAGTTAGTCTCCCGAAACTAACGCGCGCCATCTGCCGGATTCCGGGGAAACCTGGGAATAAGATGGATGTGCTGACGCGCTTACGCACACAGAATCCAGGGCTTGACACGAGAGCTTGGGTTATCTACTCCTACAAGGAGAGTAAGGGCTCTCTGAAAAAAGAGGGCTCTACTCTGGTTGTGGGGATGGATGAAGCCTCTGTCGGAACTCTGAAATCTGCGTACGATTCACGCCCCTACTTTGACCTTGGTAGGATCTCTTTCCATTTCAATGTCAAGTAGTCGAAGGATGGGACGTGCCCTGCAGTATGAATCCATGATTTTTACTCAGATCAATCTACAGCATTGCAAGGCTGCTACCGCTCTTTTAAGTAGCAGAATTGCAAGCAGTAGTACAAACCCTCTCATCGTATCCCTTCAAGAACCATGGGTGTGGAATAAACGCCTATGTGGCCTTGGTGGTTTACGTGATGTTACGATTCTTTATGATGAGCGATCCGAAAGGCCCAGGGTCGGCCTCATCATATCGAACACACTATCGGCAACCAAACTTGGGCACTTTTGTGGACAAGATCTGGTGGCTGCTAGAGTAAGCTACAAAACGCACGGAGTTATAGAACACTTCGTCGTTGCGTCGGCCTACTTTCCCTACGACTCGATACTGCCTCCACCACCAAAGGTAGTTTCTGAACTCGTAGAGTACTGTGAAGCCAAAAAGATTGGTCTCATCTTGTGCTGCGATGCTAATGCCCAAAACACTGCTTGGGGCAGCAGCAAGTGTAATACAAGGGGGGACCGTCTTTTAGACTTCATTCTCTCGTCTGACCTTACCATCAACAATGTTGGCTCTCAACCAACTTTTGTCACGACAAGACGACAGGAGGTGATTGACCTGACCTTATCCAACAGATACTTGAAGGACATCACTAACTGGCGAGTCTTGCCTGATGCTACGCTGTCGGACCATAAATATATCGAATTCCGATTAAGTTGTGGGATCTCTTCCTTGCAGCCTAGACGGAATCCGAGAAGGACGGACTGGGTACGGTTTAGAGAGGAGCTTGAGAAATCCACTCGAGTCCTACCTAAACTCAGAACGAAACAATTGGTAGAGAACGCTGTTCAGAACCTGAATAGCGTCATCACCAGTTGTTTTGAACTCGCATGTCCTGTCAGCAAACCTCCCTGCAGGAAATTGGTCCCCTGGTGGAATGCCGAGCTCCAAAGTCTTCGCAGGGAAGCCAGAATTCTTCTGAATAGATCACTCAAATCGAATTCGGAGGATGACTGGAATAAGTATCGGTCGAAGCAGAAAGAATATAAGAAACTTATTCGTAAATCGAAGAACGATTCTTATAGGACCTTCTGCGAAGAGATCAAGTCTCTGAGTGCAACTAGCAAGTTGGTTAAAGTCCTCAAACGGGGAAAACCGACAAAGCTAGATGCACTCAGAAGATCTGATGGTACCTTTACTGAGTCTAAAGCGGAAACTCTTAGTCTACTGTTTGGGACTCATTTCCCGGGAAATCAGATCGACATCGGCTCGTTGCACACTCCTTCAAGGGAAACTGCAACTGAAACGATGAAAACGACTCGGCGTAGCTGGTATATTGCGTCGCGCGTGGTTACGACTGAAGCCATTGAATTTGCTGTGGCATCCTTCGATGGTTTCAAATCGCCGGGTACCGACGGAATATATCCTGTTATGCTGCAAAAAGGTATAAGGCAGCTGCTTCCTACTTTGAAAAGAATATTCACTGCTAGTCTAGCACTTGCTCACATACCCATTCCTTGGCGCACAGTGAAAGTGGTCTTTATTCCCAAAATAGGAAAAGAGGACTACTCACTTGCCAAGAGCTTCAGACCAATCAGTCTAACATCCTTCCTGCTGAAAAGCATGGAGAGACTGGTAGAGTTGCACGTGCGCAAGGTTGCTCTTCGAATGCACCCTCTTTCGGAGATGCAACATGCTTATCAGCGCGGAAAATCTTGCGAGACTGCGCTTCAGAACCTAGTCGGGCGAATTGAATGCGCGCTCGAAAGGAAAGAGTACGCGCTGGGCATTTTCATCGACATTGAGGGAGCTTTTGATAACGCAACTTTTGACAGCATGTGCAACGCTGCCAGACATCATGGCGTAGATGAAGCACTGGTCCTTTGGATCAAAGCTATGCTCATGCACAGGACATTGACAGCTGATGCAGGCCTCGACCAGTGTGTCAAATCCGGCGTAAACAGGGGCTGCCCTCAAGGTGGCGTCCTGTCTCCGCTGTTATGGTGCATGGTGGTCGACTCCCTGCTTGATGCCCTCAATGCCTCTGGAATCTATGCCCAGGCATATGCGGATGACGTCGCCATTCTTTCTGTCGGCTCATGTTTAGCGACTGTCCGTCTCAAAGCACAGGCGGCGCTAAGCGTGATCGATGATTGGTGTACCAGAAATGGGCTGTCAGTCAATCCTCTTAAGACCGATGTCGTTCTCTTTACGAGAAGGAGGAAAAATACTGACATGACTCAGCTGGTACTAAAAGGCACTTCCATCCCGATATCCAAGGAGGCTAAGTATCTAGGAGTCATCTTAGATAGTAAGCTTCTCTGGTCAAAGCATGTTGAGTCAAAGACCACCAAAGCGCTGTCAGCTTTCTGGCAAAGCAAAGGAGCTTTTGGCAAAACATGGGGTTTATCGCCGGCAAAGGTCCTCTGGATCTACACGGCAATGATAAGACCTATAATCTCATATGCATCGGTTGTCTGGTGGAACAGACTAAAACGCAAACACGTCGTAGCCTCTTTCACCAAACTCCAAAGAACGGTTTGTCTCAGCTGCACGGGGGCTTTCCCCAGCACGCCGGGCGCTGCTCTAGATGCTATGATGAACCTTCCACCTCTTGATATATTTATCAGAGGGTGTGCTCTGAAAGCCATGTCTCGTCTGAAGAGAAATGGCTTTTGGTACAACTCGCATAGGAATAGCGGTGTCCTTGCGCAAGAATTGTCCTGCGACCCCTGTCTCATGGACATGCCTTCTGACGCATTGACCCCAGTCATCCTATTGCGTCGTAATTTCACAGTCGAGTTTCCATGGCGTCAGGATTGGCTATGGCTGGATACTGAACCTGGAAAGGATAGTCCGGTGCTGGAGTCTTCTTTGAACGCGAAAACATCCGACTGCACTTCTCGTTAGGAAAGTATGCGTCTGTCTTCCAATCAGAGATATACGCAATCCTAATGGCCATGCACTATGTTGTGAAGCACAGGTGGAAGGGGGAAAGCATATGCGTCTGTAGTGACAGCCAAGCTGCACTAAAAGCTGTGTGTAACCCCTTAACTAGCTCCAAATTAGTGCTTGAACTCAAGTCCTTCTTGAACAGAGTCGGCAGACTAAATTCATTGAGGCTTGTATGGGTTCCAGGTCACTCTGGGATTCCAGGAAATGAGATCTCTGATGAACTCGCTAGAATGGGTTCAGAGGAGAGCTTCTCAGGACCTGAACCCGCTATAGGTCTACCAGCGTCCACGGTAAATTCCTACATTAACGATTGTGTATTTAATGCACACAACCGTAGATGGAGGGATTGTCCAGGTTGCAGGATGACTAAGCGCGTACGCCCTGATGTCTGCAAGAAATCTGCAGCATTCCTCCTGTCTTTAAGGAGAATCGACTGCAGAAGGCTTGTGGGAGTCATCACGGGCCATTACACTTTTGCCAAGCATCTCTACGTGCTCGGCATCAGTGAGACGCCTACCTGTGCTGCATGTGGCGAAGAGGATGATGACACTGCAGAGCATTTCCTCTGTGATTGTCCCGCCTTTGCTCGCATACGGTGGCGCACCCTTGGAGCCGACGTGGTGTGTGCCGAATCCCTTAGCTCTACATCACTGAAGCTTCTTCAAACTTTTCTCCGGAAAACGGAGAAAATACAGTAATGTAAGGTGTCTGTCTGGAGTACAATGGACCAGTGTTTGAGTCTGAGTGCTCTAGCGGATAGCAGAAGCCTTCAACAAAAAAAAAAAAAAAAAAAAAAAAAAAAAAAAAAAAAATCCGTTCGAAGATTAGCAAACGGTAAACCATCAGTTCGATTCGGGTCACCTATCCGGTCGAATATTTATCTCAACGGTCACCTATGCGTTCGAAGACTACCAAACGGTGAACATTCAGTTCGATTCCGGTCACCTATCCGGTCGAATATCTATCTCAACGGTCACCTATCCGTTCGAAGATTACCAAACGATCAACCATCACCTATCCGGTCGAATATCTATCTCAACAGTCACCTATTCGTTCGAAGATTACCAAACGGTATCAGTTTGATCCGGGTCACCTATCCGGTCGAGTATCACAACGGTCACCTATCCGTTCGAAGATTAGCGAACGGTAAACCATCAGTTCGATTCCGGTCACCTATCCGGTCGAATATCTATCTCAACGGTCACCTATCCGTTCGCAGATTACCAAATGGTAAGCCATCAGTTCGATCCCGGTCACCTATCTGGTCGAATATTTATCTCAAGGGTCACCTATCCGTTCGAAGATTCCCAAACTATCAACCATCAGTTCGATTCCGGTCACCTATCCGGTCGAATATCTATCTCAACGGTGACCTATCCGTTCGAAGATTACCAAACGGTAAACCTTCAGTTCGGTTCCGGTCACCTATCCGGTCGAATATCTATCTCTACGGTCACCTATCCGTTCGAAGATTACCAAACCATAATCATCAGTTCGATTCCGGTCACCTATCCGGTCGAATATCTATCTCAACGGTCACCTATCCGTTCGAAGATTACTAAACGGTCAACCATCAGTCCGATTTCGGTCACCTATCCGGTCAAATATCTCAACGGTCACCTATCCGTTCGAAGATTAGCAAACGGTAAACCATCAGTTCGATTCCGGTCAACTATCCGGTCGAATATCTATCTCAACGGTCACCCATCCGTTCGAAGATTACCAAACGATCAACCATCAGTTCGATTCCGGTCACCTATCCGGTCGAATATCTCAACGGTCACCTATCCGTTCGAAGATAGCAAACGGTAAACCATCAGTTCGATTCGGGTCACCTATCCGGTCGAATATCTCAACGATCACCTATCCGTTCGAAGATTAGCAAACGGTAAACCATCAGTTCGATTCCAGTCACCTATCCGGTCGAATATCTATCTCAACGGTCACCTATGCCTTCGAAGATTACCAAACGGTAAACCATCAGTTCGATTCCGGTCACCTATCCGGTCGAATATCTACCTTAACGGTCACCCATCCGTTCGAAGATTACCAAACGATCAACCATCAGTTCGATTCCGGTCACCTATCCGGTCGAATATCTATCTCAACGGTCACCTATCCTTTCGAAGATTACCAAACGATCAACCATCAGTTCGATTCCGGTCACCTATCCGGTCGAATATCTATCTCAACGGTCACCTATCCGTTCGAAGATTACCAAATGGTAAACCATCAGTTCGATTCCGGTCACCTATCCGGTCGAATATATATCTCAACGGTCCGTTCGAAGACTACCAAACGATCAACCATCAGTTCGATTCCGGTCACCTATCCGGTAGAATATCTATCTCAACGGTCACCTATCCTTTCGAAGATTACCAAACGATCAACCATCAGTTCGATTCCGGTCACCTATCCGGTCGAATATCTATCTCAACGGTCACCTATCCTTTCGAAGATTACCAAACGATCAACCATCAGTCCGATTCCGGTCACCTATCCGGTCAAATATCTCAACGGTCACCTATCCGTTCGAAGATTAGCAAACGGTAAACCATCAGTTCGATTCCGGTCAACTATCCGGTCGAATATCTATCTCAACGGTCACCCATCCGTTCGAAGATTACCAAACGATCAACCATCAGTTCGATTCCGGTCACCTATCCGGTCGAATATCTCAACGGTCACCTATCCGTTCGAAGATTAGCAAACGGTAAACCATCAGTTCGATTCGGGTCACCTATCCGGTCGAATATCTCAACGATCACCTATCCGTTCGAAGATTAGCAAACGGTAAACCATCAGTTCGATTCCAGTCACCTATCCGGTCGAATATCTATCTCAACGGTCACCTATGCCTTCGAAGATTACCAAACGGTAAACCATCAGTTCGATTCCGGTCACCTATCCGGTCGAATATCTATCTTAACGGTCACCCATCCGTTCGAAGATTACCAAACGATCAACCATCAGTTCGATTCCGGTCACCTATCCGGTCGAATATCTATCTCAACGGTCACCTATCCTTTCGAAGATTACCAAACGATCAACCATCAGTTCGATTCCGGTCACCTATCCGGTCGAATATCTATCTCAACGGTCACCTATCCGTTCGAAGATTACCAAATGGTAAACCATCAGTTCGATTCCGGTCACCTATCCGGTCGAATATATATCTCAACGGTCCGTTCGAAGACTACCAAACGGTCAACCATCAGTCCGATTCCGGTCACCTATCCGGTCAAATATCTCAACGGTCACCTATCCGTTCGAAGATTAGCAAACGGTAAACCATCAGTTCGATTCCGGTCAACTATCCAGTCGAATATCTATCTCAACGGTCATCCATCCGTTCGAAGAATACCAAACGATCAACCATCAGTTCGATTCCGGTCACCTATCCGGTCGAATATCTCAACGGTCACCTATCCGTTCGAAGATTAGCAAACGGTAAACCATCAGTTCGATTCGGGTCACCTATCCGGTCGAATATCTCAACGATCACCTATCCGTTCGAAGATTAGCAAACGGTAAACCATCAGTTCGATTCCAGTCACCTATCCGGTCGAATATCTATCTCAACGGTCACCTATGCCTTCGAAGATTACCAAACGGTAAACCATCAGTTCGATTCGGGTCACCTATCCGGTCGAGTATCACAACGGTCACCTATCCGTTCGAAGATTAGCGAACGGTAAACCATCAGTTCGATTCCGGTCACCTATCCGGTCGAATATCTATCTCAACGGTCACCTATCCGTTCGCAGATTACCAAATGGTAAGCCATCAGTTCGATCCCGGTCACCTATCTGGTCGAATATTTATCTCAAGGGTCACCTATCCGTTCGAAGATTCCCAAACTATCAACCATCAGTTCGATTCCGGTCACCTATCCGGTCGAATATCTATCTCAACGGTGACCTATCCGTTCGAAGATTACCAAACGGTAAACCTTCAGTTCGGTTCCGGTCACCTATCCGGTCGAATATCTATCTCTACGGTCACCTATCCGTTCGAAGATTACCAAACCATAATCATCAGTTCGATTCCGGTCACCTATCCGGTCGAATATCTATCTCAACGGTCACCTATCCGTTCGAAGATTACTAAACGGTCAACCATCAGTCCGATTTCGGTCACCTATCCGGTCAAATATCTCAACGGTCACCTATCCGTTCGAAGATTAGCAAACGGTAAACCATCAGTTCGATTCCGGTCAACTATCCGGTCGAATATCTATCTCAACGGTCACCCATCCGTTCGAAGATTACCAAACGATCAACCATCAGTTCGATTCCGGTCACCTATCCGGTCGAATATCTCAACGGTCACCTATCCGTTCGAAGATAGCAAACGGTAAACCATCAGTTCGATTCGGGTCACCTATCCGGTCGAATATCTCAACGATCACCTATCCGTTCGAAGATTAGCAAACGGTAAACCATCAGTTCGATTCCAGTCACCTATCCGGTCGAATATCTATCTCAACGGTCACCTATGCCTTCGAAGATTACCAAACGGTAAACCATCAGTTCGATTCCGGTCACCTATCCGGTCGAATATCTACCTTAACGGTCACCCATCCGTTCGAAGATTACCAAACGATCAACCATCAGTTCGATTCCGGTCACCTATCCGGTCGAATATCTATCTCAACGGTCACCTATCCTTTCGAAGATTACCAAACGATCAACCATCAGTTCGATTCCGGTCACCTATCCGGTCGAATATCTATCTCAACGGTCACCTATCCGTTCGAAGATTACCAAATGGTAAACCATCAGTTCGATTCCGGTCACCTATCCGGTCGAATATATATCTCAACGGTCCGTTCGAAGACTACCAAACGATCAACCATCAGTTCGATTCCGGTCACCTATCCGGTAGAATATCTATCTCAACGGTCACCTATCCTTTCGAAGATTACCAAACGATCAACCATCAGTTCGATTCCGGTCACCTATCCGGTCGAATATCTATCTCAACGGTCACCTATCCTTTCGAAGATTACCAAACGATCAACCATCAGTCCGATTCCGGTCACCTATCCGGTCAAATATCTCAACGGTCACCTATCCGTTCGAAGATTAGCAAACGGTAAACCATCAGTTCGATTCCGGTCAACTATCCGGTCGAATATCTATCTCAACGGTCACCCATCCGTTCGAAGATTACCAAACGATCAACCATCAGTTCGATTCCGGTCACCTATCCGGTCGAATATCTCAACGGTCACCTATCCGTTCGAAGATTAGCAAACGGTAAACCATCAGTTCGATTCGGGTCACCTATCCGGTCGAATATCTCAACGATCACCTATCCGTTCGAAGATTAGCAAACGGTAAACCATCAGTTCGATTCCAGTCACCTATCCGGTCGAATATCTATCTCAACGGTCACCTATGCCTTCGAAGATTACCAAACGGTAAACCATCAGTTCGATTCCGGTCACCTATCCGGTCGAATATCTATCTTAACGGTCACCCATCCGTTCGAAGATTACCAAACGATCAACCATCAGTTCGATTCCGGTCACCTATCCGGTCGAATATCTATCTCAACGGTCACCTATCCTTTCGAAGATTACCAAACGATCAACCATCAGTTCGATTCCGGTCACCTATCCGGTCGAATATCTATCTCAACGGTCACCTATACGTTCGAAGATTACCAAATGGTAAACCATCAGTTCGATTCCGGTCACCTATCCGGTCGAATATATATCTCAACGGTCCGTTCGAAGACTACCAAACGGTCAACCATCAGTCCGATTCCGGTCACCTATCCGGTCAAATATCTCAACGGTCACCTATCCGTTCGAAGATTAGCAAACGGTAAACCATCAGTTCGATTCCGGTCAACTATCCAGTCGAATATCTATCTCAACGGTCATCCATCCGTTCGAAGAATACCAAACGATCAACCATCAGTTCGATTCCGGTCACCTATCCGGTCGAATATCTCAACGGTCACCTATCCGTTCGAAGATTAGCAAACGGTAAACCATCAGTTCGATTCGGGTCACCTATCCGGTCGAATATCTCAACGATCACCTATCCGTTCGAAGATTAGCAAACGGTAAACCATCAGTTCGATTCCAGTCACCTATCCGGTCGAATATCTATCTCAACGGTCACCTATGCCTTCGAAGATTACCAAACGGTAAACCATCAGTTCGATTCCGGTCACCTATCCGGTCGAATATCTATCTTAACGGTCACCCATCCGTTCGAAGATTACCAAACGATCAACCATCAGTTCGATTCCGGTCACCTATCCGGTCGAATATCTATCTCAACGGTCACCTATCCTTTCGAAGATTACCAAACGATCAACCATCAGTTCGATTCCGGTCACCTATCCGGTCGAATATCTATCTCAACGGTCACCTATCCGTTCGAAGTGTTGAAAAACCATCTGTTGGCAATTCAATCATTTACAAACACATACATTTACATTACACATTATACGTTATGTTTCTTGAATTCGTAAGACTCATTTTTTCTTTTATACATTAAGTCGCATAATAAACTTGCTACAAGTAAGACGTTTGTGGTTTTAACTCTATCTACCCCAACAATTGGTTATGGGCCCAGGCGAGATTAGATAAAGGACAATTTAAAATGGCGACTTCGTTGTACCAAATAGAGCGATTGGACGAAAAAAACTACGACTCATGGAAAATCCAAATTAAGAGCATTTTAATTCATAGTGAATTATGGCCGTATGTGAGTGGAATGGCAATTAAGCCCGATGCTGAAGGAGATAATACCGCGTGGTGTGATAAAGATGGTAAAGCATTAGCCACTATACTACTGTGCGTGAAACCCTCTCAGTTCAACTACATTAAGAATTCTAAGACATCAGCTGAAGCGTGGAAAACCTTGGAAAGTGTTCACCAGCCTGGAGGGCCAGCCAGGAAGGTAAGCCTATTCAAGCAACTGCTTCAATTAAAAATGGCGGAGAACACCCAAGTACAGCTGCATCTTAATAATTTTTTTGCCCTAGCCGAAAAATTAAAAGAGATAAGTATTGAGTTACAGGATGAACTCCTTTCTATAATTTTGCTTTCTAGTCTCCCTAACAGTTACGAACATTTTGTGCTTGCTATAGAAGCTCGTGATGATTTACCTTCAAGTGAAAGATTAAAGCTCAAGATCTTAGAAGAAGGGCGAAGAAGAGAGGGGCTTGAATCAATAGATTTAACACAAGAACATGCCATGTTAATACGGAACCGGAGACAAAAGCAATCACCGCAACAAAATCAGCAACAACATCAACGCTTAAGAAGTGGTCAACAGTATACGTTTAGAGGTACTTGTTTCAACTGCTTTAAGAAGGGCCACATAGCAGCAAATTGTCGAGATAGAGATAGACAAAAGAGCCAAACAATAGCGTCAACATTTGCAATGATAAACGCAGTATGTAGTAGTGATTTGAACAAACACTCTTGGATTTTGGATAGCGGATCAACCAGCCATTTATGCTGCGACAAAAGCTTGTATACAACATTCCGTCCACACGTTGAACGCATTGAACTCGCCAACGATTCACATGTTCAGTCTGATTTTATCGGAGAGGTTATATTACAAACTTTGCATGGAACTATTACCTTGAAGGATGTTTTACATGTGCCTACCATGAAAATGAATTTTATTTCAATCGGAAAAGCTGCAGATAGTGGAAACCGAACTATTTTTGATAAAAAGATTGCTAGAATTATAGATTGTAATGGGAAGTGTTTGTTGACTGCGAAAAAATGTAAGAGCTTGTACATTTGCGATATTTTGTATAGTGAAGTGAATGCGTTTGCCGGAGCAAAGGAGGATAAAGTGAATTTAAATCTATGGCACGAAAGGTACGGACATCTAAATGGAAAAAGTCTGATCCACATGTTTAAAAAGGATATGGTAAGGGGATTAACATTGAAAGGTAATTTAAATAAGGTGATTATTCCGTGCGAAGTATGTCTTAAGGGAAAGATCTGCTCGTTACCTTACGTCAGCGAACAAAATAGAAGCAAAGCTATCTTGGAAATTATACACACGGACATATGTGGTCCAATGAGAAAAAGATCTATGGGAGGAGCGAGCTATATTCTGCTTTTTATTGACGATTACTCACGCAAACTTTTTGTATATTTTTTGAAGGCAAAGAGCGAGGCTTTTGAGACATTTAAAAAATTCAAGGCAATGGTGGAAACACAGACTTCACGAAAAATCAAGGTACTCAGAAGTGACAATGGTGCGGAGTTCGTAAACGCGTCCTTCAAGAGTTTTTTAGAACACAGTGGAATCAGGCATCAACATACAGCACCATATACACCTCAGCAAAATGGAGTTGCTGAACGAGCAAATCGTACTATTGTGGAGATGGCTCGTTGCATGCTTCTTGGATCAGAACTGCCTGAAAGCATTTGGGCAGAAGCAGTCAATACAGCAGTGTATTTGAGAAATCGGTCGCCATGTAGCACCCTTCAAGGAAATACCCCTTTCCAAGTATGGTCGGGTTTTAAGCCATCCGTTTCTCATTTAAAGATATTCGGATGCAAGGCGATAATGCTAAACAAGCAGCCAGGAAAGTCTAAGTTTCAATCGAAGGGGATTGAGTGTGTTATGGTAGGTTATGCAACTGACTCCAAAGCGTATCGTCTATATGATCCAAAGAATGGTAAAGTATATATTAGTCGAGATGTGAAATTTATCGAAGCACCTTCTAACAATTTAATGGTTCCAGATGTTGATTACCTTTTTAAAGTACCGTCGGATAATGGGTAATGGTAGGATACGTATTTTAAGCGAAAAATGTAATTTTGCTGGTCATTCGAAAAAAATTTCAAGTCAGTTGAAGAAATTATTCCGACCAGTGTTGAACAAGCTCTACAGCACGAACGTTCCAATGAATGGATACAGGCTATGAAAGAAGAGATTAGTTCTCTTAGGAAAAATAATACATGGGAGCTAGTCGATTTGCCACAGAAAAGACGCGCTATTAAAACAATGTGGGTATTTAATATAAAACGTAATAAAGACGGAGCGGTAGAGCGTTATAAGGCTAGGCTAGTGGCTAAGGGTTGCAGTCAGAAGTACGGTATTGATTTTTTTGAAACTTTTTCCCCAGTGGCAAGGTATTCCACGATACGACTTGTAATTGCAATAGCTGTAGAATTTGGATTATTATTACATCAAATTGATGTAACGGCAGCTTACCTGAACGGAGACCTAAATGAAGATATTTATTTGGAACAGCCAGAATATTTTGAAGACAGTGAAAATCCGAAGAAAGTTTGTAAACTAAGAAAGGCCTTATACGGTTTAAAGCAATCGGGAAGACAGTGGAATTCCAAATTAGATGGTGCGTTGAAAAATATGGGGTTCAGTAGATGTATTAGTGAAAGTTGCGTTTATACAAATTACTAAAATGGAAATATCAATTTAATAGTAGTCTACGTCGATGATATTTTGATAGCTTGCAAGGAAAAACGCGATATGGAGGAAATCAAAAAACAAATCGGAATGCAATTTGATATAATCGACAAGGGGCCGTTGAGTCATTTTCTTGGAATAGAAATTGAGAGAGTGGGTGAGCGCGGACCTATGAAACTTGGTCAAAAACAGCTTATAAAGAACCTTTTGGAGGATCACAATATGAACGGGTGCAAAAAAGCAAGTACGCCAATTGACCCTGGAGTAAATTTAAAAAATTTGATCCGGGTCACCTATCCGGTCGAGTATCTCAACGGTCACCTATCCGTTCGAAGATTAGCAAACGGTAAACCATCAGTTCGATTCCGGTCACCTATCCGGTCGAATATCTATCTCAACGGTCACCTATCCGTTCGCAGATTACCAAATGGTAAACCATCAGTTCGATCCCGGTCACCTATCTGGTCGAATATTTATCTCAACCGTCACCTATCCGTCCGAAGATTACCAAACGATCAACCATCAGTTCGATTCCGGTCACCTATCCGGTCGAATATCTATCTCAACGGTCACCTATCCGTTCGAAGATTACCAAACGGTAAACCTACAGTTCGGTTCCGGTCACCTATCCGGTCGAATATCTATCTCTACGGTCACCTATCCGTTCGAAGATTACCAAACGATAATCATCAGTTCGATTCCGGTCACCTATCCAGTCGAATATCTATCTCAACGGTCACCTATCCGTTCGAAGATTACTAAACGGTCAACCATCAGTCCGATTCCGGTCACCTATCCGGTCAAATATCTCAACGGTCACCTATCCGTTCGAAGATTAGCAAACGGTAAACCATCTGTTCGATTCCGGCCACCTATCCGGTCGAATATCTATCTCAGCGGTCACCTATGCGTTCGAAGATTACCAAACGGTAAACCATCAGTTCGATTCCGGTCAACTATCCGGTCGAACATCTATCTCAACGGTCACCCATCCGTTCGAAAACTACCAAACGATCAACCATCAGTTCGATTCCGGTCACCTATCCGGTCGAACATCTATCTCAACGGTCACCCATCCATTCGAAGATTACCAAACGATCAACCATCAGTTCGATTCCGGTCACCTATCCGGCCGAGTATCTATCTCAGCGATCACCTATCCGTTCGAAGATTACCAAACGATCAACCATCAGTTCGATTCCAGTCACCTATCCGGTCGAATATCTATCTCAACGGTCACTTATCTGTTCGAAGATTACCAAACGATCAACCATCAGTTCGATTCCAGTCACCTATCCGGTCGAATATCTCAACGGTCACCTATCCGTTCGAAGATTAGCAAACGGTAAACCATCAGTTCGATTCGGGTCACCTATCCGGTCGAATATTTATCTAAACGGTCACCTATGCGTTCGAAGATTACCAAACGATCAACCATCACCTATCCGGTCGAATATCTATCTCAACAGTCACCTATTCGTTTGAAGATTACCAAACGGTAAACCATCAGTTTGATCCGGGTCACCTATCCGGTCGAGTATCACAACGGTCACCTATCCGTTGGAAGATTAGCAAACGGTAAACCATCAGTTCGATTCCGGTCACCTATCCGGTCGAATATCTATCTCAACGGTCACCTATCCGTTCGCAGATTACCAAATGGTAAACCATCAGTTCGATCCCGGTCACCTATCTGGTCGAATATTTATCTCAACGGTCACCTATCCGTTCGAAGATTCCCAAACGATCAACCATCAGTTCGATTCCGGTCACCTATCCGGTCGAATATCTATCTCAACGGTCACCTATCCGTTCGAAGATTACCAAACGGTAAACCTTCAGTTCGGTTCCGGTCACCTATCCGGTCGAATATCTATCTCTACGGTCACCTATCCGTTCGAAGATTACCAAACCATAATCATCAGTTCGATTCCGGTCACCTATCCGGTCGAATATCTATCTCAACGGTCACCTATCCGTTCGAAGATTACTAAACGGTCAACCATCAGTCCGATTCCGGTCACCTATCCGGTCAAATATCTCAACGGTCACCTATCCGTTCGAAGATTAGCAAACGGTAAACCATCAGTTCGATTCCGGTCAACTATCCGGTCGAATATCTATATCAACGGTCACCCATCCGTTCGAAGATTACCAAACGATCAACCATCAGTTCGATTCCGGTCACCTATCCGGTCGAATATCTCAACGGTCACCTATCCGTTCGAAGATTAGCAAACGGTAAACCATCAGTTCGATTCGGGTCACCTATCCGGTCGAATATCTCAACGATCACCTATCCGTTCGAAGATTAGCAAACGGTAAACCATCAGTTCGATTCCAGTCACCTATCCGGTCGAATATCTATCTCAACGGTCACCTATGCCTTCGAAGATTACCAAACGGTAAACCATCAGTTCGATTCCGGTCACCTATCCGGTCGAATATCTATCTTAACGGTCACCCATCCGTTCGAAGATTACCAAACGATCAACCATCAGTTCGATTCCGGTCACCTATCCGGTCGAATATCTATCTCAACGGTCACCTATCCGTTCGAAGATTACCAAATGGTAAACCATCAGTTCGATTCCGGTCACCTATCCGGTCGAATATATATCTCAACGGTCCGTTCGAAGACTACCAAACGATCAACCATCAGTTCGATTCCGGTCACCTATCCGGTAGAATATCTATCTCAACGGTCACCTATCCTTTCGAAGATTACCAAACGATCAACCATCAGTTCGATTCCGGTCACCTATCCGGTCGAATATCTATCTCAACGGTCACCTATAATTTCGAAGATTACCAAACGATCAACCATCAGTCCGATTCCGGTCACCTATCCGGTCAAATATCTCAACGGTCACCTATCCGTTCGAAGATTAGCAAACGGTAAACCATCAGTTCGATTCCGGTCAACTATCCGGTCGAATATCTATCTCAACGGTCACCCATCCGTTCGAAGATTACCAAACGATCAACCATCAGTTCGATTCCGGTCACCTATCCGGTCGAATATCTCAACGGTCACCTATCCGTTCGAAGATTAGCAAACGGTAATCCATCAGTTCGATTCGGGTCACCTATCCGGTCGAATATCTCAACGATCACCTATCCGTTCGAAGATTAGAAAACGGTAAACCATCAGTTCGATTCCAGTCACCTATCCGGTCGAATATCTATCTCAACGGTCACCTATGCCTTCGAAGATTACCAAACGGTAAACCATCAGTTCGATTCCGGTCACCTATCCGGTCGAATATCTATCTTAACGGTCACCCATCCGTTCGAAGATTACCAAACGATCAACCATCAGTTCGATCCCGGTCACCTATCCGGTCGAATATATATCTCAACCGTCCGTTCGAAGACTACCAAACGATCAACCATCAGTTCGATTCCGGTCACCTATCCGGTCGAATATCTATCTCAACGGTCACCTATCCGTTCGAAGATTACCAAACGATTAACCATCAGTTCGATTCCGGTCACCTATCCGGTCGAATATCTATCTCAACGGTCACCTATCCGTTCGAAGATTACCAAACGGTAAACCTTCAGTTCGGTTCCGGTCACCTATCCGGTCGAATATCTATCTCAACGGTCACCCATCCGTTCGAAGATTACCAAACGATCAACCATCAGTTCGATTCCGGTCACCTATCCGGTCGAATATCTCAACGGTCACCTATCCGTTCGAAGATTAGCAAACGGTAATCCATCAGTTCGATTCGGGTCACCTATCCGGTCGAATATCTCAACGATCACCTATCCGTTCGAAGATTAGAAAACGGTAAACCATCAGTTCGATTCCAGTCACCTATCCGGTCGAATATCTATCTCAACGGTCACCTATGCCTTCGAAGATTACCAAACGGTAAACCATCAGTTCGATTCCGGTCACCTATCCGGTCGAATATCTATCTTAACGGTCACCCATCCGTTCGAAGATTACCAAACGATCAACCATCAGTTCGATTCCGGTCACCTATCCGGTCGAATATCTATCTCAACGGTCACCTATCCGTTCGAAGATTACCAAATGGTAAGCCATCAGTTCGATTCCGGTCACCTATCCGGTCGAATATATATCTCAACGGTCCGTTCGAAGACTACCAAACGATCAACCATCAGTTCGATTCCGGTCACCTATCCGGTAGAATATCTATCTCAACGGTCACCTATCCTTTCGAAGATTACCAAACGATCAACCATCAGTTCGATTCCGGTCACCTATCCGGTCGAATATCTATCTCAACGGTCACCTATAATTTCGAAGATTACCAAACGATCAACCATCAGTCCGATTCCGGTCACCTATCCGGTCAAATATCTCAACGGTCACCTATCCGTTCGAAGATTACCAAACGATCAACCATCAGTTCGATCCCGGTCACCTATCCGGTCGAATATCTATCTCAACGGTCACCTATCCGTTCGAAGATTACCAAACGGTAAACCATCAGTTCGATTCAGGCCACCTATCCGGTCGAATACCTATCTCAACGGTCACCTATGCCTTCGAAGGTTACCAAACGGTAAACCATCAGTTCGATTCCGGTCACCGATCCGGTCGAATATCTATCTCAACGGTCACCCATCCGTTCGAAGACTACCAAACGATCAACCATCAGTTTGATTCCGGTCACCTATCCGGCCGAGTATCTATCTCAGCGATTACCTATCCGTTCGAAGATTACCAAACGGTAAACCATCAGTTCGATTCCAGTCACCTATCCGGTCGAATACCTATCTCAACGGTCACCCATCCGTTCGAAGATTACCAA
Source organism: Eumerus sabulonum (assembly GCA_951905685.1). Classification (NCBI taxonomy): domain Eukaryota; kingdom Metazoa; phylum Arthropoda; class Insecta; order Diptera; family Syrphidae; genus Eumerus; species Eumerus sabulonum. The sequence goes on from OX645060.1 coordinate 100,060,890, forward strand.
ACGATCAACCATCAGTTCGATCCCGGTCACTTATCCGTTCGAATATCTATCTCAACGGTCACCTATCCGTTCGAAGATTACCAAATGGTAAGCCATCAGTTCGATTCCGGTCACCTATCCGGTCGAATATCTCAACGGTCACTTATCCGTTCGAAGATTACCAAACGGTAAACGATCAGTTCGATTCCGGTCACCTATCCGGTCGAATATCTATCTCAACAGTCACCTATCCGTTCGAAGATTACCAAACGGTAAACCATCAGTTTGATCCGGGTCACCTATCCGGTCGAGTATCTCAACGGTCACCTATCCGTTCGATGATTAGCAAACGGTAAACCATCAGTTCGATTCCGGTCACCTATCCGGTCGAATATCTATCTCAATGGCCACCTATCCGTTCGCAGATTACCAAATTGTAAACCATCAGTTCGATCCCGGTCACCTATCTGGTCGAATATTTATCTCAACGGTCACCTATCCGTTCGAAGATTACCAAACGATCAACCATCAGTTCGATTCCGGTCACCTATCCGGTCGAATATCTATCTCAACGGTCAGCTATCCGTTCGAAGATTACCAAACGGTAAACCTTCAGTTCGGTTCCGGTCACCTATCCGGTCGAATATCTATCTCTACGGTCACCTATCCGTTCGAAGATTACCAAACGATAATCATCAGTTCGATTCCGGTCACCTATCCGGTCGAATATCCATCTCAACGGTCACCTATCCGTTCGAAGATTACTAAACGGTCAACCATCAGTCCGATTCCGGTCACCTATCCGGTCAAATATCTATCTCAACGGTCACCCATCCGTTCGAAGATTACCAAACGATCAACCATCAGTTCGATCCCGGTCACCTATCCGGTCGAATATATATCTCAACCGTCCGTTCGAAGACTACCAAACGATCAACCATCAGTTCGATTCCGGTCACCTATCCGGTCGAATATCTATCTCAACGGTCACCCATCCGTTCGAAGATTACCAAACGATCAACCATCAGTTCGATCCCGGTCACCTATCCGGTCGAATATATATCTCAACCGTCCGTTCGAAGACTACCAAACGATCAACCATCAGTTCGATTCCGGTCACCTATCCGGTCGAATATCTATCTCAACGGTCACCCATCCGTTCGAAGATTACCAAACGATCAACCATCAGTTCGATTCCGGTCACCTATCCGGTCGAACATCTATCTCAACGGTCACCCATCCATTCGAAGATTACCAAACGATCAACCATCAGTTCGATTCCGGTCACCTATCCGGCCGAGTATCTATCTCAGCGATCAATTATCCGTTCGAAGATTACCAAACGATCAACCATCAGTTCGATCCCGGTCACCTATCTGGTCGAATATTTATCTCAACGGTCACCTATCCGTTCGAAGATTACCAAACGATCAACCATCAGTTCGATTCCGGTCACCTATCCGGTCGAATATCTATCTCAACGGTCACCTATCCGTTCGAAGATTACCAAACGATAATCATCAGTTCGATTCCGGTCACCTATCCGGTCGAATATCTATCTCAACGGTCACCTATCCGTTCGAAGATTACTAAACGGTCAACCATCAGTCCGATTCCGGTCACCTATCCGGTCAAATATCTATCTCAACGGTCACCCATCCGTTCGAAGATTAGCAAACGGTAAACCATCTGTTCGATTCCGGCCACCTATCCGGTCGAATATCTATCTCAACGGTCACCTATGCGTTCGAAGATTACCAAACGGTAAACCATCAGTTCGATTCCGGTCAACTATACGGTCGAATATCTATCTCAACGGTCACCACTCCGTTCGAAGATTACCAAACGATCAACCGTCAGTTCGATTCCGGTCACCTATCCGGTCGAACATCTATCTCAACGGTCACCCATCCATTCGAAAATTACCAAACGATCAACCATCAGTTCGATTCCGTTCACCTATCCGGCCGAGTATCTATCTCAGCGATCACCTATCCGTTCGAAGATTACCAAACGATCAACCATCAGTTCGATTCCAGTCACCTATCCGGTCGAATATCTATCTCAACGGTCACTTATCTGTTCGAAGATTACCAAACGATCAACCATCAGTTCGATTCCGGTCACCTCTCCGGTCGAATATCTATCTCAACGGTCACCCATCCGTTCGAAGATTACCAAACGATCAACCATCAGTTCGATTCCGGTCACCTATCCGGTCGAACATCTATCTCAACGGTCACCTATCCAATCGAAGATTACCAAACGATCAACCATCAGTTCGATTCCAGTCACCTATCCGGTCGAATATCTATCTCAACGGTCACTTATCTGTTCGAAGATTACCAAACGATCAACCATCAGTTCGATTCCGGTCACCTATCCGGTCGAATATCTATCTCAACGGTCACCCATCCGTTCGAAGATTACCAAACGATCAACCATCAGTTCGATCCCGGTCACCTATCCGGTCGAATATCTATCTCAGCGGTCACCTATCCGTTCGAAGATTTCTAAACGGTCAACCATCAGTCCGATTCCGGTCACCTATCCGGTCGAATATCTCAACGGTCACCTATCCGTTCGAAGATTAGCAAACGGTAAACCATCAGTTCGATTACGGTCACCTATCCGGTCGAATATCTATCTCAACGGTCACCCATCCGTTCGAAGATTACCAAACGATCAACCATCAGTTCGATCCCGGTCACCTCTCCGGTCGAATATATATCTCAACCGTCCGTTCGAAGACTACCAAACGATCAACCATCAGTTCGATTCCGGTCACCTATCCGGTCGAATATCTATCTCAACGGTCACCCATCCGTTCGAAGATTACCAAACGATCAACCATCAGTTCGATCCCGGTCACCTATCCGGTCGAATACATATCTCAACCGTCCGTTCGAAGACTACCAAACGATCAACCATCAGTTCGATTCCGGTCACCTATCCGGTCGAATATCTATCTCAACGGTCACCCATCCGTTCGAAGATTACCAAACGATCAACCATCAGTTCGATTCCAGTCACCTATCCGGTCGAATATCTATCTCAACGGTCACTTATCTGTTCGAAGATTACCAAACGATCAACCATCAGTTCGATTCCGGTCACCTATCCGGTCGAATATCTATCTCAACGGTCACCCATCCGTTCGAAGATTACCAAACGATCAACCATCAGTTCGATCCCGGTCACCTATCCGGTCGAATATCTATCTCAGCGGTCACCTATCCGTTCGAAGATTACTAAACGGTCAACCATCAGTCCGATTCCGGTCACCTATCCGGTCGAATATCTCAACGGTCACCTATCCGTTCGAAGATTAGCAAACGGTAAACCATCAGTTCGATTCGGGTCACCTATCCGGTCGAATATTTATCTCAACGGTCACCTATGCCTTCGAAGGTTACCAAACGGTAAACCATCAGTTCGATTCCGGTCACCTATCCGGTCTAATATCTATCTCAACGGTCACCCATCCGTTCGAAGATTACCAAACGATCAACCATCAGTTCGATTCCGGTCACCTATCCGGTCGAACATCTATCTCAACGGTCACCTATCCAATCGAAGATTACCAAACAATAAACCATCAGTTTGATTCCGGTCACCTATCCGGCCGAGTATCTATCTCAGCGATTACCTATCCGTTCGAAGATTACCAAACGATCAACCATCAGTTCGATTCCGGTCACCTATGCGGTCGAATATCTATCTCAACGGTCACCTATCTGTTCGAAGATTACCAAACGGTAAACCATCAGTTCGATTCGGGTCACTTATCCGGTCGAATGTCTCAACGGTCACCTATCTGTTCGAAGATTAGCAAACGGCAAACCATCAGTTCGATTCCGGTCACCTATCCGGTCGAATATCTATCTCAACGGTCACCTATCCGTTCGAAGATTACCAAACGATCAACCATCAGTTCGAGTCCGGTCACCCATCCGGTCGAATATATATCTCAACGGTCACCTATCCGTTCGAAGATTACCAAACGGTAAACCATCAGTTCGATTCCGGTCACCTATCCGGTCGAATATCTATCTCAACAGTCACCTATCCGTTCGAAGATTACCAAACGGTAAACCATCAGTTTGATCCGGGTCACCTATCCGGTCGAGTATCTCAACGGTCACTTATCTGTTCGAAGATTACCAAACGATCAACCATCAGTTCGATTCCGGTCACCTATCCGGTCGAATATCTCAACGGTCACCTATCCGTTCGAAGATTAGCAAACGGTAAACCATCAGTTCGATTCGGGTCACCTATCCGGTCGAATATTAATCTCAACGGTCACCTATGCGTTCGAAGATTACCAAACGGTGAACATTCAGTTCGATTCCGGTCACCTATCCGGTCGAATATCTATCTCAACGGTCACCTATCCGTTCGAAGATTACCAAACGATCAACCATCAGTTCGAGTCCGGTCACCCATCCGGTCGAATATATATCTCAACGGTCACCTATCCGTTCGAAGATTACCAAACGGTAAACCATCAGTTCGATTCCGGTCACCTATCCGGTCGAATATCTATCTCAACGGTCACTTATCTGTTCGAAGATTACCAAACGATCAACCATCAGTTCGATTCCGGTCACCTATGCGGTCGAATATCTATCTCAACGGTCACCTATCTGTTCGAAGATTACCAAACGGTAAATCATCAGTTCGATTCGGGTCACTTATCCGGTCGAATGTCTCAACGGCCACCTATCTGTTCGAAGATTAGCAAACGGCAAACCATCAGTTCGATTCCGGTCACCTATCCGGTCGAATATCTATCTCAACGGTCACCTATCCGTTCGAAGATTACCAAACGATCAACCATCAGTTCGAGTCCGGTCACCCATCCGGTCGAATATATATCTCAACGGTCACCTATCCGTTCGAAGATTTCCAAACGGTAAACCATCAGTTCGATTACGGTCACCTATCCGGTCGAATATCTATCTCAACAGTCACCTATCCGTTCGAAGATCACCAAACGGTAAACCATCAGTTTGATCCGGGTCACCTATCCGGTCGAGTATCTCAACGGTCACCTATCCGTGCGAAGATTAGCAAACGGTAAACCATCAGTTCGATTCCGGTCACCTATCCGGTCGAATATCTATCTCAACGGTCACCCATCCGTTCGAAGATTACCAAACGATCAACCATCGGTTCGATCCCGGTCACTTATCCGGTCGAATATCTATCTCAACGGTCACCTATCCGTTCGAAGATTATCAAATGGTAAGCCATCAGTTCGATTCCGGTCACCTATCCGGTCGAATATCTCAACGGTCACCTATCCGTTCGAAGATTACCAAACGGTAAACGATCAGTTCGATTCCGGTCACCTATCCGGTCGAATATCTATCTCAACAGTCACCTATCCGTTCGAAGATTACCAAACGGTAAACCATCAGTTCGATTCCGGTCACCTATCCGGTCGAATATCTATCTCAACAGTCACCTATCCGTTCGAAGATTACCAAACGGTAAACCATCAGTTTGATCCGGGTCACCTATCCGGTCGAGTATCTCAACGGTCACCTATCCGTGCGAAGATTAGCAAACGGTAAACCATCAGTTCGATTCCGGTCACCTATCCGGTCGAATATCTATCTCAACGGTCACCTATCCGTTCGCAGATTACCAAATGGTAAACCATCAGTTCGATCCCGGTCACCTATCTGGTCGAATATTTATCTCAACGGACACCTATCCGTTCGAAGATTACCAAACGATCAACCATCAGTTCGATTCCGGTCACCTATCCGGTCGAATATCTATCTCAACGGTCACCTATCCGTTCGAAGATTACCAAACGGTAAGCCTTCAGTTCGGTTCCGGTCACCTATCCGGTCGAATATCTATCTCTACGGTCACCTATCCGTTCGAAGATTACCAAACGATAATCATCAGTTCGATTCCGGTCACCTATCCGGTCGAATATCTATCTCAACGGTCACCTATCCGTTCGAAGATTACTAAACCGTCAACCATCAGTCCGATTCCGGCCACCTATCCGGTCAAATATCTCAACGGTCACCTATCCGTTGGAAGATTAGCAAACGGTAAGCCATCTGTTCGATTCCGGCCACCTATCCGGTCGAATATCTATCTCCACGGTCACCTATGCGTTCGAAGATTACCAAACGGTAAACCATCAGTTCGATTCCGGTCAACTATCCGGTCAAATATCTATCTCAACGGTCACCCATCCGTTCGAAGATTACCAAACGATCAACCATCAGTTCGATTCCGGTCACCTATCCGGTCGAACATCTATCTCAACGGTCACCCATCCATTCGAAGATTACCAAACGATCAACCATCAGTTCGATTCCGGTCACCTATCCGGCCGAGTATCTATCTCAGCGATCAATTATCCGTTCGAAGATTACCAAACGATCAACCATCAGTTCGATTCCAGTCACCTATCCGGTCGAATATCTATCTCAACGGTCACTTATCTGTTCGAAGATTACCAAACGATCAACCATCAGTTCGATTCCGGTCACTTATCCGGTCGAATATCTATCTCAACGGTCACCTATCCGTTCGAAGATTACCAAATGGTAAGCCATCAGTTCGATTCCGGTCACCTATCCGGTCGAATATCTCAACGGTCACCTATCCGTTCGAAGATTACCAAACGGTAAACGATCAGTTCGATTCCGGTCACCTATCCGGTCGAATATCTATCTCAACAGTCACCTATCCGTTCGAAGATTACCAAACGGTAAACCATCAGTTCGATTCCGGTCACCTATCCGGTCGAATATCTATCTCAACAGTCACCTATCCGTTCGAAGATTACCAAACGGTAAACCATCAGTTTGATCCGGGTCACCTATCCGGTCGAGTATCTCAACGGTCACCTATCCGTGCGAAGATTAGCAAACGGCAAACCATCAGTTCGATTCCGGTCACCTATCCGGTCGAATATCTATCTCAACGGTCACCTATCCGTTCGAAGATTACCAAACGATCAACCATCAGTTCGAGTCCGGTCACCCATCCGGTCGAATATATATCTCAACGGTCACCTATCCGTTCGAAGATTACCAAACGGTAAACCATCAGTTCGATTCCGGTCACCTATCCGGTCGAATATCTATCTCAACAGTCACCTATCCGTTCGAAGATTACCAAACGGTAAACCATCAGTTTGATCCGGGTCACCTATCCGGTCGAGTATCTCAACGGTCACCTATCCGTGCGAAGATTAGCAAACGGTAAACCATCAGTTCGATTCCGGTCACCTATCCGGTCGAATATCTATCTCAACGGTCACCCATCCGTTCGAAGATTACCAAACGATCAACCATCGGTTCGATCCCGGTCACTTATCCGGTCGAATATCTATCTCAACGGTCACCTATCCGTTCGAAGATTACCAAATGGTAAGCCATCAGTTCGATTCCGGTCACCTATCCGGTCGAATATCTCAACGGTCACCTATCCGTTCGAAGATTACCAAACGGTAAACGATCAGTTCGATTCCGGTCACCTATCCGGTCGAATATCTATCTCAACAGTCACCTATCCGTTCGAAGATTACCAAACGGTAAACCATCAGTTTGATCCGGGTCACCTATCCGGTCGAGTATCTCAACGGTCACCTATCCGTTCGATGATTAGCAAACGGTAAACCATCAGTTCGATTCCGGTCACCTATCCGGTCGAATATCTATCTCAATGGCCACCTATCCGTTCGCAGATTACCAAATGGTAAACCATCAGTTCGATCCCGGTGACCTATCTGGTCGAATATTTATCTCAACGGTCACCTATCCGTTCGAAGATTACCAAACGATCAACCATCAGTTCGATTCCGGTCACCTATCCGGTCGAATATCTATCTCAACGGTCACCTATCCGTTCGAAGATTACCAAACGGTAAACCTTCAGTTCGGTTTCGGTCACCTATCCGGTCGAATATCTATCTCTACGGTCACCTATCCGTTCGAAGATTACCAAACGATAATCATCAGTTCGATTCCGGTCACCTATCCGGTCGAATATCTATCTCAACGGTCACCTATCCGTTCGAAGATTACTAAACGGTCAACCATCAGTCCGATTCCGGTCACCTATCCGGTCAAATATCTCAGCGGTCACCTATCCGTTCGAAGAATACCAAACGGTAAACCATCAGTTCGATTCCGGTCAACTATCCGGTCGAATATCTATCTCAACGGTCACCACTCCGTTCGAAGATTACCAAACGATCAACCGTCAGTTCGATTCCGGTCACCTATCCGGTCAAATATCTCAGCGGTCACCTATCCGTTCGATGATTAGCAAACGGTAAACCATCAGTTCGATTCCGGTCACCTATCCGGTCGAATATCTATCTCAATGGCCACCTATCCGTTCGCAGATTACCAAATGGTAAACCATCAGTTCGATCCCGGTGACCTATCTGGTCGAACATCTATCTCAACGGTCACCCATCCATTCGAAGATTACCAAACGATCAACCATCAGTTCGATCCCGGTCACCTCTCCGGTCGAATATATATCTCAACCGTCCGTTCGAAGACTACCAAACGATCAACCATCAGTTCGATTCCGGTCACCTATCCGGTCGAATATCTATCTCAACGGTCACCTATGCGTTCGAAGATTACCAAACGGTAAACCATCAGTTCGATTCCGGTCAACTATCCGGTCGAATATCTATCTCAACGGTCACCACTCCGTTCGAAGATTACCAAACGATCAACCGTCAGTTCGATTCCGGTCACCTATCCGGTCGAACATCTATCTCAACGGTCACCCATCCATTCGAAAATTACCAAACGACCAACCATCAGTTCGATTCCGGTCACCTATCCGGCCGAGTATCTATCTCAGCGATCACCTATCCGTTCGAAGATTACCAAACGATCAACGATCAGTTCGATTCCAGTCACCTATCCGGTCGAATATCTATCTCAACGGTCACTTATCTGTTCGAAGATTACCAAACGATCAACCATCAGTTCGATTCCGGTCACCTATCCGGTCGAATATCTATCTCAACGGTCACCCATCCGTTCGAAGATTACCAAACGATCAACCATCAGTTCGATTCCGGTCACCTATCCGGTCGAACATCTATCTCAACGGTCACCTATCCAATCGAAGATTACCAAACGATCAACCATCAGTTCGATTCCAGTCACCTATCCGGTCGAATATCTATCTCAACGGTCACTTATCTGTTCGAAGATTACCAAACGATCAACCATCAGTTCGATTCCGGTCACCTATCCGGTCGAATATCTATCTCAACGGTCACCCATCCGTTCGAAGATTACCAAACGATCAACCATCAGTTCGATCCCGGTCACCTATCCGGTCGAATATCTATCTCAGCGGTCAGCTATCCGTTCGAAGATTACTAAACGGTCAACCATCAGTCCGATTCCGGTCACCTATCCGGTCGAATATCTCAACGGTCACCTATCCGTTCGAAGATTAGCAAACGGTAAACCATCAGTTCGATTCCGGTCACCTATCCGGTCGAATATCTCAACGGTCACCTATCCGTTCGAAGATTAGCAAACGGTTAACCATCAGTTCGATTCCGGTCACCTATCCGGTCGAATATCTATCTCAACGGTCACCCATCCGTTCGAAGATTACCAAACGATCAACCATCAGTTCGATCCCGGTCACCTCTCCGGTCGAATATATATCTCAACCGTCCGTTCGAAGACTACCAAACGATCAACCATCAGTTCGATTCCGGCCACCTATCCGGTCGAATATCTATCTCAACGGTCACCCATCCGTTCGAAGATTACCAAACGATCAACCATCAGTTCGATCCCGGTCACCTATCCGGTCGAATATCTATCTCAACGGTCACCCATCCGTTCGAAGATTACCAAACGATCAACCATCAGTTCGATCCCGGTCACCTATCCGGTCGAATATCTATCTCAGCGGTCACCTATCCGTTCGAAGATTACTAAACGGTCAACCATCAGTCCGATTCCGGTCACCTCTCCGGTCGAATATATATCTCAACCGTCCGTTCGAAGACTACCAAACGATCAACCATCAGTTCGATTCCGGTCACCTATCCGGTCGAATATCTATCTCAACGGTCACCCATCCGTTCGAAGATTACCAAACGATCAACCATCAGTTCGATCCCGGTCACCTCTCCGGTCGAATATATATCTCAACCGTCCGTTCGAAGACTACCAAACGATCAACCATCAGTTCGATTCCGGTCACCTATCCGGTCGAATATCTATCTCAACGGTCACCCATCCGTTCGAAGATTACCAAACGATCAACCATCAGTTCGATCCCGGTCACCTCTCCGGTCGAATATATATCTCAACCGTCCGTTCGAAGACTACCAAACGATCAACCATCAGTTCGATTCCGGTCACCTATCCGGTCGAATATCTATCTCAACGGTCACCCATCCGTTCGAAGATTACCAAACGATAAACCATCAGTTCGATCCCGGTCACCTCTCCGGTCGAATATATATCTCAACCGTCCGTTCGAAGACTACCAAACGATCAACCATCAGTTCGATTCCGGTCACCTATCCGGTCGAATATCTATCTCAACGGTCACCCATCCGTTCGAAGATTACCAAACGATCAACCATCAGTTCGATCCCGGTCACCTCTCCGGTCGAATATATATCTCAACCGTCCGTTCGAAGACTACCAAACGATCAACCATCAGTTCGATTCCGGTCACCTATCCGGTCGAATATCTATCTCAACGGTCACCCATCCGTTCGAAGATTACCAAACGATCAACCATCAGTTCGATCCCGGTCACCTATCCGGTCGAATATATATCTCAACCGTCCGTTCGAAGACTACCAAACGATCAACCATCAGTTCGATTCCGGTCACCTATCCGGTCGAATATCTATCTCAACGGTCACCCATCCGTTCGAGTATTACCAAACGATCAACCATCAGTTCGATTCCAGTCACCTATCCGGTCGAATATCTATCTCAACGGTCACTTATCTGTTCGAAGATTACCAAACGATCAACCATCAGTTCGATCCCGGTCACCTATCCGGTCGAATATCTATCTCAGCGGTCACCTATCCGTTCGAAGATTACTAAACGGTCAACCATCAGTCCGATTCCGGTCACCTATCCGGTCGAATATCTCAACGGTCACCTATCCGTTCGAAGATTAGCAAACGGTAAACCATCAGTTCGATTCGGGTCACCTATCCGGTCGAATATTTATCTCAACGGTCACCTATGCGATCGAAGATTACCAAACGGTGAACATTCAGTTCGATTCCGGTCACCTATCCGGTCGAATATCTATCTCAACGGTCACCTATCCGTTCGAAGATTACCAAACGATCAACCACCAGTTCGATTCCGGTCACCTATCCGGTCGAATATCTATCTCATCAGTCACCTATCCTTTCGAAGATTACCAAACGGTAAACCACCAGTTCGATTCCGGTCACCTATCCGATCGAATATCTATCTCAACGGTCACCTATCCGTTCGAAGATTATCAAACGGTAAACCATCAGTTCGATTCCGGTCACCTATCCGGTCGAATATCTATCTCAACGGTCACCCATCCGTTCGAAGATTACCAAACGATCAACCATCAGTTCGATCCCGGTCACCTCTCCGGTCGAATATATATCTCAACCGTCCGTTCGAAGACTACCAAACGATCAACCATCAGTTCGATTCCGGTCACCTATCCGGTCGAATATCTATCTCAACGGTCACCCATCCGTTCGAAGATTACCAAACGATCAACCATCAGTTCGATCCCGGTCACCTATCCGGTCGAATATCTATCTCAACGGTCACTTATCCGTTCGAAGATTAGCAAACGGTAAGCCATCAGTTCGATTCCGGTCACCTATCCGGTCGAATATCTATCTCAGCGATTACCTATCCGTTCGAAGATTACCAAGCGATCAACCATCATTTCGATCCCGGTCACCTATCCGGTCGAATATCTATCTCAACGGTCACCTATCCGTTCGAAGATTACCAAACTGTAAACCATCAGTTCGATTCGGGTCACCTATCCGGTCGAATATTTATCTCAACGGTCAACTATGCGTTCGAAGATTACCAAACGGTGAACATTCAGTTCGATTCCGGTCACCTATCCGGTCGAATATTTATCTCAACGGTCACCTATGCCTTCGAAGGTTACCAAACGGTAAACCATCAGTTCGATTCCGGTCACCTATCCGGTCGAATATCTATCTCAACGGTCACCCATCCGTTCGAAGATTACCAAACGATCAACCATCAGTTCGATTCCGGTCACCTATCCGGTCGAACATCTATCTCAACGGTCACCTATCCAATCGAAGATTACCAAACAATAAACCATCAGTTCGATTCCGGTCACCTATCCGGCCGAGTATCTATCTCAGCGATTACCTATCCGTTCGAAGATTACCAAACGATCAACCATCAGTTCGATTCCGGTCACCTATGCGGTCGAATATCTATCTCAACGGTCACCTATCTGTTCGAAGATTACCAAGCGGTAAACCATCAGTTAGATTCGGGTCACTTATCCGGTCGAATGTCTCAACGGTCACCTATCTGTTCGAAGATTAGCAAACGGCAAACCATCAGTTCGATTCCGGCCACCTATCCGGTCGAATATCTATCTCAACGGTCACCTATCCGTTCGAAGATTACCAAACGATCAACCATCAGTTCGAGTCCGGTCACCCATCCGGTCGAATATATATCTCAACGGTCACCTATCCGTTCGAAGATTACCAAACGGTAAACCATCAGTTCGATTCCGGTCACCTATCCGGTCGAATATCTATCTCAACAGTCACCTATCCGTTCGAAGATTACCAAACGGTAAACCATCAGTTTGATCCGGGTCACCTATCCGGTCGAGTATCTCAACGGTCACCTATCCGTGCGAAGATTAGCAAACGGTAAACCATCAGTTCGATTCCGGTCACCTATACGTTCGAATATCTATCTCAACGGTCACCTATCCGTTCGCAGATTACCAAATGGTAAACCATCAGTTCGATCCCGGTCACCTATCTGGTCGAATATTTATCTCAACGGACACCTATCCGTTCGAAGATTACCAAACGATCAACCATCAGTTCGATTCCGGTCACCTATCCGGTCGAATATCTATCTCAACGGTCACCTATCCGTTCGAAGATTACCAAACGGTAAGCCTTCAGTTCGGTTCCGGTCACCTATCCGGTCGAATATCTATCTCTACGGTCACCTATCCGTTCGAAGATTACCAAACGATAATCATCAGTTCGATTCCGGTCACCTATCCGGTCGAATATCTATCTCAACGGTCACCTATCCGTTCGAAGATTACTAAACCGTCAACCATCAGTCCGATTCCGGCCACCTATCCGGTCAAATATCTCAACGGTCACCTATCCGTTGGAAGATTAGCAAACGGTAAGCCATCTGTTCGATTCCGGCCACCTATCCGGTCGAATATCTATCTCAACGGTCACCTATGCGTTCGAAGATTACCAAACGGTAAACCATCAGTTCGATTCCGGTCAACTATCCGGTCAAATATCTATCTCAACGGTCACCCATCCGTTCGAAGATTACCAAACGATCAACCATCAGTTCGATTCCGGTCACCTATCCGGTCGAACATCTATCTCAACGGTCACCCATCCATTCGAAGATTACCAAACGATCAACCATCAGTTCGATTCCGGTCACCTATCCGGCCGAGTATCTATCTCAGCGATCAATTATCCGTTCGAAGATTACCAAACGATCAACCATCAGTTCGATTCCAGTCACCTATCCGGTCGAATATCTATCTCAACGGTCACTTATCTGTTCGAAGATTACCAAACGATCAACCATCAGTTCGATTCCGGTCACCTATCCGGTCGAATATTTCAACGGTCACCTATCCGTTCGAAGATTAGCAAACGGTAAACCATCAGTTCGATTCGGGTCACCTATCCGGTCGAATATTAATCTCAACGGTCACCTATGCGTTCGAAGATTACCAAACGGTGAACATTCAGTTCGATTCCGGTCACCTATCCGGTCGAATATCTATCTCAACGGTCACCTATCCGTTCGAAGATTACCAAACGATCAACCATCAGTTCGAGTCCGGTCACCCATCCGGTCGAATATATATCTCAACGGTCACCTATCCGTTCGAAGATTACCAAACGGTAAACCATCAGTTCGATTCCGGTCACCTATCCGGTCGAATATCTATCTCAACGGTCACTTATCTGTTCGAAGATTACCAAACGATCAACCATCAGTTCGATTCCGGTCACCTATCCGGTCGAATATCTCAACGGTCACCTATCCGTTCGAAGATTAGCAAACGGTAAACCATCAGTTCGATTCGGGTCACCTATCCGGTCGAATATTAATCTCAACGGTCACCTATGCGTTCGAAGATTACCAAACGGTGAACATTCAGTTCGATTCCGGTCACCTATCCGGTCGAATATCTATCTCAACGGTCACCTATCCGTTCGAAGATTACCAAACGATCAACCATCAGTTCGATCCCGGTCACCTATCCGGTCGAATATATATCCCAACCGTCCGTTCGAAGACTACCAAACGATCAACCATCAGTTCGATTCCGGTCACCTATCCGGTCGAATATCTATCTCAACGGTCACCCATCCGTTCGAAGATTACCAAACGATCAACCATCAGTTCGATTCCAGTCACCTATCCGGTCGAATATCTATCTCAACGGTCACTTATCTGTTCGAAGATTACCAAACGATCAACCATCAGTTCGATTCCGGTCACCTATCCGGTCGAATATCTATCTCAACGGTCACCCATCCGTTCGAAGATTACCAAACGATCAACCATCAGTTCGATCCCGGTCACCTATCCGGTCGAATATCTATCTCAGCGGTCACCTATCCGTTCGAAGATTACTAAACGGTCAACCATCAGTCCGATTCCGGTCACCTATCCGGTCGAATATCTCAACGGTCACCTATCCGTTCGAAGATTAGCAAACGGTAAACCATCAGTTCGATTCGGGTCACCTATCCGGTCGAATATTTATCTCAACGGTCACCTATGCGTTCGAAGATTACCAAACGGTGAACATTCAGTTCGATTCCGGTCACCTATCCGGTCGAATATCTATCTCAACGGTCACCTATCCGTTCGAAGATTACCAAACGATCAACCACCAGTTCGATTCCGGTCACCTATCCGGTCGAATATCTATCTCAACGGTCACCTATCCGTTCGAAGATTAGCAAACGGTAAACCATCAGTTCGATTCGGGTCACCTATCCGGTCGAATATTTATCTCAACGGTCACCTATGCGTTCGAAGATTACCAAACGGTGAACATTCAGTTCGATTCCGGTCACCTATCCGGTCGAATATCTATCTCAACGGTCACCTATCCGTTCGAAGATTACCAAACGATCAACCACCAGTTCGATTCGGGTCACCTATCCGGTCGAATATTTATCTCAACGGTCACCTATGCGTTCGAAGATTACCAAACGGTGAACATTCAGTTCGATTCGGGTCACCTATCCGGTCGAATATTTATCTCAACGGTCACCTATGCGTTCGAAGATTACCAAACGGTGAACATTCAGTTTGATTCCGGTCACCTATCCGGTCGAATATCTATCTCAACGGTCACCTATCCGTTCGAAGATTACCAAACGGTAAACCACCAGTTCGATTCCGGTCACCTATCCGGTCGAATATCTATCTCAACGGTCACCTATCCGTTCGAAGATTACCAAACGATCAACCACCAGTTCGATTCGGGTCACCTATCCGGTCGAATATTTATCTCAACGGTCACCTATGCGTTCGAAGATTACCAAACGGTGAACATTCAGTTCGATTCGGGTCACCTATCCGGTCGAATATTTATCTCAACGGTCACCTATGCGTTCGAAGATTACCAAACGGTGAACATTCAGTTTGATTCCGGTCACCTATCCGGTCGAATATCTATCTCAACAGTCACCTATCCGTTCGAAGATTACCAAACGGTAAACCATCAGTTTGATCCGGGTCACTTATCCGGTCGAGTATCTCAACGGTCACTTATCCGTTCGAAGATTAGCAAACGGTAAGCCATCAGTTCGATTCCGGTCACCTATCCGGTCGAATATCTATCTCAGCGATTACCTATCCGTTCGAAGATTACCAAACGATCAACCATCATTTCGATCCCGGTCACCTATCCGGTCGAATATCTATCTCAACGGTCACCTATCCGTTCGAAGATTACCAAACTGTAAACCATCAGTTCGATTCGGGTCACCTATCCGGTCGAATATTTATCTCAACGGTCACCTATGCGTTCGAAGATTACCAAACGGTGAACATTCAGTTCGATTCCGGTCACCTATCCGGTCGAATAACTATCTCAACGGTCACCTATGCCTTCGAAGGTTACCAAACGGTAAACCATCAGTTCGATTCCGGTCACCTATCCGGTCGAATATCTATCTCAACGGTCACCCATCCGTTCGAAGATTACCAAACGATCAACCATCAGTTCGATTCCGGTCACCTATCCGGTCGAACATCTATCTCAACGGTCACCTATCCAATCGAAGATTACCAAACAATCAACATCAGTTCGATTCCGGTCACCTATCCGGCCGAGTATCTATCTCAGCGATTACCTATCCGTTCGAAGATTACCAAACGATCAACCATCAGTTCGATTCCGGTCACCTATGCGGTCGAATATCTATCTCAACGGTCACCTATCTGTTCGAAGATTACCAAACGGTAAACCATCAGTTCGATTCGGGTCACTTATCCGGTCGAATGTCTCAACGGTCACCTATCCGTGCGAAGATTAGCAAACGGTAAGCCATCAGTTCGATTCCGGTCACCTATCCGGTCGAATATCTATCTCAGCGATTACCTATCCGTTCGAAGATTACCAAACGATCAACCATCATTTCGATCCCGGTCACCTATCCGGTCGAATATCTATCTCAACAGTCACCTATCCGTTCGAAGATTACCAAACGGTAAACCATCAGTTTGATCCGGGTCACCTATCCGGTCGAGTATCTCAACGGTCACCTATCCGTGCGAAGATTAGCAAACGGTAAACCATCAGTTCGATTCCGGTCACCTATCCGGTCGAATATCTATCTCAACGGTCACCTATCCGTTCGCAGATTACCAAATGGTAAACCATCAGTTCGATCCCGGTCACCTATCTGGTCGAATATTTATCTCAACGGACACCTATCCGTTCGAAGATTACCAAACGATCAACCATCAGTTCGATTCCGGTCACCTATCCGGTCGAATATCTATCTCAACGGTCACCTATCCGTTCGAAGATTACCAAACGGTAAGCCTTCAGTTCGGTTCCGGTCACCTATCCGGTCGAATATCTATCTCTACGGTCACCTATCCGTTCGAAGATTACCAAACGATAATCATCAGTTCGATTCCGGTCACCTATCCGGTCGAATATCTATCTCAACGGTCACCTATCCGTTCGAAGATTACTAAACCGTCAACCATCAGTCCGATTCCGGTCACCTATCCGGTCAAATATCTCAACGGTCACCTATCCGTTCGCAGATTACCAAATGGTAAACCATCAGTTCGATCCCGGTCACCTATCTGGTCGAATATTTATCTCAACGGACACCTATCCGTTCGAAGATTACCAAACGATCAACCATCAGTTCGATTCCGGTCACCTATCCGGTCGAACATCTATCTCAACGGTCACCTATGCGTTCGAAGATTACCAAACGGTAAACCATCAGTTCGATTCCGGTCAACTATCCGGTCAAATATCTATCTCAACGGTCACCCATCCGTTCGAAGATTACCAAACGATCAACCATCAGTTCGATTCCGGTCACCTATCCGGTCGAACATCTATCTCAACGGTCACCCATCCATTCGAAGATTACCAAACGATCAACCATCAGTTCGATTCCGGTCACCTATCCGGCCGAGTATCTATCTCAGCGATCAATTATCCGTTCGAAGATTACCAAACGATCAACCATCAGTTCGATTCCAGTCACCTATCCGGTCGAATATCTATCTCAACGGTCACTTATCTGTTCGAAGATTACCAAACGATCAACCATCAGTTCGATTCCGGTCACCTATCCGGTCGAATATCTCAACGGTCACCTATCCGTTCGAAGATTAGCAAACGGTAAACCATCAGTTCGATTCGGGTCACCTATCCGGTCGAATATTAATCTCAACGGTCACCTATGCGTTCGAAGATTACCAAACGGTGAACATTCAGTTCGATTCCGGTCACCTATCCCGTCGAATATCTATCTCAACGGTCACCTATCCGTTCGAAGATTACCAAACGATCAACCATCAGTTCGAGTCCGGTCACCCATCCGGTCGAATATATATCTCAACGGTCACCTATCCGTTCGAAGATTACCAAACGGTAAGCCATCAGTTCGATTCCGGTCACCTATCCGGTCGAATATCTATCTCAACAGTCACCTATCCGTTCGAAGATTACCAAACGGTAAACCATCAGTTTGATCCGGGTCACCTATCCGGTCGAGTATCTCAACGGTCACCTATCCGTTCGAAGATTAGCAAACGGTAAACCATCAGTTCGATTCCGGTCACCTGTCCGGTCGAATATCTATCTCAACGGTCACCTATCCGTTCGCAGATTACCAAATGGTAAACCATCAGTTCGATCCCGGTCACCTATCTGGTCGAATATTTATCTCAACGGACACCTATCCGTTCGAAGATTACCAAACGATCAACCATCAGTTCGATTCCGGTCACCTATCCGGTCGAATATCTATCTCAACGGTCATCTATCCGTTCGAAGATTACCAAACGGTAAGCTTTCAGTTCGGTTCCGGTCACCTATCCGGTCGAATATATATCTCTACGGTCACCTATCCGGTCGAATATATATCTCTACGGTCACCTATCCGTTCGAAGATTACCAAACGATAATCATCAGTTCGATTCCGGTCACCTATCCGGTCGAATATCTATCTCAACGGTCACCTATCCGTTCGAAGATTACTAAACCGTCAACCATCAGACCGATTCCGGTCACCTATCCGGTCAAATATCTCAACGGTCACCTATCCGTTCGAAGATTAGCAAACGGTAAGTCATCTGTTCGATTCCGGCCACCTATCCGGTCGAATATCTATCTCAACGGTCACCTATGCGTTCGAAGATTACCAAACGGTAAACCATCAGTTCGATTCCGGTCAACTATCCGGTCGAATATCTATCTCAACGGTCACCCATCCGTTCGAAGATTACCAAACGATCAACCATCAGTTCGATTCCGGTCACCTATCCGGTCGAACATCTATCTCAACGGTCACCCATCCATTCGAAGATTACCAAACGATCAACCATCAGTTCGATTCCGGTCACCTATCCGGCCGAGTACCTATCTCAGCGATCACCTATCCGTTCGAAGATTACCAAACGATCAACCATCAGTTCGATTCCAGTCACCTATCCGGTCGAATATCTATCTCAACGGTCACTTATCTGTTCGAAGATTACCAAACGATCAACCATCAGTTCGATTCCGGTCACCTATCCGGTCGAATATCTCAACGGTCACCTATCCGTTCGAAGATTAGCAAACGGTAAACCATCAGTTCGATTCGGGTCACCTATCCGGTCGAATATTTATCTCAACGGTCACCTATGTGTTCGAAGTTTACCAAACGGTGAACATTCAGTTCGATTCCGGTCACCTATCCGGTCGAATATCTATCTCACCCGTCACCTATGCGTTCGAAGATTACCAAACGGTAAACCATCAGTTCGATTCCGGTCAACTATCCGGTCGAATATCTATCTCAACGGTCACCCATCCGTTCGAAGATTACCAAACGATCAACCATCAGTTCGATTCCGGTCACCTATCCGGTCGAACATCTATCTCAACGGTCACCCATCCATTCGAAGATTACCAAACGATCAACCATCAGTTCGATTCCGGTCACCTATCCGGCCGAGTACCTATCTCAGCGATCACATATCCGTTCGAAGATTACCAAACGATCAACCATCAGTTCGATTCCAGTCACCTATCCGGTCGAATATCTATCTCAACGGTCACTTATCTGTTCGAAGATTACCAAACGATCAACCATCAGTTCGATTCCGGTCACCTATCCGGTCGAATATCTCAACGGTCACCTATCTGTTCGAAGATTACCAAACGGTAAACCATCAGTTCGATTCGGGTCACCTTTCCGGTCGAATATCTCAACGGTCACCTATCTGTTCGAAGATTAGCACACGGTAAACCATCAGTTCGATTCCGGTCACCTATCCGGTCAAATATCTCAACGGTCACCTATCCGTTCGAAGATTAGCAAACGGTAAACCATCTGTTCGATTCCGGCCACCTATCCGGTCGAATATCTATCTCAACGGTCACCTTTCCGTTCGAAGATTACCAAACGGTAAACCTTCAGTTCGGTTCCGGTCACCTATCCGGTCGAATATCTATCTCTACGGTCACCTATCCGTTCGAAGATTACCAAACGATAATCATCAGTTCGATTCCGGTCACCTATCCGGTCGAATATCCATCTCAACGGTCAACTATCCGTTCGAAGATTACTAAACGGTCAACCATCAGTCCGATTCCGGTCACCTATCCGGTCAAATATCTCAACGGTCACCTATCCGTTCGAAGATTAGCAAACGGTAAACCATCTGTTCGATTCCGGCCACCTATCCGGTCGAATATCTATCTCAACGGTCACCTATGCTTTCGAAGATTACCCAACGTTAAACCATCAGTTCGATTCCGGTCAACTATCCGGTCGAATATCTATCTCAACGGTCACCTATCCAATCGAAGATTACCAAACAATCAACCATCAGTTCGATTCCGGTCACCTATCCGGCCGAGTATCTATCTCAGCGATTACCTATCCGTTCGAAGATTACCAAACGATCAACCATCAGTTCGATTCCGGTCACCTATCCGGTCGAACATCTATCTCAACGGTCACCCATCCATTCGAAGATTACCAAACGATCAACCATCAGTTCGATTCCGGTCACCTATCCGGCCGAGTATCTATCTCAGCGATCACCTATCCGTTCGAAGATTACCAAACGATCAACCATCAGTTCGATTCCGGTCACCTATGCCGTCGAATATCTATCTCAACGGTCACCTATCTGTTCGAAGATTACCAAACGGTAAACCATCAGTTCGATTCGGGTCACCTTTCCGGTCGAATATCTCAACGGTCACCTATCCGTTCGAAGATTAGCAAACGGTAAACCATCAGTTCGATTCCGGTCACCTATCCGGTCGAATATCTATCTCAACGGTCACCCATCCGTTCGAAGATTACCAAACGATCAACCATCAGTTCGATCCCGGTCACCTATCCGGTCGAATATATATCTCAACCGTCCGTTCGAAGACTACCAAACGATCAACCATCAGTTCGATTCCGGTCACCTATCCGGTCGAATATCTATCTCAACGGTCACCCATCCGTTCGAAGATTACCAAACGATCAACCATCAGTTCGATCCCGGTCACCTATCCGGTCGATTATATATCTCAACTGTCCGTTCGAAGACTACCAAACGATCAACCATCAGTTCGATTCCGGTCACCTATCCGGTCGAATATCTATCTCAACGGTCACCCATCCGTTCGAAGATTACCAAACGATCAACCATCAGTTCGATTCCAGTCACCTATCCGGTCGAATATCTATCTCAACGGTCACTTATCTGTTCGAAGATTACCAAACGATCAACCATCAGTTCGATTCCGGTCACCTATCCGGTCGAATATCTATCTCAACGGTCACCCATCCGTTCGAAGATTACCAAACGATCAACCATCAGTTCGATCCCGGTCACCTATCCGGTCGAATATCTATCTCAGCGGTCACCTATCCGTTCGAAGATTACTAAACGGTCAACCATCAGTCCGATTCCGGTCACCTATCCGGTCGAATATCTCAACGGTCACCTATCCGTTCGAAGATTAGCAAACGGTAAACCATCAGTTCGATTCGGGTCACCTATCCGGTCGAATATTTATCTCAACGGTCAACTATGCGTTCGAAGATTACCAAACGGTGAACATTCAGTTCGATTCCGGTCACCTATCCGGTCGAATATTTATCTCAACGGTCAACTATGCGTTCGAAGATTACCAAACGGTGAACATTCAGTTCGATTCCGGTCACCTATCCGGTCGAATATCTATCTCAACGGTCACCTATGCCTTCGAAGGTTACCAAACGGTAAACCATCAGTTCGATTCCGGTCACCTATCCGGTCGAATATCTATCTCAACGGTCACCCATCCGTTCGAAGATTACCAAACGATCAACCATCAGTTCGATTCCGGTCACCTATCCGGTCGAACATCTATCTAAACGGTCACCTATCCAATCGAAGATTACCAAACAATCAACCATCAGTTCGATTCCGGTCACCTATCCGGTCGAATATCTATCTCAGCGATTACCTATCCGTTCGAAGATTACCAAACGATCAACCATCATTTCGATCCCGGTCACCTATCCGGTCGAATATCTATCTCAACGGTCACCTATCCGTTCGAAGATTACCAAACTGTAAACCATCAGTTCGATTCGGGTCACCTATCCGGTCGAATATTTATCTCAACGGTCAACTATGCCTTCGAAGATTACCAAACGGTGAACATTCAGTTCGATTCCGGTCACCTATCCGGTCGAATATCTATCTCAACGGTCACCTATGCCTTCGAAGGTTACCAAACGGTAAACCATCAGTTCGATTCCGGTCACCTATCCGGTCGAATATCTATCTCAACTGTCACCCATCCGTTCGAAGATTACCAAACGATCAACCATCAGTTCGATTCCGGTCACCTATCCGGTCGAACATCTATCTCAACGGTCACCTATCCAATCGAAGATTACCAAACAATCAACCATCAGTTCGATTCCGGTCACCTATCCGGCCGAGTATCTATCTCAGCGATTACCTATCCGTTCAAAGATTACCAAACGATCAACCATCAGTTCGATTCCGGTCACCTATGCGGTCGAATATCTATCTCAACGGTCACCTATCTGTTCGAAGATTACCAAACGGTAAACCATCAGTTCGATTCGGGTCACTTATCCGGTCGAATGTCTCAACGGTCACCTATCTGTTCGAAGATTAGCAAACGGCAAACCATCAGTTCGATTCCGGTCACCTATCCGGTCGAATATCTATCTCAACGGTCACCTATCCGTTCGAAGATTACCAAACGATCAACCATCAGTTCGAGTCCGGTCACCCATCCGGTCGAATATATATCTCAACGGTCACCTATCCGTTCGAAGATTACCAAACGGTAAACCATCAGTTCGATTCCGGTCACCTATCCGGTCGAATATCTATCTCAACAGTCACCTATCCGTTCGAAGATTACCAAACGGTAAACCATCAGTTTGATCCGGGTCACCTATCCGGTCGAGTATCTCAACGGTCACCTATCCGTGCGAAGATTAGCAAACGGTAAACCATCAGTTCGATTCCGGTCACCTATCCGGTCGAATATCTATCTCAACGGTCACCTGTCCGTTCGCAGATTACCAAATGGTAAACCATCAGTTCGATCCCGGTCACCTATCTGGTCGAATATTTATCTCAACGGACACCTATCCGTTCGAAGATTACCAAACGATCAACCACCAGTTCGATTCCGGTCACCTATCCGGTCGAATATCTATCTCAACGGTCACCTATCCGTTCGAAGATTACCAAACGGTAAGCCTTCAGTTCGGTTCCGGTCACCTATCCGGTCGAATATCTATCTCTACGGTCACCTATCCGTTCGAAGATTACCAAACGATAATCATCAGTTCGATTCCGGTCACCTATCCGGTCGAATATCTATCTCAACGGTCACCTATCCGTTCGAAGATTACTAAACCGTCAACCATCAGTCCGATTCCGGTCACCTATCCGGTCAAATATCTCAACGGTCACCTATCCGTTGGAAGATTAGCAAACGGTAAGCCATCTGTTCGATTCCGGCCACCTATCCGGTCGAATATCTATCTCAACGGTCACCTATGCGTTCGAAGATTACCAAACGGTAAACCATCAGTTCGATTCCGGTCAACTATCCGGTCAAATATCTATCTCAACGGTCACCCATCCGTTCGAAGACTACCAAACGATCAACCATCAGTTCGATTCCGGTCACCTATCCGGTCGAACATCTATCTCAACGGTCACCCATCCATTCGAAGATTACCAAACGATCAACCATCAGTTCGATTCCGGTCATCTATCCGGCCGAGTATCTATCTCAGCGATCAATTATCCGTTCGAAGATTACCAAACGATCAACCATCAGTTCGATTCCAGTCACCTATCCGGTCGAATATCTATCTCAACGGTCACTTATCTGTTCGAAGATTACCAAACGATCAACCATCAGTTCGATTCCGGTCACCTATCCGGTCGAATATCTCAACGGTCACCTATCCGTTCGAAGATTAGCAAACGGTAAACCATCAGTTCGATTCGGGTCACCTATCCGGTCGAATATTAATCTCAACGGTCACCTATGCGTTCGAAGATTACCAAACGGTGAACATTTAGTTCGATTCCGGTCACCTATCCGGTCGAATATCTATCTCAACGGTCACCTATCCGTTCGAAGATTACCAAACGATCAACCATCAGTTCGAGTCCGGTCACCCATCCGGTCGAATATATATCTCAACGGTCACCTATCCGTTCGAAGATTACCAAACGGTAAACCATCAGTTCGTTTCCGGTCACCTATCCGGTCGAATATCTATCTCAACGGTCACTTATCTGTTCGAAGATTACCAAACGATCAACCATCAGTTCGATTCCGGTCACCTATCCGGTCGAATATCTCAACGGTCACCTATCCGTTCGAAGATTAGCAAACGGTAAACCATCAGTTCGATTCGGGTCACCTATCCGGTCGAATATTAATCTCAACGGTCACCTATGCGTTCGAAGATTACCAAACGGTGAACATTCAGTTCGATTCCGGTCACCTATCCGGTCGAATATCTATCTCAACGGTCACCTATCCGTTCGAAGATTACCAAACGATCAACCATCAGTTCGATCCCGGTCACCTATCCGGTCGAATATATATCCCAACCGTCCGTTCGAAGACTACCAAACGATCAACCATCAGTTCGATTCCGGTCACCTATCCGGTCGAATATCTATCTCAACGGTCACCCATCCGTTCGAAGATTACCAAACGATCAACCATCAGTTCGATTCCAGTCACCTATCCGGTCGAATATCTATCTCAACGGTCACTTATCTGTTCGAAGATTACCAAACGATCAACCATCAGTTCGATTCCGGTCACCTATCCGGTCGAATATCTATCTCAACGGTCACCCATCCGTTCGAAGATTACCAAACGATCAACCATCAGTTCGATCCCGGTCACCTATCCGGTCGAATATCTATCTCAGCGGTCACCTATCCGTTCGAAGATTACTAAACGGTCAACCATCAGTCCGATTCCGGTCACCTATCCGGTCGAATATCTCAACGGTCACCTATCCGTTCGAAGATTAGCAAACGGTAAACCATCAGTTCGATTCGGGTCACCTATCCGGTCGAATATTTATCTCAACGGTCACCTATGCGTTCGAAGATTACCAAACGGTGAACATTCAGTTCGATTCCGGTCACCCATCCGGTCGAATATCTATCTCAACGGTCACCTATCCGTTCGAAGATTACCAAACGATCAACCACCAGTTCGATTCCGGTCACCTATCCGGTCGAATATCTATCTCATCAGTCACCTATCCTTTCGAAGATTACCAAACGGTAAACCACCAGTTCGATTCCGGTCACCTATCCGGTCGAATATCTATCTCAACGGTCACCTATCCGTTCGAAGATTATCAAACGGTAAATCATCAGTTCGA
The DNA here is from genome assembly GCA_951905685.1 of Eumerus sabulonum. Taxonomy (NCBI): domain Eukaryota; kingdom Metazoa; phylum Arthropoda; class Insecta; order Diptera; family Syrphidae; genus Eumerus; species Eumerus sabulonum. The sequence continues at coordinate 100,086,829 of OX645060.1, forward strand.
TTCCGGTCACCTATCCGGTCGAATATCTATCTCAACAGTCACCAATCCGTTCGAAGATTAGCAAATGGTAAACCATCAGTTCGATTCCGGTCACCTATCCGGTCGAATATCTATCTCAACGGTCACCTATCCGTTCGCAGATTACCAAATGGTAAACCATCAGTTCGATCCCGGTCACCTATCTGGTCGAATATTTATCTCAACGGACACCTATCCGTTCGAAGATTACCAAACGATCAACCATCAGTTCGATTCCGGTCACCTATCCGGTCGAATATCTATCTCAACAGTCACCAATCCGTTCGAAGATTAGCAAATGGTAAACCATCAGTTCGATTCCGGTCACCTATCCGGTCGAATATCTATCTCAACGGTCACCTATCCGTTCGCAGATTACCAAATGGTAAACCATCAGTTCGATCCCGGTCACCTATCTGGTCGAATATTTATCTCAACGGACACCTATCCGTTCGAAGATTACCAAACGATCAACCATCAGTTCGATTCCGGTCACCTATCCGGTCGAATATCTATCTCAACGGTCACCTATCCGTTCGAAGATTACCAAACGGTAAGCCTTCAGTTCGGTTCCGGTCACCTATCCGGTCGAATATCTATCTCTACGGTCACCTATCCGTTCGAAGATTACCAAACGATAATCATCAGTTCGATTCCGGTCACCTATCCGGTCGAATATCTATCTCAACGGTCACCTATCCGTTCGAAGATTACTAAACCGTCAACCATCAGTCCGATTCCGGTCACCTATCCGGTCAAATATCTCAACGGTCACCTATCCGTTCGCAGATTACCAAATGGTAAACCATCAGTTCGATCCCGGTCACCTATCTGGTCGAATATTTATCTCAACGGACACCTATCCGTTCGAAGATTACCAAACGATCAACCATCAGTTCGATTCCGGTCACCTATCCGGTCGAATATCTATCTCAACGGTCACCTATGCGTTCGAAGATTACCAAACGGTAAACCATCAGTTCGATTCCGGTCAACTATCCGGTCAAATATCTATCTCAACGGTCACCCATCCGTTCGAAGATTACCAAACGATCAACCATCAGTTCGATTCCGGTCACCTATCCGGTCGAACATCTATCTCAACGGTCACCCATCCATTCGAAGATTACCAAACGATCAACCATCAGTTCGATTCCGGTCACCTATCCGGCCGAGTATCTATCTCAGCGATCAATTATCCGTTCGAAGATTACCAAACGATCAACCATCAGTTCGATTCCAGTCACCTATCCGGTCGAATATCTATCTCAACGGTCACTTATCTGTTCGAAGATTACCAAACGATCAACCATCAGTTCGATTCCGGTCACCTATCCGGTCGAATATCTCAACGGTCACCTATCCGTTCGAAGATTAGCAAACGGTAAACCATCAGTTCGATTCGGGTCACCTATCCGGTCGAATATTAATCTCAACGGTCACCTATGCGTTCGAAGATTACCAAACGGTGAACATTCAGTTCGATTCCGGTCACCTATCCGGTCGAATATCTATCTCAACGGTCACCTATCCGTTCGAAGATTACCAAACGATCAACCATCAGTTCGAGTCCGGTCACCCATCCGGTCGAATATATATCTCAGCGGTCACCTATCCGTTCGAAGATTACCAAACGGTAAGCCATCAGTTCGATTCCGGTCACCTATCCGGTCGAATATCTATCTCAACAGTCACCTATCCGTTCGAAGATTACCAAACGGTAAACCATCAGTTTGATCCGGGTCACCTATCCGGTCGAGTATCTCAACGGTCACCTATCCGTTCGAAGATTAGCAAACGGTAAACCATCAGTTCGATTCCGGTCACCTGTCCGGTCGAATATCTATCTCAACGGTCACCTATCCGTTCGCAGATTACCAAATGGTAAACCATCAGTTCGATCCCGGTCACCTATCTGGTCGAATATTTATCTCAACGGACACCTATCCGTTCGAAGATTACCAAACGATCAACCATCAGTTCGATTCCGGTCACCTATCCGGTCGAATATCTATCTCAACGGTCATCTATCCGTTCGAAGATTACCAAACGGTAAGCTTTCAGTTCGGTTCCGGTCACCTATCCGGTCGAATATATATCTCTACGGTCACCTATCCGGTCGAATATATATCTCTACGGTCACCTATCCGTTCGAAGATTACCAAACGATAATCATCAGTTCGATTCCGGTCACCTATCCGGTCGAATATCTATCTCAACGGTCACCTATCCGTTCGAAGATTACTAAACCGTCAACCATCAGACCGATTCCGGTCACCTATCCGGTCAAATATCTCAACGGTCACCTATCCGTTCGAAGATTAGCAAACGGTAAGTCATCTGTTCGATTCCGGCCACCTATCCGGTCGAATATCTATCTCAACGGTCACCTATGCGTTCGAAGATTACCAAACGGTAAACCATCAGTTCGATTCCGGTCAACTATCCGGTCGAATATCTATCTCAACGGTCACCCATCCGTTCGAAGATTACCAAACGATCAACCATCAGTTCGATTCCGGTCACCTATCCGGTCGAACATCTATCTCAACGGTCACCCATCCATTCGAAGATTACCAAACGATCAACCATCAGTTCGATTCCGGTCACCTATCCGGCCGAGTACCTATCTCAGCGATCACCTATCCGTTCGAAGATTACCAAACGATCAACCATCAGTTCGATTCCAGTCACCTATCCGGTCGAATATCTATCTCAACGGTCACTTATCTGTTCGAAGATTACCAAACGATCAACCATCAGTTCGATTCCGGTCACCTATCCGGTCGAATATCTCAACGGTCACCTATCCGTTCGAAGATTAGCAAACGGTAAACCATCAGTTCGATTCGGGTCACCTATCCGGTCGAATATTTATCTCAACGGTCACCTATGCGTTCGAAGTTTACCAAACGGTGAACATTCAGTTCGATTCCGGTCACCTATCCGGTCGAATATCTATCTCACCCGTCACCTATGCGTTCGAAGATTACCAAACGGTAAACCATCAGTTCGATTCCGGTCAACTATCCGGTCGAATATCTATCTCAACGGTCACCCATCCGTTCGAAGATTACCAAACGATCAACCATCAGTTCGATTCCGGTCACCTATCCGGTCGAACATCTATCTCAACGGTCACCCATCCATTCGAAGATTACCAAACGATCAACCATCAGTTCGATTCCGGTCACCTATCCGGCCGAGTACCTATCTCAGCGATCACCTGTCCGTTCGAAGATTACCAAACGATCAACCATCAGTTCGATTCCAGTCACCTATCCGGTCGAATATCTATCTCAACGGTCACTTATCTGTTCGAAGATTACCAAACGATCAACCATCAGTTCGATTCCGGTCACCTATCCGGTCGAATATCTCAACGGTCACCTATCTGTTCGAAGATTACCAAACGGTAAACCATCAGTTCGATTCGGGTCACCTTTCCGGTCGAATATCTCAACGGTCACCTATCTGTTCGAAGATTAGCACACGGTAAACCATCAGTTCGATTCCGGTCACCTATCCGGTCAAATATCTCAACGGTCACCTATCCGTTCGAAGATTAGCAAACGGTAAACCATCTGTTCGATTCCGGCCACCTATCCGGTCGAATATCTATCTCAACGGTCACCTTTCCGTTCGAAGATTACCAAACGGTAAACCTTCAGTTCGGTTCCGGTCACCTATCCGGTCGAATATCTATCTCTACGGTCACCTATCCGTTCGAAGATTACCAAACGATAATCATCAGTTCGATTCCGGTCACCTATCCGGTCGAATATCTATCTCAACGGTCAACTATCCGTTCGAAGATTACTAAACGGTCAACCATCAGTCCGATTCCGGTCACCTATCCGGTCAAATATCTCAACGGTCACCTATCCGTTCGAAGATTAGCAAACGGTAAACCATCTGTTCGATTCCGGCCACCTATCCGGTCGAATATCTATCTCAACGGTCACCTATGCTTTCGAAGATTACCCAACGTTAAACCATCAGTTCGATTCCGGTCAACTATCCGGTCGAATATCTATCTCAACGGTCACCTATCCAATCGAAGATTACCAAACAATCAACCATCAGTTCGATTCCGGTCACCTATCCGGCCGAGTATCTATCTCAGCGATTACCTATCCGTTCGAAGATTACCAAACGATCAACCATCAGTTCGATTCCGGTCACCTATCCGGTCGAACATCTATCTCAACGGTCACCCATCCATTCGAAGATTACCAAACGATCAACCATCAGTTCGATTCCGGTCACCTATCCGGCCGAGTATCTATCTCAGCGATCACCTATCCGTTCGAAGATTACCAAACGATCAACCATCAGTTCGATTCCGGTCACCTATGCCGTCGAATATCTATCTCAACGGTCACCTATCTGTTCGAAGATTACCAAACGGTAAACCATCAGTTCGATTCGGGTCACCTTTCCGGTCGAATATCTCAACGGTCACCTATCCGTTCGAAGATTAGCAAACGGTAAACCATCAGTTCGATTCCGGTCACCTATCCGGTCGAATATCTATCTCAACGGTCACCCATCCGTTCGAAGATTACCAAACGATCAACCATCAGTTCGATCCCGGTCACCTATCCGGTCGAATATATATCTCAACCGTCCGTTCGAAGACTACCAAACGATCAACCATCAGTTCGATTCCGGTCACCTATCCGGTCGAATATCTATCTCAACGGTCACCCATCCGTTCGAAGATTACCAAACGATCAACCATCAGTTCGATCCCGGTCACCTATCCGGTCGATTATATATCTCAACCGTCCGTTCGAAGACTACCAAACGATCAACCATCAGTTCGATTCCGGTCACCTATCCGGTCGAATATCTATCTCAACGGTCACCCATCCGTTCGAAGATTACCAAACGATCAACCATCAGTTCGATTCCAGTCACCTATCCGGTCGAATATCTATCTCAACGGTCACTTATCTGTTCGAAGATTACCAAACGATCAACCATCAGTTCGATTCCGGTCACCTATCCGGTCGAATATCTATCTCAACGGTCACCCATCCGTTCGAAGATTACCAAACGATCAACCATCAGTTCGATCCCGGTCACCTATCCGGTCGAATATCTATCTCAGCGGTCACCTATCCGTTCGAAGATTACTAAACGGTCAACCATCAGTCCGATTCCGGTCACCTATCCGGTCGAATATCTCAACGGTCACCTATCCGTTCGAAGATTAGCAAACGGTAAACCATCAGTTCGATTCGGGTCACCTATCCGGTCGAATATTTATCTCAACGGTCAACTATGCGTTCGAAGATTACCAAACGGTGAACATTCAGTTCGATTCCGGTCACCTATCCGGTCGAATATTTATCTCAACGGTCAACTATGCGTTCGAAGATTACCAAACGGTGAACATTCAGTTCGATTCCGGTCACCTTTCCGGTCGAATATCTATCTCAACGGTCACCTATGCCTTCGAAGGTTACCAAACGGTAAACCATCAGTTCGATTCCGGTCACCTATCCGGTCGAATATCTATCTCAACGGTCACCCATCCGTTCGAAGATTACCAAACGATCAACCATCAGTTCGATTCCGGTCACCTATCCGGTCGAACATCTATCTAAACGGTCACCTATCCAATCGAAGATTACCAAACAATCAACCATCAGTTCGATTCCGGTCACCTATCCGGTCGAATATCTATCTCAGCGATTACCTATCCGTTCGAAGATTACCAAACGATCAACCATCATTTCGATCCCGGTCACCTATCCGGTCGAATATCTATCTCAACGGTCACCTATCCGTTCGAAGATTACCAAACTGTAAACCATTAGTTCGATTCGGGTCACCTATCCGGTCGAATATTTATCTCAACGGTCAACTATGCCTTCGAAGATTACCAAACGGTGAACATTCAGTTCGATTCCGGTCACCTATCCGGTCGAATATCTATCTCAACGGTCACCTATGCCTTCGAAGGTTACCAAACGGTAAACCATCAGTTCGATTCCGGTCACCTATCCGGTCGAATATCTATCTCAACTGTCACCCATCCGTTCGAAGATTACCAAACGATCAACCATCAGTTCGATTCCGGTCACCTATCCGGTCGAACATCTATCTCAACGGTCACCTATCCAATCGAAGATTACCAAACAATCAACCATCAGTTCGATTCCGGTCACCTATCCGGCCGAGTATCTATCTCAGCGATTACCTATCCGTTCAAAGATTACCAAACGATCAACCATCAGTTCGATTCCGGTCACCTATGCGGTCGAATATCTATCTCAACGGTCACCTATCTGTTCGAAGATTACCAAACGGTAAACCATCAGTTCGATTCGGGTCACTTATCCGGTCGAATGTCTCAACGGTCACCTATCTGTTCGAAGATTAGCAAACGGCAAACCATCAGTTCGATTCCGGTCACCTATCCGGTCGAATATCTATCTCAACGGTCACCTATCCGTTCGAAGATTACCAAACGATCAACCATCAGTTCGAGTCCGGTCACCCATCCGGTCGAATATATATCTCAACCGTCACCTATCCGTTCGAAGATTACCAAACGGTAAACCATCAGTTCGATTCCGGTCACCTATCCGGTCGAATATCTATCTCAACAGTCACCTATCCGTTCGAAGATTACCAAACGGTAAACCATCAGTTTGATCCGGGTCACCTATCCGGTCGAGTATCTCAACGGTCACCTATCCGTGCGAAGATTAGCAAACGGTAAACCATCAGTTCGATTCCGGTCACCTATCCGGTCGAATATCTATCTCAACGGTCACCTGTCCGTTCGCAGATTACCAAATGGTAAACCATCAGTTCGATCCCGGTCACCTATCTGGTCGAATATTTATCTCAACGGACACCTATCCGTTCGAAGATTACCAAACGATCAACCATCAGTTCGATTCCGGTCACCTATCCGGTCGAATATCTATCTCAACGGTCACCTATCCGTTCGAAGATTACCAAACGGTAAGCCTTCAGTTCGGTTCCGGTCACCTATCCGGTCGAATATCTATCTCTACGGTCACCTATCCGTTCGAAGATTACCAAACGATAATCATCAGTTCGATTCCGGTCACCTATCCGGTCGAATATCTATCTCAACGGTCACCTATCCGTTCGAAGATTACTAAACCGTCAACCATCAGTCCGATTCCGGTCACCTATCCGGTCAAATATCTCAACGGTCACCTATCCGTTGGAAGATTAGCAAACGGTAAGCCATCTGTTCGATTCCGGCCACCTATCCGGTCGAATATCTATCTCAACGGTCACCTATGCGTTCGAAGATTACCAAACGGTAAACCATCAGTTCGATTCCGGTCAACTATCCGGTCAAATATCTATCTCAACGGTCACCCATCCGTTCGAAGACTACCAAACGATCAACCATCAGTTCGATTCCGGTCACCTATCCGGTCGAACATCTATCTCAACGGTCACCCATCCATTCGAAGATTACCAAACGATCAACCATCAGTTCGATTCCGGTCATCTATCCGGCCGAGTATCTATCTCAGCGATCAATTATCCGTTCGAAGATTACCAAACGATCAACCATCAGTTCGATTCCAGTCACCTATCCGGTCGAATATCTATCTCAACGGTCACTTATCTGTTCGAAGATTACCAAACGATCAACCATCAGTTCGATTCCGGTCACCTATCCGGTCGAATATCTCAACGGTCACCTATCCGTTCGAAGATTAGCAAACGGTAAACCATCAGTTCGATTCGGGTCACCTATCCGGTCGAATATTAATCTCAACGGTCACCTATGCGTTCGAAGATTACCAAACGGTGAACATTCAGTTCGATTCCGGTCACCTATCCGGTCGAATATCTATCTCAACGGTCACCTATCCGTTCGAAGATTACCAAACGATCAACCATCAGTTCGAGTCCGGTCACCCATCCGGTCGAATATATATCTCAACGGTCACCTATCCGTTCGAAGATTACCAAACGGTAAACCATCAGTTCGTTTCCGGTCACCTATCCGGTCGAATATCTATCTCAACGGTCACTTATCTGTTCGAAGATTACCAAACGATCAACCATCAGTTCGATTCCGGTCACCTATCCGGTCGAATATCTCAACGGTCACCTATCCGTTCGAAGATTAGCAAACGGTAAACCATCAGTTCGATTCGGGTCACCTATCCGGTCGAATATTAATCTCAACGGTCACCTATGCGTTCGAAGATTACCAAACGGTGAACATTCAGTTCGATTCCGGTCACCTATCCGGTCGAATATCTATCTCAACGGTCACCTATCCGTTCGAAGATTACCAAACGATCAACCATCAGTTCGATCCCGGTCACCTATCCGGTCGAATATATATCCCAACCGTCCGTTCGAAGACTACCAAACGATCAACCATCAGTTCGATTCCGGTCACCTATCCGGTCGAATATCTATCTCAACGGTCACCCATCCGTTCGAAGATTACCAAACGATCAACCATCAGTTCGATTCCAGTCACCTATCCGGTCGAATATCTATCTCAACGGTCACTTATCTGTTCGAAGATTACCAAACGATCAACCATCAGTTCGATTCCGGTCACCTATCCGGTCGAATATCTATCTCAACGGTCACCCATCCGTTCGAAGATTACCAAACGATCAACCATCAGTTCGATCCCGGTCACCTATCCGGTCGAATATCTATCTCAGCGGTCACCTATCCGTTCGAAGATTACTAAACGGTCAACCATCAGTCCGATTCCGGTCACCTATCCGGTCGAATATCTCAACGGTCACCTATCCGTTCGAAGATTAGCAAACGGTAAACCATCAGTTCGATTCGGGTCACCTATCCGGTCGAATATTTATCTCAACGGTCACCTATGCGTTCGAAGATTACCAAACGGTGAACATTCAGTTCGATTCCGGTCACCTATCCGGTCGAATATCTATCTCAACGGTCACCTATCCGATCGAAGATTACCAAACGATCAACCACCAGTTCGATTCCGGTCACCTATCCGGTCGAATATCTATCTCATCAGTCACCTATCCTTTCGAAGATTACCAAACGGTAAACCACCAGTTCGATTCCGGTCACCTATCCGGTCGAATATCTATCTCAACGGTCACCTATCCGTTCGAAGATTATCAAACGGTAAATCATCAGTTCGATTCCGGTCACCTATCCGGTCGAATATCTATCTCAACAGTCACCAATCCGTTCGAAGATTACCAAACGGTAAACCATCAGTTTGATCCGGGTCACCTATCCGGTCGAGTATCTCAACGGTCACTTATCCGTTCGAAGATTAGCAAACGGTAAGCCATCAGTTCGATTCCGGTCACCTATCCGGTCGAATATCTATCTCAGCGATTACCTATCCGTTCGAAGATTACCAAACGATCAACCATCATTTCGATCCCGGTCACCTATCCGGTCGAATATCTATCTCAACGGTCACCTATCCGTTCGAAGATTACCAAACTGTAAACCATCAGTTCGATTCGGGTCACCTATCCGGTCGAATATTTATCTCAAGGGTCACCTATGCGTTCGAAGATTACCAAACGGTGAACATTCAGTTCGATTCCGGTCACCTATCCGGTCGAATATCTATCTCAACGGTCACCTATGCCTTCGAAGGTTACCAAACGGTAAACCATCAGTTCGATTCCGGTCATCTATCCGGTCGAATATCTATCTCAACGGTCACCCATCCGTTCGAAGATTACCAAACGATCAACCATCAGTTCGATTCCGGTCACCTATACGGTCGAACATCTATCTCAACGGTCACCTATCCAATCGAAGATTACCAAACAATCAACATCAGTTCGATTCCGGTCACCTATCCGGCCGAGTATCTATCTCAGCGATTACCTATCCGTTCGAAGATTACCAAACGATCAACCATCAGTTCGATTCGGGTCACTTATCCGGTCGAATGTCTCAACGGTCACCTATCTGTTCGAAGATTAGCAAACGGCAAACCATCAGTTCGATTCCGGTCACCTATCCGGTCGAATATCTATCTCAACGGTCACCTATCCGTTCGAAGATTACCAAACGATCAACCATCAGTTCGAGTCCGGTCACCCATCCGGTCGAAGATATATCTCAACGGTCACCTATCCGTTCGAAGATTACCAAACGGTACACCATCAGTTCGATTCCGGTCACCTATCCGGTCGAATATCTATCTCAACAGTCACCTATCCGTTCGAAGATTACCAAACGGTAAACCATCAGTTTGATCCGGGTCACCTATCCGGTCGAGTATCTCAACGGTCACCTATCCGTGCGAAGATTAGCAAACGGTAAACCATCAGTTCGATTCCGGTCACCTATCCGGTCGAATATCTATCTCAACGGTCACCTATCCGTTCGAAGATTACCAAACGATAATCATCAGTTCGATTCCGGTCACCTATCCGGTCGAATATCTATCTCAACGGTCACCTATCCGTTCGAAGATTACTAAACCGTCAACCATCAGTCCGATTCCGGTCACCTATCCGGTCAAATATCTCAACGGTCACCTATCCGTTGGAAGATTAGCAAACGGTAAGCCATCTGTTCGATTCCGGCCACCTATCCGGTCGAATATCTATCTCAACGGTCACCTATCCGTTCGAAGATTACTAAACCGTCAACCATCAGTCCGATTCCGGTCACCTATCCGGTCAAATATCTCAACGGTCACCTATCCGTTGGAAGATTAGCAAACGGTAAGCCATCTGTTCGATTCCGGCCACCTATCCGGTCGAATATCTATCTCAACGGTCACCTATGCGTTCGAAGATTACCAAACGGTAAACCATCAGTTCGATTCCGGTCAACTATCCGGTCAAATATCTATCTCAACGGTCACCCATCCGTTCGAAGATTACCAAACGATCAACCATCAGTTCGATCCCGGTCACCTATGCGGTCGAATATATATCCCAACCGTCCGTTCGAAGACTACCAAACGATCAACCATCAGTTCGATTCCGGTCACCTATCCGGTCGAATATCTATCTCAACGGTCACCCATCCGTTCGAAGATTACCAAACGATCAACCATCAGTTCGATTCCAGTCACCTATCCGGTCGAATATCTATCTCAACGGTCACCCATCCGTTCGAAGATTACCAAACGATCAACCATCAGTTCGATCCCGGTCACCTATCCGGTCGAATATATATCCCAACCGTCCGTTCGAAGACTACCAAACGATCAACCATCAGTTCGATTCCGGTCACCTATCCGGTCGAATATCTATCTCAACGGTCACCTATGCGTTCGAAGATTACCAAACGGTAAACCATCAGTTCGATTCCGGTCAACTATCCGGTCAAATATCTATCTCAACGGTCACCCATCCGTTCGAAGATTACCAAACGATCAACCATCAGTTCGATCCCGGTCACCTATCCGGTCGAATATATATCCCAACCGTCCGTTCGAAGACTACCAAACGATCAACCATCAGTTCGATTCCGGTCACCTATCCGGTCGAATATCTATCTCAACGGTCACCTATGCGTTCGAAGATTACCAAACGGTGAACATTCAGTTCGATTCCGGTCACCTATCCGGTCGAATATCTATCTCAACGGTCACCCATCCGTTCGAAGATTACCAAACGATCAACCATCAGTTCGATCCCGGTCACCTATCCGGTCGAATATATATCCCAACCGTCCGTTCGAAGACTACCAAACGATCAACCATCAGTTCGATTCCGGTCACCTATCCGGTCGAATATCTATCTCAACGGTCACCTATGCGTTCGAAGATTACCAAACGGTGAACATTCAGTTCGATTCCGGTCACCTATCCGGTCAAATATCTCAACGGTCACCTATCCGTTGGAAGATTAGCAAACGGTAAGCCATCTGTTCGATTCCGGCCACCTATCCGGTCGAATATCTATCTCAACGGTCACCTATGCGTTCGAAGATTACCAAACGGTAAACCATCAGTTCGATTCCGGTCAACTATCCGGTCAAATATCTATCTCAACGGTCACCCATCCGTTCGAAGATTACCAAACGATCAACCATCAGTTCGATCCCGGTCACCTATCCGGTCGAATATATATCCCAACCGTCCGTTCGAAGACTACCAAACGATCAACCATCAGTTCGATTCCGGTCACCTATCCGGTCGAATATCTATCTCAACGGTCACCTATGCGTTCGAAGATTACCAAACGGTGAACATTCAGTTCGATTCCGGTCACCTATCCGGTCGAATATCTATCTCAACGGTCACCTATCCGTTCGAAGATTACCAAACGATCAACCATCAGTTCGATCCCGGTCACCTATCCGGTCGAATATATATCCCAACCGTCCGTTCGAAGACTACCAAACGATCAACCATCAGTTCGATTCCGGTCACCTATCCGGTCGAATATCTATCTCAACGGTCACCCATCCGTTCGAAGATTACCAAACGATCAACCATCAGTTCGATTCCAGTCACCTATCCGGTCGAATATCTATCTCAACGGTCACTTATCTGTTCGAAGATTACCAAACGATCAACCATCAGTTCGATTCCGGTCACCTATCCGGTCGAATATCTATCTCAACGGTCACCCATCCGTTCGAAGATTACCAAACGATCAACCATCAGTTCGATCCTGGTCACCTATCCGGTCGTATATCTATCTCAGCGGTCACCTATCCGTTCGAAGATTACTAAACGGTCAACCATCAGTCCGATTCCGGTCACCTATCCGGTCGAATATCTCAACGGTCACCTATCCGTTCGAAGATTAGCAAACGGTAAACCATCAGTTCGATTCGGGTCACCTATACGGTCGAATATTTATCTCAACGGTCACCTATGCGTTCGAAGATTACCAAACGGTGAACATTCAGTTCGATTCCGGTCACCTATCCGGTCGAATATCTATCTCAACGGTCACCTATCCGTTCGAAGATTACCAAACGATCAACCACCAGTTCGATTCCGGTCACCTATCCGGTCGAATATCTATCTCATCAGTCACCTATCCTTTCGAAGATTACCAAACGGTAAACCACCAGTTCGATTCCGGTCACCTATCCGGTCGATTATCTATCTCAACGGTCACCTATCCGTTCGAAGATTATCAAACGGTAAATCTCAACGGTCACCTATCTGTTCGAAGATTACCAAACGGTAAACCATCAGTTCGATTCGGGTCACTTATCCGGTCGAATGTCTCAACGGTCACCTATCTGTTCGAAGATTAGCAAACGGCAAACCATCAGTTCGATTCCGGTCACCTATCCGGTCGAATATCTATCTCAACGGTCACCTATCCGTTCGAAGATTACCAAACGGTAAACCATCAGTTCGATTCCGGTCACCTATCCGGTCGAATATCTATCTCAACAGTCACCTATCCGTTCGAAGATTACCAAACGGTAAACCATCAGTTTGATCCGGGTCACCTATCCGGTCGAGTATCTCAACGGTCACCTATTCGTGCGAAGATTAGCAAACGGTAAACCATCAGTTCGATTCCGGTCACCTATCCGGTCGAATATCTATCTCAACGGTCACCTATCCGTTCGCAGATTACCAAATGGTAAACCATCAGTTCGATCCCGGTCACCTATCTGGTCGAATATTTATCTCAACGGACACCTATCCGTTCGAAGATTACCAAACGATCAACCATCAGTTCGATTCCGGTCACCTATCCGGTCGAATATCTATCTCAACGGTCACCTATCCGTTCGAAGATTACCAAACGGTAAGCCTTCAGTTCGGTTCCGGTCACCTATCCGGTCGAATATCTATCTCTACGGTCACCTATCCGTTCGAAGATTACCAAACGATAATCATCAGTTCGATTCCGGTCACCTATCCGGTCGAATATCTATCTCAACGGTCACCTATCCGTTCGAAGATTACTAAACCGTCAACCATCAGTCCGATTCCGGTCACCTATCCGGTCAAATATCTCAACGGTCACCTATCCGTTGGAAGATTAGCAAACGGTAAGCCATCTGTTCGATTCCGGCCACCTATCCGGTCGAATATCTATCTCAACGGTCACCTATGCGTTCGAAGATTACCAAACGGTAAACCATCAGTTCGATTCCGGTCAACTATCCGGTCAAATATCTATCTCAACGGTCACCCATCCGTTCGAAGATTACCAAACGATCAACCATCAGTTCGATTCCGGTCACCTATCCGGTCGAACATCTATCTCAACGGTCACCCATCCATTCGAAGATTACCAAACGATCAACCATCAGTTCGATTCCGGTCACCTATCCGGCCGAGTATCTATCTCAGCGATCAAATATCCGTTCGAAGATTACCAAACGATCAACCATCAGTTCGATTCCAGTCACCTATCCGGTCGAATATCTATCTCAACGGTCACTTATCTGTTCGAAGATTAACAAACGATCAACCATCAGTTCGATTCCGGTCACCTATCCGGTCGAATATCTCAACGGTCACCTATCCGTTCGAAGATTAGCAAACGGTAAACCATCAGTTCGATTCGGGTCACCTATCCGGTCGAATATTAATCTCAACGGTCACCTATGCGTTCGAAGATTACCAAACGGTGAACATTCAGTTCGATTCCGGTCACCTATCCGGTCGAATATCTATCTCAACGGTCACCTATCCGTTCGAAGATTACCAAACGATCAACCATCAGTTCGAGTCCGGTCACCCATCCGGTCGAATATATATCTCAACGGTCACCTATCCGTTCGAAGATTACCAAACGGTAAACCATCAGTTCGATTCCGGTCACCTATCCGGTCGAATATCTATCTCAACGGTCACTTATCTGTTCGAAGATTACCAAACGATCAACCATCAGTTCGATTCCGGTCACCCTTCCGGTCGAATATCTCAACGGTCACCTATCCGTTCGAAGATTAGCAAACGGTAAACCATCAGTTCGATTCGGGTCACCTATCCGGTCGAATATTAATCTCAACGGTCACCTATGCGTTCGAAGATTACCAAACGGTGAATATTCAGTTCGATTCCGGTCACCTATCCGGTCGAATATCTATCTCAACGGTCACCTATCCGTTCGAAGATTACCAAACGATCAACCATCAGTTCGATCCCGGTCACCTATCCGGTCGAATATATATCCCAACCGTCCGTTCGAAGACTACCAAACGATCAACCATCAGTTCGATTCCGGTCACCTATCCGGTCGAATATCTATCTCAACGGTCACCCATCCGTTCGAAGATTACCAAACGATCAACCATCAGTTCGATTCCAGTCACCTATCCGGTCGAATATCTATCTCAACGGTCACTTATCTGTTCGAAGATTACCAAACGATCAACCATCAGTTCGATTCCGGTCACCTATCCGGTCGAATATCTATCTCAACGGTCACCCATCCGTTCGAAGATTACCAAACGATCAACCATCAGTTCGATCCCGGTCACCTATCCGGTCGAATATCTATCTCAGCGGTCACCTATCTGTTCGAAGATTACTAAACGGTCAACCATCAGTCCGATTCCGGTCACCTATCCGGTCGAATATCTCAACGGTCACCTATCCGTTCGAAGATTAGCAAACGGTAAACCATCAGTTCGATTCGGGTCACCTATCCGGTCGAATATTTATCTCAACGGTCACCTATGCGTTCGAAGATTACCAAAC
This sequence comes from Eumerus sabulonum, assembly GCA_951905685.1. Taxonomy (NCBI): domain Eukaryota; kingdom Metazoa; phylum Arthropoda; class Insecta; order Diptera; family Syrphidae; genus Eumerus; species Eumerus sabulonum. The sequence continues at coordinate 100,102,481 of OX645060.1, forward strand.
GGTGAACATTCAGTTCGATTCCGGTCACCTATCCGGTCGAATATCTATCTCAACGGTCACCTATCCGTTCGAAGATTACCAAACGATCAACCACCAGTTCGATTCCGGTCACCTATCCGGTCGAATATCTATCTCATCAGTCACCTATCCTTTCGAAGATTACCAAACGGTAAACCACCAGTTCGATTCCGGTCACCTATCCGGTCGAATATCTATCTCAACGGTCACCTATCCGTTCGAAGATTATCAAACGGTAAATCATCAGTTCGATTCCGGTCACCTATCCGGTCGAATATCTATCTCAACAGTCACCTATCCGTTCGAAGATTACCAAACGGTAAGCCATCAGTTTGATCCGGGTCACCTATCCGGTCGAGTATCTCAACGGTCACTTATCCGTTCGAAGATTAGCAAACGGTAAGCCATCAGTTCGATTCCGGTCACCTATCCGGTCGAATATCTATCTCAGCGATTACCTATCCGTTCGAAGATTACCAAACGATCAACCATCATTTCGATCCCGGTCACCTATCCGGTCGAATATCTATCTCAACGGTCACCTATCCGTTCGAAGATTACCAAACTGTAAACCATCAGTTCGATTCGGGTCACCTATCCGGTCGAATATTTATCTCAACGGTCACCTATGCGTTCGAAGATTACCAAACGGTGAACATTCAGTTCGATTCCGGTCACCTATCCGGTCGAATATCTATCTCAACGGTCACCTATGCCTTCGAAGGTTACCAAACGGTAAACCATCAGTTCGATTCCGGTCATCTATCCGGTCGAATATCTATCTCAACGGTCACCCATCCGTTCGAATATTACCAAACGATCAACCATCAGTTCGATTCCGGTCACCTATCCGGTCGAACATCTATCTCAACGGTCACCTATCCAATCGAAGATTACCAAACAATCAACATCAGTTCGATTCCGGTCACCTATCCGGCCGAGTATCTATCTCAGCGATTACCTATCCGTTCGAAGATTACCAACCGATCAACCATCAGTTCGATTCGGGTCACTTATATGGTCGAATGTCTCAACGGTCACCTATCTGTTCGAAGATTAGCAAACGGCAAACCATCAGTTCGATTCCGGTCACCTAACCGGTCGAATATCTATCTCAACGGTCACCTATCCGTTCGAAGATTACCAAACGATCAACCATCAGTTCGAGTCCGGTCACCCATCCGGTCGAAGATATATCTCAACGGTCACCTATCCGTTCGAAGATTACCAAACGGTAAGCCATCAGTTCGATTCCGGTCACCTATCCGGTCGAATATCTATCTCAACAGTCACCTATCCGTTCGAAGATTACCAAACGGTAAACCATCAGTTTGATCCGGGTCACCTATCCGGTCGAGTATCTCAACGGTCACCTATCCGTGCGAAGATTAGCAAACGGTAAACCATCAGTTCGATTCCGGTCACCTATCCGGTCGAATATCTATCTCAACGGTCACCTATCCGTTCGCAGATTACCAAATGGTAAACCATCAGTTCGATCCCGGTCACCTATCTGGTCGAATATTTATCTCGGACACCTATCCGTTCGAAGATTACCAAACGATCAACCATCAGTTCGATTCCGGTCACCTATCCGGTCGAATATCTATCTCCACGGTCACCTATCCGTTCGAAGATTACCAAACGGTAAGCCTTCAGTTCGGTTCCGGTCACCTATCCGGTCGAATATCTATCTCTACGGTCACCTATCCGTTCGAAGATTACCAAACGATAATCATCAGTTCGATTCCGGTCACCTATCCGGTCGAATATCTCAACGGTCACCTATCCGTTCGAAGATTAGCAAACGGTAAACCATCAGTTCGATTCGGGTCACCTATCCGGTCGAATATTAATCTCAACGGTCACCTATGCGTTCGAAGATTACCAAACGGTGAACATTCAGTTCGATTCCGGTCACCTATCCGGTCGAATATCTCAACGGTCACCTATCCGTTCGAAGATTAGCAAACGGTAAACCATCAGTTTGATCCGGGTCACCTATCCGGTCAAATATGTCAACGGTCACCTATCCGTTGGAAGATTAGCAAACGTTAAGCCATCTGTTCGATTCCGGCCACCTATCCGGTCGAATATCTATCTCAACGGTCACCTATGCGTTCGAAGATTACCAAACGGTAAACCATCAGTTCGATTCCGGTCAACTATCCGGTCAAATATCTATCTCAACGGTCACCCATCCGTTCGAAGAATACCAAACGATCAACCATCAGTTCGATTCCGGTCACCTATCCGGTCGAACATCTATCTCAACGGTCACCCATCCATTCGAAGATTACCAAACGATCAACCATCAGTTCGATTCCGGTCACCTATCCGGCCGAGTATCTATCTCAGCGATCAATTATCCGTTCGAAGATTACCAAACGACCAACCATCAGTTCGATTCCAGTCACCTATCCGGTCGAATATCTATCTCAACGGTCACTTATCTGTTCGAAGATTACCAAACGATCAACCATCAGTTCGATTCCGGTCACCTATCCGGTCGAATATCTCAACGGTCACCTATCCGTTCGAAGATTAGCAAACGGTAAACCATCAGTTCGATTCGGGTCACCTATCCGGTCGAATATTAATCTCAACGGTCACCTATGCGTTCGAAGATTACCAAACGGTGAACATTCAGTTCGATTCCGGTCACCTATCCGGTCGAATATCTATCTCAACGGTCACCTATCCGTTCGAAGATTACCAAACGATCAACCATCAGTTCGAGTCCGGTCACCCATCCGGTCGAATATATATCTCAACGGTCACCTATCCGTTCGAAGATTACCAAACGGTAAGCCATCAGTTCGATTCCGGTCACCTATCCGGTCGAATATCTATCTCAACAGTCACCTATCCGTTCGAAGATTACCAAACGGTAAACCATCAGTTTGATCCGGGTCACCTATCCGGTCGAGTATTTCAACGGTCACCTATCCGTTCGAAGATTAGCAAACGGTAAACCATCAGTTCGATTCCGGTCACCTATCCGGTCGAATATCTAACTCAACGGTCACCTATCCGTTCGCAGATTACCAAATGGTAAACCATCAGTTCGATCCCGGTCACCTATCTGGTCGAATATTTATCTCAACGGACACCTATCCGTTCGAAGATTACCAAACGATCAACCATCAGTTCGATTCCGGTCACCTATCCGGTCGAATATCTATCTCAACGGTCACCTATCCGTTCGAAGATTACCAAACGGTAAGCTTTCAGTTCGGTTCCGGTCACCTATCCGGTCGAATATATATCTCTACGGTCACCTATCCGTTCGAAGATTACCAAACGATCAACCATCAGTTCGATCCCGGTCACCTATCCGGTCGAATATCTATCTCAGCGGTCACCTATCCGTTCGAAGATTACTAAACGATCAACCACCAGTTCGATTCCGGTCACCTATCCGGTCGAATATCTATCTCATCAGTCACCTATCCTTTCGAAGATTACCAAACGGTAAACCACCAGTTCGATTCCGGTCACCTATCAGGTCGAATATCTATCTCAACGGTCACCTATTCGTTCGAAGATTATCAAACGGTAAATCTCAACGGTCACCTATCTGTTCGAAGATTACCAAACGGTAAACCATCAGTTCGATTCGGGTCACTTATCCGGTCGAATGTCTCAACGGTCACCTATCTGTTCGAAGATTAGCAAACGGCAAACCATCAGTTCGATTCCGGTCACCTATCCGGTCGAATATCTATCTCAACGGTCACCTATCCGTTCGAAGATTACCAAACGATCAACCATCAGTTCGAGTCCGGTCACCCATCCGGTCGAATATATATCTCAACGGTCACCTATCCGTTCGAAGATTACCAAACGGTAAGCCATCAGTTCGATTCCGGTCACCTATCCGGTCGAATATCTATCTCAACAGTCACCTATCCGTTCGAAGATTACCAAACGGTAAACCATCAGTTTGATCCGGGTCACCTATCCGGTCGAGTATCTCAACGGTCACCTATCCGTGCGAAGATTAGCAAACGGTAAACCATCAGTTCGATTCCGGTCACCTATCCGGTCGAATATCTATCTCAACGGTCACCTATCCGTTCGCAGATTACCAAATGGTAAACCATCAGTTCGATCCCGGTCACCTATCTGGTCGAATATTTATCTAAACGGACACCTATCCGTTCGAAGATTACCAAACGATCAACCATCAGTTCGATTCCGGTCACCTATCCGGTCGAATATCTATCTCAACGGTCACCTATCCGTTCGAAGATTACCAAACGGTAAGCCTTCAGTTCGGTTCCGGTCACCTATCCGGTCGAATATCTATCTCTACGGTCACCTATCCGTTCGAAGATTACCAAACGATAATCATCAGTTCGATTCCGGTCACCTATCCGGTCGAATATCTATCTCAACGGTCACCTATCCGTTCGAAGATTACTAAACCGTCAACCATCAGTCCGATTCCGGTCACCTATCCGGTCAAATATCTCAACGGTCACCTATCCGTTGGAAGATTAGCAAACGGTAAGCCATCTGTTCGATTCCGGCCACCTATCCGGTCGAATATCTATCTCAACGGTCACCTATGCGTTCGAAGATTACCAAACGGTAAACCATCAGTTCGATTCCGGTCAACTATCCGGTCAAATATCTATCTCAACGGTCACCCATCCGTTCGAAGATTACCAAACGATCAACCATCAGTTCGATTCCGGTCACCTATCCGGTCGAACATCTATCTCAACGGTCACCCACCCATTCGAAGATTACCAAACGATCAACCATCAGTTCGATTCCGGTCACCTATCCGGCCGAGTATCTATCTCAGCGATCAATTATCCGTTCGAAGATTACCAAACGATCAACCATCAGTTCGATTCCAGTCACCTATCCGGTCGAATATCTATCTCAACGGTCACTTATCTGTTCGAAGATTAACAAACGATCAACCATCAGTTCGATTCCGGTCACCTATCCGGTCGAATATCTCAACGGTCACCTATCCGTTCGAAGATTAGCAAACGGTAAACCATCAGTTCGATTCGGGTCACCTATCCGGTCGAATATTAATCTCAACGGTCACCTATGCGTTCGAAGATTACCAAACGGTGAACATTCAGTTCGATTCCGGTCACCTATCCGGCCGAATATCTATCTCAACGGTCACCTATCCGTTCGAAGATTACCAAACGATCAACCATCAGTTCGAGTCCGGTCACCCATCCGGTCGAATATATATCTCAACGGTCACCTGTCCGTTCGAAGATTACCAAACGGTAAACCATCACTTCGATTCCGGTCACCTATCCGGTCGAATATCTATCTCAACGGTCACTTATCCGTTCGAAGATTAGCAAACGGTAAACCATCAGTTCGATTCGGGTCACCTATCCGGTCGAATATTAATCTCAACGGTCACCTATGCTTTCGAAGATTACCAAACGGTGAACATTCAGTTCGATTCCGGTCACCTATCCGGTCGAATATCTATCTCAACGGTCACCTATCCGTTCGAAGATTACCAAACGATCAACCATCAGTTCGATCCCGGTCACCTATCCGGTCGAATATATATCCCAACCGTCCGTTCGAAGACTACCAAACGATCAACCATCAGTTCGATTCCGGTCACCTATCCGGTCGTATATCTATCTCAACGGTCACCCATCCGTTCGAAGATTACCAAACGATCAACCATCAGTTCGATTCCAGTCACCTATCCGGTCGAATATCTATCTCAACGGTCACTTATCTGTTCGAAGATTACCAAACGATCAACCATCAGTTCGATTCCGGTCACCTATCCGGTCGAATATCTATCTCAACGGTCACCCATCCGTTCGAAGATTACCAAACGATCAACCATCAGTTCGATCCCGGTCACCTATCCGGTCGAATATCTATCTCAGCGGTCACCTATCTGTTCGAAGATTACTAAACGGTCAACCATCAGTCCGATTCCGGTCACCTATCCGGTCGAATATCTCAACGGTCACCTATCCGTTCGAAGATTAGCAAACGGTAAACCATCAGTTCGATTCGGGTCACCTATCCGGTCGAATATTTATCTCAACGGTCACCTATGCGTTCGAAGATTACCAAACGGTGAACATTCAGTTCGATTCCGGTCACCTATCCGGTCGAATATCTATCTCAACGGTCACCTATCCGTTCGAAGATTACCAAACGATCAACCACCAGTTCGATTCCGGTCACCTATCCGGTCGAATATCTATCTCATCAGTCACCTATCCTTTCGAAGATTACCAAACGGTAAACCACCAGTTCGATTCCGGTCACCTATCCGGTCGAATATCTATCTCAACGGTCACCTATCCGTTCGAAGATTATCAAACGGTAAATCATCAGTTCGATTCCGGTCACCTATCCGGTCGAATATCTATCTCAACAGTCACCTATCCGTTCGAAGATTACCAAACGGTAAACCATCAGTTTGATCCGGGTCACCTATCCGGTCGAGTATCTCAACGGTCACTTATCCGTTCGAAGATTAGCAAACGGTAAGCCATAAGTTCGATTCCGGTCACCTATCCGGTCGAATATCTATCTCAGCGATTACCTATCCGTTCGAAGATTACCAAACGATCAGCCATCATTTCGATCCCGGTCACCTATCCGGTCGAATATCTATCTCAACGGTCACCTATCCGTTCGAAGATTACCAAACTGTAAACCATCAGTTCGATTCGGGTCACCTATCCGGTCGAATATTTATCTCAACGGTCACCTATGCGTTCGAAGATTACCAAACGGTGAACATTCAGTTCGATTCCGGTCACCTATCCGGTCGAATATCTATCTCAACGGTCACCTATGCCTTCGAAGGTTACCAAACGGTAAACCATCAGTTCGATTCCGGTCATCTATCCGGTCGAATATCTATCTCAACGGTCACCCATCCGTTCGAAGATTACCAAACGATCAACCATCAGTTCGATTCCGGTCACCTATCCGGTCGAACATCTATCTCAACGGTCACCTATCCAATCGAAGATTACCAAACAATCAACATCAGTTCGATTCCGGTCACCTATCCGGCCGAGTATCTATCTCAGCGATTACCTATCCGTTCGAAGATTACCAAACGATCAACCATCAGTTCGATTCGGGTCACTTATCCGGTCGAATGTCTCAACGGTCACCTATCTGTTCGAAGATTAGCAAACGGCAAACCATCAGTTCGATTCCGGTCACCTATCCGGTCGAATATCTATCTCAACGGTCACCTATCCGTTCGAAGATTACCAAACGATCAACCATCAGTTCGAGTCCGGTCACCCATCCGGTCGAAGATATATCTCAACGGTCACCTATCCGTTCGAAGATTACCAAACGGTAAACCATCAGTTCGATTCCGGTCACCTATCCGGTCGAATATCTATCTCAACAGTCACCTATCCGTTCGAAGATTACCAAACGGTAAACCATCAGTTTGATCCGGGTCACCTATCCGGTCGAGTATCTCAACGGTCACCTATCCGTGCGAAGATTAGCAAACGGTAAACCATCAGTTCGATTCCGGTCACCTATCCGGTCGAATATCTATCTCAACGGTCACCTATCCGTTCGCAGATTACCAAGTGGTAAACCATCAGTTCGATCCCGGTCACCTATCTGGTCGAATATTTATCTCAACGGACACCTATCCGTTCGAAGATTACCAAACGATCAACCATCAGTTCGATTCCGGTCACCTATCCGGTCGAATATCTATCTCAACGGTCACCTATCCGTTCGAAGATTACCAAACGGTAAGCCTTCAGTTCGGTTCCGGTCACCTATCCGGTCGAATATATATCTCTACGGTCACCTATCCGTTCGAAGGTTACCAAACGATAATCATCAGTTCGATTCCGGTCACCTATCCGGTCGAATATCTATCTCAACGGTCACCTATCCGTTCGAAGATTACTAAACCGTCAACCATCAGTCCGATTCCGGTCACCTATCCGGTCAAATATCTCAACGGTCACCTATCCGTTCGAAGATTGGCAAACGGTAAGTCATCTGTTCGATTCCGGCCACCTATCCGGTCGAATATCTATCTCAACGGTCACCTATGCGTTCGAAGATTACCAAACGGTAAACCATCAGTTCGATTCCGGTCAACTATCCGGTCGAATATCTATCTCAACGGTCACCCATCCGTTCGAAGATTACCAAACGATCAACCATCAGTTCGATTCCGGTCACCTATCCGGTCGAACATCTATCTCAACGGTCACCCATCCATTCGAAGATTACCAAACGATCAACCATCAGTTCGATTCCGGTCACCTATCCGGCCGAGTACCTATCTCAGCGATCACCTATCCGTTCGAAGATTACCAAACGATCAACCATCAGTTCGATTCCAGTCACCTATCCGGTCGAATATCTATCTCAACGGTCACTTATCTGTTCGAAGATTACCAAACGATCAACCATCAGTTCGATTCCGGTCACCTATCCGGCCGAATATCTCAACGGTCACCTATCCGTTCGAAGATTAGCAAACGGTAAACCATCAGTTCGATTCGGGTCACCTATCCGGTCGAATATTTATCTCAACGGTCACCTATGCGTTCGAAGTTTACCAAACGGTGAACATTCAGTTCGATTCCGGTCACCTATCCGGTCGAATATCTATCTCACCCGTCACCTATGCGTTCGAAGATTACCAAACAGTAAACCATCAGTTCGATTCCGGTCAACTATCCGGTCGAATATCTATCTCAACGGTCACCCATCCGTTCGAAGATTACCAAACGATCAACCATCAGTTCGATTCCGGTCACCTATCCGGTCGAACATCTATCTCAACGGTCACCTATCCAATCGAAGATTACCAAACAATCAACCATCAGTTCGATTCCGGTCACCTATCCGGCCGAGTATCTATCTCAGCGATTACCTATCCGTTCGAAGATTACCAAACGATCAACCATCAGTTCGATTCCGGTCACCTATCCGGTCGAACATCTATCTCAACGGTCACCCATCCGTTCGAAGATTACCAAACGATCAACCATCAGTTCGATTCCGGTCACCTATCCGGCCGAGTATCTATCTCAGCGATCACCTATCCGTTCGAAGATTACCAAACGATCAACCATCAGTTCGATTCCGGTCACCTATGCCGTCGAATATCTATCTCAACGGTCACCTATCTGTTCGAAGATTACCAAACGGTAAACCATCAGTTCGATTCGGGTCACCTTTCCGGTCGAATATCTCAACGGTCACCTATCTGTTCGAAGATTAGCAAACGGTAAACCATCAGTTCGATTCCGGTCACCTATCCGGTCAAATATCTCAACGGTCACCTATCCGTTCGAAGATTAGCAAACGGTAAACCATCTGTTCGATTCCGGCCACCTATCCGGTCGAATATCTATCTCAATGGTCACCTTTCCGTTCGAAGATTACCAAACGGTAAACCTTCAGTTCGGTTCCGGTCACCTATCCGGTCGAATATCTATCTCTACGGTCACCTATCCGTTCGAAGATTACCAAACGATAATCATCAGTTCGATTCCGGTCACCTATCCGGTCGAATATCTATCTCAACGGTCAACTATCCGTTCGAAGATTACTAAACGGTCAACCATCAGTCCGATTCCGGTCACCTATCCGGTCAAATATCTCAACGGTCACCTATCCGTTCGAAGATTAGCAAACGGTAAACCATCTGTTCAATTCCGGCCACCTATCCGGTCGAATATCTATCTCAACGGTCACCTATGCATTCGAAGATTACCAAACGGTAAACCATCAGTTCGATTCCGGTCAACTATCCGGTCGAATATCTATCTCAACGGTCACCTATCCAATCGTAGATTACCAAACAATCAACCATCAGTTCGATTCCGGTCACCTATCCGGCCGAGTATCTATCTCAGCGATTACCTATCCGTTCGAAGATTACCAAACGATCAACCATCAGTTCGATTCCGGTCACCTATCCGGTCGAACATCTATCTCAACGGTCACCCATCCATTCGAAGATTACCAAACGATCAACCATCAGTTCGATTCCGGTCACCTATCCGGCCGAGTATCTATCTCAGCGATCACCTATCCGTTCGAAGATTACCAAACGATCAACTATCAGTTCGATTCCGGTCACCTATGCCGTCGAATATCTATCTCAACGGTCACCTATCTGTTCGAAGATTACCAAACGGTAAACCATCAGTTCGATTCGGGTCACCTTTCCGGTCGAATATCTCAACGGTCACCTATCTGTTCGAAGATTAGCAAACGGTAAGCCATCAGTTCGATTCCGGTCACCTATCCGGTCGAATATCTATCTCAACGGTCACCTATCCGTTCGAAGATTACCAAACGATCAACCATCAGTTCGAGTCCGGTCACCTATCCGGTCGAACATATATCTCAACGGTCACCTATCCGTTCGAAGATTACTAAACGGTAAACCATCAGTTCGATTCCGGTCACCTATCCGGTCGAATATCTATCTCAACAGTCACCTATCCGTTCGAAGATTACCAAACGGTAAACCATCAGTTTGATCCGGGTCACCTATCCGGTCGAGTATCTCAACGGTCACCTATCCGTTCGAAGATTAGCAAACGGTAAACCATCAGCTCGATTCCGGTCACCTATCCGGTCGAATATCTATCTCAACGGTCACCTATCCGTTCGAAGATTACCAAACGATCAACCATCAGTTCGATTCCGGTCACCTATCCGGTCGAATATCTATCTCAACGGTCACCTTTCCGTTCGAAGATTACCAAACGGTAAACCTTCAGTTCGGTTCCGGTCACCTATCCGGTCGAATATCTATCTCTACGGTCACCTATCCGTTCGAAGATTACCAAACGATAATCATCAGTTCGATTCCGGTCACCTATCCGGTCGAATATCTATCTCAACGGTCAACTATCCGTTCGAAGATTACTAAACGGTCAACCATCAGTCCGATTCCGGTCACCTATCCGGTCAAATATCTCAACGGTCACCTATCCGTTCGAAGATTAGCAAACGGTAAGCCATCTGTTCGATTCCGGCCACCTATCCGGTCGAATATCTATCTCAACGGTCACCTATGCGTTCGAAGATTACCAAACGGTAAACCATCAGTTCGATTCCGGTCAACTATCCGGTCGAATATCTATCTCAACGGTCACCCATCCGTTCGAAGATTACCAAACGATCAACCATCAGTTCGATTCCGGTCACCTATCCGGTCGAACATCTATCTCAACGGTCACCCATCCATTCGAAGATTACCAAACGATCAACCATCAGTTCGATTCCGGTCACCTATCCGGTCGAATATCTATCTCAACGGTCACCTATCCGTTCGAAGATTACCAAACGGTAAGCCTTCAGTTCGGTTCCGGTCACCTATCCGGTCGAATATCTATCTCTACGGTCACCTATTCGTTCGAAGATTACCAAACGATAATCATCAGTTCGATTCCGGTCACCTATCCGGTCGAATATCTATCTCAACGGTCACCTATCCGTTCGAAGATTACTAAACCGTCAACCATCAGTCCGATTCCGGTCACCTATCCGGTCAAATATCTCAACGGTCACCTATCCGTTCGAGGATTAGCAAACGGTAAGCCATCTGTTCGATTCCGGCCACCTATCCGGTCGAATATCTATCTCAACGGTCACCTATGCGTTCGAAGATTACCAAACGGTAAACCATCAGTTCGATTCCGGTCAACTATCCGGTCGAATATATATCTCAACGGTCACCCATCCATTCGAAGATTACCAAACGATCAACCATCAGTTCGATTCCGGTCACCTATCCGGCCGAGTATCTATCTCAGCGATCAATTATCCGTTCGAAGATTACCAAACGATCAACCATCAGTTCGATTCCAGTCATCTATCCGGTCGAATATCTATCTCAACGGTCACTTATCTGTTCGAAGATTACCAAACGATCAACCATCAGTTCGATTCCGGTCACCTATCCGGTCGAATATCTCAACGGTCACCTATCCGTTCGAAGATTAGCAAACGGTAAACCATCAGTTCGATTCGGGTCACCTATCCGGTCCAATATTAATCTCAACGGTCACCTATGCGTTCGAAGATTACCAAACGGTGAACATTCAGTTCGATTCCGGTCACCTATCCGGTCGAATATCTATCTCAACGGTCACCTATCCGTTCGAAGATTACCAAACGATCAACCATCAGTTCGAGTCCGGTCACCCATCCGGTCGAATATATATCTCAACGGTCACCTATCCGTTCGAAGATTACCAAACGGTAAACCATCAGTTCGATTCCGGTCACCTATCCGGTCGAATATCTATCTCAACAGTCACCTATCCGTTCGAAGATTACCAAACGGTAAACCATCAGTTTGATCCGGGTCACCTATCCGGTCGAGTATCTCAACGCTCACCTATCCGTTCGAAGATTAGCAAACGGTAAACCATCAGTTCGATTCCGGTCACCTATCCGGTCGAATATCTCAACGGTCACCAATCTGTTCGAAGATTAGCAAACGGTAAACAATCAGTTCGATTCCGGTCACCTATCCGGTCGAATATCTATCTCAACGGTCACCTATCCGTTCGAAGATTACCAAACGATCAACCATCAGTTCGAGTCCGGTCACCTATCCGGTCGAATATATATCTCAACGGTCACCTATCCGTTCGAAGATTACCAAACGGTAAACCATCAGTTCGATTCCGGTCACCTATCCGGTCGAATATCTATCTCAACAGTCACCTATCCGTTCGAAGATTACCAAACGGTAAACCATCAGTTTGATCCGGGTCACCTATCCGGTCGAGTATTTCAACGGTCACCTATCCGTTCGAAGATTAGCAAACGGTAAACCATCAGTTCGATTCCGGTCACCTATCCGGTCGAATATCTATCTCAACGGTCACCTATCCGTTCGCAGATTACCAAATGGTAAACCATCAGTTCGATCCCGGTCACCTATCTGGTCGAATATTTATCTCAACGGTCACCTATCCGTTCGAAGATTACCAAACGATCAACCATCAGTTCGATTCCGGTCACCTATCCGGTCGAGTATCTATCTCAACGGTCACTTATCCGTTCGAAGATTACCAAACGGTAAACCTTCAGTTCGGTTCCGTTCACCTATCCGGTCGAATATCTATCTCTACGGTCACCTATCCGTTCGAAGATTACCAAACGATAATCATCAGTTCGATTCCGGTCACCTATCCGGTCAAATATCTCAACGGTCACCTATCCGTTCGAAGATTAGCAAACGGTAAACCATCTGTTCGATTCCGTCCACCTATCCGGTCGAATATCTATCTCAACGGTCACCTATGCGTTCGAAGATTACCAAACGGTAAACCATCAGTTCGATTCCGGTCAACTATCCGGTCGAATATCTATCTCAACGGTCACCCATCCGTTCGAAGATTACCAAACGATCAACCATCAGTTCGATTCCGGTCACCTATCCGGTCGAACATCTATCTCAACGGTCACCCATCCATTCGAAGATTACCAAACGATCAACCATCAGTTCGATTCCGGTCACCTATCCGGCCGAGTATCTATCTCAGCGATCACCTATCCGTTCGAAGATTACCAAACGATCAACCATCAGTTCGATTCTGGTCACCTATGCCGTCGAATATCTATCTCAACGGTCACCTATCTGTTCGAAGATTACCAAACGGTAAACCATCAGTTCGATTCGGGTCACCTTTCCGGTCGAATATCTCAACGGTCACCTATCTGTTCGAAGATTAGCAAACGGTAAACCATCAGTTCGATTCCGGTCACCTATCCGGTCGAATATCTATCTCAACGGTCACCTATCCGTTCGAAGATTACCAAACGATCAACCATCAGTTCGAGTCCGGTCACCTATCCGGTCGAATATATATCTCAACGGTCACCTATCCGTTCGAAGATTACCAAACGGTAAACCATCAGTTCGATTCCGGTCACCTATCCGGTCGAATATCTATCTCAACAGTCACCTATCCGCTCGAAGGTTACCAAACGGTAAACCATCAGTTTGATCCGGGTCACCTATCCGGTCGAGTATCTCAACGGTCACCTATCCGTTCGAAGATTAGCAAACGGTAAACCATCAGTTCGATTCCGGTCACCTATCCGGTCGAATATCTATCTCAACGGTCACCTATCCGTTCGAAGATAACCAAACGATCAACCATCAGTTCGATTCCGGTCACCTATCCGGTCGAATATCTATCTCAACGGTCACCTTTCCGTTCAAAGATTACCAAACGGTAAACCTTCAGTTCGGTTCCGGTCACCTATCCGGTCGAATATCTATCTCTACGGTCACCTATCCGTTCGAAGATTACCAAACGATAATCATCAGTTCGATTCCGGTCACCTATCCGGTCGAATATCTATCTCAACGGTCAACTATCCGTTCGAAGATTACTAAACGGTCAACCATCAGTCCGATTCCGGTCACCTATCCGGTCAAATATCTCAACGGTCACCTATCCGTTCAAAGATTAGCAAACGGTAAACCATCTGTTCGATTCCGGCCACCTATCCGGTCGAATATCTATCTCAACGGTCACCTATGCGTTCGAAGATTACCAAACGGTAAACCATCAGTTCGATTCCGGTCAACTATCCGGTCGAATATCTATCTCAGCGGTCACCAATCCGTTCGAAGATTACCAAACGATCAACCATCAGTTCGATTCCGGTCACCTATCCGGTCGAACATCTATCTCAACGGTCACCCACCCATTCGAAGATTACCAAACGATCAACCATCAGTTCGATTCCGGTCACTTATCCGGCCGAGTATCTATCTCAGCGATCACCTATCCGTTCGAAGATTACCAAACGATCAACCATCAGTTCGATTCCAGTCACCTATCCGGTCGAATATCTATCTCAACGGTCACTTATCTGTTCGAAGATTACCAAACGATCAACCATCAGTTCGATTCCGGTCACCTATCTGGTCGAATATCTCAACGGTCACCTATCCGTTCGAAGATTAGCAAACGGTAAACCATCAGTTCGATTCGGGTCACCTATCCGGTTGAATATTTATCTCAACGGTCACCTATGCGTTCGAAGATTACCAAATGGTGAACATTCAGTTCGATTCCCGTCACCTATCCGGTCGAATATCTATCTCAACGGTCACCTATCCGTTCGAAGATTACCAAACGATCAACCATCAGTTCGATTCCGGTCACCTATCCGGTCGAATATCTATCTCAACGGTCACCTATCCTTTCGAAGATTACCAAACGGTAAACCACCAATTCGATTCCGGTCACCTATCCGGTCGAATATCTATCTCAACGGTCACCTATCCGCTCGAAGATTACCAAACGGTAAATCATCAGTTCGATTCCGGTCACCTATCCGGTCGAATATCAATCTCAACAGTCACCTATCCGTTCGAAGATTACCAAACGGTAAACCATCAGTTTGATCCGGGTCACCTATCCGGTCGAGTATCTCAACGGTCACCTATCCGTTCGAAGATTAGCAAACGGTAAACCATCAGTTCGATTCCGGTCACCTATCCGGTCGAATATCTATCTCAGCGATTACCTATCCGTTCGAAGATTACCAAACGATCAACCATCAGTTCGATCCCGGTCACCTATCCGGTCAAATATCTATCTCAACGGTCACCTATCCGTTCGAAGATTACCAATCGGTAAACCATCAGTTCGATTCAGGCCACCTATCCGGTCGAATATCTATCTCAACGGTCACCTATGCCTTCGAAGGTTACCAAACGGTAAACCATCAGTTCGATTCCGGTCACCTATCCGGTCGAATATCTATCTCAACGGTCACCCATCCGTTCGAAGACTACCCAACGATCAACCATCAGTTCGATTCCGGTCACCTATGCGGTCGAATATCTATCTCAACGGTCACCTATCTGTTCGAAGATTACCAAACGGTGAACCATCAGTTCGATTCGGGTCACCTATCCGGTCGAATATCTATCTCAACGGTCACCTATCTGTTCGAAGATTACCAAACGGTAAACCATCAGTTCGATTCAGGCCACCTATCCGGTCGAATATCTATCTCAACGGTCATCTATGCCTTCGAAGGTTACCAAACGGTAAACCATCAGTTCGATTCCGGTCACCTATCCGGTCGAACATCTATCTCAACGGTCACCTATCCAATCGAAGATTACCAAACAATCAACCATCAGTTCGATTCCGGTCACCTATCCGGCCGAGTATCTATCTCAGCGATTACCTATCCGTTCGAAGATTACCAAACGATCAACCATCAGTTCGATTCCGGTCACCTATGCGGTCGAATATCTATCTCAACGGTCACCTATCTGTTCGAAGATTACCAAATGGTGAACCATCAGTTCGATTCGGGTCACCTATCCGGTCGAATATCTCAACGGTCACCAATCTGTTCGAAGATTAGCAAACGGTAAACAATCGGTTCGATTCCGGTCACCTATCCGGTCGAATATCTATCTCAACGGTCACCTATCCGTTCGAAGATTACCAAACGATCAACCATCAGTTCGAGTCCGGTCACCTATCCGGTCGAATATATATCTCAACGGTCACCTATCCGTTCGAAGATTACCAAACGGTAAACCATCAGTTCGATTCCGGTCACCTATCCGGTCGAATATCTATCTCAACAGTCACCTATCCGTTCGAAGATTACCAAACGGTAAACCATCAGTTTGATCCGGGTCACCTATCCGGTCGAGTATTTCAACGGTCACCTATCCGTTCGAAGATTAGCAAACGGTAAACCATCAGTTCGATTCCGGTCACCTATCCGGTCGAATATCTATCTCAACGGTCACCTATCCGTTCACAGATTACCAAATGGTAAACCATCAGTTCGATCCCGGTCACCTATCTGGTCGAATATTTATCTCAACGGTCACCTATCCGTTCGAAGATTACCAAACGATCAACCATCAGTTCGATTCCGGTCACCTATCCGGTCGAGTATCTATCTCAACGGTCACTTATCCGTTCGAAGATTACCAAACGGTAAACCTTCAGTTCGGTTCCGTTCACCTATCCGGTCGAATATCTATCTCTACGGTCACCTATCCGTTCGAAGATTACCAAACGATAATCATCAGTTCGATTCCGGTCACCTATCCGGTCAAATATCTCAACGGTCACCTATCCGTTCGAAGATTAGCAAACGGTAAACCATCTGTTCGATTCCGTCCACCTATCCGGTCGAATATCTATCTCAACGGTCACCTATGCGTTCGAAGATTACCAAACGGTAAACCATCAGTTCGATTCCGGTCAACTATCCGGTCGAATATCTATCTCAACGGTCACCCATCCGTTCGAAGATTACCAAACGATCAAACATCAGTTCGATTCCGGTCACCTATCCGGTCGAACATCTATCTCAACGGTCACCCATCCATTCGAAGATTACCAAACGATCAACCATCAGTTCGATTCCGGTCACCTATCCGGCCGAGTATCTATCTCAACAGTCACCTATCCGTTCGAAGATTACCAAACGGTAAGCCATCAGTTCGATTCCAGTCACCTATCCGGTCGAATATCTATCTCAACGGTCACTTATCTGTTCGAAGATTACCAAACGATCAACCATCAGTTCGATTCCGGTCACCTATCTGGTCGAATATCTCAACGGTCACCTATCCGTTCGAAGATTAGCAAACGGTAAACCATCAGTTCGATTCGGGTCACCTATCCGGTTGAATATTTATCTCAACGGTCACCTATGCGTTCGAAGATTACCAAATGGTAAACCATCAGTTCGATTCCGGTCAACTATCCGGTCGAATATCTATCTCAACGGTCACCCATCCGTTCGAAGATTACCAAACGATCAACCATCAGTTCGATTCCGGTCACCTATCCGGTCGAACATCTATCTCAACGGTCACCCACCCATTCGAAGATTACCAAACGATCAACCATCAGTTCGATTCCGGTCACTTATCCGGCCGAGTATCTATCTCAGCGATCACCTATCCGTTCGAAGATTACCAAACGATCAACCATCAGTTCGATTCCAGTCACCTATCCGGTCGAATATCTATCTCAACGGTCACTTATCTGTTCGAAGATTACCAAACGATCAACCATCAGTTCGATTCCGGTCACCTATCTGGTCGAATATCTCAACGGTCACCTATCCGTTCGAAGATTAGCAAACGGTAAACCATCAGTTCGATTCGGGTCACCTATCCGGTTGAATATTTATCTCAACGGTCACCTATGCGTTCGAAGATTACCAAATGGTGAACATTCAGTTCGATTCCCGTCACCTATCCGGTCGAATATCTATCTCAACGGTCACCTATCCGTTCGAAGATTACCAAACGATCAACCATCAGTTCGATTCCGGTCACCTATCCGGTCGAATATCTATCTCAACGGTCACCTATCCTTTCGAAGATTACCAAACGGTAAACCACCAATTCGATTCCGGTCACCTATCCGGTCGAATATCTATCTCAACGGTCACCTATCCGCTCGAAGATTACCAAACGGTAAATCATCAGTTCGATTCCGGTCACCTATCCGGTCGAATATCAATCTCAACAGTCACCTATCCGTTCGAAGATTACCAAACGGTAAACCATCAGTTTGATCCGGGTCACCTATCCGGTCGAGTATCTCAACGGTCACCTATCCGTTCGAAGATTAGCAAACGGTAAACCATCAGTTCGATTCCGGTCACCTATCCGGTCGAATATCTATCTCAGCGATTACCTATCCGTTCGAAGATTACCAAACGATCAACCATCAGTTCGATCCCGGTCACCTATCCGGTCAAATATCTATCTCAACGGTCACCTATCCGTTCGAAGATTACCAATCGGTAAACCATCAGTTCGATTCAGGCCACCTATCCGGTCGAATATCTATCTCAACGGTCACCTATGCCTTCGAAGGTTACCAAACGGTAAACCATCAGTTCGATTCCGGTCACCTATCCGGTCGAATATCTATCTCAACGGTCACCCATCCGTTCGAAGACTACCCAACGATCAACCATCAGTTCGATTCCGGTCACCTATGCGGTCGAATATCTATCTCAACGGTCACCTATCTGTTCGAAGATTACCAAACGGTGAACCATCAGTTCGATTCGGGTCACCTATCCGGTCGAATATCTATCTCAACGGTCACCTATCTGTTCGAAGATTACCAAACGGTAAACCATCAGTTCGATTCAGGCCACCTATCCGGTCGAATATCTATCTCAACGGTCATCTATGCCTTCGAAGGTTACCAAACGGTAAACCATCAGTTCGATTCCGGTCACCTATCCGGTCGAACATCTATCTCAACGGTCACCTATCCAATCGAAGATTACCAAACAATCAACCATCAGTTCGATTCCGGTCACCTATCCGGCCGAGTATCTATCTCAGCGATTACCTATCCGTTCGAAGATTACCAAACGATCAACCATCAGTTCGATTCCGGTCACCTATGCGGTCGAATATCTATCTCAACGGTCACCTATCTGTTCGAAGATTACCAAATGGTGAACCATCAGTTCGATTCGGGTCACCTATCCGGTCGAATATCTCAACGGTCACCAATCTGTTCGAAGATTAGCAAACGGTAAACAATCGGTTCGATTCCGGTCACCTATCCGGTCGAATATCTATCTCAACGGTCACCTATCCGTTCGAAGATTACCAAACGATCAACCATCAGTTCGAGTCCGGTCACCTATCCGGTCGAATATATATCTCAACGGTCACCTATCCGTTCGAAGATTACCAAACGGTAAACCATCAGTTCGATTCCGGTCACCTATCCGGTCGAATATCTATCTCAACAGTCACCTATCCGTTCGAAGATTACCAAACGGTAAACCATCAGTTTGATCCGGGTCACCTATCCGGTCGAGTATTTCAACGGTCACCTATCCGTTCGAAGATTAGCAAACGGTAAACCATCAGTTCGATTCCGGTCACCTATCCGGTCGAATATCTATCTCAACGGTCACCTATCCGTTCACATATTACCAAATGGTAAACCATCAGTTCGATCCCGGTCACCTATCTGGTCGAATATTTATCTCAACGGTCACCTATCCGTTCGAAGATTACCAAACGATCAACCATCAGTTCGATTCCGGTCACCTATCCGGTCGAGTATCTATCTCAACGGTCACTTATCCGTTCGAAGATTACCAAACGGTAAACCTTCAGTTCGGTTCCGTTCACCTATCCGGTCGAATATCTATCTCTACGGTCACCTATCCGTTCGAAGATTACCAAACGATAATCATCAGTTCGATTCCGGTCACCTATCCGGTCAAATATCTCAACGGTCACCTATCCGTTCGAAGATTAGCAAACGGTAAACCATCTGTTCGATTCCGTCCACCTATCCGGTCGAATATCTATCTCAACGGTCACCTATGCGTTCGAAGATTACCAAACGGTAAACCATCAGTTCGATTCCGGTCAACTATCCGGTCGAATATCTATCTCAACGGTCACCCATCCGTTCGAAGATTACCAAACGATCAAACATCAGTTCGATTCCGGTCACCTATCCGGTCGAACATCTATCTCAACGGTCACCCATCCATTCGAAGATTACCAAACGATCAACCATCAGTTCGATTCCGGTCACCTATCCGGCCGAGTATCTATCTCAGCGATCACCTATCCGTTCGAAGATTACCAAACGATCAACCATCAGTTCGATTCTGGTCACCTATGCCGTCGAATATCTATCTCAACGGTCACCTATCTGTTCGAAGATTACCAAACGGTAAACCATCAGTTCGATTCGGGTCACCTTTCCGGTCGAATATCTCAACGGTCACCTATCTGTTCGAAGATTAGCAAACGGTAAACCATCAGTTCGATTCCGGTCACCTATCCGGTCGAATATCTATCTCAACGGTCACCTATCCGTTCGAAGATTACCAAACGATCAACCATCAGTTCGAGTCCGGTCACCTATCCGGTCGAATATATATCTCAACGGTCACCTATCCGTTCGAAGATTACCAAACGGTAAACCATCAGTTCGATTCCGGTCACCTATCCGGTCGAATATCTATCTCAACGGTCACCTATCCGTTCGAAGATAACCAAACGATCAACCATCAGTTCGATTCCGGTCACCCATCCGGTCGAATATCTATCTCAACGGTCACCCTTCCGTTCAAAGATTACCAAACGGTAAACCTTCAGTTCGGTTCCGGTCACCTATCCGGTCGAATATCTATCTCTACGGTCACCTATCCGTTCGAAGATTACCAAACGATAATCATCAGTTCGATTCCGGTCACCTATCCGGTCGAATATCTATCTCAACGGTCAACTATCCGTTCGAAGATTACTAAACGGTCAACCATCAGTCCGATTCCGGTCACCTATCCGGTCAAATATCTCAACGGTCACCTATCCGTTCGAAGATTAGCAAACGGTAAACCATCTGTTCGATTCCGGCCACCTATCCGGTCGAATATCTATCTCAAAGGTCACCTATGCGTTCGAAGATTACCAAACGGTAAACCATCAGTTCGAACCCGGTCAACTATCCGGTCGAATATCTATCTCAGCGGTCACCAATCCGTTCGAAGATTACCAAACGATCAACCATCAGTTCGATTCCGGTCACCTATCCAGTCGAACATCTATCTCAACGGTCACCCACCCATTCGAAGATTACCAAACGATCAACCATCAGTTCGATTCCGGTCACTTATCCGGCCGAGTATCTATCTCAGCGATCACCTATCCGTTCGAAGATTACCAAACGATCAACCATCAGTTCGATTCCAGTCACCTATCCGGTCGAATATCTATCTCAACGGTCACTTATCTGTTCGAAGATTACCAAACGGTCAACCATCAGTTCGATTCCGGTCACCTATCTGGTCGAATATCTCAACGGTCACCTATCCGTTCGAAGATTAGCAAACGGTAAACCATCAGTTCGATTCGGGTCACCTTATCCGGTCGAATATTTATCTCAACGGTCACCTATCCGTTCGAAGATTACCAAACGATCAACCATCAGTTCGATTCCGGTCACCTATCCGGTCGAATATCTATCTCAACGGTCACCTATCCTTTCGAAGATTACCAAACGGTAAACCACCAGTTCGATTCCGGTCACCTATCCGGTCGAATATCTATCTCAACGGTCACCTATCCGTTCGAAGATTACCAAACGGTAAATCATCAGTTCGATTCCGGTCACCTATCCGGTCGAATATCAATCTCAACAGTCACCTATCCGTTCGAAGATTACCAAACGGTAAGCCATCAGTTTGATCCGGGTCACCTATCCGGTCGAGTATCTCAACGGTCACCTATCCGTTCGAAGATTAGCAAACGGTAAACCATCAGTTCGATTCCGGTCACCTATCCGGTCGAATATCTATCTCAGCGATTACCTATCCGTTCGAAGATTACCAAACGATCAACCATCAGTTCGATCCCGGTCACCTATCCGGTCAAATATCTATCTCAACGGTCACCTATCCGTTCGAAGATTACTAAACGGTAAACCATCAGTTCGATTCAGGCCACCTATCCGGTCGAATATCTATCTCAACGGTCACCTATGCCTTCGAAGGTTACCAAACGGTAAACCATCAGTTCGATTCCGGTCACCTATCCGGTCGAATATCTATCTCAACGGTCACCCATCCGTTCGAAGACTACCCAACGATCAACCATCAGTTCGATTCCGGTCACCTATGAGGTCGAATATCTATCTCAACGGTCACCTATCTGTTCGAAGATTACCAAACGGTGAACCATCAGTTCGATTCGGGTCACCTATCCGGTCGAATATCTATCTCAACGGTCACCTATCTGTTCGAAGATTACCAAACAGTAAACCATCAGTTCGATTCAGGCCACCTATCCGGTCGAATATCTATCTCAACGGTCATCTATGCCTTCGAAGGTTACCAAACGGTAAACCATCAGTTCGATTCCGGTCACCTATCCGGTCGAACATCTATCTCAACGGTCACCTATCCAATCGAAGATTACCAAACAATCAACCATCAGTTCGATTCCGGTCACCTATCCGGCCGAGTATCTATCTCAGCGATTACCTATCCGTTCGAAGATTACCAAACGATCAACCATCAGTTCGATTCCGGTCACCTATGCGGTCGAATATCTATCTCAACGGTCACCTATCTGTTCGAAGATTACCAAATGGTGAACCATCAGTTCGATTCGGGTCACCTATCCGGTCGAATATCTCAACGGTCACCAATCTGTTCGAAGATTAGCAAACGGCAAACAATCAGTTCGATTCCGGTCACCTATCCGGTCGAATATCTATCTCAACGGTCACCTATCCGTTCGAAGATTACCAAACGATCAACCATCAGTTCGAGTCCGGTCACCTATCCGGTCGAATATATATCTCAACGGTCACCTATCCGTTCGAAGATTACCAAACGGTAAACCATCAGTTCGATTCCGGTCACCTATCCGGTCGAATATCTATCTCAACAGTCACCTATCCGTTCGAAGATTACCAAACGGTAAACCATCAGTTTGATCCGGGTCACCTATCCGGTCGAGTATTTCAACGGTCACCTATCCATTCGAAGATTAGCAAACGGTAAACCATCAGTTCGATTCCGGTCACCTATCCGGTCGAATATCTATCTCAACGGTCACCTATCCGTTCGCAGATTACCAAATGGTAAACCATCAGTTCGATCCCGGTCACCTATCTGGTCGAATATTTATCTCAACGGTCACCTATCCGTTCGAAGATTACCAAACGATCAACCATCAGTTCGATTCCGGTCACCTATGCCGTCGAATATCTATCTCAACGGTCACCTATCTGTTCGAAGATTACCAAACGGTAAACCATCAGTTCGATTCGGGTCACCTTTCCGGTCGAATATCTCAACGGTCACCTATCTGTTCGAAGATTAGCAAACGGTAAACCATCAGTTCGATTCCGGTCACCTATCCGGTCGAATATCTATCTCAACGGTCACCTATCCGTTCGAAGATTACCAAACGATCATCCATCAGTTCGAGTCCGGTCACCTATCCGGTCGAATATATATCTCAACGGTCACCTATCCGTTCGAAGATTACCAAACGGTAAACCATCAGTTCGATTCCGGTCACCTATCCGGTCGAATATCTATCTCAACAGTCACCTATCCGTTCGAAGATTACCAAACGGTAAACCATCAGTTTGATCCGGGTCACCTATCCGGTCGAGTATCTCAACGGTCACCTATCCGTTCGAAGATTAGCAAACTGTAAACCATCAGTTCGATTCCGGTCACCTATCCGGTCGAATATCTATCTCAACGGTCACCTATCCGTTCGAAGATAACCAAACGATCAACCATCAGTTCGATTCCGGTCACCTATCCGGTCGAATATCTATCTCTACGGTCACCTATCCGTTCGAAGATTACCAAACGATAATCATCAGTTCGATTCCGGTCACCTATCCGGTCGAATATCTATCTCAACGGTCAACTATCCGTTCGAAGATTACTAAACGGTCAACCATCAGTCCGATTCCGGTCACCTATCCGGTCAAATATCTCAACGGTCACCTATCCGTTCGAAGATTAGCAAACGGTAAACCATCTGTTCGATTCCGGCCACCTATCCGGTCGAATATCTATCTCAACGGTCACCTATGCGTTCGAAGATTACCAAACGGTAAACCATCAGTTCGATTCCGGTCAACTATCCGGTCGAATATCTATCTCAGCGGTCACCAATCCGTTCGAAGATTACCAAACGATCAACCATCAGTTCGATTCCGGTCACCTATCCGGTCGAATATTTATCTCAACGGTCACCTATCCGTTCGAAGATTACCAAACGATCAACCATCAGTTCGATTCCGGTCACCTATCCGGTCAAATATCTATCTCAACGGTCACCTATCCGTTCGAAGATTACCAAACGGTAAACCATCAGTTCGATTCAGGCCACCTATCCGGTCGAATATCTATCTCAACGGTCACCTATGCCTTCGAAGGTTACCAAACGGTAAACCATCAGTTCGATTCCGGTCACCTATCCGGTCGAATATCTATCTCAACGGTCACCCATCCGTTCGAAGACTACCCAACGATCAACCATCAGTTCGATTCCGGTCACCTATGCGGTCGAATATCTATCTCAACGGTCACCTATCTGTTCGAAGATTACCAAACGGTGAACCATCAGTTCGATTCGGGTCACCTATCCGGTCGAATATCTATCTCAACGGTCACCTATCTGTTCGAAGATTACCAAACGGTAAACCATCAGTTCGATTCAGGCCACCTATCCGGTCGAATATCTATCTCAACGGTCATCTATGCCGTTCGAAGATTACCAAACGGTAAACCATCAGTTCGATTCCGGTCACCTATCCGGTCGAATATCTATCTCAACAGTCACCTATCCGTTCGAAGATTACCAAACGGTAAACCATCAGTTTGATCCGGGTCACCTATCCGGTCGAGTATTTCAACGGTCACCTATCCATTCGAAGATTAGCAAACGGTAAACCATCAGTTCGATTCCGGTCACCTATCCGGTCGAATATCTATCTCAACGGTCACCTATCCGTTCGCAGATTACCAAATGGTAAACCATCAGTTCGATCCCGGTCACCTATCTGGTCGAATATTTATCTCAACGGTCACCTATCCGTTCGAAGATTACCAAACGATCAACCATCAGTTCGATTCCGGTCACCTATGCCGTCGAATATCTATCTCAACGGTCACCTATCTGTTCGAAGATTACCAAACGGTAAACCATCAGTTCGATTCGGGTCACCTTTCCGGTCGAATATCTCAACGGTCACCTATCTGTTCGAAGATTAGCAAACGGTAAGCCATCAGTTCGATTCCGGTCACCTATCCGGTCGAATATCTATCTCAACGGTCACCTATCCGTTCGAAGATTACCAAACGATCATCCATCAGTTCGAGTCCGGTCACCTATCCGGTCGAATATATATCTCAACGGTCACCTATCCGTTCGAAGATTACCAAACGGTAAACCATCAGTTCGATTCCGGTCACCTATCCGGTCGAATATCTATCTCAACAGTCACCTATCCGTTCGAAGATTACCAAACGGTAAACCATCAGTTTGATCCGGGTCACCTATCCGGTCGAGTATCTCAACGGTCACCTATCCGTTCGAAGATTAGCAAACGGTAAACCATCAGTTCGATTCCGGTCACCTATCCGGTCGAATATCTATCTCAACGGTCACCTATCCGTTCGAAGATAACCAAACGATCAACCATCAGTTCGATTCCGGTCACCTATCCGGTCGAATATCTATCTCAACGGTCACCTTTCCGTTCAAAGATTACCAAACGGTAAACCTTCAGTTCGGTTCCGGTCACCTATCCGGTCGAATATCTATCTCTACGGTCACCTATCCGTTCGAAGATTACCAAACGATAATCATCAGTTCGATTCCGGTCACCTATCCGGTCGAATATCTATCTCAACGGTCAACTATCCGTTCGAAGATTACTAAACGGTCAACCATCAGTCCGATTCCGGTCACCTATCCGGTCAAATATCTCAACGGTCACCTATCCGTTCGAAGATTAGCAAACGGTAAACCATCTGTTCGATTCCGGCCACCTATCCGGTCGAATATCTATCTCAACGGTCACCTATGCGTTCGAAGATTACCAAACGGTAAACCATCAGTTCGATTCCGGTCAACTATCCGGTCGAATATCTATCTCAGCGGTCACCAATCCGTTCGAAGATTACCAAACGATCAACCATCAGTTCGATTCCGGTCACCTATCCGGTCGAATATTTATCTCAACGGTCACCTATCCGTTCGAAGATTACCAAACGATCAACCATCAGTTCGATTCCGGTCAACTATCCGGTCGAATATCTATCTCAACGGTCACCTATCCGTTCGAAGATTACCAAACGGTAAACCTTCAGTTCGGTTCCGGTCACCAAACGATCAACCATCAGTTCGATTCCGGTCACCTATCTGGTCGAATATCTCAACGGTCACCTATCCGTTCGAAGATTAGCAAACGGTAAACCATCAGTTCGATTCGGGTCACCTATCCGGTCGAATATTTATCTCAACGGTCACCTATGCGTTCGAAGATTACCAAACGGTGAACATTCAGTTCGATTCCGGTCACCTATCCGGTCGAATATCTATCTCAACGGTCACCTATCCGTTCGAAGATTACCAAACGATCAACCATCAGTTCGATTCCGGTCACCTATCCGGTCGAATATCTATCTCAACGGTCACCTATCCGTTCGAAGATTACCAAACGATCAACCATCAGTTCGAGTCCGGTCACCTATCCGGTCGAATATATATCTCAACGGTCACCTATCCGTTCGAAGATTACCAAACGGTAAACCATCAGTTCGATTCCGGTCACCTATCCGGTCGAATATCTATCTCAACAGTCACCTATCCGTTCGAAGATTACCAAACGGTAAACCATCAGTTTGATCCGGGTCACCTATCCGGTCGAGTATCTCAACGGTCACCTATCCGTTCGAAGATTAGCAAACGGTAAACCATCAGTTCGATTCCGGTCACCTATCCGGTCGAATATCTATCTCAACGGTCACCTATCCGTTCGAAGATAACCAAACGATCAACCATCAGTTCGATTCCGGTCACCTATCCGGTCGAATATCTATCTCAACGGTCACCTTTCCGTTCAAAGATTACCAAACGGTAAACCTTCAGTTCGGTTCCGGTCACCTATCCGGTCGAATATCTATCTCTACGGTCACCTATCCGTTCGAAGATTACCAAACGATAATCATCAGTTCGATTCCGGTCACCTATCCGGTCGAATATCTATCTCAACGGTCAACTATCCGTTCGAAGATTACTAAACGGTCAACCATCAGTCCGATTCCGGTCACCTATCCGGTCAAATATCTCAACGGTCACCTATCCGTTCGAAGATTAGCAAACGGTAAACCATCTGTTCGATTCCGGCCACCTATCCGGTCGAATATCTATCTCAACGGTCACCTATGCGTTCGAAGATTACCAAACGGTAAACCATCAGTTCGATTCCGGTCAACTATCCGGTCGAATATCTATCTCAGCGGTCACCAATCCGTTCGAAGATTACCAAACGATCAACCATCAGTTCGATTCCGGTCACCTATCCGGTCGAACATCTATCTCAACGGTCACCCACCCATTCGAAGATTACCAAACGATCAACCATCAGTTCGATTCCGGTCACTTATCCGGCCGAGTATCTATCTCAGCGATCACCTATCCGTTCGAAGATTACCAAACGGTAAACCTTCAGTTCGGTTCCGGTCACCAAACGATCAACCATCAGTTCGATTCCGGTCACCTATCTGGTCGAATATCTCAACGGTCACCTATCCGTTCGAAGATTAGCAAACGGTAAACCATCAGTTCGATTCGGGTCACCTATCCGGTCGAATATTTATCTCAACGGTCACCTATGCGTTCGAAGATTACCAAACGGTGAACATTCAGTTCGATTCCGGTCACCTATCCGGTCGAATATCTATCTCAACGGTCACCTATCCGTTCGAAGATTACCAAACGATCAACCATCAGTTCGATTCCGGTCACCTATCCGGTCGAATATCTATCTCAACGGTCACCTATCCTTTCGAAGATTACTAAACGGTAAACCACCAGTTCGATTCCGGTCACCTATCCGGTCGTATATCTATCTCAACGGTCACCTATCCGTTCGAAGATTACCAAACGGTAAATCATCAGTTCGATTCCGGTCACCTATCCGGTCGAATATCAATCTCAACAGTCACCTATCCGTTCGAAGATTACCAAACGGTAAACCATCAGTTTGATCCGGGTCACCTATCCGGTCGAGTATCTCAACGGTCACCTATCCGTTCGAAGATTAGCAAACGGTAAACCATCAGTTCGATTCCGGTCACCTATCCGGTCGAATATCTATCTCAACGGTCACCTATCCGTTCGAAGATAACCAAACGATCAACCATCAGTTCGATTCCGGTCACCTATCCGGTCGAATATCTATCTCAACGGTCACCTTTCCGTTCAAAGATTACCAAACGGTAAACCTTCAGTTCGGTTCCGGTCACCTATCCGGTCGAATGTCTATCTCTACGGTCACCTATCCGTTCGAAGATTACCAAACGATAATCATCAGTTCGATTCCGGTCACCTATCCGGTCGAATATCTATCTCAACGGTCAACTATCCGTTCGAAGATTACTAAACGGTCAACCATCAGTCCGATTCCGGTCACCTATCCGGTCAAATATCTCAACGGTCACCTATCCGTTCGAAGATTAGCAAACGGTAAACCTTCAGTTCGATTCCGGCCACCTATCCGGTCGAATATCTATCTCAACGGTCACCTATGCGTTCGAAGATTACCAAACGGTAAACCATCAGTTCGATTCCGGTCAACTATCCGGTCGAATATCTATCTCAGCGGTCACCAATCCGTTCGAAGATTACCAAACGATCAACCATCAGTTCGATTCCGGTCACCTATCCGGTCGAACATCTATCTCAACGGTCACCCACCCATTCGAAGATTACCAAACGATCAACCATCAGTTCGATTCCGGTCACTTATCCGGCCGAGTATCTATCTCAGCGATCACCTATCCGTTCGAAGATTACCAAACGATCAACCATCAGTTCGATTCCAGTCACCTATCCGGTCGAATATCTATCTCAACGGTCACTTATCTGTTCGAAGATTACCAAACGATCAACCATCAGTTCGATTCCGGTCACCTATCTGGTCGAATATCTCAACGGTCACCTATCCGTTCGAAGATTAGCAAACGGTAAACCATCAGTTCGATTCGGGTCACCTATCCGGTCGAATATTTATCTCAACGGTCACCTATGCGTTCGAAGATTACCAAACGGTGAACATTCAGTTCGATTCCGGTCACCTATCCGGTCGAATATCTATCTCAACGGTCACCTATCCGTTCGAAGATTACCAAACGATCAACCATCAGTTCGATTCCGGTCACCTATCCGGTCGAATATCTATCTCAACGGTCACCTATCCTTTCGAAGATTACCAAACGGTAAACCACCAGTTCGATTCCGGTCACCTATCCGGTCGAATATCTATCTCAACGGTCACCTATCCGTTCGAAGATTACCAAACGGTAAATCATCAGTTCGATTCCGGTCACCTATCCGGTCGAATATCAATCTCAACAGTCACCTATCCGTTCGAAGATTACCAAACGGTAAACCATCAGTTTGATCCGGGTCACCTATCCGGTCGAGTATCTCAACGGTCACCTATCCGTTCGAAGATTAGCAAACGGTAAACCATCAGTTCGATTCCGGTCACCTATCCGGTCGAATATCTATCTCAGCGATTACCTATCCGTTCGAAGATTACCAAACGATCAACCATCAGTTCGATCCCGGTCACCTATCCGGTCAAATATCTATCTCAACGGTCACCTATCCGTTCGAAGATTACCAAACGGTAAACCATCAGTTCGATTCAGGCCACCTATCCGGTCGAATATCTATCTCAACGGTCACCTATGCCTTCGAAGGTTACCAAACGGTAAACCATCAGTTCGATTCCGGTCACCTATCCGGTCGAATATCTATCTCAACGGTCATCCATCCGTTCGAAGACTACCCAACGATCAACCATCAGTTCGATTCCGGTCACCTATGCGGTCGAATATCTATCTCAACGGTCACCTATCTGTTCGAAGATTACCAAACGGTGAACCATCAGTTCGATTCGGGTCACCTATCCGGTCGAATATCTATCTCAACGGTCACCTATCTGTTCGAAGATTACCAAACGGTAAACCATCAGTTCGATTCAGGCCACCTATCCGGTCGAATATCTATCTCAACGGTCATCTATGCCTTCGAAGGTTACCAATTGGTAAACCATCAGTTCGATTCCGGTCACCTATCCGGTCGAACATCTATCTCAACGGTCACCTATCCAATCGAAGATTACCAAACAATCAACCATCAGTTCGATTCCGGTCACCTATCCGGCCGAGTATCTATCTCAGCGATCACCTATCCGTTCGAAGATTACCAAACGATCAACCATCAGTTCGATTCCGGTCACCTATGCGGTCGAATATCTATCTCAACGGTCACCTATCTGTTCGAAGATTACCAAATGGTGAACCATCAGTTCGATTCGGGTCACCTATCCGGTCGAATATCTCAACGGTCACCAATCTGTTCGAAGATTAGCAAACGGTAAACAATCAGTTCGATTCCGGTCACCTATCCGGTCGAATATCTATCTCAACGGTCACCTATCCGTTCGAAGATTACCAAACGATCAACCATCAGTTCGAGTCCGGTCACCTATCCGGTCGAATATATATCTCAACGGTCACCTATCCGTTCGAAGATTACCAAACGGTAAACCATCAGTTCGATTCCGGTCACCTATCCGGTCGAATATCTATCTCAACAGTCACCTATCCGTTCGAAGATTACCAAACGGTAAACCATCAGTTTGATCCGGGTCACCTATGCGGTCGAGTATTTCAACGGTCACCTATCCGTTCGAAGATTAGCAAACGGTAAACCATCAGTTCGATTCCGGTCACCTATCCGGTCGAATATCTATCTCAACGGTCACCTATCCGTTCGCAGATTACCAAATGGTAAACCATCAGTTCGATCCCGGTCACCTATCTGGTCGAATATTTATCTCAACGGTCACCTATCCGTTCGAAGATTACCAAACGATCAACCATCAGTTCGATTCCGGTCACCTATCCGGTCGAGTATCTATCTCAACGGTCACTTATCCGTTCGAAGATTACCAAACGGTAAACCTTCAGTTCGGTTCCGTTCACCTATCCGGTCGAATATCTATCTCAACGGTCACCTATCCGTTCGCAGATTACCAAATGGTAAACCATCAGTTCGATCCCGGTCACCTATCTGGTCGAATATTTATCTCAACGGTCACCTATCCGTTCGAAGATTACCAAACGATCAACCATCAGTTCGATTCCGGTCACCTATCCGGTCGAGTATCTATCTCAACGGTCACTTATCCGTTCGAAGATTACCAAACGATAATCATCAGTTCGATTCCGGTCACCTATCCGGTCAAATATCTCAACGGTCACCTATCCGTTCGAAGATTAGCAAACGGTAAACCATCTGTTCGATTCCGTCCACCTATCCGGTCGAATATCTATCTCAACGGTCACCTATGCGTTCGAAGATTACCAAACGGTAAACCATCAGTTCGATTCCGGTCAACTATCCGGTCGAATATCTATCTCAACGGTCACCCATCCGTTCGAAGATTACCAAACGATCAACCATCAGTTCGATTCCGGTCACCTATCCGGTCGAACATCTATCTCAACGGTCACCCATCCATTCGAAGATTACCAAACGATCAACCATCAGTTCGATTCCGGTCACCTATCCGGCCGAGTATCTATCTCAGCGATCACCTATCCGTTCGAAGATTACCTAACGATCAACCATCAGTTCGATTCTGGTCACCTATGCCGTCGAATATCTATCTCAACGGTCACCTATCTGTTCGAAGATTACCAAACGGTAAACCATCAGTTCGATTCGGGTCACCTTTCCGGTCGAATATCTCAACGGTCACCTATCTGTTCGAAGATTAGCAAACGGTAAACCATCAGTTCGATTCCGGTCACCTATCCGGTCGAATATCTATCTCAACGGTCACCTATCCGTTCGAAGATTACCAAACGATCAACCATCAGTTCGAGTCCGGTCACCTATCCGGTCGAATATATATCTCAACGGTCACCTATCCGTTCGAAGATTACCAAACGGTAAACCATCAGTTCGATTCCGGTCACCTATCCGGTCGAATATCTATCTCAACAGTCACCTATCCGTTCGAAGATTACCAAACGGTAAACCATCAGTTTGATCCGGGTCACCTATCCGGTCGAGTATCTCAACGGTCACCTATCCGTTCGAAGATTAACAAACGGTAAACCATCAGTTCGATTCCGGTCACCTATCCGGTCGAATATCTATCTCAACGGTCACCTATCCGTTCGAAGATAACCAAACGATCAACCATCAGTTCGATTCCGGTCACCTATCCGGTCGAATATCTATCTCAACGGTCACCTTTCCGTTCAAAGATTACCAAACGGTAAACCTTCACTTCGGTTCCGGTCACCTATCCGGTCGAATATCTATCTCTACGGTCACCTATCCGTTCGAAGATTACCAAACGATAATCATCAGTTCGATTCCGGTCACCTATCCGGTCGAATATCTATCTCAACGGTCAACTATCCGTTCGAAGATTACTAAACGGTCAACCATCAGTCCGATTCCGGTCACCTATCCGGTCAAATATCTCAACGGTCACCTATCCGTTCGAAGATTAGCAAACGGTAAACCATCTGTTCGATTCCGGCCACCTATCCGGTCGAATATCTATCTCAACGGTCACCTATGCGTTCGAAGATTACCAAACGGTAAACCATCAGTTCGATTCCGGTCAACTATCCGGTCGAATATCTATCTCAGCGGTCACCAATCCGTTCGAAGATTACCAAACGATCAACCATCAGTTCGATTCCGGTCACCTATCCGGTCGAATATTTATCTCAACGGTCACCTATCCGTTCGAAGATTACCAAACGATCAACCATCAGTTCGATTCCGGTCACCTATCTGGTCGAATATCTCAACGGTCACCTATCCGTTCGAAGATTAGCAAACGGTAAACCATCAGTTCGATTCGGGTCACCTATCCGGTCGAATATTTATCTCAACGGTCACCTATGCGTTCGAAGATTACCAAACGGTGAACATTCAGTTCGATTCCGGTCACCTATCCGGTCGAATATCTATCTCAACGGTCACCTATCCGTTCGAAGATTTCCAAACGATCAACCATCAGTTCGATTCCGGTCACCTATCCGGTCGAATATCTATCTCAACGGTCACCTATCCTTTGGAAGATTACTAAACGGTAAACCACCAGTTCGATTCCGGTCACCTATCCGGTCGAATATCTATCTCAACGGTCACCTATCCGTTCGAAGATTACCAAACGGTAAATCATCAGTTCGATTCCGGTCACCTATCCGGTCGAATATCAATCTCAACAGTCACCTATCCGTTCGAAGATTACCAAACGGTAAACCATCAGTTTGATCCGGGTCACCTATCCGGTCGAGTATCTCAACGGTCACCTATCCGTTCGAAGATTAGCAAACGGTAAACCATCAGTTCGATTCCGGTCACCTATCCGGTCGAATATCTATCTCAGCGATTACCTATCCGTTCGAAGATTACCAAACGATCAACCATCAGTTCGATCCCGGTCACCTATCTGGTCGAATATTTATCTCAACGGTCACCTATCCGTTCGAAGATTACCAAACGATCAACCATCAGTTCGATTCCGGTCAACTATCCGGTCGAATATCTATCTCAACGGTCACCTATCCGTTCGAAGATTACCAAACGGTAAACCTTCAGTTCGGTTCCGGTCACCTATCCGGTCGAATATCTATCTCTATGGTCACCTATCCGTTCGAAGATTACCAAACGATAATCATCAGTTCGATTCCGGTCACCTATCCGGTCGAATATCTATCTCAACGGTCACCTATCCGTTCGAAGATTACTAAACACTCAACCATCAGTCCGATTCCGGTCACCTATCCGGTCAAATATCTCAACGGTCACCTATCCGTTCGAAGATTAGCAAACGGTAAACCATCTGTTCGATTCCGGCCACCTATCCGGTCGAATATCTATCCCAACGGTCACCTATGCGTTCGAAGATTACCAAACGGTAAACCATCAGTTCGATTCCGTTCAACTATCCGGTCGAATATCTATCTCAACGGTCACCCATCCGTTCGAAGATTACCAAACGATCAACCATCAGTTCGATTCCGGTCACCTATCCGGTCGAACATCTATCTCAACGGTCACCCATCCATTCGAAGATTACCAAACGATCAACCATCAGTTCGATTCCGGTCACCTATCCGGCCGAGTATCTATCTCAGCGATCCCCTATCCGTTCGAGGATTACCAAACGATCAACCATCAGTTCGATTCCAGTCACCTATCCGGTCGAATATCTATCTCAACGGTCACTTATCTGTTCGAAGATTACCAAACGATCAACCATCAGTTCGATTCCGGTCACCTATCCGGTGGAATATCTCAACGGTCACCTATCCGTTCGAAGACTAGCAAACGGTAAACCATCAGTTCGATTCGGGTCACCTATCCGGTCGAATATTTATCTCAACGGTCACCTATGCGTTCGAAGATTACCAAACGGTGAACATTCAGTTCGATTCCGGTCACCTATCCGGTCGAATATCTATCTCAACGGTCACCTATCCGTTCGAAGATTACCAAACGATCAACCATCAGTTCGATTCCGGTCACCTATCCGGTCGAATATCTATCTCAACGGTCACCTATCCGTTCGAAGATTACCAAACGATCAACCATCAGTTCGATTCCGGTCACCTATGCGGTCGAATATCTATCTCAACGGTCACCTATCTGTTCGAAGATAACCAAACGGTAAACCATCAGTTCGATTCGGGTCACCCATCCGGTTGTTCGAAGATTACCAAACGATCAACCATCAGTTCGATTCCGGTCACCTATCCGGTCGAATATCTCAACGGTCACCTATCCGTTCGAAGATTAGCAAACGGTAGACCATCAGTTCGATTCGGGTCACCTATCCGGTCGAATATCTCAACGATCACCTATCCGTTCGAAGATTAGCAAACGGTAAATCATCAGTTCGATTCCGGTCACCTATCCGGTCGAATATCTATCTCAACAGTCACCTATCCGTTCGAAGATTACCAAACAGTAAACCATCAGTTTGATCCGGGTCACCTATCCGGTCGAGTATCTCAACGGTCATCTATCCGTTCGAAGATTAGCAAACAGTAAGCCATCAGTTCGATTCCGGTCACCTATCCGGTCGAATATCTATCTCAGCGATTACCTATCCGTTCGAAGATTACCAAACGATCAACCATCAGTTCGATCCCGGTCACCTATCCGGTCGAATATCTATCTCAACGGTCACCTATCCGTTCGAAGATTACCAAACGGTAAACCATCAGTTCGATTCAGGCCACCTATCCGGTCGAATATATATCTCAACGGTCACCTATGCCTTCGAAGGTTACCAAACGGTAAACCATCAGTTCGATTCCGGTCACCTATCCGGTCGAATATCTATCTCAACGGTCACCCATCTGTTCGAAGATTACCAAACGATCAACCATCAGTTCGATTCCGGTCACCAATCCGGTCGAACATCTATCTCAACGGTCACCTATCCAATCGAAGTTTACCAAACAATCAACCATCAGTTCGATTCCGGTCACCTATCCGGCCGAGTATCTATCTCAGCGATTACCTATCCGTTCGAAGATTACCAAACGATCAACCATCAGTTCGATTCCGGTCACTTATGCGGTCGAATATCTATCTCAACGGTCACCTATCTGTTCGAAGATTACCAAACGGTAAACCATCAGTTCGATTCGGGTCACCTATCCGGTCGAATATCTTAACGGTCACCTATCTGTTCGAAGATTAGCAAACGGTAAACCATCAGTTCGATTCCGGTCACCTATCCGGTCGAATATCTATCTCAACGGTCACCTATCCGTTCGAAGATTACCAAACGATCAACCATCAGTTCGAGTCCGGTCACCTATCCGGTCGAATATCTATCTCAACGGTCACCTATCTGTTCGAAGATTACCAAACGGTAAACCATCAGTTCGATTCGGGTCACCTATCCGGTCGAATATCTTAACGGTCACCTATCTGTTCGAATATTAGCAAACGGTAAACCATCAGTTCGATTCCGGTCACCTATCCGGTCGAATATCTATCTCAACGGTCACCTATCCGTTCGAAGGTTACCAAACGATCAACCATCAGTTCAAGTCCGGTCACCTATCCGGTCGAATATATATCTCAATGGTCACCTATCTGTTCGAAGATTAGCAAACGGTAAACCATCAGTTCGATTCCGGTCACCTATCCGGTCGAATATCTATCTCAACGGTCACCTATCCGTTCGAAGATTACCAAACGATCAACCATCAGTTCGAGTCCGGTCACATATCCGGTCGAATGTCTATCTCAACGGTCACCTATCTGTTCGAAGATTACCAAACGGTAAACCATCAGTTCGATTCGGGTCACCTATCCGGTCGAATATCTTAACGGTCACCTATCTGTTCGAATATTAGCAAACGGTAAACCATCAGTTCGATTCCGGTCACCTATCCGGCCGAGTATCTATCTCAGCGATTACCTATCCGTTCGAAGATTACCAAACGATCAACCATCAGATCGATTCCGGTCACTTATGCGGTCGAATATCTATCTCAACGGTCACCTATCTGTTCGAAGATTAGCAAACGGTAAACCATCAGTTCGATTCCGGTCACCTATCCGGTCGAATATCTATCTCAACGGTCACCTATCTGTTCGAAGATTACTAAACGGTAAACCATCATTTCGATTCGGGTCACCTATCCGGTCGAATATCTTAACGGTCACCTATCTGTTCGAATATTAGCAAACGGTAAACCATCAGTTCGATTCCGGTCACCTATCCGGTCGAATATCTATCTCAACGGTCACCTATCCGTTCGAAGGTTACCAAACGATCAACCATCAGTTCGAGTCCGGTCACCTATCCGGTCGAATATATATCTCAATGGTCACCTATCTGTTCGAAGATTAGCAAACGGTAAACCATCAGTTCGATTCCGGTCACCTATCGGGTCGAATATCTATCTCAACGGTCACCTATCCGTTCGAAGATTACCAAACGATCAACCATCAGTTCGAGTCCGGTCACCTATCCGGTCGAATATATATCTCAATGGTCACCTATCCGTTCGAAGATTACCAAACGATCAACCATCAGTTCGATTCCGGTCACTTATGCGGTCGAATATCTATCTCAACGGTCACCTATCTGTTCGAAGATTACCAAAGGGTAAACCATCAGTTCGATTCGGGTCACCTATCCGGTCGAATATCTTAACGGTCACCTATCTGTTCGAAGATTAGCAAACGGTAAACCATCAGTTCGATTCCGGTCACCTATCCGGTCGAATATCTATCTCAACGGTCACCTATCCGTTCGAAGGTTACCAAACGATCAACCATCAGTTCGAGTCCGGTCACCTATCCGGTCGAATATATATCTCAATGGTCACCTATCTGTTCGAAGATTAGCAAACGGTAAACCATCAGTTCGATTCCGGTCACCTATCCGGTCGAATATCTATCTCAACGGTCACCTATCCGTTCGAAGATTACCAAACGGTAAACCATCAGTTCGATTCCGGTCACCTATCCGGTCGAACATCTATCTCAGCGATTACCTATCCGTTCGAAGATTACTAAACGATCAACCATCAGTTCGATCCCGGTCACCTATCCGGTCGAATATATATCTCAACGGTCACCTATCCGTTCGAAGATTACCAAACGGTAAACCATCAGTTCGATTCAGGCCACCTATCCGGTCGAATATCTATCTCAACGGTCACCTATGCGTTCGAAGGTTACCAAACGGTAAACCATCAGTTCGATTCCGGTCACCTATCCGGTCGAATATCTATCTCAACGGTCACCCATCCGTTCGAAGATTACCAAACGATCAACCATCAGTTCGAATCCGGTCACCTATCCGGTCGAATATCTATCTCAACGGTCACCTATCTGTTCGAAGAAACCATCAGTTCGATTCGGGTCACCTATCCGGTCGAATATCTCAACGGTCACCTATCTGTTCGAGGATTAGCAAACGGTAAACCATCAGTTCGATTCCGGTCACCTATCCGGTCGAATATCTATCTCAACGGTCACCTGCCCGTTCGAAGATTACCAAATGGTAAGCCATCAGTTCGATTCCGGTCACCTGTCCGGTCGAATATTTATCTCAACGGTCACCTATGCGTTCGAAGATTACCAAACGGTAAACATTCAGTTCGATTCTGGTCACCTATCCGGTCGAATATCTGTCTCAACGGTCACCTATCCGTTCGATGATTACCAAACGATCAACCATCAGTTCGATTCCGGTCACCTATCCGGTCGAATATCTATCTCAACGGTCACCTATCCGTTCGAAGATTACCAAACGGTAAACCACCAGTTCGATTCCGGTCACCTATCCGGTCGAATATCTATCTCAACGGTCACCTATCCGTTCGAAGATTACCAAACGGTAAACCATCAGTTCGATTCCGGTCACCTATCCGGTCGAATATCTTTCTCAACAGTCACCTATCCGTTCGAAGATTACCGAACGGTAAACCATCAGTTTGATCCGGGTCACCTATCCGGTCGAGTATCTCAACGGTCACCTATCCGTTCGAAGATTAGCAAACGGTAAACCATCAGTTCGATTCCGGTCACCTTTCCGGTCGAATATCTATCTCAGCCATTACCTATCCGTTCGAAGATTACCAAACGATCAACTATCAGTTCGATCCCGGTCACCTATCCGGTCGAATATCTATTTCAACGGTCACCTATCCGTTCGAAGATTACCAAGCGGTAAGCCATCAGTTCGATTCAGGCCACCTATCCGGTCGAATATCTATCTCAACGGTCACCTATGCCTTCGAAGGTTACCAAACGGTAAACCATCAGTTCGATTCCGGTCACCTATCCGGTCGAATATCTATCTCAACGGTCACCCATCCGTTCTAAGATTACCAAACGATCAACCATCAGTTCGATTCCGGTCACCTATCCGGTCGAATATCTATCTCAACGGTCACCTATCTGTTCGAAGATTACCAAACGGTAAACCATCAGTTCGATTCGGGTCACCTATCCGGTCGAATATCCCAACGGTCACCTTTCTGTTCGAAGATTAGCAAACGGTAAACCATCAGTTCGATTCCGGTCACCTATCCGGTCGAATATCTATCTCAACGGTCACCTATCCGTTCGAAGATTACCAAATGGTAAGCCATCAGTTCGATTCCGGTCACCTATCCGGTCGAATATCTCTGCGGTCTCCTATCTGTTCGAAGATTAGCAAAAGGTAAACCATCAGTTCGATTCCGGTCACCTATCCGGTCCAATATCTATCTCAACGGTCACCTATCAGTTCGAAGATTACCAAATGGTAAGCTATCAGTTCGATTCCGGTCACCTATCCGGTCGAATATTTGTCTCAACGGTCACCTTTGCGTTCGAAGATTACCAAACGGTAAACATTCAGTTCGATTCCGGTCACATATCCGGTCGAATATCTATCTCAACGGTCACCTATCCGTTCGAAGATTCCCAAACGATCAACCATCAGTTCGATTCCGGTCACCTATCCGGTCGAATATCTATCTCAACGGTCACCTATCCGATCGAAGATTAGCAAACGGTAAACCATCAGTTCGATTCCGGTCACCTTTCCGGTCGAATATCTATCTCAACGGTCACCTATCCGTTCGAAGATTACCAAACGGTAAGCCATCAGTTCGATTCAGGCCACCTATCCGGTCGAATATCTATCTCAACGGTCACCTATGCCTTCGAAGGTTACCAAAAGGTAAACCATCGGTTCGATTCCGGTCACCTATCCGGTCGAATATCTATCTCAACGGTCACCCATCCGTTCGAAGATTACCAAACGATCAACCATCAGTTCGATTCCGGTCACCTATCCGGTCGAATATCTATCTCAACGGTCACCTATCTGTTCGAAGATTACCAAACGGTAAACCATCAGTTCGATTCCGGTCACCTATCCGGTCGAATATCTATCTCAACGGTCACCTATCCGTTCGAAGATTACCAAACGATCAACCATCAGTTCGAGTCCGGTCACCTATCCGTTCGAATATATATCCCAATGGTCACCTATCCGTTCGAAGATTACCAAACGATCAACCATCAGTTCGATTCCGGTCACTTATGCGGTCGAATATCTATCTCAACGGTCACCTATCTGTTCGAAGATTACCAAACGGTAAACCATCAGTTCGATTCGGGTCACCTATCCGGTCGAATATCTTAACGGTCACCTATCTGTTCGAAGATTAGCAAACGGTAAACCATCAGTTCGATTCCGGTCACCTATCCGGTCGAATATCTATCTCAACGGTCACCTATCCGTGCGAAGGTTACCAAACGATCAACCATCAGTTCGAGTCCGGTCACCTATCCGGTCGAATATATATCTCAATGGTCACCTATCTGTTCGAAGATTAGCAAACGGTAAACCATCAGTTCGATTCCGGTCACCTATCCGGTCGAATATCTATCTCAACGGTCACCTATCCGTTCGAAGATTACCAAACGGTAAACCATCAGTTCGATTCCGGTCACTTATGCGGTCGAATATCTATCTCAACGGTCACCTATCTGTTCGAAGATTACCAAACGGTAAGCCATCAGTTCGATTCGGGTCACCTATCCGGTCGAATATCTTAACGGTCACCTATCTGTTCGAAGATTAGCAAACGGTAAACCATCAGTTCGATTCCGGTCAC
This sequence comes from Eumerus sabulonum, assembly GCA_951905685.1. Classification (NCBI taxonomy): domain Eukaryota; kingdom Metazoa; phylum Arthropoda; class Insecta; order Diptera; family Syrphidae; genus Eumerus; species Eumerus sabulonum. The sequence goes on from OX645060.1 coordinate 100,144,025, forward strand.
CTATCCGGTCGAATATCTATCTCAACGGTCACCTATCCGTTCGAAGGTTACCAAACGATCAACCATCAGTTCGAGTCCGGTCACCTATCCGGTCGAATATATATCTCAATGGTCACCTATCTGTTCGAAGATTACCAAACGGTAAACCATCAGCTCGATTCCGGTCACCTATCCGGTCGAATATCTATCTCAACGGTCACCTATCCGTTCGAAGATTACCAAACGGTAAACCATCAGTTCGATTCGGGTCACCTATCCGGTCGAATATCTTAACGGTCACCTATCTGTTCGAAGATTAGCAAACGGTAAACCATCAGTTCGATTCCGGTCACCTATCCGGTCGAATATCTATCTCAACGGTCACCTATCCGTTCGAAGATTACCAAACGATCAACCATCAGTTCGAATCCGGTCACCTATCCGGTCGAATATCTATCTCAACGGTCACCTATCTGTTCGAAGAAACCATCAGTTGGATTCGGGTCACCTATCCGGTCGAATATCTCAACGGTCACCTATCTGTTCGAGGATTAGCAAACGGTAAACCATCAGTTCGATTCCGGTCACCTATCCGGTCGAATATCTATCTCAACGGTCACCTATCCGTTCGAAGATTACCAAATGGTAAGCCATCAGTTCGATTCCGGTCACCTGTCCGGTCGAATATTTATCTCAACGGTCACCTATGCGTTCGAAGATTACCAAACGGTAAACATTCAGTTCGATTCTGGTCACCTATCCGGTCGAATATCTGTCTCAACGGTCACCTATCCGTTCGATGATTACCAAACGATCAACCATCAGTTCGATTCCGGTCACCTATCCGGTCGAATATCTATCTCAACGGTCACCTATCCGTTCGAAGATTACCAAACGGTAAACCACCAGTTCGATTCCGGTCACCTATCCGGTCGAATATCTATCTCAACGGTCACCTATCCGTTCGAAGATTACCAAACGGTAAACCATCAGTTCGATTCCGGTCACCTATCCGGTCGAATATCTTTCTCAACAGTCACCTATCCGTTCGAAGATTACCGAACGGTAAACCATCAGTTTGATCCGGGTCACCTATCCGGTCGAGTATCTCAACGGTCACCTATCCGTTCGAAGATTAGCGAACGGTAAACCATCAGTTCGATTCCGGTCACCTTTCCGGTCGAATATCTATCTCAGCCATTACCTATCCGTTCGAAGATTACCAAACGATCAACCATCAGTTCGATCCCGGTCACCTATCCGGTCGAATATCTATCTCAACGGTCACCTATCCGTTCGAAGATTACCAAACGGTAAGCCATCAGTTCGATTCAGGCCACCTATCCGGTCGAATATCTATCTCAACGGTCACCTATGCCTTCGAAGGTTACCAAACGGTAAACCATCAGTTCGATTCCGGTCACCTATCCGGTCGAATATCTATCTCAACGGTCACCCATCCGTTCTAAGATTACCAAACGATCAACCATCAGTTCGATTCCGGTCACCTATCCGGTCGAATATCTATCTCAACGGTCACCTATCCGTTCGAAGATTACCAAACGGTAAACCACCAGTTCGATTCCGGTCACCTATCCGGTCGAATATCTATCTCAACGGTCACCTATCCGTTCGAAGATTACCAAACGGTAAACCATCAGTTCGATTCCGGTCACCTATCCGGTCGAATATCTTTCTCAACAGTCACCTATCCGTTCGAAGATTACCGAACGGTAAACCATCAGTTTGATCCGGGTCACCTATCCGGTCGAGTATCTCAACGGTCACCTATCCGTTCGAAGATTAGCAAACGGTAAACCATCAGTTCGATTCCGGTCACCTTTCCGGTCGAATATCTATCTCAGCCATTACCTATCCGTTCGAAGATTACCAAACGATCAACCATCAGTTCGATCCCGGTCACCTATCCGGTCGAATATCTATCTCAACGGTCACCTATCTGTTCGAAGATTACCAAACGGTAAACCATCAGTTCGATTCGGGTCACCTATCCGGTCAAATATCTCAACGGTCACCTATCTGTTCGAAGATTAGCAAACGGTAAACCATCAGTTCGATTCCGGTCACCTATCCGGTCGAATATCTATCTCAACGGTCACCTATCCGTTCGAAGATTACCAAATGGTAAGCCATCAGTTCGATTCCGGTCACCTATCCGGTCGAATATCTCTGCGGTCTCCTATCTGTTCGAAGATTAGCAAAAGGTAAACCATCAGTTCGATTCCGGTCACCTATCCGGTCCAATATCTATCTCAACGGTCACCTATCAGTTCGAAGATTACCAAATGGTAAGCTATCAGTTCGATTCCGGTCACCTATCCGGTCGAATATTTGTCTCAACGGTCACCTTTGCGTTCGAAGATTACCAAACGGTAAACATTCAGTTCGATTCCGGTCACCTATCCGGTCGAATATCTATCTCAACGGTCACCTATCCGTTCGAAGATTCCCAAACGATCAACCATCAGTTCGATTCCGGTCACCTATCCGGTCGAATATCTATCTCAACGGTCACCTATCCGATCGAAGGTTACCAAATGGTAAACCATCAGTTCGATTCCGGTCACCTATCAGGTCGAATATATATCTCAACGGTCACCTATCCGTTCGAAGACTACCAAACGATCAACCATCAGTTCGATTCCGGTCACCTATCCGGTCGAATATCTATCTCAACGGTCACCTATCCGTTCGAAGATTACCAAACGATCAACCATCAGTTCGAGTCCTGTCACCTCTCCGGTCGAATATCTATCTCAACGGTCAACTATCCAAACGGTAAACCATCAGCTCGATTCCGGTCACCTATCCGGTCGAATATCCATCTCAACGGTCACTTATCCATTCGAAGATTACCAAACGGTAAACCATCAGTTCGATTCAGGCCACCTATCCGGTCGAATATCTATCTCAACGGTCACCTATGCCTTCGAAGGTTACCAAACGGTAAACCATCAGTTCGATTCCGGTCACCTCTCCGGTCGAATAGCTATCTCAACGGTCAACCATCCGTTCGAAGATTACCAAACGATCAACCATCAGTTCGATTCCGGTCACCTATCCGGTCGAATATCTATCTCAACGGTCGCCTATCTGTTCGAAGATTACCAAACGGTAAACCATCAGTTCGATTCCGGTCACCTATCCGGTCGAATATCTATCTCAACGGTCACCTATCCGTTCGAAGATTACCAAATGGTAAGCCATCAGTTCGATTCCGGTCACCTATCCGGTCGAATATTTATCTTAACGGTCACCTATGCGTTCGAAGATTACCAAACGGTACACATTCAGTTCGATTCCGGTCACCTATCCGGTCGAATATCTATCTCAACGGTCACCTATCCGTTCGAAGATTACCAAACGATCAACCATCAGTTCGATTCAGGTCACCTATCCGGTCGAATATCTATCTCAACGGTCACCTATCCTTTCGAAGATTACCAAACGGTAAACCACCAGTTCGATTCCGGTCACCTATCCGGTCAAATATCTATCTCAACGGTCACCTATCCGTTCGAAGATTACCAAACGGTAAATCATCAGTTCGATTCCGGTCACCTATCCGGTCGAATATCTATCTCAACAGTCACCTATCCGTTCGAAAATTACCAAACGGTAAACCATCAGTTTGATCCGGGTCACCTATCCGGTCGAGTATCTCAACGGTCACCTATCCGTTCGAAGATTAGCAAACGGTAAGCCATCAGTTCGATTCCGGTCACCTATCCGGTCGAATATCTATCTCAGCGATTACCTATCCGTTCGAAGATTACCAAACGATCAACCATCAGTTCGATCCCGGTCACCTATCCGGTCGAATATCTAGCTCAACGGTCACCTATCCGTTCGAAGATTACCAAACGGTAAACCATCAGTTCGATTCAGGCCAACTATCCGGTCGAATATCTATCTCAACGGTCACCTATGCCTTCGAAGGTTACCAAACGGTAAACCATCAGTTCGATTCCGGTCACCTATCCGGTCGAATATCTATCTCAACGGTCACCCATCCGTTCGAAGATTACCAAACGATCAACCATCAGTTCGATTCCGGTCACCTATCCGGTCGAATATCTATCTCAACGGTCACCTAACCGTTCGAAGATTACCAAATGGTAAACCATCAGTTCGATTCCCGTCACCTATCTGGTCGAATATCTATCTCAACGGTCCCATATCCGTTCGAAGATTACCAGATGGTAAGCCATCAGTTCGATTCCGGGCACCTATCCGGTCGAATATTTGTCTCAACGGTCACCTATGCGTTCGAAGATTACCAAACGGTAAACATTCAGTTCGATTCCGGTCACCTATCCGGTCGAATATCTATCTCAACGGTCACCTATCCGTTCGAAGATTACCAAACGATCAACCATCAGTTCGATTCCGGTCACCTATCCGGTCGAATATCTATCTCAACGGTCACCTATCCGTTCGAAGATTACCAAATGGTAAACCATCAGTTCGATTCCGGTCACCTATCCGGTCGAATATATATCTCAACGGTCACCTATCCGTTCGAAGACTACCAAACGATCAACCATCACTTCGATTCCGGTCACCTATCCGGACGAATATCTATCTCCACGGTCACCTATCCGTTCGAAGATTACCAAACGATCCACCATCAGTTCGAGTCCGGTCACCTATCCGGTCGAATATCTATCTCAACGGTCACCTATCCGTTCGAAGATTACCAAACGGTAAACCATCAGTTCGATTCCGGTCACCTATCCGGTCGAATATCTATCTCAACAGTCACCTATCCGTTCGAAGATTACCAAACGGTAAACCATCAGTTTGATCCGGGTCACCTATCCGGTCGAGTATCTCAACGGTCAACTATCCGTTCGAAGATTAGCAAACGGTAAGCCATCAGTTCGATTCCGGTCACCTATCCGGTCGAATATCTATCTCAGCGATTACCTATCCGTCCGAAGATTACCAAACGATCAACCATCAGTTCGATCCCGGTCACCTATCCGGTCGAATATCTATCTCAACGGTCACCCATCCGTTCGAAAATTACCACACGGTAAACCATCAGTTCGATTCAGGCCACCTATCCGGTCGAATATCTATCTCAACGGTCACCTATGCCTTCGAAGGTTACCAAACGGTAAACCATCAGTTCGATTCCGGTCACCTATCCGGTCGAATATCTATCTCAACGGTCACCCATCCGTTCGAAGATTACCAAACGATCAACCATCAGTTCGATTCCGGTCACCTATCCGGTCGAATATCTATCTCAACGGTCACCTATCTGTTCGAAGATTACCAAACGGTAAACCATCAGTTCGATTCGGGTCACCTATCCGGTCGAATATCTCAACGGTCACCTATCTGTTCGAAGATTAGCAAACGGTAAACCATCAGTTCGATTCCGGTCACCTATCCGGTCGAATATCTATCTCAACGGTCACCTATCCGTTCGAAGATTACCAAATGGTAAGCCATCAGTTCGATTCCGGTCACCTATCCGGTCGAATATCTCTGCGGTCTCCTATCTGTTCGAAGATTAGCAAAAGGTAAACCATCAGTTCGATTCCGGTCACCTATCCGGTCCAATATCTATCTCAACGGTCACCTATCAGTTCGAAGATTACCAAATGGTAAGCTATCAGTTCGATTCCGGTCACCTATCCGGTCGAATATTTGTCTCAACGGTCACCTATGCGTTCGAAGATTACCAAACGGTAAACATTCAGTTCGATTCCGGTCACCTATCCGGTCGAATATCTATCTCAACGGTCACCTATCCGTTCGAAGATTCCCAAACGATCAACCATCAGTTCGATTCCGGTCACCTATCCGGTCGAATATCTATCTCAACGGTCACCTATCCGATCGAAGGTTACCAAATGGTAAACCATCAGTTCGATTCCGGTCACCTATCCGGTCGAATATATATCTCAACGGTCACCTATCCGTTCGAAGACTACCAAACGATCAACCATCAGTTCGATTCCGGTCACCTATCCGGTCGAATATCTATCTCAACGGTCACCTATCCGTTCGAAGATTACCAAACGATCAACCATCAGTTCGAGTCCTGTCACCTCTCCGGTCGAATATCTATCTCAACGGTCAACTATCCAAACGGTAAACCATCAGTTCGATTCCGGTCACCTATCCGGTCGAATATCCATCTCAACGGTCACTTATCCATTCGAAGATTACCAAACGGTAAACCATCAGTTCGATTCAGGCCACCTATCCGGTCAAATATCTATCTCAACGGTCACCTATGCCTTCGAAGGTTACCAAACGGTAAACCATCAGTTCGATTCCGGTCACCTCTCCGGTCGAATATCTATCTCAACGGTCAACCATCCGTTCGAAGATTACCAAACGATCAACCATCAGTTCGATTCCGGTCACCTATCCGGTCGAATATCTATCTCAACGGTCGCCTATCTGTTCGAAGATTACCAAACGGTAAACCATCAGTTCGATTCCGGTCACCTATCCGGTCGAATATCTATCTCAACGGTCACCTATCCGTTCGAAGATTACCAAATGGTAAGCCATCAGTTCGATTCCGGTCACCTATCCGGTCGAATATTTATCTTAACGGTCACCTATGCGTTCGAAGATTACCAAACGGTACACATTCAGTTCGATTCCGGTCACCTATCCGGTCGAATATCTATCTCAACGGTCACCTATCCGTTCGAAGATTACCAAACGATCAACCATCAGTTCGATTCAGGTCACCTATCCGGTCGAATATCTATCTCAACGGTCACCTATCCTTTCGAAGATTACCAAACGGTAAACCACCAGTTCGATTCCGGTCACCTATCCGGTCAAATATCTATCTCAACGGTCACCTATCCGTTCGAAGATTACCAAACGGTAAATCATCAGTTCGATTCCGGTCACCTATCCGGTCGAATATCTATCTCAACAGTCACCTATCCGTTCGAAAATTACCAAACGGTAAACCATCAGTTTGATCCGGGTCACCTATCCGGTCGAGTATCTCAACGGTCACCTATCCGTTCGAAGATTAGCAAACGGTAAGCCATCAGTTCGATTCCGGTCACCTATCCGGTCGAATATCTATCTCAGCGATTACCTATCCGTTCGAAGATTACCAAACGATCAACCATCAGTTCGATCCCGGTCACCTATCCGGTCGAATATCTAGCTCAACGGTCACCTATCCGTTCGAAGATTACCAAACGGTAAACCATCAGTTCGATTCAGGCCAACTATCCGGTCGAATATCTATCTCAACGGTCACCTATGCCTTCGAAGGTTACCAAACGGTAAACCATCAGTTCGATTCCGGTCACCTATCCGGTCGAATATCTATCTCAACGGTCACCCATCCGTTCGAAGATTACATAACGATCAACCATCAGTTCGATTCCGGTCACCTATCCGGTCGAATATCTATCTCAACGGTCACCTAACCGTTCGAAGATTACCAAATGGTAAACCATCAGTTCGATTCCCGTCACCTATCTGGTCGAATATCTATCTCAACGGTCCCATATCCGTTCGAAGATTACCAGATGGTAAGCCATCAGTTCGATTCCGGGCACCTATCCGGTCGAATATTTGTCTCAACGGTCACCTATGCGTTCGAAGATTACCAAACGGTAAACATTCAGTTCGATTCCGGTCACCTATCCGGTCGAATATCTATCTCAACGGTCACCTATCCGTTCGAAGATTACCAAACGATCAACCATCAGTTCGATTCCGGTCACCTATCCGGTCGAATATCTATCTCAACGGTCACCTATCCGTTCGAAGATTACCAAATGGTAAACCATCAGTTCGATTCCGGTCACCTATCCGGTCGAATATATATCTCAACGGTCACCTATCCGTTCGAAGACTACCAAACGATCAACCATCACTTCGATTCCGGTCACCTATCCGGACGAATATCTATCTCCACGGTCACCTATCCGTTCGAAGATTACCAAACGATCCACCATCAGTTCGAGTCCGGTCACCTATCCGGTCGAATATCTATCTCAACGGTCACCTATCCGTTCGAAGATTACCAAACGGTAAACCATCAGTTCGATTCCGGTCACCTATCCGGTCGAATATCTATCTCAACAGTCACCTATCCGTTCGAAGATTACCAAACGGTAAACCATCAGTTTGATCCGGGTCACCTATCCGGTCGAGTATCTCAACGGTCAACTATCCATTCGAAGATTAGCAAACGGTAAGCCATCAGTTCGATTCCGGTCACCTATCCGGTCGAATATCTATCTCAGCGATTACCTATCCGTCCGAAGATTACCAAACGATCAAGCATCAGTTCGATCCCGGTCACCTATCCGGTCGAATATCTATCTCAACGGTCACCCATCCGTTCGAAAATTACCACACGGTAAACCATCAGTTCGATTCAGGCCACCTATCCGGTCGAATATCTATCTCAACGGTCACCTATGCCTTCGAAGGTTACCAAACGGTAAACCATCAGTTCGATTCCGGTCACCTATCCGGTCGAATATCTATCTCAACGGTCACCCATCCGTTCGAAGATTACCAAACGATCAACCATCAGTTCGATTCCGGTCACCTATCCGGTCGAATATCTATCTCAACGGTCACCTATCTGTTCGAAGATTACCAAACGGTAAACCATCAGTTCGATTCGGGTCACCTATCCGGTCGAATATCTCAACGGTCACCTATCTGTTCGAAGATTAGCAAACGGTAAACCATCAGTTCGATTCCGGTCACCTATCCGGTCGAATATCTATCTCAACGGTCACCTATCCGTTCGAAGATTACCAAATGGTAAGCCATCAGTTCGATTCCGGTCACCTATCCGGTCGAATATTTATCTCAACGGTCACCTATGCGTTCGAAGATTACCAAACGGTGAACATTCAGTTCGATTTCGGTCACCTATCCGGTCGAATATCTATCTCAACGGTCACCTATCCGTTCGAAGATTACCAAACGATCAACCATCAGTTCGATTCCGGTCACCTATCCGTTCGAATATCTATCTCAACGGTCACCTTTCCGTTCGAAGATTACCAATTGTAAACCATCAGTTCGATTCCGGTCACCCATCCGGTCGAATATATATCTCAACGGTCACCTATCCGTTCGAAGACTACCAAACGATCAACCATCAGTTCGATTCCGGTCACCTACTCGGTCGAATATCTATCTCAACGGTCACCTATCCGTTCGAAGATTACCAAACGATCAACCATCAGTTCGAGTCCGGTCACCTATCCGGTCGAATATCTATCTCAACGGTCACCTATCCGTTCGAAGATCACCAAACGGTAAACCATCAGTTCGATTCCGGTCACCTATCCGGTCGAATATCTATCTCAACAGTCACCTATCCGTTCGAAGATTACCAAACGGTAAACCATCAGTTTGATCCGGGTCACCTATCCGGTCGAGTATCTATCTCAACGGTCACCTATCCGTTCGAAGATTACCAAATGGTAAGCCATCAGTTCGATTCCGGTCACCTACCCGGTCGAATATTTGTCTCAACGGTCACCATCAGATCGATTCCGGTCACCTATCCGGTCGAATATCTATCTCAACGGTCACCTATCCGTTCGAAGATTCCCAAATGGTAAGCCATCAGTTCGATTCCGGTCACCTATCCGGTCGAATATGTATCTCAACGGTCACCTATCCGTTCGAAGATTACCAAACGATTAACCATCAGTTCGATTCCGGTCACCTACCCGGTCGAATATCTATCTCAACGGTCACCTATCCGTTCGAAGATTACCAAACGGTAAACCACCAGTTCGATTCCGGTCACCTATCCGGTTGAATATCTATCTCAACGGTCACCTATCCATTCGAAGATTACCAAACGGTAAACCATCAGTTTGATTCCGTTCACCTATCCGGTCGAATATCTATCTCAACAGTCACCTATCCGTTCGAAGATTACCAAACGGTAAACCATCAGTTTGATCCGGGTCACCTATCCGGTCGAGTATCTCAACGGTCACCTATCCGTTCGAGGATTACCAAACGGTAAACATTCAGTTCGATTCCGGTCACCTATCCGGTCGAATATCTATCTCAACGGTCACCTATCCGTTCGAAGATTACCAAATGGTAAACCATCAGTTCGATTCCGGTCACCTATCCGGTCGAATATATATCTCAACGGTCACCTATCCGTTCGAAGACTACCAAACGATCAACCATCACTTCGATTCCGGTCACCTATCCAGTTGAATATCTATCTCAACGGTCACCTATCCGTTCGAAGATTACCAAACGATCAACCATCAGTTCGAATCCGGTCACCTATCCGGTCGAATATCTATCTCAACGATCACCTATCCAATCGAAGATTACCAAACGATCAACCATCAGTTCGATTCCGGTCACCTATCCGGTCGAATATCTATCTCAGCAGTCACCTATCCGTTCGAAGATATCCAAACGGTAAACCATCAGTTTGATCCGGGTCACCTATCCGGTCGAGTATCTCAACGATCACCTATCCATTCGAAGATTAGCAAACGGAAAACCATCAGTTCGATTCCGGTCACCTATCCGGTCGAATATCTATCTCAGCGATTACCTATCCGTTCGAAGATTACCAAACGATCAACCATCAGTTCGATCCCGTCACCTGTCCGATCGAATATTTGTCTCAACGGTCACCATCAGTTCCATTCCGGTCACCTATCCGGTCGAATATCTATCTCAACGGTCACCTATCCGTTCGAAGATTACCAAATGGTAAGCCATCAGTTCGATTCCGGTCACCTATCCGGTCGAATATTTATCTCAACGGTCACCTATGCGTTCGAAGATTACCAAACCGTAAACATTCAGTTCGATTCCGGTCACCTATCCGGTCGAATATCTTTCTCAACAGTCACCTATCCGTTCGAAGATTACCAAACGGTAAACCATCAGTTTGATCCGGGTCACCTATCCGGTCGAGTATCTCAACGGTCACCTAACCGTTCGAAGATTAGCAAACGGTAAACCATCAGTTCGATTCCGGTCACCTTTCCGGTCGAATATCTATCTCAGCGATTACCTATCCGTTCGAAGATTACCAAACGATCAACCATCAGTTCGATCCCGGTCACCTATCCGGTCGAATATCTATCTCAACGGTCACCTATCCGTTCGAAGATTACCAAACGGTAAACCATCAGTTCGATTCAGGCCACATATCCGGTCGAATATCTATCTCAACGGTCACCTATGCCTTCGAAGGTTACCAAACGGTAAACCATCAGTTCGATTCCGGTCACCTATCCGGTCGAATATATATCTCAACGGTCACCTATCCGTTCGAAGACTACCAAACGATCAACCATCACTTCGATTCCGATCACCTATCCGGACGAATATCTATCTCAACGGTCACCTATCCGTTCGAAGATTACCAAACGATCAACCATCAGTTCGAGTCCGGTCACCTATCCGTTCGAAGATTACCAAATGGTAAGCCATCAGTTCGATTCCGGTCACCTATCCGGTCGAATATTTATCTCAACGGTCACCTATGCGTTCGAAGATTACCAAACGGTGAACATTCAGTTCGATTTCGGTCACCTATCCGGTCGAATATCTATCTCAACGGTCACCTATCCGTTCGAAGATTACCAAACGATCAACCATCAGTTCGATTCCGGTCACCTATCCGGTCGAATATCTATCTCAACGGTCACCTTTCCGTTCGAAGATTACCAATTGTAAACCATCAGTTCGATTCCGGTCACCTATCCGGTCGAATATATATCTCAACGGTCACCTATCCGTTCGAAGACTACCAAACGATCAACCATCAGTTCGATTCCGGTCACCTACCCGGTCGAATATCTATCTCAACGGTCACCTATCCGTTCGAAGATTACCAAACGATCAACCATCAGTTCGAGTCCGGTCACCTATCCGGTCGAATATCTATCTCAACGGTCACCTATCCGTTCGAAGATCACCAAACGGTAAACCATCAGTTCGATTCCGGTCACCTATCCGGTCGAATATCTATCTCAACAGTCACCTATCCGTTCGAAGATTACCAAACGGTAAACCATCAGTTTGATCCGGGTCACCTATCCGGTCGAGTATCTATCTCAACGGTCACCTATCCGTTCGAAGATTACCAAATGGTAAGCCATCAGTTCGATTCCGGTCACCTACCCGGTCGAATATTTGTCTCAACGGTCACCATCAGTTCGATTCCGGTCACCTATCCGGTCGAATATCTATCTCAACGGTCACCTATCCGTTCGAAGATTACCAAATGGTAAGCCATCAGTTCGATTCCGGTCACCTATCCGGTCGAATATTTATCTCAACGGTCACCTATGCGTTCGAAGGTTACCAAACGGTAAACATTCAGTTCGATTCCGGTCACCTATCCGGTCGAATATGTATCTCAACGGTCACCTATCCGTACGAAGATTACCAAACGATTAACCATCAGTTCGATTCCGGTCACCTACCCGGTCGAATATCTATCTCAACGGTCACCTATCCGTTCGAAGATTACCAAACGGTAAACCACCAGTTCGATTCCGGTCACCTATCCGGTTGAATATCTATCTCAACGGTCACCTATCCATTCGAAGATTACCAAACGGTAAACCATCAGTTTGATTCCGTTCACCTATCCGGTCGAATATCTATCTCAACAGTCACCTATCCGTTCGAAGATTACCAAACGGTAAGCCATCAGTTTGATCCGGGTCACCTATCCGGTCGAGTATCTCAACGGTCACCTATCCGTTCGAGGATTACCAAACGGTAAACATTCAGTTCGATTCCGGTCACCTATCCGGTCGAATATCTATCTCAACGGTCACCTATCCATTCGAAGATTACCAATTGTAAACCATCAGTTCGATTCCGGTCACCTATCCGGTCGAATATTTATCTCAACGGTCACCTATGCGTTCGAAGATTACCAAACGGTAAACATTCAGTTCGATTCCGGTCACCTATCCGGTCGAATATGTATCTCAACGGTCACCTATCCGTTCGAAGATTACCAAACGATTAACCATCAGTTCGATTCCGGTGACCTACCCGGTCGAATATCTATCTCAACGGTCACCTATCCGTTCGAAGATTACCAAACGGTAAACCACCAGTTCGATTCCGGTCACCTATCCGGTTGAATATCTATCTCAACGGTCACCTATCCATTCGAAGATTACCAAACGGTAAACCATCAGTTTGATTCCGTTCACCTATCCGGTCGAATATCTATCTCAACAGTCACCTATCCGTTCGAAGATTACCAATCGGTAAACCATCAGTTTGATCCGGGTCACCTATCCGGTCGAGTATCTCAACGGTCACCTATCCGTTCGAGGATTACCAAACGGAAAACATTCAGTTCGATTCCGGTCACCTATCCGGTCGAATATCTATCTCAACGGTCACCTATCCGTTCGAAGATTACCAAATGGTAAACCATCAGTTCGATTCCGGTCACCTATCCGGTCGAATATATATCTCAACGGTCACCTATCCGTTTGAAGACTACCAAACGATCAACCATCACTTCGATTCCGGTCACCTATCCAGTTGAATATCTATCTCAACGGTCACCTATCCGTTCGAAGATTACCAAACGATCAACCATCAGTTCGAATCCGGTCACCTATCCGGTCGAATATCTATCTCAACGGTCACCTATCCAATCGAAGATTACCAAACGATCAACCATCAGTTCGATTCCGGTCACCTATCCGGTCGAATATCTATCTCAGCAGTCACCTATCCGTTCGAAGATATCCAAACGGTAAACCATCAGTTTGATCCGGGTCACCTATCCGGTCGAGTATCTCAACGATCACCTATCCATTCGAAGATTAGCAAACGGAAAACCATCAGTTCGATTCCGGTCACCTATCCGGTCGAATATCTATCTCAGCGATTACCTATCCATTCGAAGATTACCAAACGATCAACCATCAGTTCGATCCCGTCACCTGTCCGGTCGAATATTTGTCTCAACGGTCACCATCAGTTCCATTCCGGTCACCTATCCGGTCGAATATCTATCTCAACGGTCACCTATCCGTTCGAAGATTACCAAATGGTAAGCCATCAGTTCGATTCCGGTCACCTATCCGGTCGAATATTTATCTCAACGGTCACCTATGCGTTCGAAGATTACCAAACGGTAAACATTCAGTTCGATTCCGGTCACCTATCCGGTCGAATATCTTTCTCAACAGTCACCTATCCGTTCGAAGATTACCAAACGGTAAACTATCAGTTTGATCCGGGTCACCTATCCGGTCGAGTATCTCAACGGTCACCTAACCGTTCGAAGATTAGCAAACGGTAAACCATCAGTTCGATTCCGGTCACCTTTCCGGTCGAATATCTATCTCAGCGATTACCTATCCGTTCGAAGATTACCAAACGATCAACCATCAGTTCGATCCCGGTCACCTATCCGGTCGAATATCTATCTCAACGGTCACCTATGCCTTCGAAGGTTACCAAACGGTAAACCATCAGTTCGATTCCGGTCACCTATCCGGTCGAATATCTATCTCAAGGGTCACCCATCCGTTCGAAGATTACCAAACGATCAACCATCAGTTCGATTCCGGTCACCTATCCGGTCGAACATCTATCTCAACGATCACCTATCCAATCGAAGATTACCAAACGATCAACCATCAGTTCGATTCCGGTCACCTATCCGGCCGAGTATCTATCTCAGCAATTACCTATCCGTTGGAAGATTACCAAACGATCAACCATCAGTTCGATTCCGGTCACCTATCCGGTCGAATAACTATCTCAACGGTCACCTATCTGTTCGAAGATTACCAAACGGTAAACAATCAGTTCGATTCGGGTCACCTATCCGGTCGAATATCTCTGCGGTCTCCTATCTGTTCGAAGATTAGCAAACGGTAAACCATCAGTTCGATTCCGGTCACCTATCCGGTCCAATATCTATCTCAACGGTCACCTATCCGTTCGAAGATTACCAAATGGTAAGCTATCAGTTCGATTCCGGTCACCTATCCGGTCGAATATTTGTCTCAACGCTCACCTATGCGTTCGAAGATTACCAAACGGTAAACATTCAGTTCGATTCCGGTCACCTATCCGGTCGAATATCTATCTCAACGGTCACCTATCCGTTCGAAGATTCCCAAACGATCAACCATCAGTTCGATTCCGGTCACCTATCCGGTCGAATATCTATCTCAACGTTCACCTATCCGTTCGAAGATTACCAAATGGTAAACCATCAGTTCGATTCCGGTCACCTATCCGGTCGAATATATATCTCAACGGTCACCTATCCGTTCGAAGACTCCCAAACGATCAACCATCAGTTCGATTCCGGTCACCTATCCGGTCCAATATCTATCTCAACGGTCACCTATCCGTTCGAAGATTACCAAACGATCAACCATCAGTTCGAGTCCGGTCACCTATCCGGTCGAATATCTATCTCAACGGTCACCTATCCGTTCGAAGATTACCAAACGGTAAACCATCAGTTCGATTCCGGTCACCTATCCGGTCGAATATCTATCTCAACGGTCACTTATCCATTCGAAGATTACCAAACGGTAAACCACCAGTTCGATTCAGGCCACCTATCCGGTCGAATGTCTATCTCAACGGTCACCTATGCCTTCGAAGGTTACCAAACGGTAAACCATCAGTTCGATCCCGGTCACCTCTCCGGTCGAATATCTATCTCAACGGTCAACCATCCGTTCGAAGATTACCAAACGATCAACCATCAGTTCGATTCCGGTCACCTATCCGGTCGAATATCTATCTCAACGGTCACCTATCTGTTTGAAGATTACCAAACGGTAAACCATCAGTTCGATTCCGGTCACCTATCCGGTCGAATATCTATCTCAACGGTCACCTATCCGTTCGAAGATTACCAAATGGTAAGCCATCAGTTCGATTCCGGTCACCTATCCGGTCGAATATTTATCTTAACGGTCACCTATGCGTTCGAAGATTACCAAACGGTAAACATTCAGTTCGATTCCGGTCACCTATCCGGTCGAATATCTATCTCAACGGTCACCTATCCGTTCGAAGATTACCAAACGATCAACCATCAGTTCGATTCCGGTCACCTATCCGGTCGAATATCTATCTCAACGGTCACCTATCCTTTCGAAGATTACCAAACGGTAAACCACCAGTTCGATTCCGGTCACCTATCCGGTCGAATATCTATCTCAACGGTCACCTATCCGTTCGAAGATTACCAAACGGTAAATCATCAGTTCGATTCCGGTCACCTATCCGGTCGAATATCTATCTCAATAGTCACCTATCCGTTCGAAGATTACCAAACGGTAAACCATCAGTTTGATCCGGGTCACCTATCCGGTCGAGTATCTCAACGGTCACCTATCCGTTCGAAGATTAGCAAACGGTAAACCATCAGTTCGATTCCGGTCACCTATCTGGTCGAATACCTATCTCAACGGTCCCCTATCCGTTCGAAGATTACCAAATGGTAAGCCATCAGTTCGATTCCGGTCACCTATCCGGTCGAATATTTGTCTCAACGGTCACCTATGCGTTCGAAGATTACCAAACGGTAAACATTCAGTTCGATTCCGGTCACCTATCCGGTCGAATATCTATCTCAACGGTCAACCATCCGTTCGAAGATTACCAAACGATCAACCATCAGTTCGATTCCGGTCACCTATCCGGTCGAATATCTATCTCAACGGTCACCTATGCGTTCGAAGATTACCAAACGGTAAACCATCAGTTTGATCCGGGTCACCTATCCGGTCGAGTATCTCAACGGTCACCTAACCGTTCGAAGATTAGCAAACGGTAAACCATCAGTTCGATTCCGGTCACCTTTCCGGTCGAATATCTATCTCAGCGATTACCTATCCGTTCGAAGATTACCAAACGATCAACCATCAGTTCGATCCCGGTCACCTATCCGGTCGAATATCTATCTCAACGGTCACCTATCCGCTCGAAGATTACCAAACGGTAAACCATCAGTTCGATTCAGGCCACATATCCGGTCGAATATCTATCTCAACGGTCACCTATGCCTTCGAAGGTTACCAAACGGTAAACCATCAGTTCGATTCCGGTCACCTATCCGGTCGAATATCTATCTCAACGGTCACCCATCCGTTCGAAGATTACCAAACGATCAACCATCAGTTCGATTCCGGTCACCTATCCGGTCGAACATCTATCTCAACGATCACCTATCCAATCGAAGATTACCAAACGATCAACCATCAGTTCGATTCCGGTCACCTATCCGGCCGAGTATCTATCTCAGCAATTACCTATCCGTTCGAGGATTACCAAACGATCAACCATCAGTTCGATTCCGGTCACCTATCCGGTCGAATATCTATCTCAACGGTCACCTATCTGTTCGAAGATTACCAAACGGTAAACCATCAGTTCGATTCGGGTCACCTATCCGGTCGAATATCTCTGCGGTCTCCTATCTGTTCGAAGATTAGCAAACGGTAAACCATCAGTTCGATTCCGGTCACCTATCCGGCCCAATATCTATCTCAACGGTCACCTATCAGTTCGAAGATTACCAAATGGTAAGCTATCAGTTCGATTCCGGTCACCTATCCGGTCGAATATTTGTCTCAACGGTCACCTATGCGTTCGAAGATTACCAAACGGTAAACATTCAGTTCGATTCCGGTCACCTATCCGGTCGAATATCTATCTCAACGGTCACCTATCCGTTCGAAGATTCCCAAACGATCAACCATCAGTTCGATTCCGGTCACCTATCCGGTCGAATATCTATCTCAACGGTCACCTATCCGTTCGAAGATTACCAAATGGTAAACCATCAGTTCGATTCCGGTCACCTATCCGGTCGAATATATATCTCAACGGTCACCTATCCGTTCGAAGACTCCCAAACGATCAACCATCAGTTCGATTCCGGTCACCTATCCGGTCGAATATCTATCTCAACGGTCACCTATCCGTTCGAAGATTACCAAACGATCAACCATCAGTTCGAGTCCGGTCACCTATCCGGTCGAATATCTATCTCAACGGTCACCCATCCGTTCGAAGATTACCAAACGGTAAACCATCAGTTCGATTCCGGTCACCTATCCAGTCGAATATCTATCTCAACGGTCACCTATCCGTTCGAAGATTACCAAACGATCAACCATCAGTTCGAATCCGGTCACCTATCCGGTCGAATATCTATCTCAACGGTCACCTATCCAATCGAAGATTACCAAACGATCAACCATCAGTTCGATTCCGGTCACCTATCCGGTCGAATATCTATCTCAGCAGTCACCTATCCGTTCGAAGATATCCAAACGGTAAACCATCAGTTTGATCCGGGTCACCTATCCGGTCGAGTATCTCAACGATCACCTATCCATTCGAAGATTAGCAAACGGAAAACCATCAGTTCGATACCGGTCACCTATCCGGTCGAATATCTATCTCAGCGATTACCTATCCATTCGAAGATTACCAAACGATCAACCATCAGTTCGATCCCGTCACCTGTCCGGTCGAATATTTGTCTCAACGGTCACCATCAGTTCCATTCCGGTCACCTATCCGGTCGAATATCTATCTCAACGGTCACCTATCCGTTCGAAGATTACCAAATGGTAAGCCATCAGTTCGATTCCGGTCACCTATCCGGTCGAATATTTATCTCAACGGTCACCTATGCGTTCGAAGATTACCAAACGGTAAACATTCAGTTCGATTCCGGTCACCTATCCGGTCGAATATCTTTCTCAACAGTCACCTATCCGTTCGAAGATTACCAAACGGTAAACTATCAGTTTGATCCGGGTCACCTATCCGGTCGAGTATCTCAACGGTCACCTAACCGTTCGAAGATTAGCAAACGGTAAACCATCAGTTCGATTCCGGTCACCTTTCCGGTCGAATATCTATCTCAGCGATTACCTTTCCGTTCGAAGATTACCAAACGATCAACCATCAGTTCGATCCCGGTCACCTATCCGGTCGAATATCTATCTCAACGGTCACCTATGCCTTCGAAGGTTACCAAACGGTAAACCATCAGTTCGATTCCGGTCACCTATCCGGTCGAATATCTATCTCAAGGGTCACCCATCCGTTCGAAGATTACCAAACGATCAACCATCAGTTCGATTCCGGTCACCTATCCGGTCAAACATCTATCTCAACGATCACCTATCCAATCGAAGATTACCAAACGATCAACCATCAGTTCGATTCCGGTCACCTATCCGGCCGAGTATCTATCTCAGCAATTACCTATCCTTTGGAAGATTACCAAACGATCAACCATCAGTTCGATTCCGGTCACCTATCCGGCCGAATAACTATCTCAACGGTCACCTATCTGTTCGAAGATTACCAAACGGTAAACAATCAGTTCGATTCGGGTCACCTATCCGGTCGAATATCTCTGCGGTCTCCTATCTGTTCGAAGATTAGCAAACGGTAAACCATCAGTTCGATTCCGGTCACCTATCCGGTCCAATATCTATCTCAACGGTCACCTATCCGTTCGAAGATTACCAAATGGTAAGCTATCAGTTCGATTCCGGTCACCTATCCGGTCGAATATTTGTCTCAACGGTCACCTATGCGTTCGAAGATTACCAAACGGTAAACATTCAGTTCGATTCCGGTCACCTATCCGGTCGAATATCTATCTCAACGGTCACCTATCCGTTCGAAGATTCCCAAACGATCAACCATCAGTTCGATTCCGGTCACCTATCCGGTCGAATATCTATCTCAACGGTCACCTATCCGTTCGAAGATTACCAAATGGTAAACCATCAGTTCGATTCCGGTCACCTATCCGGTCGAATATATATCTCAACGGTCACCTATCCGTTCGAAGACTCCCAAACGATCAACCATCAGTTCGATTCCGGTCACCTATCCGGTCGAATATCTATCTCAACGGTCACCTATCCGTTCGAAGATTACCAAACGATCAACCATCAGTTCGAGTCCGGTCACCTGTCCGGTCGAATATCTATCTCAACGGTCACCTATCCGTTCGAAGATTACCAAACGGTAAACCATCAGTTCGATTCCGGTCACCTATCCGGTCGAATATCTATCTCAACGGTCACTTATCCATTCGAAGATTACCAAACGGTAAACCACCAGTTCGATTCAGGCCACCTATCCGGTCGAATGTCTATCTCAACGGTCACCTATGCCTTCGAAGGTTACCAAACGGTAAACCATCAGTTCGATCCCGGTCACCTCTCCGGTCGAATATCTATCTCAACGGTCAACCATCCGTTCGAAGATTACCAAACGATCAACCATCAGTTCGATTCCGGTCACCTATCCGGTCGAATATCTATCTCAACGGTCACCTATCTGTTCGAAGATTACCAAACGGTAAACCATCAGTTCGATTCCGGTCACCTATCCGGTCGAACATCTATCTCAACGGTCACCTATCCGTTCGAAGATTACCAAATGGTAAGCCATCAGTTCGATTCCGGTCACCTATCCGGTCGAATATTTAATTTAACGGTCACCTATGCGTTCGAAGATTACCAAACGGTAAATATTCAGTTCGATTCCGGTCACCTATCCGGTCGAATATCTATCTCAACGGTCACCTATCCGTTCGAAGATTACCAAACGATCAACCATCAGTTCGATTCCGGTCACCTATCCGGTCGAATATCTATCTCAACGGTCACCTATCCTTTCGAAGATTACCAAACGGTAAACCACCAGTTCGATTCCGGTCACCTATCCGGTCGAATATCTATCTCAACGGTCACCTATCCGTTCGAAGATTACCAAACGGTAAATCATCAGTTCGATTCCGGTCACCTATCCGGTCGAATATCTATCTCAACAGTCACCTATCCGTTCGAAGATTACCAAACGGTAAACCATCAGTTTGATCCGGGTCACCTATCCGGTCGAGTATCTCAACGGTCACCTATCCGTTCGAAGATTAGCAAACGGTAAACCATCAGTTCGATTCCGGTCACCTATCTGGTCGAATATCTATCTCAACGGTCCCCTATCCGTTCGAAGATTACCAAATGGTAAGCCATCAGTTCGATTCCGGTCACCTATCCGGTCGAATATATGTCTCAACGGTCACCTATGCGTTCGAAGATTACCAAACGGTAAACATTCAGTTCGATTCCGGTCACCTATCCGGTCGAATATCTATCTCAACGGTCAACCATCCGTTCGAAGATTACCAAACGATCAACCATCAGTTCGATTCCGGTCACCTATCCGGTCGAATATCTATCTCAACGGTCACCTATGCGTTCGAAGATTACCAAACGGTAAACCATCAGTTTGATCCGGGTCACCTATCCGGTCGAGTATCTCAACGGTCACCTAACCGTTCGAAGATTAGCAAACGGTAAACCATCAGTTCGATTCCGGTCACCTTTCCGGTCGAATATCTATCTCAGCGATTACCTATCCGTTCGAAGATTACCAAACGATCAACCATCAGTTCGATTCCGGTCACCTATCCGGTCGAACATCTATCTCAACGATCACCTATCCAATCGAAGATTACCAAACGATCAACCATCAGTTCGATTCCGGTCACCTATCCGGCCGAGTATCTATCTCAGCAATTACCTATCCGTTCGAGGATTACCAAACGATCAACCCTCGGTTCGATTCCGGTCACCTATCCGGTCGAATATCTATCTCAACGGTCACCTATCTGTTCGAAGATTACCAAACGGTAAACCATCAGTTCGATTCGGGTCACCTATCCGGTCGAATATCTCTGCGGTCTCCTATCTGTTCGAAGATTAGCAAACGGTAAACCATCAGTTCGATTCCCGTCACCTATCCGGCCCAATATCTATCTCAACGGTCACCTATCAGTTCGAAGATTACCAAATGGTAAGCTATCAGTTCGATTCCGGTCACCTATCCGGTCGAATATTTGTCTCAACGGTCACCTATGCGTTCGAAGATTACCAAACGGTAAACATTCAGTTCGATTCCGGTCACCTATCCGGTCGAATATCTATCTCAACGGTCACCTATCCGTTCGAAGATTCCCAAACGATCAACCATCAGTTCGATTCCGGTCACCTATCCGGTCGAATATCTATCTCAACGGTCACCTATCCGTTCGAAGATTACCAAATGGTAAACCATCAGTTCGATTCCGGTCACCTATCCGGTCGAATATATATCTCAACGGTCACCTATCCGTTCGAAGACTCCCAAACGATCAACCATCAGTTCGATTCCGGTCACCTATCCGGTCGAATATCTATCTCAACGGTCACCTATCCGTTCGAAGATTACCAAACGATCAACCATCAGTTCGAGTCCGGTCACCTATCCGGTCGAATATCTATCTCAACGGTCACCTATCCGTTCGAAGATTACCAAACGGTAAACCATCAGTTCGATTCCGGTCACCTATCCGGTCGAATATATATCTCAACGGTCACCTATCCGTTCGAAGACTCCCAAACGATCAACCATCAGTTCGATTCAGGCCACCTATCCGGTCGAATATCTATCTCAACGGTCACCTATGCCTTCGAAGGTTGCCAAACGGTAAACCATCAGTTCGATTCCGGTCACCTCTCCGGTCGAATATCTATCTCAACGGTCAACCATCCGTTCGAAGATTACCAAACGATCAACCATCAGTTCGATTCCGGTCACCTATCCGGTCGAATATCTATCTCAACGGTCACCTATCTGTTCGAAGATTACCAAACGGTAAACCATCAGTTCGATTCCGGTCACCTATCCGGTCGAATATCTATCTCAACGGTCACCTATCCGTTCGAAGATTACCAAATGGTAAGCCATCAGTTCGATTCCGGTCACCTATCCGGTCGAATATTTATCTTAACGGTCACCTATGCGTTCGAAGATTACCAGACGGTAAGCATTCAGTTCGATTCCGGTCACCTATCCGGTCGAATATCTATCTCAACGGTCACCTATCCGTTCGAGGATTACCAAACGATCAACCATCAGTTCGATTCCGGTCCCCTATCCGGTCGAATATCTACCTCAACGGTCACCTATCCTTTCGAAGATTACCAAACGGTAAACCACCAGTTCGATTCCGGTCACCTATCCGGTCGAATATCTATCTCAACGGTCACCTATTCGTTCGAAGATTACCAAACGGTAAATCATCAGTTCGATTCCGGTCACCTATCCGGTCGAATATCTATCTCAACAGTCACCTATCCGTTCGAAGATTACCAAACGGTAAACCATCAGTTTGATCCGGGTCACCTATCCGGTCGAGTATCTCAACGGTCACCTATCCGTTCGAAAATTAGCAAACGGTAAGCCATCAGTTCGATTCCGGTCACCTATCCGGTCGAATATCTATCTCAGCGATTACCTATCCGTTCGAAGATTACCAAACGATCCACCATCAGTTCGATCCCGGTCACCTATCCGGTCGAATATCTATCTCAACGGTCACCTATCCGTTCGAAGATTACCAAACGGTAAACCATCAGTTCGATTCAGGCCAACTATCCGGTCGAATATCTATCTAAACGGTCACCTATGCCTTCGAAGGTTACCAAACGGTAAACCATCAGTTCGATTCCGGTCACCTATCCGGTCGAATATCTATCTCAACGGTCACCCATCCGTTCGAAGATTACCAAACGATCAACCATCGGTTCGATTCCGGTCACCTATCCGGTCGAACATCTATCTCAACGATCACCTATCCAATCGAAGATTACCAAACAATCAACCATCAGTTCGATTCCGGTCACCTATCCGGCCGAGTATCTATCTCAACGGTCCCCTATCCGTTCGAAGATTACCAAATGGTAAGCCATCAGTTCGATTCCGGTCACCTATCCGGTCGAATATTTGTCTCAACGGTCACCTATGCGTTCGAAGATTACCAAACGGTAAACATTCAGTTCGATTCCGGTCACCTATCCGGTCGAATATCTAAATCAACGGTCACCTATCCGTTCGAAGATTACCAAACGATCAACCATCAGTTCGATTCCGGTCACCTATCCGGTCGAATATCTATCTCAACGGTCACCTATCCGTTCGAAGATTACCAAATGGTAAACCATCAGTTCGATTCCCGTCACCTATCCGGTCGAATATCTATCTCAACGGTCACCTATCCTTTCGAAGATTACCAAACGGTAAACCACCAGTTCGATTCGGGTCACCTATCCGGTCGAATATTTGTCTCAACGGTCACCTTTGCGTTCGAAGATTACCAAACGGTAAACATTCAGTTCGATTCCGGTCACCTATCCGGTCGAATATCTATCTCAACGGTCACCTATCTGTTCGAAGATTACCAAACGGTAAACCATCAGTTCGATTCGGGTCACCTATCCGGTCGAATATCTCTGCGGTCTCCTATCTGTTCGAAGATTAGCAAACGGTAAACCATCAGTTCGATTCCCGTCACCTATCCGGCCCAATATCTATCTCAACGGTCACCTATCAGTTCGAAGATTACCAAATGGTAAGCTATCAGTTCGATTCCGGTCACCTATCCGGTCGAATATTTGTCTCAACGGTCACCTATGCGTTCGAAGATTACCAAACGGTAAACATTCAGTTCGATTCCGGTCACCTATCCGGTCGAATATCTATCTCAACGGTCACCTATCCGTTCGAAGATTCCCAAACGATCAACCATCAGTTCGATTCCGGTCACCTATCCGGTCGAATATCTATCTCAACGGTCACCTATCCGTTCGAAGATTACCAAATGGTAAACCATCAGTTCGATTCCGGTCACCTATCCGGTCGAATATATATCTCAACGGTCACCTATCCGTTCGAAGACTCCCAAACGATCAACCATCAGTTCGATTCCGGTCACCTATCCGGTCGAATATCTATCTCAACGGTCACCTATCCGTTCGAAGATTACCAAACGATCAACCATCAGTTCGAGTCCGGTCACCTATCCGGTCGAATATCTATCTCAACGGTCACCTATCCGTTCGAAGATTACCAAACGGTAAACCATCAGTTCGATTCCGGTCACCTATCCGGTCGAATATATATCTCAACGGTCACCTATCCGTTCGAAGACTCCCAAACGATCAACCATCAGTTCGATTCAGGCCACCTATCCGGTCGAATATCTATCTCAACGGTCACCTATGCCTTCGAAGGTTGCCAAACGGTAAACCATCAGTTCGATTCCGGTCACCTCTCCGGTCGAATATCTATCTCAACGGTCAACCATCCGTTCGAAGATTACCAAACGATCAACCATCAGTTCGATTCCGGTCACCTATCCGGTCGAATATCTATCTCAACGGTCACCTATCTGTTCGAAGATTACCAAACGGTAAACCATCAGTTCGATTCCGGTCACCTATCCGGTCGAATATCTATCTCAACGGTCACCTATCCGTTCGAAGATTACCAAATGGTAAGCCATCAGTTCGATTCCGGTCACCTATCCGGTCGAATATTTATCTTAACGGTCACCTATGCGTTCGAAGATTACCAGACGGTAAGCATTCAGTTCGATTCCGGTCACCTATCCGGTCGAATATCTATCTCAACGGTCACCTATCCGTTCGAGGATTACCAAACGATCAACCATCAGTTCGATTCCGGTCACCTATCCGGTCGAATATCTACCTCAACGGTCACCTATCCTTTCGAAGATTACCAAACGGTAAACCACCAGTTCGATTCCGGTCACCTATCCGGTCGAATATCTATCTCAACGGTCACCTATTCGTTCGAAGATTACCAAACGGTAAATCATCAGTTCGATACCGGTCACCTATCCGGTCGAATATCTATCTCAACAGTCACCTATCCGTTCGAAGATTACCAAACGGTAAACCATCAGTTTGATCCGGGTCACCTATCCGGTCGAGTATCTCAACGGTCACCTATCCGTTCGAAAATTAGCAAACGGTAAGCCATCAGTTCGATTCCGGTCACCTATCCGGTCGAATATCTATCTCAGCGATTACCTATCCGTTCGAAGATTACCAAACGATCCACCATCAGTTCGATCCCGGTCACCTATCCGGTCGAATATCTATCTCAACGGTCACCTATCCGTTCGAAGATTACCAAACGGTAAACCATCAGTTCGATTCAGGCCAACTATCCGGTCGAATATCTATCTAAACGGTCACCTATGCCTTCGAAGGTTACCAAACGGTAAACCATCAGTTCGATTCCGGTCACCTATCCGGTCGAATATCTATCTCAACGGTCACCCATCCGTTCGAAGATTACCAAACGATCAACAATCGGTTCGATTCCGGTCACCTATCCGGTCGAACATCTATCTCAACGATCACCTATCCAATCGAAGATTACCAAACAATCAACCATCAGTTCGATTCCGGTCACCTATCCGGCCGAGTATCTATCTCAACGGTCCCCTATCCGTTCGAAGATTACCAAATGGTAAGCCATCAGTTCGATTCCGGTCACCTATCCGGTCGAATATTTGTCTCAACGGTCACCTATGCGTTCGAAGATTACCAAACGGTAAACATTCAGTTCGATTCCGGTCACCTATCCGGTCGAATATCTATCTCAACGGTCACCTATCCGTTCGAAGATTACCAAACGATCAACCATCAGTTCGATTCCGGTCACCTATCCGGTCGAATATCTATCTCAACGGTCACCTATCCGTTCGAAGATTACCAAATGGTAAACCATCAGTTCGATTCCCGTCACCTATCCGGTCGAATATCTATCTCAACGGTCACCTATCCTTTCGAAGATTACCAAACGGTAAACCACCAGTTCGATTCGGGTCACCTATCCGGTCGAATACCTCAACGGTCACCTATCTGTTCGAAGATTAGCAAACGGTAAACCATCAGTTCGATTCCGGTCACCTATCTGGTCGAATATCTATCTCAACGGTCCCCTATCCGTTCGAAGATTACCAAATGGTAAGCCATCAGTTCGATTCCGGTCACCTATCCGGTCGAATATTTGTCTCAACGGTCACCTATGCGTTCGAAGATTACCAAACGGTAAACATTCAGTTCGATTCCGGTCACCTATCCGGTCGAATATCTTTCTCAACGGTCACCTATCCGTTCGAAGATTACCAAACGATCAACCATCAGTTCGATTCCGGTCACCTATCCGGTCGAATATCTATCTCAACGGTCACCTATCCGTCCGAAGATTACCAAATGGTACACCATCAGTTCGATTCCGGTCACCTATCCGGTCGAATATATATCTCAACGGTCACCTATCCGTTCGAAGACTACCAAACGATCAACCATCACTTCGATTCCGGTCACCTATCCGGTCGAATATCTATCTCAACGGTCACCTATCCGTTCGAAGATTACCAAACGATCAACCATCAGTTCGAGTCCGGTCACCTATCCGGTCGAATATCTATCTCAACGGTCACCTATCCGTTCGAAGATTACCAAACGGTAAACCATCAGTTCGATTCCGGTCACCTATCCGGTCGAATATCTATCTCAACAGTCACCTATCCGTTCGAAGATTACCAAACGGTAAACCATCAGTTTGATCCGGGTCACCTATCCGGTCGAGTATCTCAACGGTCAACTATCCGTTCGAAAATTAGCAAACGGTAAACCATCAGTTCGATTCCGGTCACCTATCCGGTCGAATATCTATCTCAGCGATTACCTATCCGTCCGAAGATTACCAAACGATCAACCATCAGTTCGATCCCGGTCACCTATCCGGTCGAATATCTATCTCAACGGTCACCTATCCGTTCGAAAATTACCACACGGTAAACCACCAGTTCGATTCCGGTCACCTATCCGGTCGAATATCTATCTCAACGGTCACCTATGCCTTCGAAGGTTACCAAACGGTAAACCATCAGTTCGATTCCGGTCACCTATCCGGTCGAATATCTATCTCAACGGTCACCCATCCGTTCGAAGATTACCAAACGATCAACCATCAGTTCGATTCCGGTCACCTATCCGGTCGAATATCTATCACAACGGTCACCTATCTGTTCGAAGATTACCAAACGGTAAACCATCAGTTCGATTCGGGTCACCTATCCGGTCGAATATCTCAACGGCCACCTATCTGTTCGAAGATTAGCAAACGGTAAACCATCAGTTCGATTCCGGTCACCTATCCGGTCGAATATCTATCTCAACGGTCACCTATCCGTTCGAAGATTACCAAATGGTAATCCATCAGTTCGATTCCGGTCACCTATCCGGTTGAATATTTATCTCAACGGTCACCTATGCGTTCAAAGATTACCAAACGATCAACCATCAGTTCGATTCCGGTCACCTATCCGGTCGAATATCTATCTCAACGGTCACCTTTCCGTTCGAAGATTACCAATTGTAAACCATCAGTTCGATTCCGGTCACCTATCCGGTCGAATATATATCTCAACGGTCACCTATCCGTTCGAAGACTACCAAACGATCAACCATCAGTTCGATTCCGGTCACCTATCCGGTCGAATATCTATCTCAACGGTCACCTATCCGTTCGAAGATCACCAAACGGTAAACCATCAGTTCGATTCCGGTCACCTATCCGGTCGAATATCTATCTCAACAGTCACCTATCCGTTCGAAGATTACCAAACGGTAAACCATCAGTTTGATCCGGGTCACCTATCCGGTCGAGTATCTATCTCAACGGTCACCTATCCGTTCGAAGATTACCAAATGGTAAGCCATCAGTTCGATTCCGGTCACCTACCCGGTCGAATATTTATCTCAACGGTCACCATCAGTTCGATTCCGGTCACCTATCCGGTCGAATATCTATCTCAACGGTCACCTATCCGTTCGAAGATTACCAAACGGTAAACCATCAGTTTGATTCCGTTCACCTATCCGGTCGAATATCTATCTCAACAGTCACCTATCCGTTCGAAGATTACCAAACGGTAAACCATCAGTTTGATCCGGGTCACCTATCCGGTCGAGTATCTCAACGGTCACCTATCCGTTCGTGGATTACCAAACGGTAAACATTCAGTTCGATTCCGGTCACCTATCCGGTCGAATATCTATCTCAACGGTCACCTATCCGTTCGAAGATTACCAAACGATCAACCATCAGTTCGATTCCGGTCACCTATCCGGTCGAATATCTATCTCAACGGTCACCTATCCGTTCGAAGATTACCAAACGATTAACCATCAGTTCGATTCCGGTCACCTATCCGGTCGAATATTTATCTCAACGGTCACCTATGCGTTCGAAGATTACCAAACGGTAAACATTCAGTTCGATTCCGGTCACCTATCCGGTCGAATATGTATCTCAACGGTCACCTATCTGTTCGAAGATTACCAAACGATTAACCATCAGTTCGATTCCGGTCACCTATCCGGTCGAATATCTATCTCAACGGTCACCTATCCGTTCGAAGATTACCAAACGGTAAACCACCAGTTCGATTCCGGTCACCTATCCGGTTGAATATCTATCTCAACGGTCACCTATCCGTTCGAAGATTACCAAACGGTAAACCATCAGTTTGATTCCGTTCACCTATCCGGTCGAATATCTATCTCAACAGTCACCTATCCGTTCGAAGATTACCAAACGGTAAACCATCAGTTTGATCCGGGTCACCTATCCGGTCGAGTATCTCAACGGTCACCTATCCGTTCGTGGATTACCAAACGGTAAACATTCAGTTCGATTCCGGTCACCTATCCGGTCGAATATCTATCTTCACGGTCACCTATCCGTTCGAAGATTACCAAACGATCAACCATCAGTTCGATTCCGGTCACCTATCCGGTCGAATATCTATCTCAACGGTCACCTATCCGTTCGAAGATCACCAAATGGTAAACCATCAGTTCGATTCCGGTCACCCATCCGGTCGAATATATATCTCAACGGTCACCTATCCGTTCGAAGACTACCAAACGATCAACCATCAGTTCGATTCCGGTCACCTATCCGGTCGAATATCTATCTCAACGGTCACCTATCCGTTCGAAGATTACCAAACGATCAACCATCAGTTCGAGTCCGGTCACCTATCCGGTCGAAAATCTATCTCAACGGTCACCTATCCAATCGAAGATTACCAAACGATCAACCATCAGTTCGATTCCGGTCACCTATCCGGTCGAATATCTATCTCAGCAGTCACCTATCCGTTCGAAGATATCCAAACGGTAAGCCATCAGTTTGATCCGGGTCACCTATCCGGTCGAGTATCTCAACGATCACCTATTCCGTCCGAAGATTAGCAAACGGTAAACCATCAGTTCGATTCCGGTCACCTATGCGGTCGAATATCTATCTCAGCGATTACCTATCCGTTCGAAGATTACCAAACGATCAACCATCAGCTCGATCCCGTCACCTGTCCGGTCGAATATTTGTCTCAACGGTCACCATCAGTTCGATTCCGGTCACCTATCCGCTCGAATATCTATCTCAACGGTCACCTATCCGTTCGAAGGTTACCAAATGGTAAGCCATCAGTTCGATTCCGGTCACCTATCCGGTCGAATATTTATCTCAACGGTCACCTATGCGTTCGAAGATTACCAAACGGTAAACATTCAGTTCGATTCCGGTCACCTATCCGGTCGAATATCTATCTCAACGGTCACCTATCCGTTCGAAGGTTACCAAACGATCAACCATCAGTTCGATTCCGGTCACCTATCCGGTCGAATATCTATCTCAACGGTCTCCTATCCGTTCGAAGATTACCAAACGGTAAACCACCAGCTCGATTCCGGTCACCTATCCGGTTGAATATCTATCTCAACGGTCACCTATCCGTTCGAAGATTACCAAACGGTAAACCATCAGTTCGATTCCGGTCACCTATCCGGTCGAATATCTATCTCAACAGTCACCTATCCGTTCGAAGATTACCAAACGGTAAACCATCAGTTTGATCCGGGTCACCTATCCGGTCGAGTATCTCAACGGTCACCTATGCCTTCGAAGGTTACCAAACGGTAAACCATCAGTTCGATTCCGGTCACCTATCCGGTCGAATATCTATCTCAACGGTCACCCATCCGTTCGAAGATTACCAAACGATCAACCATCAGTTCGATTCTGGTCACCTATCCGGTCGAACATCTATCTCATCTGTTCGAAGATTACCAAACGGTAAACCATCAGTTTGATCCGGGTCACCTATTCGGTCGAGTATCTATCTCAACGGTCACCTACCCGTTCGAAGATTACCAAATGGTAAGCCATCAGTTCGATTCCGGTCACCTATCCGGTCGAATATTTGTCTCAACGGTCACCATCAGTTCGATTCCGGTCACCTATCCGGTCGAATATCTATCTCAACGGTCACCTATCCAATCGAAGATTACCAAACGATCAACCATCAGTTCGATTCCGGTCACCTATCCGGTCGAATATCTATCTCAACGGTCACCTATCCGTTCGAAGATTACCAAATGGTAAGCCATCAGTTCGATTCCGGTCACCTATCCGGTCGAATATTTATCTCAACGGTCACCTATGCGTTCGAAGATTACCAAACGGTGAACATTCAGTTCGATTTCGGTCACCTATCTGTTCGAAGATTACCAAACGGTAAACCATCAGTTCGATTCGGTTCACCTATCCATTCGAATATCTCAACGGTCACCTATCTGTTCGAAGATTAGCAAACGGTAAACCATCAGTTCGATTCCGGTCACCTATCCGGTCGAATATCTATCTCAACGGTCACCTATCCGTTCGAAGATTACCAAATGGTAAGCCATCTGTTAGAAACCTTTCGTGATACAAAAAAAAAACACGTTGTCGCTTCAAGTTCAAAAGGTACAATGGATTTTATTTCATAGGAGTATTATAAAGAAAGGGAACATAAGAAAGAGAAAAAAAAAACTATAGAAGAGAAAAAGTGCTGACAAGTCATCTCGACCTAATTTTTAACACCCTCCGCCGGGGCCAAATGCAATTCCAGAGGATAAAGCAATTGCACAGGTCTTCGAAGGATTTGTCCATCCGCCAATCTGATCTGACATGATCTAACCTTTTCATCCCGTCCGATAAACGTTTGCTCGACGAGGCCCATTTTCCAGTTGATTCGTGATGTTGAAGAATCCGCTATCAGAACCACGTCACCCGTACTCAACTTGATTGAAGGCCTTCCGGGAGTATGATGATGGGATCGGAGAAGCTGTAAGTATTCTTGTTGCCATCGCCTACGAAGTTTGCGGGTGTAGGACATTCGATACTTCCAGGTATCACGTATAAGGTTGTCATTGACTTCAACGGGCGTAAATTCTTTTGATCGATTTCTGGGTCCAAGGAGGAAATCCGATGGCGTTAAAGCCGTTAAATCAAAGGGGTCTGCGGACACATATGTTAAGGGTCGACTATTGACAATCTGCTCAGCTTCTACCATGATCGTCCTTAATTGCTCGAAGTTAAGTTTTGCCTTTCCAATTGTTACCTTTAAAACGTTCTTAACTGTTCGAATGAGTCGTTCCCAAAACCCACCCCACCAAGGGGCACGCTCTACAATAAATCGCCACCTTATCCCCTTCGCCGAAAAAAAACCTTGAAGTATTTCCTCGCTCCAAACACAACTAGGAACTTGCAATTCTAAGGCAGCCCTCCTAAAGGTCCGGGCATTATCCGAAAGAATAGATGATGGGACTCCTCTTCGCCCTATGAATCGTCGCAAGGCCAATAAAAAACTTTCGGTACACATGCCTCGTGTCAATTCAAGATGAATGGCCCGAATTGCCGAACAGGTGAAGATAACGATGTAAATTTTTGAAACTTCAGCTGGCTTATCATAACAGTATAAAGGTCCGGCGAAATCCACGCCTACGTTGTCAAAAGGTCGGCACAGTGTAATTCTTTCAATAGGCAGTGGGGCGAACGGTTGCGAAGCAGATGGCCCTCGTATCTTCCGACAAATCTGACACTTCTTAATACGACGCTTAACGTTCTGTCGCATCTTAAGAATCCAAAATCGGTTGCGGAGTTCTGAGAGGACCGTATTAACACCTGCGTGGAGCATCTTCCTGTGGCAATCATCAATTATCAACTCAACAATATGGCACTTCGAAGGTAGAATAATTGGATGCTTTACATTGTATGACTCGTCTGCAGCATGCAGACGTCCTCCTAGTCTGACTATTCCGTCACTATCTATAAACGGGGTTAGCTCAGCTATTTTCGAATGTTTTGTAAGGACCCCATTTTTCTGCAAAATATAGATTTCGTTAGCAAAATAAATGGTTTGAATATACCGAATCCAATATTTCTCCGCCATCTGAATTTGTTCTGTTGTTAGGAAGTCACCAGCTGCCTCTTGTGAGTTCCGAAAAGACAGGTTTCGCTGATCCCTTTTAATCCGATGAATAAAGTGAAATACATATCCAGTAACTCGTGTAAGACGCCCCCAGGTGCTATAATCCTTGTAAGACAATAACGGAGTTTCTACTGATATCTCTGGGGCAGTAGATTCAGTCAACAGAGCGAACGCATTGGAATGGAACATTTGACCGTCACAATTCGTCCAGGAGGTATGGTCTTCAGACTGTAGCCAATCGGGCCCCTTTGTCCACAGTGACGATTTCCGGAGAGCGTCTCCGGTGATGCCTCTGGTTAAGAGATCAGCGGGATTATCTTTACCTTGGCAGTGTCTCCATTGGGAAACCTTTGTCTGACGTCTAATTTCTTCGACTCGATTTTGAACAAAGGGTTTCCACCGTTGCAGATCGCCCATGATCCAGTTCAACACGATGCGAGAATCTGTCCAGAGATGGTAATCGATTTCATTTAGCTTCAAAGATTGTTTCAAGTAAGACTGAAGTCGCGACGCTACTAGAGCTCCTGTAAGCTCAAGCTTGGGTAATGTTAACTCATTGCTTTCTGGTTCTTTAAGAGGAGCCACTCGATTTTTGGCACATAAAAAGCAAACGTTTACATCTCCATTTGCAGAAATGCTTTTAGCGAATGCAACTGCACCGAAAGCACGAGTACTAGCATCCGAGAAGATGTGCACTTGAATAATACTTCCAGCAGCGGGCGATTTGAGTACACTTCTGGGGAATGTAATTTCCTTTAAGCTTGAAACATTTTTGACGCAACAGTTCCATTGCTTAAGTAGTTCGCCGGTAAGTGGCTCGTCCCAAGCAAGCTTTTTCTTCCAGAGCGTCTGAAAAAGAAGTTTTAATTTGACTGTAAAGGGACCAAATATACCTAACGGATCAAAGATCCTTGCAATCGCCTGCAGCACTTGGCGCTTAGCAGCTTCCGTAGAATTTGGACAAAGAACTGACTCAACGGAATACATTGGTATAGATAATTCGTCACTATGGACAGCCCACAACAAACCCAGTACTTTATGTATGGGGGGCGCATTATTAGCTCCCATTGAAATTCTAATGTGGCTACTATTAGAGTTCCATTTATGCAGATTCATGGAAGCCCTTTTGAATATGGCAACTGCTTCCGCACAAGTTTCCATTCCTTGATCTTCATTATCCATGCTGATGACTAAATCGTCCATATAAATCCCATTTTTTATTGCAGCACAAGTAGTAGAAAAATCTTTTCCTTCATGCAAAAGATGGTGTTGTATCGTTGCACACAGGAGAAATGGGCTGCATTTTACGCCGAATGAGACCCGTGACATGCGGTATTCTTTGACGGTAGGCAAATCATCCACTGACTGAAGCTCCGAAGCAAACCAAAGAAATCTGTGGCTATCTCGATCGTCTTTATTTAAGAGTATTTGATTGAAGGCCTTCTCTATGTCCCCCACTATACCAAAGAGACCAAAACGGAAATTGAGTAGTATTCGCATCATATCCGGTAGCAGATTTGCACCAGTCCATAGAAGATCATTCAAGGAACATTCTCTTTCAGATTTCGCTGAAGCGTCGAATACAACGCGGACGCTTGTTGTGCTTCCTTTTTTATACACCGGTCGATGAGGCAGATATAACAGCCGCAAGCAATGATGTTGATTTAACTCTGGAACTGGTTCAGCAACTCCATCCTCGATTAGCTTGTGTATCGCCCTGTCGTATTCCAATAGTTTAGCTAGATCCCGTAATAACCGTCGAACAAGAGAATTTAAACGTTGCATAGCGTGATTCCTATTATGATGAACGGGGAGATTATTCTTCCATGGCAGTTTCGCGACGTAGCGGTTGCCCTCTCTCGATATGCATTTGTTGATCAAGTCTTCGGTAAGCGTTTTATTTTCGTCGGCTTCGCTCTTGATACCAATGTTCTCCAAGGACCAAAATTGGGAAAGATCTTCATTCCTTAGGGAGAAGATGTTCAGAAGATTGCTGGAAAAAAAAGTGGTATGAATGCTTGTTACATCATGGACTCCACTCACGCAATTGTGAACTCCCTGCAGGGTCCACCCGAAAACTGTCTCAATTGCTCTTAGTTGGCCTGTTAGCGGATGTTGTTTGCCGGTGACTACAGACCAATAAAAGTCTGATCCAATTAGGAGATTGAGTCCTTCTTCCACTTGTACATTCTGGGGTCGAACGTCAGCCAGTTCGATATTTTTGAATAGACTGCAATGGACGGGGGTTTCGAGAACATCCACACATATCTCTGGAACCACAACAGCTAGTATTTTCACGACGACATTGGGCTTAATTTGATTTCGGAGTTCGACTTTCACTTTCATAAATTTCGTAGATGGGGGTATATTTTTCGATCCAAATGGGATCACAGTCAAATCGACAACACCGACAGCCCTAAGCTTTAGCTTCTTGACTAGACTTTCGCGAATATACGTGCATTGGCTTGCACCATCTATAATACCGCGAATAGAAATATCCCCCTCGGATGGAATAGCAATACATCTGATGGTCTTTAAAAACACATTTTTTCCGTTGGTTTGATTGGCAGCACACAAGTTTAGCATATCCTTTCTGACAGCAACATTTGCATCGTTTTTCTCTTTCGCTCTGTACGATGGGTCGCACATAGGTGTCATATGTTTGCCCTTGCACTTTTTGCAAGACAGAAAAGTTGCAGATCGGCACTTTTTAGAAGAGTGCCCTCGCTTTGAGCAGCGAAAACAGCGACCGTTTTTGCGAAGAATATCTCTTTTTTCAGATATGGAAATATTGCTATCACACTCTTTTGTTGGATGACTTTTCGATTTACAAAAGAGACAAGCGTCTGAATCGATGACACTAACCAGACTGGATGCGGTTGCAGGAGTAGTAAACAATTTGCTTCTTGTATGAGCGAGAGAATGTGCAACTCCACTCCTTTCCAAGGAATCCACCTCACGTTTTAAAAATCGTAGAACATCTTTCACCTCATCGCCACAAACATGGATGAATGAAGATTCACTTGCGTTGGATGACTGGTCGCTTTCACGCGAATTCTGCCGATCATCAATATGGCGAAAATAGTCGATGCGCATTGAGTTTGGCAAGCACCGAAGTAAAATGGACTTAAGCATGATGGAGTATTTGCTTGCTGGTACCTGTAGTGCTGTAAGAGAACGGGTGCACGCAACCACTGCACCATATAGCTTTCTCAATCCAGCGACATCCGCCCGGTCGCGAACAGGAGCGAGACTTACCAATTGATGAATATGTTGATCGACCAGCTTTTCTGTATCGCCATATTGTTCTTGAAGAATGGCAATTGCAGCGTCATAACACTTTTCCGATGGTGTAAGTCCTGCTATGGCCTTTTTCGCTTCACCGGTTAAAACGGACTCCAAATAATTATATTTTTCGATGTGGGATAAACTTGCATTTTCGTGTACTGCACTACGGTACTGCTCCCAAAAGGGAAGCCAATTTTCAAATTTCCCATCAAAGTGCTTCAGTGGAAGCTTAGGCAAATTGGATCTGCTTTGAAGAGAACACGAAGCGGGCGAATTGTCGGGCTCAGGAAGGGATGCAACTGGATTTTGCTTCCCACGCAACTTTGTCAACCGAGTGTTGAGGCGAGCAAGGGTACCAATTGCTTGGTCATGGTATTCGACGATCTTTTCTTGAGAATCTTCTAACTTAATTAATCCTTTCTGCCTTAAGTCGTCGTTTAAAGTATTTAAACTTTCATTAGCAGCAGACAGACGTTGGACTAGACTCACGAGCTCCTCCTCGATTTCGTCGAATCGTTCGATGTTCGCCTCCGTTATTTGAGAACTGTTATCCTTTAAAAATTCTAGCGCGCTGTTCACTATTTTAGTGACTTGACCTCTATACGCGGCACGAGCTGATAACTCCATTGTCCTCTTTTTTTTTTAGATGCGGATCCAAAACAAACCTTTTTGGTTTAGCAAGTCACCCTCTTCGTATCCTTTGCTTTTCCGCGCCCGGTCCCGGGTTTCGGCACCAAATGTTAGAAACCTTTCGTGATACAAAAAGAAAACACGTTGTCGCTTCAAGTTCAAAAGGTACAATGGATTTTATTTCATAGGAGTATTATAAAGAAAGGGAACATAAGAAAGAGAAAAAAAAACTATAGAAGAGAAAAAGTGCTGACAAGTCATCTCGACCTAATTTTTAACACCATCAGTTCGATTCCGGTCACCTATCCGGCCGAATATTTATCTCAACGGTCACCTATGCGTTCGAAGATTACCTAACGGTGATCATTCAGTTCGATTTCGGTCACCTATCCGGTCGAATATCTATCTCAACGGTCACCTATCCGTTCGAAGATTACCAAACGATCAACCATCTGTTCGATTCCGATCACCTATCCGGTCGAATATCTATCTCAACGGTCACCTTTCCGTTCGAAGATTACCAAACGATCAACCATCAGTTCGATTCCGGTCACCTATCCGGTCGAATATCTATCTCAACGGTCTCCTATCCGTTCGAAGATTACCAAACGGTAAACCACCAGTTCGATTCCGGTCACCTATCCGGTTGAATATCTATCTCAACGGTCACCTGTCCGTTCGAAGATTACCAAACGGTAAACCATCAGTTCGATTCCGGTCACCTATCCGGTCGAATATCTATCTCAACAGTCACCTATCCGTTCGAAGATTACCAAACGGTAAGCCATCAGTTTGATCCGGGTCACCTATCCGGTCGAGTATCTCAACGGTCACCTATGCCTTCGAAGGTTACCAAACGGTAAACCATCAGTTCGATTCCGGTCACCTATCCGATCGAATATCTATCTCAACGGTCACCCATCCGTTCGAAGATTACCAAACGATCAACCATCAGTTCGATTCTGGTCACCTATCCGGTCGAACATCTATCTCATCTGTTCGAAGATTACCAAACGGTAAACCATCAGTTTGATCCGGGTCACCTATCCGGTCGAGTATCTATCTCAACGGTCACCTATCCGTTCGAAGATTACCAAATGGTAAGCCATCAGTTCGATTCCGGTCACCTATCCGGTCGAATATTTGTCTCAACGGTCACCATCAGTTCGATTCCGGTCACCTATCCGGTCGAATATCTATCTCAACGGTCACCTATCCAATCGAAGATTGCCAAACGATCAACCATCAGTTCGATTCCGGTCACCTATCCGGTCGAATATCTATCTCAACGGTCACCTATCCGTTCGAAGATTACCAAATGGTAAGCCATCACTTCGATTCCGGTCACCTATCCGGTCGAATATTTATCTCAACGGTCACCTATGCGTTCGAAGATTACCAAACGGTGAACATTCAGTTCGATTTCGGTCACCTATCCGGTCGAATATCTATCTCAACGGTCACCTATCCGTTCGAAGATTGCCAAACGATCAACCATCAGTTCGATTCCGGTCACCTATCCGGTCGAATATCTATCTCAACGGTCACCTATCCGTTCGAAGATTACCAAATGGTAAACCATCAGTTCGATTCCGGTCACCTATCCGATCGAATATATATCTCAACGGTCACCTATCCGTTCGAAGACTACCAAACGATCAACCATCAGTTCGATTCCGGTCACCTATCCGGTCGAATATCTATCTCAACGGTCACCCATCCGTTCGAAGATTACCAAACAATTAACCATCAGTTCGATTCCGGTCACCTATCCGGTCGAATATCTACCTCAACGGTCACCCATCTGTTCGAAGATTACCAAACGGTAAACCATCAGTTCGATTCGGGTCACCTATCCATTCGAATATCTCAACTGTCACATATCTGTTCGAAGATTATCAAACGGTAAACCATCAGTTCGATTCCGGTCACCTATCCGGTCGAATATCTATCTCAACGGTCACCTATCCGTTCGAAGATTACCAAATGGTAAGCCATCAGTTCGATTCCGGTCAACTATCCGGTCGAATATTTATCTCAACGGTCACCTATGCTTTCGAAGATTACCTAACGGTGAACATTCAGTTCGATTTCGGTCACCTATCCGGTCGAATATCTATCTCAACGGTCACCTATCCGTTCGAAGATTACCAAACGATCAACCATCAGTTCGATTCCGATCACCTATCCGGTCGAATATCTATCTCAACGGTCACCTTTCCGTTCGAAGATTACCAAATGGTAAACCATCAGTTCGATTCCGGTCACCTATCCGGTCGAATATATATCTCAACGGTCACCTATCCGTTCGAAGACTACCAAACGATCAACCATCAGTTCGGGTCCGGTCACCTATCCGGTCTAATATCTATCTCAACGGTCACCTATCCGTTCGAAGATTACCAAACGGTAAACCATCAGTTCGATTCCGGTCACCTATCCGGTCGAATATCTATCTCAACAGTCACCTATCCGTTCGAAGATTACCAAACGGTAAACCATCAGTTTGATCCGGGTCACCTATCCGGTCGAGTATCTCAACGGTCACCTATGCCCTCGAAGGTTACCAAACGGTAAACCATCAGTTCGATTCCGGTCACCTATCCGGTCGAATATCTATCTCAACGGTCACCTATCCGTTCGAAGACTACCAAACGATCAACCATCAGTTCGATTCCGGTCACCTATCCGGTCGAATATCTATCTCAACGGTCACCTATCCGTTCGAAGAATACCAAACGATCAACCATCAGTTCGAGTCCGGTCACCTATCCGGTCGAATATCTATCTCAACGGTCACCTATCCGTTCGAAGATTACCAAACGGTAAACCATCAGTTCGATTCCGGTCACCTATCCGGTCGAATATCTATCTCAACAGTCACCTATCCGTTCGAAGATTACCAAACGGTAAACCATCAGTTTGATCCGGGTCACCTATCCGGTCGAGTATCTATCTCAACGGTCACCTATCCGTTCGAAGATTACCAAATGGTAAGCCATCAGTTCGATTCCGGTCACCTATCCGGTCGAATATTTGTCTCGACGGTCACCATCAGTTCGATTCCGGTCACCTATCCGGTCGAATATCTATCTCAACGGTCACCTATCCGTGCGAAGATTACCAAATGGTAAGCCATCAGTTCGATTCCGGTCACCTATCCGGTCGAATATTTATCTCAACGGTCACCTATGCGTTCGAAGATTACCAAACGGTAAACATTGAGTTCGATTCCGGTCACCTATCCGGTCGAATATCTATCTCAACGGTCACCTATCCGTTCGAAGATTACCAAACGGTAAACCATCAGTTCGATTCCGGTCACCTATCCGGTCGAATATCTATCTCAACAGTCACCTATCCGTTCGAAGATTACCAAACGGTAAACCATCAGTTTGATCCGGGTCACCTATCCGGTCGAGTATCTCAACGGTCACCTATGCCCTCGAAGGTTACCAAACGGTAAACCATCAGTTCGATTCCGGTCACCTATCCGGTCGAATATCTATCTCAACGGTCACCCATCCGTTCGAAGATTACCAAACGATCAACTATCAGTTCGATTCCGGTCACCTATCCGGTCAAACATCTATCTCAACAGTCACCTATCCGTTCGAAGATTACCAAATGGTAAGCCATCAGTTCGATTCCGGTCATCTATCCGGTCGAATATTTGTCTCAACGGTCACCATCAGTTCGATTCCGGTCACCTATCCGGTCGAATATCTATCTCAACGGTCACCTATCCGTTCGAAGATTACCAAATGGTAAGCCATCAGTTCGACTCCGGTCACCTATCCGGTCGAATATTTATCTCAACGGTCACCTATGCGTTCGAAGATTACCAAACGGTGAACATTCAGTTCGATTTCGGTCACCTATCCGGTCGAATATCTATCTCAACGGTCACCTATCCGTTCGAAGATTACCAAACGATCAACCATCAGTTCGATTCCGGTCACCTATCCGGTCGAATATCTATCTCAACGGTCACCTATCCGTTCGAAGATTACCAAATGGTAAACCATCAGTTCGATTCCGGTCACCTATCCGGTCGAATATATATCTCAACGGTCACCTATCCGTTCGAAGACTACCAAACGATCAACCATCAGTTCGATTCCGGTCACCTATCCGGTCGAATATCTATCTCAACGGTCACCTATCCGTTCGAAGATTACCAAACGATTAACCATCAGTTCGATTCCGGTCACCTATCCGGTCGAATATCTATCTCAACGGTCACCTATCTGTTCGATGATTACCAAACGGTAAACCATCAGTTCGATTCGGGTCACCTATCCGGTCGAATATCTCAACGGTCACCTATCTGTTCGAAGATTAGCAAACGGTAAGCCATCAGTTCGATTCCGGTCACCTATCCGGTCGAATATCTATCTCAACGGTCACCTATCCGTTCGAAGATTACCAAATGGTAAGCCATCAGCTCGATTCCGGTCACCTATCCGGTCGAATATTTATCTCAACGGTCACCTATGTGTTCGAAGATTACCAAACGGTGAACATTCAGTTCGATTTCGGTCTCCTATCCGGTCGAATATCTATCTCAACGGTCACCTATCCGTTCGAAGATTACCAAACGATCAACCATCAGTTCGATTCCGGTCACCTATCCGGTCGAATATCTATCTCAACGGTCACTTTCCGTTCGAAGATTACCAAATGGTAGACCATCAGTTCGATTCCGGTCACCTATCCGGTCGAATATATATCTCAACGGTCACCTATCCGTTCGAAGACTACCAAACGATCAACCATCAGTTCGATTCCGGTCACCTATCCGGTCGAATATCTATCTCAACGGTCACCTATCCGTTCGAAGAATACCAAACGATCAACCATCAGTTCGAGTCCGGTCACCTATCCGGTCGAATATCTATCTCAACGGTCACCTATCCGTTCGAAGATTACCAAACGGTAAACCATCAGTTCGATTCCGGTCACCTATCCGGTCGAATATCTATCTCAACAGTCACCTATCCGTTCGAAGATTACCAAACGGTAAACCATCAGTTTGATCCGGGTCACCTATCCGGTCGAGTATCTATCTCAACGGTCACCTATCCGTTCGAAGATTACCAAATGGTAAGCCATCAGTTCGATTCCGGTCACCTATCCGGTCGAATATTTGTCTCGACGGTCACCATCAGTTCGATTCCGGTCACCTATCCGGTCGAATATCTATCTCAACGGTCACCTATCCGTGCGAAGATTACCAAATGGTAAGCCATCAGTTCGATTCCGGTCACCTATCCGGTCGAATATTTATCTCAACGGTCACCTATGCGTTCGAAGATTACCAAACGGTAAACATTGAGTTCGATTCCGGTCACCTATCCGGTCGAATATCTATCTCAACGGTCACCTATCCGTTCGAAGATTACCAAATGGTAAGCCATCAGTTCGATTCCGGTCAACTATCCGGTCGAATATTTATCTCAACGGTCACCTATGCTTTCGAAGATTACCTAACGGTGAACATTCAGTTCGATTTCGGTCACCTATCCGGTCGAATATCTATCTCAACGGTCACCTATCCGTTCGAAGATTACCAAACGATCAACCATCAGTTCGATTCCGATCACCTATCCGGTCGAATATCTATCTCAACGGTCACCTTTCCGTTCGAAGATTACCAAATGGTAAACCATCAGTTCGATTCCGGTCACCTATCCGGTCGAATATATATCTCAACGGTCACCTATCCGTTCGAAGACTACCAAACGATCAACCATCAGTTCGGGTCCGGTCACCTATCCGGTCTAATATCTATCTCAACGGTCACCTATCCGTTCGAAGATTACCAAATGGTAAGCCATCAGTTCGATTCCGGTCACCTATCCGGTCGAATATTTATCTCAACGGTCACCTATGCGTTCGAAGATTACCAAACGGTGAACATTCAGTTCGATTTCGGTCACCTATCCGGTCGAATATCTATCTCAACGGTCACCTATCCGTTCGAAGATTACCAAACGATCAACCATCAGTTCGATTCCGGTCACCTATCCGGTCGAATATCTATCTCAACGGTCACCTATCCGTTCGAAGATTACTAAATGGTAAACCATCAGTTCGATTCCGGTCACCTATCCGGTCGAATATATATCTCAACGGTCACCTATCCGTTCGAAGACTACCAAACGATCAACCATCAGTTCGATTCCGGTCACCTATCCGGTCACCTATCCGGTCGAATATCTATCTCAAAGGTCACCCATCCGTTCGAAGATTACCAAACGATTAACCATCAGTTCGATTCCGGTCACCTATCCGGTCGAATATATATCTCAACGGTCACCTATCTGTTCGAAGATTACCAAACGGTAAACCATCAGTTCGATTCGGGTCACCTATCCATTCGAATATCTCAACGGTCACCTATCTGTTCAAAGATTAGCAAACGGTAAACCATCAGTTCGATTCCGGTCACCTATCCGGTCGAATATCTATCTCAACGGTCACCTATCCGTTCGAAGATTACCAAATGGTAAGCCATCAGTTCGATTCCGGTCACCTATCCGGTCGAATATTTATCTCAACGGTCACCTATGCGTTCGACGATTACCAAACGGTGAACATTCAGTTCGATTTCGGTCACCTATCCGGTCGAATATCTATCTCAACGGTCACCTATCCGTTCGAAGATTACCAAACGATCACCCATCAGTTCGATTCCGATCACCTATCCGGTCGAATATCTATCTCAACGGTCACCTTTCCGTTCGAAGATTACCAAATGGTAAACCATCAGTTCGAGTGCGGTCACCTATCCGGTCGAATATATATCTCAACGGTCACCTATCCGTTCGAAGACTACCAAACGATCAACCATCAGTTCGATTCCGGTCACCTATCCGGTCGAATATCTATCTCAACGGTCACCTATCCGTTCGAAGATTACCAAACGATCAACCATCAGTTCGAGTCCGGTCACCTATCCGGTCGAACATCTATCTCAACGGTCACCTATCCGTTCGAAGATTACCAAATGGTAAACCATCAGTTCGATTCGGTCACCTATCCGGTCGAATATATATCTCAACGGTCACCTATCCGTTCGAAGACTACCAAACGATCAACCTTCAGTTCGATTCCGGTCACCTATACGGTCGAATATCTATCTCAACGGTCACCCATCCGTTCGAAGATTACCAAACGATTAACCATCAGTTCGATTCCGGTCACCTATCCGGTCGAATATCTATCTCAACGGTCACCTATCTGTTCGAAGATTACCAAACGGTAAACCATCAGTTCGATTCGGGTCACCTATCCGGTTGAGT
The DNA here is from genome assembly GCA_951905685.1 of Eumerus sabulonum. Classification (NCBI taxonomy): domain Eukaryota; kingdom Metazoa; phylum Arthropoda; class Insecta; order Diptera; family Syrphidae; genus Eumerus; species Eumerus sabulonum. The sequence continues at coordinate 100,188,518 of OX645060.1, forward strand.
ATCTCAACGGTCACCTATGCCTTCGAAGGTTACCAAACGGTAAACCATCAGTTCGAGTCCGGTCACCTATCCGGTCGAATATCTATCTCAACGGTCACCTATCCAATCGAAAATTACCAAACGATCAACCATCCGTTCGATTCCGGTCACCTATCCGGTCGAATATCTATCTCAACAGTCACCTATCCGTTCGAAGATTACCAAACGGTAAACCATCAGTTTGATCCGGGTAACCTATCCGGTCGAGTATCTCAACGGCCGCCTATCCGTTCGAAGATTAGCAAACGGTAAACCATCAGTTCGATTCCGGTCACCTATCCGGTCGAATATTTGTCTCAACGGTCACCATCAGTTCGATTCCGGTCACCTATCCGGTCGAATATCTATCTCAACGGTCACCTATCCGTTCGAAGATCACCAAATGGTAAGCCATCAGTTCGATTCCGGTCACCCATCCGGTCGAATATTTATCTCAACGGTCACCTATGCGTTCGAAGATTACTAAACGGTAAACATTCAGTTCGATTCCGGTCACCTATCCGGTCGAATATCTATCTCAACGGTCACCTATCCGTTCGAAGATTACCAAACGATCAACCATCAGTTCGATTCCGGTCACCTATCCGGTCGAATATCTATCTCAACGGTCACCTATCCGTTCGAAGATTACCAAACGGTAAACCACCAGTTCGATTCCGGTCACCTATCCGGTTGAATATCTATCTCAACGGTCACCTATCCGTTCGAAGATTACCAAACGGTAAACCATCAGTTCGATTCCGGTCACCTATCCGGTCGAATATCTATCTCAACAGTCACCTATCCGTTCGAAGATTACCAAACGGTAAACCATCAGTTTGATCCGGGTCACCTATCCGGTCGAGTATCTCAACGGTCACCTATGCCCTCGAAGGTTACCAAACGGTAAACCATCAGTTCGATTCCGGTCACCTATCCGGTCGAATATCTATCTCAACGGTCACCCATCCGTTCGAAGATTACCAAACGATCAACTATCAGTTCGATTCCGGTCACCTATCCGGTCAAACATCTATCTCAACAGTCACCTATCCGTTCGAAGATTACCAAATGGTAAGCCATCAGTTCGATTCCGGTCACCTATCCAGTCGAATATTTGTCTCAACGGTCACCATCAGTTCGATTCCGGTCACCTATCCGGTCGAATATCTATCTCAACGGTCACCTATCCGTTCGAAGATTACCAAATGGTAAGCCATCAGTTCGACTCCGGTCACCTATCCGGTCGAATATTTATCTCAACGGTCACCTATGCGTTCGAAGATTACCAAACGGTGAACATTCAGTTCGATTTCGGTCACCTATCCGGTCGAATATCTATCTCAACGGTCACCTATCCGTTCGAAGATTACCAAACGATCAACCATCAGTTCGATTCCGGTCACCTATCCGGTCGAATATATATCTCAACGGTCACCTATCCGTTCGAAGATTACCAAATGGTAAACCATCAGTTCGATTCCGGTCACCTATCCGGTCGAATATATATCTCAACGGTCACCTATCCGTTCGAAGACTACCAAACGATCAACCATCAGTTCGATTCCGGTCACCTATCCGGTCGAATATCTATCTCAACGGTCACCCATCCGTTCGAAGATTACCAAACGATTAACCATCAGTTCGATTCCGGTCACCTATCCGGTCGAATATCTATCTCAACGGTCACCTATCTGTTTGATGATTACCAAACGGTAAACCATCAGTTCGATTCGGGTCACCTATCCGGTCGAATATCTCAACGGTCACCTATCTGTTCGAAGATTAGCAAACGGTAAGCCATCAGTTCGATTCCGGTCACCTATCCGGTCGAATATCTATCTCAACGGTCACCTATCCGTTCGAAGATTACCAAATGGTAAGCCATCAGCTCGATTCCGGTCACCTATCCGGTCGAATATTTATCTCAACGGTCACCGATGTGTTCGAAGATTACCAAACGGTGAACATTCAGTTCGATTTCGGTCTCCTATCCGGTCGAATATCTATCTCAACGGTCACCTATCCGTTCGAAGATTACCAAACGATCAACCATCAGTTCGATTCCGGTCACCTATCCGGTCGAATATTTATCTCAACGGTCACTTTCCGTTCGAAGATTACCAAATGGTAGACCATCAGTTCGATTCCGGTCACCTATCCGGTCGAATATATATCTCAACGGTCACCTATCCGTTCGAAGACTACCAAACGATCAACCATCAGTTCGATTCCGGTCACCTATCCGGTCGAATATCTATCTCAACGGTCACCTATCCGTTCGAAGAATACCAAACGATCAACCATCAGTTCGAGTCCGGTCACCTATCCGGTCGAATATCTATCTCAACGGTCACCTATCCGTTCGAAGATTACCAAACGGTAAACCATCAGTTCGATTCCGGTCACCTATCCGGTCGAATATCTATCTCAACAGTCACCTATCCGTTCGAAGATTACCAAACGGTAAACCATCAGTTTGATCCGGGTCACCTATCCGGTCGAGTATCTATCTCAACGGTCACCTATCCGTTCGAAGATTACCAAATGGTAAGCCATCAATTCGATTCCGGTCACCTATCCGGTCGAATATTTGTCTCGACGGTCACCATCAGTTCGATTCCGGTCACCTATCCGGTCGAATATCTATCTCAACGGTCACCTATCCGTGCGAAGATTACCAAATGGTAAGCCATCAGTTCGATTCCGGTCACCTATCCGGTCGAATATTTATCTCAACGGTCACCTATGCGTTCGAAGATTACCAAACGGTAAACATTGAGTTCGATTCCGGTCACCTATCCGGTCGAATATCTATCTCAACGGTCACCTATCCGTTCGAAGATTACCAAACGATTAACCATCAGTTCGATTCCGGTCACCTATCCGGTCGAATATCTATCTTTTTTTTTTTTTTTTTTTTTTTTTTTTTTTTTTTTTTTTTTTTTTTTTTTCATTTCATTTCATTTATTTCATTTACAAGAATTACAACGTTGTAAATATAAATTTGAGTTACCTGCGAAACCTTTTGCTTGTCTGCAGGTGGTTTGATTTACAATATTATATATATGTATGTATATGTTACAATTCTGAATTTCATAGGTTGTGGACATTAGTTAGATTTGTTCTTACAATTTTACATAATTTCGTTAATTTGTTCAGGATATTCAATTATTCAAAATTTCTAATTCAAAAGAAGAAATAATAGAAAAAGGAAAAAGCTAAGTTAAATATATACATATACAGTGTTCAATTAGTTGACATTAGTTACTTTACACAATGAGTTTTAAGGAAGAAAGATTTTAGATATTTCTTACGTTTTTTAAAATTGACAATATTTTTAAGATCTGCTGGAATTGAATTTATTATTGATGGTACGACGTAGTTTGGGTGTCTTTTTCCGTAGATGTTGAAGGTTTCTGGACGTTCCAAAAAGCCCTGAGCTCGTCTCCTAGTATTTCGATTATGGCGTATACTTTGTTGGTAGCGTTGGTCATCATAATATTCTAGCAATACTGTCAATTTAAAAATGCCGTTTACATCTAAGATCCTTATATTAAGCCTGTTGGTATTAATCATTTTCAACAATCTATGCTGAAGTTTTATTAGTTTGTCAAGGTGTGTTTTAGCTGCATTTCCCCATGCTAGTATCCCATATCGTAAGCGGGATTCAGCTAGCGAGAGGTATACCTGCTTCTGCACCTCAGCGCTAGTGTATGTCTTAAGGTGTGCCATCGCAAAAAGTGCGCTCCTCAGTTGCATCTTTAGCTTATTAATTTGTTCATGCCATAGGAAGTGATCATCAATTATTACTCCCAGGTAGTTTATTGTTTTGACCACTTCAATGGGTCCACTTCTTATTGTCGTGGGGCAGTCCCCATTTTGGTGGTATATATTGATAGAAACTTCGGGTTGTCGTGGCATGCGTATATGCATTATCTTTGTTTTGACAGCATTTATCACCAAGCCTTGATCGTGACACCATCTCGAGGCGCTATTAAATTCTTCTTGTAATATCGCTACAGCATTATCGAGGCATTTATGCTTAACGATGATTGCTATGTCATCTGCATATGCAAAGGTTGTACTTCTCTTAAGGACACGAAGAAGTTCATTGGTGAACAAGATGAAGAGGATTGGTCCCAGTTTTGAGCCTTGTGGTACACCATATAAGCTTGGCTTTTCTTGGCTAAATGTGTTTCTTACCTTTACCCGAATTGTTCTTTCCGACAGATAATTGTTCATCCACTTCGCTAGAACGCCTCTTACGCCAATTCGATTAAGACTTTCAATGATTTTTTTATGACTCAGTGTGTCGAAGGCTTTGCTGAAGTCTAGAAACATGACTAGGATGTGGTGGTTTTTGTTTAGTCCAGCATTTATGACGTTTGAAAGTTCTCCTAATAGCTTTCCAGTGCTTTTATTTTTTTGAAAACCATATTGGTTTGGTTCTAAAACTCTGTGTTTTTCTATGAATTTGGTTATTCTTCGTACGACAATTTCCTCCAAACATTTTTCTACCACTGGCAAAATTGCGATCGGCCTGTAGTTTTCAATTTGACTTTTTACACCTCCTTTGTAAATTGGTCGAATTATCGAAGTTTTTAGTACCCTCGGAATAACACCTTGGTTTACACTTCGGTTGATAATTGCTGTAATTATTGGAGTTAAGTGTATGGCGTTTAACTTGAGGTCTATAGGTCTAATGTTATCCCATCCTGGTCCCTTGTTGGTTTTTAAGCAACACAACATTTTATATACTTCTTCCTCGTTAGCTTCCTCTACATAGATTGATTGTGCGAGGTGTTTATTTTCATGGTTTGACGTTTTATGATCGCAAATGTGCATTATTTTGGATGCTTGGACTGAAAATTGTTCTGAAAAATTGTTGACTAAATTCGATAGCTCATTTTCAACAGAAAAGTTGCTTAAAACAACCTCATCTATCGACTTCTTTTTGCGACCCAGTAGTTCGTTTAAAACCTTCCATGTTTTCCTCGGGTCGTTTTCGGCATCTATGAATCTTTGTCTGTAAAAGTTAGTTTTCGTAATTTGGATGCATTTATTCACTACGTTTCGAAAGTGTTTATATTCATTTAAGTAGTTTTGGTTGAGTGAGTTGTTTTTCCACTTTCTGTAGAGCTCATCTCTCCTTTTGCACATTCTAAGTACATCAGGAGTCATCCACGCTTTTTGCTTACGATTTCTAATCTTGGGTGTTATTTTTACGGATTGTGTATATATATTGTTCATTTTATTTACAAAGTTATTATACAGACTCTCAACATCATGTTCTACATATAAACTTTGCCAGTTTGTCTCCTCGATTAGTTGGTTGATTTTATGTTGATCATATCTTACAAATGCTTCTTCTATATTTTGTCGTTGAGTGCGATGCCTTGTAGCAAGCATTGTGGCATAGTGATCAGATATTTCAGTTTCAATAACAGCCGATACAATGTCTTGTTTTATAATACTGACAAAAATATGGTCAATTAGTGTTGAGGTGTTTGCCGTTACATTAACCCGAGTGGATTGATTAATAACATTGATTAAACCCTTAGATGCCATTACTTCTAGATACTTATTGACAAAAGGATCATTTATTTTTCTTAAGTTTATGTTGGCGTCACCTAGGACGATTAATTCTTTTTTAATTTGTATATGTTTGTCCAATTCTTCTATAAATTCTGTAATACTTAACCTTGGTGGCCTATAGATCGCATGAATGTATGTTTCTCCATTTTTACCATCTATTTTTATCTGGACGTTTTCATAGAATTCAGTATCGTTGAAAATTCTTTCGTAGCATATGTTATCTTTAATATAAACTGCGATTCCTCCGCCTTTACGCTCTTTTCTATTTACAAATTCAGTATTGAAACCTTTTATATTGTAGAAATAATTTTCTTCTTCTTTGACATTAATTTCATTTAAAACTATTACATCTACGTATACTAAAAAACTCTCAATTTCTGCTAAGAAAACATTCCAATTTTTACGTATTGATCTAATATTAAAGCAGACGCAACAAAAATTCATATTTTTAATAAAATCTGCATCGATACCAGTAAAGCCATGCATTACCCTAAAGTTTATGTCATCATCACTATATTGGTTTTCCATCATGTTTGTATGTTCTCTTTTGATCTTCTAATTTGTTAATCATTTTCTATGTATTAGTTAGATGGAGATATTTTATTCACATCGCTGACAGAGCCTATATGTATTGTTTCGCCGTTTTCCGATTTTCTTGCAAGAATTTTACCCGATGACTCCCACACAAACCTCCAGTTGCATTCTCTGGCTTTGTTTTTGGCTAGCCAGAGTAGGTGTTTGTTGGTTTGTGTCAGCTGATTGTGGACGAAGACAACTGCATCACTCTCTGACTCTCTATTTTGATTGTTGTGTGTTGTATTTTCTCTAATCTTCTCAACGGTCACCTATCCGTTCGAAGATTGCCAAACGGTAAACCACCAGTTCGATTCCGGTCACCTATCCGGTTGAATATCTATCTCAACGGTCACCTATCCGTTCGAAGATTACCAAACGGTAAACCATCAGTTCGATTCCGGTCACCTATCCGGTCGAATATCTATCTCAACAGTCACCTATCCGTTCGAAGCAAACGGTAAGCCATCAGTTTGATCCGGGTCACCTATCCGGTCGAGTATCTCAACGGTCACCTATCCGTTCGAAGATTACCAAACGGCAAACATTCAGTTCGATTCCGGTCACCTATCCGGTCGAATATCTATCTCAACGGTCACCTATCCGTTCGAAGATTACCAAACGATCAACCATCAGTTCGATTCCGGTCACCTATCCGGTCGAATATCTATCTCAACGGTCACCTATCCGTTCGAAGATTACCAAATGGTAAACCATCAGTTCGATTCCGGTCACCTATCCGGTCGAATATATATCTCAACGGTCACCTATCCGTTCGAAGACTACCAAACGATCAACCATCAGTTCGATTCCGGTCACCTATCTGGTCGAATATCTATCTCAACGGTCACCTATCCGTTCGAAGATTACCAAACGATCAACCATCATTTCGAGTCCGGTCACCTAACCGGTCGAATATCTATCTCAACGGTCACCTATCCAATCGAAGATTACCAAACGAACAATCATCAGTTCGATTCAGGTCACCTATCCGGTCGAATATCTATCTCAATAGTCACCTATCCGTTCGAAGATTACCAAACGGTAAACCATCAGTTTGATCCGGGTCACCTATCCGGTCGAGTATCTCAACGGTCACCTATCCGTTCGAAGATTAGCAAACGGTAAACCATCAGTTCGATTCCGGTCACCTATCCGGTCGAATATCTATCTCAGCGATTACCTATCCGTTCGAAGATTACCAAACGATCAACCATCAGTTCGATCCCGTCACCTATCCGGTCGAATATCTTTCTCAACGGTCACCTATCCGTTCGCAGATTACCAAATGGTAAACCATCAGCTCGATCCCGGTCACCTATCTGGTCGAATATTTATCTCAACGGTCACCTATCCGTTCGAAGATTCCCAAACGATCAACCATCAGTTCGATTCCGGTCACCTATCCGGTCGAATATCTATCTCAACGGTCACCTATCCGTTCGAAGATTACCAAATGGTAAACCATCAGTTCGATTCCGGTCACCTATCCGGTCGAATATATATCTCAACGGTCACCTATCCGTTCGAAGATTACCAAATGGTAAGCCATCAGTTCGATTCCGGTCACCTATCCGGTCGAATATCTATCTCAACGGTCACCTATCCGTTCGAAGATTACCAAACGATCAACCATCAGTTCGATTCCGGTCACCTATCCGGTCGAATATCTATCTCAACGGTCACCTATCCGTTCGAAGATTACCAAACGGTAAACCTTCAGTTCGGTTCCGGTCACCTATCCGGTCGAATATCTATCTCTACGGTCACCCAACCGTTCGAAGATTACCAAACGATCAACCATCAGTTCGATTCCGGTCACCTATCCGGTCGAATATTTGTCTCAACGGTTACCAAATGGTAAGCCATCAGTTCGATTCCGGTCACCTATCCGGTCGAATATTTGTCTCAACGGTCACCATCAGTTCGATTCCGGTCACCTATCCGGTCGAATATCTATCTCAACGGTCACTTATCCAATCGAAGATTACCAAACGATCAACCATCAGTTCGATTCCGGTCACCTATCCGGTCGAATATCTATCTCAACGGTCACCTATCCGTTCGAAGATTACCAAATGGTAAGCCATCAGTTCGATTCCGGTCACCTATCCGGTCGAATATTTATCTCAACGGTCACCTATGCGTTCGAAGATTACCAAACGGTGAACATTCAGTTCGATTTCGGTCACCTATCCGGTCGAATATCTATCTCAACGGTCACACATCCGTTCGAAGATTACCAAACGATCAACCATCAGTTCGATTCCGGTCACCTATCCGGTCGAATATCTATCTCAACGGTCACCTATCTGTTCGAAGATTACCAAACGGTAAACCATCAGTTCGATTCGGGTCACCTATCCGGTCGAATATCTCAACGGTCACCTATCTGTTCGAAGATTAGCAAACGGTAAACCATCAGTTCGATTCCGGCCACTTATCCGGTCGAATATCTATCTCAACGGTCACCTATCCGTTCGAAGATTACCAAATGGTAAGCCATCAGTTCGATTCCAGTCACCTATCCGGTCGAATATTTATCTCAACGGTCACCTATGCGTTCGAAGATTACCAAACGGTGAACATTCAGTTCGATTCCGGTCACCTGTCCGGTCGAATATCTATCTCAACGGTCACCTATCCGTTCGAAGATTACCAAACGATCAACCACCAGTTCGATTCCGGTCACCTATCCGGTCGAATATCTATCTCAACGGTCACCTATCCGTTCGAAGATTACCAAATGGTAAGCCATCAGTTCGATTCCGGTCACCTATCCGGTCGAATATATATCTAAACGGTCACCTATCCGTTCGAAGACTACCAAACAATCAACCATCAGTTCGATTCCGGTCACCTATCCGGTCGAATATCTATCTCAACGGTCACCTATCCGTTCGAAGATTACCAAACGGTAAACCTTCAGTTCAGTTCCGGTCACCTATCCGGTCGAATATCTATCTCTACGGTCACCTATCCGTTCGAAGATTACCAAACGATAATCATCAGTTCGATTCCGGTCGAATATCCATCTCAACGGTCACCTATCCGTTCGAAGATTAATAAACGTGCAACCATCAGTCCGATTCCGGTCACCTATCCGGTCGAATATCTATCTCAACGGTCACCTATCCGTTCGAAGATTACCAAATGGTAAACCATCAGTTCGATCCCGGTCACCGATCTGGTCGAATATTTATCTCAACGGTCACCTATCCGTTCGAAGATTACCAAACGATCAACCATCAGTTCGATTCCGGTCACCTATCCGGTCGAATATCTATCTCAACGGTCACCTATCCGTTCGAAGATTACCAAAAGGTAAACCTTCAGTTCAGTTCCGGTCACCTATCCGGTCGAATATCTATCTCTACGGTCACCTATCCGTTCGAAGATTACCAAACGATAATCATCAGTTCGATTCCGGTCACCTATCCGGTCGAATATCCATCTCAACGGTCACCTATCCGTTCGAATATTACTAAACGTGCAACCGTCAGTCCGATTCCGGTCACCTATACGGTCAAATATCTCAACGGTCATCTATCCGTTCGAAGATTAGCAAACGTTAAACCATCTGTTCGATTCCGGCCAGCTATCCGGTCGAATATCTATCTCAACGGTCACCTATGCGTTCGAAGATTACCAAACGGTAAACCATCAGTTCGATTCCGGTCAACTATCCGGTCGAATATCTATCTCAACGGTCACCCATCCGTTCGAAGATTACCAAACGATCAACCATCAGTTCGATTCCGGTCACCTATCCGGTCGAACATCTATCTCACCGGTCACCCATCCATTCGAAGATTACCAAACGATCAACCATCAGTTCGATTCCGGTCACCTATCCGGCCGAGTATCTATCTCAGCGATCACCTATCCGTTCGAAGATTACCAAACGATCAACCACCAGTTCGATTCCAGTCACCTATCCGGTCGAATATCTATCTCAACGGTCACTTATCTGTTCGAAGATTACCAAACGATCAACCATCAGTTCGATTCCGGTCACCTATCCGGTCGAATATCTCAACGGTCACCTATCCGTTCGAAGATTAGCAAACGGTAAACCATCAGTTCGATTCGGGTCACCTATCCGGTCGAATATTTATCTCAAGATACCAAACCAACGGTACCACCAAACGGTACCAAACGGTAAACCTTCAGTTCGGTTCCGGTCACCTATCCGGTCGAATATCTATCTCTACGGTCACCCATCCGTTCGAAGATTACCAAACGATCAACCATCAGTTCGATTCCGGTCACCTATCCGGTCGAATATCTATCTCAACGGTCACCTATCTGTTCGAAGATTACCAAACGGTAAACCATCAGTTCGATTCGGGTCACCTATCCGGTCGAATATCTCAACGGTCACCTATCTGTTCGAAGATTAGCAAACGGTAAACCATCAGTTCGATTCCGGTCACCTATGCGGTCGAATATCTATCTCAACGGTCACCTATCCGTTCGAAGATTACCAAATGGTAAGCCATCAGTTCGATTCCGGTCACCTATCCGGTCGAATATTTATCTCAACGGTCACCTATGCGTTCGAAGATAACCAAACGGTGATCATTCAGTTCGATTCCGGTCACCTATCCGGTCGAATATCTATCTCAACGGTCACCTATCCGTTCGAAGATTACCAAACGATCAACCATCAGCTCGATTCCGGTCACCTATCCGGTCGAATATCTATCTCAACGGTCACCTATCCGTTCGAAGATTACAAAATGGTAAACCATCAGTTCGATTCCGGTCACCTATCCGGTCGAATATATATCTCAACGGTCACCTATCCGTTCGAAGACTACCAAACAATCAACCATCAGTTCGATTCCGGTCACCTATCCGGTCGAATATCTATCAGTTCGAGTGCGGTCACCTATCCGGTCGAATATATATCTCAACGGTCACCTATCCGTTCGAAGATTACCAAACTGTAAACCATCAGTTCGATTCCGGTCACCTATCTGGTCGAATATTTATCTCAACGGTCACCTATCCGTTCGAAGATTACCAAACGATCATCCATCAGTTCGATTCCGGTTACCTATCCGGTCGAATATCTATCTCAACGGTCACCTATCCTTTCGAAGATTACCAAACGGTAAACCTTCAGTTCGGTTTCGGTCACCTATCCGGTCGAATATCTATCTCTACGGTCACCTATCCGTTCGAAGATTACCAAACGATAATCATCAGTTCGATTCCGGTCACCTATCCGGTCGAATATCTATCTCAACGGTCACCTATCCGTTCGAAGATTACTAAACGTGCAACCATCAGTCCGATTCCGGTCTCCTATCCGGTCAAATATCTCAACGGTCACCTATCCGTTCGAAGATTAGCAAATGGTAAACCATCAGTTCGATTCCGGTCACCTATCCGGTCGAATATATATTTCAACGGTCACCTATCCGTTCGAAGACTACCAAACAATCAACCATCAGTTCGATTCCGGTCACCTATCCGGTCGAATATCTATCTCAACGGTCACCTATCCGTTCGAAGATTACCAAACGATCAACCATCAGTTCGAGTCCGGTCACCTATCCGGTCGAATATATATCTCAACGGTCACCTATCTGTTCGAAGATTACCAAACGATAAACCATCAGTTCGATTCCGGTCACCTATCCGGTCGAATATCGATCTCAACAGTCACCTATCCGTTCGAAGATTACCAAACGGTCAACCATCAGTTCGAGTCCGGTCACCTATCCGGTCGATTATATATCTCAACGGTCACCTATCTGTTCGAAGATTACCAAACGGTAAACCATCAGTTCGATTCCGGTCACCTATCCGGTCGAATATCTATCTGGTCGAATATTTATCTCAACGGTCACCTATCCGTTCGAAGATTACCAAACGATCATCCATCAGTTCGATTCCGGTCACCTATCCGGTCGAATATCTATCTCAACGGTCACCTATCCTTTCGAAGATTACCAAACGATCAACCATCAGTTCGATTCCGGTCACCTATCCGGCCGAGTATCTATCTCAGCGACCACCTATCCGTTCGAAGATTACCAAACGATCAACCATCAGTTCGATTCCAGTCACCTATCCGGTCGAATATCTATCTGTTAAGAAAACTGCAGCGGAGTCGGTTTAAAATTAGAATAAATATATATTTGACATAACCCAGAGGCGCATATTTCATAGAGAGACAATGGTTACTTAGATTAAATAAATGTACAGTACAATTCTGTACAGTGTGTAATAGTTGTTTATTCTCAACACCTTCCCTGAAGAACTATTCATTTATTTTATAAATAAAGTATTAAAGAGTTTTTTTTTTGGTTTAAATAATCATGTTATGTAAGTATATGGAATTCATTACGAATATTTATATTATATTATTTTAAACCAAAACCTTCTGCCAGGGACATTTGTTTGGCAGCAGGCAGCCTTTTGTGAGGATATCTGCCAACATCTGATTTGTTGAAATATATTGCAGTTTGATTTGTGAGTCTTCTAACTTTTGACGAATAAATTTTGCCTTGATGTCGACATGCTTTGTTCTTGGCGAATAGGAGTTATTGGAAACAATGTGAATTGCACTTTTACTATCGCAGTGAAGTACCATTGTTCTTGGAGCATTTGGAAATAGCTCACCTTCCAAGCGTTTAAGCCAGACAGATTCTTGGATGGCAGCAACAACGGACATTACCTCAGCTTCCGTTGAGGAAAGCGCGACTGTTCTTTGACGTTTTGTAGCCCATGATATGGCACCTGATTGAAATGCAAACATATAGCCAGTTGTCGAACGTCTGGCATCCACATCGCCAGCCCAGTCTGCATCACAATATCCGGCCAGATCACATGCCTCCTTCTGATAGACAATACCCTTGTCAATCGTGCCCTTTAGGTATCTCATCACACGTTTTACAGCTATCCAGTGCGCCTTCCCTGGATTCGTACCAAATCTACTAAGTAGATTTACGGCGTACGAGATGTCGGGGCGTGAAATTTCAGCAGCAAAAAGCAAACAGCCTATTGCCTGCATATATGGTACATTTTTCATTTCCTGTTTTCCAGTTTCGTCCTTGGGACACATATCTAAAGACAACTTTTGATTCAGGTCTATCGGTGTGGAGATAGGATTGCACTCATCCATTTTAAAGCGTCTCAGAATATCTGAAATGTATTGAGATTGATCAATTTTTAAAGACGACTTACTTCGCTTGATTCGTATGCCTAAAACTGATGAGGCTTCTCCCATGTCTTCCATTTTGAAGTTTTTGGATAACTTATCTTTCAGAAGATTCACCAGATCAAGTGAGTTCGAAAATATTAGAACGTCGTCAACATAAATGGCAACGTATAACACCTGCTTCCCAGAATTATGAAAATATATGCACTGATCGACATCGCTACGCCTTAAACCAATTTTAATTAAAACTTGGTTCAATTTCTCGTTCCATACTCTGCTGGATTGTTTAAGTCCGTAAAGGGACTTACGCAGCTTGCATACGCGATCAGAACCATCTTCAAAATAGCTTGGCTGAGTCATATAAATGTCTTCTTTCAACTCACCGTTTAAAAAAGCCGTCACAGCATCCATCTGATGCACAAGAAGATCATGTCTAGCCGCCAGTGCCAATAAAAAACGGATCGATGTGTATCTCACAACAGGTGCAAAAGTTTCCGTATAGTCGATCCCTTCCTGCTGACAAAAACCTTTCACGACCAACCTAGCCTTTCGTCGACTGGGTTTACCTCCAGCATCAAATTTTGTTTTGAAGACCCATTTAGAACTAATAGCCTTTTTACCAGCCGGCAGCTCAGTTAAAGTCCAGGTTTCATTTGAAAGTAATGAGTCAAACTCTTCTTGCATTGCGTTTCTCCACAAATCGGCATCAGAATAGGAAAGGGCTTCTTCAGGACTTCCAGGACCAATCAGATTTTGATCTGTTGCCACAAAATTGTAGTTCGGCCTTGGCAGGGTCATAATTCGCTCAGAACGCCGTATTACTTTATCATCTTTTAAAGCAATGTCATCTCCAACAGGAACAAACGTTTCGTCATCAGGACCATCACAGTCTGAATAATCGCTCATAGTGGTTTCCTGATTGGATGTAACTTCATCTGATTCAGCATTCAAACTAGCCGCTGGCAATTCCAGCAACACTTCTTTCCTTGAATTGACAATGGTGTTCTCTTCATCGTACGAGATGTCAACTAAGGGCAAAACAATGGGGTTAATATTGTTGCTGTCATTGGTAGTTACCTTGCTGTCTGACTCCGTGAATATAACATCACGACTCGTTACTATTTTCTTTGTTAGAGGATTGAACAATCGATATGCTTTCGAATCTGCACTGTACCCAAGTAGGATACATTCTACTGATTTGGCTTCTAATTTTGTCCGCTTTTCTTTTGGAACATGTGCCATGGCTTTGCAACCAAAGACACGGAGGTGTCCCAAATCTGGCTTTCTCCCTGACCAAGTCTCTTCTGGTGAACAATTGTTGCTTCTACAAGGTACTTGATTTATCAAAAAGGCTGCAGTATTAGCCGCTTCTGCCCAGAACTTGTTATCCAAACCGGAATCCAACAGCATACAACGTACTCTTTCAATTATAGTGCGGTTGATACGTTCCGCAACGCCATTCTGTTCGGGCGTGTAGACAACGGTTTTTTGATGTGAAATACCATGCTTTACTAAAAAATTTTTAAAAGCATTTACAGTATACTCAGTGCCGTTGTCGGTGCGAAGCACTTTGATTTTATTTGAACACTGATTTTCAACAAGTTGCTTGAACCTTACAAATTCGCCAAAGACATCAGATTTGTGCTTAATGGGCACCACAAATACTTTGCGACTAAAGTCGTCGACGAACGTGACCAAAAATCTTGCTCCAGAAAATGATTTGACTTTCAGTGGGCCAATGACATCAGAGTGGACTAAGTCAAGAACACTTTTTGCACGAGTTCCAGTGTCTTTGAAAGGTGCACGTGTTTGTTTACCTTTAATGCAAACAATACATTTTTCATCATTCCTCTCAGAAAATTTGACACCCGATGAAGAATTCATTACTTTGATTAGGTTATTAGCACAGATATGACCTAACCTACGATGCCATAAATTATATGCATTCGCAACTGACAATGCTTTTTCATACTGTGCGGGCATTTTCATGGTTTCACAATTTAGGCGATATAAATCATTTATAGCAGTTGCTGTTGCAATTAAATTGTCTTCATCGTCGTAGATTTTACAAATATCATGCTCAAAAAGCACTTTGTTGCCATTTTTTGTCATCTGGCGAACTGAAAGGAGGTTAGCACATAGTTCAGGCATGCACTCTACATTTTTTAACACTGCATTAAACTTTGTATCTTTCAGGGCTAGTTTCACGCCACCAGAACACTTCACAGATATTTTGTGATTATTAGCTACGATGACTTCTTTGTTTGCGACTGACTGTTTTTTATTGAACAATATATTTTCCTCATTTGTCATGTGAGTAGTAGCTCCCGAATCAACAAACCAGTCTGAAGAACTTTTGTTGTTGACAAAGAGAGATGCAAACAACACTTTATCTCTCTTATTCTTGTCGTTGCTAATGTTCGATTTCTTGTTTTTATTTGGACATGATTTACTAAAATGACCCACCTGCTTACATGTGTGACAACGGTATTTGGATGGATTTACTTTCTTTTTTGTGTAAAGTGCGCTTTCATCACTTTTATTATCAAACTTCACGTCCTGGAGTAGCAAGTTCTTCACAACGTCTACAGTTAGCTTCTTTTTGGAATTTTCGACTGCTAAAACGAGCGCTCGAAAGTCATCAGGAAGGCCTGCCAGCATCAGAGATGCTATTATTTCGTCATCTATATTCAAGCCGGCATTTTGGACTTTGAGTGACGTCAAAATCATGGTGTTGATGTAATCCTGCATCGATTCGCAGTCGGATAACTTGAGTTGAACCAGTTGCTTAAGCAATTCAACTTTTCGCGTTAGCCCACTGTCGTCATACGCTGAAACCAAAGCATCCCAAGCTTCCTTTGCCGATGTACATGTTGCGATATGTGCGAAGTTATTCGGCTCAACCATTAAGGTTATTTCAGCCAATGCACGCTCATTCAATTCCACTTCTTTGTCTTTTGGATCTGCCGACAATCCTGTTTCGATTATCTTCCAGCAACTCCTAATAACAAGGTATGACTTCGCATGTCGTTTCCAAATGTCGAAATTCTCGCGTCCACGTAGTTTCTCAAATGGAAACGAAATCGATGGCGAAGCCATTTCTAACCTCTCAGTATATTAACCAACAAAAAAAACAATGGAATCGCGTACAACTATTTACAAAGGATAAATCCGTTTGAAAGAAAAACGTTTAAACTTTCTAGTTGCACATTTATTTTAATAAAATGCTGATTGAATCTAATTTAATTCGCGACATTAAAGGCCCATAACCTGTTAAGAAAACTGCAGCGGAGTCGGTTTAAAATTAGAATAAATATATATTTGACATAACCCAGAGGCGCATATTTCATAGAGAGACAATGGTTACTTAGATTAAATAAATGTACAGTACAATTCTGTACAGTGTGTAATAGTTGTTTATTCTCAACACTATCTCAACGGTCACTTATCTGTTCGAAGATTACCAAACGATCAACCATCAGTTCGATTCCGGTCACCTATCCGGTCGAATACCTCAACGGTCACCTATCCGTTCGAAGATTAGCAAACGGTAAACCATCAGTTCGATTCGGTCACCTATCCGGTCGAATATTTATCTCAACGGTCACCTATGCGTTCGAAGATTACCAAACGGTGAACATTCAGTTCGATTCCGGTCACCTATCCGGTCGAATATCTATCTCAACGGTCACCTATCCGTTCGAAGATTACCAAACGATCAACCATCAGTTCGATTCCGGTCACCTATCCGGTCGAATATCTATCTCAACGGTCACCTATCCGTTCGAAGATTACCAAATGGTAAACCATCAGTTCGATTCCGGTCACCTATCCGGTCGAATATATATTTCAACGGTCACCTATCCGTTCGAAGACTACCAAACAATCAACCATCAGTTCGATTCCGGTCACCTATCCGGTCGAATATCTATCTCAACTTTCACCTATCCGTTCGAAGATTACCAAACGATCAACCATCAGTTCGAGTCCGTACACCTATCCGGTCGAATATATATCTCAACAGTCCGTTCGAAGATTACCAAACGGTAAACCGTCAGTTTGATCCGGGTCACCTATCCGGTCTAGTATCTCAACGGTCACCTATCCGCTCGAAGATTAGCAAACGGTAAACCATCAGTTCGATTCCGGTCACCTATCCGGTCGAATATCTATCTCAACAGTCACCTATCCGTTCGAAGATTACCAAACGGTAAACCGTCAGTTTGATCCGGGTCACCTATCCGGTCTAGTATCTCAACGGTCACCTATCCGTTCGAAGATTACCAAACGGTAAACCTTCAGTTCGGTTCCGGTCACCTATCCGGTCGAATATCTATCTCTACGTTCACCTATCCGTTCGAAGATTACCAAACGATAATCATCAGTTCGATTCCGGTCACCTATCAGGTCGAATATCTATCTCAACGGTCACCTATCCGTTCGAAGATTACTAAATGGTCAACCATCAGTCCGATTCCGGTCACCTATCCGGTCAAATATCTCAACGGTCACCTATCCGTTCAAAGATTAGCAAACGGTAAACCATCAGTTCGATTCCGGCCACCTATCCGGTCGAATATCTATCTCACCCGTCACCTATGCGTTCGAAGATTACCAAACGGTAAACCATCAGTTCGATTCCGGTCAACTATCCGGTCGAATATCTATCTCAACGGTCACCCATCCGTTCGAAGATTACCAAACGATCAACCATCAGTTCGATTCCGGTCACCTATCCGGTCGAACATCTATCTCAACGGTCACCCATCCATTCGAAGATTACCAAACGATCAACCATCAGTTCGATTCCGGTCACCTATCCGGCCGAGTATCTATCTCAGCGATCACCTAGCCGTTCGAAGATTACCAAACGATCAACCATCAGTTCGATTCCAGTCACCTATCCGGTCGAATATCTATCTCAACGGTCACTTATCTGTTCGAAGATTACCAAACGATCAACCATCAGTTCGATTCCGGTCACATATCCGGTCGAATATCTCAACGGTCACCTATCCGTTCGAAGATTAGCAAACGGTAAACCATCAGTTCGATTCGGGTCACCTATCCGGTCGAAAATCTCAACGATCACCTATCCGTTCGAAGATTAGCAAACGGTAAACCATCTGTTCGATTCCGGCCACCTATCCGGTCGAATATCTATCTCAACGGTCACCTATCCGTTCGAAGATTACCAAATGGTAAACCATCAGTTCGATCCCGGTCAACTATCCGGTCGAATATCTATCTCAACGGTCACCCATCCGTTCGAAGATTACCAAACGGTAAACCATCAGTTCGATTCCGGTCACCTATCCGGTCGAACATTTATCTCAACGGTCACCTATGCGTTCGAAGATTACCAAACGGTGAACATTCAGTTCGATTCCGGTCAACTAACCGGTCGAATATCTATCTCAACGGTTACCTATGCCTTCGAAGGTTACCAAACGGTAAACCATCAGTTCGATTCCGGTCAACTATCCGGTCGAATATCTATCTCAACGGTCACCCATCCGTTCGAAGATTACCAAACGATCAACCATCAGTTCGATTCCGGTCACCTATCCGGTCGAACATCTATCTCAACGGTCACCCATCCATTCGAAGATTACCAAACGATCAACCATCAGTTCGATTCCGGTCACCTATCCGGCCGAGTATCTATCTCAGCGATCACCTAGCCGTTCGAAGATTACCAAACGATCAACCATCAGTTCGATTCCAGTCACCTATCCGGTCGAATATCTATCTCAACGGTCACTTATCTGTTCGAAGATTACCAAACGATCAACCATCACTTCGATTCCGGTCACCTATCCGGTCGAATATCTTTCTCAACGGTCACCTATCCGTTCGAAGATTACCAAACGGTAAACCATCAGTTCGATTCAGGCCACCTATCCGGTCGAATATCTATCTCAACGGTCACCTATGCCTTCGAAGGTTACCAAACGGTAAACCATCAGTTCGATACCGGTCACCCATCCGGTCGAATATCTATCTCAACGGTCACCCATCCGTTCGAAGATTACCAAACGATCAACAATCAGTTCGATTCCGGTCACCTATCCGGTCGAATATCTATCTCAACGGTCACCTATCCGTTCGAAGATTACCAAATGGTAAACCATCAGTTCGATTCCGGTCACCTATCCGGTCGAATATATATTTCAACGGTCACCTATCCGTTCGAAGACTACCAAACAATCAACCATCAGTTCGATTCCGGTCACCTATCCGGTCGAATATCTATCTCAACGGTCACCTATCCGTTCGAAGATTACCAAACGGTCGACCATCAGTTCGAGTCCGGTCACCTATCCGGTCGAATATATATCTCAACGGTCACCTATCCGTTCGAAGATTACCAAACGGTAAGCCATCAGTTCCATTCCGGTCACCTATCCGGTCGAATATCTATCTCAACAGTCACCTATCCGTTCGAAGATTACCAAACGGTAAACCATCAGTTTGATCCGGGTCACCTATCCGGTCTAGTATCTCAACGGTCACCTATCCGTTCGAAGATTAGGAAACGGTAAGCCATCAGTTCGATTCCGTTCACCTATCCGGTCGAATATCTATCTCAACGGTCACCTATCCGTTCGCAGATTACCAAATGGTAAACCATCAGCTCGATCCCGGTCACCTATCTGGTCGAATATTTATCTCAACGGTCACCTATCCGTTCGAAGATTCCCAAACGATCAACCATCAGTTCGATTCCGATCACCTATCCGGTCGAATATCTATCTCAGCGGTCACTTATCCGTTCGAAGATTACCAAACGGTAAACCATCAGTTCGATTCCGGTCACTTATCCGGTCGAATATCTATCTCAACGGTCACCTATCCGTTCGAAGATTACCAAATGGTAAGCCATCAGTTCGATTCCAGTCACCTATCCGGTCGAATATTTATCTCAACGGTCACCTATGCGTTCGAAGATTACCAAACGGTGAACATTCAGTTCGATTCCGGTCACCTATCCGGTCGAATATCTATCTCAACGGTCACCTATCCGTTCGAAGATTACCAAACTATCAACCACCAGTTCGATTCCGGTCACCTATCCGGTCGAATATCTATCTCAACGGTCACCTATCCGTTCGAAGATTACCAAATGGTAAGCCATCAGTTCGATTCCGGTCACCTATCCGGTCGAATATATATCTCAACGGTCACCTATCCGTTCGAAGACTACCAAACAATCAACCATCAGTTCGATTCCGGTCACCTATCCGGTCGAATATCTATCTCAACGGTCACCTATCCGTTCGAAGATTACCAAACGGTAAACCTTCAGTTCAGTTCCGGTCACCTATCCGGTCGAATATCTATCTCTACGGTCACCTATCCGTTCGAAGATTACCAAACGATAATCATCAGTTCGATTCCGGTCACCTATCCGGTCGAATATCCATCTCAACGGTCACCTATCCGTTCGAAGATTACTAAACGTGCAACCATCAGTCCGATTCCGGTCACCTATCCGGTCGAATATCTATCTCAACGGTCACCTATCCGTTCGAAGATTACCAAATGGTAAACCATCAGTTCGATCCCGGTCACCTAACTGGTCGAATATTTATCTCAACGGTCACCTATCCGTTCGAAGATTACCAAACGGGAAACCATCAGTTCGATTCCGGTCACCTATCCGGTCGAATATCTATCTCAACGGTCACCTATCCGTTCGAAGATTACCAAACGGTAAACCTTCAGTTCAGTTCCGGTCACCTATCCGGTCGAATATCTATCTCTACGGTCACCTATCCGTTCGAAGATTACCAAACGATAATCATCAGTTCGATTCCGGTCACCTATCCGGTCGAATATCCATCTCAACGGTCACCTATCCGTTCGAATATTACTAAACGTGCAACCATCAGTCCGATTCCGGTCACCTATACGGTCAAATATCTCAACGGTCATCTATCCGTTCGAAGATTAGCAAACGTTAAACCATCAGTTCGATCCCGGTCACCTAACTGGTCGAATATTTATCTCAACGGTCACCTATCCGTTCGAAGATTACCAAACGGGAAACCATCAGTTCGATTCCGGTCACCTATCCGGTCGAATATCCATCTCAACGGTCACCTATCCGTTCGAATATTACTAAACGTGCAACCATCAGTCCGATTCCGGTCACCTATCCGGTCGAATATCTCAACGGTCACCTATCCGTTCGAAGATTAGCAAACGGTAAACCATCAGTTCGATTCGGGTCACCTATCCGGTCGAATATTTATCTCAAGATACCAAACCAACGGTACCACCAAACGGTACCAAACGGTAAACCTTCAGTTCGGTTCCGGTCACCTATCCGGTCGAATATCTATCTCTACGGTCACCCATCCGTTCGAAGATTACCAAACGATCAACCATCAGTTCGATTCCGGTCACCTATCCGGTCGAATATCTATCTCAACGGTCACCTATCTGTTCGAAGATTACCAAACGGTAAACCATCAGTTCGATTCGGGTCACCTATCCGGTCGAATATCTCAACGGTCACCTATCTGTTCGAAGATTAGCAAACGGTAAACCATCAGTTCGATTCCGGTCACCTATCCGGTCGAATATCTATCTCAACGGTCACCTATCCGTTCGAAGATTACCAAATGGTAAGCCATCAGTTCGATTCCGGTCACCTATCCGGTCGAATATTTATCTCAACGGTCACCTATGCGTTCGAAGATAACCAAACGGTGATCATTCAGTTCGATTCCGGTCACCTATCCGGTCGAATATCTATCTCAACGGTCACCTATCCGTTCGAAGATTACCAAACGATCAACCATCAGCTCGATTCCGGTCACCTATCCGGACGAATATCTATCTCAACGGTCACCTATCCGTTCGAAGATTACAAAATGGTAAACCATCAGTTCGATTCCGGTCACCTATCCGGTCGAATATATATCTCAACGGTCACCTATCCGTTCGAAGACTACCAAACAATCAACCATCAGTTCGATTCCGGTCACCTATCCGGTCGAATATCTATCAGTTCGAGTGCGGTCACCTATCCGGTCGAATATATATCTCAACGGTCACCTATCCGTTCGAAGATTACCAAACTGTAAACCATCAGTTCGATTCCGGTCACCTATCTGGTCGAATATTTATCTCAACGGTCACCTATCCGTTCGAAGATTACCAAACGATCATCCATCAGTTCGATTCCGGTTACCTATCCGGTCGAATATCTATCTCAACGGTCACCTATCCTTTCGAAGATTACCAAACGGTAAACCTTCAGTTCGGTTTCGGTCACCTATCCGGTCGAATATCTATCTCTACGGTCACCTATCCGTTCGAAGATTGCCAAACGATAATCATCAGTTCGATTCCGGTCACCTATCCGGTCGAATATCTATCTCAACGGTCACCTATCCGTTCGAAGATTACTAAACGTGCAACCATCAGTCCGATTCCGGTCTCCTATCCGGTCAAATATCTCAACGGTCACCTATCCGTTCGAAGATTAGCAAATGGTAAACCATCAGTTCGATTCCGGTCACCTATCCGGTCGAATATATATTTCAACGGTCACCTATCCGTTCGAAGACTACCAAACAATCAACCATCAGTTCGATTCCGGTCACCTATCCGGTCGAATACCTATCTCAACGGTCACCTATCCGTTCGAAGATTACCAAACGATCAACCATCAGTTCGAGTCCGGTCACCTATCCGGTCGAATATATATCTCAACGGTCACCTATCTGTTCGAAGATTACCAAACGGTAAACCATCAGTTCGATTCCGGTCACCTATCCGGTCGAATATCGATCTCAACAGTCACCTATCCGTTCGAAGATTACCAAACGGTCAACCATCAGTTCGAGTCCGGTCACCTATCCGGTCGATTATATATCTCAACGGTCACCTATCTGTTGGAAGATTACCAAACGGTAAACCATCAGTTCGATTCCGGTCACCTATGCGGTCGAATATCTATCTGGTCCAATATTTATCTCAACGGTCACCTATCCGTTCGAAGATTACCAAACGATCATCCATCAGTTCGATTCCGGTCACCTATCCGGTCGAATATCTATCTCAACGGTCACCTATCCTTTCGAAGATTACCAAACGATCAACCATCAGTTCGATTCCGGTCACCTATCCGGCCGAGTATCTATCTCAGCGACCACCTATCCGTTCGAAGATTACCAAACGATCAACCATCAGTTCGATTCCAGTCACCTATCCGGTCGAATATCTATCTCAACGGTCACTTATCTGTTCGAAGATTACCAAACGATCAACCATCAGTTCGATTCCGGTCACCTATCCGGTCGAATATCTCAACGGTCACCTATCCGTTCGAAGATTAGCAAACGGTAAACCATCAGTTCGATTCGGGTCACCTATCCGGTCGAATATTTATCTCAACGGTCACCTATGCGTTCGAAGATTACCAAACGGTGAACATTCAGTTCGATTCCGGTCACCTATCCGGTCGAATATCTATCTCAACGATCACCTATCCGTTCGAAGATTACCAAACGATCAACCATCAGTTCGATCCCGGTCACCTATCCGGTCGAATATCTATCTCAACGGTCACCTATCCGTTCGAAGATTACCAAATGGTAAACCATCAGTTCGATTCCGGTCACCTATCCGGTCGAATATATATTTCAACGGTCACCTATCCGTTCGAAGCCTACCAAACAATCAACCATCAGTTCGATTCCGGTCACCTATCCGGTCGAATATCTATCTCAACTTTCACCTATCCGTTCGAAGATTACCAAACGATCAACCATCAGTTCGAGTCCGTACACCTATCCGGTCGAATATATATCTCAACAGTCACCTATCCGTTCGAAGATTACCAAACGGTAAACCGTCAGTTTGATCCGGGTCACCTATCCGGTCTAGTATCTCAACGGTCACCTATCCGTTCGAAGATTAGCAAACGGTAAACCATCAGTTCGATTCCGGTCACCTATCCGGTCGAATATCTATCTCAGCTGTCACCTATCCGTTCGAAGATTACCAAACGGTAAACCGTCAGTTTGATCCGGGTCACCTATCCGGTCTAGTATCTCAACGGTCACCTATCCGTTCGAAGATTACCAAACGGTAAACCTTCAGTTCGGTTCCGGTCACCTATCCGGTCGAATATCTATCTCTACGGTCACCTATCCGTTCGAAGATTACCAAACGATAATCATCAGTTCGATTCCGGTCACCTATCAGGTCGAATATCTATCTCAACGGTCACCTATCCGTTCGAAGATTACTAAATGGTCAACCATCAGTCCGATTCCGGTCACCTATCCGGTCAAAGATCTCAACGGTCACCTATCCGTTCAAAGATTAGCAAACGGTAAACCATCAGTTCGATTCCGGCCACCTATCCGGTTGAATATCTATCTCACCCGTCACCTATGCGTTCGAAGATTACCAAACGGTAAGCCATCAGTTCGATTCCGGTCAACTATCCGGTCGAATATCTATCTCAACGGTCACCCATCCGTTCGAAGATTACCAAACGATCAACCATCAGTTCGATTCCGGTCAGCTATCCGGTCGAACATCTATCTCAACGGTCACCCATCCATTCGAAGATTACCAAACGATCAACCATCGGTTCGATTCCGGTCACCTTTCCGGCCGAGTATCTATCTCAGCGATCACCTAGCCGTTCGAAGATTACCAAACGATCAACCATCAGTTCGATTCCAGTCACCTATCCGGTCGAATATCTATCTCAACGGTCACTTATCTGTTCGAAGATTACCAAACGATCAACCATCAGTTCGATTCCGGTCACATATCCGGTCGAATATCTCAACGGTCACCTATCCGTTCGAAGATTAGCAAACGGTAAACCATCAGTTCGATTCGGGTCACCTATCCGGTCGAATATCTCAACGATCACCTATCCGTTCGAAGATTAGCAAACGGTAAACCATCTGTTCGATTCCGGCCACCTATCCGGTCGAATATCTATCTCAACGGTCACCTATCCGTTCGAAGATTACCAAATGGTAAACCATCAGTTCGATCCCGGTCAACTATCCGGTCGAATATCTATCTCAACGGTCACCCATCCGTTCGAAGATTACCAAACGGTAAACCATCAGTTCGATTCCGGTCACCTATCCGGTCGAACATTTATCTCAACGGTCACCTATGCGTTCGAAGATTACCAAACGGTGAACATTCAGTTCGATTCCGGTCAACTATCCGGTCGAATATCTATCTCAACGGTTACCTATCCGTTCGAAGATTACCAAACGATCAACCATCACTTCGATTCCGGTCACCTATCCGGTCGAATATCTTTCTCAACGGTCACCTATCCGTTCGAAGATTACCAAACGGTCAACCATCAGTTCGAGTCCGGTCACCTATCCGGTCGAATATATATCTCAACGGTCACCTATCAGTTCGAAGATTACCAAACGGTAAACCATCAGTTCGATTCCGGTCACCTATCCGGTCGAATATCTTTCTCAACGGTCACCTATCCGTTCGAAGATTACCAAACGGTCAACCATCAGTTCGAGTCCGGTCACCTATCCGGTCGAATATATATCTCAACGGTCACCTATCCGTTCGAAGATTACCAAACGGTCAACCATCAGTTCGAGTCCGGTCACCTATCCGGTCGAATATATATCTCAACGGTCACCTATGCCTTCGAAGTTTACCAAACGGTAAACCATCAGTTCGATACCGGTCACCTATCCGGTCGAATATATATCTCAACGGTCACCTATCCGTTCGAAGATTACCAAACGGTCAACCATCAGTTCGAGTCCGGTCACCTATCCGGTCGAATATATATCTCAACGGTCACCTATGCCTTCGAAGGTTACCAAACGGTAAACCATCAGTTCGATACCGGTCACCCATCCGGTCGAAAATATCTACCTCAACGGTCACCCATCCGTTCGAAGATTACCAAACGATCAACCATCAGTTCGATTCCGGTCACCTATCCGGTCGAATATCTATCTCAACGGTCACCTATCCGTTCGAAGATTACCAAATGGTAAACCATCAGTTCGATTCCGGTCACCTATCCGGTCGAATATATATTTCAACGGTCACCTATCCGTTCGAAGACTACCAAACAATCAACCATCAGTTCGATTCCGGTCACCTATCCGGTCGAATATCTATCTCAACGGTCACCTATCCGTTCGAAGATTACCAAACGGTCAACCATCAGTTCGAGTCCGGTCACCTATCCGGTCGAATATATATCTCAACGGTCACCTATCCGTTCGAAGATTACCAAACGGTAAACCATCAGTTCGATTCCGGTCACCTATCCGGTCGAATATCTATCTCAACAGTCACCTATCCGTTCGAAGATTACCAAACGGTAAGCCATCAGTTTGATCCGGGTCACCTATCCGGTCTAGTATCTCAACGGTCACCTATCCGTTCGAAGATTAGGAAACGGTAAACCATCAGTTCGATTCCGTTCACCTATCCGGTCGAATATCTATCTCAACGGTCACCTATCCGTTCGCAGATTACCAAATGGTAAACCATCAGCTCGACCCCGGTCACCTATCTGGTCGAATATTTATCTCAACGGTCACCTATCCGTTCGAAGATTCCCAAACGATCAACCATCAGTTCGATTCCGATCACCTATCCGGTCGAATATCTATCTCAGCGGTCACTTATCCGTTCGAAGATTACCAAACGGTAAACCTTCAGTTCGGTTCCGGTCACTTATCCGGTCGAATATCTATCTCTACGGTCACCTATCCATTCGAAGATTACCAAACGATAATCATCAGTTCGATTTCGGTCACCTATCTGGTCGAATATTTATCTCAACGGTCACCTATCCGTTCGAAGATTCCCAAACGATCAACCATCAGTTCGATTCCGATCACCTATCCGGTCGAATATCTATCTCAGCGGTCACTTATCCGTTCGAAGATTCCCAAACGATAAACCATCAGTTCGATTCCAATCACTTATCCGGTCGAATATCTATCTCTACGGTCACCTATCCATTCGAAGATTACCAAACGATAATCATCAGTTCGATTTCGGTCACCTGTCCGGTCGAATATCTATCTCAACGGTCACCTATCCGTTCGAAGATTACTAAACGGTCAACCATCAGTCCGATTCCGGTCACCTATCCGGTCAAATATCTCAACGGTCACCTATCCGTTCGAAGATCAGCAAACGGTAAACCATCAGTTCGATTCCGGCCACCTATCCGGTCGAATATCTATCTCACCCGTCACCTATGCGTTCGAAGATTACCAAACGGTAAACCATCAGTTCGATTCCGGTCAACTATCCGGTCGAATATCTATCTCAACGGTCACCCATCCGTTCGAAGATTACCAAACGATCAACCATCAGTTCGATTCCGGTCACCTATCCGGTCGAACATCTATCTCAACGGTCACCCATCCATTCGAAGATTACCAAACGATCAACCATCAGTTCGATTCCGGTCACCTATCCGGTCGAATATCTATCTCAACGGTCACCTATCCTTTCGAAGATTACCAAACGATCAACCATCAGTTCGATTCCGGTCACCTATCCGGCCGAGTATCTATCTCAGCGATCACCTATCCGTTCGAAGATTACCAAACGATCAACCATCAGTTCGATTCCAGTCACCTATCCGGTCGAATATCTATCTCAACGGTCACTTATCTGTTCGAAGATTACCAAACGATCAACCATCAGTTCGATTCCAGTCACCTATCCGGTCGAATATCTATCTCAACGGTCACTTATCTGTTCGAAGATTACCAAACGATCAACCATCAGTTCGATTCCGGTCACCTATCCGGTCGAATATCTCAACGGTCACCTATCAGTTCGAAGATTACCAAACGGTAAACCATCAGTTCGATTCCGGTCACCTATCCGGTCGAATATCTTTCTCAACGGTCACCTATCCGTTCGAAGATTACCAAACGGTCAACCATCAGTTCGAGTCCGGTCACCTATCCGGTCGAATATATATCTCAACGGTCACCTATCCGTTCGAAGATTACCAAACGGTCAACCATCAGTTCGAGTCCGGTCACCTATCCGGTCGAATATATATCTCAACGGTCACCTATGCCTTCGAAGGTTACCAAACGGTAAACCATCAGTTCGATACCGGTCACCTATCCGGTCGAATATATATCTCAACGGTCACCTATCCGTTCGAAGATTACCAAACGGTCAACCATCAGTTCGAGTCCGGTCACCTATCCGGTCGAATATATATCTCAACGGTCACCTATGCCTTCGAAGGTTACCAAACGGTAAACCATCAGTTCGATTCCGGTCACCTATCCGGTCGAATATCTATCTCAACGGTCACCTATCCGTTCGAAGATTACCAAATGGTAAACCATCAGTTCGATTCCGGTCACCTATCCGGTCGAATATATATTTCAACGGTCACCTATCCGTTCGAAGACTACCAAACAATCAACCATCAGTTCGATTCCGGTCACCTATCCGGTCGAATATCTATCTCAACGGTCACCTATCCGTTCGAAGATTACCAAACGGTCAACCATCAGTTCGAGTCCGGTCACCTATCCGGTCGAATATATATCTCAACGGTCACCTATCCGTTCGAAGATTACCAAACGGTAAACCATCAGTTCGATTCCGGTCACCTATCCGGTCGAATATCTATCTCAACAGTCACCTATCCGTTCGAAGATTACCAAACGGTAAGCCATCAGTTTGATCCGGGTCACCTATCCGGTCTAGTATCTCAACGGTCACCTATCCGTTCGAAGATTAGGAAACGGTAAACCATCAGTTCGATTCCGTTCACCTATCCGGTCGAATATCTATCTCAACGGTCACCTATCCGTTCGCAGATTACCAAATGGTAAACCATCAGCTCGACCCCGGTCACCTATCTGGTCGAATATTTATCTCAACGGTCACCTATCCGTTCGAAGATTCCCAAACGATCAACCATCAGTTCGATTCCGACCACCTATCCGGTCGAATATCTATCTCAGCGGTCACTTATCCGTTCGAAGATTACCAAACGGTAAACCTTCAGTTCGGTTCCGGTCACTTATCCGGTCGAATATCTATCTCTACGGTCACCTATCCATTCGAAGATTACCAAACGATAATCATCAGTTCGATTTCGGTCACCTATCTGGTCGAATATTTATCTCAACGGTCACCTATCCGTTCGAAGATTCCCAAACGATCAACCATCAGTTCGATTCCGATCACCTATCCGGTCGAATATCTATCTCAGCGGTCACTTATCCGTTCGAAGATTCCCAAACGATAAACCATCAGTTCGATTCCAATCACTTATCCGGTCGAATATCTATCTCTACGGTCACCTATCCATTCGAAGATTACCAAACGATAATCATCAGTTCGATTTCGGTCACCTATCCGGTCGAATATCTATCTCAACGGTCACCTATCCGTTCGAAGATTACTAAACGGTCAACCATCAGTCCGATTCCGGTCACCTATCCGGTCGAACATCTCAACGGTC
Organism: Eumerus sabulonum; assembly: GCA_951905685.1. NCBI lineage: Eukaryota > Metazoa > Arthropoda > Insecta > Diptera > Syrphidae > Eumerus > Eumerus sabulonum. Next base: position 100,218,385 of record OX645060.1, read on the forward strand.
ACCTATCCGTTCGAAGATTAGCAAACGGTAAACCATCAGTTCGATTCGGGTCACCTATCCGGTCGAATATTTATCTCAACGGTCACCTATGCGTTCGAAGATTACCAAACGGTGAACATTCAGTTCGATTCCGGTCACCTATCCGGTCGAATATCTATCTCAACGGTCACCTATCCGTTCGAAGATTACCAAACGATCAACCATCAGTTCGATTCCGGTCACCTATCCGGTCGAATATCTATCTCAACGGTCACCTATCCGTTCGAAGATTACCAAATGGTAAACCATCAGTTCGATTCCGGTCACCTATCCGGTCGAATATATATCTCAACAGTCACCTATCCGTTCGAAGATTACCAAACGGTAAACCGTCAGTTTGATCCGGGTCACCTATCCGGTCTAGTATCTCAACGGTCACCTATCCGTTCGAAGATTAGCAAACGGTAAACTATCAGTTCGATTCCGGTCACCTATCCGGTCGAATATCTATCTCAACAGTCACCTATCCGTTCGAAGATTACCAAACGGTAAACCGTCAGTTTGATCCGGGTCACCTATCCGGTCTAGTATCTCAACGGCCACCTATCCGTTCGAAGATTACCAAACGGTAAACCTTCAGTTCGGTTCCGGTCACCTATCCGGTCGAATATCTATCTCTACGGTCTCCTATCCGTTCGAAGATTACCAAACGATAATCATCAGTTCGATTCCGGTCACCTATCAGGTCGAATATCTATCTCAACGGTCACCTATCCGTTCGAAGATTACTAAATGGTCAACCATCAGTCCGATTCCGGTCACCTATCCGGTCAAATATCTCAACGGTCACCTATCCGTTCGAAGATTAGCAAACGGTAAACCATCAGTTCGATTACGGCCACCTATCCGGTCGAATATCTATCTCACCCGTCACCTATGCGTTCGAAGATTACCAAACGGTAAACCATCAGTTCGATTCCGGTCAACTATCCGGTCGAATATCTATCTCAACGGTCACCCATCCGTTCGAAGATCACCAAACGATCAACCATCAGTTCGATTCCGGTCACCTATCCGGTCGAACATCTATCTCAACGGTCACCCATCCATTCGAAGATTACCAAACGATCAACCATCAGTTCGATTCCGGTCACCTATCCGGCCGAATATATATCTCAATGGTCACCTATCTGTTCGAAGATTACCAAACGGTAAACCATCAGTTCGATTCCGGTCACCTATCCGGTCGAATATCTATCTGGTCGAATATTTATCTCAACGGTCACCTATCCGTTCGAAGATTACCAAACGATCATCCATCACTTCGATTCCGGTCACCTATCCGGTCGAATATCTATCTCAACGGTCACCTATCCTTTCGAAGATTACCAAACGATCAACCATCAGTTCGATTCCGGTCACCTATCCGGCCGAGTATCTATCTCAGCGACCACCTATCCGTTCGAAGATTACCAAACGATCAACCATCAGTTCGATTCCAGTCACCTATCCGGTCGAATATCTATCTCAACGGTCACTTATCTGTTCGAAGATTACCAAACGATCAACCATCAGTTCGATTCCGGTCACCTATCCGGTCGAACATCTCAACGGTCACCTATCCGTTCGAAGATTAGCAAACGGTAAACCATCAGTTCGATTCGGGTCACCTATCCGGTCGAATATTTATCTCAACGGTCACCTATGCGTTCGAAGATTACCAAACGGTGAACATTCAGTTCGATTCCGGTCACCTATCCGGTCGAATATCTATCTCAACGGTCACCTATCCGTTCGAAGATTACCAAACGATCAACCATCAGTTCGATTCCGGTCACCTATCCGGTCGAATATCTATCTCAACGGTCACCTATCCGTTCGAAGATTACCAAATGGTAAACCATCAGTTCGATTCCGGTCACCTATCCGGTCGAATATATATCTCAACAGTCACCTATCCGTTCGAAGATTACCAAACGGTAAACCGTCAGTTTGATCCGGGTCACCTATCCGGTCTAGTATCTCAACGGTCACCTATCCGTTCGAAGATTAGCAAACGGTAAACTATCAGTTCGATTCCGGTCACCTATCCGGTCGAATATCTATCTCAACAGTCACCTATCCGTTCGAAGATTACCAAACGGTAAACCGTCAGTTTGATCCGGGTCACCTATCCGGTCTAGTATCTCAACGGCCACCTATCCGTTCGAAGATTACCAAACGGTAAACCTTCAGTTCGGTTCCGGTCACCTATCCGGTCGAATATCTATCTCTACGGTCTCCTATCCGTTCGAAGATTACCAAACGATAATCATCAGTTCGATTCCGGTCACCTATCAGGTCGAATATCTATCTCAACGGTCACCTATCCGTTCGAAGATTACTAAATGGTCAACCATCAGTCCGATTCCGGTCACCTATCCGGTCAAATATCTCAACGGTCACCTATCCGTTCGAAGATTAGCAAACGGTAAACCATCAGTTCGATTACGGCCACCTATCCGGTCGAATATCTATCTCACCCGTCACCTATGCGTTCGAAGATTACCAAACGGTAAACCATCAGTTCGATTCCGGTCAACTATCCGGTCGAATATCTATCTCAACGGTCACCCATCCGTTCGAAGATCACCAAACGATCAACCATCAGTTCGATTCCGGTCACCTATCCGGTCGAACATCTATCTCAACGGTCACCCATCCATTCGAAGATTACCAAACGATCAACCATCAGTTCGATTCCGGTCACCTATCCGGCCGAGTATCTATCTCAGCGATCACCTAGCCGTTCGAAGATTACCAAGCGATCAACCATCAGTTCGATTCCAGTCACCTATCCGGTCGAATATCTATCTCAACGGTCACTTATCTGTTCGAAGATTACCAAACGATCAACCATCAGTTCGATTCCGGTCACCTATCCGGTCGAATATCTCAACGGTCACCTATCCGTTCGAAGATTAGCAAACGGTAAACCATCAGTTCGATTCGGGGCACCTATCCGGTCGAATATCTCAACGATCACCTATCCGTACGAAGATTAGCAAACGGTAAACCATCTGTTCGATTCCAGTCACCTATCCGGTCAAATATCTCAACGGTCACCTATCCGTTCGAAGATTAGCAAACGGTAAACCATCTGTTCGATTCCGGCCACCTATTCGAATATCTATCTCAACGGTCACCTATCCGTTCGAAGATTACCAAATGGTAAACCATCAGTTCGATCCCGGTCAACTATCCGGTCGAATATCTATCTCAACGGTCACCCATCCGTTCGAAGATTACCAAACGGTAAACCATCAGTTCGATTCCGGTCACCTATCCGGTCGAACATTTATCTCAACGGTCACCTATGCGTTCGAAGATTACCAAACGGTGAACATTCAGTTCGATTCCGGTCAACTATCCGGTCGAATATCTATCTCAACGGTTACCTATCCGTTCGAAGATTACCAAACGATCAACCATCACTTCGATTCCGGTCACCTATCCGGTCGAATATCTTTCTCAACGGTCACCAATCCGTCCGAAGATTACCAAACGGTAAACCATCAGTTCGATTCAGGCCACCTATCCGGTCGAATATCTATCTCAACGGTCACCTATGCCTTCGAAGGTTACCAAACGGTAAACCATCAGTTCGATACCGGTCACCCATCCGGTCAAATATCTATCTCAACGGTCACCTATCCGTTCGAAGATTACCAAATGGTAAACCATCAGTTCGATTCCGGTCACCTATCCGGTCGAATATATATTTCAACGGTCACCTATCCGTTCGAAGACTACCAAACAATCAACCATCAGTTCGATTCCGGTCACCTATCCGGTCGAATATCTATCTCAACGGTCACCTATCCGTTCGAAGATTACCAAACGGTCAACCATCAGTTCGAGTCCGGTCACCTATCCGGTCGAATATATATCTCAACGGTCACCTATCCGTTCGAAGATTACCAAACGGTAAACCATCAGTTCGATTCCGGTCATCTATCCGGTCGAATATCTATCTCAACAGTCACCTATCCGTTCGAAGATTACCAAACGGTAAACCATCAGTTTGATCCGGGTCACCTATCCGGTCTAGTATCTCAACGGTCACCTATCCGTTCGAAGATTAGGAAACGGTAAACCATCAGTTCGATTCCGTTCACCTATCCGGTCGAATATCTATCTCAACGGTCACCTATCCGTTCGCAGATTACCAAATGGTAAACCATCAGCTCGATCCCGGTCACCTATCTGGTCGAATATTTATCTCAACGGTCACCTATCCGTTCGAAGATTCCCAAACGATCAACCATCAGTTCGATTCCGATCACCTATCCGGTCGAATATCTATCTCAGCGGTCACTTATCCGTTCGAAGATTACCAAACGGTAAACCTTCAGTTCGGTTCCGGTCACTTATCCGGTCGAATATCTATCTCTACGGTCACCTATCCATTCGAAGATTACCAAACGATAATCATCAGTTCGATTTCGGTCACCTATCTGGTCGAATATTTATCTCAACGGTCACCTATCCGTTCGAAGATTCCCAAACGATCAACCATCAGTTCGATTCCGATCACCTATCCGGTCGAATATCTATCTCAGCGGTCACTTATCCGTTCGAAGATTCCCAAACGATAAACCATCAGTTCGATTCCGATCACTTATCCGGTCGAATATCTATCTCTACGGTCACCTATCCATTCGAAGATTACCAAACGATAATCATCAGTTCGATTTCGGTCACCTATCCGGTCGAATATCTATCTCAACGGTCACCTATCCGTTCGAAGATTACTAAACGGTCAACCATCAGTCCGATTCCGGTCACCTATCCGGTCAAATATCTCAACGGTCACCTATCCGTTCGAAGATCAGCAAACGGTAAACCATCAGTTCGATTCCGGCCACCTATCCGGTCGAATATCTATCTCACCCGTCACCTATGCGTTCGAAGATTACCAAACGGTAAACCATCAGTTCGATTCCGGTCAACTATCCGGTCGAATATCTATCTCAACGGTCACCCATCCGTTCGAAGATTACCAAACGATCAACCATCAGTTCGATTCCGGTCACCTATCCGGTCGAACATCTATCTCAACGGTCACCCATCCATTCGAAGATTACCAAACGATCAACCATCAGTTCGATTCCGGTCACCTATCCGGTCGAATATCTATCTCAACGGTCACCTATCCTTTCGAAGATTACCAAACGATCAACCATCAGTTCGATTCCGGTCACCTATCCGGCCGAGTATCTATCTCAGCGATCACCTATCCGTTCGAAGATTACCAAACGATCAACCATCAGTTCGATTCCAGTCACCTATCCGGTCGAATATCTATCTCAACGGTCACTTATCTGTTCGAAGATTACCAAACGATCAACCATCAGTTCGATTCCGGTCACCTATCCGGTCGAATATCTATCTCAACGGTCACCCATCCGTTCGAAGATTACCAAACGATCAACCATCAGTTCGATTCCGGTCACCTATCCGGTCGAACATCTATCTCAACGGTCACCCATCCATTCGAAGATTACCAAACGATCAACCATCAGTTCGATTCCGGTCACCTATCCGGCCGAGTATCTATCTCAGCGATAACCTATCCGTTCGAAGATTACCAAACGATCAACCATCAGTTCGATTCCAGTCACCTATCCGGTCGAATATCTATCTCAACGGTCACTTATCTGTTCGAAGATTACCAAACGATCAACCATCAGTTCGATTCCGGTCACCTATCCGGTCGAATATCTCAACGGTCACCTATCCGTTCGAAGATTAGCAAACGGTAAACCATCAGTTCGATTCGGGTCACCTATCCGGTCGAATATTTATCTCAACGGTCACCTATGCGTTCGAAGATTACCAAACGGTGAACATTCAGTTCGATTCCGGTCACCTATCCGGTCGAATATCTATCTCAACGGTCACCTATCCGTTCGAAGATTACCAAACGATCAACCATCAGTTCGAGTCCGGTCACCTATCCGGTCGAATATATATCTCAATGGTCACCTATCTGTTCGAAGATTACCAAACGGTAAACCATCAGTTCGATTCCGGTCACCTATCCGGTCGAATATCTATCTGGTCGAATATTTATCTCAACGGTCACCTATCCGTTCGAAGATTACCAAACGATCATCCATCACTTCGATTCCGGTCACCTATCCGGTCGAATATCTATCTCAACGGTCACCTATCCTTTTGAAGATTACCAAACGATCAACCGTCAGTTCGATTCCGGTCACCTATCCGGCCGAGTATCTATCTCAGCGACCACCTATCCGTTCGAAGATTACCAAACGATCAACCATCAGTTCGATTCCAGTCACCTATCCGGTCGAATATCTATCTCAACGGTCACTTATCTGTTCGAAGATTACCAAACGATCAACCATCAGTTCGATTCCGGTCACCTATCCGGTCGAACATCTCAACGGTCACCTATCCGTTCGAAGATTAGCAAACGGTAAACCATCAGTTCGATTCGGGTCACCTATCCGGTCGAATATTTATCTCAACGGTCACCTATGCGTTCGAAGATTACCAAACGGTGAACATTCAGTTCGATTCCGGTCACCTATCCGGTCGAATATCTATCTCAACGGTCACCTATCCGTTCGAAGATTACCAAACGATCAACCATCAGTTCGATTCCGGTCACCTATCCGGTCGAATATCTATCTCAACGGTCACCTATCCGTTCGAAGATTACCAAATGGTAAACCATCAGTTCGATTCCGGTCACCTATCCGGTCGAATATATATCTCAACAGTCACCTATCCGTTCGAAGATTACCAAACGGTAAACCGTCAGTTTGATCCGGGTCACCTATCCGGTCTAGTATCTCAACGGTCACCTATCCGTTCGAAGATTAGCAAACGGTAAACTATCAGTTCGATTCCGGTCACCTATCCGGTCGAATATCTATCTCAACAGTCACCTATCCGTTCGAAGATTACCAAACGGTAAACCGTCAGTTTGATCCGGGTCACCTATCCGGTCTAGTATCTCAACGGCCACCTATCCGTTCGAAGATTACCAAACGGTAAACCTTCAGTTCGGTTCCGGTCACCTATCCGGTCGAATATCTATCTCTACGGTCTCCTATCCGTTCGAAGATTACCAAACGATAATCATCAGTTCGATTCCGGTCACCTATTAGGTCGAATATCTATCTCAACGGTCACCTATCCGTTCGAAGATTACTAAATGGTCAACCATCAGTCCGATTCCGGTCACCTATCCGGTCAAATATCTCAACGGTCACCTATCCGTTCGAAGATTAGCAAACGGTAAACCATCAGTTCGATTACGGCCACCTATCCGGTCGAATATCTATCTCACCCGTCACCTATGCGTTCGAAGATTACCAAACGGTAAACCATCAGTTCGATTCCGGTCAACTATCCGGTCGAATATCTATCTCAACGGTCACCCATCCGTTCGAAGATCACCAAACGATCAACCATCAGTTCGATTCCGGTCACCTATCCGGTCGAACATCTATCTCAACGGTCACCCATCCATTCGAAGATTACCAAACGATCAACCATCAGTTCGATTCCGGTCACCTATCCGGCCGAGTATCTATCTCAGCGATCACCTAGCCGTTCGAAGATTACCAAGCGATCAACCATCAGTTCGATTCCAGTCACCTATCCGGTCGAATATCTATCTCATTGGTCACTTATCTGTTCGAAGATTACCAAACGATCAACCATCAGTTCGATACCGGTCACCCATCCGGTCGAATATCTATCTCAACGGTCACCCATCCGTTCGAAGATTACCAAACGATCAACCATCAGTTCGATTCCGGTCACCTATCCGTCGAATATCTATCTCAACGGTCACCTATCCGTTCGAAGATTACCAAATGGTAAACCATCAGTTCGATTCCGGTCACCTATCCGGTCGAATATATATTTCAACGGTCACCTATCCGTTCGAAGACTTCCAAACAATCAACCATCAGTTCGATTCCGGTCACTAATCCGGTCGAATATCTATCTCAACGGTCACCTATCCGTTCGAAGATTACCAAACGGTCAACCATCAGTTCGAGTCCGGTCACCTATCCGGTCGAATATATATCTCAACGGTCACCTATCCGTTCGAAGATTACCAAACGATAATCATCAGTTCGATTCCGGTCACCTATCCGGTCGAATATCCATCTCAACGGTCACCTATCCGTTCGAAGATTACTAAACGTGCAACCATCAGTCCGATTCCGGTCACCTATCCGGTCGAATATCTATCTCAACGGTCACCTATCCGTTCGAAGATTACCAAATGGTAAACCATCAGTTCGATCCCGGTCACCTATCTGGTCGAATATTTATCTCAACGGTCACCTATCCGTTCGAAGATTACCAAACGATCAACCATCAGTTCGATTCCGGTCACCTATCCGGTCGAATATCTATCTCAACGGTCACCTATCCGTTCGAAGATTACCAAACGGTAAACCTTCAGTTCAGTTCCGGTCACCTATCCGGTCGAATATCTATCTCTACGGTCACCTATCCGTTCGAAGATTACCAAGCGATAATCATCAGTTCGATTCCGGTCACCTATCCGGTCGAATATCCATCTCAACGGTCACCTATCCGTTCGAATATTACTAAACGTGCAACCATCAGTCCGATTCCGGTCACCTATCCGGTCAAATATCTCAACGGTCATCTATCCGTTCGAAGATTAGCAAACGTTAAACCATCTGTTCGATTCCGGCCAGCTATCCGGTCGAATATCTATCTCAACGGTCACCTATGCGTTCGAAGATTACCAAACGGTAAACCATCAGTTCGATTCCGGTCAACTATCCGGTCGAATATCTATCTCAACGGTCACCCATCCGTTCGAAGATTACCAAACGATCAACCATCAGTTCGATTCCGGTCACCTATCCGGTCGAACATCTATCTCACCGGTCACCCATCCATTCGAAGATTACCAAACGATCAACCATCAGTTCGATTCCGGTCACCTATCCGGCCGAGTATCTATCTCAGCGATCACCTATCCGTTCGAAGATTACCAAACGATCAACCACCAGTTCGATTCCAGTCACCTATCCGGTCGAATATCTATCTCAACGGTCACTTATCTGTTCGAAGATTACCAAACGATCAACCATCAGTTCGATTCCGGTCACCTATCCGGTCGAATATCTCAACGGTCACCTATCCGTTCGAAGATTAGCAAACGGTAAACCATCAGTTCGATTCGGGTCACCTATCCGGTCGAATATTTATCTCAAGATACCAAGCCAACGGTACCACCAAACGGTACCAAACGGTAAACCTTCAGTTCGGTTCCGGTCACCTATCCGGTCGAATATCTATCTCTACGGTCACCCATCCGTTCGAAGATTACCAAACGATCAACCATCAGTTCGATTCCGGTCACCTATCCGGTCGAACATCTATCTCAACGGTCACCTATCTGTTCGAAGATTACCAAACGGTAAGCCATCAGTTCGATTCGGGTCACCTATCCGGTCGAATATCTCAACGGTCACCTATCCGTTCGAAGATTACCAAACGGTAAACCATCAGTTCGATTCCGGTCACCTATCCGGTCGAATATCTATCTCAACGGTCACCTATCCGTTCGAAGATTACCAAATGGTAAGCCATCAGTTCGATTCCGGTCGCCTATCCGGTCGAATATTTATCTCAACGGTCACCTATGCGTTCGAAGATAACCAAACGGTGATCATTCAGTTCGATTCCGGTCACTTATCCGGTCGAATATCTATCTCAACGGTCACCTATTCGTTCGAAGATTACCAAACGATCAACCATCAGCTCGATTCCGGTCACCTATCCGGTCGAATATCTATCTCAACGGTCACCTATCCGTTCGAAGATTACAAAATGGTAAACCATCAGTTCGATTCCGGTCACCTATCCGGTCGAATATATATCTCAACGGTCACCTATCCGTTCGAAGACTACCAAACAATCAACCATCAGTTCGATTCCGGTCACCTATCCGGTCGAATATCTATCAGTTCGAGTGCGGTCACCTATCCGGTCGAATATATATCTCAACGGTCACCTATCCGTTCGAAGATTACCAAACTGTAAACCATCAGTTCGATTCCGGTCACCTATCTGGTCGAATATTTATCTCAACGGTCACCTATGTGTTCGAAGATTACCAAACGATCATCCATCAGTTCGATTCCGGTTACCTATCCGGTCGAATATCTATCTCAACGGTCACCTATCCGTTCGAAGATTACTAAACGTGCAACCATCAGTCCGATTCCGGTCTCCTATCCGGTCAAATATCTCAACGGTCACCTATCCGTTCGAAGATTAGCAAATGGTAAACCATCAGTTCGATTCCGGTCACCTATCCGGTCGAATATATATTTCAACGGTCACCTATCCGTTCGAAGACTACCAAACAATCAACCATCAGTTCGATTCCGGTCACCTATCCGGTCGAATATCTATCTCAACGGTCACCTATCCGTTCGAAGATTACCAAACGATCAACCATCAGTTCGAGTCCGGTCACCTATCCGGTCGAATATATATCTCAACGGTCACCTATCTGTTCGAAGATTACCAAACGGTAAACCATCAGTTCGATTCCGGTCACCTATCCGGTCGAATATCGATCTCAACAGTCACCTATCCGTTCGAAGTTTTCCAAACGGTCAACCATCAGTTCGAGTCCGGTCACCTATCCGGTCTAGTATCTCAACGGTCACCCATCCGTTCGAAGATTAGGAAACGGTAAACCATCAGTTCGATTCCGTTCACCTATCCGGTCGAATATCTATCTCAACGGTCACCTATCCGTTCGCAGATTACCAAATGGTAAACCATCAGCTCGATCCCGGTCACCTATCTGGTCGAATATTTATCTCAACGGTCACCTATCCGTTCGAAGATTCCCAAACGATCAACCATCAGTTCGATTCCGATCACCTATCCGGTCGAATATCTATCTCAGCGGTCACTTATCCGTTCGAAGATTACCAAACGGTAAACCTTCAGTTCGGTTCCGGTCACTTATCCGGTCGAATATCTATCTCTACGGTCACCTATCCGTTCGAAGATTACCAAACGATAATCATCAGTTCGATTTCGGTCACCTTTCCGGTCGAATATCTATCTCAACGGTCACCTATCCGTTCGAAGATTACTAAACGGTCAACCATCAGTCCGATTCCGGTCACCTATCCGGTCAAATATCTCAACGGTCACCTATCCGTTCGAAGATCAGCAAACGGTAAACCATCAGTTCGATTCCGGCCACCTATCCGGTCGAATATCTATCTCACCCGTCACCTATGCGTTCGAAGATTACCAAACGGTAAACCATCAGTTCGATTCCGGTCAACTATCCGGTCGAACATCTATCTCAACGGTCACCCATCCGTTCGAAGATTACCAAACGATCAACCATCAGTTCGATTCCGGTCACCTATCCGGTCGAACATCTATCTCAACGGTCACCCATCCATTCGAAGATTACCAAACGATCAACCATCAGTTCGATTTCGGTCACCTATCCGGTCGAATATCTATCTCAACGGTCACCTATCCTTTCGAAGATTACCAAACGATCAACCATCAGTTCGATTCCGGTCACCTATCCGGCCGAGTATCTATCTCAGCGATCACCTATCCGTTCGGAGATTACCAAACGATCAACCATCAGTTCGATTCCAGTCACCTATCCGGTCGAATATCTATCTCAACGGTCACTTATCTGTTCGAAGATTACCAAACGATCAACCATCAGTTCGATTCCGGTCACCTATCCGGTCGAATATCTCAACGGTCACCTATCCGTTCGAAGATTAGCAAACGGTAAACCATCAGTTCGATTCGGGTCACCTATCCGGTCGAATATTTATCTCAACGGTCACCTATGCGTTCGAAGATTACCAAACGGTGAACATTCAGTTCGATTCCGGTCACCTATCCGGTCGAATATCTATCTCAACGGTCACCTATCCGTTCGAAGATTACCAAACGATCAACCATCAGTTCGAGTCCGGTCACCTATCCGGTCGAATATATATCTCAACGGTCACCTATCTGTTCGAAGATTACCAAACGGTAAACCATCAGTTCGATTCCGGTCACCTATCCGGTCGAATATCTATCTGGTCGAATATTTATCTCAACGGTCACCTATCCGTTCGAAGATTACCAAACGATCATCCATCACTTCGATTCCGGTCACCTATCCGGTCGAATATCTATCTCAACGGTCACCTATCCTTTCGAAGATTACCAAACGATCAACCATCAGTTCGATTCCGGTCACCTATCCGGCCGAGTATCTATCTCAGCGACCACCTATCCGTTCGAAGATTACCAAACGATCAACCATCAGTTCGACTCCAGTCACCTATCCGGTCGAATATCTATCTCAACGGTCACTTATCTGTTCGAAGATTACCAAACGATCAACCATCAGTTCGATTCCGGTCACCTATCCGGTCGAACATCTCAACGGTCACCTATCCGTTCGAAGATTAGCAAACGGTAAACTATCAGTTCGATTCGGGTCACCTATCCGGTCGAATATTTATCTCAACGGTCACCTATGCGTTCGAAGATTACCAAACGGTGAACATTCAGTTCGATTCCGGTCACCTATCCGGTCGAATATCTATCTCAACGGTCACCTATCCGTTCGAAGATTACCAAACGATCAACCATCAGTTCGATTCCGGTCACCTATCCGGTCGAATATCTATCTCAACGGTCACCTATCCGTTCGAAGATTACCAAATGGTAAACCATCAGTTCGATTCCGGTCACCTATCCGGTCGAATATATATTTCAACGGTCACCTATCCGTTCGAAGAATACCAAACAATCAACCATCAGTTCGATTCCGGTCACCTATCCGGTCGAATATCTATCTCAACGGTCACCTATCCGTTCGAAGATTACCAAACGATCAACCATCAGTTCGAGTCCGTTCACCTATCCGGTCGAATATATATCTCAACAGTCACCTATCCGTTCGAAGATTACCAAACGGTAAACCGTCAGTTTGATCCGGGTCACCTATCCTGTCTAGTATCTCAACGGTCACCTATCCGTTCGAAGATTAGCAAACGGTAAACCATCAGTTCGATTCCGGTCACCTATCCGGTCGAATATCTATCTCAACAGTCACCTATCCGTTCGAAGATTACCAAACGGTAAACCGTCAGTTTGATCCGGGTCACCTATCCTGTCTAGTATCTCAACGGTCACCTATCCGTTCGAAGATTACCAAACGGTAAACCTTCAGTTCGGTTCCGGTCACCTATCCGGTCGAATATCTATCTCTACGGTCACCTATCCGTTCGAAGATTACCAAACGATAATCATCAGTTCGATTCCGGTCACCTATCAGGTCGAATATCTATCTCAACGGTCACCTATCCGTTCGAAGATTACTAAATGGTCAACCATCAGTCCGATTCCGGTCACCTATCCGGTCAAATATCTCAACGGTCACCTATCCGTTCGAAGATTAGCAAACGGTAAACCATCAGTTCGATTACGGCCACCTATCCGGTCGAATATCTATCTCACCCGTCACCTATGCGTTCGAAGATTACCAAACGGTAAACCATCAGTTCGATTCCGGTCAACTATCCGGTCGAATATCTATCTCAACGGTCACCCATCCGTTCGAAGATTACAAAACGATCAACCATCAGTTCGATTCCGGTCACCTATCCGGTCGAACATCTATCTCAACGGTCACCCATCCATTCGAAGATTACCAAACGATCAACCATCAGTTCGATTCCGGTCACCTATCCGGCCGAGTATCTATCTCAGCGATCACCTAGCCGTTCGAAGATTACCAAACGATCAACCATCAGTTCGATTCCAGTCACCTATCCGGTCGAATATCTATCTCAACGGTCACTTATCTGTTCGAAGATTACCAAACGATCAACCATCAGTTCGATTCCGGTCACCTATCCGGTCGAATATCTCAACGGTCACCTATCCGTTCGAAGATTAGCAAACGGTAAACCATCAGTCCGATTCGGGTCACCTATCCGGTCGAATATCTCAACGATCACCTATCCGTACGAAGATTAGCAAACGGTAAACCATCAGTTCGATTCCGGTCACCTATCCGGTCAAATATCTCAACGGTCACCTATCCGTTCGAAGATTAGCAAACGGTAAACCATCTGTTCGATTCCGGCCACCTATCCGGTCGAATATCTATCTCAACGGTCACCTATCCGTTCGAAGATTAACAAATGGTAAACCATCAGTTCGATCCCGGTCAACTATCCGGTCGAATATCTATCTCAACGGTCACCCATCCGTTCGAAGATTACCAAACGGTAAACCATCAGTTCGATTCCGGTCACCTATCCGGTCGAACATTTATCTCAACGGTCACCTATGCGTTCGAAGATTACCAAACGGTGAACATTCAGTTCGATTCCGGTCAACTATCCGGTCGAATATCTATCTCAGCGGTTACCTATCCGTTCGAAGATTACCAAACGATCAACCATCACTTCGATTCCGGTCACCTATCCGGTCGAATATCTTTCTCAACGGTCACCAATCCGTTCGAAGATTACCAATCGGTAAACCATCAGTTCGATTCGGGCCACCTATCCGGTCGAATATCTATCTCAACGGTCACCCATCCGTTCGAAGATTACCAAACGATCAACCATCAGTTCGATTCCGGTCACCTATCCGGTCGAATATCTATCTCAACGGTCACCTATCCGTTCGAAGATTACCAGATGGTAAACCATCAGTTCGATTCCGGTCACCTATCCGGTCGAATATATATTTCAACGGTCACCTATCCGTTCGAAGACTACCAAACAATCAACCATCAGTTCGATTCCGGTCACCTATCCGGTCGAATATCTATCTCAACGGTCACCTATCCGTTCGAAGATTACCAAACGGTCAACCATCAGTTCGAGTCCGGTCACCTATCCGGTCGAATATATATCTCAACGGTCACCTATCCGTTCGAAGATTACCAAACGATAATCATCAGTTCGATTCCGGTCACCTATCCGGTCGAATATCCATCTCAACGGTCACCTATCCGTTCGAAGATTACTAAACGTGCAACCATCAGTCCGATTCCGGTCACCTATCCGGTCGAATATCTATCTCAACGGTCACCTATCCGTTCGAAGATTACCAAATGGTAAACCATCAGTTCGATCCCGGTCACCTATCTGGTCGAATATTTATCTCAACGGTCACCTATCCGTACGAAGATTACCAAACGATCAACCATCAGTTCGATTCCGGTCACCTATCCGGTCGAATATCTATCTCAACGGTCACCTATCCGTTCGAAGATTACCAAACGGTAAACCTACAGTTCAGTTCCGGTCACCTATCCGGTCGAATATCTATCTCTACGGTCACCTATCCGTTCGAAGATTACGAAACGATAATCACCAGTTCGATTCCGGTCACCTATCCGGTCGAATATCCATCTCAACGGTCACCTATCCGTTCGAATATTACTAAACGTGCAACCATCAGTCCGATTCCGGTCACCTATCCGGTCAAATATCTCAACGGTCATCTATCCGTTCGAAGATTAGCAAACGTTAAACCATCTGTTCGATTCCGGCCAGCTATCCGGTTGAATATCTATCTCAACGGTCACCTATGCGTTCGAAGATTACCAAACGGTAAACCATCAGTTCGATTCCGGTCAACTATCCGGTCGAATATTTATCTCAACGGTCACCCATCCGTTCGAAGATTACCAAACGATCAACCATCAGTTCGATTCCGGTCACCTATCCGGTCGAACATCTATCTCACCGGTCACCCATCCATTCGAAGATTACCAAACGATCAACCATCAGTTCGATTCCGGTCACCTATCCGGCCGAGTATCTATCTCAGCGATCACCTATCCGTTCGAAGATTACCAAACGATCAACCACCAGTTCGATTCCAGTCACCTATCCGGTCGAATATCTATCTCAACGGTCACTTATCTGTTCGAAGATTACCAAACGATCAACCATCAGTTCGATTCCGGTCACCTATCCGGTCGAATATCTCAACGGTCACCTATCCGTTCGAAGATTAGCAAACGGTAAACCATCAGTTCGATTCGGGTCACCTATCCGGTCGAATATTTATCTCAAGATACCAAACCAACGGTACCACCACACGGTACCAAACGGTAAACCTTCAGTTCGGTTCCGGTCACCTATCCGGTCGAATATCTATCTCTACGGTCACCCATCCGTTCGAAGATTACCAAACGATCAACCATCAGTTCGATTCCGTTCACCTATCCGGTCGAATATCTATCTCAACGGTCACCTATCTGTTCGAAGATTACCCAACGGTAAACCATCAGTTCGATTCGGGTCACCTATCCGGTCGAATATCTCAACGGTCACCTATCCGTTCGAAGATTAGCAAACGGTAAACCATCAGTTCGATTCCGGTCACCTATCCGGTCGAATATCTATCTCAACGGTCACCTATCCGTTCGAAGATTACCAAATGGTAAGCCATCAGTTCGATTCCGGTCACCTATCCGGTCGAATATTTATCTCAACGGTCACCTATGCGTTCGAAGATAACCAAACGGTGATCATTCAGTTCGATTCCGGTCACCTATCCGGTCGATTATCTATCTCAACGGTCACCTATTCGTTCGAAGATTACCAAACGATCAACCATCAGCTCGATTCCGGTCACCTATCCGGTCGAATATCTATCTCAACGGTCACCTATCCGTTCGAAGATTACAAAATGGTAAACCATCAGTTCGATTCCGGTCACCTATCCGGTCGAATATATATCTCAACGGTCACCTATCCGTTCGAAGACTACCAAACAATCAACCATCAGTTCGATTCCGGTCACCTATCCGGTCGAATATCTATCAGTTCGAGTGCGGTCACCTATCCGGTCGAATATATATCTCAACGGTCACCTATCCGTTCGAAGATTACCAAACTGTAAACCATCAGTTCGATTCCGGTCACCTATCTGGTCGAATATTTATCTCAACGGTCACCTATCTGTTCGAAGATTACCAAACGATCATCCATCAGTTCGATTCCGGTTACCTATCCGGTCGAATATCTATCTCAACGGTCACCTATCCTTTCGAAGATTACCAAACGGTAAACCTTCAGTTCGGTTTCGGTCACCTATCCGGTCGAATATCTATCTCTACGGTCACCTATCCGTCCGTAGATTACCAAACGATAATCATCAGTTCGATTCCGGTCACCTATCCGGTCGAATATCTATCTCAACGGTCACCTATCCGATCGAAGATTACTAAACGTGCAACCATCAGTCCGATTCCGGTCTCCTATCCGGTCAAATATCTCAACGGTCACCTATC
Source organism: Eumerus sabulonum (assembly GCA_951905685.1). Classification (NCBI taxonomy): domain Eukaryota; kingdom Metazoa; phylum Arthropoda; class Insecta; order Diptera; family Syrphidae; genus Eumerus; species Eumerus sabulonum. The sequence goes on from OX645060.1 coordinate 100,235,759, forward strand.
CGTTCGAAGATTAGCAAATGGTAAACCATCAGTTCGATTCCGGTCACCTATCCGGTCGAATATATATTTCAACGGTCACCTATCCGTTCGAAGACTACCAAACAATCAACCATCAGTTCGATTCCGGTCACCTATCCGGTCGAATATCTATCAGTTCGAGTGCGGTCACCTATCCGGCCGAGTATCTATCTCAGCGATCACCTATCCGTTCGAAGATTACCAAACGATCAACCATCAGTTCGATTCCAGTCACCTATCCGGTCGAATATCTATCTCAACGGTCACTTATCTGTTCGAAGATTACCAAACGATCAACCATCAGTTCGATTCCGGTCACCTATCCGGTCGAATATCTATCTCAACGGTCACCTATCCTTTCGAAGATTACCAAACGATCAACCATCAGTTCGATTCCGGTCACCTATCCGGCCGAGTATCTATCTCAGCGATCACCTATCCGTTCGAAGATTACCAAACGATCAACCATCAGTTCGATTCCAGTCACCTATCCGGTCGAATATCTATCTCAACGGTCACTTATCTGTTCGAAGATTACCAAACGATCAACCATCAGTTCGATTCCGGTCACCTATCCGGTCGAATATCTCAACGGTCACCTATCCGTTCGAAGATTAGCAAACGGTAAACCTTCAGTTCGATTCGGGTCACCTATCCGGTCGAATATTTATCTCAACGGTCACCTATGCGTTCGAAGATTACCAAACGGTGAACATTCAGTTCGATTCCGGTCACCTATCCGGTCGAATATCTATCTCAACGGTCACCTATCCGTTCGAAGATTACCAAACGATCAACCATCAGTTCGAGTCCGGTCACCTATCCGGTCGAATATATATCTCAACGGTCACCTATCTGTTCGAAGATTACCAAACGGTAAACCATCAGTTCGATTCCGGTCACCTATCCGGTCGAATATCTATCTGGTCGAATATTTATCTCAACGGTCACCTATCCGTTCGAAGATTACCAAACGATCATCCATCACTTCGATTCCGGTCACCTATCCGGTCGAATATCTATCTCAACGGTCACCTATCCTTTCGAAGATTACCAAACGATCAACCATCAGTTCGATTCCGGTCACCTATCCGGCCGAGTATCTATCTCAGCGACCACCTATCCGTTCGAAGATTACCAAACGATCAACCATCAGTTCGATTCCAGTCACCTATCCGGTCGAATATCTATCTCAACGGTCACTTATCTGTTCGAAGATTACCAAACGATCAACCATCAGTTCGATTCCGGTCACCTATCCGGTCGAACATCTCAACGGTCACCTATCCGTTCGAAGATAAGCAAACGGTAAGCCATCAGTTCGATTCGGGCCATCTATCCGGTCGAATATTTATCTCAACGGTCACCTATGCGTTCGAAGTTTACCAAACGGTGAACATTCAGTTCGATTCCGGTCACCTATCCGGTCGAATATCTATCTCAACGGTCACCTATCCGTTCGAAGATTACCAAATGGTAAACCATCAGTTCGATTCCGGTCACCTATCCGTTCGAATATATATTTCAACGGTCACCTATCCGTTCGAAGACTACCAAACAATCAACCATCAGTTCGATTCCGGTCACCTATCCGGTAGAATATCTATCTCAACGGTCACCTATCCGTTCGAAGATTACCAAACGATCATCCATCAGTTCGAGTCCGTTCACCTATCCGGTCGAATATCTATCTCAACGGTCACTTATCTGTTCGAAGATTACCAAACGATCAACCATCAGTTCGATTCCGGTCACCTATCCGGTCGAATATCTCAACGGTCACCTATCCGTTCGAAGATTAGCAAACGGTAAACCATCAGTTCGATTCGGGTCACCTATCCGGTCGAATATCTCAACGATCACCTATCCGTTCGAAGATTAGCAAACGGTAAACCATCAGTTCGATTCCAGTCACCTATCCGGTCAAATATCTCAACGGTCACCTATCCGTTCGAAGATTAGCAAACGGTAAACCATCTGTTCGATTCCGGCCACCTATCCGGTCGAATATCTTTCTCAACGGTCACCTATCCGTTCGAAGATTACCAAATGGTAAACCATCAGTTCGATCCCGGTCAACTATCCGGTCGAATATCTATCTCAACGGTCACCCATCCGTTCGAAGATTACCAAACGGTAAACCATCAGTTCGATTCCGGTCACCTATCCGGTCGAACATTTATCTCAACGGTCACCTATGCGTTCGAAGATTACCAAACGGTAAACCATCTGTTCGATTCCGGCCACCTATCCGGTCGAATATCTATCTCAACGGTCACCTATCCGTTCGAAGATTAGCAAATGGTAAACCATCAGTTCGATTCCGGTCACCTATCCGGTCGAATATCCATCTCAACGGTCACCTATCCGTTCGAAGATTACTAAACGTGCAACCATCAGTCCGATTCCGGTCACCTATCCGGTCGAATATCTATCTCAACGGTCACCTATCCGTTCGAAGATTACCAAACGGTAAACCATCAGTTCGATTCCGGTCACCTATCCGGTCGAATATATATTTCAACGGTCACCTATCCGTTCGAAGACTACCAAACAATCAACCATCAGTTCGATTCCGGTCACCTATCCGGTCGAATATCACGGTCACCTATCCGTTCGAAGATTACCAAACGATCAACCATCAGTTCGAGTCCGGTCACCTATCCGGTCGAATATATATCTCAACGGTCACCTATCTGTTCGAAGATTACCAAACGGTAAACCATCAGTTCGATTCCGGTCACCTATCCGGTCGAATATCGATCTCAACAGTCACCTATCCGTTCGAAGTTTTCCAAACGGTAAACCATCTGTTCGATTCCGGCCACCTATCCGGTCGAATATCTATCTCAACGGTCACCTATCCGTTAGAAGATTAGCAAATGGTAAACCATCAGTTCGATTCCGGTCACCTATCCGGTCGAATATATATTTCAACGGTCACCTATCCGTTCGAAGACTACCAAACAATCAACCATCAGTTCGATTCCGGTCACCTATCCGGTCGAATATCTATCTCAACGGTCACCTATCCGTTCGAAGATTACCAAACGATCAACCATCAGTTCGAGTCCGGTCACCTATCCGGTCGAATATATATCTCAACGGTCACCTATCTGTTCGAAGATTACCAAACGGTAAACCATCAGTTCGATTCCGGTCACCTATCCGGTCGAATATCGATCTCAACAGTCACCTATCCGTTCGAAGTTTTCCAAACGGTCAACCATCAGTTCGAGTCCGGTCACCTATCCGGTCTAGTATCTCAACGGTCACCCATCCGTTCGAAGATTAGGAAACGGTAAACCATCAGTACGATTCCGTTCACCTATCCGGTCGAATATCTATCTCAACGGTCACCTATCCGTTCGCAGATTACCAAATGGTAAACCATCAGCTCGATCCCGGTCACCTATCTGGTCGAATATTTATCTCAACGGTCACCTATCCGTTCGAAGATTCCCAAACGATCAACCATCAGTTCGATTCCGATCACCTATCCGGTCGAATATCTATCTCAGCGGTCACTTATCCGTTCGAAGATTACCAAACGGTAAACCTTCAGTTCGGTTCCGGTCACTTATGCGGTCGAATATCTATCTCTACGGTCACCTATCCGTTCGAAGATTACCAAACGATAATCATCAGTTCGATTTCGGTCACCTATCCGGTCGAATATCTATCTCAACGGTCACCTATCCGTTCGAAGATTACTAAACGGTCAACCATCAGTCCGATTCCGGTCACCTATCCGGTCAAATATCTCAACGGTCACCTACCCGTTCGAAGATCAGCAAACGGTGAACCATCAGTTCGATTCCGGCCACCTATCCGGTCGAATATCTATCTCACCCGTCACCTATGCGTTCGAAGATTACCAAACGGTAAACCATCAGTTCGATTCCGGTCAACTATCCGGTCGAACATCTATCTCAACGGTCACCCATCCGTTCGAAGATTACCAAACGATCAACCATCAGTTCGATTCCGGTCACCTATCCGGTCGAACATCTATCTCAACGGTCACCCATCCATTCGAAGATTACCAAACGATCAACCATCAGTTCGATTCCAGTCACCTATCCGGTCGAATATCTATCTCAACGGTCACTTATCTGTTCGAAGATTACCAAACGATCAACCATCAGTTCGATTCCGGTCACCTATCCGGTCGAATATCTCAACGGTCACCTATCCGTTCGAAGATTAGCAAACGGTAAACCATCAGTTCGATTCGGGTCACCTATCCGGTCGAATATTTATCTCAACGGTCACCTATGCGTTCGAAGATTACCAAACGGTGAACATTCAGTTCGATTCCGGTCACCTATCCGGTCGAATATCTATCTCAACGGTCACCTATCCGTTCGAAGATTACCAAACGATCAACCATCAGTTCGAGTCCGGTCACCTATCCGGTCGAATATATATCTCAACGGTCACCTATCTGTTCGAAGATTACCAAACGGTAAACCATCAGTTCGATTCCGGTCACCTATCCGGTCGAATATCTATCTGGTCGAATATTTATCTCAACGGTCACCTATCCGTTCGAAGATTACCAAACGATCATCCATCACTTCGATTCCGGTCACCTATCCGGTCGAATATCTATCTCAACGGTCACCTATCCTTTCGAAGATTACCAAACGATCAACCATCAGTTCGATTCCGGTCACCTATCCGGCCGAGTATCTATCTCAGCGACCACCTATCCGTTCGAAGATTACCAAACGATCAACCATCAGTTCGATTCCAGTCACCTATCCGGTCGAATATCTATCTCAACGGTCACTTATCTGTTCGAAGATTACCAAACGATCAACCATCAGTTCGATTCCGGTCACCTATCCGGTCGAACATCTCAACGGTCACCTATCCGTTCGAAGATTAGCAAACGGTAAGCTATCAGTTCGATTCGGGTCACCTATCCTTTCGAATATTTATCTCAACGGTCACCTATGCGTTCGAAGATTACCAAACGGTGAACATTCAGTTCGATTCCGGTCACCTATCCGGTCGAATATCTATCTCAACGGTCACCTATCCGTTCGAAGATTACCAAACGATCAACCATCAGTTCGATTCTGGTCACCTATCCGGTCGAATATCTATCTCAACGGTCACCTGTCCGTTCGAAGATTACCAAATGGTAAACCATCAGTTCGATTCCGGTCACCTATCCGGTCGAATATATATTTCAACGGTCACCTATCCGTTCGAAGACTACCAAACAATCAACCATCAGTTCGATTCCGGTCACCTATCCGGTCGAATATCTATCTCAACGGTCACCTATCCGTTCGAAGATTACCAAACGATCAACCATCAGTTAGAGTCCGTTCACCTATCCGGTCGAATATATATCTCAACAGTCACCTATCCGTTCGAAGATTACCAAACGGTAAACCGTCAGTTTGATCCGGGTCACCTATCCTGTCTAGTATCTCAACGGTCACCTATCCGTTCGAAGATTAGCAAACGGTAAACCATCAGTTCGATTCCGGTCACCTATCCGGTCGAATATCTATCTCAACAGTCACCTATCCGTTCGAAGATTACCAAACGGTAAACCGTCAGTTTGATCCGGGTCACCTATCCGGTCTAGTATCTCAACGGTCACCTATCCGTTCGAAGATTACCAAACGGTAAACCTTCAGTTCGGTTCCGGTCACCTATCCGGTCGAATATCTATCTCTACGGTCACCTATCCGTTCGAAGATTACCAAACGATAATCATCAGTTCGATTCCGGTCACCTATCAGGTCGAATATCTATCTCAACGGTCACCTATCCGTTCGAAGATTACTAAATGGTCAACCATCAGTCCGATTCCGGTCACCTATCCGGTCAAATATCTCAACGGTCACCTATCCGTTCGAAGATTAGCAAACGGTAAACCATCAGTTCGATTACGGCCACCTATCCGGTCGAGTATCTATCTCACCCGTCACCTATGCGTTCGAAGATTACCAAACGGTAAACCATCAGTTCGATTCCGGTCAACTATCCGGTCGAATATCTATCTCAACGGTCACCCATCCGTTCGAAGATTACAAAACGATCAACCATCAGTTCGATTCCGGTCACCTATCCGGTCGAACATCTATCTCAACGGTCACCCATCCATTCGAAGATTACCAAACGATCAACCATCAGTTCGATTCCGGTCACCTATCCGGCCGAGTATCTATCTCAGCGATCACCTAGCCGTTCGAAGATTACCAAACGATCAACCATCAGTTCGATTCCAGTCACCTATCCGGTCGAATATCTATCTCAACGGTCACTTATCTGTTCGAAGATTACCAAACGATCAACCATCAGTTCGATTCCGGTCACCTATCCGGTCGAATATCTCAACGGTCACCTATCCGTTCGAAGATTAGCAAACGGTAAACCATCAGTTCGATTCGGGTCACTTATCCGGTCGAATATCTCAACGATCACCTATCCGTACGAAGATTAGCAAACGGTAAACCATCAGTTCGATTCCGGTCACCTATCCGGTCAAATATCTCAACGGTCACCTATCCGTTCGAAGATTAGCAAACGGTAAACCATCTGTTCGATTCCGGCCACCTATCCGGTCGAATATCTATCTCAACGGTCACCTATCCGTTCGAAGATTAACAAATGGTAAACCATCAGTTCGATCCCGGTCAACTATCCGGTCGAATATCTATCTCAACGGTCACCCATCCGTTCGAAGATTACCAAACGGTAAACCATCAGTTCGATTCCGGTCACCTATCCGGTCGAACATTTATCTCAACGGTCACCTATGCGTTCGAAGATTACCAAACGGTGAACATTCAGTTCGATTCCGGTCAACTATCCGGTCGAATATCTATCTCAGCGGTTACCTATCCGTTCGAAGATTACCAAACGATCAACCATCACTTCGATTCCGGTCACCTATCCGGTCGAATATCTTTCCCAACGGTCACCAATCCGTTCGAAGATTACCAAACGGTAAACCATCAGTTCGATTCGGGCCACCTATCCGGTCGAATATCTATCTCAACGGTCACCTATGCCTTCGAAGGTTACCAAACGGTTAACCATCAGTTCGATACCGGTCACCCATCCGGTCGAATATCTATCTCAACGGTCACCCATCCGTTCGAAGATTACCAAACGATCAACCATCAGTTCGATTCCGGTCACCTATCCGGTCGAATATCTATCTCAACGGTCACCTATCCGTTCGAAGATTACCAAATGGTAAACCATCAGTTCGATTCCGGTCACCTATCCGGTCGAATATATATTTCAACGGTCACCTATCCGTTCGAAGACTACCAAACAATCAACCATCAGTTCGATTCCGGTCACCTATCCGGTCGAATATCTATCTCAACGGTCAAATATCCGTTCGAAGATTACCAAACGGTCAACCATCAGTTCGAGTCCGGTCACCTATCCGGTCGAATATATATCTCAACGGTCACCTATCCGTTCGAAGATTACCAAACGATAATCATCAGTTCGATTCCGGTCACCTATCCGGTCGAATATCCATCTCAACGGTCACCTATCCGTTCGAAGATTACTAAACGTGCAACCATCAGTCCGATTCCGGTCACCTATCCGGTCGAATATCTATCTCAACGGTCACCTATCCGTTCGAAGATTACCAAATGGTAAACCATCAGTTCGATCCCGGTCACCTATCTGGTCGAATATTTATCTCAACGGTCACCTATCCGTTCGAAGATTACCAAACGATCAACCATCAGTTCGATTCCGGTCACCTATCCGGTCGAATATCTATCTCAACGGTCACCTATCCGTTCGAAGATTACCAAACGGTAAACCTACAGTTCAGTTCCGGTCACCTATCCGGTCGAATATCTATCTCTACGGTCACCTATCCATTCGAATATTACTAAACGTGCAACCATCAGTCCGATTCCGGTCACCTATCCGGTCGAACATCTATCTCAACGGTCACCTATCCAATCGAAGATTACCAAACGATCAACCATCAGTTCGATTCCGGTCACCTATCCGGTCGAATATCTATCTCAGCAGTCACCTATCCGTTCGAAGATTACCAAACGGTAAACCGTCAGTTTGATCCGGGTCACCTATCCGGTCAAATATCTCAACGGTCATCTATCCGTTCGAAGATTAGCAAACGTTAAACCATCTGTTCGATTCCGGCCAGCTCTCCGGTTGAATATCTATCTCAACGGTCACCTATGCGTTCGAAGATTACCAAACGGTAAACCATCAGTTCGATTCCGGTCAACTATCCGGTCGAATATCTATCTCAACGGTCACCCATCCGTTCGAAGATTACCAAACGATCAACCATCAGTTCGATTCCGGTCACCTATCCGGTCGAACATCTATCTCACCGGTCACCCATCCATTCGAAGATTACCAAACGATCAACCATCAGTTCGATTCCGGTCACCTATCCGGCCGAGTATCTATCTCAGCGATCACCTATCCGTTCGAAGATTACCAAACGGTAAACCTACAGTTCAGTTCCGGTCACCTATCCGGTCGAATATCTATCTCTACGGTCACCTATCCATTCGAATATTACTAAACGTGCAACCATCAGTCCGATTCCGGTCACCTATCCGGTCAAATATCTCAACGGTCATCTATCCGTTCGAAGATTAGCAAACGTTAAACCATCTGTTCGATTCCGGCCAGCTATCCGGTTGAATATCTATCTCAACGGTCACCTATGCGTTCGAAGATTACCAAACGGTAAACCATCAGTTCGATTCCGGTCAACTATCCGGTCGAATATCTATCTCAACGGTCACCCATCCGTTCGAAGATTACCAAACGATCAACCATCAGTTCGATTCCGGTCACCTATCCGGTCGAATATATATTTCAACGGTCACCTATCCGTTCGAAGACTACCAAACAATCAACCATCAGTTCGATTCCGGTCACCTATCCGGTCGAATATCTATCTCAACGGTCACCTATCCGTTCGAAGATTACCAAACGGTCAACCATCAGTTCGAGTCCGGTCACCTATCCGGTCGAATATATATCTCAACGGTCACCTATCCGTTCGAAGATTACCAAACGATAATCATCAGTTCGATTCCGGTCACCTATCCGGTCGAATATCCATCTCAACGGTCACCTATCCGTTCGAATATTACTAAACGTGCAACCATCAGTCCGATTCCGGTCACCTATCCGGTCAAATATCTCAACGGTCATCTATCCGTTCGAAGATTAGCAAACGTTAAACCATCTGTTCGATTCCGGCCAGCTATCCGGTTGAATATCTATCTCAACGGTCACCTATGCGTTCGAAGATTACCAAACGGTAAACCATCAGTTCGATTCCGGTCAACTATCCGGTCGAATATCTATCTCAACGGTCACCCATCCGTTCGAAGATTACCAAACGATCAACCATCAGTTCGATTCCGGTCACCTATCCGGTCGAACATCTATCTCACCGGTCACCCATCCATTCGAAGATTACCAAACGATCAACCATCAGTTCGATTCCGGTCACCTATCCGGTCGAATATCTCAACGGTCACCTATCCGTTCGAAGATTAGCAAACGGTAAGCCATCAGTTCGATTCGGGTCACCTATCCGGTCGAATATTTATCTCAAGATACCAAACCAACGGTACCACCACACGGTACCAAACGGTAAACCTTCAGTTCGGTTCCGGTCACCTATCCGGTCGAATATCTATCTCTACGGTCACCCATCCGTTCGAAGATTACCAAACGATCAACCATCAGTTCGATTCCGTACACCTATCCGGTCGAATATCTATCTCAACGGTCACCTATCTGTTCGAAGATTACCAAACGGTAAACCATCAGTTCGATTCGGGTCACCTATCCGGTCGAATATCTCAACGGTCACCTATCCGTTCGAAGATTAGCAAACGGTAAACCATCAGTTCGATTCCGGTCACCTATCCGGTCGAATATCTATCTCAACGGTCACCTATCCGTTCGAAGATTACCAAATGGGAAGCCATCAGTTCGATTCCGGTCACCTATCCGGTCGAATATTTATCTCAACGGTCACCTATGCGTTCGAAGATAACCAAACGGTGATCATTCAGTTCGATTCCGGTCACCTATCCGGTCGATTATCTATCTCAACGGTCACCTATTCGTTCGAAGATTACCAAACGATCAACCATCAGCTCGATTCCGGTCACCTATCCGGTCGAATATCTATCTCAACGGTCACCTATCCGTTCGAAGATTACAAAATGGCAAACCATCAGTTCGATTCCGGTCACCTATCCGGTCGAATATATATCTCAACGGTCACCTATCCGTTCGAAGACTACCAAACAATCAACCATCAGTTCGATTCCGGTCACCTATCCGGTCGAATATCTATCAGTTCGAGTGCGGTCACCTATCCGGTCGAATATATATCTCAACGGTCACCTATCCGTTCGAAGATTACCAAACTGTAAACCATCAGTTCGATTCCGGTCACCTATCTGGTCGAATATTTATCTCAACGGTCACCTATCTGTTCGAAGATTACCAAACGATCATCCATCAGTTCGATTCCGGTTACCTATCCGGTCGAATATCTATCTCAACGGTCACCTATCCTTTCGAAGATTACCAAACGGTAAACCTTCAGTTCGGTTTCGGTCACCTATCCGGTCGAATATCTATCTCTACGGTCACCTATCCGTCCGAAGATTACCAAACGATAATCATCAGTTCGATTCCGGTCACCTATCCGGTCGAATATCTATCTCAACGGTCACCTATCCGATCGAAGATTACTAAACGTGCAACCATCAGTCCGATTCCGGTCTCCTATCCGGTCAAATATCTCAACGGTCACCTATCCGTTCGAAGATTAGCAAATGGTAAACCATCAGTTCGATTCCGGTCACCTATCCGGTCGAATATATATTTCAACGGTCACCTATCCGTTCGAAGACTACCAAACAATCAACCATCAGTTCGATTCCGGTCACCTATCCGGTCGAATATCTATCAGTTCGGTCACCTATCCGGTCGAATATCTATCTCAACGGTCACCTATCCTTTCGAAGATTACCAAACGATCAACCATCAGTTCGATTCCGGTCACCTATCCGGCCGAGTATCTATCTCAGCGATCACCTATCCGTTCGAAGATTACCAAACGATCAACCATCAGTTCGATTCCAGTCACCTATCCGGTCGAATATCTATCTCAACGGTCACTTATCTGTTCGAAGATTACCAAACGATCAACCATCAGTTCGATTCCGGTCACCTATCCGGTCGAATATCTCAACGGTCACCTATCCGTTCGAAGATTAGCAAACGGTAAACCTTCAGTTCGATTCGGGTCACCTATCCGGTCGAATATTTATCTCAACGGTCACCTATGCGTTCGAAGATTACCAAACGGTGAACATTCAGTTCGATTCCGGTCACCTATCCGGTCGAATATCTATCTCAACGGTCACCTATCCGTTCGAAGATTACCAAACGATCAACCATCAGTTCGAGTCCGGTCACCTATCCGGTCGAATATATATCTCAACGGTCACCTATCTGTTCGAAGATTACCAAACGGTAAACCATCAGTTCGATTCCGGTCACCTATCCGGTCGAATATCTATCTGGTCGAATATTTATCTCAACGGTCACCTATCCGTTCGAAGATTACCAAACGATCATCCATCACTTCGATTCCGGTCACCTATCCGGTCGAATATCTATCTCAACGGTCACCTATCCTTTCGAAGATTACCAAACGATCAACCATCAGTTCGATTCCGGTCACCTATCCGGCCGAGTATCTATCTCAGCGACCACCTATCCGTTCGAAGATTACCAAACGATCAACCATCAGTTCGATTCCAGTCACCTATCCGGTCGAATATCTATCTCAACGGTCACTTATCTGTTCGAAGATTACCAAACGATCAACCATCAGTTCGATTCCGGTCACCTATCCGGTCGAACATCTCAACGGTCACCTATCCGTTCGAAGATAAGCAAACGGTAAACCATCAGTTCGATTCGGGCCATCTATCCGGTCGAATATTTATCTCAACGGTCACCTATGCGTTCGAAGATTACCAAACGGTGAACATTCAGTTCGATTCCGGTCACCTATCCGGTCGAATATCTATCTCAACGGTCACCTATCCGTTCGAAGATTACCAAATGGTAAACCATCAGTTCGATTCCGGTCACCTATCCGTTCGAATATGTATTTCAACGGTCACCTATCCGTTCGAAGACTACCAAACAATCAACCATCAGTTCGATTCCGGTCACCTATCCGGTAGAATATCTATCTCAACGGTCACCTATCCGTTCGAAGATTACCAAACGATCATCCATCAGTTCGAGTCCGTTCACCTATCCGGTCGAATATCTATCTCAACGGTCACTTATCTGTTCGAAGATTACCAAACGATCAACCATCAGTTCGATTCCGGTCACCTATCCGGTCGAATATCTCAACGGTCACCTATCCGTTCGAAGATTAGCAAACGGTAAACCATCAGTTCGATTCGGGTCACCTATCCGGTCGAATATCTCAACGATCACCTATCCGTTCGAAGATTAGCAAACGGCAAACCATCAGTTCGATTCCAGTCACCTATCCGGTCAAATATCTCAACGGTCACCTATCCGTTCGAAGATTAGCAAACGGTAAACCATCTGTTCGATTCCGGCCACCTATCCGGTCGAATATCTATCTCAACGGTCACCTATCCGTTCGAAGATTACCAAATGGTAAACCATCAGTTCGATCCCGGTCAACTATCCGGTCGAATATCTATCTCAACGGTCACCCATCCGTTCGAAGATTACCAAACGGTAAACCATCAGTTCGATTCCGGTCACCTATCCGGTCGAACATTTATCTCAACGGTCACCTATGCGTTCGAAGATTACCAAACGGTGAACATTCAGTTCGATTCCGGTCAACTATCCGGTCGAATATCTATCTCAACGGTTACCTATCCGTTCGAAGATTACCAAACGATCAACCATCACTTCGATTCCGGTCACCTATCCGGTCGAATATCTTTCTCAACGGTCACCAATCCGTTCGAAGATTACCAAACGGTAAACCATCAGTTCGATTCAGGCCACCTATCCGGTCGAATATCTATCTCAACGGTCACCTATGCCTTCGAAGGTTACCAAACGGTAAACCATCAGTTCGATACCGGTCACCCATCCGGTCGAATATCTATCTCAACGGTCACCCATCCGTTCGAAGATTACCAAACGATCAACCATCAGTTCGATTCCGGTCACTTATCCGGTCGAATATCTATCTCAACGGTCACCTATCCGTTCGAAGATTACCAAATGGTAAACCATCAGTTCGATTCCGGTCACCTATCCGGTCGAATACATATTTCAACGGTCACCTATCCGTTCGAAGACTACCAAACAATCAACCATCAGTTCGATTCCGGTCACCTATCCGGTCGAATATCTATCTCAACGGTCACCTATCCGTTCGAAGATTACCAAACGGTCAACCATCAGTTCGAGTCCGGTCACCTATCCGGTCGAATATATATCTCAACGGTCACCTATCCATTCGAAGATTACCAAACGGTAAACCATCAGTTCGATTCCGGTCACCTATCCGGTCGAATATCTATCTGGTCGAATATTTATCTCAACGGTCACCTATCCGTTCGAAGATTACCAAACGATCATCCATCACTTCGATTCCGGTCACCTATCCGGTCGAATATCTATCTCAACGGTCACCTATCCTTTCGAAGATTACCAAACGATCAACCATCAGTTCGATTCCGGTCACCTATCCGGCCGAGTATCTATCTCAGCGACCACCTATCCGTTCGAAGATTAGCAAACGGTAAACCATCTGTTCGATTCCGGCCACCTATCCGGTCGAATATCTATCTCAACGGTCACCTATCCGTTCGAAGATTACCAAATGGTAAACCATCAGTTCGATTCCGGTCACCTATCCGGTCGAACATCTCAACGGTCACCTATCCGTTCGAAGATAAGCAAACGGTAAACCATCAGTTCGATTCGGGCCATCTATCCGGTCGAATATTTATCTCAACGGTCACCTATGCGTTCGAAGATTACCAAACGGTGAACATTCAGTTCGATTCCGGTCACCTATCCGGTCGAATATCTATCTCAACGGTCACCTATCCGTTCGAAGATTACCAAATGGTAAACCATCAGTTCGATTCCGGTCACCTATCCGTTCGAATATATATTTCAACGGTCACCTATCCGTTCGAAGACTACCAAACAATCAACCATCAGTTCGATTCCGGTCACCTATCCGGTAGAATATCTATCTCAACGGTCACCTATCCGTTCGAAGATTACCAAACGATCATCCATCAGTTCGAGTCCGTTCACCTATCCGGTCGAATATCTATCTCAACGGTCACTTATCTGTTCGAAGATTACCAAACGATCAACCATCAGTTCGATTCCGGTCACCTATCCGGTCGAATATCTCAACGGTCACCTATCCGTTCGAAGATTAGCAAACGGTAAACCATCAGTTCGATTCGGGTCACCTATCCGGTCGAATATCTCAACGATCACCTATCCGTTCGAAGATTAGCAAACGGTAAACCATCAGTTCGATTCCAGTCACCTATCCGGTCAAATATCTCAACGGTCACCTATCCGTTCGAAGATTAGCAAACGGTAAACAATCTGTTCGATTCCGGCCACCTATCCGGTCGAATATCTATCTCAACGGTCACCTATCCGTTCGAAGATTACCAAATGGTAAACCATCAGTTCGATCCCGGTCAACTATCCGGTCGAATATCTATCTCAACGGTCACCCATCCGTTCGAAGATTACCAAACGGTAAACCATCAGTTCGATTCCGGTCACCTATCCGGTCGAACATTTATCTCAACGGTCACCTATGCGTTCGAAGATTACCAAACGGTGAACATTCAGTTCGATTCCGGTCAACTATCCGGTCGAATATCTATCTCAACGGTTACCTATCCGTTCGAAGATTACCAAACGATCAACCATCACTTCGATTCCGGTCACCTATCCGGTCGAATATCTATCTCAACGGTCACCTTTCCGTTCGAAGATTACCAAACGGTCAACCATCAGTTCGAGTCCGGTCACCTATCCGGTCGAATATATATCTCAACGGTCACCTATCCGTTCGAAGATTACCAAACGGTAAACCATCAGTTCGATTCCGGTCACCTATCCGGTCGAATATCTATCTCAACAGTCACCTATCCGTTCGAAGATTACCAAACGGTAAACCATCAGTTTGATCCGGGTCACCTATCCGGTCTAGTATCTCAACGGTCACCTATCCGTTCGAAGATTAGCAAACGGTAAACCATCAGTTCGATTCCGTTCACCTATCCGGTCGAATATCTATCTCAACGGTCACCTATCCGTTCGCAGATTACCAAATGGTAAACCATCAGTTCGATCCCGGTCACCTATCTGGTCGAATATTTATCTCAACGGTCACCTATCCGTTCGAAGATTCCCAAACGATCAACCATCAGTTCGATTCCGATCACCTATCCGGTCGAATATCTGTATCAGCGGTCACTTATCCGTTCGAAGATTACTAAACGGTCAACCATCAGTCCGATTCCGGTCACCTATCCGGTCAAATATCTCAACGGTCACCTATCCGTTCGAAGATCAGCAAACGGTAAACCATCAGTTCGATTCCGGCCACCTATCCGGTCGAATATCTATCTCAACGGTCACCTATCCGTTCGCAGATTACCAAATGGTAAACCATCAGTTCGATCCCGGTCACCTATCTGGTCGAATATTTATCTCAACGGTCACCTATCCGTTCGAAGATTCCCAAACGATCAACCATCAGTTCGATTCCGATCACCTATCCGGTCGAATATCTATCTCAACGGTCACCTATCCGTTCGCAGATTACCAAATGGTAAACCATCAGTTCGATCCCGGTCACCTATCTGGTCGAATATTTATCTCAACGGTCACCTATCCGTTCGAAGATTACCAAACGGTAAACCTTCAGTTCGGTTCCGGTCACTTATCCGGTCGAATATCTATCTCTACGGTCACCTATCCATTCGAAGATTACTAAACGGTCAACCATCAGTCCGATTCCGGTCACCTATCCGGTCAAATATCTCAACGGTCACCTATCCGTTCGAAGATCAGCAAACGGTAAACCATCAGTTCGATTCCGGCCACCTATCCGGTCGAATATCTATCTCACCCGTCACCTATGCGTTCGAAGATTACCAAACGGTAAACCATCAGTTCGATTCCGGTCAACTATCCGGTCGAATATCTATCTCAACGGTCACCCATCCGTTCGAAGATTACCAAACGATCAACCATCAGTTCGATTCCGGTCACCTATCCGGTCGAACATCTATCTCAACGGTCACCCATCGATTTGAAGATTACCAAACGATCAACCATCAGTTCGATTCCGGTCACCTATCCGGCCGAGTATCTATCTCAGCGATCACCAAGCCGTTCGAAGATTACCAAACGATCAACCATCAGTTCGATTCCAGTCACCTATCCGGTCGAATATCTATCTCAACGGTCACTTATCTGTTCGAAGATTACCAAACGATCAACCATCAGTTCGATTCCGGTCACCTATCCGGTCGAATATCTCAACGGTCACCTATCCGTTCGAAGATTAGCAAACGGTAAACCATCAGTTCGATTCGGGTCACCTATCCGGTCGAATATCTCAACGATCCCCTATCCGTTCGAAGATTAGCAAACGGTAAACCATCAGTTCGATTCCAGTCACCTATCCGGTCAATTATCTCAACGGTCACCTATCCGTTCGAAGATTAGCAAACGGTAAACCATCTGTTCGATTCCGGCCACCTATCCGGTCGAATATCTATCTCAACGGTCACCTATCCGTTCGAAGATTACCAAATGGTAAACCATCAGTTCGATCCCGGTCAACTATCCGGTCGAATATCTATCTCAACGGTCACCCATCCGTTCGAAGATTACCAAACGGTAAACCATCAGTTCGATTCCGGTCACCTATACGGTCGAACATTTATCTCAACGGTCACCTATGTGTTCGAAGATTACCAAACGGTGAACATTCAGTTCGATTCCGGTCAACTATCCGGTCGAATATCTATCTCAACGGTTACCTATCCGTTCGAAGATTACCAAACGATCAACCATCACTTCGATTCCGGTCACCTATCCGGTCGAATATCTTTCTCAACGGTCACCTATCCGTTCGAAGATTACCAAACGGTAAACCATCAGTTCGATTCAGGCCACCTATCCGGTCGAATATCTATCTCAACGGTCACCTATGCCTTCGAAGGTTACCAAACGGTAAACCATCAGTTCGATTCCGGTCACCCATCCGGTCGAATATCTATCTCAACGGTCACCCTTCCGTTCGAAGATTACCAAACGATCAACCATCAGTTCGATTCCGGTCACCTATCCGGTCGAATATCTATCTCAACGGTCACCTATCCTTTCGAAGATTACCAAACTGTAAGCATTCAGTTCGGTTCCGGTCACTTATCCGGTCGAATATCTATTTCTACGGTCACCTATCCGTTCGAAGATTACCAAACGATAATCATCAGTTCGATTCCGGTCACCTATCCGGTCGAATATCTATCTCAACGGTCACCTATCCGTTCGAAGATTACTAAACGGTCAACCATCAGTCCGATTCCGGTCACCTATCCGGTCAAATATCTCAACGGTCACCTATCCGTTCGAAGATAAGCAAACGGTAAACCATCAGTTCGATTCCGGCCACCTATCCGGTCGAATATCTATCTCACCCGTCACCTATGCGTTCGAAGATTACCAAACGGTAAACCATCAGTTCGATTCCGGTCAACTATCCGGTCGAATATCTATCTCAACGGTCACCCATCCGTTCGAAGATTACCAAACGATCAACCATCAGTTCGATTCCGGTCACCTATCCGGTCGAACATCTATCTCAACGGTCACCCATCCATTCGAAGATTACCAAACGATCAACCATCAGTTCGATTCCGGTCACCTATCCAGTCGAATATCTATCTCAACGGTCACCTATGCCTTCGAAGGTTACCAAACGGTAAACCATCAGTTCGATTCAGGCCACCTATCCGGTCGAATATCTATCTCAACGGTCACCTATCCGTTCGCAGATTACCAAATGGTAAACCATCAGTTCGATCCCGGTCACCTATCTGGTCGAATATTTATCTCAACGGTCACCTATCCGTTCGAAGATTCCCAAACGATCAACCATCAGTTCGATTCCGATCACCTATCCGGTCGAATATCTGTATCAGCGGTCACTTATCCGTTCGAAGATTACTAAACGGTCAACCATCAGTCCGATTCCGGTCACCTATCCGGTCAAATATCTCAACGGTCACCTATCCGTTCGAAGATCAGCAAACGGTAAACCATCAGTTCGATTCCGGCCACCTATCCGGTCGAATATCTATCTCAACGGTCACCTATCCGTTCGCAGATTACCAAATGGTAAACCATCAGTTCGATCCCGGTCACCTATCTGGTCGAATATTTATCTCAACGGTCACCTATCCGTTCGAAGATTCCCAAACGATCAACCATCAGTTCGATTCCGATCACCTATCCGGTCGAATATCTATCTCAACGGTCACCTATCCGTTCGCAGATTACCAAATGGTAAACCATCAGTTCGATCCCGGTCACCTATCTGGTCGAATATTTATCTCAACGGTCACCTATCCGTTCGAAGATTACCAAACGGTAAACCTTCAGTTCGGTTCCGGTCACTTATCCGGTCGAATATCTATCTCTACGGTCACCTATCCATTCGAAGATTACTAAACGGTCAACCATCAGTCCGATTCCGGTCACCTATCCGGTCAAATATCTCAACGGTCACCTATCCGTTCGAAGATCAGCAAACGGTAAACCATCAGTTCGATTCCGGCCACCTATCCGGTCGAATATCTATCTCACCCGTCACCTATGCGTTCGAAGATTACCAAACGGTAAACCATCAGTTCGATTCCGGTCAACTATCCGGTCGAATATCTATCTCAACGGTCACCCATCCGTTCGAAGATTACCAAACGATCAACCATCAGTTCGATTCCGGTCACCTATCCGGTCGAACATCTATCTCAACGGTCACCCATCGATTTGAAGATTACCAAACGATCAACCATCAGTTCGATTCCGGTCACCTATCCGGCCGAGTATCTATCTCAGCGATCACCAAGCCGTTCGAAGATTACCAAACGATCAACCATCAGTTCGATTCCAGTCACCTATCCGGTCGAATATCTATCTCAACGGTCACTTATCTGTTCGAAGATTACCAAACGATCAACCATCAGTTCGATTCCGGTCACCTATCCGGTCGAATATCTCAACGGTCACCTATCCGTTCGAAGATTAGCAAACGGTAAACCATCAGTTCGATTCGGGTCACCTATCCGGTCGAATATCTCAACGATCCCCTATCCGTTCGAAGATTAGCAAACGGTAAACCATCAGTTCGATTCCAGTCACCTATCCGGTCAATTATCTCAACGGTCACCTATCCGTTCGAAGATTAGCAAACGGTAAACCATCTGTTCGATTCCGGCCACCTATCCGGTCGAATATCTATCTCAACGGTCACCTATCCGTTCGAAGATTACCAAATGGTAAACCATCAGTTCGATCCCGGTCAACTATCCGGTCGAATATCTATCTCAACGGTCACCCATCCGTTCGAAGATTACCAAACGGTAAACCATCAGTTCGATTCCGGTCACCTATACGGTCGAACATTTATCTCAACGGTCACCTATGTGTTCGAAGATTACCAAACGGTGAACATTCAGTTCGATTCCGGTCAACTATCCGGTCGAATATCTATCTCAACGGTTACCTATCCGTTCGAAGATTACCAAACGATCAACCATCACTTCGATTCCGGTCACCTATCCGGTCGAATATCTTTCTCAACGGTCACCTATCCGTTCGAAGATTACCAAACGGTAAACCATCAGTTCGATTCAGGCCACCTATCCGGTCGAATATCTATCTCAACGGTCACCTATGCCTTCGAAGGTTACCAAACGGTAAACCATCAGTTCGATTCCGGTCACCCATCCGGTCGAATATCTATCTCAACGGTCACCCTTCCGTTCGAAGATTACCAAACGATCAACCATCAGTTCGATTCCGGTCACCTATCCGGTCGAATATCTATCTCAACGGTCACCTATCCTTTCGAAGATTACCAAACTGTAAGCATTCAGTTCGGTTCCGGTCACTTATCCGGTCGAATATCTATTTCTACGGTCACCTATCCGTTCGAAGATTACCAAACGATAATCATCAGTTCGATTCCGGTCACCTATCCGGTCGAATATCTATCTCAACGGTCACCTATCCGTTCGAAGATTACTAAACGGTCAACCATCAGTCCGATTCCGGTCACCTATCCGGTCAAATATCTCAACGGTCACCTATCCGTTCGAAGATAAGCAAACGGTAAACCATCAGTTCGATTCCGGCCACCTATCCGGTCGAATATCTATCTCACCCGTCACCTATGCGTTCGAAGATTACCAAACGGTAAACCATCAGTTCGATTCCGGTCAACTATCCGGTCGAATATCTATCTCAACGGTCACCCATCCGTTCGAAGATTACCAAACGATCAACCATCAGTTCGATTCCGGTCACCTATCCGGTCGAACATCTATCTCAACGGTCACCCATCCATTCGAAGATTACCAAACGATCAACCATCAGTTCGATTCCGGTCACCTATCCAGTCGAATATCTATCTCAACGGTCACCTATGCCTTCGAAGGTTACCAAACGGTAAACCATCAGTTCGATTCAGGCCACCTATCCGGTCGAATATCTATCTCAACGGTCACCTATGCCTTCGAAGGTTACCAAACGGTAAACCATCAGTTCGATTCCGGTCACCTATCCGGTCGAATACCTATCTCAACGGTCACCCATCCGTTCGAAGATTACCAAACGATCAACCATCAGTTCGATTCCGGTCACTTATCCGGTCGAATATCTATCTCAACGGTCACCTATCCGTTCGAAGATTACCAAATGGTAAGCCATCAGTTCGATTCCGGTCACCTATCCGGTCGAATATTTATCTCAACGGTCACCTATGCGTTCGAAAATTACCAAACGGTAAACATTCAGTTCGATTCCGGTCACCTATCCGGTCGAATATCTATCTCAACGGTCACCTATGCCTTCGAAGGTTACCAAACGGTAAACCATCAGTTCGATTCCGGTCACCCATCCGGTCGAATATCTATCTCAACGGTCACCCATCCGTTCGAAGATTACCAAACGATCAACCATCAGTTCGATTCCGGTCACCCATCCGGTCGAATATCTATCTCAACGGTCACCCATCCGTTCGAAGATTACCAAACGATCAACCATCAGTTCGATTCCGGTCACCTATCCGGTCGAATATCTATCTCAACGGTCACCTTTCCGTTCGAAGATTACCAAATGGTAAACCATCAGTTCGATTCAGGCCACCTATACGGTAGAATATCTCAACGGTCACCTATCTGTTCGAAGATTTGCAAACGGTAAACCATCAGTTCGATTCCGGTCACCTATCCGGTCGAATATCTATCTCAACGGTCACCTATCCGTTCGAAGATTACCAAACGATCAACCATCAGTTCGATCCCGGTCACCTATCCGGTCGAATGTCTATCTCAACGGTCACCTATCCGTTCGAAGATTACCAAACGGTAAACCATCAGTTCGATTCAGGCCACTTATCCGGTCGAATATCTATCTCAACGGTCACCTATGCCTTCGAAGGTTACCAAACGGTAAACCATGAGTTCGATTCCGGTCACCTATCCGGTCGAATACCTATCTCAACGGTCACCCATCCGTTCGAAGATTACCAAACGATCAACCATCAGTTCGATTCCGGTCACTTATCCGGTCGAATATCTATCTCAACGGTCACCCAAGATTACCAAACGATCAACCATCAGTTCGATTCCGGTCACCTATCCGGTCGAATATCTATCTCAACGGTCACCTTTCCGTTCGAAGACTACCAAATAATCAACCATCAGATCGATTCCGGTCACCTATCCGGTCGAACATCTATCTCAACGGTCACCCATCCATTCGAAGATTACCAAACGATCAACCATCAGTTCGATTCCGGTCACCTATCCGGTCGAATATCTATCTCAACGGTCACCTTTCCGTTCGAAGATTACCAAACGGTAAACCATCAGTTCGATTCAGGCCACTTATCCGGTCGAATATCTATCTCAACGGTCACCCATCCGTTCGAAGACTACCAAATAATCAACCATCAGATCGATTCCGGTCACCTATCCGGTCGAACATCTATCTCAACGGTCACCCATCCATTCGAAGATTACCAAACGATCAACCATCAGTTCGATTCCGGTCACCTATCCGGTCGAATATCTATCTCAACGGTCACCTTTCCGTTCGAAGATTACCAAATGGTAAACCATCAGTTCGATTCAGGCCACCTATACGGTAGAATATCTCAACGGTCACCTATCTGTTCGAAGATTTGCAAACGGTAAACCATCAGTTCGATTCCGGTCACCTATCCGGTCGAATATCTATCTCAACGGTCACCTATCCGTTCGCAGATTACCAAATGGTAAACCATCAGTTCGATCCCGGTCACCTATCTGGTCGAATATTTATCTCAACGGTCACCTATCCGTTCGAAGATTCCCAAACGATCAACCATCAGTTCGATTCCGATCACCTATCCGGTCGAATATCTGTATCAGCGGTCACTTATCCGTTCGAAGATTACCAAACGGTAAACCTTCAGTTCGGTTCCGGTCACTTATCCGGTCGAATATCTATCTCTACGGTCACCTATCCGTTCGAAGATTACCAAACGATAATCATCAGTTCGATTTCGGTCACCTATCCGGTCGAATATCTATCTCAACGGTCACCTATCCGTTCGAAGATTACTAAACGGTCAACCATCAGTCCGATTCCGGTCACCTATCCGGTCAAATATCTCAACGGTCACCTATCCGTTCGAAGATCAGCAAACGGTAAACCATCAGTTCGATTCCGGCCACCTATCCGGTCGAATATCTATCTCACCCGTCACCTATGCGTTCGAAGATTACCAAACGGTAAACCATCAGTTCGATTCCGGTCAACTATCCGGTCGAATATCTATCTCAACGGTCACCCATCCGTTCGAAGATTACCAAACGATCCACCATCAGTTCGATTCCGGTCACCTATCCGGTCGAACATCTATCTCAACGGTCACCCATCCATTTGAAGATTACCAAACGATCAACCATCAGTTCGATTCCGGTCAGCTATCCGGCCGAGTATCTATCTCAGCGATCACCTAGCCGTTCGAAGATTACCAAACGATCAACCATCAGTTCGATTCCAGTCACCTATCCGGTCGAATATCTATCTCAACGGTCACTTATCTGTTCGAAGATTACCAAACGATCAACCATCAGTTCGACTCCGGTCACCTATCCGGTCGAATATCTCAACGGTCACCTATCCGTTCGAAGATTAGCAAACGGTAAACCATCAGTTCGATTCGGGTCACCTATCCGGTCGAATATCTCAACGATCCCCTATCCGTTCGAAGATTAGCAAACGGTAAACCATCAGTTCGATTCCAGTCACCTATCCGGTCAAATATCTCAACGGTCACCTATCCGTTCGAAGATTAGCAAACGGTAAACCATCTGTTCGATTCCGGCCACCTATCCGGTCGAATATCTATCTCAACGGTCACCTATCCGTTCGAAGATTACCAAATGGTAAACCATCAGTTCGATCCCGGTCAACTATCCGGTCGAATATCTATCTCAACGGTCACCCATCCGTTCGAAGATTACCAAACGGTAAACCATCAGTTCGATTCCGGTCACTTATACGGTCGAACATTTATCTCAACGGTCACCTATGCGTTCGAAGATTACCAAACGGTGAACATTCAGTTCGATTCCGGTCAACTATCCGGTCGAATATCTATCTCAACGGTTACCTATCCGTTCGAAGATTACCAAACGATCAACCATCACTTCGATTCCGGTCACCTATCCGGTCGAATATCTTTCTCAACGGTCACCTATCCGTTCGAAGATTACCAAACGGTAAACCATCAGTTCGATTCAGGCCACCTATCCGGTCGAATATCTATCTCAACGGTCACCTATGCCTTCGAAGGTTACCAAACGGTAAACCATCAGTTCGATTCCGGTCACCCATCCGGTCGAATATCTATCTCAACGGTCACCCATCCGTTCGAAGATTACCAAACGATCAACCATCAGTTCGATTCCGGTCACCTATCCGGTCGAATATCTATCTCAACGGTCACCTATCCTTTCGAAGATTACCAAACTGTAAACATTCAGTTCGGTTCCGGTCACTTATCCGGTCGAATATCTATTTCTACGGTCACCTATCCGTTCGAAGATTACCAAACGATAATCATCAGTTCGATTCCGGTCACCTATCCGGTCGAATATCTATCTCAACGGTCACCTATCCGCTCGAAGATTACTAAACGGTCAACCATCAGTCCGATTCCGGTCACCTATCCGGTCAAATATCTCAACGGTCACCTATCCGTTCGAAGATAAGCAAACGGTAAACCATCAGTTCGATTCCGGCCACCTATCCGGTCGAATATCTATCTCACCCGTCACCTATGCGTTCGAAGATTACCAAACGGTAAACCATCACTTCGATTCCGGTCAACTATCCGGTCGAATATCTATCTCAACGGTCACCCATCCGTTCGAAGATTACCAAACGATCAACCATCAGTTCGATTCCGGTCACCTATCCGGTCGAACATCTATCTCAACGGTCACCCATCCATTCGAAGATTACCAAACGATCAACCCTCAGTTCGATTCCGGTCACCTATCCAGTCGAATATCTATCTCAACGGTCACCTATGCCTTCGAAGGTTACCAAACGGTAAACCATCAGTTCGATTCAGGCCACCTATCCGGTCGAATATCTATCTCAACGGTCACCTAAGCCTTCGAAGGTTACCAAACGGTAAACCATCAGTTCGATTCCGGTCACCTATCCGGTCGAATACCTATCTCAACGGTCACCCATCCGTTCGAAGATTACCAAACGATCAACCATCAGTTCGATTCCGGTCACTTATCCGGTCGAATATCTATCTCAACGGTCACCTATCCGTTCGAAGATTACCAAATGGTAAGCCATCAGTTCGATTCCGGTCACCTATCCGGTCGAATATTTATCTCAACGGTCACCTATGCGTTCGAAAATTACCAAACGGTAAACATTCAGTTCGATTCCGGTCACCTATCCGGTCGAATATCTATCTCAACGGTCACCTATGCCTTCGAAGGTTACCAAACGGTAAACCATCAGTTCGATTCCGGTCACCCATCCGGTCGAATATCTATCTCAACGGTCACCCATCCGTTCGAAGATTACCAAACGATCAACCATCAGTTCGATTCCGGTCACCCATCCGGTCGAATATCTATCTCAACGGTCACCCATCCGTTCGAAGATTACCAAACGATCAACCATCAGTTCGATTCCGGTCACCTATCCGGTCGAATATCTATCTCAACGGTCACCTTTCCGTTCGAAGATTACCAAATGGTAAACCATCAGTTCGATTCAGGCCACCTATACGGTAGAATATCTCAACGGTCACCTATCTGTTCGAAGATTTGCAAACGGTAAACCATCAGTTCGATTCCGGTCACCTATCCGGTCGAATATCTATCTCAACGGTCACCTATCCGTTCGAAGATTACCAAACGATCAACCATCAGTTCGATCCCGGTCACCTATCCGGTCGAATGTCTATCTCAACGGTCACCTATCCGTTCGAAGATTACCAAACGGTAAACCATCAGTTCGATTCAGGCCACTTATCCGGTCGAATATCTATCTCAACGGTCACCTATGCCTTCGAAGGTTACCAAACGGTAAACCATCAGTTCGATTCCGGTCACCTATCCGGTCGAATACCTATCTCAACGGTCACCCATCCGTTCGAAGATTACCAAACGATCAACCATCAGTTCGATTCCGGTCACTTATCCGGTCGAATATCTATCTCAACGGTCACCCATCCATTCGAAGATTACCAAACGATCAACCATCAGTTCGATTCCGGTCACCTATCCGGTCGAATATCTATCTCAACGGTCACCTTTCCGTTCGAAGACTACCAAATAATCAACCATCAGATCGATTCCGGTCCCCTATCCGGTCGAACATCTATCTCAACGGTCACCCATCCATTCGAAGATTACCAAACGATCAACCATCAGTTCGATACCGGTCACCTATCCGGTCGAATATCTATCTCAACGGTCACCTTTCCGTTCGAAGATTACCAAACGGTAAACCATCAGTTCGATTCAGGCCACTTATCCGGTCGAATATCTATCTCAACGGTCACCCATCCGTTCGAAGACTACCAAATAATCAACCATCAGATCGATTCCGGTCACCTATCCGGTCGAACATCTACCTCAACGGTCACCCATCCATTCGAAGATTACCAAACGATCAACCATCAGTTCGATTCCGGTCACCTATCCGGTCGAATATCTATCTCAACGGTCACCTTTCCGTTCGAAGATTACCAAATGGTAAACCATCAGTTCGATTCAGGCCACCTATACGGTGGAATATCTCCACGGTCACCTATCTGTTCGAAGATTTGCAAACGGTAAACCATCAGTTCGATTCCGGTCACCTATCCGGTCGAATATCTATCTCAACGGTCACCTATCCGTTCGAAGATTACCAAGCGATCAACCATCAGTTCGATCCCGGTCACCTATCCGGTCGAATGTCTATCTCAACGGTCACCTATCCGTTCGAAGATTACCAAACGGTAAACCATCAGTTCGATTCAGGCCACTTATCCGGTCGAATATCTATCTCAACGGTCACCTATGCCTTCGAAGGTTACCAAACGGTAAACCATCAGTTCGATTCCGGTCACCTATCCGGTCGAATACCTATCTCAACGGTCACCCATCCGTTCGAAGATTACCAAACGATCAACCATCAGTTCGATTCCGGTCACTTATCCGGTCGAATATCTATCTCAACGGTCACCTATCCGTTCGAAGATTACCAAATGGTAAGCCATCAGTTCGATTCCGGTCACCTATCCGGTCGAATATTTATCTCAACGGTCACCTATGCGTTCGAAGATTACCAAACGGTAAACATTCAGTTCGATTCCGGTCACCTATCCGGTCGAATATCTATCTCAACGGTCACCTATCCGTTCGAAGATTACCAAACGATCAACCATCAGTTCGATTCCGGTCACCTATCCGGTCGAATATCTATCTCAACGGTCACCTGTCCGTTCGAAGATTACCAAACGGTAAACCCCCAGTTCGATTCCGGTCACCTATCCGGTCGAATATCTATCTCAACGGTCACCTATCCGTTCGAAAATTACCAACCGGTAAACCATCAGTTCGATTCAGGCCACCTATCCGGTCGAATATCTATCTCAACGGTCACCTATGCCTTCGAAGGTTACCAAACGGTAAACCATCAGTTCGATTCCGGTCACCTATCCGGTCGAATATCTATCTCAACGGTCACCCATCCGTTCGAAGATTACCAAACGATCAACCATCAGTTCGATTCCGGTCACCTATCCGGTCGAACATCTATCTCAACGGTCACCTATCCAATCGAAGATTACCAAACGATCAACCATCAGTTCGATTCCGGTCACCTATCCGGCCGAGTATCTATCTCAACGGTCACCTATCCGTTCGAAGATTACCAAATGGTAAGATATCAGTTCGATTCCGGTCACCTATCCGGTCGAATATCTATCTCAACGGTCACCCATCCGTTCGAAGATTACCAAACGATCAACCATCAGTTCGATTCCGGTCACCTATCCGGTCGAACATCTATCTCAACGGTCACCTATCCAATCGAAGATTACCAAACGATCAACCATCAGTTCGATTCCGGTCACCTATCCGGCCGAGCATCTATCTCAGCGATTACCTAGCCGTTCGAAGATTACCAAACGATCAACCATCAGGTCGATTCCGGTCACCTATCCGGTCGAATATCTATCTCAACGGTCACCTATCTGTTCGAAGATTACCAAACGGTAAACCATCAGTTCGATTCGGGTCACCTATCCGGTCGAATATCTCAACGGTCACCTATCTGTTCGAAGATTAGCAAACGGTAAACCATCAGTTCGATTCCGGTCACCTATCCGGTCGAATATCTATCTCAGCGATTACCTATCCGTTCGAAGATTACCAAACGATCAACCATCAGTTCGATCCCGGTCACCTATCCGGTCGAATATCTATCTCAACGGTCACCTATCCGTTCGAAAATTACCAAACGGTAAACCATCAGTTCGATTCAGGCCACCTATCCGGTCGAATATCTATCTCAACGGTCACCTATGCCTTCGAAGGTTACCAAACGGTAAACCATCAGTTCGATTCCGGTCACCTATCCGGTCGAATATCTATCTCAACGGTCACCCATCCGTTCGAAGATTACCAAACGATCAACCATCAGTTCGATTCCGGTCACCTATCCGGTCGAACATCTATCTCAACGGTCACCTATCCAATCGAAGATTACCAAACGATCAACCATCAGTTCGATTCCGGTCACCTATCCGGCCGAGTATCTATCTCAGCGATTACCTAGCCGTTCGAAGATTACCAAACGATCAACCATCAGTTCGATTCCGGTCACCTATCCGGTCGAATATCTATCTCAACGGTCACCTATCTGTTCGAAGATTACCAAACGGTAAGCCTTCAGTTTGATTCGGGTCACCTATCCGGTCGAATATCTCAACGGTCACCTATCTGTTCGAAGATTAGCAAACGGTAAACCATCAGTTCGATTCCGGCCACCTATCCGGTCGAATATCTATCTCACCCGTCACCTATGCGTTCGAAGATTACCAAACGGTAAACCATCAGTTCGATTCCGGTCAACTATCCGGTCGAATATCTATCTCAACGGTAACCCATCCGTACGAAGATTACCAAACGATCAACCATCAGTTCGATTCCGGTCACCTATCCGGTCGAACATCTATCTCAACGGTCACCCATCCATTCGAAGATTACCAAACGATCAACCATCAGTTCGATTCCGGTCACCTATCCGGTCGAATATCTATCTCAACGGTCACCTATCCGTTCGAAGATTACCAAACGGTCAACCATCAGTTCGAGTCCGGTCACCTATCCGGTCGAATATATATCTCAACGGTCACCTATCCGTTCGAAGATTAGCAAACGATAATCATCAGTTCGATTCCGGTCACCCATCCGGTCGAATATCCATCTCAACGGTCACCTATCCGTTCGAAGATTACTAAACGTGCAACCATCAGTCCGATTCCGGTCACCTATCCGGTCGAATATCTATCTCAACGGTCACCCATCCGTTCGAAGATTACCAAACGATCAACCATCAGTTCGATTCCGGTCACCTATCCGGTCGAACATCTATCTCAACGGTCACCCATCCATTCGAAGATTACCAAACGATCAACCATCAGTTCGATTCCGGTCACCTATCCGGTCGAATATCTATCTCAACGGTCACCTATCCTTTCGAAGATTACCAAACGATCAACCATCAGTTCGATTCCGGTCACCTATCCGGCCGAGTATCTATCTCAGCGATCACCTATCCGTTCGAAGATTACCAAACGATCAACCATCAGTTCGATTCCAGTCACCTATCCGGTCGAATATCTATCTCAACGGTCACTTATCTGTTCGAAGATTACCAAACGATCAACCATCAGTTCGATTCCGGTCACCTATCCGGTCGAATATCTCAACGGTCACCTATCCGTTCGAAGATTAGCAAACGGTAAACCATCAGTTCGATTCGGGTCACCTATCCGGTCGAATATTTATCTCAACGGTCACCTATGCGTTCGAAGATTACCAAACGGTGAACATTCAGTTCGATTCCGGTCACCTATCCGGTCGAATATCTATCTCAACGGTCACCTATCCGTTCGAAGATTACCAAACGATCAACCATCAGTTCGAGTCCGGTCACCTATCCGGTCGAATATATATCTCAACGGTCACCTATCTGTTCGAAGATTACCAAACGGTAAACCATCAGTTCGATTCCGGTCACCTATCCGGTCGAATATCTATCTGGTCGAATATTTATCTCAACGGTCACCTATCCGTTCGAAGATTACCAAACGATCATCCATCACTTCGATTCCGGTCACCTATCCGGTCGAATATCTATCTCAACGGTCACCTATCCTTTCGAAGATTACCAAACGATCAACCATCAGTTCGATTCCGGTCACCTATCCGGCCGAGTATCTATCTCAGCGACCACCTATCCGTTCGAAGATTACCAAACGATCAACCATCAGTTCGATTCCAGTCACCTATCCGGTCGAATATCTAGCTCAACGGTCACTTATCTGTTCGAAGATTACCAAACGATCAACCATCAGTTCGATTCCGGTCACCTATCCGGTCGAACATCTCAACGGTCACCTATCCGTTCGAAGATTAGCAAACGGTAAACCATCAGTTCGATTCGGGTCACCTATCCGGTCGAATATTTATCTCAACGGTCACCTATGCGTTCGAAGATTACCAAACGGTGAACATTCAGTTCGATTCCGGTCACCTATCCGGTCGAATATCTATCTCAACGGTCACCTATCCGTTCGAAGATTACCAAACGATCAACCATCAGTTCGATTCCGGTCACCTATCCGGTCGAATATCTATCTCAACGGTCACCTATCCGTTCGAAGATTACCAAATGGTAAACCATCAGTTCGATTCCGGTCACCTATCCGGTCGAATATATATTTCAACGGTCACCTATCCGTTCGAAGACTACCAAACAATCAACCATCAGTTCGATTCCGGTCACCTATCCGGTCGAATATCTATCTCAACGGTCACCTATCCGTTCGAAGATTACCAAACGATCAACCATCAGTTCGAGTCCGTTCACCTATCCGGTCGAATATATATCTCAACAGTCACCTATCCGTTCGAAGATTACCAAACGGTAAACCGTCAGTTTGATCCGGGTCACCTATCCTGTCTAGTATCTCAACGGTCACCTATCCGTTCGAAGATTAGCAAACGGTAAACCATCAGTTCGATTCCGGTCACCTATCCGGTCGAATATCTATCTCAACAGTCACCTATCCGTTCGAAGATTACCAAACGGTAAACCGTCAGTTTGATCCGGGTCACCTATCCGGTCTAGTATCTCAACGGTCACCTATCCGTTCGAAGATTACCAAACGGTAAACCTTCAGTTCGGTTCCGGTCACCTATCCGGTCGAATATCTATCTCTACGGTCACCTATCCGTTCGAAGATTACCAAACGATAATCATCAGTTCGATTCCGGTCACCTATCAGGTCGAATATCTATCTCAACGGTCACCTATCCGTTCGAAGATTACTAAATGGTCAACCATCAGTCCGATTCCGGTCACCTATCCGGTCAAATATCTCAACGGTCACCTATCCGTTCGAAGATTAGCAAACGGTAAACCATCAGTTCGATTACGGCCACCTATCCGGTCGAATATCTATCTCACCCGTCACCTATGCGTTCGAAGATTACCAAACGGTAAACCATCAGTTCGATTCCGGTCAACTATCCGGTCGAATATCTATCTCAACGGTCACCCATCCGTTCGAAGACTACAAAACGATCAACCATCAGTTCGATTCCGGTCACCTATCCGGTCGAACATCTAACTCAACGGTCACCCATCCATTCGAAGATTACCAAACGATCAACCATCAGTTCGATTCCGGTCACCTATCCGGCCGAGTATCTATCTCAGCGATCACCTAGCCGTTCGAAGATTACCAAACGATCAACCATCAGTTCGATTCCAGTCACCTATCCGGCCGAATATCTATCTCAACGGTCATTTATCTGTTCGAAGATTACCAAACGATCAACCATCAGTTCGATTCCGGTCACCTATCCGGTCGAATATCTCAACGGTCACCTATCCGTTCGAAGATTAGCAAACGGTAAACCATCAGTTCGATTCGGGTCACCTATCCGGTCGAATATCTCAACGATCACCTATCCGTACGAAGATTAGCAAACGGTAAACCATCAGTTCGATTCCAGTCACCTATCCGGTCAAATATCTCAACGGTCACCTATCCGTTCGAAGATTAGCAAACGGTAAACCATCTGTTCGATTCCGGCCACCTATCCGGTCGAATATCTATCTCAACGGTCACCTATCCGTTCGAAGATTAACAAATGGTAAACCATCAGTTCGATCCCGGTCAACTATCCGGTCGAATATCTATCTCAACGGTCACCCATCCGTTCGAAGATTACCAAACGGTAAACCATCAGTTCGATTCCGGTCACCTATCCGGTCGAACATTTATCTCAACGGTCACCTATGCGTTCGAAGATTACCAAACGGTGAACATTCAGTTCGATTCCGGTCAACTATCCGGTCGAATATCTATCTCAACGGTTACCTATCCGTTCGAAGATTACCAAACGATCAACCATCACTTCGATTCCGGTCACCTACCCGGTCGAATATCTTTCTCAACGGTCACCAATCCGTTCGAAGATTACCAAACGGTAAACCATCAGTTCGATTGAGGCCACCTATCCGGTCGAATATCTATCTCAACGGTCACCTATGCCTTCGAAGGTTACCAAACGGTAAACCATCAGTTCGATACCGGTCACCCATCCGGTCGAATATCTATCTCAACGGTCACCCATCCGTTCGAAGATTACCAAACGATCAACCATCAGTTCGATTCCGGTCACCTATCCGGTCGAATATCTATCTCAACGGTCACCTATCCGTTCGAAGATTACCAAATGGTAAACCATCAGTTCGATTCCGGTCACCTATCCGGTCGAATATATATTTCAACGGTCACCTATCCGTTCGAAGACTACCAAACAATCAACCATCAGTTCGATTCCGGTCACCTATCCGGTCGAATATCTATCTCAACGGTCACCTATCCGTTCGAAGATTACCAAACGGTCAACCATCAGTTCGAGTCCGGTCACCTATCCGGTCGAATATATATCTCAACGGTCACCTATCCGTTCGAAGATTACCAAACGATAATCATCAGATCGATTCCAGTCACCTATCCGGTCGAATATCCATCTCAACGGTCACCTATCCGTTCGAAGATTACTAAACGTGCAACCATCAGTCCGATTCCGGTCACCTATCCGGTCGAATATCTATCTCAACGGTCACCTATCCGTTCGAAGATTACCAAATGGTAAACCATCAGTTCGATCCCGGTCACCTATCTGGTCGAATATTTATCTCAACGGTCACCTATCCGTTCGAAGATTACCAAACGATCAACCATCAGTTCGATTCCGGCCACCTATCCGGTCGAATATCTATCTCAACGGTCACCTATCCGTTCGAAGATTACCAAACGGTAAACCTTCAGTTCAGTTCCGGTCACCTATCCGGTCGAATATCTATCTCTACGGTCACCTATCCGTTCGAAGATTACCAAACGATAATCATCAGTTCGATTCCGGTCACCTATCCGGTCGAACATCTATCTCACCGGTCACCCATCCATTCGAAGATTACCAAACGATCAACCATCAGTTCGATTCCGGTCACCTATCCGGCCGAGAATCTATCTCAGCGGCGCCTGAGCACACCGGAGGTTGCCAGAGTCTACAGGGAGCAGCTGAGCGAAAGACTCTACGGTATGCCTACGTCGAACACAAATGCCAATAATATGTGGCTGCATTGCCGCTCAGCCATTCAGGAAGTAGCCGAAACCACCTTAGGATACCTACCACCCCCGACAAGAAACCCGTGGTATGATGGCGAGTGTGAGCAGAAAAAGGCAGCAACCGACGAGGCGTACCAAAAGGCGCTGCAGAGGAAAACCAGGGCAGCGCGAGAAGAGTACCGAGCCAGAAGAAGGGAGGAGAAGAAACTACTGCGACAAAAGAAAAGAATCTTCGCAGCCTCCCAGCTCAAGGATATCGAGGAGTCTAGGGATAGACATAAAATACGAGCCTTTTACAAGAAAGCCAAAGGCCTTGCAGGAGGCTTCAAAAAGGGCACCCTGGCTCTTCGAAACTGCGAGGGTAATCTTGTCACCGACCCGCAGGGAATAGTGGATGTATTTAAGCAGCACTTCCAGCAGCTGCTTAACGAGCATGACCAAGAGAGAGTGGTAGGGACTGAGGAAATCCCAACTCCAGCCGCTGAAGTAGTCCTCCCACCCAGCATAGAAGAAGTCGGCACAGCTATTCAGAAGCTGAAGAACAACAAGGCCGCAGGCTCAGATGGCTTGCCATCAGAGCTCTTCAAGGCTGGCGGCGATGTTCTGGTAGGGAGCATGCACCAGATCATCTGCAGAATTTGGGAAGATGAGAGCATGCCCGACGACTGGAATACCAGCTCTATATGCCCCATCCACAAAAAAGGCGATCCTACCTCTTGTAAGAACTATAGAGGTATATCCCTGCTCAATGTCGCATACAAGATCCTGTCCAGCGTATTGTGTGAACGTCTAAAACCATTTTGCACCGCACTAATCGGCAGCTACCAGTGCGGCTTCCGGCCCGGCAAATCAACTATAGACCAAATTTTCACACTTCGACAAATCCTGGAAAAGACCAACGAGTTTCAAATCGATACACACCATCTTTTCATCGATTTCAAAGCCGCATACGACAGCATTCATCGTGAAGCACTGTTTGGGGCGATGGCCGAATTCGGGATCCCGGTAAAACTGATCCAGTTGTGTCGCGCCACGCTAAAAAACACGCGATGCACCGTGCAACTCGGTTCTAGGACCTCGGAACCATTCGAAACATGCACCGGATTTCGGCAAGGAGATGCGCTGTCATGCGACTTCTTCAACCTGGTGCTGGAGCAGATAGTGCGACGGGCAGGCGTCAACAGGGAAGGCACTATCTTTTACAAGTCCATCCAGCTGCTAGGATACGCGGATGATATCGACATCATCGCGTGTTCTCGCCGTGGCATTGTGGAAGCATTCACGGCGATTGAAGAACAGGCGAAACGAATTGGCCTTAAGATCAATGAGGACAAAACGAAATACATGCTGTCAAGCAAAAACCAATCCGTCGCTCACCACCTGGGACAAAACATAACAATTGACAGCTACAATTTCGAGGTAGTTAAGGAGTTTGTCTACCTCGGGGCAAACGTAAATTCCACAAATGACACCACAGTGGAGATCCGGCGTAGAATCGCCCTTGGCAACCGCTGCTACTTCGGCTTGTCCAAACAACTGGGGTCAAAACTCCTCACTCGAAAGACCAAAGTCATGCTTTACAAAACGCTCATTCTGCCAGTCTTGCTGTACGGAGCCGAAAGCTGGACGATAAGCAGGACAGCGGAGCTGATTTTGGGTTCTTTCGAAAGAAAAATTCTGCGCCGGATATTTGGTCCTGTCTGTGAGGAAGGTGAATGGAGAAGAAGACACAACCGCGAACTCTACGAGCTGTACCAAGATGTGGATGTAGTCCGGAAAGCAAGGACCCGTCGACTACACTGGCTCGGCCACATCGAGCGCATGGACATCAACGTTCCAGCTAAGAGGGTCTTCGACTCCGAGCCTCCTGGTTCGAGAAGAAGAGGAAGACCGAACCTCCGGTATAAAGACCAAGTAATCGCGGATGTAAGACATCTTCGTCTTGAAAACTGGAAGCAGCGTGCCCGGGACCGTCAAGGATGGAAGGCAGCTATAGCTCAGGCTCAGATCCTCCATGGATCGCAGGCCTGATAAGTAAGTAAGTATCCGGTCGAATATCCATCTCAACGGTCACCTATCCGTTCGAATATTACTAAACGTGCAACCATCAGTCCGATTCCGGTCACCTATCCGGTCAAATATCTCAACGGTCATCTATCCGTTCGAAGATTAGCAAACGTTAAACCATCTGTTCGATTCCGGCCAGCTATCCGGTCGAATATCTATCTCAACGGTCACCTATGCGTTCGAAGATTACCAAACGGTAAACCATCAGTTCGATTCCGGTCAACTATCCGGTCGAATATCTATCTCAACGGTCACCCATCCGTTCGAAGATTACCAAACGATCAACCATCAGTTCGATTCCGGTCACCTATCCGGTCGAACATCTATCTCACCGGTCACCCATCCATTCGAAGATTACCAAACGATCAACCATCAGTTCGATTCCGGTCACCTATCCGGCCGAGAATCTATCTCAGCGATCACCTATCCGTTCGAAGATTACCAAAC
This sequence comes from Eumerus sabulonum, assembly GCA_951905685.1. Taxonomy (NCBI): domain Eukaryota; kingdom Metazoa; phylum Arthropoda; class Insecta; order Diptera; family Syrphidae; genus Eumerus; species Eumerus sabulonum. Next base: position 100,272,123 of record OX645060.1, read on the forward strand.
GATCAACCACCAGTTCGATTCCAGTCACCTATCCGGTCGAATATCTATCTCAACGGTCACTTATCTGTTCGAAGATTACCAAACGATCAACCATCAGTTCGATTCCGGTCACCTATCCGGTCGAATATCTCAACGGTCACCTATCCGTTCGAAGATTAGCAAACGGTAAACCATCAGTTCGATTCGGGTCACCTATCCGGTCGAATATTTATCTCAAGATACCAAACCAACGGTACCACCAAACGGTACCAAACGGTAAACCTTCAGTTCGGTTCCGGTCACCTATCCGGTCGAATTTCTATCTCTACGGTCACCCATCCGTTCGAAGATTACCAAACGATCAACCATCAGTTCGATTCCGGTCACCTATCCGGTCGAATATCTATCTCAACGGTCACCTATCTGTTCGAAGATTACCAAACGGTAAACCATCAGTTCGATTCGGGTCACCTATCCGGTCGAATATCTCAACGGTCATCTATCCGTTCGAAGATTAGCAAACGGTAAACCATCAGTTCGATTCCGGTCACCTATCCGGTCGAATATCTATCTCAACGGTCACCTATCCGTTCGAAGATTACCAAATGGTAAGCCATCAGTTCGATTCCGGTCACCTATCCGGTCGAATATTTATCTCAACGGTCACCTATGCGTTCGAAGATAACCAAACGGTGATCATTCAGTTCGATTCCGGTCACCTATCCGGTCGAATATCTATCTCAACGGTCACCTATTCGTTCGAAGATTACCAAACGATCAACCATCAGCTCGATTCCGGTCACCTATCCGGTCGAATATCTATCTCAACGGTCACCTATCCGTTCGAAGATTACAAAATGGTAAACCATCAGTTCGATTCCGGTCACCTATCCGGTCGAATGTATATCTCAACGGTCACCTATCCGTTCGAAGACTACCAAACAATCAACCATCAGTTCGATTCCGGTCACCTATCCGGTCGAGTATCTATCAGTTCGAGTGCGGTCACCTATCCGGTCGAATATATATCTCAACGGTCACCTATCCGTTCGAAGATTACCAAACTGTAAACCATCAGTTCGATTCCGGTCACCTATCTGGTCGAATATTTATCTCAACGGTCACCTATCTGTTCGAAGATTACCAAACGATCATCCATCAGTTCGATTCCGGTTACCTATCCGGTCGAATATCTATCTCAACGGTCACCTATCCTTTCGAAGATTACCAAACGGTAAACCTTCAGTTCGGTTTCGGTCACCTATCCGGTCGAATATCTATCTCTACGGTCACCTATCCGTTCGAAGATTACCAAACGATAATCATCAGTTCGATTCCGGTCACCTATCCGGTCGAATATCTATCTCAACGGTCACCTATCCGTTCGAAGATTACTAAACGTGTAACCATCAGTCCGATTCCGGTCTCCTATCCGGTCAAATATCTCAACGGTCACCTATCCGTTCGAAGATTAGCAAATGGTAAACCATCAGTTCGATTCCGGTCACCTATCCGGTCGAATATATATTTCAACGGTCACCTATCCGTTCGAAGACTACCAAACAATCAACCATCAGTTCGATTCCGGTCACCTATCCGGTCGAATATCTATCTCAACGGTCACCTATCCGTTCGAAGATTACCAAACGATCAACCATCAGTTCGAGTCCGGTCACCTATCCGGTCGAATATATATCTCAACGGTCACCTATCTGTTCGAAGATTACCAAACGGTAAACCATCAGTTCGATTCCGGTCACCTATCCGGTCGAATATCGATCTCAACAGTCACCTATCCGTTGGAAGATTACCAAACGGTCAACCATCAGTTCGAGTCCGGTCACCTATCCGGTCGATTATATATCTCAACGGTCACCTATCTGTTCGAAGATTACCAAACGGTAAACCATCAGTTCGATTCCGGTCACCTATCCGGTCGAATATCTATCTGGTCGAATATTTATCTCAACGGTCACCTATCCGTTCGAAGATTACCAAACGATCATCCATCAGTTCGATTCCGGTCACCTATCCGGTCGAATATCTATCTCAACGGTCACCTATCCTTTCGAAGATTACCAAACGATCAACCATCAGTTCGATTCCGGTCACCTATCCGGCCGAGTATCTATCTCAGCGACCACCTATCCGTTCGAAGATTACCAAACGATCAACCATCAGTTCGATTCCAGTCACCTATCCGGTCGAATATCTATCTCAACGGTCACTTATCTGTTCGAAGATTACCAAACGATCAACCATCAGTTCGATTCCGGTCACCTATCCGGTCGAATATCTCAACGGTCACCTATCCGTTCGAAGGTTAGCAAACGGTAAACCATCAGTTCGATTCGGGTCACCTATCCGGTCGAATATTTATCTCAACGGTCACCTATGCGTTCGAAGATTACCAAACGGTGAACATTCAGTTCGATTCCGGTCACCTATCCGGTCGAATATCTATCTCAACGGTCACCTATCCGTTCGAAAATTACCAAACGATCAACCATCAGTTCGATTCCGGTCACCTATCCGGTCGAATATCTATCTCAACGGTCACCTATCGGTTCGAAGATTACCAAATGGTAAACCATCAGTTCGATTCCGGTCACCTATCCGGTCGAATATATATTTCAACGGTCACCTATCCGTTCGAAGACTACCAAACAATCAACCATCAGTTCGATTCCGGTCACCTATCCGGTCGAATATCTATCTCAACGGTCACCTATCCGTTCGAAGATTACCAAACGATCAACCATCAGTTCGAGTCCGTACACCTATCCGGTCGAATATATATCTCAACAGTCACCTATCCGTTCGAAGATTACCAAACGGTAAACCGTCAGTTTGATCCGGGTCACCTATCCGGTCTAGTATCTCAACGGTCACCTATCCGTTCGAAGATTAGCAAAGGGTAAACCATCAGTTCGATTCCGGTCACCTATCCGGCCGAATATCTATCTCAACAGTCACCTATCCGTTCGAAGATTACCAAACGGTAAACCGTCAGTTTGATCCGGGTCACCTATCCGGTCTAGTATCTCAACGGTCACCTATCCGTTCGAAGATTACCAAACGGTAAACCTTCAGTTCGGTTCCGGTCACCTATTTGGTCGAATATCTATCTCTACGGTCACCTATCCGTTCGAAGATTACCAAACGATAATCATCAGTTCGATTCCGGTCACCTATCCGGTCGAATATCTATCTCAACGGTCACCTATCCGTTCGAAGATTACTAAACGTGTAACCATCAGTCCGATTCCGGTCTCCTATCCGGTCAAATATCTCAACGGTCACCTATCCGTTCGAAGATTAGCAAATGGTAAACCATCAGTTCGATTCCGGTCACCTATCCGGTCGAATATATATTTCAACGGTCACCTATCCGTTCGAAGACTACCAAACAATCAACCATCAGTTCGATTCCGGTCACCTATCCGGTCGAATATCTATCTCAACGGTCACCTATCCGTTCGAAGATTACCAAACGATCAACCATCAGTTCGAGTCCGGTCACCTATCCGGTCGAATATATATCTCAACGGTCACCTATCTGTTCGAAGATTACCAAACGGTAAACCATCAGTTCGATTCCGGTCACCTATCCGGTCGAATATCGATCTCAACAGTCACCTATCCGTTGGAAGATTACCAAACGGTCAACCATCAGTTCGAGTCCGGTCACCTATCCGGTCGATTATATATCTCAACGGTCACCTATCTGTTCGAAGATTACCAAACGGTAAACCATCAGTTCGATTCCGGTCACCTATCCGGTCGAATATCTATCTGGTCGAATATTTATCTCAACGGTCACCTATCCGTTCGAAGATTACCAAACGATCATCCATCAGTTCGATTCCGGTCACCTATCCGGTCGAATATCTATCTCAACGGTCACCTATCCTTTCGAAGATTACCAAACGATCAACCATCAGTTCGATTCCGGTCACCTATCCGGCCGAGTATCTATCTCAGCGACCACCTATCCGTTCGAAGATTACCAAACGATCAACCATCAGTTCGATTCCAGTCACCTATCCGGTCGAATATCTATCTCAACGGTCACTTATCTGTTCGAAGATTACCAAACGATCAACCATCAGTTCGATTCCGGTCACCTATCCGGTCGAATATCTCAACGGTCACCTATCCGTTCGAAGGTTAGCAAACGGTAAACCATCAGTTCGATTCGGGTCACCTATCCGGTCGAATATTTATCTCAACGGTCACCTATGCGTTCGAAGATTACCAAACGGTGAACATTCAGTTCGATTCCGGTCACCTATCCGGTCGAATATCTATCTCAACGGTCACCTATCCGTTCGAAAATTACCAAACGATCAACCATCAGTTCGATTCCGGTCACCTATCCGGTCGAATATCTATCTCAACGGTCACCTATCGGTTCGAAGATTACCAAATGGTAAACCATCAGTTCGATTCCGGTCACCTATCCGGTCGAATATATATTTCAACGGTCACCTATCCGTTCGAAGACTACCAAACAATCAACCATCAGTTCGATTCCGGTCACCTATCCGGTCGAATATCTATCTCAACGGTCACCTATCCGTTCGAAGATTACCAAACGATCAACCATCAGTTCGAGTCCGTACACCTATCCGGTCGAATATATATCTCAACAGTCACCTATCCGTTCGAAGATTACCAAACGGTAAACCGTCAGTTTGATCCGGGTCACCTATCCGGTCTAGTATCTCAACGGTCACCTATCCGTTCGAAGATTAGCAAAGGGTAAACCATCAGTTCGATTCCGGTCACCTATCCGGCCGAATATCTATCTCAACAGTCACCTATCCGTTCGAAGATTACCAAACGGTAAACCGTCAGTTTGATCCGGGTCACCTATCCGGTCTAGTATCTCAACGGTCACCTATCCGTTCGAAGATTACCAAACGGTAAACCTTCAGTTCGGTTCCGGTCACCTATTTGGTCGAATATCTATCTCTACGGTCACCTATCCGTTCGAAGATTACCAAACGATAATCATCAGTTCGATTCCGGTCACCTATCAGGTCGAATATCTATCTCAACGGTCACCTATCCGTTCGAAGATTACTAAATGGTCAACCATCAGTCCGATTCCGGTCACCTATCCGGTCAAATATCTCAACGGTCACCTATCCGTTCAAAGATTAGCAAACGGTAAACCATCAGTTCGATTCCGGCCACCTATCCGGTCGAATATCTATCTCACCCGTCACCTATGCGTTCGAAGATTACCAAACGGTAAACCATCAGTTCGATTCCGGTCAACTATCCGGTCGAATATCTATCTCAACGGTCACCCATCCGTTCGAAGATTACCAAACGGTCAACCATCAGTTCGATTCCGGTCACCTATCCGGTCGAACATCTATCTCAACGGTCACCCATCCATTCGAAGATTACCAAACGATCAACCATCAGTTCGATTCCGGTCACCTATCCGGCCGAGTATCTATCTCAGCGATCACCTAGCCGTTCGAAGATTACCAAACGATCAACCATCAGTTCGATTCCAGTCACCTATCCGGTCGAATATCTATCTCAACGGTCACTTATCTGTTCGAAGATTACCAAACGATCAACCATCAGTTCGATTCCGGTCACCTATCCGGTCGAATATCTCAACGGTCACCTATCCGTTCGAAGATTAGCAAACGGTAAACCATCAGTTCGATTCGGGTCACCTATCCGGTCGAATATCTCAACGATCACCTATCCGATCGAAGATTAGCAAACGGTAAACCATCTGTTCGATTCCGGCCACCTATCCGGTCGAATATCTATCTCAACGGTCACCTATCCGTTCGAAGATTACCAAATGGTAAACCATCAGTTCGATCCCGGTCAACTATCCGGTCGAATATCTATCTCAACGGTCACCCATCCGTTCGAAGATTACCAAACGGTAAACCATCAGTTCGATTCCGGTCACCTATCCGGTCGAACATTTATCTCAACGGTCACCTATGCGTTCGAAGATTACCAAACGGTGAACATTCAGTTCGATTCCGGTCAACTATCCGGTCGAATATCTATCTCAACGGTTACCTATCCGTTCGAAGATTACCAAACGATCAACCATCACTTCGATTCCGGTCACCTATCCGGTCGAATATCTTTCTCAACGGTCACCTATCCGTTCGAAGATTACCAAACGGTAAACCATCAGTTCGATTCAGGCCACCTATCCGGTCGAATATCTATCTCAACGGTCACCTATGCCTTCGAAGGTTACCAAACGGTAAATCATCAGTTCGATACCGGTCACCCATCCGGTCGAATATCTATCTCAACGGTCACCCATCCGTTCGAAGATTACCAAACGATCAACCATCAGTTCGATTCCGGTCACCTATCCGGTCGAATATCTATCTCAACGGTCACCTATCCGTTCGAAGATTACCAAATGGTAAACCATCAGTTCGATTCCGGTCACCTATCCGGTCGAATATATATTTCAACGGTCACCTATCCGTTCGAAGACTACCAAACAATCAACCATCAGTTCGATTCCGGTCACCTATCCGGTCGAATATCTATCTCAACGGTCACCTATCCGTTCGAAGATTACCAAACGGTCAACCATCAGTTCGAGTCCGGTCACCTATCCGGTCGAATATATATCTCAACGGTCACCTATCCGTTCGAAGATTACCAAACGGTAAACCATCAGTTCGATTCCGGTCACCTATCCGGTCGAATATCTATCTCAACAGTCACCTATCCGTTCGAAGATTACCAAACGGTAAACCATCAGTTTGATCCGGGTCACCTATCCGGTCTAGTATCTCAACGGTCACCTATCCGTTCGAAGATTAGGAAACGGTAAACCATCAGTTCGATTCCGTTCACCTATCCGGTCGAATATCTATCTCAACGGTCACCTATCCGTTCGCAGATTACCAAATGGTAAACCATCAGCTCGATCCCGGTCACCTATCTGGTCGAATATTTATCTCAACGGTCACCTATCCGTTCGAAGATTCCCAAACGATCAACCATCAGTTCGATTCCGATCACCTATCCGGTCGAATATCTATCTCAGCGGTCACTTATCCGTTCGAAGATTACCAAACGGTAAACCTTCAGTTCGGTTCCGGTCACTTATCCGGTCGAATATCTATCTCTACGGTCACCTATCCGTTCGAAGATTACCAAACGATAATCATCAGTTCGATTTCGGTCACCTATCCGGTCGAATATCTATCTCAACGGTCACCTATCCGTTCGAAGGTTACTAAACGGTCAACCATCAGTCCGATTCCGGTCACCTATCCTGTCAAATATCTCAACGGTCACCTATCCGTTCGAAGATCAGCAAACGGTAAACCATCAGTTCGATTCCGGCCACCTATCCGGTCGAATATCTATCTCACCCGTCACCTATGCGTTCGAAGATTACCAAACGGTAAACCATCAGTTCGATTCCGGTCAACTATCCGGTCGAATATCTATCTCAACGGTCACCCATCCGTTCGAAGATTACCAAACGATCAACCATCAGTTCGATTCCGGTCACCTATCCGGTCGAACATCTATCTCAACGGTCACCCATCCATTCGAAGATTACCAAACGATCAACCATCAGTTCGATTCCGGTCACCTATCCGGTCGAATATCCATCTCAACGGTCACCTATCCTTTCGAAGATTACCAAACGATCAACCATCAGTTCGATTCCGGTCACCTATCCGGCCGAGTATCTATCTCAGCGATCACCTATCCGTTCGAAGATTACCAAACGATCAACCATCAGTTCGATTCCAGTCACCTATCCGGTCGAATATCTATCTCAACGGTCACTTATCTGTTCGAAGATTACCAAACGATCAACCATCAGTTCGATTCCGGTCACCTATCCGGTCGAATATCTCAACGGTCACCTATCCGTTCGAAGATTAGCAAACGGTAAACCATCAGTTCGATTCGGGTCACCTATCCGGTCGAATATTTATCTCAACGGTCACATATGCGTTCGAAGATTACCAAACGGTGAACATTCAGTTCGATTCCGGTCACCTATCCGGTCGAATATCTATCTCAACGGTCACCTATCCGTTCGAAGATTACCAAACGATCAACCATCAGTTCGAGTCCGGTCACCTATCCGGTCGAATATATATCTCAACGGTCACCTATCTGTTCGAAGATTACCAAACGGTAAACCATCAGTTCGGTTCCGGTCACCTATCCGGTCGAATATCTATCTGGTCGAATATTTATCTCAACGGTCACCTATCCGTTCGAAGATTACCAAACGATCATCCATCACTTCGATTCCGGTCACCTATCCGGTCGAATATCTATCTCAACGGTCACCTATCCTTTCGAAGATTACCAAACGATCAACCATCAGTTCGATTCCGGTCACCTATCCGGCCGAGTATCTTTCTCAGCGACCACCTATCCGTTCGAAGATTACCAATCGATCAACCATCAGTTCGATTCCAGTCACCTATCCGGTCGAATATCTATCTCAACGGTCACTTATCTGTTCGAAGATTACCAAACGATCAACCATCAGTTCGATTCCGGTCACCTATCCGGTCGAACATCTCAACGGTCACCTATCCGTTCGAAGATTAGCAAACGGTAAACCATCAGTTCGATTCGGGTCACCTATCCGGTCGAATATTTATCTCAACGGTCACCTATGCGTTCGAAGATTACCAAACGGTGAACATTCAGTTCGATTCCGGTCACCTATCCGGTCGAATATCTATCTCAACGGTCACCTATCCGTTCGAAGATTACCAAACGATCAACCATCAGTTCGATTCCGGTCACCTATCCGGTCGAATATCTATCTCAACGGTCACCTATCCGTTCGAAGATTACCAAATGGTAAACCATCAGTTCGATTCCGGTCACCTATCCGTTCGAATATATATTTCAACGGTCACCTATCCGTTCGAAGACTACCAAACAATCAACCATCAGTTCGATTCCGGTCACCTATCCGGTCGAATATCTATCTCAACGGTCACCTATCCGTTCGAAGATTACCAAACGATCATCCATCAGTTCGAGTCCGTTCACCTATCCGGTCGAATATCTATCTCAACGGTCACTTATCTGTTCGAAGATTACCAAACGATCAACCATCAGTTCGATTCCGGTCACCTATCCGGTCGAATATCTCAACGGTCACCTATCCGTTCGAAGATTAGCAAACGGTAAACCATCAGTTCGATTCGGGTCACCTATCCGGTCGAATATCTCAACGATCACCTATCCGTTCGAAGATTAGCAAACGGTAAACCATCAGTTCGATTCCAGTCACCTATCCGGTCAAATATCTCAACGGTCACCTATCCGTTCGAAGATTAGCAAACGGTAAACCATCTGTTCGATTCCGGCCACCTATCCGGTCGAATATCTATCTCAACGGTCACCTATCCGTTCGAAGATTACCAAATGGTAAACCATCAGTTCGATCCCGGTCAAAAATCCGGTCGAATATCTATCTCAACGGTCACCCATCCGTTCGAAGATTACCAAACGGTAAACCATAAGTTCGATTCCGGTCACCTATCCGGTCGAACATTTATCTCAACGGTCACCTATGCGTTCGAAGATTACCAAACGGTGAACATTCAGTTCGATTCCGGTCAACTATCCGGTCGAATATCTATCTCAACGGTTACCTATCCGTTCGAAGATTACCAAACGATCAACCATCACTTCGATTCCGGTCACCTATCCGGTCGAATATCTTTCTCAACGGTCACCTATCCGTTCGAAGATTACCAAACGGTAAACCATCAGTTCGATTCAGGCCACCTATCCGGTCGAATATCTATCTCAACGGTCACCTATGCCTTCGAAGGTTACCAAACGGTAAATCATCAGTTCGATACCGGTCACCCATCCGGTCGAATATCTATCTCAACGGTCACCCATCCGTTCGAAGATTACCAAACGATCAACCATCAGTTCGATTCCGGTCACCTATCCGGTCGAATATCTATCTCAACGGTCACCTATCCGTTCGAAGATTACCAAATGGTAAACCATCAGTTCGATTCCGGTCACCTATCCGGTCGAATATATATTTCAACGGTCACCTATCCGTTCGAAGACTACCAAACAATCAACCATCAGTTCGATTCCGGTCACCTATCCGGTCGAATATCTATCTCAACGGTCACCTATCCGTTCGAAGATTACCAAACGGTCAACCATCAGTTCGAGTCCGGTCACCTATCCGGTCGAATATATATCTCAACGGTCACCTATCCGTTCGAAGATTACCAAACGGTAAACCATCAGTTCGATTCCGGTCACCTATCCGGTCGAATATCTATCTCAACAGTCACCTATCCGTTCGAAGATTACCAAACGGTAAACCATCAGTTTGATCCGGGTCACCTATCCGGTCTAGTATCTCAACGGTCACCTATCCGTTCGAAGATTAGGAAACGGTAAACCATCAGTTCGATTCCGTTCACCTATCCGGTCGAATATCTATCTCAACGGTCACCTATCCGTTCGCAGATTACCAAATGGTAAACCATCAGCTCGATCCCGGTCACCTATCTGGTCGAATATTTATCTCAACGGTCACCTATCCGTTCGAAGATTCCCAAACGATCAACCATCAGTTCGATTCCGATCACCTATCCGGTCGAATATCTATCTCAGCGGTCACTTATCCGTTCGAAGATTACCAAACGGTAAACCTTCAGTTCGGTTCCGGTCACTTATCCGGTCGAATATCTATCTCTACGGTCACCTATCCGTTCGAAGATTACCAAACGATAATCATCAGTTCGATTTCGGTCACCTATCCGGTCGAATATCTATCTCAACGGTCACCTATCCGTTCGAAGGTTACTAAACGGTCAACCATCAGTCCGATTCCGGTCACCTATCCTGTCAAATATCTCAACGGTCACCTATCCGTTCGAAGATCAGCAAACGGTAAACCATCAGTTCGATTCCGGCCACCTATCCGGTCGAATATCTATCTCACCCGTCACCTATGCGTTCGAAGATTACCAAACGGTAAACCATCAGTTCGATTCCGGTCAACTATCCGGTCGAATATCTATCTCAACGGTCACCCATCCGTTCGAAGATTACCAAACGATCAACCATCAGTTCGATTCCGGTCACCTATCCGGTCGAACATCTATCTCAACGGTCACCCATCCATTCGAAGATTACCAAACGATCAACCATCAGTTCGATTCCGGTCACCTATCCGGTCGAATATCCATCTCAACGGTCACCTATCCTTTCGAAGATTACCAAACGATCAACCATCAGTTCGATTCCGGTCACCTATCCGGCCGAGTATCTATCTCAGCGATCACCTATCCGTTCGAAGATTACCAAACGATCAACCATCAGTTCGATTCCAGTCACCTATCCGGTCGAATATCTATCTCAACGGTCACTTATCTGTTCGAAGATTACCAAACGATCAACCATCAGTTCGATTCCGGTCACCTATCCGGTCGAATATCTCAACGGTCACCTATCCGTTCGAAGATTAGCAAACGGTAAACCATCAGTTCGATTCGGGTCACCTATCCGGTCGAATATTTATCTCAACGGTCACATATGCGTTCGAAGATTACCAAACGGTGAACATTCAGTTCGATTCCGGTCACCTATCCGGTCGAATATCTATCTCAACGGTCACCTATCCGTTCGAAGATTACCAAACGATCAACCATCAGTTCGAGTCCGGTCACCTATCCGGTCGAATATATATCTCAACGGTCACCTATCTGTTCGAAGATTACCAAACGGTAAACCATCAGTTCGGTTCCGGTCACCTATCCGGTCGAATATCTATCTGGTCGAATATTTATCTCAACGGTCACCTATCCGTTCGAAGATTACCAAACGATCATCCATCACTTCGATTCCGGTCACCTATCCGGTCGAATATCTATCTCAACGGTCACCTATCCTTTCGAAGATTACCAAACGATCAACCATCAGTTCGATTCCGGTCACCTATCCGGCCGAGTATCTTTCTCAGCGACCACCTATCCGTTCGAAGATTACCAATCGATCAACCATCAGTTCGATTCCAGTCACCTATCCGGTCGAATATCTATCTCAACGGTCACTTATCTGTTCGAAGATTACCAAACGATCAACCATCAGTTCGATTCCGGTCACCTATCCGGTCGAACATCTCAACGGTCACCTATCCGTTCGAAGATTAGCAAACGGTAAACCATCAGTTCGATTCGGGTCACCTATCCGGTCGAATATTTATCTCAACGGTCACCTATGCGTTCGAAGATTACCAAACGGTGAACATTCAGTTCGATTCCGGTCACCTATCCGGTCGAATATCTATCTCAACGGTCACCTATCCGTTCGAAGATTACCAAACGATCAACCATCAGTTCGATTCCGGTCACCTATCCGGTCGAATATCTATCTCAACGGTCACCTATCCGTTCGAAGATTACCAAATGGTAAACCATCAGTTCGATTCCGGTCACCTATCCGTTCGAATATATATTTCAACGGTCACCTATCCGTTCGAAGACTACCAAACAATCAACCATCAGTTCGATTCCGGTCACCTATCCGGTCGAATATCTATCTCAACGGTCACCTATCCGTTCGAAGATTACCAAACGATCATCCATCAGTTCGAGTCCGTTCACCTATCCGGTCGAATATCTATCTCAACGGTCACTTATCTGTTCGAAGATTACCAAACGATCAACCATCAGTTCGATTCCGGTCACCTATCCGGTCGAATATCTCAACGGTCACCTATCCGTTCGAAGATTAGCAAACGGTAAACCATCAGTTCGATTCGGGTCACCTATCCGGTCGAATATCTCAACGATCACCTATCCGTTCGAAGATTAGCAAACGGTAAACCATCAGTTCGATTCCAGTCACCTATCCGGTCAAATATCTCAACGGTCACCTATCCGTTCGAAGATTAGCAAACGGTAAACCATCTGTTCGATTCCGGCCACCTATCCGGTCGAATATCTATCTCAACGGTCACCTATCCGTTCGAAGATTACCAAATGGTAAACCATCAGTTCGATCCCGGTCAAAAATCCGGTCGAATATCTATCTCAACGGTCACCCATCCGTTCGAAGATTACCAAACGGTAAACCATAAGTTCGATTCCGGTCACCTATCCGGTCGAACATTTATCTCAACGGTCACCTATGCGTTCGAAGATTACCAAACGGTGAACATTCAGTTCGATTCCGGTCAACTATCCGGTCGAATATCTATCTCAACGGTTACCTATCCGTTCGAAGATTACCAAACGATCAACCATCACTTCGATTCCGGTCACCTATCCGGTCGAATATCTTTCTCAACGGTCACCAATCCGTTCGAAGATTACCAAACGGTAAACCATCAGTTCGATTCAGGCCACCTATCCGGTCGAATATCTATCTCAACGGTCACCTATGCCTTCGAAGGTTACCAAACGGTAAACCATCAGTTCGATACCGGTCACCCATCCGGTCGAATATCTATCTCAACGGTCACCCATCCGTTCGAAGATTACCAAACGATCAACCATCAGTTCGATTCCGGTCACCTATCCGGTCGAATATCTATCTCAACGGTCACCTATCCGTTCGAAGATTACCAAATGGTAAACCATCAGTTCGATTCCGGTCACCTATCCGGTCGAATATATATTTCAACGGTCACCTATCCGTTCGAAGACTACCAAACAATCAACCATCAGTTCGATTCCGGTCACCTATCCGGTCGAATATCTATCTCAACGGTCACCTATCCGTTCGAAGATTACCAAACGGTCAACCATCAGTTCGAGTCCGGTCACCTATCCGGTCGAATATATATCTCAACGGTCACCTATCCGTTCGAAGATTACCAAACGGTAAACCATCAGTTCGATTCCGGTCACCTATCCGGTCGAATATCTATCTCAACAGTCACCTATCCGTTCGAAGATTACCAAACGGTAAACCATCAGTTTGATCCGGGTCACCTATCCGGTCTAGTATCTCAACGGTCACCTATCCGTTCGAAGATTAGCAAACGGTAAACCATCAGTTCGATTCCGTTCACCTATCCGGTCGAATATCTATCTCAACGGTCACCTATCCGTTCGCAGATTACCAAATGGTAAACCATCAGTTCGATCCCGGTCACCTATCTGGTCGAATATTTATCTCAACGGTCACCTATCCGTTCGAAGATTCCCAAACGATCAACCATCAGTTCGATTCCGATCACCTATCCGGTCGAATATCTGTATCAGCGGTCACTTATCCGTTCGAAGATTACCAAACGGTAAACCTTCAGTTCGGTTCCGGTCACTTATCCGGTCGAATATCTATCTCTACGGTCACCTATCCGTTCGAAGATTACCAAACGATAATCATCAGTGCGATTTCGGTCACCTATCCGGTCGAATATCTATCTCAACGGTCACCTATCCGTTCGAAGATTACTAAACGGTCAACCATCATCTCAACGGTCACCTATCCGTTCGAAGATCAGCAAACGGTAAACCATCAGTTCGATTCCGGCCACCTATCCGGTCGAATATCTATCTCACCCGTCACCTATGCGTTCGAAGATTACCAAACGGTAAACCATCAGTTCGATTCCGGTCAACTATCCGGTCGAATATCTATCTCAACGGTCACCCATCCGTTCGAAGATTACCAAACGATCAACCATCAGTTCGATTCCGGTCACCTATCCGGTCGAACATCTATCTCAACGGTCACCCATCCATTTGAAGATTACCAAACGATCAACCATCAGTTCGATTCCGGTCACCTATCCGGCCGAGTATCCATCTCAGCGATCACCTAGCCGTTCGAAGATTACCAAACGATCAACCATCAGTTCGATTCCAGTCACCTATCCGGTCGAATATCTATCTCAACGGTCACTTATCTGTTCGAAGATTACCAAACGATCAACCATCAGTTCGATTCCGGTCACCTATCCGGTCGAATATCTCAACGGTCACCTATCCGTTCGAAGATTAGCAAACGGTAAACCATCAGTTCGATTCGGGTCACCTATCCGGTCGAATATCTCAACGATCCCCTATCCGTTCGAAGATTAGCAAACGGTAAACCATCAGTTCGATTCCAGTCACCTATCCGGTCAAATATCTCAACGGTCACCTATCCGTTCGAAGATTAGCAAACGGTAAACCATCTGTTCGATTCCGGCCACCTATCCGGTCGAATATCTATCTCAACGGTCACCTATCCGTTCGAAGATTACCAAACGGTAAACCATCAGTTCGATCCCGGTCAACTATCCGGTCGAATATCTATCTCAACGGTCACCCATCCGTTCGAAGATTACCAAACGGTAAACCATCAGTTCGATTCCGGTCACCTATACGGTCGAACATTTATCTCAACGGTCACCTATGCGTTCGAAGATTACCAAACGGTGAACATTCAGTTCGATTCCGGTCAACTATCCGGTCGAATATCTATCTCAACGGTTACCTATCCGTTCGAAGATTACCAAACGATCAACCATCACTTCGATTCCGGTCACCTATCCGGTCGAATATCTTTCTCAACGGTCACCTATCCGTTCGAAGATTACCAAACGGTAAACCATCAGTTCGATTCAGGCCACCTATCCGGTCGAATATCTATCTCAACGGTCACCTATGCCTTCGAAGGTTACCAAACGGTAAACCATCAGTTCGATTCCGGTCACCCATCCGGTCGAATATCTATCTCAACGGTCACCCATCCGTTCGAAGATTACCAAACGATCAACCATCAGTTCGATTCCGGTCACCTATCCGGTCGAATATCTATCTCAACGGTCACCTATCCTTTCGAAGATTACCAAACTGTAAACCTTCAGTTCGGTTCCGGTCACTTATCCGGTCGAATATCTATCTCTACGGTCACCTATCCGTTCGAAGATTACCAAACGATAATCATCAGTTCGATTCCGGTCACCTATCCGGTCGAATAACTATCTCAACGGTCACCTATCCGTTCGAAGATTACCAAATGGTAAACCATCAGTTCGATCCCGGTCAAAAATCCGGTCGAATATCTATCTCAACGGTCACCCATCCGTTCGAAGATTACCAAACGGTAAACCATAAGTTCGATTCCGGTCACCTATCCGGTCGAACATTTATCTCAACGGTCACCTATCTGTTCGAAGATTACCAAACGGTAAACCATCAGTTCGGTTCCGGTCACCTATCCGGTCGAATATCTATCTGGTCGAATATTTATCTCAACGGTCACCTATCCGTTCGAAGATTACCAAACGATCATCCATCACTTCGATTCCGGTCACCTATCCGGTCGAATATCTATCTCAACGGTCACCTATCCGTTCGAAGATTACCAAATGGTAAACCATCAGTTCGATCCCGGTCAAAAATCCGGTCGAATATCTATCTCAACGGTCACCCATCCGTTCGAAGATTACCAAACGGTAAACCATAAGTTCGATTCCGGTCACCTATCCGGTCGAACATTTATCTCAACGGTCACCTATCTGTTCGAAGATTACCAAACGGTAAACCATCAGTTCGGTTCCGGTCACCTATCCGGTCGAATATCTATCTGGTCGAATATATATCTCAACGGTCACCTATCCGTTCGAAGACTACCAAACGATCAACCATCAGTTCGATTCCGGTCACCTATCCGGTCGAATATCTATCTCAACGGTCACCTATCTGTTCGAAGATTACCAAACGGTAAACCATCAGTTCGGTTCCGGTCACCTATCCGGTCGAATATCTATCTGGTCGAATATTTATCTCAACGGTCACCTATCCGTTCGAAGATTACCAAACGATCATCCATCACTTCGATTCCGGTCACCTATCCGGTCGAATATCTATCTCAACGGTCACCTATCCTTTCGAAGATTACCAAACGATCAACCATCAGTTCGATTCCGGTCACCTATCCGGCCGAGTATCTTTCTCAGCGACCACCTATCCGTTCGAAGATTACCAATCGATCAACCATCAGTTCGATTCCAGTCACCTATCCGGTCGAATATCTATCTCAACGGTCACTTATCTGTTCGAAGATTACCAAACGATCAACCATCAGTTCGATTCCGGTCACCTATCCGGTCGAACATCTCAACGGTCACCTATCCGTTCGAAGATTAGCAAACGGTAAACCATCAGTTCGATTCGGGTCACCTATCCGGTCGAATATTTATCTCAACGGTCACCTATGCGTTCGAAGATTACCAAACGGTGAACATTCAGTTCGATTCCGGTCACCTATCCGGTCGAATATCTATCTCAACGGTCACCTATCCGTTCGAAGATTACCAAACGATCAACCATCAGTTCGATTCCGGTCACCTATCCGGTCGAATATCTATCTCAACGGTCACCTATCCGTTCGAAGATTACCAAATGGTAAACCATCAGTTCGATTCCGGTCACCTATCCGTTCGAATATATATTTCAACGGTCACCTATCCGTTCGAAGACTACCAAACAATCAACCATCAGTTCGATTCCGGTCACCTATCCGGTCGAATATCTATCTCAACGGTCACCTATCCGTTCGAAGATTACCAAACGATCATCCATCAGTTCGAGTCCGTTCACCTATCCGGTCGAATATCTATCTCAACGGTCACTTATCTGTTCGAAGATTACCAAACGATCAACCATCAGTTCGATTCCGGTCACCTATCCGGTCGAATATCTCAACGGTCACCTATCCGTTCGAAGATTAGCAAACGGTAAACCATCAGTTCGATTCGGGTCACCTATCCGGTCGAATATCTCAACGATCACCTATCCGTTCGAAGATTAGCAAACGGTAAACCATCAGTTCGATTCCAGTCACCTATCCGGTCAAATATCTCAACGGTCACCTATCCGTTCGAAGATTAGCAAACGGTAAACCATCTGTTCGATTCCGGCCACCTATCCGGTCGAATATCTATCTCAACGGTCACCTATCCGTTCGAAGATTACCAAATGGTAAACCATCAGTTCGATCCCGGTCAAAAATCCGGTCGAATATCTATCTCAACGGTCACCCATCCGTTCGAAGATTACCAAACGGTAAACCATAAGTTCGATTCCGGTCACCTATCCGGTCGAACATTTATCTCAACGGTCACCTATGCGTTCGAAGATTACCAAACGGTGAACATTCAGTTCGATTCCGGTCAACTATCCGGTCGAATATCTATCTCAACGGTTACCTATCCGTTCGAAGATTACCAAACGATCAACCATCACTTCGATTCCGGTCACCTATCCGGTCGAATATCTTTCTCAACGGTCACCAATCCGTTCGAAGATTACCAAACGGTAAACCATCAGTTCGATTCAGGCCACCTATCCGGTCGAATATCTATCTCAACGGTCACCTATGCCTTCGAAGGTTACCAAACGGTAAACCATCAGTTCGATACCGGTCACCCATCCGGTCGAATATCTATCTCAACGGTCACCCATCCGTTCGAAGATTACCAAACGATCAACCATCAGTTCGATTCCGGTCACCTATCCGGTCGAATATCTATCTCAACGGTCACCTATCCGTTCGAAGATTACCAAATGGTAAACCATCAGTTCGATTCCGGTCACCTATCCGGTCGAATATATATTTCAACGGTCACCTATCCGTTCGAAGACTACCAAACAATCAACCATCAGTTCGATTCCGGTCACCTATCCGGTCGAATATCTATCTCAACGGTCACCTATCCGTTCGAAGATTACCAAACGGTCAACCATCAGTTCGAGTCCGGTCACCTATCCGGTCGAATATATATCTCAACGGTCACCTATCCGTTCGAAGATTACCAAACGGTAAACCATCAGTTCGATTCCGGTCACCTATCCGGTCGAATATCTATCTCAACAGTCACCTATCCGTTCGAAGATTACCAAACGGTAAACCATCAGTTTGATCCGGGTCACCTATCCGGTCTAGTATCTCAACGGTCACCTATCCGTTCGAAGATTAGCAAACGGTAAACCATCAGTTCGATTCCGTTCACCTATCCGGTCGAATATCTATCTCAACGGTCACCTATCCGTTCGCAGATTACCAAATGGTAAACCATCAGTTCGATCCCGGTCACCTATCTGGTCGAATATTTATCTCAACGGTCACCTATCCGTTCGAAGATTCCCAAACGATCAACCATCAGTTCGATTCCGATCACCTATCCGGTCGAATATCTGTATCAGCGGTCACTTATCCGTTCGAAGATTACCAAACGGTAAACCTTCAGTTCGGTTCCGGTCACTTATCCGGTCGAATATCTATCTCTACGGTCACCTATCCGTTCGAAGATTACCAAACGATAATCATCAGTGCGATTTCGGTCACCTATCCGGTCGAATATCTATCTCAACGGTCACCTATCCGTTCGAAGATTACTAAACGGTCAACCATCATCTCAACGGTCACCTATCCGTTCGAAGATCAGCAAACGGTAAACCATCAGTTCGATTCCGGCCACCTATCCGGTCGAATATCTATCTCACCCGTCACCTATGCGTTCGAAGATTACCAAACGGTAAACCATCAGTTCGATTCCGGTCAACTATCCGGTCGAATATCTATCTCAACGGTCACCCATCCGTTCGAAGATTACCAAACGATCAACCATCAGTTCGATTCCGGTCACCTATCCGGTCGAACATCTATCTCAACGGTCACCCATCCATTTGAAGATTACCAAACGATCAACCATCAGTTCGATTCCGGTCACCTATCCGGCCGAGTATCTATCTCAGCGATCACCTAGCCGTTCGAAGATTACCAAACGATCAACCATCAGTTCGATTCCAGTCACCTATCCGGTCGAATATCTATCTCAACGGTCACTTATCTGTTCGAAGATTACCAAACGATCAACCATCAGTTCGATTCCGGTCACCTATCCGGTCGAATATCTCAACGGTCACCTATCCGTTCGAAGATTAGCAAACGGTAAACCATCAGTTCGATTCGGGTCACCTATCCGGTCGAATATCTCAACGATCCCCTATCCGTTCGAAGATTAGCAAACGGTAAACCATCAGTTCGATTCCAGTCACCTATCCGGTCAAATATCTCAACGGTCACCTATCCGTTCGAAGATTAGCAAACGGTAAACCATCTGTTCGATTCCGGCCACCTATCCGGTCGAATATCTATCTCAACGGTCACCTATCCGTTCGAAGATTACCAAACGGTAAACCATCAGTTCGATCCCGGTCAACTATCCGGTCGAATATCTATCTCAACGGTCACCCATCCGTTCGAAGATTACCAAACGGTAAACCATCAGTTCGATTCCGGTCACCTATACGGTCGAACATTTATCTCAACGGTCACCTATGCGTTCGAAGATTACCAAACGGTGAACATTCAGTTCGATTCCGGTCAACTATCCGGTCGAATATCTATCTCAACGGTTACCTATCCGTTCGAAGATTACCAAACGATCAACCATCACTTCGATTCCGGTCACCTATCCGGTCGAATATCTTTCTCAACGGTCACCTATCCGTTCGAAGATTACCAAACGGTAAACCATCAGTTCGATTCAGGCCACCTATCCGGTCGAATATCTATCTCAACGGTCACCTATGCCTTCGAAGGTTACCAAACGGTAAACCATCAGTTCGATTCCGGTCACCCATCCGGTCGAATATCTATCTCAACGGTCACCCATCCGTTCGAAGATTACCAAACGATCAACCATCAGTTCGATTCCGGTCACCTATCCGGTCGAATATCTATCTCAACGGTCACCTATCCTTTCGAAGATTACCAAACTGTAAACCTTCAGTTCGGTTCCGGTCACTTATCCGGTCGAATATCTATCTCTACGGTCACCTATCCGTTCGAAGATTACCAAACGATAATCATCAGTTCGATTCCGGTCACCTATCCGGTCGAATATCTATCTCAACGGTCACCTATCCGTTCGAAGATTACTAAACGGTCAACCATCAGTCCGATTCCGGTCACCTATCCGGTCAAATATCTCAACGGTCACGTATCCGTTCGAAGATAAGCAAACGGTAAACCATCAGTTCGATTCCGGCCACCTATCCGGTCGAATATCTATCTCACCCGTCACCTATGCGTTCGAAGATTACCAAACGGTAAACCATCAGTTCGATTCCGGTCAACTATCCGGTCGAATATCTATCTCAACGGTCACCCATCCGTTCGAAGATTACCAAACGATCAACCATCAGTTCGATTCCGGTCACCTATCCGGTCGAACATCTATCTCAACGGTCACCCATCCATTCGAAGATTACCATACGATCAACCATCAGTTCGATTCCGGTCACCTATCCGGTCGAATATCTATCTCACCCGTCACCTATGCGTTCGAAGATTACCAAACGGTAAACCATCAGTTCGATTCCGGTCAACTATCCGGTCGAATATCTATCTCAACGGTCACCCATCCGTTCGAAGATTACCAAACGATCAACCATCAGTTCGATTCCGGTCACCTATCCGGTCGAACATCTATCTCAACGGTCACCCATCCATTCGAAGATTACCATACGATCAACCATCAGTTCGATTCCGGTCACCTATCCGGTCGAATATCTATCTCAACGGTCACCCATCCGTTCGAAGATTACCAAACGATCAACCATCAGTTCGATTCCGGTCACTTATCCGGTCGAATATCTATCTCAACGGTCACCTATCCGTTCGAAGATTACCAAATGGTAAGCCATCAGTTCGATTCCGGTCACCTATCCGGTCGAAAATTTATCTCAACGGTCACCTATCCGTTCGAAGATTACCAAATGGTAAGATATCAGTTCGATTCCGGTCACCTATCCGGTCGAATATCTATCTCAACGGTCACCCATCCGTTCGAAGATTACCAAACGTTCAACCATCAGTTCGATTCCGGTCACCTATCCGGTCGAACATCTATCTCAACGGTCACCTATCCAATCGAAGATTACCAAACGATCAACCATCAGTTCGATTCCGGTCACCTATCCGGCCGAGCATCTATCTCAGCGATTACCTAGCCGTTCGAAGATTACCAAACGATCAACCATCAGGTCGATTCCGGTCACCTATCCGGTCGAATATCTCAACGGTCACCTATCCGTTCGAAGATTACCAAATGGTAAGATATCAGTTCGATTCCGGTCACCTATCCGGTCGAATATCTATCTCAACGGTCACCCATCCGTTCGAAGATTACCAAACGTTCAACCATCAGTTCGATTCCGGTCACCTATCCGGTCGAATATCTATCTCAGCGATTACCTATCCGTTCGAAGATACCAAACGATCAACCATCAGTTCGATCCCGGTCACCTATCCGGTCGAATATCTATCTCAACGGTCACCTATCCGTTCGAAAATTACCAAACGGTAAACCATCAGTTCGATTCAGGCCACCTATCCGGTCGAATATCTATCTCAACGGTCACCTATGCCTTCGAAGGTTACCAAACGGTAAACCATCAGTTCGATTCCGGTCACCTATCCGGTCGAATATCTATCTCAACGGTCACCCATCCGTTCGAAGATTACCAAACGATCAACCATCAGTTCGATTCCGGTCACCTATCCGGTCGAACATCTATCTCAACGGTCACCTATCCAATCGAAGATTACCAAACGATCAACCATCAGTTCGATTCCGGTCACCTATCCGGCCGAGTATCTATCTCAGCGATTACCTAGCCGTTCGAAGATTACCAAACGATCAACCATCAGTTCGATTCCGGTCACCTATCCGGTCGAATATCTATCTCAACGGTCACCTATCTGTTCGAAGATTACCAAACGGTAAACCTTCAGTTTGATTCGGGTCACCTATCCGGTCGAATATCTCAACGGTCACCTATCTGTTCGAAGATTAGCAAACGGTAAACCATCAGTTCGATTCCGGTCACCTATCCGGTCGAATATCTATCTCAGCGGTCACCTATCCGTTCGGAGATTACCAAATGGTAAGATATCAGTTCGATTCCGGTCACCTATCCGGACGAATATTTGTCTCAACGGTCACCTATGCGTTCGAAGATTACCAAACGGTAAACATTCAGTTCGATTCCGGTAACCTATCCGGTCGAATATCTATCTCAACGGTCACCTATCCGTTCGAAGATTGCCAAACGATCAACCATCAGTTCGATTCCGGTCACATGTCCGGTCGAATATCTATCTCAACGGTCACCTATCCGTTCGAAGATTACCAAACGGTAAACCATCAGTTTGATCCGGGTCACCTATCCGGTGAAGATTACCAAACTATCAACCATCAGTTCGAGTCCGGTCACCTATCCGGTCGAATATCTATCTCAACGGTCACCTATCCGTTCGAAGATTACCAAACGATCAACCATCAGTTCGAGTCCGGTCACCTATCCGGTCGAATATCTATCTCAACGGTCACCTATCCGTTCGAAGATTACCAAACGATCAACCATCAGTTCGATTCCGGTCACCTATCCGGTCGAATATCTATCTCAACGGTCACCTGTCCGTTCGAAGATTACCAAACGGTAAACCACCAGTTCGATTCCGGTCACCTATCCGGCCGAATATCTATCTCAGCGATCACCTATCCGTTCGAAGATTACCAAACGATCAACCATCAGTTCGATTCCAGTCACCTATCCGGTCGAATATCTATCTCAACGGTCACTTATCTGTTCGAAGATTACCAAACGATTAACCATCGGTTCGATTCCGGTCACCTATCCGGCCGAGTATCTATCTCAGCGATTACCTAGCCGTTCGAAGATTACCAAACGATCAACCATCAGTTCGATTCCGGTCACCTATCCGGTCGAATATCTATCTCAACGGTCACCTATCTGTTCGAAGATTACCAAACGGTAAACCTTCAGTTTGATTCGGGTCACCTATCCGGTCGAATATCTCAACGGTCACCTATCTGTTCGAAGATTAGCAAACGGTAAACCATCAGGTCGATTCCGGTCACCTATCCGGTCGAATATCTATCTCAACGGTCACCTATCCGTTCGAAGATTACCAAACGATCAACCATCAGTTCGATCCCGGTCACCTATCCGGTCGAATGTCTATCTCAACGGTCACCTATCCGTTCGAAGATTACCAAACGGTAAACCATCAGTTCGATTCAGGCCACTTATCCAGTCGAATATCTATCTCAACGGTCACCTATGCCTTCGAAGGTTACCAAACGGTAAACCATCAGTTCGATTCCGGTCACCTATCCGGTCGAATACCTATCTCAACGGTCACCCATCCGTTCGAAGATTACCAAACGATCAACCATCAGTTCGATTCCGGTCACTTATCCGGTCGAATATCTATCTCAACGGTCACCTATCCGTTCGAAGATTACCAAATGGTAAGCCATCAGTTCGATTCCGGTCACCTATCCGGTCGAATATTTATCTCAACGGTCACCTATGCGTTCGAAGATTACCAAACGGTAAACATTCAGTTCGATTCCGGTCACCTATCCGGTCGAATATCTATCTCAACGGTCACCTATCCGTTCGAAGATTACCAAACGATCAACCATCAGTTCGATTCCGGTCACCTATCCGGTCGAATATCTATCTCAACGGTCACCTGTCCGTTCGAAGATTACCGAACGGTAAACCCCCAGTTCGATTCCGGTCACCTATCCGGTCGAATATCTATCTCAACGGTCACCTATCCGTTCGAAAATTACCAACCGGTAAACCATCAGTTCGATTCAGGCCACCTATCCGGTCGAATAACTATCTCAACGGTCACCTATGCCTTCGAAGGTTACCAAACGGTAAACCATCAGTTCGATTCCGGTCACCTATCCGGTCGAATATCTATCTCAACGGTCACCCATCCGTTCGAAGATTACCAAACGATCAACCATCAGTTCGATTCCGGTCACCTATCCGGTCGAACATCTATCTCAACGGTCACCTATCCAATCGAAGATTACCAAACGATCAACCATCAGTTCGATTCCGGTCACCTATCCGGCCGAGTATCTATCTCAACGGTCACCTATCCGTTCGAAGATTACCAAATGGTAAGATATCAGTTCGATTCCGGTCACCTATCCGGTCGAATATCTATCTCAACGGTCACCCATCCGTTCGAAGATTACCAAACGTTCAACCATCAGTTCGATTCCGGTCACCTATCCGGTCGAACATCTATCTCAACGGTCACCTATCCAATCGAAGATTACCAAACGATCAACCATCAGTTCGATTCCGGTCACCTATCCGGCCGAGCATCTATCTCAGCGATTACCTAGCCGTTCGAAGATTACCAAACGATCAACCATCAGGTCGATTCCGGTCACCTATCCGGTCGAACATCTATCTCAACGGTCACCTATCCAATCGAAGATTACCAAACGATCAACCATCAGTTCGATTCCGGTCACCTATCCGGCCGAGCATCTATCTCAGCGATTACCTAGCCATTCGAAGATTACCAAACGGTAAACCATCAGTTCGATTCCGGTCACCTATCCGGTCGAATACCTATCTCAACGGTCACCCATCCGTTCGAAGATTACCAAACGATCAACCATCAGTTCGATTCCGGTCACTTATCCGGTCGAATATCTATCTCAACGGTCACCTATCCGTTCGAAGATTACCAAATGGTAAGCCATCAGTTCGATTCCGGTCACCTATCCGGTCGAATATTTATCTCAACGGTCACCTATCCGTTCGAAGATTACCAAATGGTAAGATATCAGTTCGATTCCGGTCACCTATCCGGTCGAATATCTATCTCAACGGTCACCCATCCGTTCGAAGATTACCAAACGTTCAACCATCAGTTCGATTCCGGTCACCTATCCGGTCGAACATCTATCTCAACGGTCACCTATCCAATCGAAGATTACCAAACGATCAACCATCAGTTCGATTCCGGTCACCTATCCGGCCGAGCATCTATCTCAGCGATTACCTAGCCGTTCGAAGATTACCAAACGATCAACCATCAGGTCGATTCCGGTCACCTATCCGGTCGAATATCTCAACGGTCACCTATCCGTTCGAAGATTACCAAATGGTAAGATATCAGTTCGATTCCGGTCACCTATCCGGTCGAATATCTATCTCAACGGTCACCCATCCGTTCGAAGATTACCAAACGTTCAACCATCAGTTCGATTCCGGTCACCTATCCGGTCGAATATCTATCTCAGCGATTACCTATCCGTTCGAAGATTACCAAACGATCAACCATCAGTTCGATCCCGGTCACCTATCCGGTCGAATATCTATCTCAACGGTCACCTATCCGTTCGAAAATTACCAAACGGTAAACCATCAGTTCGATTCAGGCCACCTATCCGGTCGAATATCTATCTCAACGGTCACCTATGCCTTCGAAGGTTACCAAACGGTAAACCATCAGTTCGATTCCGGTCACCTATCCGGTCGAATATCTATCTCAACGGTCACCCATCCGTTCGAAGATTACCAAACGATCAACCATCAGTTCGATTCCGGTCACCTATCCGGTCGAACATCTATCTCAACGGTCACCTATCCAATCGAAGATTACCAAACGATCAACCATCAGTTCGATTCCGGTCACCTATCCGGCCGAGTATCTATCTCAGCGATTACCTAGCCGTTCGAAGATTACCAAACGATCAACCATCAGTTCGATTCCGGTCACCTATCCGGTCGAATATCTATCTCAACGGTCACCTATCTGTTCGAAGATTACCAAACGGTAAACCTTCAGTTTGATTCGGGTCACCTATCCGGTCGAATATCTCAACGGTCACCTATCTGTTCGAAGATTAGCAAACGGTAAACCATCAGTTCGATTCCGGTCACCTATCCGGTCGAATATCTATCTCAACGGTCACCTATCCGTTCGGAGATTACCAAATGGTAAGATATCAGTTCGATTCCGGTCACCTATCCGGACGAATATTTGTCTCAACGGTCACCTATGCGTTCGAAGATTACCAAACGGTAAACATTCAGTTCGATTCCGGTAACCTATCCGGTCGAATATCTATCTCAACGGTCACCTATCCGTTCGAAGATTGCCAAACGATCAACCATCAGTTCGATTCCGGTCACATGTCCGGTCGAATATCTATCTCAACGGTCACCTATCCGTTCGAAGATTACCAAACGGTAAACCATCAGTTTGATCCGGGTCACCTATCCGGTGAAGATTACCAAACTATCAACCATCAGTTCGAGTCCGGTCACCTATCCGGTCGAATATCTATCTCAACGGTCACCTATCCGTTCGAAGATTACCAAACGATCAACCATCAGTTCGAGTCCGGTCACCTATCCGGTCGAATATCTATCTCAACGGTCACCTATCCGTTCGAAGATTACCAAACGATCAACCATCAGTTCGATTCCGGTCACCTATCCGGTCGAATATCTATCTCAACGGTCACCTGTCCGTTCGAAGATTACCAAACGGTAAACCACCAGTTCGATTCCGGTCACCTATCCGGCCGAATATCTATCTCAGCGATCACCTATCCGTTCGAAGATTACCAAACGATCAACCATCAGTTCGATTCCAGTCACATATCCGGTCGAATATCTATCTCAACGGTCACTTATCTGTTCGAAGATTACCAAACGATTAACCATCGGTTCGATTCCGGTCACCTATCCGGTCGAATATCTCAACGGTCACCTATCCGTTCGAAGATCAGCAAACGGTGTTAAGAATAAGAGGATGGCAGCACTGGGGAACTGTTTTAAAAACTGTCAGCGCGAAGTCACCACGACGCTACCAGCACTGAAGCTGTCAATCGGTTCCTTTTGTCATTGTTCATTCTCTCGTCGTTTTATAATAAAAAGACACGTGCTCCTGTAGCTCAACCAAAAGGGGAATTTTTCATTTGTTTTTCTTTCTTTTTCCTTTTCTATTTAACATTTTTGGCATCCCTTGCGGGGAACCTGATTCCTCTATCATTTACTCAAACTAATTTAATCCCTGAAAAAAAAAACCAATGGCTCTTGCCAAAGAAGAAACCGTCGCGAAATTTATATTAAATTTCGCTACGAACACAATTAAAACTTCCAAGCAAAAGCAAACAAAAGGGTATTTCGAAGCTAGGAAAAAATTGCTTAGCGAGTACTGGACGAAATTTACGGCAGCTCATGACGACATCGCTGGATTGGATGTGACCGAAGATAATCGAGAAGATCTGGAAAAATTACTCAATGAAGATCGGTTTGCAGCCATCGAAGCTGCTTATTGCGAATCCCTAGGCGAACTCAACGACTGCATTGACCAGTTGTCCACCACCATTCACGAGGCTTTGCCACACTCGACACAAATCCAAACAACAACTCATGGATCTCCCTATAAGGCAATTTTACCTGCAATCGAATTACCGAAATTCAGTGGTTCTTTCCAGGAATGGTTGACGTTCAAAGACCTATTTACCACCTGCGTTATCAGCGACAAGTCACTGTCAAATGTGCAACGACTGCATTACCTGAAAACAAGTCTTAGAGGTGAAGCTGAAGGCCTGCTGAGGAATATTTCCATTGTGGAATCCAATTTCTTAATTGCATGGGATATTCTACAGCAACGATACGATAACAAGCGCCGACTTATTAAGTCGTATCTTCGTGGCATCGTAAAGCTACCAGCGATGAATTCTGAATCCCCTGTACAATTAAGAAAACTGCTTGATGGGGTCACTGAAGCTGTTCGTGCGCTCCAGCAATTGGGGTGTCCAACGTCTAGTTGGGATGATTGGCTTGTGTTCCTCATCACAGAGCGATTAGATTCTCTAACCGTGAAAGATTGGGAGATGTCGCTTGAAACGCCGAATTATGTGCCAACCTACGATGAACTTAATGTGTTCTTGGAAAACCGTATGCAAGGACTCGAGGCGATGAGTCCATCTTTCAAGATGAATCCAAAGGAACAAATTCCAAGGCCGTCGAGTCTGCAACCAATTCGGAGCCATCAGACTAACGTCGCTCGTTGTCCAAGATGTTCTAATAAACATATCCTCATGTTCTGTCCCGATTTTCGAAATCTACCATCGGTGCAGAGATTACAATTTGTTGCAAGAGCGAATTTGTGTAGGAACTGTTTGAAGGCTGATCATTCTTATAACGCATGTCCATCATCATACACTTGCTTGAAGTGTCAACAGAAACATCACACGATGCTGCACGATGGACACCAGGCGCAACCTAACACCGTCAACTTAAATTACGCCCATGCAGACATCCCTCTTACAGAGCGCTCAAAGGGTAACAACGCCCAACAATTGCAACTAAAGCCTGTATTGCTGGCTACGGCGCTAATTGGAGTTCGATCGGCCACTGGTCATTGTCTTACTCTACGCGCTCTACTTGATAACGGATCACAGGCAACATTCATCAGTGAATATGCAGCTCAACAGTTGCACCTTCGTCGCACACGAGCTTCAGTTCCTGTGACTGGAGTTGGCGGATCAACGGTAGGTAATACAACTGGATTAGTCGAAGTCTCTGTGGTGTCCCTCAAAGAACCGGATTTCGACATCAGCTGTACTGCGCTGATTCTGCCACGGCTAGGCAAACTTATGCCTCTTACGCCTGTAGATTCCACGCCTTTTAAAGAACTTTTGGATCTTGATCTGGCGGATCCGAACTTCAGTGAACCGAGACCTATTGATGTCATCTTGGGAGCTGACCTGTTCGGCTCGCTGATCCTTGGTGAAATCAAAAAATCATCATTCAATGCTCCTGTAGCTCAACGTACTCATCTGGGTTGGGTCATTTATGGACGCTTACCCGCTACATCAATTCTGCCGTTGCGTACTAAGGTATGCGCAATGTCGTGTGCTGAACTCAACGATTTAATACAATGCATGTGGAAGTTTAATGAGCTTGAAGATGTAGAATCTCCTTCGGCGTTAACGCAAGACGAAATCTACTGCGAAAAGTTTTTTGAACGCACTGTACGGCGGACCTGTTCCGGTCGTTACATCATCCGCTATCCGTTCAAAAGTTCTGTCGACCTAGCCGGTCTGGTGGACTTGAAAACGGACGCATACAAACTTTTCAGTTACCAACAAAATCGGCTCAACAGGGATCCGAATATGAAAGAACTCTATGAGAAATTTATGGCCGAGTATCTAGAGCTTGGTCATATGGAGCCAGTGGAAGAAGATGTGGAGCCACAACATGTTTGCTACATACCTCACCATGGGGTATATAAAAGCACAAGTTCAACAACAAAACTAAGAACTGTCTTTAATGCATCTAGAAAGGGGCGATCAGGAATTTCATTGAATGATTGTCTTCATATTGGACCTAAGCTCCAAAATGATTTGGCGACGATTATTTTGAGATGGCGAACACATCAGGTTGGATTTATGGCCGACATAGAAAAGTGCTACAGGCAGATTATGGTCGAAAAAGCAGATGCGGACATGCAACGGATTGTGTGGAAGGACAAAAATGGCACTCCAATAATTTATCGACTGCTGACCGTCACATTAAGGTTTTCCACACATTGGCTAAGGACGAAGAGGCTGAATTTCCCCAGGCTGCGAAAATCCTCAGAGAGTCATTCTATATGGACGATTGTCTGCATGGAGCGGATACTGTTGATGCTGCTCTCCAGCTCCAGACACAACTTCAGAAACTGCTCCAGCGTGGAGGGTTCGTCCTTCGAAAGTGGAATTCAAATTCAAGCAAATTTCTACGAGGACTCAGTGAGAAGGATGATGAATCTGAAAACCATTGTGACCTAAATTTGGATCGAGAAACTAGAGCGCTCGGTATCTACTGGTTTTGTGACTCTGATTGCCTCGGATATAAAGTGAATACAACACCATTACCGGGAACCATCACAAGGCGACAGCAGCTGTCGGATGTAGCAAAAATATATGACCCACCGGGCCTTTTGGCCCCAGTAATGATCATCGGAAAAATCATCTGTCAAAAATTGTGGCATTCTGGATGTTCTTGGGATGACCCTCTTCCCGAGCCTCATCAAGATGGTTGGGTAAAATTTAGGAAAGAACTGCCCCTGATCGAGAAGATAAAAGTGCCCCGATGGATTTTCTCATCGCCAAATATGAATAGTTGCCAACTCCATGTGTTTGCAGACGCTTCCACATCTGCCTATGCGACTGCCGCTTATCTGCGCGTAAGAACTTCAAATAATGAAATAAAGGTATCAGTTTTAATGGCCAAAACTAAGGTATCATCGTTGAAGAAGATTACGGTCCCACGTTTAGAGCTTAATGGAGCACTCCTAGCCGCAAAAATTAGTGCAAAAATATCAAATAGTTTGCAGTTTCCATCCATACAAATCTACTGTTGGTCTGATTCGAAAACGGCACTAAGTTGGATAAGGTCAAATCCTGGAGAACACAAGCAATACGTAGCCAATCGGATCACTCAAATTCAAGAATTGACACCTATCGAGGCGTGGAACTATGTACCAACGACAACGAACCCTGCCGACGTCGCTTCTCGCGGCATCTATCCGTCTCAACTGGCGGACCTCAACATCTAGTGGTCTGGCCCTCCCTGGCTTTACAAAGACGAAAAGGACTGGCCAATGCAAGATACAATTTTGGGTGAGGTCACTGCTCTACATGTATCTCCTGGAACGTCAAAACCAGTAAATGAAACATTATCGAATTTGCTGAGCAAATACTCCAAAATCAACACTTTGATTGCTGTTACTGTTTGGTGTCAGAGGTTTATGGCAGCTATGCTCAAAAGGCCACATGCAACATCACAATGGTGTACAGCTGTTGAAAGACACGCAGCATTAATATTCTGGATAAGGTATGTTCAACACTTGCATTTTAATAATGAAATCTCTTGTCTACTTCAAAGCAAGCCTATCAGCTCAAAGAGCAAAATATTGAAGCTGAATCCAATGATTGACGAGGAAGGCCTTCTTCGATTGAATGGTAGATTAAGAAATGCCATGATACCTACGTCTGAAAGATTTCCGATCATTCTACCAAAGGCGAACCGGTTGTGTACACTGCTCATTGACCAAGCACATGAATCTACGCTGCATGCTGGTACCCAAGCCACGCTCCACTATCTCAGGAAACGTTATTGGGTGGTGGACGCTCGTTCTTCGATTCGGAAGTTCATTCATGGCTGCATAAGATGCTTTCGCCAAAGAGGGACCGTTACAAATCAAATGATGGGAAGCCTTCCCACCCATCGTTGTACAGCCGCACCTGCGTTCCAACACTGCGGTCTCGGCTATGGCGGCCCATATAAGACTCGTACATCTAAAGGAAGAGGAACTCGTGGTCACAAAGGCTATGTCGCTCTTTTTGTTTGCCTCAGCACAAGAGCGATACACCTCGAACTCGTAAGCGACATGACTACCGACGCCTTCCTCGCAGCGTTACGACGTTTCTTCGCACAGCGAGGCTATAGCTCTGACATCTATAGCGACTGTGCAACGACTTTTATCGGAGCAAATAAGGTACTCAAACAAGATGCTGAGGCCTATCGGCAACAGTTAAATGAGGGTGCTCGATCGGTCGCTTGCCATGGAGTATCATGGCACTTCATTCCTCCGGGGTCCCCCAATTTTGGAGGTATTTGGGAGGCCGGGATTAAGAGCATGAAACACCATCTGAAGCGGACCATTGGTGAAGCTGTGTTAACGTTTGAGGAGTTCTTTACAGTGTTAAAGCAAGTCGAAGCCGTTCTGAGCTCGAGGCCTCTGTCGGCTCTATCCGATGATCCTACTGACCTAGTCGCTCTCACCCCTGGTCATTTCTTGGTGGGTGGTCCCATCACTGCCGTTCCAGAGCCAAACTTTCTGGACGTTAAAACCAACAGACTCACTAAGTGGAAACCGCTACAGCAAATGCGGCAAGATTTTTGGAAACGGTGGAGCTGTGAGTACCTGCATGAACTTCAAGTTAGAAACAAGTGGCAGCAAACTAAGGAAAATCTTCAAGTTGGCGATCTTGTTCTCTTACGAGATGAACGCGCTCCACCCGTTCAGTGGCCATTGGGTCGTATCGTTGAAGTCCACACGGGAGACGACGACCTAGTTCGGGTTGCAACAGTGCAGACTCAATCTTCGACAATAAAAAGAGCAATCTCCAAGTTAATAGCACTTCCAATCGACAACCAAAAGGAAGACGGACACGGTGGGCGGAGCGACCCTTAGACCTTATTTCGTCGCAAGAGATGGACGAGGTGGGCGGAAAATGTTAAGAATAAGAGGATGGCAGCACTGGGGAACTGTTTTAAAAACTGTCAGCGCGAAGTCACCACGACGCTACCAGCACTGAAGCTGTCAATCGGTTCCTTTTGTCATTGTTCATTCTCTCGTCGTTTTATAATAAAAAGACACGTGCTCCTGTAGCTCAACCAAAAGGGGAATTTTTCATTTGTTTTTCTTTCTTTTTCCTTTTCTATTTAACAAACGGTAAACCATCAGTTCGATTCCGGTCACCTATCCGGTCGAATATCTATCTCAACGGTCACCTATCCGTTCGAAGATTACCAAACGATCAACCATCAGTTCGATCCCGGTCACCTATCCGGTCGAATATCTATCTCAACGGTCACCTATCCGTTCGAAGATTACCAAACGGTAAACCATCAGTTCGATTCAGGCCACCTATCCGGTCGAATATCTATCTCAACGGTCACCTATGCCTTCGAAGGTTACCAAACGGTAAACCATCAGTTCGATTCCGGTCACCTATCCGGTCGAAAACCTATCTCAACGGTCACCCATCCGTTCGAAGATTACCAAACGATCAACCATCAGTTCGATTCCGGTCACTTATCCGGTCGAATATCTATCTCAACGGTCACTTATCTGTTCGAAGATTACCAATCGATCAACCATCAGTTCGATTCCGGTCACCTATCCGGTCGAATATCTCAACGGTCACCTATCCGTTCGAAGATTAGCAAACGGTAAACCATCAGTTCGATTCGGGTCACCTATCCGGTCGAATATCTCAACGATCACCTATCCGTTCGAAGATTAGCAAACGGTAAACCATCTGTTCGATTCCGGCCACCTATCCGGTCGAATATCTATCTCAACGGTCACCTATCCGTTCGAAGATTACCAAACGATCAACCATCAGTTCGATCCCGGTCACCTATCCGGTCGAATATCTATCTCAACGGTCACCTATCCGTTCGAAGATTACCAAACGGTAAACCATCAGTTCGATTCAGGCCACCTATCCGGTCGAATATCTATCTCAACGGTCACCTATGCCTTCGAAGGTTACCAAACGGTAAACCATCAGTTCGATTCCGGTCACCTATCCGGTCGAAAACCTATCTCAACGGTCACCCATCCGTTCGAAGATTACCAAACGATCAACCATCAGTTCGATTCCGGTCACTTATCCGGTCGAATATCTATCTCAACGGTCACTTATCTGTTCGAAGATTACCAATCGATCAACCATCAGTTCGATTCCGGTCACCTATCCGGTCGAATATCTCAACGGTCACCTATCCGTTCGAAGATTAGCAAACGGTAAACCATCAGTTCGATTCGGGTCACCTATCCGGTCGAATATCTCAACGATCACCTATCCGTTCGAAGATTAGCAAACGGTAAACCATCTGTTCGATTCCGGCCACCTATCCGGTCGAATATCTATCTCAACGGTCACCTATCCGTTCGAAGATTACCAAATGGTAAACCATCAGTTCGATCCCGGTCAACGATCCGGTCGAATATCTATCTCAACGGTCACCCATCCGTTCGAAGATTACCAAACGGTGAACCATCAGTTCGATTCCGGTCACCTATCCGGTCGAACATTTATCTCAACGGTCACCTATGCGTTCGAAGATTACCAAACGGGGGACATTCAGTTCGATTCCGGTCAACTATCCGGTCGAATATCTATCTCAACGGTTACCTATCCGTTCGAAGATTACCAAACGATCAACCATCACTTCGATTCCGGTCACCTATCCGGTCGAATATCTTTCTCAACGGTCACCTATCCGTTCGAAGATTACCAAACGGTAAACCATCAGTTCGATTCAGGCCACCTATCCGGTCGAATATCCATCTCAACGGTCACCTATGCCTTCGAAGGTTACCAAACGGTAAACCATCAGTTCGATTCCGGTCACCCATCCGGTCGAATATCTATCTCAACGGTCACCTATCCGTTCGAAGATTACCAAACGATCAACCATCAGTTCGATTCCGGTCACCTGTCCGGTCGAATATCTATCTCAACGGTCACCTATCCTTTCGAAGATTACCAAACGGTAAACAATCAGTTCGGTTCCGGTCACTTATCCGGTCGAATATCTATCTCTACGGTCACCTATCCGTTCGAAGATTACCAAACGATAATCATCAGTTCGATTCCGGTCACCTATCCGGTCGAATATCTATCTCAACGGTCACCTATCCGTTCGAAAATTACTAAACGGTCAACCATCAGTCCGATTCCGGTCACCTATCCGGTCAAATATCTCAACGGTCACCTATCCGTTCGAAGATTAGCAAACGGTAAACCATCAGTTCGATTCCGGCCACCTATCCGGTCGAATATCTATCTCACCCGTCACCTATGCGTTCGAAGATTACCAAACGATCAACCATCAGTTCGATTCCGGCCACCTATCCGGTCGAACATCTATCTCAACGGTCACCCATCCATTCGAAGATTACCAAACGATCAACCATCAGTTCGATTCCGGTCACCTATCCGGTCGAATATCTATCTCAACGGTCACCTTTCCGTTCGAAGATTACCAAATGGTAAACCATCAGTTCGATTCCGGTCACCTATCCGGTCGAATATATATCTCAACGGTCACCTATCCGTTCGAAGACTACCAAACAATCAACCATCAGTTCGATTCCGGTCACCTATCCGGTCGAACATCTATCTCAACGGTCACCCATCCATTCGAAGAATACCAAACGATCAACCATCAGTTCGATTCCGGTCACCTATCCGGTCGAATATCTATCTCAACGGTCACCTTTCCGTTCGAAGATTACCAAATGGTAAACCATCAGTTCGATTCCGGTCACCTATCCGGTCGAATATTTATCTCAACGGTCACCTATGCGTTCGAAGATTACCAAACGGTAAACATTCAGTTCGATTCCGGTCACCTATCCGGTCGAATATCTATCTCAACGGTCACCTATCCGTTCGAAGATTACCAAACGATCAACCATCAGTTCGATTCCGGTCACCTATCCGGTCGAATATCTATCTCAACGGTCACCTGTCCGTTCGAAGATTACCAAACGGTAAACCACCAGTTCGATTCCGGTCACCTATCCGGCCGAATATCTATCTCAGCGATTACCTATCCGTTCGAAGATTACCAAACGATCAACCATCAGTTCGATCCCGGTCACCTATCCGGTCGAATATCTATCTCAACGGTCACCTATCCGTTCGAAAATTACCAAACGATCAACCATCAGTTCGATCCCGGTCACCTATCCGGTCGAATATCTATCTCAACGGTCACCTATCCGTTCGAAAATTACCAAACGGTAAACCATCAGTTCGATTCAGGCCACCTATCCGGTCGAATATCTTTCTCAACGGTCACCCATCCGTTCGAAGATTACCAAACGATCAACCTTCAGTTTGATTCCGGTCTCCTATCCGGTCGAATATCTATCTCAACGGTCACCTATCTGTTCGAAGATTACCAAACGGTAAACCATCAGTTCGATTCCGGTCACCTATCCGGTCGAATATATATCTCAACGGTCACCTATCCGTTCGAAGACTACCAAACAATCAACCATCAGTTCGATTCCGGTCACCTATCCGGTCGAACATCTATCTCAACGGTCACCCATCCATTCGAAGAATACCAAACGATCAACCATCAGTTCGATTCCGGCCACCTATACGGTCGAATATCTATCTCAACGGTCACCTATGCCTTCGAAGGTTACCAAACGGTAAACCATCAGTTCGATTCCGGTCACCTATCCGGTCGAATATCTATCTCAACGGTCACCCATCCGTTCGAAGATTACCAAACGATCAACCTTCAGTTTGATTCCGGTCTCCTATCCGGTCGAATATCTATCTCAACGGTCACCTATCTGTTCGAAGATTACCAAACGGTAAACCATCAGTTCGATTCGGGTCACCTATCCGGTCGAATATTTCAACGGTCACCTATCTGTTCGAAGATTAGCAAACGGTAAACCATCAGTTCGATTCCGGTCACCTATCCGGTCGAATATCTATCTCAACGGTCACCTATCCGTTCGAAGATTACCAAACGATCAACCATCAGTTCGATCCCGGTCACCTATCCGGTCGAATATCTATCTCAACGGTCACCTATCCGTTCGAAGATTGCCAAACGGTAAACCATCAGTTCGATTCAGGCCACCTATCCGGTCGAATATCTATCTCAACGGTCACCTATGCCTTCGAAGGTTACCAAACGGTAAACCATCAGTTCGAATCCGGTCACCTATCCGGTCGAATACCTATCTCAACAGTCACCCATCCGTTCGAAGATTACCAAACGATCAACCATCAGTTCGATTCCGGTCACTTATCCGGTCGAATATCTATCTCAACGGTCACCTGTCCGTTCGAAGATTACCAAATGGTAAGCCATCAGTTCGATTCCGGTCACCTATCCGGTCGAATATTTATCTCAACGGTCACCTATGCGTTCGAAGATTACCAAACGGTAAACATTCAGTTCGATTCCGGTCACCTATCCGGTCGAATATCTATCTCAACGGTCACCTATCCGTTCGAAGATTACCAAACGATCAACCATCAGTTCGATTCCGGTCACCTATCCGGTCGAATATCTATCTCAACGGTCACCTGTCCGTTCGAAGATTACCAAACGGTAAACCACCAGTTCGATTCCGGTCACCTATCCGGCCGAATATCTATCTCAGCGATTACCTATCCGTTCGAAGATTACCAAACGATCAACCATCAGTTCGATCCCGGTCACCTATCCGGTCGAATATCTATCTCAACGGTCACCTATCCGTTCGAAAATTACCAAACGATCAACCATCAGTTCGATCCCGGTCACCTATCCGGTCGAATATCTATCTCAACGGTCACCTATCCGTTCGAAAATTACCAAACGGTAAACCATCAGTTCGATTCAGGCCACCTATCCGGTCGAATATCTATCTCAACGGTCACCTATGCCTTCGAAGGTTACCAAACGGTAAACCATCAGTTCGATTCCGGTCACCTATCCGGTCGAATATCTATCTCAACGGTCACCCATCCGTTCGAAGATTACCAAACGATCAACCATCAGTTCGATTCCGGTCACCTATCCGGTCGAACATCTATCTCAACGGTCACCTATCCAATCGAAGATTACCAAACGATCAACCATCAGTTCGATTCCGGTCACCTATCCGGCCGAGTATCTATCTCAACGGTCACCTATCCGTTCGAAGATTACCAAATGGTAAGATATCAGTTCGATTCCGGTCACCTATCCGGTCGAATATCTATCTCAACGGTCACCCATCCGTTCGAAGATTACCAAACGATCAACCATCAGTTCGATTCCGGTCACCTATCCGGTCGAACATCTATCTCAACGGTCACCTATCCAATCGAAGATTACCAAACGATCAACCATCAGTTCGATTCCGGTCACCTATCCGGCCGAGTATCTATCTCAGCGATTACCTAGCCGTTCGAAGATTACCAAACGATCAACCATCAGTTCGATTCCGGTCACCTATCCGGTCGAATATCTATCTCAACGGTCACCTATCTGTTCGAAGATTACCAAACGGTAAACCATCACTTCGATTCGGGTCACCTATCCGGTCGAATATCTCAACGGTCACCTATCTGTTCGAAGATTAGCAAACGGTAAACCATCAGTTCGATTCCGGTCACCTATCCGGTCGAATATCTATCTCAGCGATTACCTATCCGTTCGAAGATTACCAAACGATCAACCATCAGTTCGATCCCGGTCACCTATCCGGTCGAATATCTATCTCAACGGTCACCTATCCGTTCGAAAATTACCAAACGGTAAACCATCAGTTCGATTCAGGCCACCTATCCGGTCGAATATCTATCTCAACGGTCACCTATAACTTCGAAGGTTACCAAACGGTAAACCATCAGTTCGATTCTGGTCACCTATCCGGTCGAATATCTATCTCAACGGTCACCCATCCGTTCGAAGATTACCAAACGATCAACCATCAGTTCGATTCCGGTCACCTATCCGGTCGAACATCTATCTCAACGGTCACCTATCCAATCGAAGATTACCAAACGATCAACCATCAGTTCGATTCCGGTCACCTATCCGGCCGAGTATCTATCTCAGCGATTACCTAGCCGTTCGAAGATTACCAAACGATCAACCATCAGTTCGATTCCGGTCACCTATCCGGTCGAATATCTATCTCAACGGTCACCTATCTGTTCGAAGATTACCAAACGGTAAACCATCAGTTCGATTCGGGTCACCTATCCGGTCGAATATCTCAACGGTCACCTATCTGTTCGAAGATTAGCAAACGGTAAACCATCAGTTCTATTCCGGTCACCTATCCGGTCGAATATCTATCTCAACGGTCACCTATCCGTTCGAAGATTAACAAATGGTAAGATATCAGTTCGATTCCGGTCACCTATCCGGACGAATATTTGTCTCAACGGTCACCTATGCGTTCGAAGATTACCAAACGGTATACATTCAGTTCGATTCCGGTAACCTATCCGGTCGAATATCTATCTCAACGGTCACCTATCCGTTCGAAGATTACCAAACGATCAACCATCAGTTCGATTCCGGTCACATGTCCGGTCGAATATCTATCTCAACGGTCACCTATCCGTTCGAAGATTACCAAACGGTAAACCATCAGTTTGATCCGGGTCACCTATCCGGTGAAGATTACCAAACTATCAACCATCAGTTCGAGTCCGGTCACCTATCCGGTCGAATATCTATCTCAACGGTCACCTATCCGTTCGAAGATTACCAAACGATCAACCATCAGTTCGAGTCCGGTCACCTATCCGGTCGAATATCTATCTCAACGGTCACCTATCCGTTCGAAGATTACCAAACGGTAAACCATCAGTTCGATTCCGGTTACCCATCCGGTCGAATATCTATCTCAACAGTCACCTATCCGTTCGAAGATTACCAAACGGTATACCATCAGTTTGATCCGGGTCACCTATCCGGTCGAGTATCTCAACGGTCAACTATCCGTTCGAAGATTAGCAAACGGTAAACCATCAGTTCGATTCCGGTCACTTATCCGGTCGAATATCTATCTCAGCGATTACCTATCCGTTCGAAGATTACCAAACGATCAACCATCAGTTCGATCCCGGTCACCTATCCGGTCGAATATCTATCTCAACGGTCACCTATCCGTTCGAAGATTACCAAACGGTAAGCCATTAGTTCGATTCAGGCCACCTATCCGGTCCAATATCTATCTCAATGGTCACCTATCCGTTCGAAGATTACCAAACGATCAACCATCAGTTCGATTCTGGTCACCTATCCGGTCGAATATCTATCTCAACGGTCACCTATCCGTTCGAAGATTACCAAATGGTAAACCATCAGTTCGATTCCGGTCACTTATCCGGTCGAATATATATCTCAACGGTCACCTATCCGTTCGAAGACTACCAAACAATCAACCATCAGTTCGATTCCGGTCACCTATCCGGTCGAATATCTATCTCAGCGGTCACCTATCCGTTCGAAGATTACCAAATGGTAAACCATCAGTTCGATTCCGGTCACCTATCCGGTCGAATATATATCTCAACGGTCACCTATCCGTTCGAAGACTACCAAACAATCAACCATCGGTTCGATTCCGGTCACCTGTCCGGTCGAATATCTATCTCAACGGTCACCTATCCGTTCAAAGATTACCAAACGATCAAACATCGGTTCGATTCCGGTCACCTATCCGGTCGAATATCTATCTCAACGGTCACCTATCCGTTCGAAGATTACCAAATGGTAAACCATCAGTTCGATTCCGGTCATCTATCCGGTCGAATATATATCTCAACGGTCACCTATCCGTTCGAAGACTACCAAACAATAAACCATCAGTTCGATTCCGGTCACCTATCCGGTCGAATATCTATCTCAACGGTCACCTATCCGTTCGAAGATTACCAAACGATCAACCATCAGTTCGAGTCCGGTCACCTATCCGGTCGAATATATATCTCAACGGTCACCTATCCGTTCGAAGATTACCAAACGGTAAAACATCAGTTCGATTCCGGTCACCTATCCCGTCGAATATCTATCTCAACAGTCACCTATCCGTTCGAAGATTACCAAACGGTAAACCATCAGTTTGATCCGGGTCACCTATCCGGTCGGATATCTCAACGGTCACCTATCCGTTCGAAGATTAGCAAACGGTAAACCATCGGTTCGATTCCGGTCACCTATCCGGTCGAATATCTATCTCAACGGTCACCTATCCGTTCACAGATTACCAAATGGTAAGCTATCAGTTCGATCCCGGTCACCTATCTGGTCGAATATTTATCTCAACGGTCACCTATCCGTTCGAAGATTACCAAACGATCAACCATCAGCTCGATTCCGGTCACCTATCCGGTCGAACATCTATCTCAAAGGTCACCTATCCGTTCGAAGATTACCAAATGGTAAACCTTCAGTTCGGTTTCGGTCACCTATCCGGTCGAATATCTATCTCTACGGTCACCTATCCGTTCGAAGATTACCAAACGATAATCATCAGTTCGATTCCGGTCACCTATCCGGTCGAATATCTATCTCAACGGTCACCTATCCGTTCGAAGATTACCAAACGGTCAACCGTCAGTCCGATTCCGGTCACATATCCGGTCAAATATCTCAACGGTCACCTATCCGTTCGAAGATTAGCAAACGGTAAACCATCAGTTCGATTCCGGCCACCTATCCGGTCGAATATCTATCTCAACGGTCACCTATGCGTTCGAAGATTTTCAAACGGTAAACCATCAGTTCGATTCCGGTCAACTATCCGGTCGAATATCTATCTCAACGGTCACCTATCCGTTCGAAGATTACCAAACGATCAACCATCAGCTCGATTCCGGTCACCTATCCGGTCGAACATCTATCTCAACGGTCACCTATCCAATCGAAGATTACCAAACGATCAACCATCAGTTCGATTCCGGTCACCTATCCGGCCGAGTATCTATCTCAGCGATTACCTAGCCGTTCGAAGATTACCAAACGATCAACCATCACTTCGATTCCGGTCACCTATCCGGTCGAATATCTTTCTCAACGGTCACCAATCCGTTCGAAGATTACCAAACGGTAAACCATCAGTTCGATTCAGGCCACCTATCCGGTCGAATATCTATCTCAACGGTCACCTATGCCTTCGAAGGTTACCAAACGGTAAACCATCAGTTCGATACCGGTCACCCATCCGGTCGAATATCTATCTCAACGGTCACCTATCCGTTCGAAGATTACCAAATGGTAAACCATCAGTTCGATTCCGGTCACCTATCCGGCCGAGTATATATCTCAGCGATCACCTATCCGTTCGAAGATTACCAAACGATCAACCATCAGTTCGATTCCAGTCACCTATCCGGTCGAATGTCTATCTCAACGGTCACTTATCTGTACGAAGATTACCAAACGATCAACCATCGGTTCGATTCCGGTCACCTATCCGGTCGAATATCTCAACGGTCACCTATCCGTTCGAAGATTAGCAAACGGTAAACCATCAGTTCGATTCGGGTCACCTATCCGGTCGAATATCTCAACGATCACCTATCCGTTCGAAGATTAGCAAACGGTAAGCCATCAGTTCGATTCCAGTCACCTATCCGGTCGAATATCTATCTCAACGGTCGCCTATTCGTACGAAGATTACCAAACGGTAAGCCATCAGTTCGATTCGGGTCACCTATCCGGTCAAACATCTCATCGGTCACCTATCCGTTCGAAGATTAGCAAACGGTAAACCACCAGTTCGATTCCGGTCACCTATCCGGTCGAATATCTATCTCAACGGTCACCTATCCGTTCGAAGATTACCAAACGGTAAACCATCAGTTCGATTCCGGTCACCCATCCGGTCGAATATCTATCTCAACGGTCACCCATCCGTTCGAAGATTACCAAACGATCAACCATCAGTTCGATTCCGGTCACCTATCCGGTCGAGTATCTATCTCAACGGTCACCTATCCGTTCGAAGATTACCAAATGGTAAGCCATCAGTTCGATTCCGGTCACCTATCCGGTCGAATATTTGTCTCAACGGTCACCATCAGTTCGATTCCGGTCACCTCTCCGGTCGAATATCTATCTTAACGGTCACCTATCCGTTCGAAGATTACCAAATGGTAAGCCATCAGTTCGATTCCGATCACCTATCCGGTCGAATATTTATCTCAACGGTCACCTATGCGTTCGAAGATTACCAAACGGTAAACATTCAGTTCGATTCCGGTCACCTATCCGGTCGAATATCTATCTCAACGGTCACCTGTCCGTTCGAAGATTACCAAACGATCAACCATCAGTTCGATTCCGGTCACCTATCCGGTCGAATATCTATCTCAACGGTCACCTATCCGTTCGAAGAATACCAAACGGTAAACCACCAGTTCGATTCCGGTCACCTATCCGGTCGAATATCTATCTCAACGGTCACCTATCCGTTCGAAGATTACC
Organism: Eumerus sabulonum; assembly: GCA_951905685.1. Lineage (NCBI taxonomy): Eukaryota > Metazoa > Arthropoda > Insecta > Diptera > Syrphidae > Eumerus > Eumerus sabulonum. Next base: position 100,315,763 of record OX645060.1, read on the forward strand.
AAACGGTAAACCATCAGTTCGATTCCGGTCACCTATCCGGTCGAATATCTATCTCAACAGTCACCTATCCGTTCGAAGATTACCAAACGGTAAACCATCAGTTTGATCCGGGTCACCTATACGGTCGAGTATCTCAACGGTCACCTATCCGTTCGAAGATTACCAAACGGTAAACATTCAGTTCGATTCCGGTCACCTATCCGGTCGAATATCTATCTCAACGGTCACCTGTCCGTTCGAAGATTACCAAACGATCAACCATCAGTTCGATTCCGGTCATCTATCCGGTCGAATATCTATCTCAACGGTCACCTATCCGTTCGAAGAATACCAAACGGTAAACCACCAGTTCGATTCCGGTCACCTATCCGGTCGAATATCTATCTCAACGGTCACCTATCCGTTCGAAGATTACCAAACGGTAAACCATCAGTTCGATTCCGGTCACCTATCCGGTCGAATATCTATCTCAACAGTCACCTATCCGTTCGAAGATTACCAAACGGTAAACCATCAGTTTGATCCGGGTCACCTATACGGTCGAGTATCTCAACGGTCACCTATCCGTTCGAAGATTACCAAACGGTAAACATTCAGTTCGATTCCGGTCACCTATCCGGTCGAATATCTATCTCAACGGTCACCTATCCGTTCGAAGACTACCAAATGGTAAACCATCAGTTCGAATCCGGTCACCTATCCGGTCGAATATATATCTCAACGGTCACCTATCCGTTCGAAGACTACCAAACGATCAACCATCAGTTCGATTCCGGTCACCTATCCGGTCGAATATCTATCTCAACGGTCACCTATCCGTTCGAAGATTACCAAACGATCAACCATCAGTTCGAGTCCGGTCACCTATCCGGTCGAATATCTATCTCAACGGTCACCTATCCAATCGAAGATTACCAAACGATCAACCATCAGTTCGATTCCGGTCACCTATCCGGTCGAATATCTATCTCAACAGTCACCTATCCGTTCGAAGATTACCAAACGGTAAACCATCAGTTTGATCCGGGTCACCTATCCGGTCGAGTATCTCAACGGTCACCTATCCGTTCGAAGATTAGCAAGCGGTAAACCATCAGTTCGATTCCGGTCACCTATCCGGTCGAATATCTATCTCAGCGATTACCTATCCGTTCGAAGATTACCAAACGATCAACCATCAGTTCGATTCCGGTCACCTATCCGGTCGAATATCTATCTCAACAGTCACCTATCCGTTCGAAGATTACCAAACGGCAAACCATCAGTTTGATCCGGGCCACCTATCCGGTCGAGTATCTCAACGGTCACCTATCCGTTCGAAGATTAGCAAGCGGTAAACCATCAGTTCGATTCCGGTCACCTATCCGGTCGAATATCTTTCTCCAAACCAAACGGTAAGCCATCAGTTCGATTCAGGCCACCTGTCCGGTCGAATATCTATCTCAACGGTCACCTATGCCTTCGAAGATTACCAAACGGTAAACCATCAGTTCGATTCCGGTCACGTATCCGGTCGAATATCTATCTCAACGGTCACCTATCCAATCGAAGATTACCAAACGATCAACCATCAGTTCGATTCCGGTCACCTATCCGGTCGAATATCTATCTCAACAGTCACCTATCCGTTCGAAGATTACCAAACGGTAAACCTTCAGTTGGGTTCCGGTCACCTATCCGGTCGAATATCTATATCTACGGTCACCTATCCGTTCGAAGATTACCAAACGATAATCATCAGTTCGATTCCGGTCACCTATCCGGACGAATATCTATCTCAACGGTCACCTATCCGTTCGAAGATTACTAAACGGTCAACCATCAGTCCGATTCCGGTCACCTATCCGGTCAAATATCTTAACGGTCACCTATCCGTTCGAAGATTAGCAAACGGTAAACCATCAGTTCGATTCCGGCCACCTATCCGGTCGAATATCTATCTCAACGGTCACCTATGCGTTCGAAGATTACCAAACGGTAAACCATCAGTTCGATTCCCGTCAACTATCCGGTCGAATATCTATCTCAACGGTCACCCATCCGTTCGAAATTTACCAAACGATCAACCATCAGTTCGATTCCGGTCACCTATCCGGTCGAACATCTATCTCAACGGTCACCCATCCGTTCGAAGATTACCAAACGATCAACCATCAGTTCGATTCCGGTCACCTGTCCGGTCGAATATCTATCTCAACAGTCACCTATCCGTTCGAAGATTACCAAACGGTAAACCATCAGTTCGATCCGTTTTTTTTTTTTTTTTTAATCTTTCAATCTTTATTCAATCTTTATTCAATTATTTACTTCAATAGCTACTACAGTTGTTTATCTGCAAAGCCGGAAAGGCTTGTCTGCAGAAGACTAGTTACAAAGATATTACATATATTATGTTGTTGAGAATCCATAAATAGTAATCGATTCCGGTCACCTATCCGGTCGAATATCTATCTCAACGGTCACCCATCCGTTCGAAGATTACCAAACGATCAACCATCAGTTCGATTCCGGTCACCTATCCGGTCGAACATCTATCTCAACGGTCACCCATCCATTCGAAGATTACCAAACGATCAACCATCAGTTCGATTCCGGTCACATATCCGGTCGAATATCTATCTCAACGGTCACCTATCCGTTCGAAGATTACCAAACGGTAAACCCTCAGTTGGGTTCCGGTCACCTATCCGGTCGAATATCTATCTCTACGGTCACCTATCCGTTCGAAGATTACCATCTCAACGGTCACCTATGCGTTCGAAGATTACCAAACGGTAAACCATCAGTTCGATTCCCGTCAACTATCCGGTCGAATATCTATCTCAACGGTCACCTATCCGTTCGCAGATTACCAAATGGTAAGCCATCAGTTCGATCCCGGTCACCTATCTGGTCGAATATTTATCTCAACGGTCACCTATCCGTTCGAAGATTACTAAACGACCAACCATCAGTTCGATTCCGGTCACCTATCCGGTCGAATGTCTATCTCAACGGTCACCTATCCGTTCGAAGATTACCAAACGGTAAACCTTCAGTCCGGTTCCGGTCACCTATCCGGTCGAATATCTATCTCTACGGTCACCTATCCGTTCGAAGATTACCAAACGATAATCATCAGTTCGATTCCGGTCACCTATCCGGTCGAATATCTATCTCAACGGTCACCTATCCGTTCGAAGATTACTAAACGGTCAACCATCAGTCCGATTCCGGTCACCTATCCGGTCAAATATCTCAACGGTCACCTATCCGTTCGAAGATTACCAAACGATAATCATCAGTTCGATTCCGGTCACCTATCCGGACGAATATCTATCTCAACGGTCACCTATCCGTTCGAAGATTACTAAACGGTCAACCATCAGTCCGATTCCGGTCACCTATCCGGTCAAATATCTTAACGGTCACCTATCCGTTCGAAGATTAGCAAACGGTAAACCATCAGTTCGATTCCGGCCACCTATCCGGTCGAATATCTATCTCAACGGTCACCTATGCGTTCGAAGATTACCAAACGGTAAACCATCAGTTCGATTCCCGTCAACTATCCGGTCGAATATCTATCTCAACGGTCACCCATCCGTTCGAAATTTACCAAACGATCAACCATCAGTTCGATTCCGGTCACCTATCCGGTCGAACATCTATCTCAACGGTCACCCATCCGTTCGAAGATTACCAAACGATCAACCATCAGTTCGATTCCGGTCACCTGTCCGGTCGAATATCTATCTCAACAGTCACCTATCCGTTCGAAGATTACCAAACGGTAAACCATCAGTTCGATCCGTTTTTTTTTTTTTTTTTAATCTTTCAATCTTTATTCAATCTTTATTCAATTATTTACTTCAATAGCTACTACAGTTGTTTATCTGCAAAGCCGGAAAGGCTTGTCTGCAGAAGACTAGTTACAAAGATATTACATATATTATGTTGTTGAGAATCCATAAATAGTAATCGATTCCGGTCACCTATCCGGTCGAATATCTATCTCAACGGTCACCCATCCGTTCGAAGATTACCAAACGATCAACCATCAGTTCGATTCCGGTCACCTATCCGGTCGAACATCTATCTCAACGGTCACCCATCCATTCGAAGATTACCAAACGATCAACCATCAGTTCGATTCCGGTCACATATCCGGTCGAATATCTATCTCAACGGTCACCTATCCGTTCGAAGATTACCAAACGGTAAACCCTCAGTTGGGTTCCGGTCACCTATCCGGTCGAATATCTATCTCTACGGTCACCTATCCGTTCGAAGATTACCATCTCAACGGTCACCTATGCGTTCGAAGATTACCAAACGGTAAACCATCAGTTCGATTCCCGTCAACTATCCGGTCGAATATCTATCTCAACGGTCACCTATCCGTTCGCAGATTACCAAATGGTAAGCCATCAGTTCGATCCCGGTCACCTATCTGGTCGAATATTTATCTCAACGGTCACCTATCCGTTCGAAGATTACTAAACGACCAACCATCAGTTCGATTCCGGTCACCTATCCGGTCGAATGTCTATCTCAACGGTCACCTATCCGTTCGAAGATTACCAAACGGTAAACCTTCAGTCCGGTTCCGGTCACCTATCCGGTCGAATATCTATCTCTACGGTCACCTATCCGTTCGAAGATTACCAAACGATAATCATCAGTTCGATTCCGGTCACCTATCCGGTCGAATATCTATCTCAACGGTCACCTATCCGTTCGAAGATTACTAAACGGTCAACCATCAGTCCGATTCCGGTCACCTATCCGGTCAAATATCTCAACGGTCACCTATCCGTTCGAAGATTACCAAACGATCAACCATCAGTGCGATTCCGGTCACCTATCCGGTCGAATATCTATCTCAACAGTCACCTATCCGTTCCAAGATTACCAAACGGTAAACCATCAGTTTGATCCGGGTCACCTATCCGGTCGAGTATCTCAACTGTCACCTATCCGTTCGAAGATTAGCCTACGGTAAGCCATCAGTTCGATTCCGGTCACCTATCCGGTCGAATATCTATCTCAACGGTCACCTATCCGTTCGCAGATTACCAAATGGTAAACCATCAGTTCTATCCCGGTCACCTATCTGGTCGAATATTTATCTCAACGGTCACCTATCCGTTCGAAGACTACCAAACGATCAACCATCAGTTCGATTCCGGTCACCTATCCGGTCGAATATCTATCTCAACGGTCACTTATCTGTCCGAAGATTATCAAACGATCAACCATCAGTTCGATTCCGGTCACCAATCCGGTCGAATATCTCAACGGTCACCTATCCGTTCGAAGATTAGCAAACGGTAAACCATCAGTTCGATTCGGGTCACCTATTCGGTCGAATATCTCAAGGGTCACCTATCCGTTCGAAGATTAACAAACGGTAAACCATCAGTTCGATTCCGGTCACCTATCCGGTCAAATATCTCAACGGTCACCTATCCTTTCGAAGATTAGCAAACGGTAAACCATCAGTTCGATTCCGGCCACCTATCCGGTCGAATATCTATCTCAACGGTCACTTATCTGTCCGAAGATTACCAAACGATCAACCATCAGTTCGATTCCGGTCACCAATCCGGTCGAATATCTCAACGGTCACCTATCCGTTCGAAGATTAGCAAACGGTAAACCATCAGTTCGATTCGGGTCACCTATTCGGTCGAATATCTCAACGGTCACCTATCCGTTCGAAGATTAACAAACGGTAAACCATCAGTTCGATTCCGGTCACCTATCCGGTCAAATATCTCAACGGTCACCTATCCGTTCGAAGATTAGCAAACGGTAAACCATCAGTTCGATTCCGGCCACCTATCCGGTCGAATATCTATCTCAACGGTCACCTATGCGTTCGAAGATTAACAAACGGTAAACCATCAGTTCGATTCCGGTCACCTATCCGGTCAAATATCTCAACGGTCACCTATCCGTTTGAAGATTACCAAACGGTAAACATTCAGTTCGATTCCGGTCACCTATCCGGTCGAATATCTACCTCAACGGTCACCTATCCGTTCGAAGATTACCAAATGGTAAGCCATCAGTTCTATTCCGGTCACCCATCCGGTCGAATATCTATCTCAACGGTCACCTATCCGTTCGCAGATTACCAAATGGTAAACCATCAGTTCGATCCCGGTCACCTATCTGGTCGAATATTTATCTCAACGGTCACCTATCCGTTCGAAGATTACCAAACGACCAACCATCAGTTCGATTCCGGTCACCTATCCGGTCGAATATCTATCTCAACGGTCACCTATCCGTTCGAAGATTACCAAACGGTAAACCTTCAGTTCGGTTCCAGTCACCTATTCGGTCGAATATCTATCTCTACGGTCACCTATCCGTTCGAAGATTACCAAACGATAATCATCAGTTCGATTCCGGTCACCTATCCGGTCGAATATCTATCTCAACGGTCACCTATCCGTTCGAAGATTACTAAACGGTCAACCATCAGTCCGATTCCGGTCACCTATCCGGTCAAATATCTCAACGGTCACCTATCCGTTCGAAGATTACCAAACGATCAACCATCAGTTCGATTCCGGTCACCTATCCGGTCGAATATCTATCTCAACAGTCACCTATCCGTTCCAAGATTACCGAACGGTAAGCCATCAGTTTGATCCGGGTCACCTATCCGGTGGAGTATCTCAACTGTCACCTATCCGTTCGAAGATTAGCCTACGGTAAACCATCAGTTCGATTCCGGTCACCTATCCGGTCGAATATCTATCTCAACGGTCACCTATCCGTTCGCAGATTACCAAATGGTAAACCATCAGTTCTATCCCGGTCACCTATCTGGTCGAATATTTATCTCAACGGTCACCTATCCGTTCGAAGACTACCAAACGATCAACCATCAGTTCGATTCCGGTCACCTATCCGGCCGAGTATCTATCTCAGCGATCACCTATCCGTTCGAAGATTACCAAACGATCAACCATCAGTTCGATTCCGGTCACCTATCCGGTCGAATATCTATCTCAACGGTCACTTATCTGTCCGAAGATTACCAAACGATCAACCATCAGTTCTATTCCGGTCACCTATCCGGTCGAATATCTATCTCAACGGTCACCTATCCGTTCGCAGATTACCAAATTGTAAACCATCAGTTCGATCCCGGTCACCTATCTGGTCGAATATTTATCTCAACGGTCACCTATCCGTTCGAAGATTACCAAACGACCAACCATCAGTTCGATTCCGGTCACCTATCCGGTCGAATATCTATCTCAACGGTCACCTATCCGTTCGAAGATTACCAAACGGTAAACCTTCAGTTCGGTTCCGGTCACCTATTCGGTCGAATATCTATCTCTACGGTCACCTATCCGTTCGAAAATTACCAAACGATAATCATCAGTTCGATTCCGGTCACCTATCCGGTCGAATATCTATCTCAACGGTCACCTATCCGTTCGAAGATTACCAAACGGTCAACCATCAGTCCGATTCCGCTCACCTATCCGGTCAAATATCTCAACGGTCACCTATCCGTTCGAAGATTACCAAACGATCAACCATCAGTTCGATTCCGGTCACCAATCCGGTCGAATATCTCAACGGTCACCTATCCGTTCGAAGATTAGCAAACGGTAAACCATCAGTTCGATTCGGGTCACCTATCCGGTCGAATATCTCAACGGTCACCTATCCGTTCGAAGACTAGCAAACGGTAAACCATCAGTTCGATTCCGGCCACCTATCCGGTCGAATATCTATCTCAACGGTCACCTATGCGTTCGAAGATTACCAAACGGTAAACCTTCAGTTCGTTTCCGGTCACCTATCCGGTCGAATATCTATCTCAACGGTCACCTATCCGTTCGAAGATTACCAAACGATCAACCATCAGTTCGATTCCGGTCACCTATCCGATCGAATATCTATCTCAGCGGTCATCCATCCGTTCGAAGATTACCAAACGATCAACCATCAGTTCGATTCCGGTCACCTATCCGGTCGAATATCTATCTCAACAGTCACCTATCCGTTCCAAGATTACCAAACGGTAAACCATCAGTTTGATCCGGGTCACCTATCCGGTCGAGTATCTCAACGGTCACCTATCCGTTCGAAGATTACCAAACGGTAAACATTCAGTTCGATTCCGGTCACCTATCCGGTCGAATATCTATCTCAACGGTCACCTATCCGTTCGAAGATTACCAAACGATCAACCATCAGTTCGATTCCGGTCACCTATCCGGTCGAATATCTATCTCAACGGTCACCCATCCGTTCGAAGATTACCAAACGATCCACCATCAGTTCGATTCGGTCACCCATCCGGTCGAATATCTATCTCAACAGTCACCTATCCGTTCCAAGATTACCAAACGGTAAACCATCAGTTTGATCCGGGTCACCTATCCGGTCGAGTATCTCAACTGTCACCTATCCGTTCGAAGATTAGCCTACGGTAAACCATCAGTTCGATTCCGGTCACCTATCCGGTCGAATATCTATCTCAACGGTCACCTATCCGTTCGCAGATTACCAAATGGTAAACCATCAGTTCTATCCCGGTCACCTATCTGGTCGAATATTTATCTCAACGGTCACCTATCCGTTCGAAGACTACCAAACGATCAACCATCAGTTCGATTCCGGTCACCTATCCGGCCGAGTATCTATCTCAGCGATCACCTATCCGTTCGAAGATTACCAAACGATCAACCATCAGTTCGATTCCGGTCACCTATTCGGTCGAATATCTATCTCAACGGTCACTTATCTGTACGAAGATTACCAAACGATCAACCATAAGTTCGATTCCGGTCACCTATCCGGTCGAATATCTCAACGGTCACCTATCCGTTCGAAGATTAGCAAACGGTAAACCATCAGTTCGATTCGGGTCACCTATCCGGTCGAATATCTTAACGGTCACCTATCCGTTCGAAGATTAGCAAACGGTAAACCATCAGTTCGATTCCGGTCACCTATCCGGTCGAATATCTATCTCAACGGTCACCTTTCCGTTCGCAGGTTACCAAATGGTAAACCATCAGTTCGATCCCGGTCACCTATCTGGTCGAATATTTATCTCAACGGTCACCAATCCGTTCGAAGATTACCAAACGATCAACCATCAGTTCGATTCCGGTCACCTATCCGGTCGAATATCTATCTCAACGGTCACCTATCCGTTCGAAGATTACCAAACGGTAAACCTTCAGTTCGGTTCCGGTCACCTATCCGGTCGAATATCTATCTCAACGGTCATCTATCCGTTCGAAGATTACCAAACGATAATCATCAGTTCGATTCCGGTCACCTATCCGGTCGAATATCTATCTCAACGGTCACCTATCCTTTCGCAGATTACCAAATGGTAAACCATCAGTTCGATCCCGGTCACCTATCCGGCCGAGTATCTATCTCAGCGATCACCTATCCGTTCGAAGATTACCAAGCGATCAACCATCAGTTCGATTCCGGTCACCTATCCGGTCGAATATCTATCTCAACGGTCACTTATCTGTCCGAAGATTACCAAACGATCAGCCATCAGTTCGATTCCGGTCACCTATCCGTTCGAAGATTACCAAACGGTAAACCTTCAGTTCGGTTCCGGTCACCTATCCGGTCGAATATCTATCTCAACGGTCACCTATCCGTTCGAAGATTACCAAACGATAATCCTCAGTTCGATTCCGGTCACATATCCGGTCGAATATCTCAACGGTCACCTATCCGTTCGAAGATTAGCAAACGGTAAACCATCAGTTCGATTCCGGTCACCTATCCGGTCGAATATCTATCTCAACGGTCACCTTTCCGTTCGCAGGTTACCAAATGGTAAACCATCAGTTCGATCCCGGTCACCTATCTGGTCGAATATTTATCTCAACGGTCACCAATCCGTTCGAAGATTACCAAACGATCAGCCATCATTTCGATTCCGGTCACCTATCCGGTCGAATATCTATCTCAACGGTCACCTATCCGTTCGAAGATTACCAAACGGTAAACCATCAGTTCGATTCCGGTCACCTATCCGGTCGAATATCTATCTCAACAGTCACCTATCCGTTCGAAGATTACCAAACGGTAAACCATTAGTTTGATCCGGGTCACCTATCCGGTCGAGTATCTCAACGGTCACCTATCCGTTCGAAGATTAGCAAACGGTAAACCATCAGTTCGATTCCGGTCACCTATCCGGTCGAATATCTATCTCAACGGTCACCTATCCGTTCGCAGATTACCAAATGGTAAACCATCAGTTCGATCCCGGTCACCTATCTGGTCGAATATTTATCTCAACGGTCACCTATCCGTTCGAAGATTACCAAACGATAATCATCAGCTCGATTCCGGTCACCTATCCGGTCGAATATCTATCTCAACGGTCACCTATCCGTTCGAAGATTACCAAACGATAATCATCAGTTCGATTCCGGTCACCTATCCGGTCGAATATCTATCTCAACGGTCACCTATCCTTTCGCAGATTACCAAATGGTAAACCATCAGTTCGATCCCGGTCACCTATCCGGCCGAGTATCTATCTCAGCGATCACCTATCCGTTCGAAGATTACCAAGCGGTCAACCATCAGTTCGATTCCGGTCACCTATCCGGTCGAATATCTATCTCAACGGTCACTTATCTGTCCGAAGATTACCAAACGATCAACCATCAGTTCGATTCCGGTCACCTATCTGGTCGAATATCTCAACGGTCACCTATCTGTTCGAAGATTACCAAACGGTAAACCTTCAGTTCGGTTCCGGTCACCTATCCGGTCGAATATCTATCTCAACGGTCACCTATCCGTTCGAAGATTACCAAACGATAATCCTCAGTTCGATACCGGTCACCTATCCGGTCGAATATCTCAACGGTCACCTATCCGTTCGAAGATTAGCAAACGGTAAACCATCAGTTCGATTCCGGTCACCTATCCGGTCGAATATCTATCTCAACGGTCACCTTTCCGTTCGCAGGTTACCAAATGGTAAACCATCAGTTCGATCCCGGTCACCTATCTGGTCGAATATTTATCTCAACGGTCACCAATCCGTTCGAAGATTACCAAACGATCAACCATCATTTCGATTCCGGTCACCTATCCGGTCGAATATCTATCTCAACGGTCACCTATCCGTTCGAAGATTACCAAACGGTAAACCATCAGTTCGATTCCGTTCACCTATCCGGTCGAATATCTATCTCAACAGTCACCTATCCGTTCGAAGATTACCAAACGGTAAACCATTAGTTTGATCCGGGTCACCTATCCGGTCGAGTATCTCAACGGTCACCTATCCGTTCGAAGATTAGCAAACGGTAAACCATCAGTTCGATTCCGGTCACCTATCCGGTCGAATATCTATCTCAACGGTCACCTATCCGTTCGCAGATTACCAAATGGTAAACCATTAGTTCGATCCCGGTCACCTATCTGGTCGAATATTTATCTCAACGGTCACCTATCCGTTCGAAGATTACCAAACGATCAACCATCAGTTCGATTCCGGTCACCTATCCGGTCGAATATCTATCTCAACGGTCACCTATCCGTTCGAAGATTACCAAACGGTAAACCTTCAGTTCGGTTCCGGTCACCTAGCCGGTCGAATATCTATCTCTACGGTCACCTATTCGTTCGAAGATTACCAAACGATAATCATCAGTTCGATTCCGGTCACCTATCCGGACGAATATCTATCTCAACGGTCACCTATCCGTTCGAAGATTACTAAACGGTCAACCATCAGTCCGATTCCGGTCACCTATCCGGTCAAATATCTCAACGGTCACCTATCCGTTAGAAGATTAGCAAACGGTAAACCATCAGTTCGATTCCGGCCACCTATCCGGTCGAATATCTATCTCAACGGTCACCTATGCGTTCGAAGATTACCAAACGGTAAACCATCAGTTCGATTCCCGTCAACTATCCTTTCGAATATCTATCTCAACGGTCACCCATCCGTTCGAAGATTACCAAACGATCAACCATCAGTCCGATTCCGGTCACCTATCCGGTCGAACATCTATCTCAACGGTCACCCATCCATTCGAAGATTACCAAACGATCAACCATCAGTTCGATTCCGGTCACCTATCCGGTCGAATATCTATCTCAACGGTCACCTATCCGTTCGAAGATTACCAAACGGTAAACCTTCAGTTCGGTTCCGGTCACCTATCCGGTCGAATATCTATCTCTACGGTCACCTATCCGTTCGAAGATTACCAAACGATAATCATCAGTTCGATTCCGGTCACCTATCCGGACGAATATCTATCTCAACGGTCACCTATCCGTTCGAAGATTACTAAACGGTCAACCATCAGTCCGATTCCGGTCACCTATCCGGTCAAATATCTCAACGGTCACCTATCCGTTCGAAGATTACCAAACGATAATCATCAGTTCGATTCCGGTCACCTATCCGGACGAATATCTATCTCAACGGTCACCTATCCGTTCGAAGATTACTAAACGGTCAACCATCAGTCCGATTCCGGTCACCTATCCGGTCAAATATCTCAACGGTCACCTATCCGTTCGAAGATTAGCAAACGGTAAACCATCAGTTCGATTCCGGCCACCTATCCGGTCGAACATCTATCTCAACGGTCACCTATGCGTTCGAAGATTACCAAACGGTAAACCATCAGTTCGATTCCGGTCACCTATCCGGTCGAATATCTATCTCAGCGGTAACCTATCCGTTCGAAGAATACCAAACGGTAAACCACCAGTTCAATTCCGGTCACCTATCCGGTCGAATATCTATCTCAACGGTCACCTATCCGTTCGAAGATTACCAAACGGTAAACCATCAGTTCGATTCCGGTCACCTATCCGGTCGAATATCTATCTCAACAGTCACCTATCCGTTCGAAGATTACCAAACGGTAAACCATCAGTTTGATCCGGGTCACCTATCCGGTCGAGTATCTCAACGGTCACCTATCCGTTCGAAGATTACCAAACGGTAAACATTCAGTTCGATTCCGGTCACCTATCCGGTCGAATATCTATCTCAACGGTCACCTATCCGTTCGAAGATTACCAAACGATCAACCATCAGTTCGATTCCGGTCACCTATCCGGTCGAATATCTATCTCAACGATCACCTATCCGTTCGAAGATTACCAAATGGTAAACCATCAGTTCGAATCCGGTCACCTATCCGGTCGAATATATATCTCAACGGTCACCTATCCGTTCGAAGACTACCAAACGATCAACCATCAGTTCGATTCCGGTCACCCATCCGGTCAAATATCTATCTCAACGGTCACCTATCCGTTCGAAGATTACCAAACGATCAACCATCAGTTCGAGTGCGGTCACCTATCCGGTCGAATATCTATCTCAACGGTCACCTATCCAGTCGAAGATTACCAAACGATCAACCATCAGTTCGATTCCGGTCACCTATCCGGTCGAATATCTATCTCAACAGTCACCTATCCGTTCGAAGATTACCAAACGGTAAACCATCAGTTTGATCCGGGTCACCTATCCGGTCGAGTATCTCAACGGTCACCTATCCGTTCGAAGATTAGCAAACGGTAAACCATCAGTTCGATTCCGGTCACCTATCCGGTCGAATATCTATCTCAGCGATTACCTATCCGTTCGAAGATTACCAAACGATCAACCATCAGTTCGATCCCGTCACCTATCCGTTCGAAGATTTCCAAACGGTAAACCATCAGTTCGATTCAGGCCACCTATCCGGTCGAATATCTATCTCAACGGTCACCTATGCCTTCGAAGGTTACCAAACGGTAAGCCATCAGTTCGATTCCGGTCACCTATCCGGTCGAATATCTATCTCAACGGTCACCCATCCGTTCGAAGATTACCAAACGATCAACCATCAGTTCGATTCCGGTCACCTATACGGTCGAATATCTATCTCAACGGTCACCTATCTGTTCGAAGATTACAAAACGGTAAGCCATCAGTTCGATTCGGGTCACCTATCCGGTCGAATATCTCAACGGTCACCTATCTGTTCGAAGATTAGCAAACGGTAAACCATCATTTCGATTCCGGTCACCTATCCGGTCGAATATCTATCTCAACGGTCACCTATCCGTTCGAAGATTACCAAATGATAAGCCATCAGTTCGATTCCGGTCACCTATCCGGTCGAATATTTATCTCAACGGTCACCTATGCGTTCGAAGATTACCAAACGGTGAACACTCAGTTCGATTCCGGTCACCTATCCGGTCGAATATCTATCTCAACGGTCACCTACCCGTTCGAAGATTACCAAACGATCAACCATCAGTTCGGTAAGATATCTATCTCAACGGTCGCCTATCCGCTCGAAGATTACCAAACGGTAAACCATAACGTCGATTCGGGTCACCTATCCGGTCAAACATCTCAACGGTCCCCTATCCGTTCGAAGATTAGCAAACGGTAATCCACCAGTTCGATTCCGGTCACCTATCCGGTCGAATATCTATCTCAACGGCACCTATCCGTTCGAAGATTACCAAACGGTACACCATCAGTTCGATTCCGGTCACCTATCCGGTCGAATATCTATCTCAACGGTCACCCATCCGTTCGAAGATTACCAAACGATCAACCATCAGTTCGATTCCGGTCACATATCCGGTCGAACATCTATCTCAACGGTCACCTACCCATTCGAAGATTACCAAACGATCAACCATCAGTTCGATTCCGGTCACCCATCCGGCCGAGTATCTATCTCAGCGATCACCTATCCGTTCGAAGATTACCAAACGATCAACCATCAGTTCGATTCCGGTCACCTGTCCGGTCGAATATCTATCTCAACAGTCACCTATCCGTTCGAAGATTACCAAACGGTAGACCATCAGTTCGATCCGTTTTTTTTTTTTTTAATCTTTCAATCTTTATTCAATCTTTATTCAATTATTTACTTCAATAGCTACTACAGTTGTTTATCTGCAAAGCCGGAAAGGCTTGTCTGCAGAAGACTAGTTACAAAGATATTACATATATTATGTTGTTGAGAATCCATAAATGGTAATCGATTCCGGTCACCTATCCGGTCGAATATCTATCTCAACGGTCATCCATCCGTTCGAAGATTACCAAACGATCAACCATCAGTTCGATTCCGGTCACCTATCCGGTCGAATATCTATCTCAACAGTCACCTATCCGTTCCAAGATTACCAAACGGTAAACCATCAGTTTGATCCGGGTCACCTATCCGGTCGAGTATCTCAACGGTCACCTATCCGTTCGAAGATAAGCAAACGGTAAACCGTCAGTTCGATTCCGGTCACCAATCCGGTCGAATATCTATCTCAACGGTCACCTATCCGTTCGCAGATTACCAAATGGTAAACCATCAGTTCGATCCCGGTCACCTATCTGGTCGAATATTTATCTCAACGGTCACCTATCCGTTCGAAGACTACCAAACGATCAACCATCAGTTCGATTCCGGTCACCTATCGGCCGAGTATCTATCTCAGCGATCACCTATCCGTTCGAAGGTTACCAACCGATCAACCACCAGTTCGATTCCGGTCACCTATCCGGTCGAATATCTATCTCAACGGTCACTTATCTGTCCGAAGATTACCAAACGATCAACCATCAGTACGATTCCGGTCACCTATCCGGTCGAATATCTATCTCAACGGTCACCTATCCGTTCGAAGATTACCAAACGGTAAACCTTCAGTTCGGTTCCGGTCACCTATCCGGTCGAATATCTATCTCAACGGTCACCTATCCGTTCGAAGATTACCAAACGATAATCATCAGTTCAATTCCGGTCACCTATCCGGTCGAATATCTATCTCAACGGTCACTTATCTGTCCGAAGATTACCAAACGATCAACCATCAGTACGATTCCGGTCACCTATCCGGTCGAATATCTATCTCAACGGTCACCTATCCGTTCGAAGATTAGCAAACGGTAAACCATCAGTTCGATTCGGGTCACCTATCCGGTCGAATATCTCAACGGTCACCTATCCGTTCGAAGATTAGCAAACGGTAAACCATCAGTTCGAATCCGGTCACCTATCCGGTCGAATATCTATCTCAACGGTCACCTTTCCGTTCGCAGGTTACCAAATGGTAAACCATCAGTTCGATCCCGGTCACCTATCTGGTCGA
Source organism: Eumerus sabulonum (assembly GCA_951905685.1). Lineage (NCBI taxonomy): Eukaryota > Metazoa > Arthropoda > Insecta > Diptera > Syrphidae > Eumerus > Eumerus sabulonum. The sequence continues at coordinate 100,331,909 of OX645060.1, forward strand.
ATATTTATCTCAACGGTCACCAATCCGTTCCAAGATTACCAAACGATCAACCATCAGTTCGATTCCGGTCACCTATCCGGTCGAATATCTATCTCAACGGTCACCTATCCGTTCGAAGATTACCAAACGGTAAACCTTCAGTTCGGTTCCGGTCACCTATCCGGTCGAATATCTATCTCAACGGTCACCTATCCGTTCGAAGATTACCAAACGATAATCATCAGTTCAATTCCGGTCACCTATCCGGTCGAATATCTATCTCAACGGTCACCTATCCGTTCGAAGATTACTAAACCGTCAACCATCAGTCCGATTCCGGTCACCTATCCGGTCAAATATCTCAACGGTCACCTATCCGTTCGAAGATTAGCAAACGGTAAACCACCAGTTCGATTTCGGTCACCTATCCGGTCGAATATCTATCTCAACGGTCACCTATCCGTTCGAAGATTACCAAACGGTAAACCACCAGGTCGATTCCGGTCACCTATCCGGTCGAATATCTATCTCAACGGTCACCTATCTGTTCGAAGATTAGCAAACGGTAAACCATCATTTCGATTCCGGTCACCTATCCGGTCGAATATCTATCTCAACGGTCACCTATCCGTTCGAAGATTACCAAATGGTAAGCCATCAGCTCGATTCCGGTCACCTATCCGGTCGAATATTTATCTCAACGGTCACCTATGCGTTCGAAGATTACCAAACGGTGAACATTCAGTTCGATTCCGGTCACCTATCCGGTCGAATATCTATCTCAACGGTCACCTACCCGTTCGAAGATTACCAAACGATCAACCATCAGATCGGTCGAATATCTATCTCAACGGTCGCCTATCCGCTCGAAGATTACCAAACGGTAAACCATCACGTCGATTCGGGTCACCTATCCGGTCAAACATCTCAACGGTCACCTATCCGTTCGAAGATTAGCAAACGGTAAACCACCAGTTCGATTCCGGTCACCTATCCGGTCGAATATCTATCTCAACGGTCACCTAGCCGTTCGAAGATTACCAAACCGTAAACCATCAGTTCGATTCCGGTCACCTATCCGGTCGAATATCTATCTCAACGGTCACCCATCCGTTCAAAGATTACCAAACGATCAACCATCAGTTCGATTCCGGTCACATATCCGGCCGAACATCTATCTCAACGGTCACCTATCCATTCGAAGATTACCAAACGATCAACCATCAGTTCGATTCCGGTCACCCATCCGGCCGAGTATCTATCTCAGCGATCACCTATCCGTTCGAAGATTACCAAACGATCAACCATCAGTTCGATTCCGGTCACCTGTCCGGTCGAATATCTATCTCAACGGTCACCTATCCGTTCGAAGATTACCAAACGGTAAACCATCAGTTCGATCCGTTTTTTTTTTTTTTTTAATCTTTCAATCTATATTCAATCTTTATTCAATTATTTACTTCAATAGCTACTACAGTTGTTTATCTGCAAAGCCGGAAAGGCTTGTCTGCAGAAGACTAGTTACAAAGATATTACATATATTATGTTGTTGAGAATCCATAAATAGTAATCGATTCCGGTCACCTATCCGGTCGAATATCTATCTCAACGGTCATCCATCCGTTCGAAGATTACCAAACGATCAACCATCAGTTCGATTCCGGTCACCTATCCGGTCGAATATCTATCTCAACAGTCACCTATCCGTTCCAAGATTACCAAACGGTAAACCATCAGTTTGATCCGGGTCACCTATCCGGTCGAGTATCTCAACGGTCACCTATCCGTTCGAAGATAAGCAAACGGTAAACCATCAGTTCGATTCCGGTCACCTATCCGGTCGAATATCTATCTCAACGGTCACCTATCCGTTCGCAGATTACCAAATGGTAAACCATCAGTTCGATTCCGGTCACCTATCCGGTCGAATATTTATCTCAACGGTCACCTATGCGTTCGAAGATTACCAAACGGTGAACACTCAGTTCGATTCCGGTCACCTATCCGGTCGAATATCTATCTCAACGGTCACCTACCCGTTCGAAGATTACCAAACGATCAACCATCAGTTCGGTAAAATATCTATCTCAACGGTCGCCTATCCGCTCGAAGATTACCAAACGGTAAACCATCACGTCGATTCGGGTCACCTATCCGGTCAAACATCTCAACGGTCACCTATCCGTTCGAAGATTAGCAAACGGTAAACCACCAGTTCGATTCCGGTCACCTATCCGGTCGAATATCTATCTCAACGGTCACCTATCCATTCGAAGATTACCAAACGGTAAACCATCAGTTCGATTCCGGTCACCTATCCGGTCGAATATCTATCTCAACGGTCACCCATCCGTTCGAAGATTTCCAAACGATCAACCATCTGTTCGATTCCGGTCACATATCCGGTCGAACATCTATCTCAACGGTCACCTATCCATTCGAAGATTACCAAACGATCAACCATCAGTTCGATTCCGGTCACCCATCCGGCCGAGTATCTATCTCAGCGATCACCTATCCATTCGAAGATTACCAAACGATCAACCATCAGTTCGATTCCGGTCACCTGTCCGGTCGAATATCTATCTCAACGGTCACCTATCCGTTCGAAGATTACCAAACGGTAAACCATCAGTTCGATCCGTTTTTTTTTTTTTTAATCTTTCAATCTTTATTCAATTTTTATTCAATTATTTACTTCAATAGCTACTACAGTTGTTTATCTGCAAAGCCGGAAAGGCTTGTCTGCAGAAGACTAGATACAAAGATATTACATATATTATGTTGTTGAGAATCCATAAATGGTAATCGATTCCGGTCACCTATCCGGTCGAATATCTATCTCAACGGTCATCCATCCGTTCGAAGATTACCAAACGATCAACCATCAGTTCGATTCCGGTCACCTATCCGGTCGAATATCTATCTCAACAGTCACCTATCCGTTCCAAGATTACCAAACGGTAAACCATCAGATTGATCCGGGTCACCTATCCGGTCGAGTATCTCAACGGTCACCTATCCGTTCGAAGATAAGCAAACGGTAAACCATCAGTTCGATTCCTGTCACCTATCCGGTCGAATATCTATCTCAACGGTCACCTATCCGTTCGCAGATTACCAAATGGTAAACCATCAGTTCGATCCCGGTCACCTATCTGGTCGAATATTTATCTCAACGGTCACCTATCCGTTCGAAGACTACCAAACGATCAACCATCAGTTCGATTCCGGTCACCTATCGGGCCGAGTATCTATCTCAGCGATCACCTATCCGTTCGAAGGTTACCAAACGATCAACCACCAGTTCGATTCCGGTCACCTATCCGGTCGAATATCTATCTCAACGGTCACTTATCTGTCCGAAGATTACCAAACGATCAACCATCAGTTCGATTCCGGTCGCCTATCCGGTCGAATATCTCAACGGTCACCTATCCGTTCGAAGATTAGCAAACGGTAAACCATCAGTTCGATTCGGGTCACCTATCCGGTCGAATATCTCAACGGTCACCTATCCGTTCCAAGATTAGCAAACGGTAAACCATCAGTTCGAATCCGGTCACCTATCCGGTCGAATATCTATCTCAACGGTCACCTTTCCGTTCGCAGGTTACCAAATGGTAAACCATCAGTTCGATCCCGGTCACCTATCTGGTCGAATATTTATCTCAACGGTCACCAATCCGTTCCAAGATTACCAAACGATCAACCATCAGTTCGATTCCGGTCACCTATCCGGTCGAATATCTATTTCAACGGTCACCTATCCGTTCGAAGATTACCAAACGGTAAACCTTCAGTTCGGTTCCGGTCACCTATCCGGTCGAATATCTATCTCAACGGTCACCTATCCGTTCGAAGATTACCAAACGATAATCATCAGTTCGATTCCGGTCACCTATCCGGTCGAATATCTATCTCAACGGTCACCTATCCGTTCGAAGATTACTAAACGGTCAACCATCAGTCCGATTCCGGTCACCTATCCGGTCAAATATCTCAACGGTCACCTATCCGTTCGAAGATGAGCAAACGGTAAACCACCAGTTCGATTCCGGTCACCTATCCGGTCGAATATCTATCTCAACGGTCACCTATCCGTTCGAAGATTACCAAACGGTAAACCACCAGGTCGATTCCGGTCACCTATCCGGTCGAATATCTAACTCAACGGTCACCGATTCGTTCGAAGATTACCAAACGGTAAACCATCAGTTCGATTCAGGCCACCTATCCGGTCGAATATCTATCTCAACGGTCACCTATGCCTTCGAAGGTTACCAAACGGTAAACCATCACTTCGATTCCGGTCACCTATCCGGTCGAATATCTATCTCAACGGTCACCCATCCGTTCGAAGATTACCAAACGATCAACCATCAGTTCGATTCCGGTCACCTATCCGGTCGAACATCTATCTCAACGGTCACCTATCCAATCGAAGATTACCAAACGATCAACCATCAGTTCGATTCCGGTCACCTATCCGGCCGAGTATCTATCTCAGCGATTACCTATCCGTTCGAAGATTACCAAACGATCAACCATCAGTTCGATTCCGGTCACCTATCCGGTCGAATATCTATCTCAACGGTCACCTATCTGTTCGAAGATTACCAAACGGTAAACCATCAGTTCGATTCGGGTCACCTATCCGGTCGAATATCTCAACGGTCACCTATCTGTTCGAAGATTAGCAACCGGTAAACCATCAGTTCGATTCCGGTCACCTATCCGGTCGAATATCTATCTCAACGGTCACCTATCCGTTCGAAGATTACCAAATGGTAAACCATCAGTTCGATTCCGGTCACCTATCCTGTCGAATATTTATCTCAACGGTCACCTATGCGTTCGAAGATTACCAAACGGTAAACATTCAGTTGATTCCGGTCACCTATCCGGTCGAATATCTATCTCAACGGTCACCTATCCGTTCGAAGATTACCAAACGATCAACCATCAGTTCGATTCCGGTCACCTATCCGGTCGAATATCTATCTCAACGGTCACCTACCCGTTTGAAGATTACCAAATGGTAAACCATCAGTTCGATTCCGGTCACCTATCCGGTCGAATATATATCTTAACGGTCACCTATCCGTTCGAAGACTACCAAACGATCAACCATCAGTTCGATTCCGGTCACCTATCCGGTCGAATATCTATCTCAACGGTCACCTATCCGTTCGAAGATTACCAAACGGTAAACCATCAGTTCGATTCAGGCCACCTATCCGGTCGAATATCTATCTCAACGGTCACCTATGCCTTCGAAGGTTACCAAACGGTAAACCATCAGTTCGATTCCGGTCACCTATCCGGTCGAATATCTATCTCAACGGTCACCCATCCGTTCGAAGATTACCAAACGATCAACCATCAGTTCGATTCCGGTCACCTATACGGTCGAATATCTATCTCAACGGTCACCTATCTGTTCGAAGATTACCAAACGGTAAACCATCAGTTCGATTCGGGTCACCTATCCGGTCGAATATCTCAACGGTCACCTATCTGTTCGAAGATTAGCAAACGGTAAACCATCATTTCGATTCCGGTCACCTATCCGGTCGAATATCTATCTCAACGGTCACCTATCCGTTCGAAGATTACCAAACGGTAAACCATCAGTTCGATTCAGGCCACCTATCCGGTCGAATATCTATCTCAACGGTCACCTATCCGTTCGAAGATTACTAAACGGTCAACCATCAGTCCGATTCCGGTCACCTATCCGGTCAAATATCTCAACGGTCACCTATCCGTTCGAAGATTAGCAAACGGTAAACCACCAGTTCGATTCCGGTCACCTATCCGGTCGAATATCTATCTCAACGGTCACCTATCCGTTCGAAGATTACCAAACGGTAAACCACCAGGTCGATTCCGGTCACCTATCCGGTCGAATATCTAACTCAACGGTCACCGATTCGTTCGAAGATTACCAAACGGTAAACCATCAGTTCGATTCAGGCCACCTATCCGGTCGAATATCTATCTCAACGGTCACCTATGCCTTCGAAGGTTACCAAACGGTAAACCATCACTTCGATTCCGGTCACCTATCCGGTCGAATATCTATCTCAACGGTCACCCATCCGTTCGAAGATTACCAAACGATCAACCATCAGTTCGATTCCGGTCACCTATCCGGTCGAACATCTATCTCAACGGTCACCTATCCAATCGAAGATTACCAAACGATCAACCATCAGTTCGATTCCGGTCACCTATCCGGCCGAGTATCTATCTCAGCGATTACCTATCCGTTCGAAGATTACCAAACGATCAACCATCAGTTCGATTCCGGTCACCTATCCGGTCGAATATCTATCTCAACGGTCACCCATCCGTTCGAAGATTACCAAACGATCAACCATCAGTTCGATTCCGGTCACCTATACGGTCGAATATCTATCTCAACGGTCACCTATCTGTTCGAAGATTACCAAACGGTAAACCATCAGTTCGATTCGGGTCACCTATCCGGTCGAATATCTCAACGGTCACCTATCTGTTCGAAGATTACCAAATGGTAAACCATCAGTTCGATTCCGGTCACCTATCCGGTCGAATATATATCTCAACGGTCACCTATCCGTTCGAAGACTACCAAACGATCAACCATCAGTTCGATTCCGGTCACCTATCCGGTCGAATATCTATCTCAACGGTCACCTATCCGTTCGAAGATTACCAAACGGTAAACCATCAGTTCGATTCAGGCCACCTATCCGGTCGAATATCTATCTCAACGGTCACCTATGCCTTCGAAGGTTACCAAACGGTAAACCATCAGTTCGATTCCGGTCACCTATCCGGTCGAATATCTATCTCAACGGTCACCCATCCGTTCGAAGATTACCAAACGATCAACCATCAGTTCGATTCCGGTCACCTATACGGTCGAATATCTATCTCAACGGTCACCTATCTGTTCGAAGATTACCAAACGGTAAACCATCAGTTCGATTCGGGTCACCTATCCGGTCGAATATCTCAACGGTCACCTATCTGTTCGAAGATTAGCAAACGGTAAACCATCATTTCGATTCCGGTCACCTATCCGGTCGAATATCTATCTCAACGGTCACCTATCCGTTCGAAGATTACCAAACGGTAAACCATCAGTTCGATTCAGGCCACCTATCCGGTCGAATATCTATCTCAACGGTCACCTACCCGTTTGAAGATTACCAAATGGTAAACCATCAGTTCGATTCCGGTCACCTATCCGGTCGAATATATATCTCAACGGTCACCTATCCGTTCGAAGACTACCAAACGATCAACCATCAGTTCGATTCCGGTCACCTATCCGGTCGAATATCTATCTCAACGGTCACCTATCCGTTCGAAGATTACCAAACGGTAAACCATCAGTTCGATTCAGGCCACCTATCCGGTCGAATATCTATCTCAACGGTCACCTATGCCTTCGAAGGTTACCAAACGGTAAACCATCAGTTCGATTCCGGTCACCTATCCGGTCGAATATCTATCTCAACGGTCACCCATCCGTTCGAAGATTACCAAACGATCAACCATCAGTTCGATTCCGGTCACCTATACGGTCGAATATCTATCTCAACGGTCACCTATCTGTTCGAAGATTACCAAACGGTAAACCATCAGTTCGATTCGGGTCACCTATCCGGTCGAATATCTCAACGGTCACCCATCCGTTCGAAGATTACCAAACGATCAACCATCAGTTCGATTCCGGTCACCTATACGGTCGAATATCTATCTCAACGGTCACCTATCTGTTCGAAGATTACCAAACGGTAAACCATCAGTTCGATTCGGGTCACCTATCCGGTCGAATATCTCAACGGTCACCTATCTGTTCGAAGATTAGCAAACGGTAAACCATCATTTCGATTCCGGTCACCTATCCGGTCGAATATCTATCTCAACGGTCACCTATCCAATCGAAGATTACCAAACGATCAACCATCAGTTCAATTCCGGTCACCTATCCGGTCGAATATCTATCTCAACGGTCACCTATCCGTTCGAAGATTACTAAACCGTCAACCATCAGTCCGATTCCGGTCACCTATCCGGTCAAATATCTCAACGGTCACCTATCCGTTCGAAGATTAGCAAACGGTAAACCACCAGTTCGATTTCGGTCACCTATCCGGTCGAATATCTATCTCAACGGTCACCTATCCGTTCGAAGATTACCAAACGGTAAACCACCAGGTCGATTCCGGTCACCTATCCGGTCGAATATCTATCTCAACGGTCACCTATCTGTTCGAAGATTAGCAAACGGTAAACCATCATTTCGATTCCGGTCACCTATCCGGTCGAATATCTATCTCAACGGTCACCTATCCGTTCGAAGATTACCAAATGGTAAGCCATCAGCTCGATTCCGGTCACCTATCCGGTCGAATATTTATCTCAACGGTCACCTATGCGTTCGAAGATTACCAAACGGTGAACATTCAGTTCGATTCCGGTCACCTATCCGGTCGAATATCTATCTCAACGGTCACCTACCCGTTCGAAGATTACCAAACGATCAACCATCAGATCGGTCGAATATCTATCTCAACGGTCGCCTATCCGCTCGAAGATTACCAAACGGTAAACCATCACGTCGATTCGGGTCACCTATCCGGTCAAACATCTCAACGGTCACCTATCCGTTCGAAGATTAGCAAACGGTAAACCACCAGTTCGATTCCGGTCACCTATCCGGTCGAATATCTATCTCAACGGTCACCTAGCCGTTCGAAGATTACCAAACCGTAAACCATCAGTTCGATTCCGGTCACCTATCCGGTCGAATATCTATCTCAACGGTCACCCATCCGTTCAAAGATTACCAAACGATCAACCATCAGTTCGATTCCGGTCACATATCCGGCCGAACATCTATCTCAACGGTCACCTATCCATTCGAAGATTACCAAACGATCAACCATCAGTTCGATTCCGGTCACCCATCCGGCCGAGTATCTATCTCAGCGATCACCTATCCGTTCGAAGATTACCAAACGATCAACCATCAGTTCGATTCCGGTCACCTGTCCGGTCGAATATCTATCTCAACGGTCACCTATCCGTTCGAAGATTACCAAACGGTAAACCATCAATTCGATCCGTTTTTTTTTTTTTTTTAATCTTTCAATCTATATTCAATCTTTATTCAATTATTTACTTCAATAGCTACTACAGTTGTTTATCTGCAAAGCCGGAAAGGCTTGTCTGCAGAAGACTAGTTACAAAGATATTACATATATTATGTTGTTGAGAATCCATAAATAGTAATCGATTCCGGTCACCTATCCGGTCGAATATCTATCTCAACGGTCATCCATCCGTTCGAAGATTACCAAACGATCAACCATCAGTTCGATTCCGGTCACCTATCCGGTCGAATATTTATCTCAACAGTCACCTATCCGTTCCAAGATTACCAAACGGTAAACCATCAGTTTGATCCGGGTCACCTATCCGGTCGAGTATCTCAACGGTCACCTATCCGTTCGAAGATAAGCAAACGGTAAACCATCAGTTCGATTCCGGTCACCTATCCGGTCGAATATCTATCTCAACGGTCACCTATCCGTTCGCAGATTACCAAATGGTAAACCATCAGTTCGATTCCGGTCACCTATCCGGTCGAATATTTATCTCAACGGTCACCTATGCGTTCGAAGATTACCAAACGGTGAACACTCAGTTCGATTCCGGTCACCTATCCGGTCGAATATCTATCTCAACGGTCACCTACCCGTTCGAAGATTACCAAACGATCAACCATCAGTTCGGTAAAATATCTATCTCAACGGTCGCCTATCCGCTCGAAGATTACCAAACGGTAAACCATCACGTCGATTCGGGTCACCTATCCGGTCAAACATCTCAACGGTCACCTATCCGTTCGAAGATTAGCAAACGGTAAACCACCAGTTCGATTCCGGTCACCTATCCGGTCGAATATCTATCTCAACGGTCACCTATCCATTCGAAGATTACCAAACGGTAAACCATCAGTTCGATTCCGGTCACCTATCCGGTCGAATATCTATCTCAACGGTCACCCATCCGTTCGAAGATTACCAAACGATCAACCATCTGTTCGATTCCGGTCACATATCCGGTCGAACATCTATCTCAACGGTCACCTATCCATTCGAAGATTACCAAACGATCAACCATCAGTTCGATTCCGGTCACCCATCCGGCCGAGTATCTATCTCAGCGATCACCTATCCATTCGAAGATTACCAAACGATCAACCATCAGTTCGATTCCGGTCACCTGTCCGGTCGAATATCTATCTCAACGGTCACCTATCCGTTCGAAGATTACCAAACGGTAAACCATCAGTTCGATCCGTTTTTTTTTTTTTTAATCTTTCAATCTTTATTCAATTTTTATTCAATTATTTACTTCAATAGCTACTACAGTTGTTTATCTGCAAAGCCGGAAAGGCTTGTCTGCAGAAGACTAGTTACAAAGATATTACATATATTATGTTGTTGAGAATCCATAAATGGTAATCGATTCCGGTCACCTATCCGGTCGAATATCTATCTCAACGGTCATCCATCCGTTCGAAGATTACCAAACGATCAACCATCAGTTCGATTCCGGTCACCTATCCGGTCGAATATCTATCTCAACAGTCACCTATCCGTTCCAAGATTACCAAACGGTAAACCATCAGATTGATCCAGGTCACCTATCCGGTCGAGTATCTCAACGGTCACCTATCCGTTCGAAGATAAGCAAACGGTAAACCATCAGTTCGATTCCTGTCACCTATCCGGTCGAATATCTATCTCAACGGTCACCTATCCGTTCGCAGATTACCAAATGGTAAACCATCAGTTCGATCCCGGTCACCTATCTGGTCGAATATTTATCTCAACGGTCACCTATCCGTTCGAAGACTACCAAACGATCAACCATCAGTTCGATTCCGGTCACCTATCGGGCCGAGTATCTATCTCAGCGATCACCTATCCGTTCGAAGGTTACCAAACGATCAACCACCAGTTCGATTCCGGTCACCTATCCGGTCGAATATCTATCTCAACGCTCACTTATCTGTCCGAAGATTACCAAACGATCAACCATCAGTTCGATTCCGGTCGCCTATCCGGTCGAATATCTCAACGGTCACCTATCCGTTCGAAGATTAGCAAACGGTAAACCATCAGTTCGATTCGGGTCACCTATCCGGTCGAATATCTCAACGGTCACCTATCCGTTCCAAGATTAGCAAACGGTAAACCATCAGTTCGAATCCGGTCACCTATCCGGTCGAATATCTATCTCAACGGTCACCTTTCCGTTCGCAGGTTACCAAATGGTAAACCATCAGTTCGATCCCGGTCACCCATCTGGTCGAATATTTATCTCAAGGGTCACCAATCCGTTCCAAGATTACCAAACGATCAACCATCAGTTCGATTCCGGTCACCTATCCGGTAGAATATCTATTTCAACGGTCACCTATCCGTTCGAAGATTACCAAACGGTAAACCTTCAGTTCGGTTCCGGTCACCTATCCGGTCGAATATCTATCTCAACGGTCACCTATCCGTTCGAAGATTACCAAACGATAATCATCAGTTCGATTCCGGTCACCTATCCGGTCGAATATCTATCTCAACGGTCACCTATCCGTTCGAAGATTACTAAACGGTCAACCATCAGTCCGATTCCGGTCACCTATCCGGTCAAATATCTCAACGGTCACCTATCCGTTCGAAGATTAGCAAACGGTAAACCACCAGTTCGATTCCGGTCACCTATCCGGTCGAATATCTATCTCAACGGTCACCTATCCGTTCGAAGATTACCAAACGGTAAACCACCAGGTCGATTCCGGTCACCTATCCGGTCGAATATCTAACTCAACGGTCACCGATTCGTTCGAAGATTACCAAACGGTAAACCATCAGTTCGATTCAGGCCACCTATCCGGTCGAATATCTATCTCAACGGTCACCTATGCCTTCGAAGGTTACCAAACGGTAAACCATCACTTCGATTCCGGTCACCTATCCGGTCGAATATCTATCTCAACGGTCACCCATCCGTTCGAAGATTACCAAACGATCAACCATCAGTTCGATTCCGGTCACCTATCCGGTCGAACATCTATCTCAACGGTCACCTATCCAATCGAAGATTACCAAACGATCAACCATCAGTTCGATTCCGGTCACCTATCCGGCCGAGTATCTATCTCAGCGATTACCTATCCGTTCGAAGATTACCAAACGATCAACCATCAGTTCGATTCCGGTCACCTATCCGGTCGAATATCTATCTCAACGGTCACCTATCTGTTCGAAGATTACCAAACGGTAAACCATCAGTTCGTTTCGGGTCACCTATCCGGTCGAATATCTCAACGGTCACCTATCTGTTCGAAGATTAGCAACCGGTAAACCATCAGTTCGATTCCGGTCACCTATCCGGTCGAATATCTATCTCAACGGTCACCTATCCGTTCGAAGATTACCAAATGGTAAACCATCAGTTCGATTCCGGTCACCTAACCGGTCGAATATTTATCTCAACGGTCACCTATGCGTTCGAAGATTACCAAACGGTAAACATTCAGTTGATTCCGGTCACCTATCCGGTCGAATATCTATCTCAACGGTCACCTATCCGTTCGAAGATTACCAAACGATCAACCATCAGTTCGATTCCGGTCACCTATCCGGTCGAATATCTATCTCAACGGTCACCTACCCGTTTGAAGATTACCAAATGGTAAACCATCAGTTCGATTCCGGTCACCTATCCGGTCGAATATATATCTCAACGGTCACCTATCCGTTCGAAGACTACCAAACGATCAACCATCAGTTCGATTCCGGTCACCTATCCGGTCGAATATCTATCTCAACGGTCACCTATCCGTTCGAAGATTACCAAACGGTAAACCATCAGTTCGATTCAGGCCACCTATCCGGTCGAATATCTATCTCAACGGTCACCTATGCCTTCGAAGGTTACCAAACGGTAAACCATCAGTTCGATTCCGGTCACCTATCCGGTCGAATATCTATCTCAACGGTCACCCATCCGTTCGAAGATTACCAAACGATCAACCATCAGTTCGATTCCGGTCACCTATACGGTCGAATATCTATCTCAACGGTCACCTATCTGTTCGAAGATTACCAAACGGTAAACCATCAGCTCGATTCGGGTCACCTATCCGGTCGAATATCTCAACGGTCACCTATCTGTTCGAAGATTAGCAAACGGTAAACCATCATTTCGATTCCGGTCACCTATCCGGTCGAATATCTATCTCAACGGTCACCTATCCGTTCGAAGATTACCAAATGGTAAGCCATCAGTTCGATTCCGGTCACCTATCCGGTCCAATATTTATCTCAACGGTCACCTATGCGTTCGAAGATTACCAAACGGTGAACATTCAGTTCGATTCCGGTCACCTATCCGGTCGAATATCTATCTCAACGGTCACCTATCCGTTCGAAGATCAACCATCAGTTCGGTCGAATATCTATCTCAACGGTCGCCTATCCGCTCGAAGTTTACCAAACGGTAAACCATCAGGTCGATTCGGGTCACCTATCCGGTCAAACATCTCAACGGTGACCTATCCGTTCGAAGATTAGCAAACGGTAAACCACCAGTTCGATTCCTGTCACCTATCCGCTCGAATATCTATCTCAACGGTCACCTATCCGTTCGAAGATTACCAAACGGTAAACCATCAGTTCGATTCCGGTCACCTATCCGGTCGAATATCTATCTCAACGGTCACCCATCCGTTCGAAGATTACCAAACGATCAACCATCAGTTCGATTCCGGTCACATATCCGGTCGAACATCTATCTCAACGGTCACCTATCCATTCGAAGATTACCAAACGATCAACCATCAGTTCGATTCCGGTCACCCATCCGGCCGAGTATCTATCTCACCGATCACCTATCCGTTCGAAGATTACCAAACGATCAACCATCAGTTCGATTCCGGTCACCTGTCCGGTCGAATATCTATCTCAACGGTCACCTATCCGTTCGAAGATTACCAAACGGTAAACCATCAGTTCGATCCGTTTTTTTTTTTTTTTTAATCTTTCCATCTTTATTCAATCTTTATTCAATTATTTACTTCAATAGCTACTACAGTTGTTTATCTGCAAAGCCGGAAAGGCTTGTCTGCAGAGGACTAGTTACAAAGATATTACATATATTATGTTGTTGAGAATCCATAAATAGTAATCGATTCCGGTCACCTATCCGGTCGAATATCTATCTCAACGGTCATCCATCCGTTCGAAGATTACCAAACGATCAACCATCAGTTCGATTCCGGTCACCTATCCGGTCGAATATCTATCTCAACAGTCACCTATCCGTTCCAAGATTACCAAACGGTAAACCATCAGTTTGATCCGGGTCACCTATCCGGTCGAGTATCTCAACGGTCACCTATCCGTTCGAAGATAAGCAAACGGTAAACCATCAGTTCGATTCCGGTCACCTATCCGGTCGAATATCTATCTCAACGGTCACCTATCCGTTCGCAGATTACCAAATGGTAAACCATCAGTTCGATCCCGGTCACCTATCTGGTCGAATATTTATCTCAACGGTCACCTATCCGTTCGAAGACTACCAAGCGATCAACCATCAGTTCGATTCCGGTCACCTATCCGGCCGAGTATCTATCTCAGCGATCACCTATCCGTTCGAAGATTACCAAACGAGCAACCATCAGTTCGATTCCGGTCACCTATCCGGTCGAATATCTATCTCAACGGTCACTTATCTGTCCGAAGATTACCAAACGATCAACCATCAGTTCGATTCGGGTCACCTATCCGGTCGAATATCTCAACGGTCACCTATCCGTTCGAAGATTAGCAAACGGTAAACCATCAGTTCGAATCCGGTCACCTATCCGGTCGAATATCTATCTCAACGGTCATCCATCCGTTCGAAGATTACCAAACGATCAACCATCAGTTCGATTCCGGTCACCTATCCGGTCGAATATCTATCTCAACAGTCACCTATCCCTTCCAAGATTACCAAACGGTAAACCATCAGTTTGATCCGGGTCACCTATCCGGTCGAGTATCTCAACCGTCTCAACCGTCACCTATCCGTTCGAAGATAAGCAAACGGTAAACCATCAGTTCGATTCCGGTCACTTATCCGGCCGAATATCTATCTCAACGGTCACCCATCCGTTCGCAGATTACCAAATGATAAACCATCAGTTCGATCCCGGTCACCTATCTGGTCGAATATTTATCTCAACAGTCACCTATCCGTTCGAAGACTACCAAACGATCAACCATCAGTTCGATTCCGGTCACCTATCCGGCCGAGTATCTATCTCAGCGATCACCTATCCGTTCGAAGATTACCAAACGATCAACCACCAGTTCGATTCCGGTCACCTATCCGGTCGAATATCTATCTCAACGGTCCCTTATCTGTCCGAAGATTACCAAACGATCAACCATCAGTTCGATTCCGGTCACCTATCCGGTCGAATATCTCAACGGTCACCTACCCGTTCGAAGATTAGCAAACGGTAAACCATCAGTTCGATTCGGGTCACCTATCCGGTCGAATATCTCAACGGTCACCTATCCGTTCGAAGATTAGCAAACGGTAAACCATCAGTTCGAATCCGGTCACCTATCCGGTCGAATATCTATCTCAACGGTCACCTTTCCGTTCGCAGGTTACCAAATGGTAAACCATCAGTTCGATCCCGGTCACCTATCTGGTCGAATATTTATCTCAACGGTCACCAATCCGTTCCAAGATTACCAAACGATCAACCATCAGTTCGATTCCGGTCACCTATCCGGTCGAATATCTATCTCAACGGTCACCTATCCGTTCGAAGATTACCAAACGGTAAACCTTCAGTTCGGTTCCGGTCACCTATCCGGTCGAATATCTATCTCAACGGTCACCTATCCGTTCGAAGATTACCAAACGATAATCATCAGTTCGATTCCGGTCACCTATCCGGTCGAATATCTATCTCAACGGTCACCTATCCGTTCGAGGATTACTAAACGGTCAACCATCAGTCCGATTCCGGTCACCTATCCGGTCAAATATCTCAACGGTCACCTATCCGTTCGAAGATTAGCAAACGGTAAACCACCAGTTCGATTCCGGTCACCTATCCGGTCGAATATCTATCTCAACTGTCACCTATCCGTTCGAAGATTACCAAACGGTAAACCACCAGGTCGATTCCGGTCACCTATCCGGTCGAATATCTATCTCAACGGTCACCTATCTGTTCGAAGATTACCAAACGGTAAACCATCAGTTCGATTCAGGCCACCTATCCGGTCGAATATCTATCTCAACGGTCACCTATGCCTTCGAAGGTTACCAAACGGTAAACCATCAGTTTGATTCCGGTCACCTATCCGGTCGAATATCTATCTCAACGGTCACCCATCCGTTCGAAGATTACCAAACGATCAACCATCAGTTCGATTCCGGTCACCTATCCGGTCGAACATCTATCTCAACGGTCACCTATCCAATCGAAGATTACCAAAGGATCAACCATCAGTTCGATTCCGGTCACCTATCCGGCCGAGTATCTATCTCAGCGATTACCTATCCGTTCGAAGATTACCAAACGATCAACCATCAGTTCGATTCCGGTCACCTATCCGGTCGAATATCTATCTCAACGGTCACCTATCTGTTCGAAGATTGCCAAACGGTAAACCATCAGTTCGATTCGGGTCACCTATCCGGTCGAATATCTCAACGGTCACCTATCTGTTCGAAGATTACCAAACGATCAACCATCAGTTCGATTCCGGTCACCTATCCGGTCGAACATCTATCTCAACGGTCACCTATCCAATCGAAGATTACCAAAGGATCAACCATCAGTTCGATTCCGGTCACCTATCCGGCCGAGTACCTATCTCAGCGATTACCTAACCGTTCGAAGATTACCAAACGATCAACCATCAGTTCGATCCCGTCACCTATCCGGTCGAATATCTATCTCAACAGTCACCTATCCGTTCCAAGATTACCAAACGGTAAACCATCAGTTTGATCCGGGTCACCTATCCGGTCGAGTATCTCAACGGTCACCTATCCGTTCGAAGATTAGCAAACGGTAAACCATCAGTTCGATTCGGGTCACCTATCCGGTCGAATATCTCAACGGTCACCTATCCGTTCGAAGATTAGCAAACGGTAAACCATCAGTTCGAATCCGGTCACCTATCCGGTCGAATATCTATCTCAACGGTCATCCATCCGTTCGAAGATTACCAAACGATCAACCATCAGTTCGATTCCGGTCACCTATCCGGTCGAATATCTATCTCAACAGTCACCTATCCCTTCCAAGATTACCAAACGGTAAACCATCAGTTTGATCCGGGTCACCTATCCGGTCGAGTATCTCAACCGTCTCAACCGTCACCTATCCGTTCGAAGATAAGCAAACGGTAAACCATCAGTTCGATTCCGGTCACTTATCCGGCCGAATATCTATCTCAACGGTCACCCATCCGTTCGCAGATTACCAAATGATAAACCATCAGTTCGATCCCGGTCACCTATCTGGTCGAATATTTATCTCAACAGTCACCTATCCGTTCGAAGACTACCAAACGATCAACCATCAGTTCGATTCCGGTCACCTATCCGGCCGAGTATCTATCTCAGCGATCACCTATCCGTTCGAAGATTACCAAACGATCAACCACCAGTTCGATTCCGGTCACCTATCCGGTCGAATATCTATCTCAACGGTCCCTTATCTGTCCGAAGATTACCAAACGATCAACCATCAGTTCGATTCCGGTCACCTATCCGGTCGAATATCTCAACGGTCACCTACCCGTTCGAAGATTAGCAAACGGTAAACCATCAGTTCGATTCGGGTCACCTATCCGGTCGAATATCTCAACGGTCACCTATCCGTTCGAAGATTAGCAAACGGTAAACCATCAGTTCGAATCCGGTCACCTATCCGGTCGAATATCTATCTCAACGGTCACCTTTCCGTTCGCAGGTTACCAAATGGTAAACCATCAGTTCGATCCCGGTCACCTATCTGGTCGAATATTTATCTCAACGGTCACCAATCCGTTCCAAGATTACCAAACGATCAACCATCAGTTCGATTCCGGTCACCTATCCGGTCGAATATCTATCTCAACGGTCACCCATCCGTTCGAAGATTACCAAACGGTAAACCTTCAGTTCGGTTCCGGTCACCTATCCGGTCGAATATCTATCTCAACGGTCACCTATCCGTTCGAAGATTACCAAACGATAATCATCAGTTCGATTCCGGTCACCTATCCGGTCGAATATCTATCTCAACGGTCACCTATCCGTTCGAGGATTACTAAACGGTCAACCATCAGTCCGATTCCGGTCACCTATCCGGTCAAATATCTCAACGGTCACCTATCCGTTCGAAGATTAGCAAACGGTAACCCACCAGTTCGATTCCGGTCACCTATCCGGTCGAATATCTATCTCAACGGTCACCTATCCGTTCGAAGATTACCAAACGGTAAACCACCAGGTCGATTCCGGTCACCTATCCGGTCGAATATCTATCTCAACGGTCACCTATCTGTTCGAAGATTACCAAACGGTAAACCATCAGTTCGATTCAGGCCACCTATCCGGTCGAATATCTATCTCAACGGTCACCTATGCCTTCGAAGGTTACCAAACGGTAAACCATCAGTTTGATTCCGGTCACCTATCCGGTCGAATATCTATCTCAACGGTCACCCATCCGTTCGAAGATTACCAAACGATCAACCATCAGTTCGATTCCGGTCACCTATCCGGTCGAACATCTATCTCAACGGTCACCTATCCAATCGAAGATTACCAAAGGATCAACCATCAGTTCGATTCCGGTCACCTATCCGGCCGAGTATCTATCTCAGCGATTACCTATCCGTTCGAAGATTACCAAACGATCAACCATCAGTTCGATTCCGGTCACCTATCCGGTCGAATATCTATCTCAACGGTCACCTATCTGTTCGAAGATTGCCAAACGGTAAACCATCAGTTCGATTCGGGTCACCTATCCGGTCGAATATCTCAACGGTCACCTATCTGTTCGAAGATTACCAAACGATCAACCATCAGTTCGATTCCGGTCACCTATCCGGTCGAACATCTATCTCAACGGTCACCTATCCAATCGAAGATTACCAAAGGATCAACCATCAGTTCGATTCCGGTCACCTATCCGGCCGAGTACCTATCTCAGCGATTACCTAACCGTTCGAAGATTACCAAACGATCAACCATCAGTTCGATCCCGTCACCTATCCGGTCGAATATCTCTCTCAACGGTCACCTATCCGTTCGAAGATTACCAAACGGTAAACCTTCAGTTCGGTTCCGGTCACCTATCCGGTCGAATATCTATCTCAACGGTCACCTATCCGTTCGCAGATTACCAAATGGTAAACCATCAGTTCGATCCCGGTCACCTATCTGGTCGAATATTTATCTCAACGGTCACCTATCCGTTCGAAGATTACCAAACGACCAACCATCAGTTCGATTCCGGTCACCTATCCGGTTGAATATCTATCTCAACGGTCACCTATCCGTTCGCAGATTACCAAATGGTAAACCATCAGTTCGATCCCGGTCACCTATCTGGTCGAATATTTATCTCAACGGTCACCTATCCGTTCGAAGATTACCAAACGACCAACCATCAGTTCGATTCCGGTCACCTATCCGGTCGAACATCTATCTCAACGGTCACCTATCCAATCGAAGATTACCAAAGGATCAACCATCAGTTCGATTCCGGTCACCTATCCGGCCGAGTATCTATCTCAGCGATTACCTATACGTTCGAAGATTACCAAACGATCAACCATCAGTTCGATTCCGGTCACCTATCCGGTCGAATATCTATCTCAACGGTCACCTATCTGTTCGAAGATTGCCAAACGGTAAGCCATCAGTTCGATTCGGGACACCTATCCGGTCGAATATCTCAACGGTCACCTATCTGTTCGAAGATTACCAAACGATCAACCATCAGTTCGATTCCGGTCACCTATCCGGCCGAGTATCTATCTCAGCGATTACCTATCCGTTCGAAGATTACCAAACGATCAACCATCAGTTCGATTCCGGTCACCTATCCGGTCGAATATCTATCTCAACGGTCACCTATCTGTTCGAAGATTGCCAAACGGTAAACCATCAGTTCGATTCGGGTCACCTATCCGGTCGAATATCTCAACGGTCACCTATCTGTTCGAAGATTACCAAACGATCAACCATCAGTTCGATTCAGGCCACCTATCCGGTCGAATATCTATCTCAACGGTCACCTATGCCTTCGAAGGTTACCAAACGGTAAACCATCAGTTCGATTCCGGTCACCTATCCGGTCGAATATCTATCTCAACGGTCACCCATCCGTTCGAAGATTACCACACGATCAACCATCAGTTCGATTCCGGTCACCTATCCGGTCGAACATCTATCTCAACGGTCACCTATCCAATCGAAGATTACCAAAGGATCAACCATCAGTTCGATTCCGGTCACCTATCCGGCCGAGTATCTATCTCAGCGATTACCTATCCGTTCGAAGATTACCAAACGATCAACCATCAGTTCGATTCGGGTCACCTATCCGGTCGAATATCTCAACGGTCACTTATCTGTCCGAAGATTACCAAACGATCAACCATCAGTTCGATTCCGGTCACCTATCCGGTCGAATATCTCAACAGTCACCTACCCGTTCGAAGATTAGCAAACGGTAAACCATCAGTTCGATTCGGGTCACCTATCCGGTCGAATATCTCAACGGTCACCTATCCGTTCGAAGATTAGCAAACGGTAAACCATCAGTTCGAATCCGGTCACCTATCCGGTCGAATATCTATCTCAACGGTCACCTTTCCGTTCGCAGGTTACCAAATGGTAAACCATCAGTTCGATCCCGGTCACCTATCCGGTCGAATATTTATCTCAACGGTCACCAATCCGTTCCAAGATTACCAAACGATCAACCATCAGTTCGATTCCGGTCACCTATCCGGTCGAATATCTATCTCAACGGTCACCTATCCGTTCGAAGATTACTAAACGGTCAACCCTCAGTCCGATTCCGGTCACCTATCCGGTCAAATATCTCAACGGTCACCTATCCGTTCGAAGATTAGCAAACGGTAAACCACCAGGTCGATTCCGGTCACCTATCCGGTCGAATATCTATCTCAACGGTCACCTATCCGGTCGAAGATTACCAAACGGTAAACCATCAGTTCGATTCAGGCCACCTATCCGGTCGAATATCTATCTCAACGGTCACCTATGCCTTCGAAGGTTACCAAACGGTAAACCATCAGTTCGATTCCGGTCACCTATCCGGTCGAATATCTATCTCAACCATCACCCATCCGTTCGAAGATTACCAAACGATCAACCATCAGTTCGATTCCGGTCACCTATCCGGTCGAACATCTATCTCAACGGTCACCTATCCAATCGAAGATTACCAAAGGATCAACCATCAGTTCGATTCCGGTCACCTATCCGGCCGAGTATCTATCTCAGCGATTACCTATCCGTTCGAAGATTACCAAACGATCAACCATCAGTTCGGTTCCGGTCACCTATCCGGTCGAATATCTATCTCAACGGTCCCCTATCCGTTCGAAGATTACCAAACGATAATCATCAGTTCGATTCCGGTCACCTATCCGGTCGAATATCTATCTCAACGGTCACCTATCCGTTCGAAGATTACTAAACGGTCAACCATCAGTCCGATTCCGGTCACCTATCCGGTCAAATATCTCAACGGTCACCTATCCGTTCGAAGATTAGCAAACGGTAAACCACCAGTTCGATTCCGGTCACCTATCCGGTCGAATATCTATCTCAACGGTCACCTATCCGTTCGAAGATTACCAAACGGTAAACCACCAGGTCGATTCCGATCACCTATCCGGTCGAATATCTATCTCAACGGTCACCTATCCGGTCGAAGATTACCAAACGGTAAACCATCAGTTCGATTCAGGCCACCTATCCGGTCGAATATCTATCTCAACGGTCACCTATGCCTTCGAAGGTTACCAAACGGTAAACCATCAGTTCGATTCCGGTCACCTATCCGGTCGAATATCTATCTCAACCATCACCCATCCGTTCGAAGATTACCAAACGATCAACCATCAGTTCGATTCCGGTCACCTATCCGGTCGAACATCTATCTCAACGGTCACCTATCCAATCGAAGATTACCAAAGGATCAACCATCAGTTCGATTCCGGTCACCTATCCGGCCGAGTATCTATCTCAGCGATTACCTATCCGTTCGAAGATTACCAAACGATCAACCATCAGTTCGATTCCGGTCACCTATCCGGTCGAATATCTATCTCAACGGTCACCTATCTGTTCGAAGATTGCCAAACGGTAAACCATCAGTTCGATTCGGGTCACCTATCCGGTCGAATATCTCAACGGTCACCTATCTGTTCGAAGATTAGCAAACGGTAAACCATCAGTTCGATTCCGGTCACCTATCCGGTCGAATATCTATCTCAACGGTCACCTATCCGTTCGAAGATTACCAAATGGTAAACCATCAGTTCGATTCCGGTCACCTATCCGGTCGAATATTTATCTCAACGGTCACCTATGCGTTCGAAGATTACCAAACGGTAAACATTCAGTTCGATTCCGGTCACCTATCCGGTCGAATATCTATCTCAACGGTCACCTATCCGATCGAAGATTACCAAACGATCAACCATCAGTTCGATTCCGGTCACCTATCCGGTCGAATATCTATCTCAACGGTCACCTACCCGTTCGAAGATTACCAAATGGTAAACCATCAGTTCGATTCCGGTCACCTATCCGGACGAATATATATCTCAACGGTCACCTATCCGTTCGAAGACTACCAAACGAAGATTACCAAATGGTAAACCATCAGTTCGAATCCGTTCACCTATCCGGTCGAATATATATCTCAACGGTCACCTATCCGTTCGAAGACTACCAAACGATCAACCATCAGTTCGATTCCGGTCATCTATCCGGTCGAATATCTATCTCAACGGTCACCTATCCGTTCGAAGATTACCAAACGATCAACCATCAGTCCGGGTCCGGTCACCTATCCGGTCGAATATCTATCTCAACGGTCCCCTATCCAATCGAAGATTACCAAACGATCAACCATCAGTTCGATTCCGGTCACCTATCCGGTCGAATATCTATCTCAACAGTCACCTATCCGTTCGAAGATTACCAAACGGTAAACCATTAGTTTGATCCGGGTCACCTATCCGGTCGAGTATCTCAACGGTCACCTATCCGTTCGAAGATTAGCAAACGGTAAGCCATCAGTTCGATTCCGGTCACCTATCCGGTCGAATATCTATCTCAGCGATTACCTATCCGTTCGAAGATTACCAAACGATCAACCATCAGTTCGATCCCGTCACCTATCCGGTGAAATATCTTTCTCAACGGTCACCTATCTGTTCGAAGATTACCAAATGGTAAACCATCAGTTCGATTCAGGCCACCTATCCGGTCGAATATCTATCTCAACGGTCACCTATGCCTTCGAAGGTTACCAAACGGTAAACCATCAGTTCGATTCCGGTCACCTATCCGGTCGAATATCTCAACGGTCACCTATCCGTTCGAAGATTAGCAAACGGTAAACCATCAGTTCGATTCGGGTCACCTATCCGGTCGAATATCTCAACGGTCACCTATCCGTTCGAAGATTAGCAAACGGTAAACCATCAGTTCGAATCCGGTCACCTATCCGGTCGAATATCTATCTCAACGGTCATCCATCCGTTCGAAGATTACCAAACGATCAACCATCAGTTCGATTCCGGCCACCTATCCGGTCGAATATCTATCTCAACAGTCACCTATCCCTTCCAAGATTACCAAACGGTAAACCATCAGTTTGATCCGGGTCACCTATCCGGTCGAGTATCTCAACGGTCACCTATCCGTTCGAAGATAAGCAAACGGTAAACCATCAGTTCGATTCCGGTCACTTATCCGGTCGAATATGTATCTCAACGGTCACCCATCCGTTCGCAGATTACCAAATGGTAAACCATCAGTTCGATCCCGGTCACCTATCTGGTCGAATATTTATCTCAACGGTCACCTATCCGTTCGAAGACTACTAAACGATCAACCATCAGTTCGATTCCGGTCACCTATCCGGCCGAGTATCTATCTCAGCGATCACCTATCCGTTCGAAGATTACCAAACGATCAACCACCAGTTCGATTCCGGTCACCTATCCGGTCGAATATCTATCTCAACGGTCACTTATCTGTCCGAAGATTACCAAACGATCAACCATCAGTTCGATTCCGGTCACCTATCCGGTCGAATATCTCAACGGTCACATATCCGTTCGAAGATTAGCAAACGGTAAACCATCAGTTCGATTCGGGTCACCTATCCGGTCGAATATCTCAACGGTCACCTATCCGTTCGAAGATTAGCAAACGGTAAACCATCAGTTCGAATCCGGTCACCTATCCGGTCGAATATCTATCTCAACGGTCACCTTTCCGCTCGCAGGTTACCAAATGGTAAACCATCAGTTCGATCCCGGTCACCTATCTGGTCGAATATTTATCTCAACGGTCACCAATCCGTTCCAAGATTACCAAACGATCAACCGTCAGTTCGATTCCGGTCACCTATCCGGTCGAATATCTATCTCAACGGTCACCTATCCGTTCGAAGATTACCAAACGGTAAACCTTCAGTTCGGTTCCGGTCACCTATCCGGTCGAATATCTATCTCAACGGTCACCTATCCGTTCGAAGGTTACCAAACGATAATCATCAGTTCGATTCCGGTCACCTATCCGGTCGAATATCTATCTCAACGGTCACCTATCCGTTCGAAGATTACTAAACGGTCAAATATCAGTCCGATTCCGGTCACCTATGCGGTCAAATATCTCAACGGTCACCTATCCGTTCGAAGATTAGCAAACGGTAAACCACCAGTTCGATTCCGGTCACCTATCCGGTCGAATATCTATCTCAACGGTCACCTATCCGTTCGAAGATTACCAAACGGTAAACCACCAGGTCGATTCCGGTCACCTATCCGGTCGAATATCTATCTCAACGGTCACCTATCCGTTCGAAGATTACCAAACGGTAAACCATCAGTTCGATTCAGGCCACCTATCCGGTCGAATATCTATCTCAACGGTCACCTATGCCTTCGAAGGTTACCAAACGGTAAACCATCAGTTCGATTCCGGTCACCTATCCGGTCGAATATCTATCTCAACGGTCACCCATCCGTTCGAAGATTACCAAACGATCAACCATCAGTTTGATTCCGGTCACCTATCCGGTCGAACATCTATCTCAACGGTCACCTATCCAATCGAAGATTACCAAAGAATCAACCATCAGTTCGATTCCGGTCACCTATCCGGCCGAGTATCTATCTCAGCGATTACCTATCCGTTCGAAGATTACCAAACGATCAACCATCAGTTCGATTCCGGTCACCTATCCGGTCGAATATCTATCTCAACGGTCACCTATCTGTTCGAAGATTGCCAAACGGTAAACCATCAGTTCGATTCGGGTCACCTATCCGGTCGAATATCTCAACGGTCACCTATCTGTTCGAAGATTTGCAAACGGTAAACCATCAGTTCGATTCCGGTCACCTATCCGGTCGAATATCTATCTCAACGGTCACCTATCCGTTCGAAGATTACCAAATGGTAAACCATCAGTTCGATTCCGGTCACCTATCCGGTCGAATATTTATCTCAACGGTCACCTATGCGTTCGAAGATTACCAAACGGTAAACGTTCAGTTCGATTCCGGTCACCTATCCGGTCGAATATCTATCTCAACGGTCACCTATCCGTTCGAAGATTACCTAACGATCAACCATCAGTTCGATACCGGTCACCTATCCGGTCGAATATCTATCTCAACGGTCACCCACCCGTTCGAAGATTACCAAATGGTAAACCATCAGTTCGATTCCGGTCACCTATCCGGACGAATATATATCTCAACGGTCACCTATCCGTTCGAAGACTACCAAACGATCAACCATCAGTTCGATTCCGGTCACCTATCCGGTCGAATATCTATCTCAACGGTCACCTACCCGTTCGAAGATTACCAAACGACCAACCATCAGTTCGATCCCGTCACCTATCCGGTCGAATATCTTTCTCAACGGTCACCTATCCGTTCGAAGATTACCAAACGGTAAACCATCAGTTCGATTCAGGCCACCTATCTGGTCGAATATCTATCTCAACGGTCACCTATGCCTTCGAAGGTTACCAAACGGTAAACCATCAGTTTGATCCGGGTCACCTATCCGGTCGAGTATCTCAACGGTCACCTATCCGTTCGAAGATTAGCAAACGGTAAACCATCAGTTCGATTCCGGTCACCTATCCGGTCGAATATCTATCTCAGCGGTCACCTATCCGTTCGAAGATTACCAAACGGTAAACCTTCAGTTCGGTTCCGGTCACCTATCCGGTCGAATATCTATCTCAACGGTCCCCTATCCGTTCGAAGATTACCAAACGATAATCATCAGTTCGATTCCGGTCACCTATCCGGTCGAATATCTATCTCAACGGTCACCTATCCGTTCGAAGATTACTAAACGGTCAACCATCAGTCCGATTCCGGTCACCTATCCGGTCAAATATCTCAACGGTCACCTATCCGTTCGAAGATTAGCAAACGGTAAACCACCAGTTCGATTCCGGTCACCTATCCGGTCGAATATCTATCTCAACGGTCACCTATCCGTTCGAAGATTACCAAACGGTAAACCACCAGGTCGATTCCGGTCACCTATCCGGTCGAATATCTATCTCAACGGTCACCTATCCGGTCGAAGATTACCAAACGGTAAACCATCAGTTCGATTCAGGCCACCTATCCGGTCGAATATCTATCTCAACGGTCACCTATGCCTTCGAAGGTTACCAAACGGTAAACCATCAGTTCGATTCCGGTCACCTATCCGGTCGAATATCTATCTCAACCATCACCCATCCGTTCGAAGATTACCAAACGATCAACCATCAGTTCGATTCCGGTCACCTATCCGGTCGAACATCTATCTCAACGGTCACCTATCCAATCGAAGATTACCAAAGGATCAACCATCAGTTCGATTCCGGTCACCTATCCGGCCGAGTATCTATCTCAGCGATTACCTATCCATTCGAAGATTACCAAACGATCAACCATCAGTTCGGTTCCGGTCACCTATCCGGTCAAATATCTATCTCAACGGTCACCTATCCGTTCGAAGATTACTAAACGGTCAACCATCAGTCCGATTCCGGTCACCTATCCGGTCAAATATCTCAACGGTCACCTATCCGTTCGAAGATTAGCAAACGGTAAACCACCAGTTCGATTCCGGTCACCTATCCGGTCGAATATCTATCTCAACGGTCACCTATCCGTTCGAAGATTACCAAACGGTAAACCACCAGGTCGATTCCGATCACCTATCCGGTCGAATATTTATCTCAACGGTCACCTATCCGGTCGAAGATTACCAAACGGTAAACCATCAGTTCGATTCAGGCCACCTATCCGGTCGAATATCTATCTCAACCATCACCCATCCGTTCGAAGATTACCAAACGATCAACCATCAGTTCGATTCCGGTCACCTATCTGGTCGAACATCTATCTCAACGGTCACCTATCCAATCGAAGATTACCAAAGGATCAACCATCAGTTCGATTCCGGTCACCTTTCCGGCCGAGTATCTATCTCAGCGATTACCTATCCGTTCGAAGATTACCAAACGATCAACCATCACTTCGATTCCGGTCACCTATCCGGTCGAATATCTATCTCAACGGTCACCTATCTGTTCGAAGATTGCCAAACGGTAAACCATCAGTTCGATTCGGGTCACCTATCCGGTCGAATATCTCAACGGTCACCTATCTGTTCGAAGATTAGCAAACGGTAAGCCATCAGTTCGATTCCGGTCACCTATCCGGTCGAATATCTATCTCAACGGTCACCTATCCGTTCGAAGATTACCAAATGGTAAACCATCAGTTCGATTCCGGTCACCTATCCGGTCGAATATTTATCTCAACGGTCACCTATGCGTTCGAAGATTACCAAACGGTAAACATTCAGTTCGATTCCGGTCACCTATCCGGTCGAATATCTATCTCAACGGTCACCTATCCGATCGAAGATTACCAAACGATCAACCATCAGTTCGATTCCGGTCACCTATCCGGTCGAATATCTATCTCAACGGTCACCTACCCGTTCGAAGATTACCAAATGGTAAACCATCAGTTCGATTCCGGTCACCTATCCGGACGAATATATATCTCAACGGTCACCTATCCGTTCGAAGACTACCAAACGAAGATTACCAAATGGTAAACCACCAGTTCGAATCCGGTCACCTATCCGGTCGAATATATATCTCAACGGTCACCTATCCGTTCGAAGACTACCAAACGATCAACCATCAGTTCGATTCCGGTCATCTATCCGGTCGAATATCTATCTCAACGGTCACCTATCCGTTCGAAGATTACCAAACGGTAAACCATCAGTTCGAATCCGGTCACCTATCCGGTCGAATATCTATCTCAACGGTCACCTTTCCGTTCGCAGGTTACCAAATGGTAAACCATCAGTTCGATCCCGGTCACCTATCTGGTCGAATATTTATCTCAACGGTCACCAATCCGTTCCAAGATTACCAAACGATCAACCATCAGTTCGATTCCGGTCACCTATCCGGTCGAATATCTATCTCAACGGTCACCTATCCGTTCGAAGATTACCAAACGGTAAACCTTCAGTTCGGTTCCGGTCACCTATCCGGTCGAATATCTATCTCAACGGTCCCCTATCCGTTCGAAGATTACCAAACGATAATCATCAGTTCGATTCCGGTCACCTATCCGGTCGAATATCTATCTCAACGGTCACCTATCCGTTCGAAGATTACTAAACGGTCAACCATCAGTCCGATTCCGGTCACCTATCCGGTCAAATATCTCAACGGTCACCTATCCGTTCGAAGATTAGCAAACGGTAAACCACCAGTTCGATTCCGGTCACCTATCCGGTCGAATATCTATCTCAACGGTCACCTATCCGTTCGAAGATTACCAAACGGTAAACCACCAGGTCGATTCCGGTCACCTATCCGGTCGAATATCTATCTCAACGGTCACCTATCCGGTCGAAGATTACCAAACGGTAAACCATCAGTTCGATTCAGGCCACCTATCCGGTCGAATATCTATCTCAACGGTCACCTATGCCTTCGAAGGTTACCAAACGGTAAACCATCAGTTCGATTCCGGTCACCTATCCGGTCGAATATCTATCTCAACCATCACCCATCCGTTCGAAGATTACCAAACGATCAACCATCAGTTCGATTCCGGTCACCTATCCGGTCGAACATCTATCTCAACGGTCACCTATCCAATCGAAGATTACCAAAGGATCAACCATCAGTTCGATTCCGGTCACCTATCCGGCCGAGTATCTATCTCAGCGATTACCTATCCGTTCGAAGATTACCAAACGATCAACCATCAGTTCGATTCCGGTCACCTATCCGGTCGAATATCTATCTCAACGGTCACCTATCTGTTCGAAGATTGCCAAACGGTAAACCATCAGTTCGATTCGGGTCACCTATCCGGTCGAATATCTCAACGGTCACCTATCTGTTCGAAGATTAGCAAACGGTAAACCATCAGTTCGATTCCGGTCACCTATCCGGTCGAATATCTATCTCAACGGTCACCTATCCGTTCGAAGATTACCAAATGGTAAACCATCAGTTCGATTCCGGTCACCTATCCGGTCGAATATTTATCTCAACGGTCACCTATGCGTTCGAAGATTACCAAACGGTAAACATTCAGTTCGATTCCGGTCACCTATCCGGTCGAATATCTATCTCAACGGTCACCTATCCGATCGAAGATTACCAAACGATCAACCATCAGTTCGATTCCGGTCACCTATCCGGTCG
Organism: Eumerus sabulonum; assembly: GCA_951905685.1. NCBI lineage: Eukaryota > Metazoa > Arthropoda > Insecta > Diptera > Syrphidae > Eumerus > Eumerus sabulonum. The sequence goes on from OX645060.1 coordinate 100,362,024, forward strand.
AATATCTATCTCAACGGTCACCTACCCGTTCGAAGATTACCAAATGGTAAACCATCAGTTCGATTCCGGTCACCTATCCGGACGAATATATATCTCAACGGTCACCTATCCGTTCGAAGACTACCAAACGAAGATTACCAAATGGTAAACCATCAGTTCGAATCCGTTCACCTATCCGGTCGAATATATATCTCAACGGTCACCTATCCGTTCGAAGACTACCAAACGATCAACCATCAGTTCGATTCCGGTCATCTATCCGGTCGAATATCTATCTCAACGGTCACCTATCCGTTCGAAGATTACCAAACGATCAACCATCAGTCCGAGTCCGGTCACCTATCCGGTCGAATATCTATCTCAACGGTCCCCTATCCAATCGAAGATTACCAAACGATCAACCATCAGTTCGATTCCGGTCACCTATCCGGTCGAATATCTATCTCAACAGTCACCTATCCGTTCGAAGATTACCAAACGGTAAACCATTAGTTTGATCCGGGTCACCTATCCGGTAGAGTATCTCAACGGTCACCTATCCGTTCGAAGATTAGCAAACGGTAAACCATCAGTTCGATTCCGGTCACCTATCCGGTCGAATATTTATCTCAGCGATTACCTATCCGTTCGAAGATTACCAAACGATCAACCATCAGTTCGATCCCGTCACCTATCCGGTGAAATATCTTTCTCAACGGTCACCTATCCGTTCGAAGATTACCAAATGGTAAACCATCAGTTCGATTCAGGCCACCTATCCGGTCGAATATCTATCTCAACGGTCACCTATGCCTTCGAAGGTTACCAAACGGTAAACCATCAGTTCGATTCCGGTCACCTATCCGGTCGAATATCTCAACGGTCACCTATCCGTTCGAAGATTAGCAAACGGTAAACCATCAGTTCGATTCGGGTCACCTATCCGGTCGAATATCTCAACGGTCACCTATCCGTTCGAAGATTAGCAAACGGTAAACCATCAGTTCGAATCCGGTCACCTATCCGGTCGAATATCTATCTCAACGGTCATCCATCCGTTCGAAGATTACCAAACGATCAACCATCAGTTCGATTCCGGCCACCTATCCGGTCGAATATCTATCTCAACAGTCACCTATCCCTTCCAAGATTACCAAACGGTAAACCATCAGTTTGATCCGGGTCACCTATCCGGTCGAGTATCTCAACGGTCACCTATCCGTTCGAAGATAAGCAAACGGTAAACCATCAGTTCGATTCCAGTCACTTATCCGGTCGAATATGTATCTCAACGGTCACCCATCCGTTCGCAGATTACCAAATGGTAAACCATCAGTTCGATCCCGGTCACCTATCTGGTCGAATATTTATCTCAACGGTCACCTATCCGTTCGAAGACTACTAAACGATCAACCATCAGTTCGATTCCGGTCACCTATCCGGCCGAGTATCTATCTCAGCGATCACCTATCCGTTCGAAGATTACCAAACGATCAACCACCAGTTCGATTCCGGTCACCTATCCGGTCGAATATCTATCTCAACGGTCACTTATCTGTCCGAAGATTACCAAACGATCAACCATCAGTTCGATTCCGGTCACCTATCCGGTCGAATATCTCAACGGTCACATATCCGTTCGAAGATTAGCAAACGGTAAACCATCAGTTCCATTCGGGTCACCTATCCGATCGAATATCTCAACGGTCACCTATCCGTTCGAAGATTAGCAAACGGTAAACCATCAGTTCGAATCCGGTCACCTATCCGGTCGAATATCTATCTCAACGGTCACCTTTCCGCTCGCAGGTTACCAAATGGTAAACCATCAGTTCGATCCCGGTCACCTATCTGGTCGAATATTTATCTCAACGGTCACCAATCCGTTCCAAGATTACCAAACGATCAACCGTCAGTTCGATTCCGGTCACCTATCCGGTCGAATATCTATCTCAACGGTCACCTATCCGTTCGAAGATTACCAAACGGTAAACCTTCAGTTCGGTTCCGGTCACCTATCCGGTCGAATATCTATCTCAACGGTCACCTATCCGTTCGAAGGTTACCAAACGATAATCATCAGTTCGATTCCGGTCACCTATCCGGTCGAATATCTATCTCAACGGTCACCTATCCGTTCGAAGATTACTAAACGGTCAAATATCAGTCCGATTCCGGTCACCTATGCGGTCAAATATCTCAACGATCACCTATCCGTTCGAAGATTAGCAAACGGTAAACCACCAGTTCGATTCCGGTCACCTATCCGGTCGAATATCTATCTCAACGGTCACCTATCCGTTCGAAGATTACCAAACGGTAAACCACCAGGTCGATTCCGGTCACCTATCCGGTCGAATATCTATCTCAACGGTCACCTATCCGTTCGAAGATTACCAAACGGTAAACCATCAGTTCGATTCAGGCCACCTATCCGGTCGAATATCTATCTCAACGGTCACCTATGCCTTCGAAGGTTACCAAACGGTAAACCATCAGTTCGATTCCGGTCACCTATCCGGTCGAATATCTATCTCAACGGTCACCCATCCGTTCGAAGATTACCAAACGATCAACCATCAGTTTGATTCCGGTCACCTATCCGGTCGAACATCTATCTCAACGGTCACCTATCCAATCGAAGATTACCAAAGAATCAACCATCAGTTCGATTCCGGTCACCTATCCGGCCGAGTATCTATCTCAGCGATTACCTATCCGTTCGAAGATTACCAAACGATCAACCATCAGTTCGATTCCGGTCACCTATCCGGTCGAATATCTATCTCAACGGTCACCTCTCTGTTCGAAGATTGCCAAACGGTAAACCATCAGTTCGATTCGGGTCACCTATCCGGTCGAATATCTCAACGGTCACCTATCTGTTCGAAGATTTGCAAACGGTAAACCATCAGTTCGATTCCGGTCACCTATCCGGTCGAATATCTATCTCAACGGTCACCTATCCGTTCGAAGATTACCAAATGGTAAACCATCAGTTCGATTCCGGTCACCTATCCGGTCGAATATTTATCTCAACGGTCACCTATGCGTTCGAAGATTACCAAACGGTAAACGTTCAGTTCGATTCCGGTCACCTATCCGGTCGAATATCTATCTCAACGGTCACCCATCCGTTCGAAGATTACCAAACGATCAACCATCAGTTCGATACCGGTCACCTATCCGGTCGAATATCTATCTCAACGGTCACCCACCCGTTCGAAGATTACCAAATGGTAAACCATCAGTTCGATTCCGGTCACCTATCCGGACGAATATATATCTCAACGGTCACCTATCCGTTCGAAGACTACCAAACGATCAACCATCAGTTCGATTCCGGTCACCTATCCGGTCGAATATCTATCTCAACGGTCACCTACCCGTTCGAAGATTACCAAACGACCAACCATCAGTTCGATCCCGTCACCTATCCGGTCGAATATCTTTCTCAACGGTCACCTATCCGTTCGAAGATTACCAAACGGTAAACCATCAGTTCGATTCAGGCCACCTATCTGGTCGAATATCTATCTTAACGGTCACCTATGCCTTCGAAGGTTACCAAACGGTAAACCATCAGTTTGATCCGGGTCACCTATCCGGTCGAGTATCTCAACGGTCACCTATCCGTTCGAAGATTAGCAAACGGTAAACCATCAGTTCGATTCCGGTCACCTATCCGGTCGAATATCTATCTCAGCGATTACCTATCCGTTCGAAGATTACCAAACGATCAACCATCAGTTCGATCCCGTCACCTATCCGGTCGAATATCTTTCTCAACGGTCACCTATCCGTTCGAAGATTACCAAACGGTAAACCATCAGTTCGATTCAGGCCACCTATCCGGTCGAATATCTATCTCAACGGTCACCTATGCCTTCGAAGGTTACCAAACGGTAAACCATCAGTTCGATTCCGGTCACCTATCCGGTCGAATATCTATCTCAACGGTCACCTACCCGTTCGAAGATTACCAAACGACCAACCATCAGTTCGATCCCGTCACCTATCCGGTCGAATATCTTTCTCAACGGTCACCTATCCGTTCGAAGATTACCAAACGGTAAACCATCAGTTCGATTCAGGCCACCTATCCGGTCGAATATCTATCTCAACGGTCACCTATGCCTTCGAAGGTTACCAAACGGTAAACCATCAGTTCGATTCCGGTCACCTATTCGGTCGAATATCTATCTCAACGGTCACCTACCCGTTCGAAGATTACCAAACGATCAACCATCAGTTCGATTCCGGTCACCTATACGGTCGAATATCTATCTCAACGGTCACCTATCTGTTCGAAGATTACAAAACGGTAAACCATCAGTTCGATTCGGGTCACCTATCCGGTCGAATATCTCAACGGTCACCTATCTGTTCGAAGATTAGCAAACGGTAAACCATCATTTCGATTCCGGTCACCTATCCGGTCGAATATCTATCTCAACGGTCACCTATCCGTTCGAAGATTACCGAATGGTAAGCCATCAGTTCGATTCCGGTCACCTATCCGGTCGAATATTTATCTCAACGGTCACCTATGCGTTCGAAGATTACCAAACGGTGAACATTCAGTTCGATTCCGGTCACCTATCCGTTCGAATATCTATCTCAACGGTCACCTATCCGTTCGAAGATCAACCATCAGTTCGGTCGAATATCTATCTCAACGGTCGCCTATCCGTTCGAAGATTACCAAACGGTAAACCATCAGTTCGATTCAGGCCACCTATCCGGTCGAATATCTATCTCAACGGTCACCTATGCCTTCGAAGGTTACCAAACGGTAAACCATCAGTCCGATTCCGGTCACCTATCCGGTCGAATATCTATCTCAACGGTCACCTACCCGTTCGAAGATTACCAAACGATCAACCATCAGTTCGATCCCGTCACCTATCCGGACGAATATATATCTCAACGGTCACCTATCCGTTCGAAGACTACCAAACGATCAACCATCAGTTCGATTCCGGTCACCTATCCGGTCGAATATCTATCTCAACGGTCACCTATGCCTTCGAAGGTTACCAAACGGTAAGCCATCAGTTCGATTCCGGTCACCTATCCGGTCGAATATCTATCTCAACGGTCACCCATCCGTTCGAAGATTACCAAACGATCAACCATCAGTTCGATTCCGGTCACCTATCCGGTCGAACATCTATCTCAACGGTCACCTATCCAATCGAAGATTACCAAACGATCAACCATCAGTTCGATTCCGGTCACCTATCCGGCCGAGTATCTATCTCAGCGATTACCTATCCGTTCGAAGATTACCAAACGATCAACCATCAGTTCGATTCCGGTCACCTATCCGGTCGAATATCTATCTCAACGGTCACCTATCTGTTCGAAGATTACCAAACGGTAAACCATCAGTTCGATTCGGGTCACCTATCCGGTCGAATATCTCAACGGTCACCTATCTGTTCGAAGATTAGCAAACGGTAAACCATCAGTTCGATTCCGGCCACCTATCCGGTCGAATATCTATCTCAACGGTCACCTATCCGTTCGAAGATTACCAAATGGTAAACCATCAGTTCGATTCCGGTCACCTATCCGGTCGAATATTTATCTCAACGGTCACCTATGCGTTCGAAGATTACCAAACGGTAAACATTCAGTTCGATTCCGGGCACCTATCCGGTCGAATATCTATCTCAACGGTCACCTATCCGTTCGAAGATTACCAAACGATCAACCATCAGTTCGATTCCGGTCACCTATCCGGTCGAATATCTTTCTCAACGGTCACCTATCCGTTCGAAGATTACCAAACGGTAAACCATCAGTTCGATTCAGGCCACCTATCCGGTCGAATATCTATCTCAACGGTCACCTATGCCTTCGAAGGTTACCAAACGGTAAACCATCAGTTCGATTCCGGTCACCTATCCGGTCGAATATCTATCTCAACGGTCACCTACCCGTTCGAAGATTACCAAATGGTAAACCATCAGTTCGATTCCGGTCACCTATCCGGTCGAATATATATCTCAACGGTCACCTATCCGTTCGAAGATAAGCAAACGGTAAACCATCAGTTCGATCCGTTTTTTGTTTTTTTTTTTTAATCTTTCAATCTTTATTCAATCTTTATTCAAATATTTACTTCAATAGCTACTACAGTTGTTTATCTGCAAAGCCGGAAAGGCTTGTCTGCAGAAGACTAGTTACAAAGATATTACATATATTATGTTGTTGAGAATCCATAAATAGTAATCGATTCCGGTCACCTATCCGGTCGAATATCTATCTCAACGGTCATCCATCCGTTCGAAGATTACCAAACGATCAACCATCAGTTCGATTCCGGTCACCTATCCGGTCGAATATCTATCTCAACAGTCACCTATCCGTTCCAAGATTACCAAACGGTAAACCATCAGTTTGATCCGGGTCACCTATCCGGTCGAGTATCTCAACGGTCACCTATCCGTTCGAAGATAAGCAAACGGTAAACCATCAGTTCGATTCCGGTCACCTATCCGGTCGAATATCTATCTCAACGGCCACCTATCCGTTCGCAGATTACCATATGGTAAACCATCAATTCGATCCCGGTCACCTATCTGGTCGAATATTTATCTCAACGGTCACCTATCCGTTCGAAGACTACCAAACGATCAACCATCAGTTCGATTCCGGTCACCTATCCGGCCGAGTATCTATCTCAGCGATCACCTATCCGTTCGAAGATTACCAAACGATCAACCATCAGTTCGATTCCGGGCACCTATCCGGTCGAATATCTATCTCAACGGTCACCTATCCGTTCGAAGATTACCAAACGATCAACCATCAGTTCGATTCCGGTCACCTATCCGGTCGAATATCTTTCTCAACGGTCACCTATCCGTTCGAAGATTACCAAACGGTAAACCATCAGTTCGATTCAGGCCACCTATCCGGTCGAATATCTATCTCAACGGTCACCTATGCCTTCGAAGGTTACCAAACGGTAAACCATCAGTTCGATTCCGGTCACCTATCCGGTCGAATATCTATCTCAACGGTCACCTACCCGTTCGAAGATTACCAAACGGTAAACCATCAGTTCGAATCCGGTCACCTATCCGGTCGAATATCTATCTCAACGGTCATCCATCCGTTCGAAGATTACCAAACGATCAACCATCAGTTCGATTCCGGTCACCTATCCGGTCGCATATCTATCTCAACAGTCACCTATCCCTTCCACGATTACCAAACGGTAAACCATCAGTTTGATCCGGGTCACCTATCCGGTCGAGTATCTCAACGGTCACCTATCCGTTCGAAGATAAGCAAACGGTAAACCATCAGTTCGATTCCGGTCACTTATCCGGTCGAATATCTATCTCAACGGTCACCCATCCGTTCGCAGATTACCAAATGGTAAACCATCAGTTCGATCCCGGTCACCTATCTGGTCGAATATTTATCTCAACGGTCACTACCAAACGATCAACCATCAGTTCGATTCCGGTCACCTATCCGGCCGAGTATCTATTTCAGCGATCACCTATCCGTTCGAAGATTACCAAACGATCAACCACCAGTTTGAATCCGGTCACCTATCCGGTCGAATATCTCTCTCAAAGGTCATCCATTCGTTCGAAGATTACCAAACGATTAACCATCAGTTCGATTCCGGTCACCTATCCGGTCGAATATCTATCTCAACGGTCACCTATCCGTTCGAAGATTACCAAACGATCAACCATCAGTTCGATTCCGGTCACCTATCCGGTCGAATATCTATCTCAACGGTCACCCATCCGTTCGAAGATTACCAAACGATCAACCATCAGTTCGATTCCGGTCACCTATCCGGCCGAGTATCTATCTCAGCGATTACCTATCCGTTCGAAGATTACCAAACGATTAACCATCAGTTCGATTCCGGTCACCTATCCGGTCGAATATCTATCTCAACAGTCACCTATCCGTTCGAAGATTACCCAACGGTAAGCCATCAGTTCGATTCCGGTCACCTATCCGGTCGAATATCTATCTCAACGGTCACCCATCCGTTCGAAGATTACCAAACGATCAACCATCAGTTCGATTCCGGTCACCTATCCGGTCGAACATCTATCTCAACGGTCACCTATCCATTCGAAGATTACCAAACGATCAACCATCAGTTCGATTCCGGTCACCTATCCGGCCGAGTATCTATCTCAGCGATTACCTATCCGTTCGAAGATTACCAAACGATTAACCATCAGTTCGATTCCGGTCACCTATCCGGTCGAATATCTATCTCAACGGTCACCTATCCGTTCGAAGATTACCAAACGATCAACCATCAGTTCGATTCCGGTCACCTATCCGGTCGAATATCTATCTCAACGGTCACCTACCCGTTCGAAGATTACCAAATGGTAAACCATCAGTTCGATTCCGGTCACCTATCCGGTCGAATATATATCTCAACGGTCACCTATCCGTTCGAAGACTACCAAACGATCAACCATCAGTTCGATTCCGGTCACCTATCCGGTCGAATATCTATCTCAACGGTCACCTATCCGTTCGAAGACTACCAAACGATCAACCGTCAGTTCGATTCCGGTCACCTATCCGGTCGAATATCTATCTCAACGGTCACCTATCCGTTCGAAGATTACCAAATGGTAAACCATCAGTTCGAATCCGGTCACCTATCCGGTCGAATATATATCTCAACGGTCACCTATCCGTTCGAAGACTACCAAACGATCAACCATCAGTTCGATTCCGGTCACCTATCCGGTCGAATATCTATCTCAACGGTCACCTATCCGTTCGAAGATTACCAAACGATCAACCATCAGTTCGAGTCCGGTCACCTATCCGGTCGAACATCTATCTCAACGGTCACCTATCCAATCGAAGATTACCAAACGATCAACCATCAGTTCGATTCCGGTCACCTATCCGGTCGAATATCTATCTCAACAGTCACCTATCCGTTCGAAGATTACCAAACGGTAAACCATCAGTTTGATCCGGGTCACCTATCCGGTCGAGTATCTCAACGGTCACCTATCCGTTCGAAGATTAGCAAACGGTAAGCCATCAGTTCGATTCCGGTCACCTATCCGGTCGAATATCTATCTCAGCGATTACCTAACCGTTCGAAGATTACCAAACGATCAACCATCAGTTCGATCCCGTCACCTATCCGGTCGAATATCTCTCTCAACGGTCACCTATCCGTTCGAAGATTACCAAACGGTAAGCCATCAGTTCGATTCAGGCCACCTATCCGGTCGAATATCTATCTCAACGGTCACCTATGCCTTCGAAGGTTACCAAACGGTAAACCATCAGTTCGATTCCGGTCACCTATCCGGTCGAATATCTATCTCAACGGTCACCCATCCGTTCGAAGATTACCAAACGATCAACCATCAGTTCGATTCCGGTCACCTATACGGTCGAATATCTATCTCAACGGTCACCTATCTGTTCGAAGATTACCAAACGGTAAACCATCAGTTCGATTCGGGTCACCTATCCGGTCGAATATCTCAACAGTCACCTATCTGTTCGAAGATTAGCAAACGGTAAACCATCATTTCGCTTCCGGTCACCTATCCGGTCGAATATTTATCTCAACGGTCACCTATGCGTTCGAAGATTACCAAACGGTGAACATTCAGTTCGATTCCGGTCACCTATCCGGTCGAATATCTATCTCAACGGTCACGTATCCGTTCGAAGATCAACCATCAGTTCGGTCGAATATCTATCTCAACGGTCGCCTATCCGCTCGAAGTTTACCAAACGGTAAACCATCAGGTCGATTCGGGTCACCTATCCGGTCAAACATCTCAACGGTCACCTATCCGTTCGAAGATTAGCAAACGGTAAACCACCAGTTCGATTCCGGTCACCTATCCGCTCGAATATCTATCTCAACGGTCACCTATCCGTTCGAAGATTACCAAACGGTAAACCATCAGTTCGATTCCGGTCACCTATCCGGTCGAATATCTATCTCAACGGTCACCCATCCGTTCGAAGATTACCAAACGATCAACCATCAGTTCGATTCCGGTCACATATCCGGTCGAACATCTATCTCAACGGTCACCTATCCATTCGAAAATTACCAAACGATCAACCATCAGTTCGATTCCGGTCACCCATCCGGCCGAGTATCTATCTCAGCGATCACCTATCCGCTCGAAGATTACCAAACGATCAACCATCAGTTCGATTCCGGTCACCTGTCCGGTCGAATATCTATCTCAACGGTCACCTATCCGTTCGAAGATTACCAAACGGTAAACCATCAGTTCGATCCGTTTTTTTGTTTTTTTTTTTTTAATCTTTCAATCTTAATTCAAATATTTACTTCAATAGCTACTACAGTTGTTTATCTGCAAAAGCCGGAAAGGCTTGTCTGCAGAAGACTAGTTACAAAGATATTACATATATTATGTTGTTGAGAATCCATAAATAGTAATTGATTCCGGTCACCTATCCGGTCGAATATCTATCTCAACGGTCATCCATCCGTTCGAAGATTACCAAACGATCAACCATCAGTTCGATTCCGGTCACCTATCCGGTCGAATATCTATCTCAACAGTCACCTATCCGTTCCAAGATTACCAAACGGTAAACCATCAGTTTGATCCGGGTCACCTATCCGGTCGAGTATCTCAACGGTCACCTATCCGTTCGAAGATTAGCAAACGGTAAACCATCAGTTCGAATCCGGTCACCTATCCGGTCGAATATCTATCTCAACGGTCATCCATCCGTTCGAAGATTACCAAACGATCAACCATCAGTTCGATTCCGGTCACCTATCCGGTCGAATATCTATCTCAACAGTCACCTATCCCTTCCAAGATTACCAAACGGTAAACCATCAGTTTGATCCGGCTCACCTATCCGGTCGAATATCTCAACGGTCACCTATCCGTTCGAAGATTAGCAAACGGTAAACCATCAGTTCGATTCCGGTCACCTATCCGGTCGAATATCTATCTCAGCGATTACCTAACCGTTCGAAGATTACCAAACGATCAACCACCAGTTCGAATCCGGTCACCTATCCGGTCGAATATCTCTCTCAACGGTCATCCATCCGTTCGAAGATTACCAAACGATCAACCATCAGTTCGATTCTGGTCACCTATCCGGTCGAATATCTATCTCAACAGTCACCTATCCGTTCCAAGATTACCAAACGGTAAACCATCAGTTTGATCCGGCTCACCTATCCGGTCGAATATCTCAACGGTCACCTATCCGTTCGAAGATTAGCAAACGGTAAACCATCAGTTCGATTCCGGTCACCTATCCGGTCGAATATCTATCTCAGCGATTACCTAACCGTTCGAAGATTACCAAACGATCAACCATCAGTTCGATCCCGTCACCTATCCGGTCGAATATCTCTCTCAACGGTCACCTATCCGTTCGAAGATTACCCAACGGTAAGCCATCAGTTCGATTCCGGTCACCTATCCGGTCGAATATATATCTCAACGGTCACCTATCCGTTCGAAGACTACCAAACGATCAACCATCAGTTCGATTCCGGTCACCTATCCGGCCGAGTATCTATCTCAGCGATCACCTATCCGTTCGAAGATTACCAAACGATCAACCATCAGTTCGATTCCGGTCACCTATCCGGTCGAATATATATCTCAACGGTCACCTATCCGTTCGAAGACTACCAAACGATCAACCATCAGTTCGATTCCGGTCACCTATCCGGCCGAGCATCTATCTCAGCGATCACCTATCCGTTCGAAGATTACCAAACGATCAACCATCAGGTCGATTCCGGTCACCTATCCGGTCGAATATCTATCTCAACGGCCACCTATCCGTTCGCAGATTACCATATGGTAAACCATCAGTTCGATCCCGGTCACCTATCTGGTCGAATATTTATCTCAACGGTCACCTATCCGTTCGAAGACTACCAAACGATCAACCATCAGTTCGATTCCGGTCACCTATCCGGCCGAGTATCTATCTCAGCGATCACCTATCCGTTCGAAGATTACCAAACGATCAACCATCAGTTCGATTCCGGTCACCTATCCGGTCGAATATCTATCTCACGGGTCACTTATCTGTCCGAAGATTACCAAACGATCAGCCATCAGTTCGATTCCGGTCACCTATCCGGTCGAATATCTCAACGGTCACCTATCCGTTCGAAGATTAGCAAACGGTAAACCATCAGTTCGATTCGGGTCACCTATCCGGTCGAATATCTCAACGGTCACCTATCCGTTCGAAGATTAGCAAACGGTAAACCATCAGTTCGAATCCGGTCACCTATCCGGTCGAATATCTATCTCAACGGTCATCCATCCGTTCGAAGATTACCAAACGATCAACCATCAGTTCGATTCCGGTCACCTATCCGGCCGAGCATCTATCTCAGCGATCACCTATCCGTTCGAAGATTACCAAACGATCAACCATCAGGTCGATTCCGGTCACCTATCCGGTCGAATATCTATCTCAACGGCCACCTATCCGTTCGCAGATTACCATATGGTAAACCATCAGTTCGATCCCGGTCACCTATCTGGTCGAATATTTATCTCAACGGTCACCTATCCGTTCGAAGACTACCAAACGATCAACCATCAGTTCGATTCCGGTCACCTATCCGGCCGAGTATCTATCTCAGCGATCACCTATCCGTTCGAAGATTACCAAACGATCAGATTTCGCAGATTACCAAATGGTAAACCATCAGTTCGATCCCGGTCACCTATCTGGTCGAATATTTATCTCAACGGTCACTACCAAACGATCAACCATCAGTTCGATTCCGGTCACCTATCCGGCCGAGTATCTATCTCAGCGATCACCTATCCGTTCGAAGATTACCAAACGATCAACCACCAGTTCGAATCCGGTCACCTATCCGGTCGAATATCTCTCTCAACGGTCATCCATCCGTTCGAAGATTACCAAACGATCAACCATCAGTTCGATTCCGGTCACCTATCCGGTCGAATATCTATCTCAACAGTCACCTATCCGTTCGAAGATTACCAAACGGTAAACCATCAGTTGGTAAGCCATCAGTTCGATTACGGTCACCTATCCAGTCGAAGATTACCAAACGATCAACCATCAGTTCGATTCCGGTCACCTATCCGGCCGAGTATCTATCTCAGCGATTACCTATCCGTTCGAAGATTACCAAACGATTAACCATCAGTTCGATTCCGGTCACCTATCCGGTCATTTTTTTTTTTTCATTTTTGGTGCTTTATTCACTTTTAATTTGTTTACATATTACATATTTATCTACAAAGCCAAAAGGGCTTGTCTGTAGAAGACTAATTACAAAAGTATGCTTGTGTTGAAGTTCATTACATTCATTAAAATTCAAGATAAAAGATAAACCAAAAACAAAAAAGGAAAAAAGGAAAGGATAATAATAATTCGATTTCCAACTATTAGAGAATTCAGTTTAAAAAATTATACTATTATTGATATTGACTTTAATTTTGAAGTTTATTCCGAGAAGTTTAGATACATTTCTTTTACTTTTTTAACTAATTCTATTTTGGGTAGATTACGAAACTCCCTTGGAAGTTCGTTTAAGATCATTGGTACTACTACACTGAATGTTCTTCGGCCATATTCATTCCAGAATCTTGGAACTTCATACATCTGTTGCTGTCGCCTCCTTGTGTTCATTGTCTGTTGTGTATGTGTCCTGTAGGTGTTGTCGTTACCGTAGTTAGACAGGATTTCCAGATTATATAATTGGGTGATGTTAAGCATACGTGTACTATTTGGCTGACTTCTTCTTCGTTGAACATCATTGTTTCGCCCTGCTTTTTGTACTAGTTTTTGCAATCTGTTTTGAATTTGTTGGAGCGGCCGCATTTGTGGTGCTCTTCCCCACGCTAGAATACCATACCTTAGATGAGATTCCACCAATCCGTAGTAGCACTGCTTTAATACTTCTGGTGTGCAGAGGTTGCTTACGTGGAAAAGTGCGTACGCAGATTGACACAGTTTATTTTTCAATGAGTCTATATGGTAGCTCCATTTGAAGTTATAGTCAACCGTTAGTCCGAGGTATTTGTATGTTGATACGTTATCTATGTGTCCGGTGCAGTCGTCTTCCTCTATTATTCCGTCACACCCATTTCTGTGCAAGCAGTTTATGTCGTGCATTTTTATCTCAAGTCTTGTTTTGGGAATGTGCGGCGGACGAATGTGCATTACCTTAGTTTTAAGTGCGTTGATAATTAGTCCATGGTCGTGACACCAAGCCGTTACTCTGTTAAAATCTAGTTGCATAAGTTTTACAGCTTCGTCAACGCTCCTATGGCTAACTACGATCGCTGTGTCGTCCGCATATGCATATCCCGTGCTATACTTTAGCGTTGACAGTAAGTCGTTGACGTATATAATAAAAAGAAGTGGACCTAACTTTGATCCCTGTGGGACACCGTACTCGACCTTTTCTTCATTGCTTATATGTTCACTGATTTGTACCCGGAATGATCTATTGTTTAAATAGCTTCCAAACCATTCTAATATGTGGCCCCGTATTCCAATCCTTTCCAGCTGCCTTAAAATTTGCTTGTGGCTCAGGGTGTCGAAGGCCTTTTTGAAGTCAATAAATAAGGCTACAGTACTATGGTTTTTGTCGAGGCTTTGGTACATTTTATTTGCAAATTCTCCAATCAATCTGTTTATATTTTTACCTTTACGGAAGCCATATTGTTTTTTGTTTAAAAGGTTATACTTTTCGACGTATTTAGATAATCTCCTTGCCATTACTTCTTCTAAAACTTTATCAACAGCCGGTAAGATTGAGATTGGTCTGTAGTTTAGGATTTCACTTTTCCTGCCGCTTTTGTAAATAGGTCGAACTATTGAAATTTTGAGCATGTTGGGGATCAGTGATTGATCTATGCTCATATTGACTAGCTTCGTTAACACTGGGGATAGTGCTTGCGCGTTGTTTTTCAAGTCTTTTGGGCGTACTCCGTCGATCCCTGCCGATTTATTACACTTCAATGAGCTTAGAATACTGCGTACCTCTGCAACCGATGCATGTTCGACATACATTGAGTTCCTTACACTGCTTGCGTGACCAAAAAAGGCTTGGTGGCTACATTCGTGTACGATGTTTCGTATTTCTGACGTAAAAGTTTTAGCGAATTTGTTGGTTAGCTCCTTACAATTTTTTTCGCTCGAGAAGTTATTTTTTAAAACGTCATCCAGATTGCTTTTTTTCTTACCCAATATTGAATTAACGAGCTTCCAAGTCTCCCTCGGGTCACTTCTACAAAGCTGGAACTTCTGTTTGTAGTAGCTAGTTTTTGCCCTTGCTAATTTCTTGTTCAGTTCGTTTCGAAATGTTTTATATTCTCTGTGATAATCTTCGTTGTGTCTGTTGTTTTTATGTCGTCTGTATAGTCTATCGCGTTCTTTGCAATCGTTTTTCAACTCAGTTGTAATCCAACTATGCTCCGTGCTTCTTTTCTTCCTTGGTACCGTTGCGGATGTTGTAAAGGTATTCATGGTTTGTTTGAAATGCTCATAGAGTTCATTTACATTTGCATAGATATTCAGCTCATCCCAGTTAAAGCCGTGTATTTTTTGAGCTACTAGATGATTAAGTATTTGGTTCTCTTCATCAACTTTCTTTTGGACGGTGGTGTTAGTTTTTAATCCGCAATATAGAGCATAATGATCTGAGATACATAGTTCGATCACCGCTGAATTAATTTCCGCATTGCTTACCCTTAACAAACTGTGGTCGATCAATGTTCTTGTATTCCTAATTAGATCAACACGTGTATCTGAATATATACTATTATGAAGACCTTTTGCCGCAATCATCGCCATATAGTCACAGACATCTGTATTGCTTCTTTCTTTTATGTTAATGTTGATGTCTCCCATTATAATAAGGTTTCTTCTCGTCCCAAACTTGTCAACATGTTCCCCCAGTTCACGAACAAAGCACTTAACATTCGTTTTCGGTGGTCTGTATACCGAGATGATTGTGGCCTCAAAGTTGCCGCGTTTGACATTTAAGGTGACGTTTTCATACATATAGGTCACTCTCTCTGCTTTCTCAAAGAGGACATCATTTTTAACATATATTGCTACTCCTCCTCCTCCTGAGTTGCTTCTATTAAAGAATTCACTGTTGTATCCTTTAATTTGATACAAGTGGTTTTCGTGTCTACTAATATTTATTTCACACAACATAATAACATCTATATTAGAAATAAAATCATGAACATATAACATAAGGGCGTCCCAGTTCTTCCTCAAGGACCTTACATTTAGTGACATACATGAAAAGTCAGTTGTATTATTTTTAAAATATGTGCATACATCCTCTTTTGATTCAATATTCTTAAAATGTATATTAATTAATTCTTTTAATTCATTATTCATTATATTTTGCGTGATTTTTGCATACTAATGTGATTACGATTATGACATTTTATCTATATCGTTTACGACATTTTCTCTATATCGTTGGTCGCTCGTATCTCGACTACACGATCACCTTCTGTTTTTCTCGCGAGGACTTTATTGTTTGTAAACCAAACAAACTTCCAATTTGTCGATTTTGCTTTAGTTTTAGCTAACCAAAGAATCTTTTTGAAGTGTGGTGTGATGTGTTCGTTAATATAGATATTTTGATTTGTGTATGCCGGATTGGGTTCTTTTTTCAATCGGATGCATACGTCACCGTACTTAATGTTTCTTTTTTTATTTGCTTGATCCAGGAGCTTGACTTTTGTATTTTTTCGTGTGAAGCTCACAACAATGTTTTTCATCTGTTTGTTTTTCCTGTCGGCATAAGCGTATACTTCCTCAATGTCGGCTTCAGTTAATTCTGTATTGAGTGTCTCACCTATCGCCTTAACCACATCCAAAGCATTTTCATTGTTTGACATAGGAATATTTTTGATTTCGATATTCCGCCCAATTTGTTTTTGTTCCAGTGTGTTGACCTGTGTTAGTAAATTTGTGATTTGTTCATCTTTGGATTCTATTTGTTTTTTATACTCCTCTATTTCTTTCATTAGTGATTCTATTAGATTATTATTTTTAATGAGTGTATTATTTATTTCGTCGTACTTGCTGGTAGTGAACTCCACTGATTTCGCATATTCCCTTAACATGGCCTTAATTTCTTGAAGCTCTTTGTTTAAAGCACTATTATCGTATTGTGCAGTGGCTGCCGAAGTTGCATTTGGGGAATCAGCTGTCCGGGTTCTTTTGGCGTTTTGGACATTCTCTTCTTGCGGTGGCTTATCTTTCAGCCTGCAGGAAGTACATGCCCAATTTTTCTTTGTTTGTTGGGACATCTTCCGGTATGAATTTTGAGATACAGAGCTGCACTCAAAATGCAAATTTCCCTTACAGGTCGAGCAGTTGATATACTCGCCGTCAAGTGGTAACGGATCTTTACACCTAATACATTTATTCATCTTACCAGTTTTTGTCGAATTATCACTTTTATTTGTAAAAAAATGAAAATAAAACGATCTAAAGACTTAATTAAAATATATTCAGTTTGTTTTTCTGCGTTTTTTACTCTTTTTTGTTTAAATAGATTTCAGTTTTTCTAGAGCACAATATAAAACACTTCTGAACTTCAAGCACGACAGTTGACCAATTGCAATCTATCGAATATCTATCTCAACGGTCACCTATCCGTTCGAAGATTACCAAACGATCAACCATCAGTTCGATTCCGGTCACCTATCCGGTCGAATATCTATCTCAACGGTCACCTACCCGTTCGAAGATTACCAAATGGTAAGCCATCAGTTCGATTCCGGTCACCTATCCGGTCGAATATATATCTCAACGGTCACCTATCCGTTCGAAGACTACCAAACGATCAACCATCAGTTCGATTCCGGTCACCTATCCGGTCGAATATCTATCTCAACGGTCACCTATCCGTTCGAAGACTACCAAACGATCAACCATCAGTTCGATTCAGGTCACCTATCCGGTCGAATATCTATCTCAACGGTCACCTATCCGTTCGAAGATTACCAAATGGTAAACCATCAGTTCGAATCCGGTCACCTATCCGGTCGAATATATATCTCAACGGTCACCTATCCGTTCGAAGACTACCAAACGATCAACCATCAGTTCGATTCCGGTCACCTATCCGGTCGAATATCTATCTCAACGGTCACCTATCCGTTCGAAGATTACCAAACGATCAACCATCAGTTCGAATCCGGTCACCTATCCGGTCGAATATCTATCTCAACGGTCACCTATCCAATCGAAGATTACCAAACGATCAACCATCAGTTCGATTCCGGTCACCTATCCGGTCGAATATCTATCTCAACAGTCACCTATCCGTTCGAAGATTACCAAACGGTAAACCATCAGTTTGATCCGGGTCACCTATCCGGTCGAGTATCTCAACGGTCACCTATCCGTTCGAAGATTAGCAAACGGTAAGCCATCAGTTCGATTCCGGTCACCTATCCGGTCGAATATCTATCTCAGCGATTACCTAACCGTTCGAAGATTACCAAACGATCAACCATCAGTTCGATCCCGTCACCTATCCGGTCGAATATCTCTCTCAACGGTCACCTATCCGTTCGAAGATTACCAAACGGTAAACCATCAGTTCGATTCAGGCCACGTATCCGGTCGAATATCTATCTCAACGGTCACCTATGCCTTCGAAGGTTACCAAACGGTAAACCATCAGTTCGATTCCGGTCACCTATCCGGTCGAATATCTATCTCAACGGTCACCCATCCGTTCGAAGATTACCAAACGATCAACCATCAGTTCGATTCCGGTCACCTATACGGTCGAATATCTATCTCAACGGTCACCTATCTGTTCGAAGATTACCAAACGGTAAACCATCAGTTCGATTCGGGTCACCTATCCGGTCGAATATCTCAACAGTCACCTATCTGTTCGAAGATTAGCAAACGGTAAACCATCATTTCGCTTCCGGTCACCTATCCGGTCGAATATTTATCTCAACGGTCACCTATGCGTTCGAAGATTACCAAACGGTGAACATTCAGTTCGATTCCGGTCACCTATCCGGTCGAATATCTATCTCAACGGTCACCTATCCGTTCGAAGATCAACCATCAGTTCGGTCGAATATCTATCTCAACGGTCGCCTATCCGCTCGAAGTTTACCAAACGGTAAACCATCAGGTCGATTCGGGTCACCTATCCGGTCAAACATCTCAACGGTCACCTATCCGTTCGAAGATTAGCAAACGGTGTACGAACTTGTAAATACTTTCCTAATTTTTAAGTTTACATTGTACATATTTTATTTCAATCTTTGTAACGGGAGCTACTGTGGGACAGAGATTATTCGAATCCCCTTTATCGTGGGAATTGTTTTGTAAGCAACGACGATTGCTCGGATTACGTCTAGTGAACCGCAAACATCAATTGTTCTCACAGTAGCTCATCGAGTGATAATTATGCGTTGTACCTACGCAAGGTGGAAAATAAAGTCATTATTAATTTTGACACTGAAGGCAACGGTTGAACATCTCTTTTACTATACATTTTTTGGCGACCGTGACAGGACACTACTAAAAGAATTTAGTGTGCCTGAATATTAACAGAAAAGCAGTGTGTTTAAAATTATAATCAATCATACATTAACTTGAGTGTCTGGTCTTTAACAAACATTTATCTTCTCAATCAAAGATATACCAAATCATTTGTTGTGTCGTGTATTCAATTTTCAGTGCTCATTAACTAACTGAATTCTAGTGCACAGTGTTAAGCCCTAACAAAAATAGACCTTAATATACATAGACGCTTCATACAAATTATCAATCATCATGGTTCGAACACTAGAGGAATTAACTGACCTGCAAGAGCAAGTAGGAAAGGAGATCTGCATCC
The DNA here is from genome assembly GCA_951905685.1 of Eumerus sabulonum. Taxonomy (NCBI): domain Eukaryota; kingdom Metazoa; phylum Arthropoda; class Insecta; order Diptera; family Syrphidae; genus Eumerus; species Eumerus sabulonum. The sequence continues at coordinate 100,381,912 of OX645060.1, forward strand.
TCGCTCGAAACTATGGGAAGGATAGTGACAGCCGCAAAACCATGAAAAAATTACATGAAAGGAGGGAAAAATTAGAAAACTTGTGGGACTGTTTCGACACCAACGACAGTGAAATTCGAGATAAGTATGCGGACTCGATACAACATGAATACTTCGCTAAGGGGTACTACGACGAGATTCAGAAGGTGTACGAAAACATGAAGTCAGACATTATCACTCGATTAATGAATTTGCAAGGACGGGACGCAGACCAGATCCAGGAGGAGTCACCAGCAACACCGCCATCAGGATCATCGGTCACACCATCATCAACAGCAACAAAGATGAATCCACCTGAAGCGAAACAAAGGCATCAGGACATTAAATCTTCAAAGACAAACACACTTTCCACTAGAGAAAGATTTAAGGTGCTTTCAAAATATTTCCAAACATCATTGGATAAGTGTGCACCAAATTTGAAAGACACCAACCCCCAGATGTTCAACGTTAAGGTAAACAATATCAAGGAGAATTTTGAAGAATTAAAAATTATGTATCGGCGAATGGATGGTGAATTAAAAGAAGAAGATATCGAAACATATTTCCATCTTCAAGAGCAGTTGGAGTTGCGATTAAGTGAGGTTCTAGTAAGAGTTACACAGGATCAACCATCAAGTACTACGTTAAAGCTACCGAAAATTGAGTTGCCCAAGTTCGACGGAAATTACCTTAAGTGGCGCCAATTTCACGATCTGTTTAAGCCAATGATCCTTGAACAACCTATACCACTTGCTCAAAAACTTTATTTTCTCCGTGCTAATCTAACAGGAGAAGCGCTAAGCTTAATACAAGGATTTCCGGCTACAGACAACAACTTTGAAACAGCTTGGAAGACTCTGATTGATAGATACGACAATAAGCGGCTTCTATTGTCAGCACAGTTGGATAAGCTACTACAGCAACCATCAGCATCAGGAACTGCATCAAGCTTACGGAAACTTCACGACAATACAAAGGAAGGTATCCAGGCACTTACTAATCTGGGATATCAAGCTCATGACTGGGACCCCATAGTAGTTCATCTAATACTGAAGAAACTGGATAAGGAAAGCAGAACGCTGTTTGAGCAATCGTTGATTGATCCGAGATGCAGTCCTTCGCTAACAGAATTGCTGAAGTTCATTGAATCCCGGTTTCAGACACTTGAAACAATTAATAGTGCAGACGATAGAAGGAAGCCCACAACAGTTATAGCAGCTAAAGTTGATGGCTGCCTAATGTGCAGCTCAGGTAACCATAAAATATTTAACTGTAAGACATTTTTATCTCTTTCAGGTGGCGATCGTGAGAGAGCTGTTCAACGTCTTGGAATTTGCCGAAACTGTCTTAGGTCGGGACATGCCTCCAACACATGTCACTCGAGAGGATGCCAAAGTTGTAATGGCAAACATAATACTCTCCTACACTATCAAAAAGATTCAAGGCAATCTTTGAAAACAAAACCAATTAATAACCATAATCATTCCATAGGTGGTCAACAGCAGCAACTAGCTCAACCATTGGTGCAATCAGCTCAAAGGGGGGAAGGTCAATCAACCAACCATTATACGAATTCCATAAGTAATCAGCAGCATCAGCTAGTTCAAAGAAGAGAAGCTCAAGCAGCCAATGCAGCTAGCTATTCGAGAAATAAATCACGCCAAGTTTATCTAGCAACAGCCTTAATTAATGTCAAGTCCGCATGCGGAACATGGCTTACTTGTCGTGCTTTGTTAGACTCAGGATCGCAAATCCATTTTGTGACTGCAGCTTTTGCACAAGCACTGGGTCTTCCAAAGTATCAATCAGAAAATTCAATAAGCGGCATAGGAGGACATGGCACAAAAACACAATTTGCAATAGGACTCACTTTTCAAGCACACAATTCAAGTTTCAAGGCAAGTATTGAAGCAAACATAATGGCTAGGATTACAGATTACCAGCTACGTGAGGTTCAATCAGGAAATTGGAATATCCCTATCCACATTCAATTGGCTGATCCAGGATTCATGTCTAATCAAAAAATAGATATGCTTATTGGTGCTGAGTTGTTTTTCGATCTTCTTCTCCCAGGGGAAATGACTATTGGACCTCAGCTTCCTAAACTCCGTAACACAAAACTAGGATGGATTGTCGCGGGTGGCATACAGGCTACAAACTCAAATGTTGTTTGCACCATTGCCACGAAGCCATCTCTATCTTCATTAGAGAAACTGGTGAGTAGATTCTGGGAGTACGAAACCCATGAGACGGAAGTGAAACGTATGAGTAATGAAGAACATAACTGTGAGGAACATTTTAAATCGAACACAAAAACTTTGTCAAATGGAAGATTTATGGTAAGTCTTCCTTTCAAAAGGAATCCGACTTGTTTAGGTGCATCTCTCGAAAAGGCACGGAAAAGATTTCTTTCATTAGAACGCCGATTTGAAGGAGATAATGAATTGCGTGAACTTTATTCTCAGTTCCTGCTAGAATACGAGGAATTAGGCCACATGAGTCCGATCGAGAACGATGAGATTCCTCAAAATCATTATTTCATTCCGCATCATTGTGTGCTGAAGCCAGAAAGCTCCTCAACAGCATTGCGTGTGGTCTTTGATTGTTCAGCAAAAACGACATCTGGAGTTTCTCTCAATGATGTTCTTGGCATAGGGCCAACAGTCCAGAATAACTTGTTTGCAATAATTATTAATTTCAGGTTAGAAAGGTATGCATTTACAGCAGACGTAAGCAAAATGTACCGACAGGTATTGGTAAGGCCAGAAGATAGAGCCTTTCAACTAATTCTTTGGAGATTTCACAGCAATCAACCTCTGAAGGCATATAAGCTTAACACGTTGACTTACGGTTCAGCATGTGCTCCATATTTAGCAACAAAATGTCTTGTTCAACTTGCAGACAATTATCAACAACTTCATGAAAGAGCATCCCAAACTATCCGTGAAAATATTTACGTCGATGATCTACTTACTGGAATGGACACAGTTTCAGAAGCCAGAGAACTGCTGGAAGAAATAACGCATCTTCTAGGAAAGGCTAAATTTGAGCTAAGAAAATTCTGTGCAAATGATAACAATATTCTCAAGAACATTCCTGACACGCACAAAGAAAGGTTAGTAAGATTCCATCAGTCTGACGTAATCAAAACCCTGGGACTGATTTGGGATCCAACGCTGGATCAATTTGAATTTGGATTTAATTTGGGTAAGACTCCTTCAAAATCTTATTTAGCAATTTTTGTGTGCTTTTCAACGAAGGCAATCCATATAGAAGTTGTTGGAGATCTCTCCACTGAATCGTTCATAAACTGCCTTAAGAGGTTTGTAGGCAGACGAGGATTGTGCCACACTATCTTCTGCGATAATGCAACTAATTTTGTTGGTGCAAACAATAAACTTAAGGAGCTTAAAGAAGTTATGCAGTCAAAGAGAATGGAGTCAGCCATTCAATCATCATGTATTCAGGCGGGAATTAATTGGCAATTTATTCCTCCCCGTTCTCCGCACTTCGGGGGACTCTGGGAGTCAGCTGTAAAATCTGCTAAGGGATTGTTGGTTAAACACCTGGGTGAGGCTTCGTTAACATATGAAGAGCTCACCACGATCACAATTCAAATAGAAGCTCTACTCAATTCAAGACCCTTGACGCCAATTTCATCGGATCCAAATGATTTAGAAGCTCTTACCCCTGGACATTTTCTGATAGGAGCGCCACTCCTTTCAATAGCTGAGCCCGATGTCACTGATAAAAGGGTAAGTTCTCTAAATAAATATCGACAAATCCAGCATGTTCAACAGTCTTTTTGGAAGAGATGGTCGAGTGAGTACTTACATAACTTACAACAACGAACTAAGTGGAAAACTGAATCCCAAAACTTGAAGCCAAACACTCTTGTCTTATTAAAGGAATCTAATATGCCACCAACAAGATGGAAGTTGGGACGTGTACTAGAAGTTATCAAAGGAAACGATGGATTGGTTCGTGTTGCTAACATTAAGACCCAAGGAGGAGTTCTCCAGCGAGCTATTCATAACTTGTGTCCTCTGCCGTTAGAAGAAACAGCTGAGGCGGAGTCTCCAGCAGATGAGCATGAGAAAGAGCCATATCTAAGAAATGAACGAGAACCAACATCACGGAAACTCAGAAACGGCAAGGTTAGAACGGGAACTTTATTGGTGTCATTTTTGATTGCAATGTTGGTTGGACCAGTTAACACAACATACACAGACAACCACGTCCTTACAAATCAGCTCGATAATGCAGTCGGAATCTACTTTGAAGACATTGGAACTCTTCGAATCGTCAACAATTTTTGGAGCCTTTATGTTTTTTACAATCTTACCAATTATTGGTTTGAATTAAATGAAATTAAAACGTATATAAATGAACTGGAAAAAGCTTGCACGACAGATAAAACGGACAAGATTTACTACTGTCATTCGACGGTTGACATTTTTCGACAAAGAGTAGCTATCATTGATCAAAATAACGAATTCATTCACGGGTTTAATACTTCAAGTCGGGCAGCGATTCGACATCGCAGGTCTCCATTCGATTTTGTTGGTAGTGTAGCACATAGTTTGTTTGGCATCCTTGATCAAGAAGAGGCTCAACACATTCAAAATCAGATCAACTTGGCGAATAAACATGAAACTCACTTAGCTGCTCTCATTGAAAAACAAAGTTCCATTTCAGATTCCACTGTTAATATTTTGAGGCAAAATTCATTGGAAGTCAAAAGGCAATTCCAGACACTGAACACATATTTGGCCAGGACGTTTAATGTAATCGAAAAACAGCAAGACAACATTGGCACAAACCAACACTTTGTATCGCTTACGTCTTATTTAATTATGATTTTATCCAACTTTCAGCGCACTCAAGATATTCTACTTGATGTTATACTTGACTTGAATCATGCAAAAATTAACCCTCAGCTTATCACACCAAGGCAACTCAATGACCAGCTGCAGCTTATTCAAGGAAACCTCCCATCAACTTTGAGATTACCTAATGTTTCAGTTTTGGACATGTTTAAAATAATAACAGTCAGGGGACGGACACTTCATGATTCAATCGTTTTTGAAATGCTCATACCATTAGCTGACGACCAAGAATTCCAGATGTTCAATCTAATTCCATTACCCATCATTCACTACAACATCAGCCTCCTAGTGGATATACCTAAACCATACCTTGCAGTTACATTAGCAAGAGACAATTTTTTTAGATTAACAGAGTTTGAATTCTCATCTTGCAAGCTTATAGCTGCGAGAACCCATCTCTGTACTCAGATTGTTCCAACTAATATCCATCAACACAATTTGCAAGTATGTGAAATGGCCTTGATGAATCATGAAAATAATGCATTGGCCGATTGCATCTTAAACGAAATACCATCTCAAAATCGTTGGATCGCACTCAAAGAAACTAACAGCTGGCTATTTTCATTGATTACTAATTCCACAGGTCTACTTATTTGCAATGGAGTTACAAGCAGCATCGCCTTAGCAGGCAATGGAGTGATAGAATTCAAAGAGATGTGCACTCTTAAAGTTGGAAACACGATTATAACCGGACGCTCAAACTTAAAAACAGTTATATCTAACTCGTTCGTTCCGAGTGCAAAAATCAACAACTGGATCGAAAACCATAACTTCACAAAAGACCTTGTCCCCCCATTGAAGGTAAGCACCATTGAACATGATCAATTTAAAAATATTACACAGGAAATAGAAGACCTTAAGAAAGACATGAGAGCACCCGAAGAACCGCAATTGAACATACACGATTACCATCACTACAGTTTGAGCTACCTGCTGCTGTCGATTACCATTGGAATAATAGTATATTATTGCCGACGCCGACATCAGAAGGGGCCGATTCCAGCTCAACGAAGAACAGTTCCTCGCTTTGAAGCCAATATTTGAATTGAAGGTAAAACGCTTAAACCTATCTTAAATATCTTATCTATTTAACGTAGCATACTGGATCTGAACGGGCACTCTAAGCTATACAGTATATGTATTTTTAATTTTGTCTTTCGACGTCTTGAAGGTTAAGAACCTCCAAGGAGGGGTGTATGTACGAACTTGTAAATACTTTCCTAATTTTTAAGTTTACATTGTACATATTTTATTTCAATCTTTGTAACGGGAGCTACTGTGGGACAGAGATTATTCGAATCCCCTTTATCGTGGGAATTGTTTTGTAAGCAACGACGATTGCTCGGATTACGTCTAGTGAACCGCAAACATCAATTGTTCTCACAGTAGCTCATCGAGTGATAATTATGCGTTGTACCTACGCAAGGTGGAAAATAAAGTCATTATTAATTTTGACACTGAAGGCAACGGTTGAACATCTCTTTTACTATACAAACGGTAAACCACCAGTTCGATTCCGGTCACCTATCCGCTCGAATATCTATCTCAACGGTCACCTATCCGTTCGAAGATTACCAAACGGTAAACCATCAGTTCGATTCCGGTCACCTATCCGGTCGAATATCTATCTCAACGGTCACCCATCCGTTCGAAGATTACCAAACGATCAACCATCAGTTCGATTCCGGTCACATATCCGGTCGAACATCTATCTCAACGGTCACCTATCCATTCGAAAATTACCAAACGATCAACCATCAGTTCGATTCCGGTCACCCATCCGGCCGAGAATCTATCTCAGCGATCACCTATCCGCTCGAAGATTACCAAACGATCAACCATCAGTTCGATTCCGGTCACCTGTCCGGTCGAATATCTATCTCAACGGTCACCTATCCGTTCGAAGATTACCAAACGGTAAACCATCAGTTCGATCCGTTTTTTTGTTTTTTTTTTTTTTAATCTTTCAATCTTTATTCAAATATTTACTTCAATGGCTACTACAGTTGTTTTTCTGCAAAGCCGGAAAGGCTTGTCTGCAGAAGACTAGTTACAAAGATATTACATATATTATGTTGTTGAGAATCCATAAATAGTAATCGATTCCGGTCACCTATCCGGTCGAATATCTATCTCAACGGTCATCCATCCGTTCGAAGATTACCAAACGATCAACCATCAGTTCGATTCCGGTCACCTATCCGGTCGAATATCTATCTCAACAGTCACCTATCCGTTCCAAGATTACCAAACGGTAAACCATCAGTTTGATCCGGGTCACCTATCCGGTCGAGTATCTCAACGGTCACCTATCCGTTCGAAGATTAGCAAACGGTAAACCATCAGTTCGAATCCGGTCACCTATCCGGTCGAATATCTATCTCAACGGTCATCCATCCGTTCGAAGATTACCAAACGATCAACCATCAGTTCGATTCCGGTCACCTATCCGGTCGAATATCTATCTCAACAGTCACCTATCCCTTCCAAGATTACCAAACGGTAAACCATCAGTTCGATTCCGGTCACCTAACCGGCCGAGTATCTATCTCAGCGATCACCTATCCGTTCGAAGATTACCAAACGATCAACCACCAGTTCGAATCCGGTCACCTAACCGGTCGAATATCTCTCTCAACGGTCATCCATCCGTTCGAAGATTACCAAACGATCAACCATCAGTTCGATTCTGGTCACCTATCCGGTCGAATATCTATCTCAACAGTCACCTATCCGTTCGAAGATTACCAAACGGTAAACCATCAGTTTGATCCGGGTCACCTATCCGGTCGAATATCTCAACGGTCACCTATCCGTTCGAAGATTAGCAAACGGTAAACCATCAGTTCGATTCCGGTCACCTATCCGGTCGAATATCTATCTCAGCGATTACCTATCCGTTCGAAGATTACCAAACGATCAACCATCAGTTCGATCCCGTCACCTATCCGGTCGAATATCTTTCTCAACGGTCACCTATCCGTTCGAAGATTACCAAACGGTAAACCATCAGTTCGATTCAGGCCACCTATCCGGTCGAATATATATCTCAAAGCTCACCTATGCCTTCGAAAGTTACCAAACGGTAAACCATCAGTTCGATTCCGGTCACCTATCCGGTCGAATATCTATCTCAACGGTCACCTACCCGTTCGAAGATTACCAAACGATCAACCATCAGTTCGATCCCGTCACCTATCCGGACGAATATATATCTCAACGGTCACCTATCCGTTCGAAGACTACCAAACGATCAACCATCAGTTCGATTCCGGTCACCTATCCGGTCGAATATCTATCTCAACGGTCACCTATCCAATCGAAGATTACCAAACGATCAACCATCAGTTCGATTCCGGTCACCTATCCGGCCGAGTATCTATCTCCGCGATTACCTATCCGTTCGAAGATTACCAAACGGTAAGCCATCAGTTCGATTCCGGTCACCTATCCGGTCGAATATCTATCTCAACGGTCACCCATCCGTTCGAAGATTACCAAACGATCAACCGTCAGTTCGATTCCGGTCACCTATCCGGTCGAACATCTATCTAAACGGTCACCTATCCAATCGAAGATTACCAAACGATCAACCATCAGTTCGATTCCGGTCACCTATCCGGCCGAGTATCTATCTCAGCGATTACCTATCCGTTCGAAGATTACCAAACGCTCAACCATCAGTTCGATTCCGGTCACCTATCCGGTCGAATATCTATCTCAACGGTCACCTATCTGTTCGAAGATTACCAAACGGTAAACCATCAGTTCGATTCGGGTCACCTATCCGGTCGAATATCTCAACGGTCACCTATCTGTTCGAAGATTAGCAAACGGTAAACCATCAGTTCGATTCCGGTCACCTATCCGGTCGAATATCTATCTCAACGGTCACCTATCCGTTCGAAGATTACCAAATGGTAAACCATCAGTTCGATTCCGGTCACCTATCCGGTCGAATATTTATCTCAACGGTCACCTATGCGTTCGAAGATTACCAAACGGTAAACATTCAGTTCGATTCCGGTCACCTATCCGGTCGAATATCTATCTCAACGGTCACCTATCCGTTCGAAGATTACCAAACGATCAACCATCAGTTCGATTCCGGTCACCTATCCGGTCGAATATCTTTCTCAACGATCACCTATCCGTTCGAAGATTACCAAACGGTAAACCATCAGTTCAATTCAGGCCACCTATCCGGTCGAATATCTATCTCAACGGTCACCTATGCCTTCGAAGGTTACCAAACGGTAAACCATCAGTTCGATTCCGGTCACCTATCCGGTCGAATATCTATCTCAACGGTCACCTACCCGTTCGAAGATTACCAAACGATCAACGATCAGTTCGATCCCGTCACCTATCCGGACGAATATATATCTCAACGGTCACCTATCCGTTCGAAGACTACCAAACGATCAACCATCAGTTCGATTCCGGTCACCTATCCGGTCGAATATCTATCTCAACGGTCACCTATGCCTTCGAAGGTTACCAAACGGTAAGCCATCAGTTCGATTCCGGTCACCTATCCGGTCGAATATCTATCTCAACGGTCACCCATCCGTTCGAAGATTACCAAACGATCAACCATCAGTTCGATTCCGGTCACCTATCCGGCCGAACATCTATCTCAACGGTCACCTATCCAATCGAAGATTACCAAACGATCAACCATCAGTTCGATTCCGGTCACCTATCCGGCCGAGTATCTATCTCAGCGATTACCTATCCGTTCGAAGATTACCAAACGATCAACCATCAGTTCGATTCCGGTGTCACCTATCCGGTCGAATATCTATCTCAACGGTCACCTATCTGTTCGAAGATTACCAAACGGTAAACCATCAGTTCGATTCGGGTCACCTATCCGGTCGAATATCTCAACGGTCACCTATCTGTTCGAAGATTAGCAAACGGTAAGCCATCAGTTCGATTCCGGTCACCTATCCGGTCGAATATCTATCTCAACGGTCACCTATCCGTTCGAAGATTACCAAATGGTAAACCATCTGATATATATATTACTTATATTAATTATAAGTTTAGGAACTAACTATATGTAATAACAAATTTACAACATGTAAATTAATATAAATATGAATTAACTATTGTAATGAATTATTAACTACCTTACCTAAATAACTCAAGACTACTACCTTACCTACCATTTGAACTATTACTTGATCTATTACTTTAAATATTGAAATAAACCTCATTCTTGTGTTACCCTGGAAACAACATGGTCATTTGTATTACTCAAAGGCACATCAGTGGCGACGAGGACGTTAAATCAATAAAATTACAATATAAAAATACATAAGTGGTGATATTAATAATGCCGGACACCACGCAACAAATCATAGAAGCCTTAACCAGTGCACTAAGAACATTACAGACCACGAACACGCCCAACTTACACTTCGATCAGTTCCACGAGGATCAAGAATGCTTTACAAGTTACCAAAAACGTCTGGAAAATTACATTGGCCTAAAGAACATAACGGACCCAGTCAAAAAGCGGCAAGTATTACTAAACTGCATTGGTGCAAAACACTACCAGCTTTTGTGCAGTTTAATAGCTCCAGAAGAACCAGATGCGAAAACCTATGAGTACGTTGTTGAAGTGCTGAAGAATCATCTCAGCCCCAAACCAAATGAAATTGCGGAACAGCACAAATTCCTACTGCGATTGCAACAAGAGGGAGAATCTATTGCAAATTATTTAGCTGAGTTGAAAAAGCTAAGTGTAAATTGCAATTTTGCTTGTGAAGCATGCAAGAAATCTACGTTGCACACACACCTACGGTCACAATTTATACGAGGACTGAGGGACTCAGACATCAAAGAAAAACTTCTGCGAGAGACAAAAATTACACTGGACAAAACCATTGAGAATGCGTTAGCTATGGAAGCATCAAAGACTGAAAGCCGAACAATGCTTAATATTCACCAGATTCAAAAAAGAGCGAGGGGTAAGAAAACTCTTTCGAATGTGAGGAATAAGAAAACTGCTAGATTTTCAGCTCAAAGTGGGAACAAAACTGTTTGCTTTAGATGTGGAAAACAAAACCATATGGCGAATGAATGTCATGCAAATCGTCTTTTCTGCAGAATTTGTCGCAAAAAGGGGCATGTAGCATCCGTCTGTTTTAAATCTACTACATCACAGAGGGAGACAAAAGCATTAGGAGTAATACAAGAACCTACCACCGACAGTGAGGACAGTGAAAAATTCCCCGAAATTAATGTTTTGCGAATAAATGGAAAAAAATGTCAACAGAATGAATTTCCCAAATTAAAACAAAATCAATGCTGCACCCGTGCCGGTAAGTACTTTATTTCATTAAAAGTAAATGGAAAACCAATTGAGATGGAATTGGACACCGGATCTGCAATAGCCGTGATGAATTATAAAAAGTTTATACAAAATTGGCCTACTGCTAAAATTGAACCCACCACGGTAATGCTGAAGACATACAACAACAACATATTTCCTGCATTCGGTAAGTCACGGGTATTAGTCGAATACAATAAACAAAAAGTTACATGCAATTTATACATTGTCGAGGGAAATTTCGATACTTTAATGGGCCGTGAATGGGTAAACGCACTGAAATTACTTAACATTAGTTCGGTTAATACTCTCGTAGGAAGCGATGTAGAGAAACTTAAACAAATAATATTCGATACGTATAAAGATGTTTTTGAAAAGAAAGTAGGTTTAATCCCTGGAATCAGGGGGGAACTCAAATTACGGGAGGGAACATCATCTATATATTTTAAACCCAGGGCTGCTCCGTACGCTATTCGTCCTATGATAGACGATGAAATCGAGAGATTGGAAAAGGATGGCATTATTGAAAAGGTTAACCACTCCGATTGGGGGACGCCAGTAGTGCCAGTTATTAAACCTGATAAATCAATACGTCTGTGTGCAGATTACAAGGTTACGTTGAACAAGTGCATTGTAAATGACAAATACCCTATACCCAGGATTGAAGACTTATATAGTAAATTAAAATATGGTGAATTTTATTGCGTTTTCGACATCCATAAAGCTTATTTACATCTGGGTATGAATGATAAAAGTGCATTAATGCAGACGATAAGCACACAGAAGGGACTATTTAAAGTAAACAGACTTATGTTTGGTGTAAAGACTGCCCCAAATATATGGCAGCGATTCATGGAGGAAAACATAATAAGTAACCTTCAAGGAACTGCCTGTTTCTTTGATGACATAATTGTCATGGGCAGGACTTTAGATGAAACTTTTCACCGTTGCATTAAACTACTTACAAAGTTACAAAAATTCAACCTTCATTTAAACAAATCAAAATGTAAGTTGTTTGAAAGAAGTGTAAACTACTTAGGACATAAAATGAATAAGGATGGACTGCACAAAACTGAAGAGAAAATTGAGGCCATTTCAAGGATTGAAGTGCCAAAAGATGTAAGTCAACTGCGTCGGTTTCTCGGAATAGTCAACTATTATCATCAATTTATACCTAATCTAGCAACGAAGTTACATCCCCTTTACCAATTGCTTAAAAAAGAGCGGAAATATTCATGGACCAGAGATTGCCAAAACGCATTCGACTCGCTCAAACGCGAAATAATGAGTGACAACGTTCTAGTTCCATTTGATGAGAATCTCCCACTCGTACTGGCGACAGATGCTTCCCCATATGGCCTGTCAGCAATCCTATCACACATAACTCCCAAAGGTGAAAGACCTATTGCTTTTGCTTCTAGAAGTTTAAGTAAAGCTGAAGCAAATTACAGTCAACTAGACAAAGAAGCCACCGCTATTTATTGGGGGTTACATAAGTTTTTCAACTATTGTTATGGACGAGAATTTACTTTAATTACAGACAATAAACCTTTAGTCTCAATATTTCAACCAAATAAAAACTTACCCTTGTTGACTGCACAAAGATTGTTACATTACGCTCAATTCCTTAGTGGTTTTAAATACACCCTTAAATATAGAAATACAATAGATCACACTAACGTAGATTTCCTCTCCAGGCACCCATTACATTCAGAGAACAATGGTTTTAACAAAACACATGAAATATATCAAATATGGGAGGATTATTTAACTATCACTAATAAACAGGTACGCGAAGAAACTAAGAAGGACAAGGAACTGATTCAGACCGGTGAAAGCCTGGAAAATACACCATATAACAATATGGAAAGTGAGTTAATGCTTCAAGACGGATGTATTTACCGAGGATTGCGCATCGTAATTCCTACATCTTTACGCAAAAATGTCCTGGAAGAGTTGCATTCAGCGCATATTGGTATGACAAAAATGAAGACGCTAGCAAGAAGTTATTGCTACTGGCCGGGCATTGATCAGGACATAGAAACCTTAGTAAAGAGCTGCAAAAGTTGTGCAATAGTTCTGAAAGAGCCAAAGAAAACATCATATCATCAATGGGAAGTACCTGGGCAACCATGGCAGCGCCTTCATATCGATTTTGCCGGACCATTTATGGAAAATTATTTTCTAGTCATTGTGGATGCCAAAACAAAATGGTTAGAAGTTTTCCCAATGAAAAGTATCATAAGTTTTCATACAATCCGAGCCTTAAGAGAAGTGTTTGCTCGGTTTGGTATCCCTAGGACAGTAGTGTCAGACAACGGCACGAATTTCACATCGAAGGAATTTCAATCGTTTCTGAAAAGTAATAACATCCAACACAAATTAACAGCACCAGCTCATCCAGCGACAAATGGACAAGCCGAACGTTTTGTTCAAATATTAAGGAAAGGTCTTCGTTCAGCAGTTAACGACCCAGGGGACTTGCATGTTAAACTTCATCGCTTATTAATACAATATCGAACTACAGAATCTACAGTTACAGGGAGAAGTCCAGCCGAGATGTGTTTTAAATTTCATGTCCGTACAAGATTGGATTTATTGAAATCCTCGAACACAAATGACGAACTAATTAATGACTTGGTTCAAATTCGACACTACCAGAACAAGGACTGCAAGTGGAAATTTGGGAGAATAATACAGCGTGATGGTCATCTTCATTATATTGTGGAGGTGGATGGAGTTCAACACCGCAGACATATCGATCAAATAAGATCAACCTTGGTTAAAAGTAATACTTATGATTACTCTAAAATGTCTTTTCCAATTGCAGAACCACCATCCATTGAAGTAATGGACTCAGAAGTTCCGAAGGAAGACCCTGCTAAGGAAGGATCAGATCCTTCAGTAACTACCGACACAACAAATGAAAACAAAAAGCTACAAGGACCTTTGGAGTTGCGAAGATCCAAAAGAATACCCAAGCCAGTTGTACGTTTTATTCCTTCGTAAAGATTATGAGGGGAGGACTGATATATATATTACTTATATTAATTATAAGTTTAGGAACTAAGTATATGTAATAACAAATTTACAACATGTAAATTAATATAAATATGAATTAACTATTGTAATGAATTATTAACTACCTTACCTAAATAACTAAAGACTACTACCTTACCTACCATTTGAACTATTACTTGATCTATTACTTAAAATATTGAAATAAACCTCATTCTTGTGTTACCCTGGAAACAACGTGGTCATATGTATTACTCAAAGGTTAGGACACATCACCATCAGTTCGATTCCGGTCACCTATCCGGTCGAATATTTATCCAACGGTCACCTATGCGTTCGAAGATTACCAAACGGTAAACATTCAGTTCGATTCCGGTCACCTATCCGGTCGAATATCTATCTCAACGGTCACCTATCCGTTCGAAGATTACCAAACGATCAACCATCAGTTCGATTCCGGTCACCTATCCGGTCGAATATCTATCTCAACGGTCACCTACCCGTTCGAAGATTACCAAATGGTAAACCATCAGTTCGATTCCGGTCACCTATCCGGTCGAATATATATCTCAACGGTCACCTATCCTTTCGAAGACTTCCAAACGATCAACCATCAGTTCGATTCCGGTCACCTATCCGGTCGAATATCTATCTCAACGGTCACCTATCCGTTCGAAGACTACCAAACGATCAACCATCAGTTCGATTCCGGTCACCTATCCGGTCGAATATCTATCTCAACGGTCACCTATCCGTTCGAAGATTACCAAACGATCAACCATCAGTTCGAGTCCGGTCACCTATCCGGTCGAATATCTATCTCAACGGTCACCTATCCAATCGAAGATTACCAAACGATCAACCATCAGTTCGATTCCGGTCACCTATCCGGTCGAATATCCATCTCAACAGTCACCTATCCGTTCGAAGATTACCAAACGGTAAACCATCAGTTTGATCCGGGTCACCTATCCGGTCGAGTATCTCAACGGTCACCTATCCGTTCGAAGATTAGCAAACGGTAAACCATCAGTTCGATTCCGGTCACCTATCCGGTCGAATATCTATCTCAGCGATTACCTAACCGTTCGAAGATTACCAAACGATCAACCATCAGTTCGATCCCGTCACCTATCCGGTCGAATATCTCTCTCAACGGTCACCTATCCGTTCGAAGATTACCAAACGGTAAACCATCAGTTCGATTCAGGCCACCTATCCGGTCGAATATCTATCTCAACGGTCACCTATGCCTTCGAAAGTTACCAAACGGTAGACCATCAGTTCGATTCCGTTCACCTATCCGGTCGAATATCTATCTCAACGGTCACCCATCCGTTCGAAGATTACCAAACGATCAACCATCAGTTCGATTCCGGTCACCTATACGGTCGAATATCTATCTCAACGGTCACCTATCTGTTCGAAGATTACCAAACGGTAAACCATCAGTTCGATTCGGGTCACCTATCCGGTCGAATATCTCAACGGTCACCTATCTGTTCGAAGATTAGCAAACGGTAAACCATCATTTCGATTCCGGTCACCTATCCGGTCGAATATTTATCTCAACGGTCACCTATGCGTTCGAAGATTACCAAACGGTGAACATTCAGTTCGATTCCGGTCACCTATCCGGTCGAATATCTATCTCAACGGCCACCTATCCGTTCGAAGATCAACCATCAGTTCGGTCGAATATCTATCTCAACGGTCGCCTATCCGCTCGAAGTTTACCAAACGGTAAACCATCAGGTCGATTCGGGTCACCTATCCGGTCAAACATCTCAACGGTCACCTATCCGTTCGAAGATTAGCAAACGGTAAACCACCAGTTCGATTCCGGTCACCTATCCGCTCGAATATCTATCTCAACGGTCACCTATCCGTTCGAAGATTACCAAACGGTAAACCATCAGTTCGATTCCGGTCACCTATCCGGTCGAATATCTATCTCAACGGTCACCCATCCGTTCGAAGATTACCAAACGATCAACCATCAGTTCGATTCCGGTCACATATCCGGTCGAACATCTATCTCAACGGTCACCTATCCATTCGAAAATTACCAAACGATCAACCATCAGTTCGATTCCGGTCACCCATCCGGCCGAGTATCTATCTCAGCGATCACCTATCCGCTCGAAGATTACCAAACGATCAACCATCAGTTCGATTCCGGTCACCTGTCCGGTCGAATATCTATCTCAACGGTCACCTACCCGTTCGAAGATTACCAAACGGTAAACCATCAGATCGATCCGTTTTTGTTTTTTTTTTTAATCTTTCAATCTTTATTCAATTATTTACTTCAATAGCTACTACAGTTGTTTATCTGCAAAGCCGGAAAGGCTTGTCTGCAGAAGACTAGTTACAAAGATATTACATATATTATGTTGTTGAGAATCCATAAATAGTAATCGATTCCGGTCACCTATCCGGTCGAATATCTATCTCAACGGTCATCCATCCGTTCGAAGATTACCAAACGATCAACCATCAGTTCGATTCCGGTCACCTATCCGGTCGAATATCTATCTCAACAGTCACCTATCCGTTCCAAGATTACCAAACGGTAAACCATCAGTTTGATCCGGGTCACCTATCCGGTCGAGTATCTCAACGATCACCTATCCGTTCGAAGATAAGCAAACGGTAAACCATCAGTTCGATTCCGGTCACCTATCCGGTCGAATATCTATCTCAACGGTCACCTATCCGTTCGCAGATTACCATATGGTAAACCATCAGTTCGATCCCGGTCACCTATCTGGTCGAATATTTATCTCAACGGTCACCTATCCGTTCGAAGACTACCAAACGATCAACCATCAGTTCGATTCCGGTGACCTATCCGGCCGAGTATCTATCTCAGCGATCACCTATCCGTTCGAAGATTACCAAACGATCAACCATCAGTTCGATTCCGGTCACCTATCCGGTCGAATATCTATCTCAACGGTCACTTATCTGTCCGAAGATTACCAAACGATCAACCATCAGTTCGATTCCGGTCACTTATCCGGTCGAATATCTCAACGGTCACCTATCCGTTCGAAGATTAGCAAACGGTAAACCATCAGTTCGATTCGGGTCACCTATCCGGTCAAATATCTCAACGGTCACCTATCCGTTCGAAGATTAGCAAACGGTAAACTATCAGTTCGAATCCGGTCACCTATCCGGTCGAATATCTATCTCAACGGTCATCCATCCGTTCGAAGATTACCAAACGATCAACCATCAGTTCGATTCCGGTCACCTATCCGGTCGAATATCTATCTCAACAGTCAACGATCCCTTCCAAGATTACCAAACGGTAAACCATCAGTTTGATCCGGGTCACCTATCCGGTCGAGTATCTCAACGGTCACCTATCCGTTCGAAGATAAGCAAACGGTAAACCATCAGTTCGATCCCGGTCACCTATCTGGTCGAATATTTATCTCAACGGTCACCTATCCGTTCGAAGACTACCAAACGATCAACCATCAGTTCGATTCCGGTCACCTATCCGGCCGAGTATCTATCTCAGCGATCACCTATCCGTTCGAAGATTACCAAACGATCAACCACCAGTTCGATTCCGGTCACCTATCCGGTCGAATATCTATCTCAACGGTCACTTATCTGTCCGAAGATTACCAAACGATCAACCATCAGATCGATTCCGGTCACCTATCCGGTCGAATACCTCAACGGTCACCTATCCGTTCGAAGAATAGCAAACGGTAAACCATCAGTTCGATTCGGGTCACCTATCCGGTCGAATATCTCAACGGTCACCTATCCGTTCGAAGATTAGCAAACGGTAAACCATCAGTTCGAATCCGGTCACCTATCCGGTCGAATATCTATCTCAACGGTCACCTTTCCGTTCGCAGGTTACCAAATGGTAAACCATCAGTTCGATCCCGGTCACCTATCTGGTCGAATATTTTTCTCAACGGTCACCAATCCGTTCCAAGATTACCAAACGATCAACCATCAGTTCGATTCCGGTCACCTATCCGGTCGAATATCTATCTCAACGGTCACCTATCCGTTCGAAGATTACCAAACGGTAAACCTTCAGTTCGGTTCCGGTCACCTATCCGGTCGAATATATATCTCAACGGTCACCTATCCGTTCGAAGATTATCAAACGATAATCATCAGTTCGATTCCGGTCACCTATCCGGTCGAATATCTATCTCAACGGTCACCTATCCGTTCGAAGATTACTAAACGGTCAACCATCAGTTCGATTCCGGTCACCTATTCGGTCAAATATCTCAACGGTCACCTATCCGTTCGAAGATTAGCAAACGGTAAACCACCAGTTCGATTCCGGTCACCTATCCGGTCGAATATCTATCTCAACGGTCACCTATCCGTTCGAAGATTACCAAACGGTAAACCACCAGGTCGATTCCGGTCACCTATCCGGTCGAATATCTATCTCAACGGTCACCTATCCGTTCGAAGATTAACAAACGGTAAGCCATCAGTTCGATTCAGGCCACCTATCCGGTCGAATATCTATCTCAACGGTCACCTATGCCTTCGAAGGTTACCAAACGGTAAACCATCAGTTCGATTCCGGTCACCTATCCGGTCGAATATCTATCTCAACGGTCACCCATCCGTTCGAAGATTACCAAACGATCAACCATCAGTTCGATTCCGGTCACCTATCCGGTCGAACATCTATCTCAACGGTCACCTATCCAATCGAAGATTACCAAAGGATCAACCATCAGTTCGATTCCGGTCACCTATCCGGCCGAGTATCTATCTCAGCGATTACCTATCCGTTCGAAGATTACCAAACGATCAACAATCAGTTCGATTCCGGTCACCTATCCGGTCGAATATCTATCTCAACGGTCACCTATCTGTTCGAAGATTGCCAAACGGTAAACCATCAGTTCGATTCGGGTCACCTATCCGGTCGAATATCTCAACGGTCACCTATCTGTTCGAAGATTAGCAAACGGTAAACCATCAGTTCGATTCCGGTCACCTATCCGGTCGAATATCCATCTCAACGGTCACCTATCCGTTCGAAGATTACCAAATGGCAAACCATCAGTTC
Source organism: Eumerus sabulonum (assembly GCA_951905685.1). Classification (NCBI taxonomy): domain Eukaryota; kingdom Metazoa; phylum Arthropoda; class Insecta; order Diptera; family Syrphidae; genus Eumerus; species Eumerus sabulonum. Next base: position 100,401,257 of record OX645060.1, read on the forward strand.
GATTCCGGTCACCTATCCGGTCGAATATTTATCTCAACGGTCACCTATGCGTTCGAAGATTACCAAACGGTAAACATTCAGTTCGATTCCGGTCACCTATCCGGTCGAATATCTATCTCAACGGTCACCTATCCGTTCGAAGATTACCAAACGATCAACCATCAGTTCGATTCCGGTCACCTATCCGGTCGAATATCTATCTCAACGGTCACCTACCCGTTCGAAGATTACCAAATGGTAAACCATCAGTTCGATTCCGGTCACCTATCCGGACGAATATATATCTCAACGGTCACCTATCCGTTCGAAGACTACCAAACGATCAACCATCAGTTCGATTCCGGTCACCTATCCGGTCGAATATCCATCTCAACGGTCACCTATCCGTTCGAAGACTACCAAACGATCAACCATCAGTTCGATTCCGGTCACCTATCCGGTCGAATATCTATCTCAACGGTCACCTATCCGTTCGAAGATTACCAAATGGTAAATCATCAGTTCGAATCCGGTCACCTATCCGGTCGAATATCTATCTCAACGGTCACCTTTCCGTTCGCAGGTTACCAAATGGTAAACCATCAGTTCGATCCCGGTCACCTATCTGGTCGAATATTTATCTCAACGGTCACCAATCCGTTCCAAGATTACCAAACGATCAAACATCAGTTCGATTCCGGTCACTTATCCGGTCGAATATCTATCTCAACGGTCACCCATCCGTTCGCAGATTACCAAATGGTAAACCATCAGTTCGATCCCGGTCACCTATCTGGTCGAATATTTATCTCAACGGTCACCTATCCGTTCGAAGACTACCAAACGATCAACCATCAGTTCGATTCCGGTCACCTATCCGGCCGAGTATCTATCTCAGCGATCACCTATCCGTTCGAAGATTACCAAACGATCAACCACCAGTTCGATTCCGGTCACCTATCCGGTCGAATATCTATCTCAACGGTCACTTATCTGTCCGAAGATTACCAAACGATCAACCATCAGTTCGATTCCGGTCACCTATCCGGTCGAATATCTCAACGGTCACCTATCCGTTCGAAGATTAGCAAACGGTAAACCATCAGTTCGATTCGGGTCACCTATCCGGTCGAATATCTCAACGGTCACCTATCCGTTCGAAGATTAGCAAACGGTAAACCATCAGTTCGAATCCGGTCACCTATCCGGTCGAATATCTATCTCAACGGTAACCTTTCCGTTCGCAGGTTACCAAATGGTAAACCATCAGTTCGATCCCGGTCACCTATCTGGTCGAATATTTATCTCAACGGTCACCAATCCGTTCCAAGATTACCAAACGATCAACCATCAGTTCGATTCCGGTCACCTATCCGGTCGAATATCTATCTCAACGGTCACCTATCCGTTCGAAGATTACCAAACGGTAAACCTTCAGTTCGGTTCCGGTCACCTATCCGGTCGAATATCTATCTCAACGGTCACCTATCCGTTCGAAGATTACCAAACGATAATCATCAGTTCGATTCCGGTCACCTATCCGGTCGAATATCTATCTCAACGGTCACCTATCCGTTCGAAGATTACTAAACGGTCAACCATCAGTCCGATTCCGGTCACCTATCCGGTCAAATATCTCAACGGTCACCTATCCGTTCGAAGATTAGCAAACGGTAAACCACCAGTTCGAATCCGGTCACCTATCCGGTCGAATATCTATCTCAACGGTCACCTATCCGTTCGAAGATTACCAAACGGTAAACCACCAGGTCGATTCCGGTCACCTATCCGGTCGAATATCTATCTCAACGGTCACCTATCCGTTCGAAGATTACCAAACGGTAAACCATCAGTTCGATTCAGGCCACCTATCCGGTCGAATATCTATCTCAACGGTCACCTATGCCTTCGAAGGTTACCAAACGGTAAACCATCAGTTCGATTCCGGTCACCTATCCGGTCGAATACCTATCTCAACGGTCACCCATCCGTTCGAAGATTACCAAACGATCAACCATCAGTTCGATTCCGGTCACCTATCCGGTCGAACATCTATCTCAACGGTCACCTATCCAATCGAAGATTACCAAAGGATCAACCATCAGTTCGATTCCGGTCACCTATCCGGTCGAATATCTATCTCAACGGTCACCTATCTGTTCGAAGATTGCCAAACGGTAAACCATCAGTTCGATTCGGGTCACCTATCCGGTCGAATATCTCAACGGTCACCTATCTGTTCGAAGATTAGCAAACGGTAAACCATCAGTTCGATTCCGGTCACCTATCCGGTCGAATATCTATCTCAACGGTCACCTATCCGTTCGAAGATTACCAAATGGTAAACCATCAGTTCGATTCCGGTCACCTATCCGGTCGAATATTTATCTCAACGGTCACCTATGCGTTCGAAGATTACCAAACGGTAAACATTCAGTTCGATTCCGGTCACCTATCCGGTCGAATATCTATCTCAACGGTCACCTATCCGTTCGAAGATTACCAAACGATCAACCATCAGTTCGATTCCGGTCACCTATCCGGTCGAATATCTATCTCAACGGTCACCTACCCGTTCGAAGATTACCAAATGGTAAACCATCAGTTCGATTCCGGTCACCTATCCGGACGAATATATATCTCAACGGTCACCTATCCGTTCGAAGACTACCAAACGATCAACCATCAGTTCGATTCCGGTCACCTATCCGGTCGAATATCTATCTCAACGGTCACCTATCCGTTCGAAGACTACCAAACGATCAACCATCAGTTCGATTCCGGTCACCTATCCGGTCGAATATCTATCTCAACGGTCACCTATCCGTTCGAAGATTACCAAATGGTAAATCATCAGTTCGAATCCGGTCACCTATCCGGTCGAATATATATCTCAACGGTCACCTATCCGTGCGAAGACTACCAAACGATCAACCATCAGTTCGATTCCGGTCATCTATCCGGTCGAATATCTATCTCAACGGTCACCTATCCGTTCGAAGATTACCAAACGATCAACCATCAGTTCGAGTCCGGTCACCTATCCGGTCGAATATCTATCTCAACGGTCCCCTATCCAATCGAAGATTACCAAACGATCAACCATCAGTTCGATTCCGGTCACCTATCCGGTCGAATATCTATCTCAACAGTCACCTATCCGTTCGAAGATTACCAAACGGTAAACCATCAGCTTGATCCGGGTCACCTATCCGGTCGAGTATCTCAACGGTCACCTATCCGTTCGAAGATTAGCAAACGGTAAACCATCAGTTCGATTCCGGTCACCTATCCGGTCGAATATCTATCTCAGCGATTACCTATCCGTTCGAAGATTACCAAACGATCAACCATCAGTTCGATCCCGTCACCTATCCGGTCGAATATCTTTCTCAACGGTCACCTATCCGTTCGAAGATTACCAAACGGTAAACCATCAGTTCGATTCAGGCCACCTATCCGGTCGAATATCTATCTCAACGGTCACCTATGCCTTCGAAGGTTACCAAACGGTAAACCATCAGTTCGATTCCGGTCACCTATCCGGTCGAATATCTATCTCAACGGTCACTCATCCGTTCGAAGATTACCAAACGATCAACCATCAGTTCGATTCCGGTCACCTATACGGTCGAATATCTATCTCAACGGTCACCTATCTGTTCGAAGATTACAAAACGGTAAACCATCAGTTCGATTCGGGTCACCTATCCGGTCGAATATCTCAACGGTCACCTATCTGTTCGAAGATTAGCAAACGGTAAACCATCATTTCGATTCCGGTCACCTATCCGGTCGAATATCTATCTCAACGGTCACCTATCCGTTCGAAGATTACCAAATGGTAAGCCATCAGTTCGATTCCGGTCACCTATCCGGTCGAATATTTATCTCAACGGTCACCTATGCGTTCGAAGATTACCAAACGGTGAACATTCAGTTCGATTCCGGTCACCTATCCGGTCGAATATCTATCTCAACGGTCACCTACCCGTTCGAAGATTACCAAACGATCAACCATCAGTTCGGTCGAATATCTATCTCAACGGTCGCCTATCCGCTCGAAGATTACCAAACGGTAAACCATCACGTCGATTCGGGTCACCTATCCGGTCAAACATCTCAACGGTCACCTATCCGTTCGAAGATTAGCAAACGGTAAACCACCAGTTCGATTCCGGTCACCTATCCGGTCGAATATCTATCTCAACGGTCACCTATCCGTTCGAAGATTACCAAACGGTAAACCATCAGTTCGATTCCGGTCACCTATCCGGTCGAATATCTATCTCAACGGTCACCCATCCGTTCGAAGATTACCAAACGATCAACCATCAGTTCGATTCCGGTCACATATCCGGTCGAACATCTATATCAACGGTCACCTATCCATTCGAAGATTACCAAACGATCAGCCATCAGTTCGATTCCGGTCACCCATCCGGCCGAGTATCTATCTCAGCGATCACCTATCCGTTCGAAGATTACCAAACGATCAACCATCAGTTCGATTCCGGTCACCTGTCCGGTCGAATATCTATCTCAACGGTCACCTATCCGTTCGAAGATTACCAAACGGTAAACCATCAGTTCGATCCGTTTTTTTTTTTTTTTTTTAATCTTTCAATCTTTATTCAATCTTTATTCAATTATTTACTTCAATAGCTACTACAGTTGTTTATCTGCAAAGCCGGAAAGGCTTGTCTGCAGAAGACTAGTTACAAAGATATTACATATATTATGTTGTTGAGAATCCATAAATAGTAATCGATTCCGGTCACCTATCCGGTCGAATATCTATCTCAACGGTCATCCATCCCATCGAAGATTACCAAACGATCAACCATCAGTTCGATTCCGGTCACCTATCCGGTCGAATATCTATCTCAACAGTCACCTATCCGTTCCAAGATTACCAAACGGTAAACCATCAGTTTGATCCGGGTCACCTATCCGGTCGAGTATCTCAACGGTCACCTATCCGTTCGAAGATAAGCAAACGGTAAGCCATCAGTTCGATTCCGGTCACCTATCCGGTCGAATATCTATCTCAACGGTCACCTATCCGTTCGCAGATTACCAAATGGTAAACCAGCAGTTCGATCCCGGTCACCTATCTGGTCGAATAATTATCTCAACGGTCACCTATCCGTTCGAAGACTACTAAACGATCAACCATCAGTTCGATTCCGGTCACCTATCCGGCCGAGTATCTATCTCAGCGATCACCTATCCGTTCGAAGATTACCAAACGATCAACCACCAGTTCGATTCCGGTCACCTATCCGGTCGAATATCTATCTCAACGGTCACCTATCCGTTCGAAGATTACCAAACGGTAAGCCATCAGTTCGATCCGTTTTTTTTTTTTTTTTTAATCTTTCAATCTTTATTCAATCTTTATTCAATTATTTACTTCAATAGCTACTACAGTTGTTTATCTGGAAAGCCGGAAAGGCTTGTGTGCAGAAGACTAGTTACAAAGATATTACATATATTATGTTGTTGAGAATCCATAAATAGTAATCGATTCCGGTCACCTATCCGGTCGAATATCTATCTCAACGGTCATCCATCCCATCGAAGATTACCAAACGATCAACCATCAGTTCGATTCCGGTCACCTATCCGGCCGAGTATCTATCTCAGCGATCACCTATCCGTTCGAAGATTACCAAACGATCAACCATCAGTACGATTCCGGTCACCTATCCGGTCGAATATCTCAACGGTCACCTATCCGTTCGAAGATTAGCAAACGGTAAACCATCAGTTCGATTTGGGTCACCCATCCGGTCGAATATCTCAACGGTCACCTATCCGTTCGAAGATTAGCAAACGGTAAACCATCAGTTCGAATCCGGTCACCTATCCGGTCGAATATCTATCTCAACGGTCACCTATGCCTTTGAAGGTTACCAAACAATCAACCATCAGTTCGATTCCGGTCACCTATCCGGTCGAACATCTATCTCAACGGTCACCTATCCAATCGAAGATTACCAAACGATCAACCATCAGTTCGATTCCGGTCACCTATCCGGCCGAGTATCTATCTCAGCGATTACCTATCCGCTCGAAGATTACCAAACGATCAACCATCAGTTCGATTCCGGTCACCTATCCGGTCGAATATCTATCTCAACGGTCACCTATCTGTTCGAAGATTGCCAAACGCTAAACCATCAGTTCGATTCGGGTCACCTATCCGGTCGAATATCTCAACGGTCACCTATCTGTTCGAAGATTAGCAAACGGTAAACCATCAGTTCGATTCCGGTCACCTATCCGGTCGAATATCTATCTCAACGGTCACCTATCCGTTCGAAGATTACCAAATGGTAAACCATCAGTTCGATTCCGGTCACCTATCCGGTCGAATATCTATCTCAACGGTCACCTTTCCGTTCGCAGGTTACCAAATGGTAAACCATCAGTTCGATCCCGGTCACCTATCTGGTCGAATATTTTTCTCAACGGTCACCAATCCGTTCCAAGATTACCAAACGATCAACCATCAGTTCGATTCCGGTCACCTATCCGGTCGAATATCTATCTCAACGGTCACCTATCCGTTCGAAGATTACCAAACGGTAAACCTTCAGTTCGGTTCCGGTCACCTATCCGGTCGAATATATATCTCAACGGTCACCTATCCGTTCGAAGATTATCAAACGATAATCATCAGTTCGATTCCGGTCACCTATCCGGTCGAATATCTATCTCAACGGTCACCTATCCGTTCGAAGATTACTAAACGGTCAACCATCAGTCCGATTCCGGTCACCTATCCGGTCAAATATCTCAACGGTCACCTATCCGTTCGAAGATTAGCAAACGTAAACCATCAGTTCGATTCCGGTCACCTATCCGGTCGAATACCTATCTCAACGGTCACCCATCCGTTCGAAGATTACCAAACGATCAACCATCAGTTCGATTCCGGTCACCTATCCGGTCGAACATCTATCTCAACGGTCACCTATCCAATCGAAGATTACCAAATGATCAACCATCAGTTCGATTCCGGTCACCTATCCGGTCGAATATCTATCTCAACGGTCACCTATCTGTTCGAAGATTGCCAAACGGTAAACCATCAGTTCGATTCGGGTCACCTATCCGGTCGAATATCTCAACGATCACCTATCCGATCGAAGATTAGCAAACGGTAAGCCATCAGTTCGATTCCGGTCACCTATCCGGTCGAATATCTATCTCAACGGTCACCTATCCGTTCGCAGATTACCAAATGGTAAACCAGCAGTTCGATTCCGGTCACCTATCTGGTCGAACATCTATCTCAACGGTCACCTATCCAATCGAAGATTACCAAAGGATCAACCATCAGTTCGATTCCGGTCACCTATCCGGTCGAATATCTATCTCAACGGTCACCTATCTGTTCGAAGATTGCCAAACGGTAAACCATCAGTTCGATTCGGGTCACCTATCCGGTCGAATATCTCAACGGTCACCCATCCGTTCGAAGATTACCAAACGATCAACCATCAGTTCGATTCCGGTCACCTATCCGGTCGAACATCTATCTCAACGGTCACCTATCCAATCGAAGATTACCAAAGGATCAACCATCAGTTCGATTCCGGTCACCTATCCGGCCGAGTATCTATTTCAGCGATTACCTATCCGTTCGAAGATTACCAAACGATCAACAATCAGTTCGATTCCGGTCACCTATCCGGTCGAATATCTATCTCAACGGTCACCTATCTGTTCGAAGATTGCCAAACGGTAAACCATCAGTTCGATTCGGGTCACCTATCCGGTCGAATATCTCAACGGTCACCTATCTGTTCGAAGATTAGCAAACGGTAAACCATCAGTTCGATTCCGGTCACCTATCCGGTCGAATATCTATCTCAACGGTCACCTATCCGTTCGAAGATTACCAAATGGTAAACCATCAGTTCGATTCCGGTCACCTATCCGGTCGAATATTTATCTCAACGGTCACCTATGCGTTCGAAGATTACCAAACGGTAAACATTCAGTTCGATTCCGGTCACCTATCCGGTCGAATATCTATCTCAACGGTCACCTATCCGTTCGAAGATTACCAAACGATCAACCATCAGTTCGATTCCGGTCACCTATCCGGTCGAATATCTATCTCAACGGTCACCTACCCGTTCGAAGATTACCAAATGGTAAACCATCAGTTCGATTCCGGTCACCTATCCGGACGAATATATATCTCAACGGTCACCTATCCGTTCGAAGACTACCAAACGATCAACCATCAGTTCGATTCCGGTCACCTATCCGGTCGAATATCTATCTCAACGGTCACCTATCCGTTCGAAGACTACCAAACGATCAACCATCAGTTCGATTCCGGTCACCTATCCGGTCGAATATCTATCTCAACGGTCACCTATCCGTTCGAAGATTACCAAATGGTAAATCATCAGTTCGAATCCGGTCACCTATCCGGTCGAATATCTATCTCAACGGTCACCTTTCCGTTCGCAGGTTACCAAATGGTAAACCATCAGTTCGATCCCGGTCACCTATCTGGTCGAATATTTATCTCAACGGTCACCAATCCGTTCCAAGATTACCAAACGATCAAACATCAGTTCGATTCCGGTCACTTATCCGGTCGAATATCTATCTCAACGGTCACCCATCCGTTCGCAGATTACCAAATGGTAAACCATCAGTTCGATCCCGGTCACCTATCTGGTCGAATATCTATCTCAACGGTCACCTATCCGTTCGAAGATTACCAAACGGTAAACCTTCAGTTCGGTTCCGGTCACCTATCCGGTCGAATATATATCTCAACGGTCACCTATCCGTTCGAAGATTATCAAACGATAATCATCAGTTCGATTCCGGTCACCTATCCGGTCGAATATCTATCTCAACGGTCACCTATCCGTTCGAAGATTACTAAACGGTCAACCATCAGTCCGATTCCGGTCACCTATCCGGTCAAATATCTCAACGGTCACCTATCCGTTCGAAGATTAGCAAACGGTAAACCACCAGTTCGATTCCGGTCACCTATCCGGTCGAATATCTATCTCAACGGTCACCTATCCGTTCGAAGATTACCAAACGGTAAACCACCAGGTCGATTCCGGTCACCTATCCGGTCGAATATCTATCTCAACGGTCACCTATCCGTTCGAAGATTAACAAACGGTAAGCCATCAGTTCGATTCAGGCCACCTATCCGGTCGAATATCTATCTCAACGGTCACCTATGCCTTCGAAGGTTACCAAACGGTAAACCATCAGTTCGATTCCGGTCACCTATCCGGTCGAATATCTATCTCAACGGTCACCCATCCGTTCGAAGATTACCAAACGATCAACCATCAGTTCGATTCCGGTCACCTATCCGGTCGAACATCTATCTCAACGGTCACCTATCCAATCGAAGATTACCAAAGGATCAACCATCAGTTCGATTCCGGTCACCTATCCGGCCGAGTATCTATCTCAGCGATTACCTATCCGTTCGAAGATTACCAAACGATCAACAATCAGTTCGATTCCGGTCACCTATCCGGTCGAATATCTATCTCAACGGTCACCTATCTGTTCGAAGATTGCCAAACGGTAAACCATCAGTTCGATTCGGGTCACCTATCCGGTCGAATATCTCAACGGTCACCTATCTGTTCGAAGATTAGCAAACGGTAAACCATCAGTTCGATTCCGGTCACCTATCCGGTCGAATATCTATCTCAACGGTCACCTATCCGTTCGAAGATTACCAAATGGTAAACCATCAGTTCGATTCCGGTCACCTATCCGGTCGAATATTTATCTCAACGGTCACCTATGCGTTCGAAGATTACCAAACGGTAAACATTCAGTTCGATTCCGGTCACCTATCCGGTCGAATATCTATCTCAACGGTCACCTATCCGTTCGAAGATTACCAAACGATCAACCATCAGTTCGATTCCGGTCACCTATCCGGTCGAATATCTATCTCAACGGTCACCTACCCGTTCGAAGATTACCAAATGGTAAACCATCAGTTCGATTCCGGTCACCTATCCGGACGAATATATATCTCAACGGTCACCTATCCGTTCGAAGACTACCAAACGATCAACCATCAGTTCGATTCCGGTCACCTATCCGGTCGAATATCTATCTCAACGGTCACCTATCCGTTCGAAGACTACCAAACGATCAACCATCAGTTCGATTCCGGTCACCTATCCGGTCGAATATCTATCTCAACGGTCACCTATCCGTTCGAAGATTACCAAATGGTAAATCATCAGTTCGAATCCGGTCACCTATCCGGTCGAATATCTATCTCAACGGTCACCTTTCCGTTCGCAGGTTACCAAATGGTAAACCATCAGTTCGATCCCGGTCACCTATCTGGTCGAATATTTATCTCAACGGTCACCAATCCGTTCCAAGATTACCAAACGATCAAACATCAGTTCGATTCCGGTCACTTATCCGGTCGAATATCTATCTCAACGGTCACCCATCCGTTCGCAGATTACCAAATGTTAAACCATCAGTTCGATCCCGGTCACCTATCTGGTCGAATATTTATCTCAACGGTCACCTATCCGTTCGAAGACTACCAAACGATCAACCATCAGTTCGATTCCGGTCACCTATCCGGCCGAGTATCTATCTCAGCGATCACCTATCCGTTCGAAGATTACCAAACGATCAACCACCAGTTCGATTCCGGTCACCTATCCGGTCGAATATCTATCTCAACGGTCACTTATCTGTCCGAAGATTACCAAACGATCAACCATCAGTTCGATTCCGGTCACCTATCCGGTCGAATATCTCAACGGTCACCTATCCGTTCGAAGATTAGAAAACGGTAAACCATCAGTTCGATTCGGGTCACCTATCCGGTCGAATATCTCAACGGTCACCTATCCGTTCGAAGATTAGCAAACGGTAAACCATCAGTTCGAATCCGGTCACCTATCCGGTCGAATATCTATCTCAACGGTAACCTTTCCGTTCGCAGGTTACCAAATGGTAAACCATCAGTTCGATCCCGGTCACCTATCTGGTCACAGTTAATATACTGTGTTCGTGGGGTGCACTCGTAAACGTTATCGTTAAAGTCTAAAAATGAATTGTTCGACCTGTAAGCAAAAAATTGAGCGCTACTGTGCAACGAAGATAGTTTGTAGTGACTGTAAACTTTATTTTCATTTTGCATGTGTGAACATTACGCAAGATGATGTGAATTTTATGCAATCCAGTGGAAAAGATTTTCGCTGTGACAAATGTTCCTTGTTAAAACGCCGTTCGCTGCATTTGCCCGATCCCGCAACTGTCTTTCAAACCAACAATACACTGAAAGCAAATACCAACGGCCAAAATAAAAAGCCTACAAGCACTGTTTCGTCAGCATCGACTAATTCCTCCTCAGTGACAAGCAACGAAGATGAATGTACTCTGCAAATGGTATATTCGAAATTGATTAGTTTGGAAGAAACAAACAAACGCTTCCTTCGTGAAATTAATGAGTTTCGTACTGAAAATACTGAACTCAAAACAAAACTTAACGTCTTGGAGAGTAAATTAAATTGGCAGCAACAACAACTCCACTGCAATTCCATCGAAATTGTTGGTGTGCCAAACGTCAGCAATGAAACTGCGCTAGAAAAGGCTAAGGAAATCTTCAACAATGCGTTGTCCATCGATGTCCCAGTCACTAAAATAGTGAATTGCTACGTACGTAAAACACAATCTGAAAATTCAGCGAAACGTCCTATACTGTGCGTAAAATTCTCGGATGCCTCGGTAAAAGAACAAATCATGAGAGCAAAGAAGAAAAACAAAATCTACACCAATACAATAATGACCGGTGTCGAAAACGTGAGTGGCAGAAATTGCAGTAACACAACTGACAACAGCAGCAGTAAACTAAGGAGAAGTGTGATCTACATAAATGACTCTCTCACGAAGTACACAAAGGCTCTCTTCATGAAGGCGAAAGAGGCAGCAAAACAAAAAGGTGCAAAATATGTATGGTTCAAAAATGATAAAATTCTTGTTAGAAAAGTGGAAGGTGGAAGGGTCATTACAATAAAATCTTTTAACGACCTTGCACTCATCTAGTGCACTCTTCTCTTACATATATATTGTCCCAAAAATGTTTGATGTATATGATTTGTTGGATGATTTTTCCCCCTCCCAGAGCCATACTATCAATGATCTTAAACTCATAGGTAATAGTAACACTAGTTTTTTTATTGTACACCAAAATGTCAGGAGCCTGAGAGAAAACTTTTCGTCTCTTATCGCTCACATTGATTCATTTGATTACGTCCCGGATATTGTTTTTGTTTCAGAAATATGGATATATGACTTCGAGAAGAATGATTATCATATTCGCGGTTTTGATTTCTTTTGTAACACAAATGAAAATTACGCTTCAGGTGGTGTTGGTTGTTTTGTGAAAGATGTTTATAAAACAATAGATATTGTGTGTTTAGACGTTTCAAGTGCTGATGTTATTAAACTGTCTGTTGAGATAAATCACGAAGTATATGTCTTCTTATGCGTCTACAGGTTACACATGTTTAATATCTCAATGTTTATAGATGAGTTCTCTAGTATCTTACAAAAAGAAAAATCAAAAAACTTAATCATAGTAGGTGATTTTAATATAAATATTAAAGATAATAATGAAGTCATTTCAAACTACTTGGCATTGTTAGCGACGCATGGCTTGACTTGCTTTATTAATGAATCGACTAGGCCGACTTCCGGTAGTTGTCTAGACCACATCTATGGCAGATTTACAAACATTTCTGTAAATAACTGTGATAATTGCGTTTTTGATCTATCTATTACAGATCACTCCATGGTAGGACTTGTAGTAAACACGCTAAAATCTATTAAATACAGAAATGATGACTTGCATGTAAAGAACTTAAAAATTAACTACAGAAAACTGAGAAATATCCTACTGTATGAATTTTGGGATGACGTATACACATGTACAGATGCGTCTACTGCCTGCTCAATCTTCATTAAGTCCCTAAAAAATCATGTCATAAATTGTTCTTCGGTTTTGTCCCCCAAAAAAGTTGCAAAAAGACTAAAACCGTGGATTTCTAATCAGTTATTATACAAAGTAAAAGCGAAGAACAAGTTAAGAGTCACATGTAAACGGTATCCAAATGATTGCAATCTTCAGAGAAGATATAAAAAGTTATGTTTCGAGGTTAAAAAAGAAATCCCAAAATGCCGCGATGCCTTTTACCGTTCTCGGTTTACTACATCTAAAGGAAATTTAAAGAATGAATGGCGTATTGTAAACAACATTCTCGGTAAATCATCCTTAACCAAAAAACCAGCTGTTATCCATATAAACCAGTGTGATGTGTTCGATAAACTTGTCATTGCTAATGAATTTAATTACTACTTCACCAATGTAGCGAAAAACGTATTTCCATCTCCATTTCTATCCACGTGTAATCGATGTAGGTCTGAGTCCATTTCTGTTGATCGGCGTCAAAGTAATAGTTTTGTTTTCAAGCAAATAACGTCTTGTGAAGTCTTCAAAGTCATTGGCACCCTAAAAAATTCTAACTCATGTGGGGTGGATGGCATTACCAGTTCCACACTAAAGAAAATTGCATGTTTTGTGTCAGATGTTTTGGCATTTATTTTCAATAACTGCATATTTGAGGGCGTCTTTCCGGAAACTTTCAAATGTGCAGACGTTATACCGCTGCTCAAAAAAGGTACTGCTACAGAAATCTCCAACTACAGGCCAATTTCACTTCTTCCTGTCCTTAGTAAGCTGTTTGAAAAACTAATAAAAAATAGAATAGTACATTTTCTCAATTCGACAAAATTCTTCTCTCCTATTCAATTCGGATTTCAAAAGGGAAAATCAACTGAAGATGCACTTTTACAATTTTGCTCCCAAGTAATGTCAGACCTTGATCAAAAAAAGCATACTGCAGGGCTATTTATCGATATAACCAAGGCTTTTGACACGGTTAGTCATGACATTTTAATAAGGAAACTAGATAAAGCAGGCTTTCGTGGCTTTATGCTTGAGTGGTTTAAGTCTTATCTTAAAAATCGTTCACAAAGAGTGAAATTAGACGAGACTAGGAGTCAAGTCATGTTTTATAATCTAGGTGTACCACAGGGTTCCGTATTGGGACCAATCTTGTTCTTAGTCTATATTAACTCCCTATTCCAACTTGACTTTAAAGCTAAACCAACTGCTTTTGCTGACGACGTAGGTTTTTCTTATGGTTGTAATAGTCCATTAGACCTGATCTCTGACATAAATTGGGACCTTAATTTACTGAGAAACTGGTTCGCTGAACACAACCTGGTAATAAGTAAAAAAACTAAAATAATGTACTTTAGCTTATCCGCATCTAATTTCAATGCGAATGTTTATTATCATGCACCGGAATGCCAGAGATATGTTCTGTCTCGCTGTAATTGTACACCTATTCAGTCTGATCCCCCTTTCTGTTCTGTTATTAGCTGTAGCGATAACTGTTTTTTAATTGAAAATGTTGACGAATTTAAATATTTAGGGCTTACTATCGACAATAGAATGACTTTTTCAAATCACATAGATTCTTTAAAAAAATACTTTCGAAGCACACTTAGACATTTCTACTATTTGAGAAGAATCTGCTCTAAAGAACTTCTTAAAATGGTATATTATGGCATTTTTGATTCTAAGCTACAATATGGAATCACTTGCTGGGGTGGCGTATATTTTAACAGAATCCAAAGTTTGTTAATTCTGCAGAAAAATGTGTTAAGAAAAATATGTTCGAAACCAAATAAATATCCGAGTCTTCCGCTGTTCTGTGACCTAAAAATTTTCCCTATCCGTCATTTATACTGTTATAAAGTATTAAAAACTTTCTTTATGAGATCTGGTAATCGTAATTTTCGTCTGGTATCGTCTCATAACATACGTGGTAATTTCTCATGTTTGTTACCTGTTCCAAACTTTCGTACAACTGCCTATCGTAATTTTTATTCTATCGTATCTTTTCGACTATACAATAAACTTCCTCAGTCACTCAGAACAATCTCAACATCTGGTTTGTTTGTCAAACGATTAAAGAGTTGGCTATTTAAAAATAACTATGCGAATATTGAATCTCTGATCACAGGCTCCGCGATAATCTCAGTTCCTGACATAATGGTATAGTTTCTTTTTCTTTTTATCTTTCCAGGATAATCACAAAAATTTTGTAACCTAGTCTTTTTGTTTTGTGTTATACTATTATTGTTTCTTTTGTACCGGATTTCTTCTAATTACTATTTGTTATAAGGCTCAAGAGGCAGTCACTGCTTACAATTGATATTATTTATTCCGTGTCTTTTATTTCTAAGAGTAGTGCAATATATTCAAGCGAGCGCCTATATTATGTCACCCCCCTATCGAATTCTTTATATTTGTAACATTCTATGTAAAGTGGCATTCGACACTATTTCATTCGTTGTAATTAAATACAGAATGTCATCTGTTTAATAAATAAATAAAATTTCTTTCTATATTTATCTCAACGGTCACCAATCCGTTCCAAGATTACCAAACGATCAACCATCAGTTCGATTCCGGTCACCTATCCGGTCGAATATCTATCTCAACGGTCACCTATCCGTTCGAAGATTACCAAACGGTAAACCTTCAGTTCGGTTCCGGTCACCTATCCGGTCGAATATCTATCTCAACGGTCACCTATCCGTTCGAAGATTACCAAACGATAATCATCAGTTCGATTCCGGTCACCTATCCGGTCGAATATCTATCTCAACGGTCACCTATCCGTTCGAAGATTACTAAACGGTCAACCATCAGTCCGATTCCGGTCACCTATCCGGTCAAATATCTCAACGGTCACCTATCCGTTCGAAGATTAGCAAACGGTAAACCACCAGTTCGAATCCGGTCACCTATCCGGTCGAATATCTATCTCAACGGTCACCTATCCGTTCGAAGATTACCAAACGGTAAACCACCAGGTCGATTCCGGTCACCTATCCGGTCGAATATCTATCTCAACGGTCACCTATCCGTTCGAAGATTACCAAACGGTAAACCATCAGTTCGATTCAGGCCACCTATCCGGTCGAATATCTATCTCAACGGTCACCTATGCCTTCGAAGGTTACCAAACGGTAAACCATCAGTTCGATTCCGGTCACCTATCCGGTCGAATACCTATCTCAACGGTCACCCATCCGTTCGAAGATTACCAAACGATCAACCATCAGTTCGATTCCGGTCACCTATCCGGTCGAACATCTATCTCAACGGTCACCTATCCAATCGAAGATTACCAAAGGATCAACCATCAGTTCGATTCCGGTCACCTATCCGGCCGAGTATCTATCTCAGCGATTACCTATCCGTTCGAAGATTACCAAACGATCAACCATCAGTTCGATTCCGGTCACCTATCCGGTCGAATATCTATCTCAACGGTCACCTATCTGTTCGAAGATTGCCAAACGGTAAACCATCAGTTCGATTCGGGTCACCTATCCGGTCGAATATCTCAACGGTCACCTATCTGTTCGAAGATTAGCAAACGGTAAACCATCAGTTCGATTCCGGTCACCTATCCGGTCGAATATCTATCTCAACGGTCACCTATCCGTTCGAAGATTACCAAATGGTAAACCATCAGTTCGATTCCGGTCACCTATCCGGTCGAATACTTATCTCAACGGTCACCTATGCGTTCGAAGATTACCAAACGGTAAACATTCAGTTCGATTCCGGTCACCTATCCGGTCGAATATCTATCTCAACGGTCACCTATCCGTTCGAAGATTACCAAACGATCAACCATCAGTTCGATTCCGGTCACCTATCCGGTCGAATATCTATCTCAACGGTCACCTACCCGTTCGAAGATTACCAAATGGTAAACCATCAGTTCGATTCCGGTCACCTATCCGGACGAATATATATCTCAACGGTCACCTATCCGTTCGAAGACTACCAAACGATCAACCATCAGTTCGATTCCGGTCACCTATCCGGTCGAATATCTATCTCAACGGTCACCTATCCGTTCGAAGACTACCAAACGATCAACCATCAGTTCGATTCCGGTCACCTATCCGGTCGAATACCTATCTCAACGGTCACCCATCCGTTCGAAGATTACCAAACGATCAACCATCAGTTCGATTCCGGTCACCTATCCGGTCGAACATCTATCTCAACGGTCACCTATCCAATCGAAGATTACCAAAGGATCAACCATCAGTTCGATTCCGGTCACCTATCCGGCCGAGTATCTATCTCAGCGATTACCTATCCGTTCGAAGATTACCAAACGATCAACCATCAGTTCGATTCCGGTCACCTATCCGGTCGAATATCTATCTCAACGGTCACCTATCTGTTCGAAGATTGCCAAACGGTAAACCATCAGTTCGATTCGGGTCACCTATCCGGTCGAATATCTCAACGGTCACCTATCTGTTCGAAGATTAGCAAACGGTAAACCATCAGTTCGATTCCGGTCACCTATCCGGTCGAATATCTATCTCAACGGTCACCTATCCGTTCGAAGATTACCAAATGGTAAACCATCAGTTCGATTCCGGTCACCTATCCGGTCGAATACTTATCTCAACGGTCACCTATGCGTTCGAAGATTACCAAACGGTAAACATTCAGTTCGATTCCGGTCACCTATCCGGTCGAATATCTATCTCAACGGTCACCTATCCGTTCGAAGATTACCAAACGATCAACCATCAGTTCGATTCCGGTCACCTATCCGGTCGAATATCTATCTCAACGGTCACCTACCCGTTCGAAGATTACCAAATGGTAAACCATCAGTTCGATTCCGGTCACCTATCCGGACGAATATATATCTCAACGGTCACCTATCCGTTCGAAGACTACCAAACGATCAACCATCAGTTCGATTCCGGTCACCTATCCGGTCGAATATCTATCTCAACGGTCACCTATCCGTTCGAAGACTACCAAACGATCAACCATCAGTTCGATTCCGGTCACCTATCCGGTCGAATATCTATCTCAACGGTCACCTATCCGTTCGAAGATTACCAAATGGTAAATCATCAGTTCGAATCCGGTCACCTATCCGGTCGAATATATATCTCAACGGTCACCTATCCGTGCGAAGACTACCAAACGATCAACCATCAGTTCGATTCCGGTCATCTATCCGGTCGAATATCTATCTCAACGGTCACCTATCCGTTCGAAGATTACCAAACGATCAACCATCAGTTCGAGTCCGGTCACCTATCCGGTCGAATATCTATCTCAACGGTCCCCTATCCAATCGAAGATTACCAAACGATCAACCATCAGTTCGATTCCGGTCACCTATCCGGTCGAATATCTATCTCAACAGTCACCTATCCGTTCGAAGATTACCAAACGGTAAACCATCAGCTTGATCCGGGTCACCTATCCGGTCGAGTATCTCAACGGTCACCTATCCGTTCGAAGATTAGCAAACGGTAAACCATCAGTTCGATTCCGGTCACCTATCCGGTCGAATATCTATCTCAGCGATTACCTATCCGTTCGAAGATTACCAAACGATCAACCATCAGTTCGATCCCGTCACCTATCCGGTCGAATATCTTTCTCAACGGTCACCTATCCGTTCGAAGATTACCAAACGGTAAACCATCAGTTCGATTCAGGCCACCTATCCGGTCGAATATCTATCTCAACGGTCACCTATGCCTTCGAAGGTTACCAAACGGTAAACCATCAGTTCGATTCCGGTCACCTATCCGGTCGAATATCTATCTCAACGGTCACTCATCCGTTCGAAGATTACCAAACGATCAACCATCAGTTCGATTCCGGTCACCTATACGGTCGAATATCTATCTCAACGGTCACCTATCTGTTCGAAGATTACAAAACGGTAAACCATCAGTTCGATTCGGGTCACCTATCCGGTCGAATATCTCAACGGTCACCTATCTGTTCGAAGATTAGCAAACGGTAAACCATCATTTCGATTCCGGTCACCTATCCGGTCGAATATCTATCTCAACGGTCACCTATCCGTTCGAAGATTACCAAATGGTAAGCCATCAGTTCGATTCCGGTCACCTATCCGGTCGAATATTTATCTCAACGGTCACCTATGCGTTCGAAGATTACCAAACGGTGAACATTCAGTTCGATTCCGGTCACCTATCCGGTCGAATATCTATCTCAACGGTCACCTACCCGTTCGAAGATTACCAAACGATCAACCATCAGTTCGGTCGAATATCTATCTCAACGGTCACCTATCCGTTCGAAGATTACCAAACGGTAAACCATCAGTTCGATCCGTTTTTTTTTTTTTTTTTAATCTTTCAATCTTTATTCAATCTTTATTCAATTATTTACCTCAATAGCTACTACAGTTGTTTATCTGCAAAGCCGGAAAGGCTTGTCTGCAGAAGACTAGTTACAAAGATATTACATATATTATGTTGTTGAGAATCCATAAATAGTAATCGATTCCGGTCACCTATCCGGTCGAATATCTATCTCAACGGTCATCCATCCCATCGAAGATTACCAAACGATCAACCATCAGTTCGATTCCGGTCACCTATCCGGTCGAATATCTATCTCAACGGTCACCTATCCGTTCGCAGATTACCAAATGGTAAACCAGCAGTTCGATCCCGGTCACCTATCTGGTCGAATAATTATCTCAACGGTCACCTATCCGTTCGAAGACTACTAATCGATCAACCATCAGTTCGATTCCGGTCACCTATCCGGCCGAGTATCTATCTCAGCGATCACCTATCCGTTCGAAGATTACCAAACGATCAACCACCAGTTCGATTCCGGTCACCTATCCGGTCGAACATCTATCTCAACGGTCACCTATCCGTTCGCAGATTACCAAATGGTAAACCAGCAGTTCGATCCCGGTCACCTATCCGGTCGAATATCTATCTCAACAGTCACCTATCCGTTCGAAGATTACCAAACGGTAAACCATCAGCTTGATCCGGGTCACCTATCCGGTCGAGTATCTCAACGGTCACCTATCCGTTCGAAGATAAGCAAACGGTAAGCCATCAGTTCGATTCCGGTCACCTATCCGGTCGAATATCTATCTCAACGGTCACCTATCCGTTCGCAGATTACCAAATGGTAAACCAGCAGTTCGATCCCGGTCACCTATCTGGTCGAATAATTATCTCAACGGTCACCTATCCGTTCGAAGACTACTAATCGATCAACCATCAGTTCGATTCCGGTCACCTATCCGGCCGAGTATCTATCTCAGCGATCACCTATCCGTTCGAAGATTACCAAACGATCAACCACCAGTTCGATTCCGGTCACCTATCCGGTCGAATATCTATCTCAACGGTCACCTATCCGTTCGAAGATTACCAAACGGTAAGCCATCAGTTCGATCCGTTTTTTTTTTTTTTTTTAATCTTTCAATCTTTATTCAATCTTTATTCAATTATTTACTTCAATAGCTACTACAGTTGTTTATCTGGAAAGCCGGAAAGGCTTGTGTGCAGAAGACTAGTTACAAAGATATTACATATATTATGTTGTTGAGAATCCATAAATAGTAATCGATTCCGGTCACCTATCCGGTCGAATATCTATCTCAACGGTCATCCATCCCATCGAAGATTACCAAACGATCAACCATCAGTTCGATTCCGGTCACCTATCCGGCCGAGTATCTATCTCAGCGATCACCTATCCGTTCGAAGATTACCAAACGATCAACCATCAGTTCGATTCCGGTCACCTATCCGGTCGAATATCTCAACGGTCACCTATCCGTTCGAAGATTAGCAAACGGTAAACCATCAGTTCGATTCGGGTCACCCATCCGGTCGAATATCTCAACGGTCACCTATCCGTTCGAAGATTAGCAAACGGTAAACCATCAGTTCGAATCCGGTCACCTATCCGGTCGAATATCTATCTCAACGGTCACCTATGCCTTTGAAGGTTACCAAACAATCAACCATCAGTTCGATTCCGGTCACCTATCCGGTCGAACATCTATCTCAACGGTCACCTATCCAATCGAAGATTACCAAACGATCAACCATCAGTTCGATTCCGGTCACCTATCCGGCCGAGTATCTATCTCAGCGATTACCTATCCGCTCGAAGATTACCAAACGATCAACCATCAGTTCGATTCCGGTCACCTATCCGGTCGAATATCTATCTCAACGGTCACCTATCTGTTCGAAGATTGCCAAACGGTAAACCATCAGTTCGATTCGGGTCACCTATCCGGTCGAATATCTCAACGGTCACCTATCTGTTCGAAGATTAGCAAACGGTAAACCATCAGTTCGATTCCGGTCACCTATCCGGTCGAATATCTATCTCAACGGTCACCTATACGTTCGAAGATTACCAAATGGTAAACCATCAGTTCGATTCCGGTCACCTATCCGGTCGAATATTTATCTCAACGGTCACCCATGCGTTCGAAGATTACCAAACGGTAAACATTCAGTTCGATTCCGGTCACCTATCCGGTCGAATATCTATCTCAACGGTCACCTATCCGTTCGAAGATTACCAAACGATCAACCATCAGTTCGATCCCGGTCACCTATCCGGTCGAATATCTATCTCAACGGTCACCTACCCGTTCGAAGATTACCAAATGGTAAACCATCAGTTCGATTCCGGTCACCTATCCGGTCGAATATATATCTCAACGGTCACCTATCCGTTCGAAGACTACCAAACGATCAACCATCAGTTCGATTCCGGTCACCTATCCGGTCGAATATCTATCTCAACGGTCACCTATCCGTTCGAAGACTACCAAACGATCAACCATCAGTTCGATTCCGGTCACCTATCCGGTCGAATATCTATCTCAACGGTCACCTATCCGTTCGAAGATTACCAAATGGTAAACCATCAGTTCGAATCCGGTCACCTATCCGGTCGCCTATCCGCTCGAAGATTACCAAACGGTAAACCATCACGTCGATTCGGGTCACCTATCCGGTCAAACATCTCAGCGGTCACCTATCCGTTCGAAGATTAACAAACGGTAAACCACCAGTTCGATTCCGGTCACCTATCCGGTCGAATATCTATCTCAACGGTCACCTATCCGTTCGAAGATTACCAAACGGTAAACCATCAGTTCGATTCCGGTCACCTATCCGGTCGAATATCTATGTCAACGGTCACCCATCCGTTCGAAGATTACCAAACGATCAACCATCAGTTCGATTCCGGTCACATATCCGGTCGAACATCTATCTCAACGGTCACCTATCCATTCGAAGATTACCAAACGATCAGCCATCAGTTCGATTCCGGTCACCCATCCGGCCGAGTATCTATCTCAGCGATCACCTATCCTTTCGAAGATTACCAAACGATCAACCATCAGTTCGATTCGGGTCACCTGTCCGGTCGAATATCTATCTCAACGGTCACCTATCCGTTCGAAGATTACCAAACGGTAAACCATCAGTTCGATCCGTTTTTTTTTTTTTTTTAATCTTTCAATCTTTATTCAATCTTTATTCAATTATTTACTTCAATAGCTACTACAGTTGTTTATCTGCAAAGCCGGAAAGGCTTGTCTGCAGAAGACTAGTTACAAAGATATTACATATATTATGTTGTTGAGAATCCATAAATAGTAATCGATTCCGGTCACCTATCCGGTCGAATATCTATCTCAACGGTCATCCATCCCATCGAAGATTACCAAACGATCAACCATCAGTTCGATTCGGGTCACCTATCCGGTCGAATATCTCAACGGTCACCTATCTGTTCGAAGATTACCAAACGGTAAACCATCAGTTCGATTCCGGTCACCTATCCGGTCGAATATCTATCTCAACGGTCACCTATCTGTTCGAAGATTTCCAAACGGTAAACCATCAGTTCGATTCGGGTCACCTATCCGGTCGAATATCTCAACGGTCACCTATCTGTTCGAAGATTAGCAAACGGTAAACCATCAGTTCGATTCCGGTCACCTATCCGGTCGAATATCTATCTCAACGGTCACCTATACGTTCGAAGATTACCAAATGGTAAACCATCAGTTCGATTCCGGTCACCTATCCGGTCGAATATTTATCTCAACGGTCACCCATGCGTTCGAAGATTACCAAACGGTAAACATTCAGTTCGATTCCGGTCACCTATCCGGTCGAATATCTATCTCAACGGTCACCTATCCGTTCGAAGATTACCAAACGATCAACCATCAGTTCGATCCCGGTCACCTATCCGGTCGAATATCTATCTCAACAGTCACCTATCCGTTCCAAGATTACCAAACGGTAAACCATCAGTTTGATCCGGGTCACCTATCCGGTCGAGTATCTCAACGGTCACCTATCCGTTCGAAGATAAGCAAACGGTAAGCCATCAGTTCGATTCCGGTCACCTATCCGGTCGAATATCTATCTCAACGGTCACCTATCCGTTCGCAGATTACCAAATGGTAAACCAGCAGTTCGATCCCGGTCACCTATCTGGTCGAATAATTATCTCAACGGTCACCTATCCGTTCGAAGACTACTAATCGATCAACCATCAGTTCGATTCCGGTCACCTATCCGGCCGAGTATCTATCTCAGCGATCACCTATCCGTTCGAAGATTACCAAACGATCAACCACCAGTTCGATTCCGGTCACCTATCCGGTCGAATATCTATCTCAACGGTCACCTATCCGTTCGAAGATTACCAAACGGTAAGCCATCAGTTCGATCCGTTGTTTTTTTTTTTTTTTTTAATTCACCTATCCGGTCGAATATATATCTCAACGGTCACCTATCCGTTCGAAGACTACCAAACGATCAACCATCAGTTCGATTCCGGTCACCTATCCGGTCGAATATCTATCTCAACGGTCACCTATCCGTTCGAAGACTACCAAACGATCAACCATCAGTTCGATTCCGGTCACCTATCCGGTCGAATATCTATCTCAACGGTCACCTATCCGTTCGAAGATTACCAAATGGTAAACCATCAGTTCGAATCCGGTCACCTATCCGGTCGAATATATATCTCAACGGTCACCTATCCGTTCGAAGACTACCAAACGATCAACCATCAGTTCGATTCCGGTCACCTATCCGGTCGAATATCTATCTCAACGGTCACCTATCCGTTCGAAGATTACCAAACGATCAACCATCAGTTCGAGTCCGGTCACCTATCCGGTCGAATATCTATCTCAACGGTCACCTATCCAATCGAAGATTACCAAACGATCAACCATCAGTTCGATTCCGGTCACCTATCCGGTCGAATATCTATCTCAACAGTCACCTATCCGTTCGAAGATTGCCAAACGGTAAACCATCAGTTCGATTCCGGTCACCTATCCGGTCGAATATCTATCTCAACGGTCACCCATCCGTTCGAAGATTACCAAACGATCAACCATCAGTTCGATTCCGGTCACCTATACGGTCGAATATCTATCTCAACGGTCACCTATCCGTTCGAAGATCAACCATCAGTTCGGTCGAATATCTATCTCAACGGTCGCCTATCCGCTCGAAGTTTACCAAACGGTAAACCATCAGGTCGATTCGGGTCACATATCCGGTCAAACATCTCAACGGTCACCTATCCAATCGAAGATTACCAAACGATCAACCATCAGTTCGATTCCGGTCACCTATCCGGTCGAATATCTACCTCAACAGTCACCTATCCGTTCGAAGACTACCAAACGATCAACCATCAGTTCGATTCCGGTCACCTATCCGGTCGAATATCTATCTCAACGGTCACCTATCCGTTCGAAGATTACCAAACGATCAACCATCAGTTCGAGTCCGGTCACCTATCCGGTCGAATATCTATCTCAACGGTCACCTATCCAATCGAAGATTACCAAGCGATCAACCATCAGTTCGATTCCGGTCACCTATCCGGTCGAATATCTATCTCAACGGTCACCTATCCGTTCGAAGACTACCAAACGATCAACCATCAGTTCGATTCCGGTCACCTATCCGGTCGAATATCTATCTCAACGGTCACCTATCCGTTCGAAGATTACCAAATGGTAAACCATCAGTTCGAATCCGGTCACCTATCCGGTCGAATATATATCTCAACGGTCACCTATCCGTTCGAAGACTACCAAACGATCAACCATCAGTTCGATTCCGGTCACCTATCCGGTCGAATATCTATCTCAACGGTCACCTATCCGTTCGAAGATTACCAAACGATCAACCATCAGTTCGAGTCCGGTCACCTATCCGGTCGAATATCTATCTCAACGGTCACCTATCCGTTCGAAGATTACCAAACGATCAACCATCAGTTCGAGTCCGGTCACCTATCCGGTCGAATATCTATCTCAACGGTCACCTATCCAATCGAAGGTTGCCAAACGGTAAACCATCAGTTCGATTCCGGTCACCTATCCGGTCGAATATCTATCTCAACGGTCACCCATCCGTTCGAAGATTACCAAACGATCAACCATCAGTTCGATTCCGGTCACCTATCTGTTCGAAGATTACCAAACGGTAAACCATCAGTTCGATTCGGGTCACCTATCCGGTCGAATATCTCAACGGTCACCTATCTGTTCGAAGATTAGCAAACGGTAAACCATCGTTTCGATTCCGGTCACCTATCCGGTCGAATATCTATCTCAACGGTCACCTATCCGTTCGAAGATTACCAAATGGTAAGCCATCAGTTCGATTCCGGTCACCTATCCGGTCGAATATTTATCTCAACGGTCACCTATGCGTTCGAAGATTACCAAACGGTGAACATTCAGTTCGATTCCGGTCACCTATCCGGTCGAATATCTATCTCAACGGTCACCTATCCGTTCGAAGATCAACCATCAGTTCGGTCGAATATCTATCTCAACGGTCGCCTATCCGCTCGAAGTTTACCAAACGGTAAACCATCAGGTCGATTCGGGTCACCTATCCGGTCAAACATCTCAACGGTCACCTATGCGTTCGAAGATTACCAAACGGTGAACATTCAGTTCGATTCCGGTCACCTATCCGCTCGAATATCTATCTCAACGGTCACCTAT
Source organism: Eumerus sabulonum (assembly GCA_951905685.1). Classification (NCBI taxonomy): domain Eukaryota; kingdom Metazoa; phylum Arthropoda; class Insecta; order Diptera; family Syrphidae; genus Eumerus; species Eumerus sabulonum. The sequence goes on from OX645060.1 coordinate 100,427,308, forward strand.
CCGTTCGAAGATTACCAAACGGTAAACCATCAGTTCGATTCCGGTCACCTATCCGGTCGAATATCTATCTCAACGGTCACCCATCCGTTCGAAGATTACCAAACGATCAACCATCAGTTCGATTCCGGTCACATATCCGGTCGAACATCTATCTCAACGGTCACCTTTCCATTCGAAGATTACCAAACGATCAACCATCAGTTTGATTCCGGTCACATATCCGGTCGAACATCTATCTCAACGGTCACCTATCCATTCGAAGTTTACCAAACGGTAAACCATCAGGTCGATTCGGGTCACCTATCCGGTCAAACATCTCAACGGTCACCTATCCGTTCGAAGATTAGCAAACGGTAAGCCACCAGTTCGATTCCGGTCACCTATCCGCTCGAATATCTATCTCAACGGTCACCTATCCGTTCGAAGATTACCAAACGGTAAACCATCAGTTCGATTCCGGTCACCTATCCGGTCGAATATCTCAACGGTCACCTATCTGTTCGAAGATTAGCAAACGGTAAACCATCAGTTCGATTCCGGTCACCTATCCGGTCGAATATCTATCTCAACGGTCACCTATCCGTTCGAAGATTACCAAACGATCAACCATCAGTTCGATTCCGGTCACATATCCGGTCGAACATCTATCTCAACGGTTACCTATCCATTCGAAGATTACCAAACGATCAACCATCAGTTCGATTCCGGTCACATATCCGGTCGAACATCTATCTCAACGGTCACCTATCCATTCGAAGTTTACCAAACGGTAAACCATCAGGTCGATTCGGGTCACCTATCCGGTCAAACATCTCAACGGTCACCTATCCGTTCGAAGATTAGCAAACGGTAAACCACCAGTTCGATTCCGGTCACCTATCCGCTCGAATATCTATCTCAACGGTCACCTATCCATTCGAAGATTGCCAAACGGTAAGCCATCAGTTCGATTCGGGTCACCTATCCGGTCGAAAATCTCAACGGTCACCTATCTGTTCGAAGATTAGCAAACGGTAAACCATCAGTTCGATTCCGGTCACCTATCCGGTCGAATATCTATCTCAACGGTCACCTATCCGTTCGAAGATTACCAAACGGTAAACCATCAGTTCGATCCGTTTTTTTTTTTTTTTAATCTTTCAATCTTTATTCAATCTTTATTCAATTATTTACTTCAATAGCTACTACAGTTGTTTATCTGCAAAGCCGGAAAGGCTTGTCTGCAGAAGACTAGTTACAAAGATATTACATATATTATGTTGTTGAGAATCCATAAATAGTAATCGATTCCGGTCACCTATCCGGTCGAATATCTATCTCAACGGTCATCCATCCGTTCGAAGATTACCAAACGATCAACCATCAGTTCGATTCCGGTCACCTATCCGGTCGAATATCTATCTCAACAGTCACCTATCCGTTCCAAGATTACCAAACGGTAAATCATAAGTTTCATCCGGGTCACCTATCCGGTCGAGTATCTCAACGGTCACCTATCTGTTCGAAGATAAGCAAACGGTAAACCATCAGTTCGATTCCGGTCACCTATCCGGTCGAATATCTATCTCAACGGTCCCCTATCCGTTCGCAGATTACCAAATGGTAAACCATCAGTTCGATCCCGGTCACCTATCTGGCCGAATATTTATCTCAACGGTCACCTATCCGTTCGAAGATTTCCAAACGATCAACTATCAGTTCGATTCCGGTCACCTATCCGGCCGAGTATCTATCTCAGCGATCACCTATCCGTTCGAAGATTACCAAACGATCAACCATCAGTTCGATTCCGGTCACCTATCCGGTCGTATATCTATCTCAACGGTCACTTATCTGTCCGAAGATTACCAAACGATCAACCATCAGTTCGATTCCGGTCACCTATCCGGTCGAATATCTCAACGGTCACCTATCCGTTCGAAGATTAGCAAACGGTAAACCATCAGTTCGATTCGGGTCACCTATCCGGTCGAATATCTCAACGGTCACCTATCCGCTCGAAGATTAGCAAACGGTAAACCATCAGTTCGAATCCGGTCACCTATCCGGTCGAATATCTATCTCAACGGTCATCCATCCGTTCGAAGATTACCAAACGATCAACCATCAGTTCGATTCCGGTCACCTATCCGGTCGAATATCTATCTCAACAGTCACCTATCCCTTCCAAGATTACCAAACGGTAAACCATCAGTTTGATCCGGGTCACCTATCCGGTCGAGTATCTCAACGGTCACCTATCCGTTCGAAGATAAGCAAACGGTAAACCATCAGTTTGATTCCGGTCACCTATCCGGTCGAATATCTATCTCAACGGTCACCCATCCGTTCGCAGATTACCAAATGGTAAGCCATCAGTTCGATCCCGGTCACCTATCTGGTCGAATATTTATCTCAACGGTCACCTATCCGTTCGAAGACTACCAAACGATCAACCATCAATTCGATTCCGGTCACCTATCCGGCCGAGTATCTATCTCAGCGATCACCTATCCGTTCGAAGATTACCAAACGATCAACCACCAGTTCGATTCCGGTCACCTATCCGGTCGAATATCTATCTCAACGGTCAATTATCTGTCCGAAGATTACCAAACGATCAACCATCAGTTCGATTCCGGTCACCTATCCGGTCGAATATCTCAACGGTCACCTATCCGTTCGAAGATTAGCAAACGGTAAACCATCAGTTCGATTCGGGTCACCTATCCGGTCGAATATCTCAACGGACACCTATCCGTTCGAAGATTAGCAAACGGTAAACCATCAGTTCGAATCCGGTCACCTATCCGTACGAATATCTATCTCAACGGTCATCTTTCCGTTCGCAGGTTACCAAATGGTAAACCATCAGTTCGATCCCGGTCACCTATCTGGTCGAATATTTATCTCAACGGTCACCAATCCGTTCCAAGATTACCAAACGATCAACCATCAGTTCGATTCCGGTCACCTATCCGGTCGAATATCTATCTCAACGGTCACCTATCCGTTCGAAGATTACCAAACGGTAAACCTTCAGTTCGGTTCCGGTCACCTATCCGGTCGAATATCTATCTCAACGGTCACCTATCCGTTCGAAGATTACCAAACGATAATCATCAGTTCGATTCCGGTCACCTATCCGGTCGAATATCTATCTCAACGTTCACCTATCCGTTCGAAGATTACTAAACGGTCAACCATCAGTCCGATTCCGGTCACCTATCCGGTCAAATATCTCAACGGTCACCTATCCGTTCGAAGATTAGCAAACGGTAGACCACCAGTTCGATTCCGGTCACCTATCCGGTCGAATATCTATCTCAACGGTCACCTATCCGTTCGAAGATTACCAAACGGTAAACCACCAGGTCGATTCCGGTCACCTATCCGGTCGAATATCTATCTCAACGGTCATCCATCCCATCGAAGATTACCAAACGTTCAACCATCAGTTCGATTCCGGTCACCTATCCGGTCGAATATCTCAACGGTCACCTATCCGTTCGAAGATAAGCAAACGGTAAACCATCAGTTCGATTCGGGTCACCTATCCGGTCGAATATCTCAACGGTCACCTATCCGTCCGAAGATTAGCAAACGGTAAACCATCAGTTCGAATCCGGTCACCTATCCGGTCGAATATCTATCTCAACGGTCACCTTTCCGTTCGCAGGTTACCAAATGGTAAACCATCAGTTCGATCCCGGTCACCTATCTGGTCGAATATTTATCTCAACGGTCACCAATCCGTTCCAAGATTACCAAACGATCAACCATCAGTTCGATTCCGGTCACCTATCCGGTCGAATATCTATCTCAACGGTCACCTATCCGTTCGAAGACTACCAAACGGTAAACCTTCAGTTCGGTTCCGGTCACCTATCCGGTCGAATATCTATCTCAACGGTCACCTATCCGTTCGAAGATTACCAAACGATAATCATCAGTTCGATTCCGGTCACCTATCCGGTCGAATATCTATCTCAACGGTCACCTATCCGTTCGAAGATTACTAAACGGTCAACCATCAGTCCGATTCCGGTCACCTATCCGGTCAAATATCTCAACGGTCACCTATCCGTTCGAAGATTAGCAAACGGTAAACCACCAGTTCGATTCCGGTCACCTATCCGGTCGAATATCTATCTCAACGGTCACCTATCCGTTCGAAGATTACCAAACGGTAAACCACCAGGTCGATTCCGGTCACCTATCCGGTCGAATATCTATCTCAACGGTCACCTATTCGTTCGAAGATTACCAAACGGTAAACCATCAGTTCGATTCAGGCCACCTATCCGGTCGAATATCTATCTCAACGGTCACCTATGCCTTCGAAGGTTACCAAACGGTAAACCATCAGTTCGATTCCGGTCACCTATCCGGTCGAATATCTATCTCAACGGTCACCCATCCGTTCGAAGATTACCAAACGATCAACCATCAGTTCGATTCCGGTCACCTATCCGGTCGAACATCTATCTCAACGGTCACCTAACCAATCGAAGATTACCAAACGATCAACCATCAGTTCGATTCCGGTCACCTATCCGGCCGAGTATCTATCTCAGCGATTACCTATCCGTTCGAAGATTACCAAACGATCAACCATCAGTTCGATTCCGGTCACCTATCCGGTCGAATATCTATCTCAACGGTCACCTATCTGTTCGAAGATTACCAAACGGTAAACCATCAGTTCGATTCCGGTCACCTATCCGGTCGAATACCTCAACGGTCACCTATCTGTTCGAAGATTAGCAAACGGTAAACCATCAGTTCGATTCCGGTCACCTATCCGGTCGAATATCTATCTCAACGGTCACCTATCCGTTCGAAGATTACCAAATGGTAAACCATCAGTTCGATTCCGGTCACCTATCCGGTCGAATATTTATCTCAACGGTCACCTATGCGTTCGAAGATTACCAAACGGTAAACATTCAGTTCGATTCCGGTCACCTATCCGGTCGAATATCTATCTCAACGGTCACCTATCCGTTCGAAGATTACCAAACGATCAACCATCAGTTCGATTCCGGTCACCTATCCGGTCGAATATCTATCTCAACGGTCACCTACCCGTTCGAAGATTACCAAACGATCAACCATCAGTTCGATTCCGGTCACCTATCCGGTCGAATATCTATCTCAACGGTCACCTTTCCGTTCGAAGATTACCAAATGGTAAACCATCAGTTCGAATCCGGTCACCTATCCGGTCGAATATATATCTCAACGGTCACCTATGCGTTCGAAGATTACCAAACGGTATACATTCAGTTCGATTCCGGTCACCTATCCGGTCGAATATCTATCTCAACGGTCACCTATCCGTTCGAAGATTACCAAACGATCAACCATCAGTTCGATTCCGGTCACCTATCCGGTCGAATATATATCTCAACGGTCACCTATCCGTTCGAAGACTACCAAACGATCAACCATCAGTTCGATTCCGGTCACCTATCCGGTCGAATATCTATCTCAACGGTCACCTATCCGTTCGAAGATTACCAAATGGTAAACCATCAGTTCGATTCCGGTCACCTATCCGGTCGAATATTTATCTCAACGGTCACCTATGCGTTCGAAGATTACCAAACGGTAAACATTCAGTTCGATTCCGGTCACCTATCCGGTCGAATATCTATCTCAACGGTCACCTATCCGTTCGAAGATTACCAAACGATCAACCATCAGTTCGATTCCGGTCACCTATCCGGTCGAATATATATCTCAACGGTCACCTATCCGTTCGAAGACTACCAAACGATCAACCATCAGTTCGATTCCGGTCACCTATCCGGTCGAATATCTATCTCAACGGTCACCTATCCGTTCGAAGACTACCAAACGATCAACCATCAGTTCGATTCCGGTCACCTATCCGGTCGAATATCTATCTCAACGGTCACCTATCCGTTCGAAGATTACCAAATGGTAAACCATCAGTTCGAATCCGGTCACCTATCCGGTCGAATATATATCTCAACGGTCACCTATCCGTTCGAAGACTACCAAACGATCAACCATCAGTTCGATTCCGGTCACCTATCCGGTCGAATATCTATCTCAACGGTCATCCATCCCATCGAAGATTACCAAACGATCAACCCACAGTTCGATTCCGGTCACCTATCCGGTCGAATATCTCAACGGTCACCTATCCGTTCGAAGATTAGCAAACGGTAAACCATCAGTTCGATTCGGGTCACCTATCCGGTCGAATATCTCAACGGTCACCTATCCGTCCGAAGATTAGCAAACGGTAAACCATCAGTTCGAATCCGGTCACCTATCCGGTCGAATATCTATCTCAACGGTCACCTATCCGTTCGAAGATTACCAAACGGTAAACCACCAGGTCGATTCCGGTCACCTATCCGGTCGAATATCTATCTCAACGGTCACCTATTCGTTCGAAGATTACCAAACGGTAAACCATCAGTTCGATTCAGGCCACCTATCCGGTCGAATATCTATCTCAACGGTCACCTATGCCTTCGAAGGTTACCAAACGGTAAACCATCAGTTCGATTCCGGTCACCTATCCGGTCGAATATCTATCTCAACGGTCACCCATCCGTTCGAAGATTACCAAACGATCAACCATCAGTTCGATTCCGGTCACCTATCCGGTCGAACATCTATCTCAACGGTCACCTATCCAATCGAAGATTACCAAACGATCAACCATCAGTTCGATTCAAGTCACCTATCCGGCCGAGTATCTATCTCAGCGATTACCTATCCGTTCGAAGATTACCAAACGATCAACCATCAGTTCAATTCCGGTCACCTATCCGGTCGAATATCTATCTCAACGGTCACCTATCTGTTCGAAGATTACCAAACGGTAAACCATCAGTTCGATTCCGGTCACCTATCCGGTCGAATATCTCAACGGTCACCTATCTGTTCGAAGATTAGCAAACGGTAAACCATCAGTTCGATTCCGGTCACCTATCCGGTCGAATATCTATCTCAACGGTCACCTATCCGTTCGAAGATTACCAAATGGTAAACCATCAGTTCGATTCCGGTCACCTATCCGGTCGAATATTTATCTCAACGGTCACCTATGCGTTCGAAGATTACCAAACGGTAAACATTCAGTTCGATTCCGGTCACCTATCCGGTCGAATATCTATCTCAACGGTCACCTATCCGTTCGAAGATTACCAAACGATCAACCATCAGTTCGATTCCGGTCACCTATCCGGTCGAATATCTATCTCAACGGTCACCTACCCGTTCGAAGATTACCAAATGGTAAACCATCAGTTCGATTCCGGTCACCTATCCGGTCGAATATATATCTCAACGGTCACCTATCCGTTCGAAGACTACCAAACGATCAACCATCAGTTCGATTCCGGTCACCTATCCGGTCGAATATCTATCTCAACGGTCACCTATCCGTTCGAAGACTACCAAACGATCAACCATCAGTTCGATTCCGGTCACCTATCCGGTCGAATATCTATCTCAACGGTCACCTATCCGTTCGAAGATTACCAAGTGGTAAACCATCAGTTCGAATCCGGTCACCTATCCGGTCGAATATATATCTCAACGGTCACCTATCCGTTCGAAGACTACCAAACGATCAACCATCAGTTCGATTCCGGTCACCTATCCGGTCGAATATCTATCTCAACGGTCACCTTTCCGTTCGCAGGTTATCAAATGGTAAACCATCAGTTCGATCCCGGTCACCTATCTGGTCGAATATTTATCTCAACGGTCACCAATCCGTTCCAAGATTACCAAACGATCAACCATCAGTTCGATTCCGGTCACCTATCCGGTCGAATATCTATCTCAACGGTCACCTATCCGTTCGAAGACTACCAAACGGTAAACCTTCAGTTCGGTTCCGGTCACCTATCCGGTCGAATATCTATCTCAACGGTCACCTATCCGTTCGAAGATTACCAAACGATAATCATCAGTTCGATTCCGGTCACCTATCCGGTCGAATATCTATCTCAACGGTCACCTATCCGTTCGAAGATTACTAAACGGTCAACCATCAGTCCGATTCCGGTCACCTATCCGGTCAAATATCTCAACGGTCACCTATCCGTTCGAAGATTAGCAAACGGTAAACCACCAGTTCGATTCCGGTCACCTATCCGGTCGAATATCTATCTCAACGGTCACCTATCCGTTCGAAGATTACCAAACGGTAAACCACCAGGTCGATTCCGGTCACCTATCCGGTCGAATATCTATCTCAACGGTCACCTATTCGTTCGAAGATTACCAAACGGTAAACCATCAGTTCGATTCAGGCCACCTATCCGGTCGAATATCTCTCTCAACGGTCACCTATGCCTTCGAAGGTTACCAAACGGTAAACCATCAGTTCGATTCCGGTCACCTATCCGGTCGAATATCTATCTCAACGGTCACCCATCCGTTCGAAGATTACCAAACGATCAACCATCAGTTCGATTCCGGTCACCTATCCGGTCGAACATCTATCTCAACGGTCACCTATCCAATCGAAGATTACCAAACGATCAACCATCAGTTCGATTCCGGTCACCTATCCGGCCGAGTATCTATCTCAGCGATTACCTATCCGTTCGAAGATTACCAACGATCAACCATCAGTTCGATTCCGGTCACCTATCCGGTCGAATATCTATCTCAACGGTCACCTATCTGTTCGAAGATTACCAAACGGAAAGCCATCAGTTCGATTCCGGTCACCTATCCGGTCGAATATCTCAACGGTCACCTATCTGTTCGAAGATTAGCAAACGGTAAACCATCAGTTCGATTCCGGTCACCTATCCGGTCGAATATCTATCTCAACGGTCACCTATCCGTTCGAAGATTACCAAATGGTAAACCATCAGTTCGATTCCGGTCACCTATCCGGTCGAATATTTATCTCAACGGTCACCTATGCGTTCGAAGATTACCAAACGCTAAACATTCAGTTCGATTCCGGTCACCTATCCGGTCGAATATCTATCTCAACGGTCACCTATCCGTTCGAAGATTACCAAACGATCAACCATCAGTTCGATTCCGGTCACCTATCCGGTCGAATATCTATCTCAACGGTCACCTACCTGTTCGAAGATTACCAAATGGTAAACCATCAGTTCGATTCCGGTCACCTATCCGGTCGAATATATATCTCAACGGTCACCTATCCGTTCGAAGACTACCAAACGATCAACCATCAGTTCGATTCCGGTCACCTATCCGGTCGAATATCTATCTCAACGGTCACCTATCCGTTCGAAGACTACCAAACGATCAACCATCAGTTCGATTCCGGTCACCTATCCGGTCGAATATCTATCTCAACGGTCACCTATCCGTTCGAAGATTACCAAATGGTAAACCATCAGTTCGAATCCGGTCACCTATCCGGTCGAATATATATCTCAACGGTCACCTATCCGTTCGAAGACTACCAAACGATCAACCATCAGTTCGATTCCGGTCACCTATCCGGTCGAATATCTATCTCAACGGTCATCCATCCCATCGAAGATTACCAAACGATCAACCCACAGTCCGATTCCGGTCACCTATCCGGTCGAATATCTCAACGGTCACCTATCCGTTCGAAGATTAGCAAACGGTAAACCATCAGTTCGATTCGGGTCACCTATCCGGTCGAATATCTCAACGGTCACCTATCCGTCCGAAGATTAGCAAACGGTAAACCATCAGTTCGAATCCGGTCACCTATCCGGTCGAATATCTATCTCAACGGTCACCTTTCCGTTCGCAGGTTACCAAATGGTAAACCATCAGTTCGATCCCGGTCACCTATCTGGTCGAATATTTATCTCAACGGTCACCAATCCGTTCCAAGATTACCAAACGATCAACCATCAGTTCGATTCCGGTCACCTATCCGGTCGAATATCTATCTCAACGGTCACCTATCCGTTCGAAGACTACCAAACGGTAAACCTTCAGTTCGGTTCCGGTCACCTATCCGGTCGAATATCTATCTCAACGGTCACCTATCCGTTCGAAGATTACCAAACGATAATCATCAGTTCGATTCCGGTCACCTATCCGGTCGAATATCTATCTCAACGGTCACCTATCCGTTCGAAGATTACTAAACGGTCAACCATCAGTCCGATTCCGGTCACCTATCCGGTCAAATATCTCAACGGTCACCTATCCGTTCGAAGATTAGCAAACGGTAAACCACCAGTTCGATTCCGGTCACCTATCCGGTCGAATATCTATCTCAACGGTCACCTATCCGTTCGAAGATTACCAAACGGTAAACCACCAGGTCGATTCCGGTCACCTATCCGGTCGAATATCTATCTCAACGGTCACATATTCGTTCGAAGATTACCAAACGGTAAACCATTAGTTCGATTCAGGCCACCTATCCGGTCGAATATCTATCTCAACGGTCACCTATGCCTTCGAAGGTTACCAAACGGTAAACCATCAGTTCGATTCCGGTCACCTATCCGGTCGAATATCTATCTCAACGGTCACCCATCCGTTCGAAGATTACCAAACGATCAACCATCAGTTCGATTCCGGTCACCTATCCGGTCGAACATCTATCTCAATGGTCACCTATCCAATCGAAGATTACCAAACGATCAACCATCAGTTCGATTCAAGTCACCTATCCGGCCGAGTATCTATCTCAGCGATTACCTATCCGTTCGAAGATTACCAAACGATCAACCATCAGTTCAATTCCGGTCACCTATCCGGTCGAATATCTATCTCAACGGTCACCTATCTGTTCGAAGATTACCAAACGGTAAACCATCAGTTCGATTCCGGTCACCTATCCGGTCGAATATCTCAACGGTCACCTATCTGTTCGAAGATTAGCAAACGGTAAACCATCAGTTCGATTCCGGTCACCTATCCGGTCGAATATCTATCTCAACGGTCACCTATCCGTTCGAAGATTACCAAATGGTAAACCATCAGTTCGATTCCGGTCACCTATCCGGTCGAATATTTATCTCAACGGTCACCTATGCGTTCGAAGATTACCAAACGGTAAACATTCAGTTCGATTCCAGTCACCTATCCGGTCGACTATCTATCTCAACGGTCACCTATCCGTTCGAAGATTACCAAACGATCAACCATCAGTTCGATTCCGGTCACCTATCCGGTCGAATATCTATCTCAACGGTCACCTACCCGTTCGAAGATTACCAAATGGTAAACCATCAGTTCGATTCCGGTCACCTATCCGGTCGAATATATATCTCAACGGTCACCTATCCGTTCGAAGACTACCAAACGATCAACCATCAGTTCGATTCCGGTCACCTATCCGGTCGAATATCTATCACAACGGTCACCTATCCGTTCGAAGACTACCAAACGATCAACCATCAGTTCGATTCCGGTCACCTATCCGGTCGAATATCTATCTCAACGGTCACCTATCCGTTCGAAGATTACCAAATGGTAAACCATCAGTTCGAATCCGGTCACCTATCCGGTCGAATATATATCTCAACGGTCACCTATCCGTTCGAAGACTACCAAACGATCAACCATCAGTTCGATTCCGGTCACCTATCCGGTCGAATATCTATCTCAACGGTCACCTATCCGTTCGAAGATTACCAAACGATCAACCATCAGTTCGAGTCCGGTCACCTATCCGGTCGAATATCTATCTCAACGGTCACCTATCCAATCGAAGATTACCAAACGATCAACCATCAGTTCGATTCCGGTCACCTATCCGGTCGAATATCTATCTCAACAGTCACCTATCCGTTCGAAGATTGCCAAATGGTAAACCATCAGCTCGAATCCGGTCACCTATCCGGTCGAATATATATCTCAACGGTCACCTATCCGTTCGAAGACTACCAAACGATCAACCATCAGTTCGATTCCGGTCACCTATCCGGTCGAATATCTATCTCAACGGTCACCTATCCGTTCGAAGATTACCAAACGATCAACCATCAGTTCGAGTCCGGTCACCTATCCGGTCGAATATCTATCTCAACAGTCACCTATCCGTTCGAAGATTACCAAACGGTAACCCATCAGTTTGATCCGGGTCACCTATCCGGTCGAGTATCTCAACGGTCACCTATCCGTTCGAAGATTAGCAAACGGTAAACCATCAGTTCGATTCCGGTCACCTATCCGGTCGAATATCTATCTCAGCGATTACCTAACCGTTCGAAGATTACCAAACGATCAACCATCAGTTCGATCCCGTCACCTATCCGGTCGAATATCTTTCTCAACGGTCACCTATCCGTTCGAAGATTACCAAACGGTAAACCATCAGTTCGATTCAGGCCACCTATCCGGTCGAATATCTATCTCAACGGTCACCTATGCCTTCGAAGGTTACCAAATGGTAAACCATCAGTTCGATTCCGGTCACCTATCCGGTCGAATATATATCTCAACGGTCACCTATCCGTTCGAAGACTACCAAACGATCAACCATCAGTTCGATTCCGGTCACCTATCCGGTCGAATATCTATCACAACGGTCACCTATCCGTTCGAAGACTACCAAACGATCAACCATCAGTTCGATTCCGGTCACCTATCCGGTCGAATATCTATCTCAACGGTCACCCATCCGTTCGAAGATTACCAAACGATCAACCATCAGTTCGATTCCGGTCACCTATACGGTCGAATATCTATCTCAACGGTCACCTATCTGTTCGAAGATTACCAAACGGTAAACCATCAGTTCGATTCGGGTCACCTATCCGGTCGAATATCTCAACGGTCACCTATCTGTTCGAAGATTAGCAAACGGTAAACCATCAGTTCGATTCCGGTCACATATCCGGTCGAACATCTATCTCAACGGTCACCTATCCATTCGAAGATTGCCAAACGGTAAGCCATCAGTTCGATTCGGGTCACCTATCCGGTCGAATATCTCAACGGTCACCTATCTGTTCGAAGATTAGCAAACGGTAAACCATCAGTTCGATTCCGGTCACCTATCCGGTCGAATATCTATCTCAACGGTCACCTATCCGTTCGAAGATCAACCATCAGTTCGGTCGAATATCTATCTCAACGGTCGCCTATCCGCTCGAAGTTTACCAAACGGTAAACCATCAGGTCGATTCGGGTCACCTATCCGGTCAAACATCTCAACGGTCACCTATGCGTTCGAAGATTACCAAACGGTGAACATTCAGTTCGATTCCGGTCACCTATCCGCTCGAATATCTATCTCAACGGTCACCTATCCGTTCGAAGATTACCAAACGGTAAACCATCAGTTCGATTCCAGTCACCTATCCGGTCGAATATCTATCTCAACGGTCACCCATCCGTTCGAAGATTACCAAACGATCAACCATCAGTTCGATTCCGGTCACATATCCGGTCGAACATCTATCTCAACGGTCACCTATCCATTCGAAGATTACCAAACGATCAACCATCAGTTCGATTCCGGTCACATATCCGGTCGAACATCTATCTCAACGGTCACCTATCCATTCGAAGTTTACCAAACGGTAAACCATCAGGTCGATTCGGGTCACCTATCCGGTCAAACATCTCAACGGTCACCTATCCGTTCGAAGATTAGCAAACGGTAAACCACCAGTTCGATTCCGGTCACCTATCCGCTCGAATATCTATCTCAACGGTCACCTATCCGTTCGAAGATTGCCAAACGGTAAACCATCAGTTCGATTCCGGTCACCTATCCGGTCGAATATCTATCTCAACGGTCACCCATCCGTTCGAAGATTACCAAACGATCAACCATCAGTTCGATTCCGGTCACATATCCGGTCGAACATCTATCTCAACGGTCACCTATCCATTCGAAGATTGCCAAACGGTAAGCCATCAGTTCGATTCGGGTCACCTATCCGGTCGAATATCTCAACGGTCACCTATCTGTTCGAAGATTAGCAAACGGTAAACCATCAGTTCGATTCCGGTCACCTATCCGGTCGAATATCTATCTCAACGGTCACCTATCCCTTCGAAGATTACCAAACGGTAAACCATCAGTTCGATTCCGGTCACCTATCCGGTCGAATATCTATCTCAACGGTCACCCATCCGTTCGAAGATTACCAAACGATCAACCATCAGTTCGATTCCGGTCACCTATCCGGTCGAATATCTATCTCAACGGTCACCTTTCCGTTCGCAGGTTACCAAATGGTAAACCATCAGTTCGATCCCGGTCACCTATCTGGTCGAATATTTATCTCAACGGTCACCAATCCGTTCCAAGATTACCAAACGATCAACCATCAGTTCGATTCCGGTCACCTATCCGGTCGAATATCTATCTCAACGGTCAGCTATCCGTTCGAAGACTACCAAACGGTAAACCTTCAGTTCGGTTCCGGTCACCTATCCGGTCGAATATCTATCTCAACGGTCACCTATCCGTTCGAAGATTACCAAACGATAATCATCAGTTCGATTCCGGTCACCTATCCGGTCGAATATCTATCTCAACGGTCACCTATCCGTTCGAAGATTACTAAACGGTCAACCATCAGTCCGATTCCGGTCACCTATCCGGTCAAATATCTCAACGGTCACCTATCCGTTCGAAGATTAGCAAACGGTAAACCACCAGTTCGATTCCGGTCACCTATCCGGTCGAATATCTATCTCAACGGTCACCTATCCGTTCGAAGATTACCAAACGGTAAACCACCAGGTCGATTCCGGTCACCTATCCGGTCGAATATCTATCTCAACGGTCACCTATTCGTTCGAAGATTACCAAACGGTAAACCATCAGTTCGATTCAGGCCACCTATCCGGTCGAATATCTATCTCAACGGTCACCTATGCCTTCGAAGGTTACCAAACGGTAAACCATCAGTTCGATTCCGGTCACCTATCCGGTCGAATATCTATCTCAACGGTCACCCATCCGTTCGAAGATTACCAAACGATCAACCATCAGTTCGATTCCGGTCACCTATCCGGTCGAACATCTATCTCAACGGTCACCTATCCAATCGAAGATTACCAAACGATCAACCATCAGTTCGATTCCGGTCACCTATCCGGCCGAGTATCTATCTCAGCGATTACCTATCCGTTCGAAGATTACCAAACGATCAACCATCAGTTCGATTCCGGTCACCTATCCGGTCGAATATCTATCTCAACGGTCACCTATCTGTTCGAAGATTACCAAACGGTAAGCCATCAGTTCGATTCCGGTCACCTATCCGGTCGAATATCTCAACGGTCACCTATCTGTTCGAAGATTAGCAAACGGTAAACCATCAGTTCGATTCCGGTCACCTATCCGGTCGAATATCTATCTCAACGGTCACCTATCCGTTCGAAGATTACCAAATGGTAAACCATCAGTTCGATTCCGGTCACCTATCCGGTCGAATATATATCTCAACGGTCACCTATCCGTTCGAAGACTACCAAACGATCAACCATCAGTTCGATTCCGGTCACCTATCCGGTCGAATATCTATCTCAACGGTCACCTATCCGTTCGAAGACTACCAAACGATCAACCATCAGTTCGATTCCGGTCACCTATCCGGTCGAATATCTATCTCAACGGTCACCTATCCGTTCGAAGATTACCAAATGGTAAACCATCAGTTCGAATCCGGTCACCTATCCGGTCGAATATATATCTCAACGGTCACCTATCCGTTCGAAGACTACCAAACGATCAACCATCAGTTCGATTCCGGTCACCTATCCGGTCGAATATCTATCTCAACGGTCATCCATCCCATCGAAGATTACCAAACGATCAACCCACAGTTCGATTCCGGTCACCTATCCGGTCGAATATCTCAACGGTCACCTATCCGTTCGAAGATTAGCAAACGGTAAACCATCAGTTCGATTCCGGTCACCTATCCGGTCGAATATCTATCTCAACGGTCACCTACCCGTTCGAAGATTACCAAATGGTAAACCATCAGTTCGATTCCGGTCACCTATCCGGTCGAATATATATCTCAACGGTCACCTATCCGTTCGAAGACTACCAAACGATCAACCATCAGTTCGATTCCGGTCACCTATCCGGTCGAATATCTATCTCAACGGTCACCTATCCGTTCGAAGACTACCAAACGATCAACCATCAGTTCGATTCCGGTCACCTATCCGGTCGAATATCTATCTCAACGGTCACCTATCCGTTCGAAGATTACCAAATGGTAAACCATCAGTTCGAATCCGGTCACCTATCCGGTCGAATATATATCTCAACGGTCACCTATCCGTTCGAAGACTACCAAACGATCAACCATCAGTTCGATTCCGGTCACCTATCCGGTCGAATATCTATCTCAACGGTCATCCATCCCATCGAAGATTACCAAACGATCAACCCACAGTTCGATTCCGGTCACCTATCCGGTCGAATATCTCAACGGTCACCTATGCGTTCGAAGATTACCAAACGGTAAACATTCAGTTCGATTCCGGTCACCTATCCGGTCGAATATCTTTCTCAACGGTCACCTATCCGTTCGAAGATTACCAAACGATCAACCATCAGTTCGATTCCGGTCACCTATCCGGTCGAATATCTATCTCAACGGTCACCTACCCGTTCGAAGATTACCAAATGGTAAACCGTCAGTTCGATTCCGGTCACCTATCCGGTCGAATATATATCTCAACGGTCACCTATCCGTTCGAAGACTACCAAACGATCAACCATCAGTTCGATTCCGGTCACCTATCCGGTCGAATATCTATCTCAACGGTCACCTATCCGTTCGAAGACTACCAAACGATCAACCATCAGTTCGATTCCGGTCACCTATCCGGTCGAATATCTATCTCAACGGTCACCTATCCGTTCGAAGATTACCAAATGGTAAACCATCAGTTCGAATCCGGTCACCTATCCGGTCGAATATATATCTCAACGGTCACCTATCCGTTCGAAGACTACCAAACGATCAACCATCAGTTCGATTCCGGTCACCTAT
The DNA here is from genome assembly GCA_951905685.1 of Eumerus sabulonum. Lineage (NCBI taxonomy): Eukaryota > Metazoa > Arthropoda > Insecta > Diptera > Syrphidae > Eumerus > Eumerus sabulonum. Next base: position 100,444,245 of record OX645060.1, read on the forward strand.
CCGGTCGAATATCTATCTCAACGGTCATCCATCCCATCGAAGATTACCAAACGATCAACCCACAGTTCGATTCCGGTCACCTATCCGGTCGAATATCTCAACGGTCACCTATCCGTTCGAAGATTAGCAAACGGTAAACCATCAGTTCGATTCGGGTCACCTATCCGGTCGAATATCTCAACGGTCACCTATCCGTCCGAAGATTAGCAAACGGTAAACCATCAGTTCGAATCCGGTCACCTATCCGGTCGAATATCTATCTCAACGGTCACCTTTCCGTTCGCAGGTTACCAAATGGTAAACCATCAGTTCGATTCCGGTCACCTATCTGGTCGAATATTTATCTCAACGGTCACCAATCCGTTCCAAGATTACCAAACGATCAACCATCAGTTCGATTCCGGTCACCTATCCGGTCGAATATCTATCTCAACGGTCACCTATCCGTTCGAAGACTACCAAACGGTAAACCTTCAGTTCGGTTCCGGTCACCTATCCGGTCGAATATCTATCTCAACGGTCACCTATCCGTTCGAAGATTACCAAACGATAATCATCAGTTCGATTCCGGTCACCTATCCGGTCGAATATCTATCTCAACGGTCACCTATCCGTTCGAAGATTACTAAACGGTCAACCATCAGTCCGATTCCGGTCACCTATCCGGTCAAATATCTCAACGGTCACCTATCCGTTCGAAGATTAGCAAACGGTAAACCACCAGTTCGATTCCGGTCACCTATCCGGTCGAATATCTATCTCAACGGTCACCTATCCGTTCGAAGATTACCAAACGGTAAACCACCAGGTCGATTCCGGTCACCTATCCGGTCGAATATCTATCTCAACGGTCACCTATTCGTTCGAAGATTACCAAACGGTAAACCATCAGTTCGATTCAGGCCACCTATCCGGTCGAATATCTATCTCAACGGTCACCTATGCCTTCGAAGGTTACCAAACGGTAAACCATCAGTTCGATTTCGGTCACCTATCCGGTCGAATATCTATCTCAACGGTCACCCATCCGTTCGAAGATTACCAAACGATCAACCATCAGTTCGATTCCGGTCACCTATCCGGTCGAACATCTATCTCAACGGTCACCTATCCAATCGAAGATTACCAAACGATCAACCATCAGTTCGATTCAAGTCACCTATCCGGCCGAGTATCTATCTCAGCGATTACCTATCCGTTCGAAGATTACCAAACGATCAACCATCAGTTCAATTCCGGTCACCTATCCGGTCGAATATCTATCTCAACGGTCACCTATCTGTTCGAAGATTACCAAACGGTAAACCATCAGTTCGATTCCGGTCACCTATCCGGTCGAATATCTCAACGATCACCTATCTGTTCGAAGATTAGCAAACGGTAAACCATCAGTTCGATTCCGGTCACCTATCCGGTCGAATATCTATCTCAACGGTCACCTATCCGTTCGAAGATTACCAAATGGTAAACCATCAGTTCGATTCCGGTCACCTATCCGGTCGAATATTTATCTCAACGGTCATCTATGCGTTCGAAGATTACCAAACGGTAAACATTCAGTTCGATTCCGGTCACCTATCCGGTCGAATATCTATCTCAACGGTCACCTATCCGTTCGAAGATTACCAAACGATCAACCATCAGTTCGATTCCGGTCACCTATCCGGTCGAATATCTATCTCAACGGTCACCTACCCGTTCGAAGATTACCAAATGGTAAACCATCAGTTCGACTCCGGTCACCTATCCGGTCGAATATATATCTCAACGGTCACCTATCCGTTCGAAGACTACCAAACGATCAACCATCAGTTCGATTCCGGTCACCTATCCGGTCGAATATCTATCTCAACGGTCACCTATCCGTTCGAAGACTACCAAACGATCAACCATCAGTTCGATTCCGGTCACCTATCCGGTCGAATATCTATCTCAACGGTCACCTATCCGTTCGAAGATTACCAAATGGTAAACCATCAGTTCGAATCCGGTCACCTATCCGGTCGAATATATATCTCAACGGTCACCTATCCGTTCGAAGACTACCAAACGATCAACCATCAGTTCGATTCCGGTCACCTATCCGGTCGAATATCTATCTCAACGGTCACCTATCCGTTCGAAGATTACCAAACGATCAACCATCAGTTCGAGTCCGGTCACCTATCCGGTCGAATATCTATCTCAACGGTCACCTATCCAATCGAAGATTACCAAACGATCAACCATCAGTTCGATTCCGGTCACCTATCCGGTCGAATATCTATCTCAACAGTCACCTATCCGTTCGAAGATTGCCAAATGGTAAACCATCAGTTCGAATCCGGTCACCTATCCGGTCGAATATATATCTCAACGGTCACCTATCCGTTCGAAGACTACCAAACGATCAACAATCAGTTCGATTCCGGTCACCTATCCGGTCGAATATCTATCTCAACGGTCACCTATCCGTTCGAAGATTACCAAACGATCAACCATCAGTTCGAGTCCGGTCACCTATCCGGTCGAATATCTATCTCAACAGTCACCTATCCGTTCGAAGATTACCAAACGGTAACCCATCAGTTTGATCCGGGTCACCTATCCGGTCGAGTATCTCAACGGTCACCTATCCGTTCGAAGATTAGCAAACGGTAAACCATCAGTTCGATTCCGGTCACCTATCCGGTCGAATATCTATCTCAGCGATTACCTAACCGTTCGAAGATTACCAAACGATCAACCATCAGTTCGATCCCATCACCTATCCGGTCGAATATCTTTCTCAACGGTCACCTATCCGTTCGAAGATTACCAAACGGTAAACCATCAGTTCGATTCAGGCCACCTATCCGGTCGAATATCTATCTCAACGGTCACCTATGCCTTCGAAGGTTACCAAACGGTAAACCATCAGTTCGATTCCGGTCACCTATCCGGTCGAATATCTATCTCAACGGTCACCCATCCGTTCGAAGATTACCAAACGATCAACCATCAGTTCGATTCCGGTCACCTATACGGTCGAATATCTATCTCAACGGTCACCTATCTGTTCGAAGATTACCAAACGGTAAACCATCAGTTCGATTCGGGTCACCTATCCGGTCGAATATCTCAACGGTCACCTATCTGTTCGAAGATTAGCAAACGGTAAACCATCGTTTCGATTCCGGTCACCTATCCGGTCGAATATCTATCTCAACGGTCACCTATCCGTTCGAAGATTACCAAATGGTAAGCCATCAGTTCGATTCCGGTCAACTATCCGGTCGAATATTTATCTCAACGGTCACCTATGCGTTCGAAGATTACCAAACGGTGAACATTCAGTTCGATTCCGGTCACCTATCCGGTCGAATATCTATCTCAACGGTCACCTATCCGTTCGAAGATCAACCATCAGTTCGGTCGAATATCTATCTCAACGGTCGCCTATCCGCTCGAAGTTTACCAAACGGTAAACCATCATGTCGATTCGGGTCACCTATCCGGTCAAACATCTCAACGGTCACCTATGCGTTCGAAGATTACCAAACGGTGAACATTCAGTTCGATTCCGGTCACCTATCCGCTCGAATATCTATCTCAACGGTCACCTATCCGTTCGAAGATTACCAAACGGTAAACCATCAGTTCGATTCCGGTCACCTATCCGGTCGAATATCTATCTCAACGGTCACCCATCCGTTCGAAGATTACCAAACGATCAACCATCAGTTCGATTCCGGTCACATATCCGGTCGAACATCTATCTCAACGGTCACCTATCCATTCGAAGATTACCAAACGATCAACCATCAGTTCGATTCCGGTCACATATCCGGTCGAACATCTATCTCAACGGTCACCTATCCATTCGAAGTTTACCAAACGGTAAACCATCAGGTCGATTCGGGTCACCTATCCGGTCAAACATCTCAACGGTCACCTATCCGTTCGAAGATTAGCAAACGGTAAACCACCAGTTCGATTCCGGTCACCTATCCGCTCGAATATCTATCTCAACGGTCACCTATCCGTTCGAAGATTACCAAACGGTAAACCATCAGTTCGATTCCGGTCACCTATCCGGTCGAATATCTATCTCAACGGTCACCCATCCGTTCGAAGATTACCAAACGATCAACCATCAGTTCGATTCCGGTCACATATCCGGTCGAACATCTATCTCAACGGTCACCTATCCATTCGAAGATTGCCAAACGGTAAGCCATCAGTTCGATTCGGCTCACCTATCCGGTCGAATATCTCAACGGTCACCTATCTGTTCGAAGATTAGCAAACGGTAAACTATCAGTTCGATTCCGGTCACCTATCCGGTCGAATATCTATCTCAACGGTCACCTATCCCTTCGAAGATTACCAAACGGTAAACCATCAGTTCGATCCGTTTTTTTTTTTTTTTTAATCTTTCAATCTTTATTCAATCTTTATTCAATTATTTACTTCAATAGCTACTACAGTTGTTTATCTGCAAAGCCAGAAAAGCTTGTCTGCAGAAGACTAGTTACAAGTTATGGGTGGCCGTGGTGCAGTGGTTAACATTATCGACCGCCGAGCGGAAGGTTTATGGTTCAAATTCGCTTCATAGCCAACAAAAAGTAGTTTCTATACCGCCAAAAAGTATGCAACGCTGTTGAGAATGGAAAGTGACCAGACGTTCTGCTGCAGGCATAACACTCACAGTATATGGTCAACTGAAATTCATCCTCTGCGTATGCAATACTAAAAAGTGCTTGAACGAATTACTACGGACTATAACCAACGCGGAATTTGGTCGGCTCTCGTCCTATCTAGGTCTAGGACAACCACCCCTGAGAGTAGTGAACGAACATCAACGACCCCAACCACTGTACTCCGTTCAGGTTGTGTGTGTCAACACATCATAAGAGAATATAAAAACTCTTGAACCTGCGCGAGTCTCTAAAAAAAAAAAAAAAAAACAACAAGATATTACATATATTATGTTGTTGAGAATCCATAAATAGTAATCGATTCCGGTCACCTATCCGGTCGAATATCTATCTCAACGGTCATCCATCCGTTCGAAGATTACCAAACGATCAACCATCAGTTCGATTCCGGTCACCTATCCGGTCGAATATCTATCTCAACAGTCACCTATCCGTTCCAAGATTACCAAACGGTAAACCATAAGTTTGATCCGGGTCACCTATCCGGTCGAGTATCTCAACGGTCACCTATCTGTTCGAAGATAAGCAAACGGTAAACCATCAGTTCGATTCCGGTCACCTATCCGGTCGAATATCTATCTCAACGGTCACCTATCCGTTCGCAGATTACCGAATGGTAAACCATCAGTTCGATCCCGGTCACCTATCTGGTCGAATATTTATCTCAACGGTCACCTATCCGTTCGAAGATTTCCAAACGATCAACCATCAGTTCGATTCCGGTCACCTATCCGGCCGAGTATCTATCTCAGCGATCACCTATCCGTTCGAAGATTACCAAACGATCAACCATCAGTTCGATTCCGGTCACCTATCCGGTCGAATATCTATCTCAACGGTCACTTATCTGTCCGAAGATTACCAAACGATCAACCATCAGTTCGATTCCGGTCACCTATCCGGTCGAATATCTCAACGGTCACCTATCCGTTCGAAGATTAGCAAACGTTAAACCATCAGTTCGATTCGGGTCACCTATCCGGTCGAATATCTCAACGGTCACCTATCCGTTCGAAGATTAGCAAACGGTAAACCATCAGTTCGAATCCGGTCACCTATCCGGTCGAATATCTATCTCAACGGTCATCCATCCGTTCGAAGATTACCAAACGATCAACCATCAGTTCGATTCCGGTCACCTATCCGGTCGAATATCTATCTCAACAGTCACCTATCCCTTCCAAGATTACCAAACGGTAAACCATAAGTTTGATCCGGGTGACCTATCCGGTCGAGTATCTCAACGGTCACTTATCCGTTCGAAGATAAGCAAACGGTAAACCATCAGTTCGATTCCGGTCACATATCCGGTCGAATATCTATCTCAACGGTCACCCATCCGTTCGCAGATTACCAAATGGTAAACCATCAGTTCGATCCCGGTCACCTATCTGGTCGAATATTTATCTCAACGGTCACCTATCCGTTCGAAGACTACCAAACGATCAACCATCAGTTCGATTCCGGTCACCTATCCGGCCGAGTATCTATCTCAGCGATCACCTATCCGTTCGAAGATTACCAAACGATCAACCACCAGTTCGATTCCGGTCACCTATCCGGTTGAATATCTATCTCAACGGTCAATTATCTGTCCGAAGATTACCAAACGATCAACCATCAGTTCGATTCCGGTCACCTATCCGGTCGAATATCTCAACGGTCACCTATCCGTTCGAAGATTAGCAAACGGTAAACCATCAGTTCGATTCGGGTCACCTATCCGGTCGATTATCTCAACGGTCACCTATCCGTTCGAAGATTAGCAAACGGTAAACCATCAGTTCGAATCCGGTCACCTATCCGGTCGAATATCTATCTCAACGGTCATCTTTCCGTTCGCAGGTTACCAAATGGTAAACCATCAGTTCGATCCCGGTCACCTATCTGGTCGAATATTTATCTCAACGGTCACCAATCCGTTCCAAGATTACCAAACGATCAACCATCAGTTCGATTCCGGTCACCTATCCGGTCGAATATCTATCTCAACGGTCACCTATCCGTTCGAAGATTACCAAACGGTAAACCTTCAGTTCGGTTCCGGTCACCTATCCGGTCGAATATCTATCTCAACGGTCACCTATCCGTTCGAAGATTACCAAACGATAATCATCAGTTCGATTCCGGTCACCTATCCGGTCGAATATCTATCTCAACGGTCACCTATCCGTTCGAAGATTAGCAAACGGTAAACCACCAGTTCGATTCCGGTCACCTATCCGCTCGAATATCTATCTCAACGGTCACCTATCCGTTCGAAGATTACCAAACGGTAAACCATCAGTTCGATTCCGGTCACCTATCCGGTCGAATATCTATCTCAACGGTCACCCATCCGTTCGAAGATTACCAAACGATCAACCATCAGTTCGATTCCGGTCACATATCCGGTCGAACATCTATCTCAACGGTCACCTATCCATTCGAAGATTGCCAAACGGTAAGCCATCAGTTCGATTCGGCTCACCTATCCGGTCGAATATCTCAACGGTCACCTATCTGTTCGAAGATTAGCAAACGGTAAACTATCAGTTCGATTCCGGTCACCTATCCGGTCGAATATCTATCTCAACGGTCACCCATCCGTTCGCAGATTACCAAATGGTAAACCATCAGTTCGATCCCGGTCACCTATCTGGTCGAATATTTATCTCAACGGTCACCTATCCGTTCGAAGACTACCAAACGATCAGCCATCAGTTCGATTCTGGTCACCTATCCGGCCGAGTATCTATCTCAGCGATCACCTATCCGTTCGAAGATTACCAAACGATCAACCACCAGTTCGATTCCGGTCACCTATCCGGTTGAATATCTATCTCAACGGTCAATTATCTGTCCGAAGATTACCAAACGATCAACCATCAGTTCGATTCCGGTCACCTATCCGGTCGAATATCTCAACGGTCACCTATCCGTTCGAAGATTAGCAAACGGTAAACCATCAGTTCGATTCGGGTCACCTATCCGGTCGATTATCTCAACGGTCACCTATCCGTTCGAAGATTAGCAAACGGTAAACCATCAGTTCGAATCCGGTCACCTATCCGGTCGAATATCTATCTCAACGGTCATCTTTCCGTTCGCAGGTTACCAAATGGTAAACCATCAGTTCGATCCCGGTCACCTATCTGGTCGAATATTTATCTCAACGGTCACCAATCCGTTCCAAGATTACCAAACGATCAACCATCAGTTCGATTCCGGTCACCTATCCGGTCGAATATCTATCTCAACGGTCACCTATCCGTTCGAAGATTACCAAACGGTAAACCTTCAGTTCGGTTCCGGTCACCTATCCGGTCGAATATCTATCTCAACGGTCACCTATCCGTTCGAAGATTACCAAACGATAATCATCAGTTCGATTCCGGTCACCTATCCGGTCGAATATCTATCTCAACGGTCACCTATCCGTTCGAAGATTACTAAACGGTCAACCATCAGTCCGATTCCGGTCACCTATCCGGTGAAATATCTCAACGGTCACCTATCCGTTCGAAGATTAGCAAACGGTAAGCCACCAGTTCGATTCCGGACACCTATCCGGTCGAATATCTATCTCAACGGTCACCTATCCGTTCGAAGATTACCAAACGGTAAACCACCAGGTCGATTCCGGTCACCTATCCGGTCGAATATCTATCTCAACGGTCACCTATTCGTTCGAAGATTACCAAACGGTAAACCATCAGTTCGATTCAGGCCACCTATCCGGTCGAATATCTATCTCAACGGTCACCTATGCCTTCGAAGGTTACCAAACGGTAAGCCATCAGTTCGATTCCGGTCACCTATCCGGTCGAATATCTATCTCAACGGTCACCCATCCGTTCGAAGATTACCAAACGATCAACCATCAGTTCGATTCCGGTCACCTATCCGGTCGAACATCTATCTCAACGGTCACCTATCCAATCGAAGATTACCAAACGATCAACCATCAGTTCGATTCCGGTCACCTATCCGGCCGAGTATCTATCTCAGCGATTACCTATCCGTTCGAAGATTACCAAACGATCAACCATCAGTTCGATTCCGGTCACCTATCCGGTCGAATATCTATCTCAACGGTCACATATCTGTTCGAAGATTACCAAACGGTAAACCATCAGTTCGATTCGGGTCACCTATGCGGTCGAATATCTCAACGGTCACCTATCTGTTCGAAGATTAGCAAACGGTAAACCATCAGTTCGATTCCGGTCACCTATCCGGTCGAATATCTATCTCAACGGTCACCTATCCGTTCGAAGATTACCAAATGGTAAACCATCAGTTCGATTCCGGTCACCTATCCGGTCGAATATTTATCTCAACGGTCACCTATGCGTTCGAAGATTACCAAACGGTAAACATTCAGTTCGATTCCGGTCACCTATCCGGTCGAATATCTATCTCAACGGTCACCTATCCGTTCGAAGATTACCAAACGATCAACCATCAGTTCGATTCCGGTCACCTATCCGGTCGAATATCTATCTCAACGGTCACCTACCCGTTCGAAGATTACCAAATGGTAAACCATCAGTTCGATTCCGGTCACCTATCCGGTCGAATATATATCTCAACGGTCACCTATCCGTTCGAAGACTACCAAACGATCAACCATCAGTTCGATTCCGGTCACCTATCCGGTCGAATATCTATCTCAACGGTCACCTATCCGTTCGAAGACTACCAAACGATCAACCATCAGTTCGATTCCGGTCACCTATCCGGTCGAATATCTATCTCAACGGTCACCTATCCGTTCGAAGATTACCAAATGGTAAACCATCAGTTCGAATCCGGTCACCTATCCGGTCGAATATATATCTCAACGGTCACCTATCCATTCGAAGACTACCAAACGATCAACCATCAGTTCGATTCCGGTCACCTATCCGGTCGAATATCTATCTCAACGGTCACCTATCCGTTCGAAGATTACCAAACGATCAACCATCAGTTCGAGTCCGGTCACCTATCCGGTCGAATATCTATCTCAACGGTCACCTATCCAATCGAAGATTACCAAACGACCAACCATCAGTTCGATTCCGGTCACCTATCCGGTCGAATATCTAGCTCAACAGTCACCTATCCGTTCGAAGATTACCAAACGGTAACCCATCAGTTTGATCCGGGTCACCTATCCGGTCGAGTATCTCAACGGTCACCTATCCGTTCGAAGATTAGCAAACGGTAAACCATCAGTTCGATTCCGGTCACCTATCCGGTCGAATATCTATCTCAGCGATTACCTAACCGTTCGAAGATTACCAAACGATCAACCATCAGTTCGATCCCGTCACCTATCCGGTCGAATATCTTTCTCAACGGTCACCTATCCGTTCGAAGATTACCAAACGGTAAACCATCAGTTCGATTCAGGCCACCTATCCGGTCGAATATCTATCTCAACGGTCACCTATGCCTTCGAAGGTTACCAAACGGTAAACCATCAGTTCGATTCCGGTCACCTATCCGGTCGAATATCTATCTCAACGGTCACCCATCCGTTCGAAGATTACCAAACGATCAACCATCAGTTCGATTCCGGTCACCTATACGGTCGAATATCTATCTCAACGGTCACCTATCTGTTCGAAGATTACCAAACGGTAAACCATCAGTTCGATTCGGGTCACCTATCCGGTCGAATATCTCAACGGTCACCTATCTGTTCGAAGATTAGCAAACGGTAAACCATCGTTTCGATTCCGGTCACCTATCCGGTCGAATATCTATCTCAACGGTCACCTATCCGTTCGAAGATTACCAAACGGTAAGCCATCAGTTCGATTCCGGTCACCTATCCGGTCGAATATTTATCTCAACGGTCACCTACCTATGCGTTCGAAGATTACCAAACGGTGAACATTCAGTTCGATTCCGGTTACCTATCCGGTCGAATATCTATCTCAACGGTCACCTATCCGTTCGAAGATCAACCATCAGTTCGGTCGAATATCTATCTCAACGGTCGCCTATCCGCTCGAAGTTTACCAAACGGTAAACCATCAGGTCGATTCGGGTCACCTATCCGGTCAAACATCTCAACGGTCACCTATGCGTTCGAAGATTACCAAACGGTGAACATTCAGTTCGATTCCGGTCACCTATCCGCTCGAATATCTATCTCAATGGTCACCTATCCGTTCGAAGATTACCAAACGGTAAACCATCAGTTCGATTCCGGTCACATATCCGGTCGAACATCTATCTCAACGGTCACCTATCCATTCGAAGACCAACCATCAGTTCGGTCGAATATCTATCTCAACGGTCACCTATCCGTTCGAAGATTACCAAACGGTAAACCATCAGTTCGATTCCGGTCACCTATCCGGTCGAATATCTATCTCAACGGTCACCCATCCGTTCGAAGATTACCAAACGACCAACCATCAGTTCGATTCCGGTCACATATCCGGTCGAACATCTATCTCAACGGTCACCTATCCATTCGAAGATTACCAAACGATCAACCATCAGTTCGACTCCGGTCACATACCCGGTCGAACATCTATCTCAACGGTCACCTATCCATTCGAAGTTTACCAAACGATAAACCATCAGGTCGATTCGGGTCACCTATCCGGTCAAACATCTCAACGGTCACCTATCCGTTCGAAGATTAGCAAACGGTAAACCACCAGTTCGATTCCGGTCACCTATCCGCTCGAATATCTATCTCAACGGTCACCTATCCGTTCGAAGATTACCAAACGGTAAACCATCAGTTCGATTCCGGTCACCTATCCGGTCGAATATCTATCTCAACGGTCACCCATCCGTTCGAAGATTACCAAACGATCAACCATCAGTTCGATTCCGGTCACATATCCGGTCGAACATCTATCTCAACGGTCACCTATCCATTCGAAGATTGCCAAACGGTAAGCCATCAGTTCGATTCGGGTCACCTATCCGGTCGAATATCTCAACGGTCACCTATCTGTTCGAAGATTAGCAAACGGTAAACCATCAGTTCGATTCCGGTCACCTATCCGGTCGAATATCTATCTCAACGGTCACCTATCCGTTCGAAGATTACCAAACGGTAAACCATCAGTTCGATCCGTTTTTTTTTGTTTTAATCTTTCAATCTTTATTCAATCTTTATTCAATTATTTACTTCAATAGCTACTACAGTTGTTTATCTGCAAAGCCGGAAAGGCTTGTCTGCAGAAGACTAGTTACAAAGATATTACATATATTATGTTGTTGAGAATCCATAAATAGTAATCGATTCCGGTCACCTATCCGGTCGAATATCTATCTCAACGGTCATCCATCCGTTCGAAGATTACCAAACGATCAACCATCAGTTCGATTCCGGTCACCTATCCGGTCGAATATCTATCTCAACAGTCACCTATCCGTTCCAAGATTACCAAACGGTAAACCATAAGTTTGATCCGGGTCACCTATCCGGTCGAGTATCTCAACGGTCACCTATCTGTTCGAAGATAAGCAAACGGTAAACCATCAGTTCGATTCCGGTCACCTATCCGGTGGAATATCTATCTCAACGGTCACGTATCCGTTCGCAGATTACCGAATGGTAAACCATCAGTTCGATCCCGGTCACCTATCTGGTCGAATATTTATCTCAACGGTCACCTATCCGTTCGAAGATTTCCAAACGATCAACCATCAGTTCGATTCCGGTCACCTATCCGGCCGAGTATCTATCTCAGCGATCACCTATCCGTTCGAAGATTACCAAACGATCAACCATCAGTTCGATTCCGGTCACCTATCCGGTCGAATATCTATCTCAACGTTCACTTATCTGTCCGAAGATTACCAAACGATCAACCATCAGTTCGATTCCGGTCACCTATCCGGTCGAATATCTCAACGGTCACCTATCCGTTCGAAGATTAGCAAACGGTAAACCATCAGTTCGATTCGGGTCACCTATCCGGTCGAATATCTCAACAGTCACCTATCCGTTCGAAGATTAGCAAACGGTAAACCATCAGTTCGAATCCGGTCACCTATCCGGTCGAATATCTATCTCAACGGTCATCCATCCGTTCGAAGATTACCAAACGATCAACCATCAGTTCGATTCCGGTCACCTATCCGGTCGAATATCTATCTCAACAGTCACCTATCCCTTCCAAGATTACCAAACGGTAAACCATAAGTTTGATCCGGGTCACCTATCCGGTCGAGTATCTCAACGGTCACCTATCCGTTCGAAGATAAGCAAACGGTAAGCCATCAGTTCGATTCCGGTCACCTATCCGGTCGAATATCTATCTCAACGGTCACCCATCCGTTCGCAGATTACCAAATGGTAAGCCATCAGTTCGATCCCGGTCACCTATCTGGTCGAATATTTATCTCAACGGTCACCTATCCGTTCGAAGACTACCAAACGATCAACCATCAGTTCGATTCCGGTCACCTATCCGGCCGAGTATCTATCTCAGCGATCACCTATCCGTTCGAAGATTACCAAACGATCAACCACCAGTTCGATTCCGGTCACCTATCCGGTCGAATATCTATCTCAACGGTCAATTATCTGTCCGAAGATTACCAAACGATCAACCATCAGTTCGATTCCGGTCACCTATCCAGTCGAATATCTCAACGGTCACCTATCCGTTCGAAGATTAGCAAACGGTAAACCATCAGTTCGATTCGGGTCACCTATCCGGTCGAATATCTCAACGGTCACCTATCCGTTCGAAGATTAGCAAACGGTAAGCCATCAGTTCGAATCCGGTCACCTATCCGGTCGAATATCTATCTCAACGGTCATCTTTCCGTTCGCAGGTTACCAAATGGTAAACCATCAGTTCGATCCCGGTCACCTATCTGGTCGAATATTTATCTCAACGGTCACCAATCCGTTCCAAGATTACCAAACGATCAACCATCAGTTCGATTCCGGTCACCTATCCGGTCGAATATCTATCTCAACGGTCACCTATCCGTTCGAAGATTACCAAACTGTAAACCTTCAGTTCGGTTCCGGTCACCTATCCGGTCGAATATCTATCTCAACGGTCACCTATCCGTTCGAAGATTACCAAACGATAATCATCAGTTCGATTCCGGTCACCTATCCGGTCGAATATCTATCTCAACGGTCACCTATCCGTTCAAAGATTACTAAACGGTCAACCATCAGTCCGATTCCGGTCACCTATCCGGTCAAATATCTCAACGGTCACCTATCCGTTCGAAGATTAGCAAACGGTAAACCACCAGTTCGATTCCGGTCACCTATCCGGTCGAATATCTATCTCAACGGTCACCTATCCGTTCGAAGATTACCAAACGGTAAACCATCAGTTCGATTCAGGCCACCTATCCGGTCGAATATCTATCTCAACGGTCACCTATGCCTTCGAAGGTTACCAAACGGTAAACCATCAGTTCGATTCCGGTCACCTATCCGGTCGAATATCTATCCCAACGGTCACCCATCCGTTCGAAGATTACCAAACGATCAACCATCAGTTCGATTCCGGTCACCTATCCGGTCGAACATCTATCTCAACGGTCACCTATCCAATCGAAGATTACCAAAGGATCAACCATCAGTTCGATTCCGGTCACCTATCCGGCCGAGTATCTATCTCAGCGATTACCTATCCGTTCGAAGATTACCAAACGATCAACCATCAGTTCGATTCCGGTCACCTATCCGGTCGAATATCTATCTCAACGGTCACCTATCTGTTCGAAGATTGCCAAACGGTAAACCATCAGTTCGATTCGGGTCACCTATCCGGTCGAATATCTCAACGGTCACCTATCTGTTCGAAGATTACAAACGGTAAACCATCAGTTCGATTCCGGTCACCTATCCGGTCGAATATCTATCACAACGGTCACCTATCCGTTCGAAGATTACCAAATGGTAAACCATCAGTTCGATTCCGGTCACCTATCCGGTCGAATATTTATCTCAACGGTCACCTATGCGTTCGAAGATTACCAAACGGTAAACATTCAGTTCGATTCCGGTCACCTATCCGGTCGAATATCTATCTCAACGGTCACCTATCCGTTCGAAGATTACCAAACGATCAACCATCAGGTCGATTCCGGTCACCTATCCGGTCGAATATCTATCTCAACGGTCACCTACCCGTTCGAAGATTACCAAATGGTAAACCATCAGTTCGATTCCGGTCACCTATCCGGTCGAATATATATCTCAACGGTCACCTATCCGTTCGAAGACTACCAAACGATCAACCATCAGTTCGATTCCGGTCACCTATCCGGTCGAATATCTATCTCAACGGTCACCTATCCGTTCGAAGACTACCAAACGATCAACCATCAGTTCGATTCCGGTCACCTATCCGGTCGAATATCTATCTCAACGGTCACCTATCCGTTCGAAGATTACCAAATGGTAAACCATCAGTTCGAATCCGGTCACCTATCCGGTCGAATATATATCTCAACGGTCACCTATCCGTTCGAAGACTACCAAACGATCAACCATCAGTTCGATTCCGGTCATCTATCCGGTCGAATATCTATCTCAACGGTCACCTATCCGTTCGAAGATTACCAAACGATCAACCATCATTTCGAGTCCGGTCACCTATCCGGTCGAATATCTATCTCAACGGTCACCTATCCAATCGAAGATTACCAAACGATCAACCATCAGTTCGATTCCGGTCACCTATCCGGTCGAATATCTATCTCAACAGTCACCTATCCGTTCGAAGATTACCAAACGGTAAACCATCAGTTTGATCCGGGTCACCTATCCGGTCGAGTATCTCAACGGTCACCTATCCGTTCGAAGATTAGCAAACGGTAAACCATCAGTTCGATTCCGGTCACCTATCCGGTCGAATATCTATCTCAGCGATTACCTATCCGTTCGAAGATTACCAAACGATCAACCATCAGTTCGATCCCGTCACCTATCCGGTCGAATATCTTTCTCAACGGTCACCTATCCGTTCGAAGATTACCAAACGGTAAACCATCAGTTCGATTCAGGCCACCTATCCGGTCGAATATCTATCTCAACGGTCACCTATGCCTTCGAAGGTTACCAAACGGTAAACCATCAGTTCGATTCCGGTCACCTATCCGGTCGAATATCTATCTCAACGGTCACCCATCCGTTCGAAGATTACCAAACGATCAACCATCAGTTCGATTCCGGTCACCTATACGGTCGAATATCTATCTCAACGGTCACCTATCTGTTCGAAGATTACCAAACGGTAAACCATCAGTTCGAATCGGGTCACCTATCCGGTCGAATATCTCAACGGTCACCTATCTGTTCGAAGATTAGCAAACGGTAAACCATCATTTCGATTCCGGTCACCTATCCGGTCGAATATCTATCCCAACGGTCACCTATCCGTTCGAAGATTACCAAACGGTAAGCCATCAGTTCGATTCCGGTCACCTATCCGGTCGAATATTTATCTCAACGGTCACCTATGCGTTCGAAGATTACCAAACGGTGAACATTCAGTTCGATTCCGGTCACCTATCCGGTCGAATATCTATCTCAACGGTCACCTATCCGTTCGAAGATTACCAAACGATCAACCATCAGTTCGGTCGAATATCTACCTCAACGGACGCCTATCCGTTCGAAGATTACCAAATGGTAAGCCATCAGTTCGATTCCGGTCACCTATCCGGTCGAATATTTATCTCAACGGTCACCTATGCGTTCGAAGATTACCAAACGGTGAACATTCAGTTCGAATCGGGTCACCTATCCGGTCGAATATCTCAACGGTCACCTATCTGTTCGAAGATTAGCAAACGGTAAACCATCATTTCGATTCCGGTCACCTATCCGGTCGAATATCTATCCCAACGGTCACCTATCCGTTCGAAGATTACCAAATGGTAAGCCATCAGTTCGATTCCGGTCACCTATCCGGTCGAATATTTATCTCAACGGGCACCTATGCGTTCGAAGATTACCAAACGGTGAACATTCAGTTCGATTCCGGTCACCTATCCGGTCGAATATCTATGTATGTATGTATGTATGTATTGAAAACTTTATTTAGAAGAAAATAAGTACTTAAAGTAAGTATTACAATTTAAACTTAAGTTTAATATGGCTTGGCCCAAGGCCGTCTACCAGATTAACAACTCTTTACATAAATTTCACAATTTAGTACATATGTTTAATTAAAAGTCTCCTTCAATAATACGAGTTCTATAATTAAGTGCGCATGAAGCGTATTTAAACAAAGGTTCCCAACCAAGTTCACCATTTAAAATTTTCAGAACATCGTTCATATCCATTTTGTTTACACCAAAGTACCTCACACGAAACTCGCTTAAAATGGGACATCTGGCAATAAAGTGGAATACATCCTCCCTTTCTCGTAAGTTACACAGGTCACATAGAATTGGCATATCAGGACGATGAGGGATGTAATTTAAATTAATTATTTCACCTCTTACTTTAAATATTAGATTAATCATCTTCAGCGGGAAGCGGTTGAGGAAGTAAGTGTGCTCTTGAAGATTATACTTCAGTTGTCTGTAAAGCATTCTATGTTGTGAAGTTACTGCTTTCGTTTTACACTTATCGTACAAAAACGAGCTTGCTCTCTTAAGTATATTTGTAAAAATCTTCCTTAAATCAGCAGTACTAATGTCTGTGGCAATGCGCACATTTTCACCGATGATATCTCCCAGTTCCTCCCACTTTTCGATGAGATTTCCCCTTGTCGAAATAGCTCTCCTGAGCACTAGTCTAGGAAGCCGTTCTTCATTCATTCCCAGTACTTTTATGATGTAGTCAAAGTGAAGTTTAAGGGTATCTAAAAATAGGGGTGGCACTGTCGTTTCCAAATGAAGCATATAATTTGGAGTGGACCTTGGTAACCGAAAAATTCGTTTGAGAAAATATCTGAGGAATCTTTCCACCTCTTCAAACTGGCTGTGACCCCAAACTTGAGCGCCATATAGTAATATAGAGGCTGCAGTCGCACGAAATAATTTGAACTTAGTGCAGTGCTCAACATATTTACTATTGATGCATCGGCCCCATACTGAAGAAACAGCTCTTTTCGCCTCCGCAAGTTTAAGTTGGAAATGCTTTTTCAGATTAAGATTCGCCGTAATTAATACGCCTAGGTACTTATACTCACGAACTATTGAAACACTCTCTCCTTTGTAGGTCCATTTTTCATTACGAGCATACCTACTACCGCCAGCTCTGAATATCATAATTTTGGATTTCTCTAAGTTAACAGAAAGATTCCAAAGTTCACAATAACTCTCGAGTCGATTGATCATTCTCTGCAACCCTTCAACTGAACCCGAAAGAAAAACTATATCATCGGCGAAAAGTAGTCCTGGTACCTGCATACTTCCATACTGAATTCCTCCTCCAATTGCCTCTACAATATCATTTATAAATAATATAAAAAGTAGCGTGCTCAGAACACACCCTTGTTTGACGCCCATTTGCGTTTCAAAGACTTCAGATACAAGTTCTCCATCCCATACATACGCGATATTGCTTTCGTACATCGCTTTCAATAAAATGACAATTTTGCTAGAGATTCCCATCTTATACAGCTTATAAAAAAGTGCTTCACGTGCAATAGAGTCAAAGGCAGCACGAAAGTCGACGAAGAAAGCGTACAACTTCTTGCCCCTTCTTTTGAAGCTCTCGACAATATTTGTCAGGATGAATATTTGGTCTATGGTTGCATAGTTTCTCCTAAATCCAGCTTGAAATTCGTTCAGTATTTTCTTGCTTTCGATCCACTGCGTAAGTCTATTAAAGATTAAAGTACTAAACAACTTGACTGATGTATTCAGGAAAGAAATGCCTCGATAATTTTCAGGGTTGTCGTATGACCCTTTCTTGTGTAAAGGAAAAATGATTGTCCTTTTAAAGCTTTCTGGAACACTCGCTGTTTCAAATATTCTATTGAATTCGTTGGTTAATGCGGACAGAAACTGAACTGAACAGTTTTTATAAAATTCTGCTGGTACTCGGTCGTCTCCTGGCGCTTTACCAACTTTAGATTTTTTGATGACATTTTCTACTTCACAGACTGAAAATGGAGCATCTAGAAGTTCATCTTCAAAAAATGGTGGTGCATACTGTGGTAGAGGTGAAAATTGAGGGGTGTTGAGCAGTTTCTTAAAATAATCGCGGAGTTCAGATGCTTGTAAGGATGCTGAGATTATGTTATGTCTCCCGTTGATAGCTTTGGCCGCTTTCCAAAATTCTGCAGAGGATCTCGATGAATTTAAAACGGCTACGGTTTGTTGCTCCAGATGTTTCCTTTTGGCAGAACAGATCCGTTTAAACTCCCTATTGGCTAATGCATACATATTTTTAAAAAATGAAATATTGTAAATCCTTAAGAGTCTTAGAAGCGAAAAAGATTTTTTTCTGGCTTTATGGCAATCTGCATCAAACCAGCTCTGTTTTGGAGTAAACCTACGCCTACCTGTGGTGCTTATTGGAATAGCTTCAATCATTACTCGAGTTAGGTCCTCCATTTGCAGCGGGTTATTCAACAACCTTCGTTTAGCAAGTTCCTGATTTAGATTATATTGATATATAGGTTGAAATCGATCTCTCCATATCAACTTTGGCGGAAGCCCCATTTGCTTTGTGTTCAGCGCTTCTTCAGTTCCCGAAACTGTACAAAAAATTTCCAAAGGCATGTGGTCAGAGAAAGGTTGTGCAGCTATCTTGAAGTTACTCAGCATAGAGTTCCATTTCTCGGCCATAAGGCAGTAGTCAATGACAGAGCACGCCTTTCCTCGAATAAACGTAAATTCACCATACGGATCTCCTTTACAGCTTCCATTCAAAATCCTTGCATCTAAAGCGTCAGCAACCTCCAGTAATTTAGCGCCTTTTCTGTCACACACTTCGTCTTTTGATCTACGTGTTGTATTCATCATTATTGGAACGGTTCCACTTACAAAATCGTTTTGCGATAATCCAATCCTAGCGTTAAAATCGCCAACAAGTAGTATATCCATTGACCCTAAGTCCTGGAGAGTGTCGCAAAGTTTGTCATAATCTCTATTCCAGTGATTATAATTCAGGTAAATTGGTACAATAAAGAGGGCAGTACCCTTGACCATTACTACCAAGACATTTGTTTCTTCAACCCGCTTGAAATTCATAATAACTCCATCAAGACACTTTCGATAGCCCAATAGTTCCCCCCCGCTGCCCCTTCCAAATGTATTTGTTTTCACTGCTGGGATCCATTTCAAATCATAGTCCCTAAATATTCTATTGAATTTCCCTATCTCACTTTCTAAGACATGAGTTTCAAAAAGTACAAATAATTCAAAATTCTTAACATAATCAAAAAACCCAATTTCAAAAAATTTATTTTTTAATCCTGCGACATTATACCCTAATATTTTTAACTCTGTGCATTTTATATGTTCCTGGTAGACGGGTTCGTCTCAATTTCTTCGATCGCGTAAACTCGAGTGCTTACTTGTGTGTGCACCCAAATTTTCTGCATTCTGCACAGCGGCTGTTTCGTCCCATCTTAGAGCTGTAATGTTGCCAACCTCAGTTGCTAAATTTGACGTTTTATGCTTGACATTATTTACGTTTTTGCCGGCTCGTTGAACTTCATTCATGAAGTGTTCTAGAGATGAAAACAGACAATCGCTGCCAAAAATTGTGCGTAGCATCCCCACCGGATCGCTCGCGCCAGCTTTCAAACCGTATGTCAAATCCCATGTAAAAATGTTGTTTGCGATGGAGAGTTTATCATCTCTTAACTTAATATTTACACGGGGGAACCTATCGCGCAGAAATTTTGCAATTGGGAGCAGGTTGTTTTTTCTACGGCGCGTGTTGTAAGGGAGGTCTTTATGGATGTAGATGTTAGTACCTTTAAGTTTTTTAGCGTTTCGTAGAATTGTCCAAGCATCATTACGTGATTTCATTTTGACAACTATCCTTGCGGTGCGGGCGCCAGGCGAGGATAGCGAATGTGTTTGTTCAACCACGGTCTCCGTGACGTTAGCGCCCAAGAGGCCGGCGCACACAGACTTTGCTTTCTCCTTCATGTCCGCGTTGCTTTCCGCAGGCAGATGCACTACCACATTCGTCTCCAAACTTTTCTGCAACAGTTTATCCATTTGATCTTCCAAAGTATTGTTTCTCCGTTCAAGTTGAATAACTTTAGCGGAGATTTCGTCGTACTTCACTTTTAAGCCGGTAAGTTCTGCGCAAAGTACTTGGAAGTCGGCTTTAGAGGGAAGTTCCTTGAAGAGTTTTTCCGTGTTGGCATCCAGGATTTCTTTCAAAATTTCGACAGTTAAAGTTGAGGATGGTTCCATCGTAGGCTTGGCTTGTTCAGATGGTGATATATATGTTTTCGCTAGAATATTCCTACGCTTTTCCTCTCTAGTTTGGACGGGTGAGGTTTCTAGCAGTACTCTCTTATTCATTTATTGAGGTTAGCTTACTGGGTTAACATAAATCAGGATTCAGTTTCACTTATCTGCTAGGGCTTACTTTTAATTTGGATTGCACCGCTGTTGTTCGCAATTATGAAGCTTATTGACTCGATTTTAAGATTTTGCTGCACTTTTTAGATGATTAAACGATTTTTTTGTAGGAGCACTTAATTAAACTTGAAACCACTTTGACAGTTCGAGTGTCAATCCCCGGTCGAATATCTATCTCAACGGTCACCCATCTGTTCGAAGATTACCAAACGGTAAACCATCAGTTCGAATCGGGTCACCTATCCGGTCAAACATCTCAACGGTCACCTATCCGTTCGAAGATTAGCAAACGGTAAACCACCAGTTCGATTCCGGTCACCTATCCGGTCGAATATCTATCTCAACGATCACCTATCCGTTCGAAGATTACCAAACGGTAAACCATCAGTTCGATTCCGGTCACCTATCCGGTCGAATATCTATCTCAACGGTCACCCATCCGTTCGAAGATTACCAAACGATCAACCATCAGTTCGATTCCGGTCACATATCCGGTCGAACATTTATCTCAACGGTCACCTATCCATTCGAAGATTACCAAACGATCAACCATCAGTTCGATTCCGGTCACCCATCCGGCCGAGTATCTATGTCAGCGATCACCTATCCGTTCGAAGATTGCCAAACGATCAACCATCAGTTCGATTCCGGTCACCTGTCCGGTCGAATATCTATCTCAACGGTCACCTATCCGTTCGAAGATTACCAAACGGTAAACCATCAGTTCGATCCGTTTTTTTTTTTTTTTAATCTTTCAATCTTTATTCAATCTTTATTCAATTATTTACTTCAATAGCTACTACAGTTGTTTATCTGCAAAGCCGGAAAGGCTTGTCTGCAGAAGACTAGTTACAAAGATATTACATATATTATGTTGTTGAGAATCCATAAATAGTAATCGATTCCGGTCACCTATCCGGTCGAATATCTATCTCAACGGTCATCCATCCGTTCGAAGATTACCAAACGATCAACCATCAGTTCGATTCCGGTCACCTATCCGGTCGAATATCTATCTCAACAGTCACCTATCCGTTCCAAGATTACCAAACGGTAAACCATCAGTTTGATCCGGGTCACCTATCCGGTCGAGTATCTCAACGGTCACCTATCCGTTCGAAGATAAGCAAACGGTAAACCATCAGTTCGACTCCGGTCACCTATCCGGTCGAATATCTATCTCAACGGTCACCTATCCGTTCGCAGATTACCAAATGGTAAGCCATCAGTTCGATTCCGGTCACCTATCCGGTCGAATATTTATCTCAACGGTCACCTATGCGTTCGAAGATTACCAAACGGTGAACATTCAGTTCGAATCGGGTCACCTATCCGGTCGAATATCTCAACGGTCACCTATCTGTTCGAAGATTAGCAAACGGTAAACCATCATTTCGATTCCGGTCACCTATCCGGTCGAATATCTATCCCAACGGTCACCTATCCGTTCGAAGATTACCAAATGGTAAGCCATCAGTTCGATTCCGGTCACCTATCCGGTCGAATATTTATCTCAACGGTCACCTATGCGTTCGAAGATTACCAAACGGTGAACATTCAGTTCGATTCCGGTCACCTATCCGGTCGAATATCTATCTCAACGGTCACCTATCTGTTCGAAGATTACCAAACGTTAAACCATCAGTTCGAATCGGGTCACCTATCCGGTCAAACATCTCAACGGTCACCTATCCGTTCGAAGATTAGCAAACGGTAAGCCACCAGTTCGATTCCGGTCACCTATCCGGTCGAATATCTATCTCAACGATCACCTATCCGTTCGAAGATTACCAAACGGTAAACCATCAGTTCGATTCCGGTCACCTATCCGGTCGAATATCTATCTCAACGGTCACCCATCCGTTCGAAGATTACCAAACGATCAACCATCAGTTCGATTCCGGTCACATATCCGGTCGAACATTTATCTCAACGGTCAGCTATCCATTCGAAGATTACCAAACGATCAACCATCAGTTCGATTCCGGTCACCCATCCGGCCGAGTATCTATCTCAGCGATCACCTATCCGTTCGAAGATTCCCAAACGATCAACCATCAGTTCGATTCCGGTCACCTATCCGGTCGAATATATATCTCAACGGTCACCTATCCGTTCGAAGATTACCAAACGGTAAACCATCAGTTCGATCCGTTTTTTTTTTTTTTTTTAATCTTTCAATCTTTATGCAATCTTTATTCAATTATTTACTTCAATACCTACTACAGTTGTTTATCTGCAAAGCCGGAAAGGCTTGTCTGCAGAAGACTAGTTACAAAGATATTACATATATTATGTTGTTGAGAATCCATATATAGCAATCGATTCCGGTCACCTATCCGGTCGAATATCTATCTCAACGGTCATCCATCCGTTCGAAGATTACCAAACGATCAACCATCAGTTCGATTCCGGTCACCTATCCGGTCGAATATCTATCTCAACAGTCACCTATCCGTTCCAAGATTACCAAACGGTAAACCATCCCGACACAGCCATGTCATCGAACGTGTTTTTCACGGTGTTTCTCCTCAGCGGGGTTCTGACAAAACCCCCTGTAGTAAAACTGTCATGAAAAGCTTCTCGAAATTCGCCGTTCGGAACCGGCAATAAACTGTAGGTCCCTTTCACCTATGGGAAAATGAAATCACACACAACATGGGTGATTGAGAGAAGCTCGGCTCAGGTTCTTCATGGACTGTAACGCCAACATACATACATACATACAAACCATCAGTTTGATCCGGGTCACCTATCCGGTCGAGTATCTCAACGGTCACCTATCCGTTCGAAGATAAGCAAACGGTAAACCATCAGTTCGACTCCGGTCACCTATCCGGTCGAATATCTATCTCAACGGTCACCTATGCCTTCGAAGGTTACCAAACGGTAAGCCATCAGTTCGATTCCGGTCACCTATCCGGTCGAATATCTATCTCAACGGTCACCCATCCGTTCGAAGATTACCAAACGATCAACTATCAGTTCGATTCCGGTCACCTATCCGGTCGAATATCTATCTCAACGGTCACCTATCCGTTCGAAGATTACCAAACGGTAAACCACCAGTTCGATTCCGGTCACCTATCCGGTCGAATATCTATCTCAACGGTCACCTATCCGTTCGAAGATTACCAAACGGTAAACCATCAGTTCAATTCAGGCCACCTATCCGGTCGAATATCTATCTCAACGGTCACCTATGCCTTCGAAGGTTACCAAACGGTAAGCCATCAGTTCGATTCCGGTCACCTATCCGGTCGAATATCTATCTCAACGGTCACCCATCCGTTCGAAGATTACCAAACGATCAACTATCAGTTCGATTCCGGTCACCTATGCGGTCGAACATCTATCTCAACGGTCACCTGTCCAATCGAAGATTACCAAACGATCAACCATCAGTTCCATTCCGGTCACCTATCCGGCCGAGTATCTATCTCAGCGATTACCTATCCGTTCGAAGATTACCAAATGATCAACCATCAGTTCGATTCCGGTAAACCGGTAAACCATCAGTTCAATTCAGGCCACCTATCCGGTCGAATATCTATCTCAACGGTCACCTATGCCTTCGAAGGTTACCAAACGGTAAGCCATCAGTTCGATTCCGGTCACCTATCCGGTCGAATATCTATCTCAACGGTCACCCATCCGTTCGAAGATTACCAAACGATCAACTATCAGTTCGATTCCGGTCACCTATGCGGTCGAACATCTATCTCAACGGTCACCTGTCCAATCGAAGATTACCAAACGATCAACCATCAGTTCCATTCCGGTCACCTATCCGGCCGAGTATCTATCTCAGCGATTACCTATCCGTTCGAAGATTACCAAATGATCAACCATCAGTTCGATTCCGGTCACCTATCCGGTCGAATATCTATCTCAACGGTCACCTATCTGTTCGAAGATTACCAAACGGTAAACCATCAGTTCGATTCGGGTCACCTATCCGGTCGAATATCTCAACGGTCACCTATCTGTTCGAAGATTAGCAAACGGTAAACCATCAGTTCGATTCCGGTCACCTATCCGGTCGAATATCTATCTCATCGGTCACCTATCCGTTCGAAGATTACCAAATGGTAAACCATCAGTTCGATTCCGGTCACCTATCCGGTCGAATATTTATCTCAACGGTCACCTATGCGTTCGAAGATTACCAAACGGTAAACATTCAGTTCGATTCCGGTCACCTATCCGGTCGAATATCTATCTCAACGGTCACCTCTCCGTTCGAAGATTACCAAACGATCAACCATCAGTTCGATTCCGGTCACCTATCCGGTCGAATATCTATCTCAACGGTCACCTACCCGTTCGAAGATTACCAAATGGTAAACCATCAGTTCGATTCCGGTCACCTATCCGGTCGAATATATATCTCAACGGTCACCTATCCGTTCGAAGACTACCAAACGATCAACCATCAGTTCGATTCCGGTCACCTATCCGGTCGAATATCTATCTCAACGGTCACCTATCCGTTCGAAGACTACCAAACGATCAACCATCAGTTCGATTCCGGTCACCTATCCGGTCGAATATCTATCTCAACGGTCACCTATCCGTTCGAAGATTACTAAACGGTCAACCATCAGTCCGATTCCAGTCACCTATCCGGTCAAATATCTCAACGGTCACCTATCCGTTCGAAGATTAGCAAACGGTAAACCACCAGCTCGATTCCGGTCACCTATCCGGTCGAATATCTATCTCAACGGTCACCTATCCGTTCGAAGATTACCAAACGGTAAACCACCAGTTCGATTCCCGTCACCTATCCGGTCGAATATCTATCTCAACGGTCACCTATGCCTTCGAAGGTTACCAAACGGTAAACCATGAGTTCGATTCCGGTCACCTATCCGGTCGAATATTTATCTCAACGGTCACCTATCCAATCGAAGATTACCAAACGATCAACCATCAGTTCGATTCCGGTCACCTATCCGGTCGAACATCTATCTCAACGGTCACCTATCCAATCGAAGATTACCAAACGATCAATCATCAGTTCGATTCCGGTCACCTATCCGGCCGAGTATCTATCTCAGCGATTACCTATCCGTTCGAAGATTACCAAACGATCAACCATCAGTTCGATTCCGGTCACCTATCCGGTCGAATATCTATCTCAACGGTCACCTATCTGTTCGAAGATTACCAAACGATCAATCATCAGTTCGATTCCGGTCACCTATCCGGCCGAGTATCTATCTCAGCGATTACCTATCCGTTCGAAGATTACCAAACGATCAACCATCAGTTCGATTCCGGTCACCTATCCGGTCGAATATCTATCTCAACGGTCACCTATCCGTTCGAAGACTACCAAACGATCAACCATCAGTTCGATTCCGGTCACCTATCCGGTCGAATATCTATCTCAACGGTCACCTATCCGTTCGAAGATTACTAAACGGTCAACCATCAGTCCGATTCCAGTCACCTATCCGGTCAAATATCTCAACGGTCACCTATCCGTTCGAAGATTAGCAAACGGTAAACCACCAGTTCGATTCCGGTCACCTATCCGGTCGAATATCTATCTCAACGGTCACCTATCCGTTCGAAGACTACCAAACGGTAAACCACCAGTTCGATTCCGGTCACCTATCCGGTCGAATATCTATCTCAACGGTCACCTATCCGTTCGAAGATTACCAAACGGTAAACCATCAGTTCGATTCCAGTCGCCTATCCGGTCGAATATCTATCTCAACGGTCGCCTATCCGTACGAAGATTACCAAACGGTAAACCATCAGTTCGATTCGGGTCACCTATCCGGTCAAACATCTCAACGGTCACCTATCCGTTCGAAGATTAGCAAACGGTAAACCACCAGTTCGATTCCGGTCACCTATCCGGTCGAATATTTATCTCAACGGTCACCTATGCGTTCGAAGATTACCAAACGGTAAACATTCAGTTCGATTCCGGTCACCTATCCGATCGAATATCTATCTCAACGGTCACCTATCCGTTCGAAGATTACCAAACGATCAACCATCAGTTCGATTCCGGTCAGCTATCCGGTCGAATATCTATCTCAACGGTCACCTATCCGTTCGAAGATTACTAAACGGTCAACCATCAGTCCGATTCCGGTCACCTATCCGGTCAAATATCTCAACGGTCACCTATCCGTTCGAAGATTACCAAACGGTAAACCTTCAGTTCGGTTCCGGTCACCTATCCGGTCGAATATCTATCTCAACGGTCACCTATCCATTCGAAGATTACCAAACGATAATCATCAGTTCGATTCCGGTCACCTATCCGGTCGAATATCTATCTCAACGGTCACCTATCCGTTCGAAGATTACTAAACGGTCAACCATCAGTCCGATTCCGGTCACCTATCCGGTCAAATATCTCAACGGTCACCTATCCGTTCGAAGATTAGCAAACGGTAAACCACCAGTTCGATTCCGGTCACCTATCCGGTCGAATATCTATCTCAACGGTCACCCATCCGTTCGAAGATTACCAAACGATCAACTATCAGTTCGATTCCGGTCAGCTATCCGGTCGAATATCTATCTCAACGGTCACCTATCCGTTCGAAGATTACCAAATGGTAAACCATCAGTTCGATTCCGGTCACCTATCCGGTCGAATATATATCTCAACGGTCACCTATCCGTTCGAAGATTACCAAACGGTAAACCATCAGTTCAATTCAGGCCACCTATCCGGTCGAATATCTATCTCAACGGTCACCTATGCCTTCGAAGGTTACCAAACGGTAAGCCATCAGTTCGATTCCGGTCACCTATCCGGTCGAATATCTATCTCAACGGTCACCCATCCGTTCGAAGATTACCAAACGATCAACTATCAGCTCGATTCCGGTCACCTATGCGGTCGAACATCTATCTCAACGGTCACCTGTCCAATCGAAGATTACCAAACGATCAACCATCAGTTCCATTCCGGTCACCTATCCGGCCGAGTATCTATCTCAGCGATTACCTATCCGTTCGAAGATTACCAAATGATCAACCATCAGTTCGATTCCGGTCACCTATCCGGTCGAATATCTATCTCAATGGTCACCTATCTGTTCGAAGATTACCAAACGGTAAACCATCAGTTCGATTCGGGTCACCTATCCGGTCGAATATCTCAACGGTCACCTATCTGTTCGAAGATTAGCAAACGGTAAACCATCAGTTCGATTCCGGTCACCTATCCGGTCGAATATCTATCTCATCGGTCACCTATCCGTTCGAAGATTACCAAATGGTAAACCATCAGTTCGATTCCGGTCACCTATCCGGTCGAATATTTATCTCAACGGTCACCTATGCGTTCGAAGATTACCAAACGGTAAACATTCAGTTCGATTCCGGTCACCTATCCGGTCGAATATCTATCTCAACGGTCACCTCTCCGTTCGAAGATTACCAAACGATCAACCATCAGTTCGATTCCGGTCACCTATCCGGTCGAATATCTATCTCAACGGTCACCTACCCGTTCGAAGATTACCAAATGGTAAACCATCAGTTCGATTCCGGTCACCTATCCGGTCGAATATATATCTCAACGGTCACCTATCCGTTCGAAGACTACCAAACGATCAACCATCAGTTCGATTCCGGTCACCTATCCGGTCGAATATCTATCTCAACGGTCACCTATCCGTTCGAAGACTACCAAACGATCAACCATCAGTTCGATTCCGGTCACCTATCCGGTCGAATATCTATCTCAACGGTCACCTATCCGTTCGAAGATTACTAAACGGTCAACCATCAGTCCGATTCCAGTCACCTATCCGGTCAAATATCTCAACGGTCACCTATCCGTTCGAAGATTAGCAAACGGTAAACCACCAGCTCGATTCCGGTCACCTATCCGGTCGAATATCTATCTCAACGGTCACCTATCCGTTCGAAGATTACCAAACGGTAAACCACCAGTTCGATTCCCGTCACCTATCCGGTCGAATATCTATCTCAACGGTCACCTATGCCTTCGAAGGTTACCAAACGGTAAACCATGAGTTCGATTCCGGTCACCTATCCGGTCGAATATTTATCTCAACGGTCACCTATCCAATCGAAGATTACCAAACGATCAACCATCAGTTCGATTCCGGTCACCTATCCGGTCGAACATCTATCTCAACGGTCACCTATCCAATCGAAGATTACCAAACGATCAATCATCAGTTCGATTCCGGTCACCTATCCGGCCGAGTATCTATCTCAGCGATTACCTATCCGTTCGAAGATTACCAAACGATCAACCATCAGTTCGATTCCGGTCACCTATCCGGTCGAATATCTATCTCAACGGTCACCTATCTGTTCGAAGATTACCAAACGATCAATCATCAGTTCGATTCCGGTCACCTATCCGGCCGAGTATCTATCTCAGCGATTACCTATCCGTTCGAAGATTACCAAACGATCAACCATCAGTTCGATTCCGGTCACCTATCCGGTCGAATATCTATCTCAACGGTCACCTATCCGTTCGAAGACTACCAAACGATCAACCATCAGTTCGATTCCGGTCACCTATCCGGTCAAATATCTCAACGGTCACCTATCCGTTCGAAGATTAGCAAACGGTAAACCACCAGTTCGATTCCGGTCACCTATCCGGTCGAATATCTATCTCAACGGTCACCTATCCGTTCGAAGATTACCAAACGGTAAACCACCAGTTCGATTCCGGTCACCTATCCGGTCGAATATCTATCTCAACGGTCACCTATCCGTTCGAAGATTACCAAACGATCAACCATCAGTTCGATTCCGGTCACCTATCCGGTCGAATATCTATCTCAACGGTCACCTATCCGTTCGAAGACTACCAAATGGTAAACCATCAGTTCGATTCCGGTTACCTATCCGGTCAAATATCTCAACGGTCACCTATCCGTTCGAAGATTAGCAAACGGTAAACCACCAGTTCGATTCCGGTCACCTATCCGGTCGAATATCTATCTCAACGGTCACCTATCCGTTCGAAGATTACCAAACGGTAAACCACCAGTTCGATTCCGGTCACCTATCCGGTCGAATATCTATCTCAACGGTCACCTATCCGTTCGAAGACTACCAAATGGTAAACCATCAGTTCGATTCCGGTCACCTATCCGGTCAAATATCTCAACGGTCACCTATCCGTTCGAAGATTAGCAAACGGTAAACCACCAGTTCGATTCCGGTCACCTATCCGGTCGAATATCTATCTCAACGGTCACCTATCCGTTCGAAGATTACCAAACGGTAAACCACCAGTTCGATTCCGGTCACCTATCCGGTCGAATATCTATCTCAACGGTCGCCTATCCGTACGAAGATTACCAAACGGTAAACCATCAGTTCGATTCGGGTCACCTATCCGGTCAAACATCTCAACGGTCACCTATCCGTTCGAAGATTAGCAAACGGTAAACCACCAGTTCGATTCCGGTCACCTATCCGGTCGAATATTTATCTCAACGGTCACCTATGCGTTCGAAGATTACCGAAAGGTAAACATTCAGTTCGATTCCGGTCACCTATCCGATCGAATATCTATCTCAACGGTCACCTATCCGTTCGAAGATTACCAAACGATCAACCATCAGTTCGATTCCGGTCAGCTATCCGGTCGAATATCTATCTCAACGGTCACCTATCCGTTCGAAGATTACCAAATGGTAAACCATCAGTTCGATTCCGGTCACCTATCCGGTCGAATATATATCTCAACGGTCACCTATCCGTTCGAAGACTACCAAACGATCAACCATCAGTTCGATTCCGGTCACCTGTCCGGTCGAACATCTATCTCAACGGTCACCTGTCCGTTCGAAGATTACCAAACGATCAACCATCAATTCGAGTCCGGTCACCTATCCGGTCGAATATCTATCTCAACGGTCACCTATCCGTTCGAAGATTACCAAACCGTAAACCATCAGTTCGATTCCGGTCACCTATCCGGTCGAATATCTATCTCAACGGTCACCTATCCGTTCGAAGATCACCAAACGGTAAACCATCAGTTAGATTCCGGTCACCTATCCAGTCGAATATCTATCTCAACGGTCGCCATCCGTTCGGTTAGGACCGCTTTCGAAAACGGTCACCAACAAACCACCCATCAATCAACAAAGATTATCCATTCACCCGTCTCATCCATCATCGTGGCTCCTAGGTCGCGTGCTAGAACTAGACCCCGGTAAAAACAGCACGATCAACACTCAAACGTCCAATCACAAAAGTATCTCCTTCACCGGAATTAGCACCGGCTGGTCCACAAAACCCCTCACAAAACCCATGAATTTTGATATCCCTGAACACAACCCTCTATAAGTGACAAACAAATTCACATGTAACGAAGTTCAGTGGCAACGAAACCGTCATAAACCACAAATTTAAACCCACTCGGAAAATTTAAATCAGCAAACTAATTCACCAAAAATAAAAGATTTCAGTGACAATACCGAAGGACAAATCAGTCCGATCAGCAGAGACATCACCCCTCCCCCAGCCGATGGCACTCAATACACCTACCTCTTAGTAAAACAAAAAAACTCAATAGTTCATTATCAAAATTGAACGCAATTCGATATTTGTCATAAACACGTACTAATTAATTTCTTGATTTTACTACTCCCATGTACCATTGAACTCAACAAGATACACATCAACCCAGACGGCGGGAGCATGTAGGGCGTGTCAGCGCCAACAAGCCACATCAACCGAGAGGGCGGGAGCATGTTTTGCCTTCCAGCACCAACAGACAATACAACGATCGTCACTTCGCAGAAGCACGAAGACCAGCAAACAACACTACGAACATCATTTCGAAGAAGCGCGAAGGCCAACCGACATACTATACAACGATCGTCACTTCGCAAAAGCACGAAGCCCAAATTACATACAATACAACGATCGTCACTTCGCAGAAGCGCGAAGACCAAACTATACAACACAGCGATCGTCACTTCGCAGAAGCGCGAAGACCAACAAAATACACAACACAGTGATCAAAATACACAACATAAATATCGTCACTTCGCCGAACCGCGAAGACCAACAAGATACACAGCACAAATATCGTCACTTCGCGGAAGCGAGAAGCCCAAGGCACACAACCATAGATAAATTAACAAGATGGAAAACTTTCGTACGTCTGCCCTGTGATCCCCGCAAGGGTTGGTTGTTGTATTTGTAATTAAAGCGGCCTCTAGACGCCTAATAATACTGTGCATTATTTGATATTGCACAATATTATTGTTCTTCTGTAGATAATATTGCAAGATTGTGCCATATATTACGGAAAATCAAAACGCTTTTGACTTTTATTACAAATATGAGAGGTCAAGTAAATTATTGGGAAAAATATTGAACCGTCTGGGGCAGCAAGCCAATAAAATTGTGCAATATTTTGCACAATAATATTGAGCGTTTAGAGGCCGCCTTAAAAACGACGCTTTTGACTTAGAGTCAAGACGTCGGAACAAGGCAGAATGACATAGTCAAGACGCCGTCAAATCGAAACGAGTTTGTAGGGGCTAGTTGTCAAAATGCCTGTCAAAGCCATCGAGATTGCCATCTCGTTAATTTATCTATGCACACAACGCACAACGTTCGGCACATCGAGGAAGCGTCAACGACACACTATATAATCAACATACCCTTTAAAGACTGGGGCAGTCTGAATCAACGACTCAACCGAAGCAGTCGCTCTAGCTTCGGTTTTAAAAATTTCATTCCGACCCAACCCGAAGCGGTAGCAAACAATTCGTGTTAGAATCATTTAAAAGCCTTTAGGAAATTATATCGTTTCAACACTCGTTTAGAATCGTTTCAAGTAAATTATATCGTTTCAACACTCGTTTAGAATCGTTTTAAGTAAATTCTTTCGTTTCAGAACACGTTAGAATCCTTAAAATCCTTCAAAATCCACTCGTTCAATAGTTTAAGAAAATCAATAAATAAAATTATAAAGTTTTAAAAGTTATCTCTCTAACGTCTTTTATTTAACTTTTCTGAGTGCGCCCTAGCAGGGAACACATACATTTATGTTCATATACCACCAAATTGCCCCAAAATAGAGGCTGAGGTACTCACCGAATATCTGTGTTTTTTTATCAAAAACAAAAGCATTGTATTCGAGTGCCTTAAATGGTTTAAAAACGGTGCTGAACGCGAAACAAATAATAAAATATAAATATTGCGTTCGGATTAAACTTTTATGGTATTTTAAAACGCGGGGGTATACAAAGAGAATTGTCCGTGCTATACACACCTCAGCAAAAAAGGGTCGCCGAACGTGCGAATCGGACCTTGGTTGACATTTCAAGGTGCATGTTAATAGATTCGTGGAAATATTACCCTTCATGAAATCTGGTGCGGTTACAAATCAAACGTGTCTCCTTTTCGAGATTTTGGCCAAAAAGCAATCATCTTAGATAAACGTCCAGGTAAATCAAAATGTTCACCTAAAACTATTGAAGGTTTTCTCGTAGGATATTCAAACCCATCAAAAGCGTATAGGTTTTTTGAGCATAGAAATAGACAAATTCATACTTCTCGAGATGTAAGGTAAAGGCAGACATGAATTATATATTGTTACGAATTATTCGATCCCCACACCAAATAGGGTTCGCACCACTGGATTGCGATAAACTACAATTGTCCTTTTTATTTAAATTGAAACACACACACTTTTAATTCTTTCACCACAGATCAATTATCTGTGTAGCTTCACCACTTTTCTTTATTATCCAATACTATCCACTTTAAACTTTATTACACAATACACAAACCTTTATTGAAAGCTTTTCTTTTCACCTTGGTTGATCACACCGACTTGTCACACGCTGTTTTATACCACAAACTGAATGCATGTCGAGGGCGAGTGTTCGCGCTTATATAGCTCTCGGTCCACCTTCTCGAACGTTCGCCGTTGGTAGTTCCCCTTCGGAAATCTCTAGAACGCTCTGACAATTCCATTGGAAGTTGACATCATTCCAATCCCCGCTTCCAGAGAGTTTTCGAACTTCGACAGCGAAATTCGAACTTAACGGTCAATGATAAAAGCATTGTCGTTTATGATGACGTAGTTCTAAAGGAGGAAGCAGTTGACGTAAACGGAAGTAATGTCGTTGATGCCGGTACTGAGTGTAATGATTCTCAAGTCGCTAAAGAAGAGGAATACCATGAACCAGATGGAATTAGTGAAAATGAAAAACATACTGCTGCTGATGCAGGCGATGGTGACTGTTTTGATTATGGGAAAGGCAAAGTCGTTGGTCCAGTGGTTGAAAGCGTTTGTAGAAAAAGCCGCTTGCGACCCAAAACTAGGGTGCCTAGTATGCCATATAAGAATTGCCAAGGCATTGCAAAATCCATTTAGTGTGAATGAAGCTATGGGGAGAGAAGACACAAATGAGTAGAAAAAGGCGACGACAGAGGAGTTCAATTCATTAAGGAAAAAATAAACATGGGAGTTGGTGGAATTACCCAGACATCGCCAACCGATTAAGTCCAAGTTTGTATTTAATATCGCTCGTTACAAAGCGCGACTTGTGGCAATGGGGTGCAGTCAGAGGTATGAATTAGATTACATGAATGCGTTTTCACCAGTAGTAAGATACGAATCTATTCGTCTTATACTAGCTTTGTCTGCGGAATTCGACTTATTGGTCCATCAAATGGATCTATCTTCCGCTTACTTAAATGGAGAACTCCAGGACGAAGTCTTCATGGAAGAACCCGAAGCTTTTATTGATCCCGAAAACC
Organism: Eumerus sabulonum; assembly: GCA_951905685.1. Lineage (NCBI taxonomy): Eukaryota > Metazoa > Arthropoda > Insecta > Diptera > Syrphidae > Eumerus > Eumerus sabulonum. The sequence continues at coordinate 100,479,182 of OX645060.1, forward strand.
GAGCAAAAGTGTGCCGTTTCAAGAGGGCTCAAAACACTTAAGGCTCTATGGCCTTAAGCAAGCCCGAGAGTGGAACCACGAGATAGATGCTGTTTTAAAGCACATTGGATGCTGTTTTATATTTGAATAAGCAAGAAATAAAAGATGTTAACTCTTTGAGGTTTTATCTGCAAGTGCTAATTTTTATAATTCCTTTTCTCTAACAATAAGTTTTATAGCTGTTATACGTATAGTTATCATATTGTTACGAAATATTCGATCCCACACCGAATAGGGTTCGCACCACTGGATTGTCCTTTTTATCTGAATGAAAATACACACACACTTTTCTTTATTTCACCACAGATCAATTATCTGTGCAGCTTCACCACTTTTCTTTATTATCCAATACTATCCACTTTAAACTTTATTACACAAACAAACCTTTATTGAGAGCTTTCATTTTCACACTGTTTGATCACACTGACTTGTCAAACGCTGTTCAATACCACAAACTGAATGAATCCCGAGGGCGAGTATTCGCGCATATATAGCTCTCGGTGCATCTTTTCGAAAGTTCGACGTGGTACTACCGACAACTAGCGGCAGGGAGGACTTCGTAACCGAAAAGGAAGAACAGCTGAACTCCATCCATCAGTTCATCCGGGAGCGACTGAATTTGTTCAGCGATAAAAGGAAGGCGAGATACGACTTAAGGGCGAACACTTCTGGATTCGAGACAGGGCAATTGGTATTGCTATACAACCCACAACGAAAAAAAGGCTTGTGCCCCAAATGGCAATCAGCCTGGGATGGACCATATGAGGTCATCAAGAAACTTAACGACGTGGTGTACCGAATACAGCAGACGGGCGAAGTATAAGATTGTCCACGTAGAGAGGTTAGCGCCATATTACGGAGAAGGATCCAATCGCTTGTTCGAGCACGAACAAGTTTAGGAGGAGGGCAGTGTTGCGGAGACACAAGCCGACGGTTAAGTTCGAATTTCGCTGTCGAAGTTCGAAAGCTCTGGTGAAGGGGAAATCGGAATGATCGAAACTTCCAACGGCGTAATGCCGAATGTCAGAGCATTCTAGAGATTTCCGAAGGGGAACTTCCGACGGCGAACATTCGAGAAGATGCACCGAGAGCTATATAGGCGCGAATACTCGCCCTCGGGATTCATTCAGTTTGTGGTATTGAACAGCGTGTGACAGGTCGGTGTGATCAACCAGTGTGAAAATAAAAGCTTTCAATAAAGGTTTGTTTGTGTAATAAAGTTTTAAGTGGATAGTATTGGATAATAAAGAAATGTGGTGAAGCTGCACAGATAATTGATCTGTGGTGGAAAAAGAAAAGTGTGTGTGTTTTAACTCGGATAAAAAGGACAATTGTAGTTTATCGCAATCCAGTGGTGCGAACCCTATTTCGTGTGGGATTGAATATTTCGTAACACTTGGTGTCAGAAGTGGGATTGCGAGTAAACGAGTTAAACGTTTATTCAAAGTGTGAATTGGACTATTAAAAATGAATTATTGCAAGAGTGAGAAAATTGTGAAATTGGAAAAACTGACCATCGAACAACTGAAAAGAGAGCTATATGCTCGGGAATTATCAACAGTTGGAAATAAAGCCAACCTGGTGGAGAGACTGCGATCAGCGTTGCAGGAAGAAGGTGTCGACTGGGAGAGTTACGAATTCGGGATGGAGAAGCCGTCGACATCCACTGAGCCAGCGTTCGATATACAGCAAATTCTCGCGGCTATGAATGCTATGAGTGCTTCCCTGAGCCAGAAATTAGATCAAAAACTGGAGGAATATTCCGCTGCTGTAAGTAATTAAGTTGGAGGAAAATTCCACTTCTCTGAGTCAGAAATTGGAGGAAAATTCCATAAGCCAGAAACTGGAGGCGACCGTACATTAAAAGTTGGAGGAAAATTCTGCTGCCGTAAGTAGAAAGTTGGAGGAAAATTCCACTTACCTTAATCAGAAGCTGGAAGAGATGCTAGAGAATACTCGAGAAAACTTAAGAAACATCCAGCAGGCCGTCGACGATCGATTCCAGAACGTCGAAGAGAGAATCGAGACACTAGAATCGAGGTTCGACAGGAAGGTTCTAGATCTCGAAAATAATCAAGAAAAGATAATCGAGACTATGGAATCGAGGTTCGACAAGAAAGTTCTGGAACTCGAGAAAACTGTCCAGAACGTTCAGCGTCAGGAAATCGTTGTTCCGACTGCAGCATCGAAATTCACAGCTCCCAACTTCGACGGCACGAGCGCTTTCAACATCTTTAAGCTTCAGTTCGAGACAACAGCGGAACGGAATCAATGGGGAGAAGAAGATCGTGTGGCCGCTCTAGTAATTTCGCTTAAAGGCGAAGCAGCTGGTGTTTTACAGACCATCCCGGAGACCCAGAGAAGGAACTACACAGCCATATGGGATGCTCTCCATCGAAGATACGGCAGTGGGCACATGCAGGAGATGCACAAGCTGGAACTCAAAGGGCGCAAGCAGCTTTTAAACGAGACCATACAACAGTATGCTGCCGACATCGAGAGGCTATCCCATCTTACCTACGCGGACGTTCCAGTTGATGTGGTGGAGAAGCTAAGAACTGATTCTTTCATCCAAGGACTAAGGGACCCCGACACGCAACGAAGCTTGATTCTCCTGCCGAATACATCTTTCAAGGAGGCAGTTGCCAGCGCTCTCGCATGTAAAACATCGCTCTTGATATGCCGACCTTCCATCAAATTACGGCGCATATCTCAAGACCAGGATAGTTCCAGGACAACAACGGCGAGTAGGAGTGGTTCATTCCCGGGTAGATGCTACATCTGCGACCAGCAGGGGCACATTGCGAGGAACTGCCGCCTGCGAAGAAAGCGTTCGAGGTCTAGTTCGCCAAAAAGAGACTATGGGAGTGAACGCGACCGTGGAGGTGCAAAAGGTGCACCTAACAACCCGTTAAACTAAAACGAGTCAGTGCAGAGGGGCGTGCGCTGGCTCCCACATTGGAGTGCCCCAGCATCCTCGTATCCCGAATCTGTAGGGATGCAACCAGCCTAGTTATCGAGGGAAAGATGGACGGGCGACGATATCTTCTGACGTTGGACACGGGCGCAACTCATTCAGTCATCCGAAGCGGATTGGTTACTGACATCGAACCATTTTCCGAGGTAAGGCTTCGTACAGTAACTGGTGAGAAGGCGGAAGTTAGGGGAATGGTCCAGAATAGAATTACGATGGGTACCGTCGAGTTTCAGCATGATTTCATCGTTGCGGACATCACTGATGACATCATAGTCGGCGTCGACTTCATGATTAGGCATGGCTTCACATTGGACCTCAACCAAAAAGTGATGAAGTATGGCAACTTGGAGCTCCCATTAACAATAGATAATGGACAAGGTAGCAAGGTCAGGCGAATAGTCGTGCAAGCGCGCCAAACAGTTCCCCCGAATGCAGAAGCTGTGGTTTGGGCAAAGATAGAAGAGGATGCGGGGACAAGCCGAATGTGGGTGGTCGAACCCGACAAACGAAATCGACCCAGCGATATCATTGTTGGAAGGGCTCTGGTGGAACCCCAACAAGACCAATTGGTTCCAGTACGAGTCCTGAATCCTGCCAGTACACCTAGGACAATACACAAGGGAACAGCGATCGCTCAATGCCAAGAAGCTGCCGCCGTTATGAAGCGAAGGTAAGAAACAACAGCAAATCCAGTCCAACATAGACTTCTTAAAAACGGTGGTCAGAGAGTGGACGCAACTTCTAGTGGAGAATCAGAAAAGTAAAGCACTCTCCCTGCTTCGTAAATATTGGACAGTTTTTGCAGATGGTAAGAACTGTGGAAGAACATCAATTGTGAAGCACAGAATAGACACAGGGGACTCTAGACCAATCCGGCAACCACCGAGGAGGGTACCTTTGGCGAAAGAAGGCGAGGTGATCAAACTAATCGACGAGATGGAAAAGGAGGGCGTGATCGAACCATCTGCAAGCCCATGGAGTTCGCCAGTAGTGCTTGTTAAGAAGAAGGATGGAACACCCGATTCTGTGTGGACTATAGGAAGCTGAACGACGTCACGAAGAAGGACAGCTATCCTTTACCGAGAATCGACGACACTTTGGACACACTATCTGGTGCAAAGTGGTTCTCGACGCTGGACTTGCAAAGCGGATACTGGCAAATAGAGCTTGACCAGCAAGACAAGGAAAAGACCGTGTTCACCGCCGGGGAGAGTTGTGGCAATTCCCTGTGATGCCCTTCGGTCTTTGCAATGCATCAGCCACATTCGGGAGACTGATGAACCGGGTGCTAAGAGGACTTGCCTTGTCTATCTGGATGACATAATTGTCATGGGCAAGGATTTCGACGATCACTTTAAGAAGCTTGAAGAGGTACTGGAACGTATTCAAGCAGCGGGACTGAAATTGAGCCCGAAGAAATGTTCGCTCTTCCAGAACGAGGTGAGTTACTTGGGACATGTGGTGACTGCAGAAGGAGTCCATACAGAGGAAGAGAAAATCTCGGCGGTTAAAGAATGGCCGCGGCCGAAGAATCTTCATGAGTAAAGGTCATTCCTGGGACTTTGCACATATTACAGGCGACCCATCCCAGGATTTGCAAACGTTGCCAGCAGTTTGCACGAGCTCACCAAAAAGAATCGGCCATTCAAGTGGGAGAAGCCGCAGGTGGAAGCGTTCATTCACCTGAAGGAATTCCTCTGCAGTGCGCAGATTCTTGCATATCCTGTCCCGGGAGAAAAGTTTATTTTGGACACCGATGCGAGCGGACATGGAATCGGAGGAGTACTCTCTCAAATAATTGACGGGGGAGAACGGGTCATCGCTTACTACAGTAGGATCCTATCGAAGCCGGAGAGGAACTACTGTGTAACTAGGAGGGAGCTTTTGGCCGTGGTGGACTGTGTCAAGCATTCCCACAAATATCTCTATGGCCAAGCTTTTCATCTTAGGATGGACCACGCAGCGTTGAGATGGCTCCTGCAGTTCAAAAACCCGGAAGGCCAGCTTGCTAGATGGATAGAGAGAATCCAGAGTTATGACTTCAGTATCGAACACCGGAAGGGAAGCAGTCATGGAAATGCGGATGCATTATCGAGGCGACCTTGCGATGTTGAATGCAAACATTTTTCACGCGCCGAGACCAAGGAACAGGTCACCGACATCCGTTGTTTCCAGGTGCTGCCAGATGATTCCTGGACTGTCGAGAAGGTCGGAAGGAAGCAGCGAGAAGATGCCGATCTGGCAGTCATCATCGACTACCAAGAACGAGGTTTTCGACCAACTTGGCAGCAAATATCCAGTGAAAGCCCAATCGTGAAAGCTTACTGGGCTCAATGGCAGAGTTTGAAGCTGAAGAACGGTTGCCTTTACCGCAGTTGGGAAAGTGAGGACGGGAACATTGTAAACGATCTGCTGGTAATTCTAATAGGACAAATCGACGAGGTCATCCGAGAATACCACGAGGGACCAAGCGGGGGTCATCTTGGTGTTAACAAGACTGTAGAAAAGATCAAGAGACGTTTCTACTGGGTAGGATGCCATGAGTCGGTTACGCGTTTCATTTGCAGGTGTGAACAGTGTGCGAAGGCAAAGGGTCCAGTTAGGAAAACTCGAGGAAATATGCAGCAGTACAATGTTGGAGCACCGTTCGAACATATCGCAATGGACATCGTAGGCCCATTCCCAACGAGCAACGCTGGAAACAAATACGCGCTGGTGGTGATCGATTACTTCAGCAAGTGGCCTGAGGTGTTTTGCATCCCAAACCAGGAAGCCAAAACTATTTCGGATGCATTCGTGAACAACTGGGTTGCGCGTTACGGAGTACCGCTGGAACTGCACTCATACCAAGGGAGGAACTTCGAGTCGTCGGTGTTCAAAGAACTCTGCGACATGCTAAGTATCAGAGAGACACGGACAACACCATTACACCCACAATCTGATGGCATGGTCGAAAGGTTCAACCGGACGATGGAGGAATACTTGAGGAAAGTCGTCGTCGGAGATCAGAAGGACTGGGATGAACATCTTCCCTTTTTCTTAATTGCATACCGTTCGGCACAGCACAATTCAACGGCAACAACACCCGCCGAAGCCATTTTTGGAACTGATCTCCGACTTCCATCGGACTTGAAGTTCGGCGTTGTACTACCGACAACTAGCGGCAGGGAGGACTTCGTAACCGAAAAGAAGGAACAGCTGAACTCCATCCATCAGTTCTTCCGGGAGCGACTGAACTTGGTCAGCGATAAAATGAAGGCGAGATACGACTTGAGGGCGAATACTTCTGGATTTGAGACAGGACAATTGGTATTGCTGTACAACCCACAACGAAAAAAAGGCTTGTGCCCCAAATTGCAATCAGCCTGGGACGGACCATATGAGGTCATCAAGAAACTCAATGAGATGGTATACCGGATACAGCAGATGGGAAACAGACGGGCGAAGTATAATATTGGCCGCGTAGAGAGGTTAGCGCCATATTACGGAGAAGGATCCAATCGCTTGTTCGAACAAGTTTAGGAGGAGGGCAGTGTTGCCGAGATACAAACCGACGGTTGAGTTCGAATTTCGCAGTCGAAGTTCGAAAGCTCTCTGGAAGCGGGGATTGGAATGATGTCAACTTCCAGTGGCGTAATGCTAATTGTCAGAGGATTCTAGCGATTTCCGAAGGGGAACTTCCAACGGTGAACATTCGAGAAGATGCACCGAGAGCTAAATAAGCGCGAACACTCGCCCTCGACATTCATTCAGTTTGCGGTATTGAATAGCGTGTGACAAGTCAGTGTGATCAAACAGTGTGAAAATAAAAGCTCTCAATAAAGGTTTGTTTGTGTAATAAAGTTTAAAGTATTGGATAATAAAGAAAAGTGGTGAAGCTGTACAGATAGTTGATCTGTGGTGAAACAAAGAAAAGTGTGTGTGTTTTATTTTGGATAAAAAGACAATTGTAGTTTATCGCAATCCAGTGGTGCGAACCCTATTCAGTGTGGGATCGAATAATTTCGTAACAATATTTTTGGATTTATGGATGTAATCTTCAACGTTGGTAGGAATTTCTGGAATAAGCAAGTTATCGTGTATGGGAACCTTAGTGCGTACGCGCCTATTAAACAAATGTTGGGCTGGTGAATATTGCATTACCGATATTGGGGTATTTCTATATTCAAGCAGAGCTATATTTAAGTCTATTTCAGAAGCCTGACTTTTCCTTAATAAATGTTTGGCGATCCCAACATATTTTTCAGCAAGTTCGTTCGATTTTGGATAATGGGGACTGCTAAAATTAAATGTTATACCATTTTCTTTAGCAAATGATAGACAAGCTGCGCAATTAAAAGGAGAATTATCTGCAACTATTCCTTGGGTTGGAAATATTTAATTTAGATTTTTAATTATTTCTAAACCATTATCAATTATTTCTAACCATTTAGAGTAATAATCCACTAATACTAGGTATGGATGATTTGCGAAATCTAAAATACCTAATCCTAATTTTAAGAAGGGAAGTTTAGGAATGGCATGCCGCATTATAGGCTCTTTAGTTTCGGAATTTCTATATTTTTGACAAGGCATACAATTATTTATAAGATTTTCTATATCTCTGTTTAAAGTTATCCAAAGGACTAGTGCCTGTGCTCGTCTATTTGTTTTACTTATACCCAAATGATCTTCATGCAGAATATCTAGATACTCCTTTTGTAATGATAATGGAACCACTATTCTGTCGTTAAAAATATGATTTCTTCTTTTAAAAACAGATCGTTTCGTAACTTGTAAAATGGTTTAATTTCTTCATGTACTTTATTAGGGTTCCGTACCCAAAGGTAAAACGGAACCCTATTACTAAGACTTCGCTGTCCGTCCGTCCGTCCGTCCGTCTGTCACCAGGCTGTATCTCATGAACCGCGATAGTTAGACAGTTGAAATTTTCACAGATGATGTATTTCTGTTGCCGCTACCACGACAAATACTAAAAACAGAACAAAATTAATTATACATATACATAATTACAAACAACCAATAATAAATTGTTTCGAAAGGTTTTCGTTGTCATCTTTCGATCAGTTCCCATTTGTGAGCGGCTCGTAGTCATCCATTTTGGGAAACCAAACTCAGAGAAAGCGGATAGCCCGAGGGTACGATCAGCGCTTGACACGCGGACGTGTGGAGTTCAGCCCGCAGAAGGTTAGCATTTCTGTTTTTTTTTTTGTTCCTAGTAGCACATGAGAGAGAGTGGGCGAAGAACTCGGGGAGAAATCTTTGGCGAAGTACTCGGAGAGTGATCTTCGGGGAAGAACTCCGGTACGGTTTTAAGCAGTTCCCGGTACGCGGCCGTACCGTGTGTCCTATTGCCTACGTTGGTCGCGGATATCACGTTCGTTGTACAAGGTATTGAAATCACAAATTTGCGTGCTGCGATTGGTGATGCGGGCTAAGTCGTTGGACAGAGGAGTTTCGGTACGACTGTTCGAATACTCTAGCTGCGGTTTATTTACTTTTTTGGACAGTGAATTCCTTTTTTTTTTTTTTACATACATTTTTTTTTATTTATTTCGACTTTTTTTTATTGACATACGGTGTAGGGTAGTTTTAAGGAATAATTGTAAACCTAGATTAAGTTAGGTTAAGGAAATTAAATTTGTGACATATTGAATTGGAAACGATTACGGTGTTTTTTTTTCTTTTGTGTGGGATATTTCGCGAGTCTCGTAGCAAATTCGCGATTCTTGCTGCGGGTAAGTCGGCGTGAGGGCAATCGCGTGGCGCCATTGCTCACGACCAGTCCTCGCAGCTGGCCTAGCATCCCTTTCGCACGACGTCGCGGCAGGTGGAGAGGAGCAAGTGAGCAAGAGGAGCAAGCGATCTTGCACACATACGAACCGATACGTACATACGCATCACATACGTGCATACACTCACACATCTGTACGCTATGTATAAGTATACATACATGCATACATATGTACATTACGAAGTAGAGTTGGGTAGTTCCGGACATGTATAGTTCACGGAACTATGTCCTCTCTCGGACACATGTCCTCTCGTTCCGCAAATTGAACGAAAAGAGTTCCATTCAACCCTTATTCATCAATCACATATGTACAAAACGAAAAAAAAAAAAAACATAAATGCAACGAACATGCTTCTCATACGGTATGAGTTATACCCCGTAGTACTGTACACTTGAACTGAAATGAAGAAAAGAAATAAAAGAATATAATGCCCGCACCGCATTTCGTGAACGAATGTCATACATGTGTATGTGTGCATTCAGGTCCGGACATGGACATGGTTTGCTAGTTCCATATCGGTGCGATAATACATTTAGTTCCGGACATGGACATGTTTTTGCTAGTTCCATATCGGTGCGAGTACACATTTAGTATTTTAAAACGGGTAGAGATTGCAGTGCATACTGAGATGGAATAATTATCTTATAACCCCATTTAGATACTGTTTCAAATATATTGAATGGTCTTTGCAACTAAGTTGTTGGTCCAATATAACACCTAAATATTTAAAACTGTCCACGTGTTCAATCAAGAAGCAATTTTCAAACATTCTTGATTGTTGAATACTATATCTTCAAGAACAAATCGATTACACAATGGTGCATGATAATATAAGGGAAGGTCTCTGAAAACTCTACCGTTGATTATTATTAGTTTGTGATAATTAAACCATCTCCTTAACATACCTAGGTCATAATTAACATCTGCAAAACTATCAATTAAGTTAGTGTTTGAGTGGAAAAGAGATGTTTCATTAGCAAAGGCAGTTATTTTGCCTTTAAAAGGTTGTATGAAAAACGTATTAACATAAATTAGAGAAAGCATTGGGCCCAATACTGCTCCTTGGGAAACATCCATATTTAAGAAGTCTATAGAACTGTAAACATTCCTAATTTTCACAACTTGATAACGGTTGGATAAATAAGAAGAAAACCAGCCTCTGAAACCCGCTTTGTAAAGTTTATCGAGTAGCATAGTATGATTAACCATATCAAAGACCTTACTGATATCAACAAATAATGTTGATGGTATTTGAAAAGTGTTTAGACTATTATATATTTCACCAGTTAATTTCAATAAAGCAGTTTCAGTCGATTTGCCACGTCTAAACCCAAATTGGCAATCACTCAAAAAATGAGTATTTTCTAAAAATTACAACATTCTAGATTTTAACTATCCGAAAAGTGAGAATAAAATGTCACTGATTATGTATTTCTGTTGCTGCTTTAACAACAAATACTTAGACAGAATATAATAAATATATGTATAAATGGGGCTCCCATACAACAGACATGCTTTTCTTGCCGTTTTTATACATAATAGTACGGAACCCTTCGTGCGCGAGTCCGACTCGCACTTGGCCGGTTTTTTTATACCCTTAGGGCATTTGGTCTTTAGAATTGTTTTTAATTTTGCTAGGACTTTATCGTTTGCTGTTGCGTGTTTTAGTTGGCCTTTCCGATATTCGCTAGTATTCAATGAATGAATGACTTCATTGAAATCCTCTTCTTCAGTATTGATTTCATTTTTTAAATGCGATCGCGACAACAAATCTGCAATGTGTATATATTTACCTGGAACATATACTACATTTAAATTATGTTTTAATAACTTTAATTTCATTCGTTGTAATCTAGTACAATACATTCTATCTAAATCTTTCTTACAAATATTTACCAACGGTTTGTGATCTGTCTGGACAGTTACTGGTCTTCCATTGGTGAAATTTATTGCATGCAAATGTTATAGTTAGAAGTTCTTTTTCGACCTGAGCATAACCGATTTCAGTTTGGCTTAAAGAAAACCCGCTGTGAAGAAACCTTTCATTAACAAGGTAAACCGCCTCAAAAGACTACAATTTGCAAAAAACCATCTTAATAATAATTCAGCTTTTTGGAATACAGTTGTTTTCACTGACGAGAGCAAGTTTAACATCCATGGCTCTGATGGACGTGGCAAAGCTTGGAGAAAGGCAAACGAGGAGCTACATCCGAAAAATATGGTTGGTACTGTCAAACACGGCGGTGGATCGATCATGGTCTGCGGGTGCATGGCGGCTTCTGGAGTGGGCAATTTAGTTTTCATTGATGAAATTATGCATGCCGATCATTGAATCCGGCGGATTGACTGCGGCGGGAGTTCATCCAATCCGCATCACTTCACTTCCGCAGTTTAACCCTATCATTGAATACGGTGGATGCACTACATTATCGGTCGGAAGAACCTCATTACCGATCTTCTTTTACATCAGTTGTGTTCTGTCATTTTAAATTGCTTGTACAAGAAATTTATTTCAAATTCGGAATAAATTGAAATTATGGACACGATTGCAATTCTTTTCGACTTGGAGCAAGATCTATGTGATTGCCGACATATTCGTAACAAAATAAGAAGTATGTTAAAGAATATTTTTTTGTTACCCAATGCTAAGTGGATAAGAATTTTCTGTGTGTGTGAGTGTAAGTGTGTTTGATGAGGAACACGGATCAATAGAATTAGTTACCGAAGTTGAAGACAGCCATCCTCACAATACACAAACAGAAATGTACTTAATGGAAGCAAAAAAAGAAATTGTGCAAAGCTTCTTTTAAAATAAATTTTTTTTTTTTCAAAATTTTCAAGTTTTTTCATATTGCTGACTGGAATCCGCATCAATTATGTTGCGGTTGAGAAACGTCACAATTTGTATAGAGTGCGGATCGAATGAGTATTCAATGATGGCTGGATTTTAGACTTCTTTATCGACATTTACTCACTTGCGTTTTCAATGATGGCAAAACAGAAAAAGTGAGCGATTCTCCCGCCGCAGTCAATCCACCGGATTCAATGATCGGCATGATGGACAAATATATTTATTTAAACATTCTAAAGAGCAACCTGCACCAGAGCGTCGAAAAATTAGGCATAGAAGGATTGTTTAAGTTACATTTGTGTTTGAATCACTGGAATAATTAGAATTTGCTAAATTGACTTATATATATATTTGATACCTTAATAATAATTTTGAATTGTACGCACTTTCCGGAAACAGAATTTAATAAAAGCGAGGTATTCTTTCTTGAACTGTGAAACAGAGCGGATTGTATTTTTTTATTGGGAGTAGTTTTGTTGGTCGATTATCGACAAAGTTATAATTCATTTTCGTTGAGTCCAAAAACGCTTGGACATATTTTTTGGTGCCGAGACCCGGGACAAATAATAGTTGAAGTCCCCATCATAAGGCTAAATAAAAACAAAAAAAAAAAAACAGAAAAGTGCAAACTACAATCCAGCCAACGAATTCGGTTCGTGGAAGCACTACCAGTGAAGAGCTTACGAAGCAGCGGACATTGAAGGACATCGAGGGAAACATCGCCGTAAAAGATCGTAAATATAACAACTTGCATATATTTATATACATGTTGCATGGTTTCCTATAAATTGGTGAAATTTAAATGGTATCCAACGCATAGCTGATACGATTCCAAATCAGAGCTTTCGATTAATCCGTTCTCATCGTAATAGAAAGGCTAGGCGCTTAGGAGGAGCAAGGCTCGTGCTTTTCTAAAATTGCCGCGTGGTTAAAATATCACCTAACCTCGTTAAGAGCTTTTTCTCGTTAAAAGATTTGTTGTTGTTGCAGGCGGATCGCTCCGGCTAAGTCGAGCTTGGGAAAAGTTCTTGAATTCGCCGTCGAGTTTATTAAAAGCTTACTTACTGCAAATTTCGTTGGCAGAATAAAATATTTTACTCAAAAAAGTAAAGCTTTCCAATTGCTGGGTGGAAACATTGTTGCTTGTTGCTGAATTCATGTTTTGGAAAAGTACATACTCAACTTGTGAATTAGTTTAATTTTCTACTTTCGTCTCTGATTTGAAGCGATCGTTGTTGCCGATAATTCGTGCAGAATAGGTTGTTTAAGCTTTCTCGATTGAATGGATTTCCTAAATAATGTCTAAATCAGATATCGTTGCTGAAGACAGAGTTGATATGGAAAAACAAGTGCCTGAGGAGCTTACGGGTGAACGAGAGTCAGCTGGCCAGCGTGAGCTAAAAGTATTAAGAGCTTCCACTAAAGGAAGTATGAGTAGAATAAAGAAATTAATTGATGGTAATGGATCGTCAATTTCTGTGACGGAGTTAGAATGTCGCTTAGGAATCCTTGAATCCTACTTCAAACAGGTTCTGAGTGTTCAACTATCGTTAGAACGAATGAATATTACTGAAGAAGAGGAAGGCAATGCAATTAAAAGAGCGGAAGTTGAGGATTTGTATGTGGTCACAAAATCGAAAATATTATCGTTGCTAGCAGAAAAGAAATCGAACACAAGTGCGTGAGAGAATTTTAATGCATCAATTGTACAACACCAACCGATTTCAAGGTCAAAGTTAGAACGAATTAAGCTGCCAGTATTTTCTGGAAAGTTTTCAGAATTCCCAAATTTTATTGGGATATTTTCAAGTCTTGTGGATAATGACGATTCGTTGGATAATCTGCAGAAGTTTAATTATCTGAGAAGTTGTTTGTCAGGGTGTGCTTTAAGGTTAAGGAGTTTGACTTAACGGCCGCAAATTACTCAAAGGCTATAGTCCGGTTAAAAAAGAGTTTTGATAGCAAGACCATGATGTTTCAAGAGCATGTGAATGGATTGCTAGGAATCCAAGAAATTACCAAATGTTCTTCCTTCAATTTACGAAACTTGGAAGATAGTCCTAATACCCATATAGCAGCTATGCTTAGTATTGGCGATTACAAAGATATTGCTGATGCATTCTTAATTTCATTTGCACTCGATAAAGTAGATGCGGAAACTAAGTCTAAGTGGGATGAGTCCCTGGATCATTCGAAATTACCATCGTGGGAAGTATTTTCGAATTTGTTGGATCGTCGTTGTCAAACTCTAGAGGCCAAGGAGTCAAAGATGTGTAACACTGAGGCAAGTACTGCAACCAGTAATTCAAGTCGCTTTCGTCCACATAACTTATCTAAAAATTCTACAAAATACACGTCACTTGTTGTTCGTAATAAGAAGTGTGAATTCTGCCTAGCTGACACGCATGATATAGTTACATGCTCTAGTTTCGCTCGTTTGCCTGTGTTGAATCGCTTTCAAGAGGTCAAAAAACGTATTCTTTGTATCAATTGTTTGGCAACAGGACACTCAGTAAGAAGGTGCAAATCAGCTAAATGTAGCATATGCTCTCTACCTCATCATCGGTTGCTCCACAGATTTACTGTTGCAAACGAATCCAATACTGATGTAGCTGCAAGGTTGGAAGGTGGCGCTAGTCAAAATAATATTTCGTTGATGACGAGTGCGTTTGAAAGAAACTGCTCACACGTTATTTTGGCCACCGCTATAGTCTACCTTAAAGACAAGTTTGGCAATTACCAACAAGCGCGAGCCTTACTAGACTCGGCTTCTCAGTTGAACTTTTTAACAGAGGATATGGCTCAAAAACTGAAGCTAAAAAAGGTTCAAACGCATACATCTGTTTCTGGGATAGGGAAATCCAATGCCTTCGTTAAATATAAAACTGAAACTTGCGTTAAATCAAGAAGTTCAGATCACGAATTCAATCTGGCTTTATTGATTTTGAATGGCATAACCAATGTGCTTCCAAAAAGGAAATTCGACATTTCGACTTGGAATATCCCATCGAATATCCCCTTAGCCGATCCTTACTTCAACCTACCCAACCGCATAGACCTATTGATAGGGGCAGATAGTTTTTTCCAGTTGCTCTGTGTAGGACAAATAAGGCTTGGGCCCAACTTGCCAATCCTCCAAAAAACATTGCTAGGATGGATAGCATTTGGCAGAAATGGCTTGTCAGAGATTCCTGAAGCAGCTTGTATGCTAGTTAATAGCTGCGAAGCTCAAACGTTTCATTAAATGACATCGTCAGCAAATTTTGGGAAATAGAAGATGTTAAACAAGAACGTAAATTTTTGACACAAGAGGAAGAGGAGTGTGAAAAGGAGTTCCTGAAGAGAATTCGTCGTCAGGAAGACGGTCGTTTCGTCATTAGTCTTCTTTTCAGGCAGCCATCGGAGAAGTTAGGAAACTCCTTGACCCATGCTAGAAATAGATTCCATAAATTGGGAAATCGACTGGAGAAAAACCCTGAGGTACGAGAGCAGTAAAATCACTTCATGGAGGAATATCAACGCCTGGGTCACATGGAAATTGTTTCAAAAGATCAGTTAGCATCAGTTAAATATTTTGCTCCCCATCAATTTGTTCTCAGACCGGATTCCTTGACCACAAAATTGAGAGTCGTATTCGATTGCAGTAGCAAGACTACTAACAGCATATCGTTGAATGATCTCCTTTTTAAGGGCCCCGTAGTTCAAGACGATTTGTATGATATTATTCTCCGTTTTCGATCTCACAAATATGTCATTATAGCTGATATATCGAAAATGTATAGGCAGATATTAGTGCATGATAAGAAACAATACTACCAATGCATCTTATGGAGGTCAAGCGACCAGGAAGAATTAAGGGTATACAGATTGAAGACAGTTACATATGGTACCACTTCCGCCCCCTATATCGCAACTCGTTGTCTCAAATATCTTGCAGGCCAAAATGCATCCAAAATTCCCTTAGGCGCAAAAGTGATAGGAGAAGATTTTTATATGGATGACATGATCACTGGTGCTAATACCTTAGGAGGGGATTGAAAGAATCTATCAGGAAGTAAATTATTTGTTGGGAAGTGCAGGATTCGAACTACGTAAATGGTGTAGCACTGCCCGCGATTTCCTAATTAAGATTTCTGGTGAGGGTAATTCTGCTGATTCGTTACGTATAAACGATAAGGATGTTATTAAGACATTAGGTGTGGTATGGAATCCTGAACAAGATGAACTCCAATACGTGGTGCCAAATATAAGATTTAATCAGAGGATAACAAAAAGGACTCTTTTGTCCGAATTATCTCAAATGTTTGATCCGCTAGGATTAATAAATCCAATCGTGGTAAAGGGAAAAATATTAATGCAGGATCTTTGGATATCCAAATGTAGTTGGGATGAATCAGTACCTGTGCAAATACATTCCCAATAGGAAGAATTTCGAAAAGCGGTTGTGCATCTGCACCAAATAAAAGTGCCAAGATTCATTTTTGGTGAGAACTCAAATTCATCATTTTCTAATATTCAGCTGCATGGATTTGCGGACGCATCGATTCGCGCATATGGCTGCTGTGTGTACATTCGTACCATTAATAGTCGGGGAGAAGTGAAATGCAACCTATTAAGTGCAAGGTCGAAAGTAGCTCCAATTAAAACTAAGTCGCTGCCGCGGCTTGAACTTTGTGCTGCAACTTTGCTTGTTGACTTAGTCAAAAAGATACTTTTAAATTTTGTGGAACGCATCGATGAAATCTTTCTTTGGCCAGATTCGGAAATAGTGCTGCGTTGGATATCCGCTTATCCTTCGTCGTGGGAAATTTTCGTTGCAAATCGGGTGTCAAAGATCCAATCCGAACTGCCATCTGCCAGTTGGAGGCATGTTAATTCGAAGGCTAATCCGGCTGACATAGTTTCGCGTGGAGCCTATTGTGAGGAACTGGTGGAGAGTTTATGGTTCCATGGTCCTCCCTTCTTGTACTTGACGGAAGAATCGTGGCCTAAACAAAAACAACATTTACCGACAGATTTGGAGCCTGAGAGTTCGGTTGTACTAGTAGCCAAAAGCATTTCAATGGAATTCTCAGAAAACTTTGAACGATTTCGAAGTCACCCAAAGGTAATTCGCATTTTTGGATATGTCCTTCGTTTTATTAAAAATCTCAAGAAAAGCTCAGACAAAATTTCTATACCTCATGTAAGCTCGAGGCCTATCGTACTTAGTGCCGATGAGTTAGAAGACGCGCTGTTGAGGATTATCTGGAACTTACAACAAACTCATTTCCAGGAGGAAATTGAAGATTAAGGGAAATTTAGAAAGATGAGCCCAAGAAGTCGCATCAACAATCTCCATCCTTTTCTTGATGTTGACCTTCCCATAGAACTCTTGAGAGTTGGTGGGCGTCTGCAGAATGCAGACATACCCTATAATTCCCGTTGTCGTATCCTTTTATCTAAAAATGCACTTTTTGTTCATAATCTTGTTGTCTATTTGCACGTCACTAACTATCATGCAGGTCCCCAAGCTTTGGTCGCGACTATGAGGCAGCGTTTCTGGGTCATCAATGCAAGGAAGTTAGCGAAGAAGGTGGTTGATGAATGCTATCATTGTTTCCGTTACAAACCTAAACTTCTGAAGCAAATAATGGGTGATTTACCGGCCAGTAGAGTAAACATCTCGAATCCTTTTGCGAAATCAGGCGTCGATTTCTGTGGCCCATTTCACATATCTCAAAAACGTCGAGGATATTGCAGTCACAAAGCGTATGTGGCATTGTTTATTTACTTCTCGACGAAGGCTACTCATCTGGAAGTTGTATCGGATCTCTCGGTTTTCTGGCAGCTTTAAAGCGATTTGTAGCAAGGCGAGGTTTACGTGAAGAGATCCATTGCGACAATGGGACCAATTTCGTTGGAGCCTCTAACGAATTGAAGGAGCTTCGAGCTAAATTTCTCGATCAACAGGTGCAGAATTGTATCTCATCGTGGTGTGCAGCTGCTCATATAAAATTCATTCATATTCCACCCCGATCGCCACACTTCGGCGGCCTGTGGGAGGCAGCTGTCAAGTCTGCAAAATCTCATCTGTAAGCAACATTTTTGGTCAAGATGGTCGAAGGAGTACTTGTTGGAGATGCAAAAACGATCAAAGTGGAAGACTGAAGTTGAGAATGTGAAGGTTGGTGCCGTAGTCATTGTTGCAGACGACAATCTACCACCTCTACAATGGTTGCTTGGACGAATAGAACGTGTCATTCCTGCCCCAGATGGAAAGATTCGAGTTGCCGATATCAGGGCCAAGGGAAGGATATTACGACGACCGATTCATCGCTTGGCTCCTCTTCCGAATTGTTGAAACGCCTTTTCTTCGAATGACCTTTCAAGGCGGGCAGTATGTTAAAGTTACATTTGTTTTTGAATCACTGGAATAATTAGAATTTGCTAAATAACTTATACATATATTTGATACCTTAATAATAATTTTGAATTGTATGCACTTAAGACTGGAAGTTCGAAAATATGTAAACCTTTCCTTCCGGAAACAGAATTTAATAAAAGCGAGGTATTCATTCTTGAACTGTGAAACAGAGCGGATCGTATTTTTTTATTGGGAGTAGTTTTGTTGGTCGATTATCGACAAAGTTCATTTTCGTTGAGTCCAAAAACGCTTGGACAAGGATCATTTATCTTTCAGCAAGATAACGACCCTAAGCACACTTCGCTCTTGGTTAAGGAATGGTTGCTTTACAATGTTCGCAAACAATTAAAAATACCGCCCCAGTCGCCTGATTTGAATGCTATTGAACATCTTTGGGAACATCTAGAGCGAAAAATTACGAAGCATTATATTAAGTCAAAGAATGACCTGAAACGTGTTTTGCAGGAAGAATGGGTGAAAATCAGCCCAGATGTCACCAAAAACCTTTTTAATTCAATGCCTTCTAGGATGCCGTCATCAAGGCAAAAGGGTACTCTACTAAGTACTAATTCTTAATTAACATTTATAATTTCTTCCGTGTTTATTAAGTTTTCCTTTGATTTTCTTCTTTGTGTACTTACTTTTGTGATATATGTTTTTAATATTTTTAATCATATTTGAATTGTGCTTTTATTTTTCTTTTTTTGGGTAACTTTTTGTCGGATATGTGAAGATAATGAATTAATGAAATAAAAAACATAAAATATCTGTATCTGAATTCAGTTCGAATTGTTTTATTGTGCATTGTACAGCGAAGTATGTGCTGTGTACTTACTTTTGTGACTAACTGTATATCAAGTCTTTGTTTGGATTTTCTGAAGTTCTCCGAGAGATTCCCATCCATGACTAGATGATTTGGCACTTTAAATTCCATTTTGTTTATTTTCACACTAATTTTTGATATATTTTCAGTTAAGCTTGTCTCTGAAATGTTTACAACTTTAGTGGTATCATCTACTTTTATGTCCACTGATTCACTTTCGAAATCACTTAATTCCTCCGAATCGTCGCAACTGCTTTCAGTTTTATTCACTTTTTGTACGTTCTGACTTGTTTTCTTTTTTGATAATTGTCCTCTTGTTTTAACCATAACTGTTTCATATTAATAAGGCTGCGCCATTTTTATAATTCCTTTTCTCTAACAATAAGTTTTATAGCTGTTATACGTATAGTTATCATATGTTAATGTTTAATGATACTAACTTTATACGACAGATTCTCAAAATGCAATGCAGATGCCTGCGTAAATAAAATGAACAACGGTGATGACATTAATCGCAATATATGTAGATGACATATTGTTGGCATGTTCGAATATCCATCAACTCAATATAATAATATCAAAAATTTGTTCGAAATTTGATGTAGTTGATAAGGGTCCCATCGACCCATAGCAAAACACTATTCAAGTTTCACAAGCCCAATTTTTCCAGAAGCTGTTTGTTGAATTCGGAATGGTGCAAAGCAAATTGTGTTCGACTCCGTTGAACCCAGGAAGTCGTTTTGAAAAATGTTCTGACTGCTGTAAGTCGAAGTGTTCACTGGTAGATGAAAAGCTGTATCAATCCCTAATTGGATCTTTGATGTACTTGGGAGTTTGCACTAGACCAGATATCATACACTCAGTATGCAAACTTGCTCAATTCAATAAAAATCCCCACGCTGAACACCTAAATGCTGCTAAACATATACTAAGGTACCTTAATAATACCCTAAATTTCAAAATTAAATATTTTCAGAGTATGGAAAGTCTAAAGGGCTTTGCGGATGCTGATTGGGCAGGCAGCTCAGATGACAGAAAATCGTTTACTGGCTTTGTATTCATTGTCGCTGGTGCAGCCGTCTAGTGGGAAAATAAGAAGCAGCAAGCCGTTGCACTCAACAGTACGGAGACTGCTCCGTGCCTGCTGCTCTCAGCTGTCGTCGGACTCTCGTGAGTATCGGAATAAATCTTAAGTTACGACAAGTTGTGGCTTTTTCTTTCCTATCAGTTATTAATATTTCTATTATTGTTTTCATTATTATTGACCTTAGTTTTACTCCTATTATTATTGTGATTATCATTATTATTATTAGTGCTATTATTATTAATGTTACTGTTATTATTGTTATCGCTTTTATTATTATTATCGTTATTATGATTATCATTATTGTAGTTAAAGGATTCCCTGGAGGGGATCCTAAAAAAATACTTACTTACTTACTTACTTAGACTTACTAACTTCACTCAGTGCAAACAACCTCACGTTTTTTGGAATAGAGATTTATTGATCGCAAGCGTTCTGATCCACCGCTTCCTTAGAACTAACTTATCGGCTAACCTGCTATTCGTAGGTAAACCCATCGCTCACGCTGAAACAGCAACGTAGACCTTTTCGTGGGAACACACGCATCCGCTCGGTGCAAGTTACCAGGCTGGTCGCAATGCGTGCATCCGATTTCATCAGCCAAGGGGAACATGATCTCGGTGCACCTGCGTCAATGTATTTCGTGTGGGAGCAGGCGGGATGATGTGAACCGCGCAAAATGATAACACAGCGAATCCCATTCGCTATGCTGTTTCGACCTTGCCTTTGGCTTCGGCCGATGGTGTTAACTCCTCCCCCTTCAAAAATCTACGTTCCGTAGATCCGGTTAGTGATTATGATTCATTGGGAGCGGGTCCTTGCTGGGGCATGCCTTTTGTCGGAAGTTCTTTTAAGGTGTCATCCCATCGAAAGATTTTAATCCCGGTATGACATAAAATTTCACTAAACTCTCCTTACCAAACGCTTCGGAAAACTTTCCCTGTACACATTCCGATATACTAATCTCTCCTCCAGCTGAACGAACCTCAAATGGGCTACTTATACGAACGGTGGGCTGCTCTATATTCGGGCTTATGAAATTCTTGTTGGCCCCCGTATCAACAGGAAACTTCAGTATGACTCCATCCCTCGTAACATATTCTATATATGGTACGCTGGATGGCCGCTTGTCATAAAACTTACTTCATCTACCGCTTCTTCCGCCTTTTCACTATATTCCCCTAAATTATCATCGGTCACCTCGATATGGTAAAGTCTTTGTTGTTTCCTAGGGACTTTGGCGGACATTGCCCGACGTTTAAAGGGATTAGGGCGGTTCATATAATTAACTTGTCTCGAATTGCTAGAGTTGTTAACTTCCATTCTTTCGAGAGGTTTCGGTCCTAGCTTAGGGGGTGTATTGTTTTCACGATGGACATCATTGACCCTGTTCCATGCAGCAATTTGTGGTTTCGTTCTTTCGGGACCCTTGGAATGAAATTTCGCGGAGGCAAATACGGTCGGTTTTCACTCTTAAAAGTTTGATTAATGGGAGCCGTCACTGTATTCGGCCCTGTCGCAGAGTGAAGCGACTGAGCTCGATAATTGACATTCTGCATCTCCAGACAGAACGAATATGCATCAGGCAGGTTCTTTGGTGCCCGAATTACAAGCATTTTTGAGAGATCGCCGTTTAGGCCACGGATGGGGAGCCCTAATACGGTAGGACTCCACTAATGCTTTCGAGGTTTCTTCACTATAGGCCTCCGTCTTAATTTTGTTGATCATCAACGAGAGTTGATGATTAACAGCGGCATACAATTCGTCAAGTTTGCTATTCTTCTGGGCGAGTTGGTTTAGTTGGTGCTCTAAAGTTCGCGCTTGTCTGCATAATGCAGCGACAAACACCATTTTATCTCTGCCCAATTACTGTCAAATATGTTATAGGAAACCAACGCTGCGTCCGCTGGGCCTCTTACCTTCGCACGGATATGCTGCAGGATAGCACGGTAGATGGGCTTGGACTTGACGATCTCGAAATCCTTCAATATCCCTTCCGCGGAATGTATCCAAGACACATACTGCGTGGGGTTCCCGTCAAATACCTGCAGCTCTTTAACGCAGTCAGGCAACCTACTTATGTCTTTAAGATCCGCCTCAGTTTGTGATTGGTCCATTTTATAATTATTTATGCCAACCAAATACCTCAAGTCTATAACTTACACTGACAGCTGAGAGATATATGCTATCTTGGTTAAATCAACTCAAAAACTTTAAGTTTTTATTCTTTTTCTTTTACTATTTCACATGCACCAGTTTCACTAGCACTGAACCCCTGTTTTTTTTTTGCACAAAGTGCTCTTTTGGTTTTATATAAAAAATAATAATTTTTTTGTTGCTTTGTATTCAATTGTTTATTTTTTGGGACTTAATTATTTCACTTGCGCCTTTTAAGACAACCTCTTGTTTGGTTCTTTTTTAATTATTTTTCTTTTTAACTTAATTCTGTTACCACTGCACCACTGCACTTTCAATGGAATATTTATGTCACTATTCCTATTTTTATTTGTTTTTTTTTTTTCTTTATTTTATTTTATAATTCTTTCCCCTCTTATTAGCTTTGCTCAGATTTCCTTGGGAACTGAAAAGAAAAGTTTGCACTGATGTTTTAGTTAACCGATCGCGGGGAATGTCGATTATGGGAGCCGCTCTTTTGGAAGGTCCGTGTTCTTCTTTTTAGTCGAAAACTTTAATGCTCAAAGACAACCTACTAAGGTACAGGTTACTTCACACGCATCCCTTTAACCCTCTGCGATTATCATTGTGTTCCCATGGGTACAGTTACATTTTATCCACCGCCTTGGAATGATGGCTGTGTTCTCATGGGTACAGCCATCTTCGTTCAATAGAACGTACCATTGCGATGTCCTTAAGGACAACAGATGAATCGCCAGGAGGAAAGGATCGCGTATACAGAGCGGTCCCTGCTCGGGCGCCAGTTAAAGGATTCCCTGAAGGGGATCCTAAAAAAATAACGAACGGAGAAGCAGGGCTTCTCCCTAACCGTTCGACTTACTAACTTTACTCAGTGCAAACAACCTCGTGTTTTTTGGAATAGAGATTTATTGATCGCAAGCGTTCTGATCCACCGCTTCCTTAGAACTAACTTATCGGTTAACCTGCTATTCGTAGGTAAACCCATCGCTCACGCTGAAACAGCAACGTAGACTTTTTCGTGGGAGCACACACATCCGCTCGGTGCAAGTTCCCAGGCTGGTCGCAACGCGTGCATCCGATTTCATCAGCCAAGGGGAACATGATCTCGGTGCACCTGCGTCAATGTATTTCGTGTAGGAACAGGCGGGATGATGGGAACCGCGCAAAATGATAACAGAGCGAATCCCATTCGCTATGCTGTTTCGACCTTGCCTTTGGCTTCGGCCGATGGTGATAACTTTGTTATTATTATTGATATTATTACTATTTTTATTATTGTTATTATTAATACTACTTTTATTATTATTACATCGTTTTTATTATTATTGTATTATACCATTACTATTACATTATTTCTTCTTCTTTAGGTGACGTTACAGCCCACATTAGGCCAGAGCCAAACTTCTCTCAATCACCCATGCTGTGTGTCACTTGTTTTTGCACATAGGTGAAAGGGACCTACAGTTTAATGCCGATTTCGAACGTCGTCATTCGAGAAGCTTTTTCATGGCAAGTATACTCCGGGTGGTTTGCCAATACCCCGCCGAGGAGGGACACCGCGAAATAAACATTCGATGTCGATGGCGTTACCGGGATCCGAACTCGATCTTCGTGCGGCAGAGTCCAAGCACGCCATCCCTTATTATTATTATCATTATTATTATTGCTGTTATGAATCAGTTATCACAATGCATTCCCGCAGATAAGCTGACATGGCCAATAACCCGTTGCACAGGTATGATTATGTTCACGCATATAAGGAAATGGTTTTAGGTTACCATGCACGCGCTGATGTGCTGCATGGGAACTGCAATCATGGGAACTGCAATTCAGCGCTAGTTGGACAGTCGAGGAGAATGGTCGAATAAAGATTTGTAATTTAAATTGTAAATCGGACAAGTCTTTGAATTAAAATAGTAAGTTGGGCAAGTAGGTGCACCTCGGGGTGCACACCCCCCATTTTTTTTATCGCCGGCAGGGCTGGGAGAATTAACTGGCGCCCGAGCAGGGACCGTCAGGATCTGTGTCCTTTTTTATCAAAGATTTACGCGCTATCAGGACTAGTACGCTCTATTTGAGTGCACGCCGTCGTACCCATGGGAACACAGCCGGCTACTCTAGATCCTGAGCATAACTCTTCCGTGTACCCATGAGAACACTCGGATATCCATAATGGCAAAAGGACATGGAGTGAAGAACATTCGTATCTTAGTAGGTCGCTGGTAATCGTTAACACCTGCGACTAAAAAAGGGACTACGAAGCTTCCACCTGACGGTTACAATAAAAAAAAATAACAATAAACTCCTGGCCCCCGCTCCGCTGACGAAAAACTTGTGTATATTTACAGATCCCAGTTCGAGAGTATCGCGGATTGAGAATCATCGCAAATTGCGGAAGCGAATCGAAATTATCGCGGATCGGTATAACACATCAAAATGAAATACGAGTACTTGTGGAAGTGAGTGAGAGAAATTGGGGAAAGAAAAGTAGTTAGAGTTGTCGAAAGAAAAATA
The DNA here is from genome assembly GCA_951905685.1 of Eumerus sabulonum. NCBI lineage: Eukaryota > Metazoa > Arthropoda > Insecta > Diptera > Syrphidae > Eumerus > Eumerus sabulonum. The sequence goes on from OX645060.1 coordinate 100,503,828, forward strand.
CCCTGTGAAAGAAAAACATATGTGTAATTTAGTAAAGTGGAAAGAGAGAATTAAATGTTATGCATATGTAAGGAAAAATCAAATTGAAAAAGAAATATATAGATCAATGCTTGCCCTGTGCTAACCCCCCCTTTTCTGTGCTGTGAAAAGCAAGAAAAGTAAACAAAGAAAAAAAAATTTGTTTGCTAAATTAAAGTGCCTACTTATACAGGGTGCCCCACGAGCGGTGTGTGAAAAAGTTAGAGCGTGTAGGTCTGGTCAAGACAAGAAAAAAATCGTATGGGAGGGAGGGGGGGGGGAGCCTTTCGACTTCACGATCTCGACCATTCAGCTATTCGCTGAAAGATATCCCAATCGGAGGTGTTTTGAACTAAAAACTAATAAGAGAATTTAATTCTTGAAAAAAAAATTAGTACTTAATTACATAAAATTTTGAAAAAAAAATAATTCGAATTTTCCTTTTTCATTTTTTTTTCAAAATTTTTAAGTTTATCACGGCATGCATTGTGGATGTAACCGTTGACTTTTAATATTTTTTTTCCAGATTAAGTAAATTTTTTAGAAAATTGCCCTTCCTGCCTAAACGGGGGGAATAGACCCCCCTCCCAAACGGGTTTTTTCTTGTCTTGACCAGACCTACACGCTCTAGCTTTTTGGCACACCACTCGTGGGGCACCCTGTATAGTGCTCAAAATAGTGCTAAAAAATTCGTAGAGAAATATCTCACGTGAAAAGTGTATTACAGGAAATTTTATTTTTGTATAATCAATTGTGCCTTGTATATCTATTGAATGTTGGTGAGTATGAAACAGATTACCAATTCTTTAACCGAACTAAACGGGGCTGTAAACAATATCCTTGCCCAATTGAGAGGAATAAAAGTTCGCCTCAAACAAGTAGAAGACAAATCTCGTACACCGGAGAATTTGCCTGAACCTTCGTGACCTGCATTGCTTAGTCCTCCTCAGAATGAGGCGGAGTTAAAGGAGGTAAGCAGGTTACCGGATTGCGTCAAGGAGTTGCAGCCATTTGACGGCGACCCGATGCGCTATGTGTCCTGGGTTGATGCCGTGGAAGGTATTTTAAGAGACTATGATATTGTTAAGACGAAGCCACTCTATAGGGCAATTCTGCAACACATCCGCGGTAAAATAAGGGGCTCGGCAGATGCCGCGCTTGTATTGTACAATATTTTTGACAGTGAATGGTTTGAAATGAAGCGATGCCTCTCCCTGCATTACGCAGATAAGAGAGATATGCGGACCTTAGAACAGTAACTTAACGGAAGACGGAATCCTTCAGTGAAGAAACGGTGGGTGCCCTGGTTTATAGGAACAGGGCATTGGACGTCTTCAAACGTGGCCTCAACGGCGACCTGCTAATAAAATAAAATGCTAATAATTCAAAAACCCGAAACGTTGCCGGAGGCATACTCTTCTCCGATTAACCAAACGTTTAGATCAGAGATGAGACCGTCCTTGCCAACGAGAAGTGTTGTGCCCCAGTTCAATAATTTATCGTTTACAGCAACGTTATTTGCCACCCCGGGATAATGGCCGTCCGCCAAAATTAGGACCCAAACCATTTGAAAAGATGGATATGGATAGATCTATTCAGACACGCCAGGTAAATTATATGAACTGGCCAAGGGCAGGCAACCCATTCAAGCGTCGAGCGAGATCACACATCTTCAAAAACGGCGGACGACAAAGTCTGTACAATGTGGAGGTAGCAGAAGACAAGGAAGACGATGTTTATAATAAGGCTGCTCAGGAAGCTGTCCCAGGTGATGAGGTAAATTGTATGATAGGCGCCTATCCAGCGTACCATATATAGAATATACTACGAGGGATGGGTCGATCCTCAAGTTCTTGGTTGATACAGGGGCTAACAAGAACTTCATAAGCACCTCCATAAAACAGCCCACATTGAAAGTTGCTAAGCCCTTCAAGGTTAAATGTGCCGCCGGTGAAATTAAGATCTCGGAATGCGTTAGGGGGAAGTTCTTCGAAAAGATTGATAACAACGCACTCTTGACCTTTTATGTTTTACCCGGCCTCGACTCCTTCGACGGTATCATTGGTGATGACACTCTGAAGGAGTTGGAAGCGGTTATCGACAGAAAGGAAAACCTTCTTAGCATCAACCCTCATATTAAAATACCTCTTAGAGAAAAATAATCGAAGCAGGTTAACTTCGTCTTCGGGGAAAATCTGCCGAAGCCAGTAAGGGATAAACTGCTGAAGCTCGTCGATAGGTTTCGGTCACTTTTTTGGCCCCACCGACGCTGGCGAGAGCATTGACACATTAGTTCAGGCGGAAATTATAACGAAAGCAGACGAGCCAATATATACCAAGAGCCACACATACCCAGCTTGCTTGAGGGAAGTGGAAGAGGAAGAGATTGAACGACTTTTGAAGGAAGGTATCATCCGTCCCTCTAACAGCCCATACAATTCTCCGATCTGGGTTGTTCCCAAAAAACCTAAGCCCAACGGAGAAAAGCAGTATCGTGTGGTAATTGACTACAAACGGCTAAACAGTGTGACGATTGCGGATGCATACCCCATTCCCGATATCAATTCGACTCTCGCTAGTCTGGGTAAGGCAAGGTTCTTCACAACCTTAGACTTGACTTCTGGGTTTCACCAAATTCGAATGAAACCCTCAGACATACTCAAAACCACATTTTCCACAATGAATGGAAAATACGAATTTTTGAAACTGGCTTTCGGGTTAAAGAACGCTCCCGCGATATTTCAGCGGATAATAGACGACGTTCTTAAACCATACATTGGCAAGATATGTTATTCTACATCGATGGCATAATCGTCTTTGGAGAGGAAAGTCACCTGGAAAACCTTGAAAAAATACTAGCTAGACTTTGCGAATCCGGATTGAAGGTGAACTTGGAGAAGACAAACTTTATGGCAACCGAAGTCGAGTTTCTTGGCTATTTAGTGACTTGTGAAGGAATCTTACCCGATACGAAGAAGGTTAGGGCAATTCAAAACATCTTGCCCCCCCAAAACTTAAAGGAACTAAAATCTTTTCTTGGATTGATATCCTACTATTGGAAGTTCATCAGGGATTATGCAAAGGTAGCCAAGCCCCTGACTCGCAGATAAAGGCAAATCAATCCAGGAGTGTCCGTATAAGAATCAATGAGGATGCTCTGAAGGCCTTTGAGGATCTGAAAACCCTCTTAACTTCTGCCGAAGTTTTGTCATACCATTTAACCTGACGACCGATGCTTCAAACGCAGCCATAGGGGCTGTCCTCTTTCAGGGTGAACTAGGCAAAGACAAGCCAATAGCGTACATCTCTCGATCCCTCCATAAGACCGAGGAGAACTATGCCCCCAATGAAAAAGAGATGTTGGCAATTGCTTGGGCCTTGGATAACTTACGTTCCTATTTAAACGGAGCAAAAAAAGTTCGCGTGTTCACTGACCATCAGCCTATCAGCTATGCCACGGGAAATCACAATTATAATGCGAAACTCAAACGATGGAAGACCAGGGTCGAAGAGTATAACTGCGAGTTGATCTACCGACCGGGGAAATCCAACGTCGTAGCTGATTCTAGATTGAGAACAAAGGAGAGTCACTTAGCCGACTCAGCGCCTGCTGAACCGGAGTCTCAAGTGAATATAATGCGTAGCTACTTTACGACGGAGAAGGCTTCCGAGCACGGTTCCACAACGAACACTTGTCCCTCAGCTGCAAGTACGGCAGCGGAGCTCGGATCCTCCACCGGCACCGCACAAGAAGATGGTAGCACAACCGACACCGCGAGTGGAACCGTCCATAGTGCGGTACAGGATGCTACAGATCTCATTCCACTCGTCGAAGTTCCTCTGAACGTATTTCGCAATCAGATCGTCATCAAAGTGGGGAAAGGATTAGAAATAATTGGGGAACCTCATCCCGGTTACTCTAGGCACTATGTAGCTGTGGATACACTAGACAAGGCAGGATTGATAGATATCTTGATAAAGCGTTTGAGGCCAGAGGTAATTAATGGCATAGAAATTCCTGAATCCCACATTGGGTTACTGCAAGAGGTATATTTGGAGACTTTCGTGAATTATAAGATCAGAATCACCCAGAGAGTAGTAGAGGATGTTAAAAACGAGGATAGAGTTTGGCAGCTGATAAGTAGGGAACACAGAAGAGCGCATAGGAATGCTAGAGAAAACAAGGAGCAGTTGCTAGAAAAGTTCTTTTTTCCTCGGATGAATAGCTTGATCACAAAATACACTAGGTCGTGTGAAATCTGTTTGCGAAACAAATACAATCGACATCCGGCGGTTCTCGAACACAAACCAAAGCCAATACCATCATATCCGTGCGAAATACTCCACCTGGACATCATTGAGATACAGGGTGAAAAGTTAATCTCTTGCCTTGATAAATTCTCTAAGTTCGCCAAGCTTTTCCATATTAAGAATAACCTGAGAGACAAACTGATCAAAATTGTGCTTGTTACCGACAACGAACGAAGCTTTCTCAGTCCGATAATGGTTAACTTCATTAAAATGTTGAATATCGAAATGTATTTAACCCCAGGGGGGCACGGGCTCGGACATACAGGGTAAAGTTGTTGATTGCTCTCAACCTGGCGAGATGCCAGCAACGATCCCTGTTTAAATGCCCGGGTCAAGTTGACATACGGCCTCCTCGCGATGCCTTCTGGATAGCCTCTTCAACAACCGTTGGGAGGTAAACAAACGTATGCAGCGAAAAAAACCCCGACCAGAATGGCGGTGGTGCGGCGGGCTAACAATCCGCCAACGTAAGAAAACCCAAAGTTATGAATGAGCAAGATGCCTCGGATACACGGACGGATACTCGACGACGACAACGCACGAAAAAGGAACACGATTTGCGAGTATGCTCCTGGAATGTCAGGACCTGCTGCTCATAAACTAGAAGGAATCCTCACGCAGTACAAGGCGGATATTACTGCGGTCCAGGAAATACGCTGGATAGGAAACGGTATGATTAGAAAGAAAAATTGCGACATTTATTACAGCTGTCACAAAAGGTTGCACTTACTGGGATGCGGATTTGTCGTGGGAAAGCGGTTAAGGTCGAAGGTCATCGACTTTAAACCTATAAGTGATCGCCTGGCTGTGATCCGCATCAGAGGCAGATTTTATAACATCAGCCTTATATGTGCACACGCCCCTACCGACGAGGCTGAAGACCCTATCAAGGAGGACTTCTATGACCTCCTGGACAAAAATCGTGCTCGTGGACTTCAATGCCAAAATCGGAAAGGAAAACACCCTTGGCGGAGTGATCGGAAAGCACAGCCTCCACGATACAACAACAGATAACGGCTTCCGACTCGCTGACTTTGCGACAGCTCGTAATGCGGTGATAAGTAGCACAAGATTCCCTCGCAAGCGAATCCACACAGCAACCTGGCGATCTCCGGACGGTCGAACCGCCAACCAAATCGACCATGTGCTCATTGACGCAAGGCACGCGTCAAACATCCTGGATGTGCGAACATTCAGAGGGGCAAATGTCGACTCTGACCACTTCCTCGTAGCAGTAAGATTCAGAGCTCGACTGTCCAATGTCAGAAAGCTGCACCAGCCCATCAGGAGGAGGTTCGACATTGGACGCCTGAGCACACCGGAGGTTGCCAGAGTCTACAGGAAGCAGCCAGACTCTACAGTATGCCTACGTCGAACACAAATGCCAATAATATGTGGCTGCATTGCCGCTCAGCCATTCAGGAAGTAGCCGAAACCACATTAGGAGACCTACCACCCCCGACAAGAAACCCGTGGTATGATGGCGAGTGTGAGCAGAAAAAGGCAGCAAGCGACGAGGCGTACCAAAATGCGCTGCAGAGGAAAACCAGGGCAGCGCGAGAAGAAGGGAGGAGAAGAAACTACTGCGACAAAAGAAAAGAATCTTCGCAGCCTCCCAGCTCAAGGATATCGAGGAGTCTAGGGATAAACATAAAATACGAGCCTCCTACAAGAAAGCCAAAGGCCTTGCAGGAGGCTTCAAAAAGGGCACCCTGGCTCTTCGAAACTGCGAGGGTAATCTTGTCACCGACCCGCAGGGAATAGTGGATGTATTTAAGCAGCACTTCCAGCAGCTGCTTAACGAGCATGACCAAGAGAGAGTGGTAGGGACCGAGGAAATCCCAACTCCAGCCGCTGAAGTAGTTCTCCCACCTAGCATAGAAGAAGTCGGCACAGCTATTCAGAAGCTGAAGAACAACAAGGCCGCAGGCTCAGATGGCTTGCCATCAGAGCTCTTCAAGGCTGGCGGCGATGTTCTGGTAGGGAGCATGCACCAGATCATCTGCAGAATTTGGGAAGATGAGAGCATGCCCGACGACTGGAATACCAGCTCTGTATGCCCCATCCACAAAAAAGGCGATCCTACCTCTTGCAAGGACTATAGAGGTATATCCCTGCTCAATGTCGCATACAAGATCCTGTCCAGCGTATTGTGTGAACGTCTAAAACCATTTTGCACCGCACTAATCGGCAGCTACCAGTGCGGCTTCCGGCCCGGCAAATCAACTATAGACCAAATTTTCACACTTCGACAAATCCTGGAAAAGACCAACGAGTTTCGAATCGATACACACCATCTTTTCATCGATTTCAAAGCCGCATACGACAGCATTCATCGTGAAGAACTGTTTGGGGCGATGGCCGAATTCGGGATCCCGGTAAAACTGATCCAGTTGTGTCGCGCCACGCTAAAAAACACGCGATGCACCGTGCAACTCGGTTCTAGGACCTCGGAACCATTCGAAACATGCACCGGATTTCGGCAAGGAGATGCGCTGTCATGTGACTTCTTCAACCTGGTGCTGGAGCAGATAGTGCGACGGGCAGGTGTCAACAGGGAAGGCACTATCTTTTACAAGTCCATCCAGCTGCTAGGATACGCGGATGATATCGACATCATCGCGTGTTCTCGCCGTGGCATTGTGGAAGCATTCACGGCGATTGAAGAACAGGCGAAACGAATTAGTCTTAAGATCAATGAGGACAAAACGAAATACATGCTGTCAAGCAAAAACCAATCCGTCGCTCACCACCTGGGACAAAACATAACAATTGACAGCTACAATTTCGAGGTAGTTAAGGAGTTTGTCTACCTCGGGGCAAACGTAAATTCCACAAATGACACCACAGTGGAGATCCGGCGTAGAATCGCCCTTGGCGACCGCTGCTACTTCGGCATGTCCAAACAACTGGGGTCAAAACTCCTCACTCGAAAGACCAAAGTCATGCTTTACAAAACGCTCATTCTGCCAGTCTTGCTGTACGGAGCCGAAAGCTGGACGATAAGCAGGACAGCGGAGCTGATTTTGGGTTCTTTCGAAAGAAAAATTCTGCGCCGGATATTTGGTCCTGTCTGTGAGGAAGGTGAATGGAGAAGAAGACACAACCGCGAACTCTACGAGCTGTACCAAGATGTGGATGTAGTCCGGAAGGCAAGGAGCCGTCGACTACACTGGCTCGGCCACATCGAGCGCATGGACATCAACGCTCCAGCTAAGAGGGTCTTCGACTCCGAGCCTCCTGGTTCGAGAAGAAGAGGAAGACCGAACCTCCGGTATAAAGACCAAGTAATCGCGGATGTAGGACATCTTGATCTTGACAACTGGAAGCAGCGTGCCCGGGACCGTCAAGGATGGAAGGCAGCTATAGCTCAGGCTCAGATCCTCCATGGATCGCAGGCCTGATAAGTAAGTAAGTAGTATTTAACCCCAGCAAGTCGCAACGAAGTGAATGGTCAAGTGGAGAGACTCCACTGTACCATTCAGGAAATATTTCGATGTTTAAAGGCAGAGTATAAGGATTTGAAGTTAAGAGAGGTTTTGAATATAGCCGTAGATAGATATAATAACACGGTCCACTCAGTGACAAACCGTAAACCTGCGGATATATTCTTTAATAGGGCTAGAAGAATAAATTTCCAAAACCTCTCAAACATTCGAATTAAAGTTAATAATGACGTAAGAGGGAGAATTCAGAAAAACAAGAATTGACCAATAAGTGGCGAAATAGGAAATGCAAGCCACTAAAGAATTTTAAAAAGGAAAACGTGGTATACACACGTTGAAAAAAGATGCAGTCTAAACAGAAGCCTCTTTTTCGAAGAGAAACCGTCGCTAAGAACAATAAGGTGACAGTAGTTACCACCACGGGTAGGAAAGTACACAAGGCACAAATTAAAAATACATAAAGCACGATATAGCACTTAGCATAACCATTTAAATAAATAATAGTGTTGCGGAGATGCAAACGGACGGTTAAGTTCGAATTTTGCTGTCGAAGCTCGAAAGCTCTCTGGAAGCGGGGATTGGAAGGGTGTCAACTTCCAATGGAATTGTCAGAGCGTTCTAGAGATTTCCGAAGGGGAACTTCCAACGGCGAACGTTTGAGAAGGTGGACCGAGAGCTATATAAGCGCGAACACTCGCCCTCGACGGACATTCAGTTTGTGGTATTGAACAGCGTGTGAAAAGTCAGTGTGATCAAACAGTGTGAAAATAAAAGCTCTCAACTAAGGTTTGTTTGTGTAATAAAGTTTAAAGTGGATTGTATTGGATAATAAATAAGTGGTGAAGCTACACAGATAATTGATCTGTGGTGAAAGAAACAAAAGTGTGTGTGTGTTTTTATTCGGATAAGAAGGACAATTGTAGTTTATCGCAATCCAGTGGTGCGAACCGTATTCGGTGTGGGAATCGAATAATTTCGTAACATTTGGTGTCAGAAATGGGATTGCGAGTAAACGAGTGAAACTTTATTTGAGTTGTGAAGTGAATTATTGCAAAAGTGAAAAAAACCGGCCAAGTGCGAGACGGACTCGCGCACGAAGGGTTCCGTACTATTATGTATAAAAACGGCAAAAAAAGCATGTCTGTTGTATGGGAGCCCCATTTATACATATATTTATTATATTCTGTCAAAGTATTTGTTGTTAAAGCAGCAACAGAAATACATAATCAGTGACATTTTATTCTCACACCCTTAAATATGGGTGTTCCCCAAGGAGCAGTATTGGGCCCAATCCTTTTTCTAATTTATGTTAATTCGTTTTTCTTACAACCTTTTAAAGGCAAAATAACTGCCTTTGCTGATGAAACATCTCTTTTCCACTCAAACACTAACTTAATTGATAGTTTTGTTAATAATGACCTAGATATATTAAGGAGATGGTTTAATTATCATAAACTAATAATTAGCAACAAAACGAAGTACATGATATTTAATATCAATGGTACAGTTTTCAGAGACCTTCCCTTATATTATCATGCACCATTGTGTAATCGATTTGTTCTTGAAGATATAGTATTCAACAATCAAGAATGTTTGAAAATTGCTTCTTGATTGAACACGTGGACAGTTTTAAATATTTAGGTGTTATATTGGACCAACAACTTTGTTGGAAAGACCATTCAATATATTTGAAACAGGGGGTGGCCGTGTTGCAGTGGTTAACATCATCGACCGCCGATCGGAAGGTCTATAGTTCAAATTCGCTTCATAGCCAAGTAAAAGTATTTCCTAAACGGATGATAAAAAGTATGCAACGCAGTTGTGAATGGAAAGTGACCAGACGTACTGCCTGCAAGCATAACACTCACAGTATATGGTCAGCCGAAATTCATCCTCTGCGTATGCAATACTAAAGTGCTTGAAGGAATTACTATGGACTATAACCAACGCGGACTTTGGTCGGCTCTCGTCCTATCTAGGCCTAGGACAACCACCCCTGAGAGGAGTGAACGAACATCACCGACCCCAATCACTGCACTCCGTTCAGGTTGTGTGTGTCAACACATCATAAGAGAACATAAAAACTCTTGAACCTGCGCGAGTCTCTAAAAAAAAAAAAAAAAAAAAAAAGTATCTAAATGGGGTTATAAGATAATTATTCCATCTCAGTATGCACTGCAATCTCTACCCGTTTTAAAATACTAAATGTATACTCGCACCGATATGGAACTAGCAAAAACATGTCCATGTCCGGAACTAAATGTATTATCGCACCGATATGGAACTAGCAAACCATGTCCATGTCCGGACCTGAATGCATACATACACATGTATGACATTCGTTCACGAAATGCGGTGCGGGCATTATATTCTTTCATTTCTTTTCTTCATTTCAGTTCAAGTGTGCTGTACAGTGTACACCAACTGTTCGAGCTTTATCGCCACATCTCCATACTTTTGGGTTTCTTGAAAACTACGGGGTACAACTCATACCGTATGAGAAGCATGTTCGTTGCATTTATGTTTTTTTTTTTTTCGTTTTGTACATATGTGATTGATGAATAAGGGTTGAATGGAACTATGGAACTCATTTCGTTCAATTTGCGGAACGAGAGGACATGTGTCCGAGAGAGGACATAGTTTCGTGAACTATACATGTCCGGAACTACCCAACTCTACTTCGTAATGTACATATGTATGTATGTATGTATACTTATACATAGCGTACAGATGTGTGAGTGTATGCACGTATGTGATGCGTATGGACGTATGTACGTATCGGTTCGTATGTGTGCAAGATCGCTTGCTCCTCTTGCTCACTTGCTCCTCTCCACCTGCCGCGACGTCGTGCGAAAGGGATGCTAGGCCAGCTGCGAGGACTGGTCGTGAGCAATGGCGCCACGCGATTGCCCTCACGCCGACTTACCCGCAGCATGAATCGCGAATTTGCTACGAGACTCGCGAAATATCCCACGCAAAAGAAAAAAAAAATCACCGTAATCGTTTCCAATTCAATATGTCACAAATTTAATTTCCTTAACCTAACTTAATCTAGGTTTACAATTAATCCTTAAAACTACCCTACACCGTACGTCAATAAAAAAGTCGAAATAAATAAAAAAAACATATGTAACAAAAAAAAAAAAAAAAAGGAATTCACTGTCCAAACAAGTAAACAAACCGCAGTTTGAGTATTCGAACAGTCGTACCGAAACTCCTCTGACCAACGACTTAGCCCGCATCACCAATCGCGACCAACAAATTTCCGATTTCAATACCTTATACAATGAACGTGATATCCGCGACCAACGTAGGCAATAGGACACACGGTACGGCCGCGTACCGGGAACTGCTTAAAACCGTACCGGAGTTCTTCCCCGAAGATCACTCTCCGAGTACTTCGCCGAAGATTTCTCTCCGAGTTCTTTGCCCACTCTTCCTCATGTGCTACTAGGAACAGAAAAAAAAAAAAATTCTGACCTTCTGCGGGTTGAACTCGACTCGTTCGCGTGTCAAGTGCTGATTGTACCCTCGGGCTATCCGCTTTCTCTGAGCTTGCTTTCCCAAAATGAATGACTACAAGCCGTTCACAAATGGGAACTGACTGAAAGATGACAACGAAAACCTTTCGAAACAATTTATTATTGGTTGTTTGTAATTATGTATATGTATAATTAATTTTGTTCTGTTTTTAGTATTTGTCGTGGTAGCGGCAACAGAAATACATCATCTGTGAAAATTTCAACTGTCTAACTATCACGGTTCATGAGATACAGCCTGGTGACAGACGGACGGACGGACGGACGGACGGACAGCGAAGTCTTAGTAATAGGGTTCCGTTTTACCTTTGGGTACGGAACCTTAAAAACGGTAAAATTGGAAAAGTTGACCATTGAACAACTGAAAAGAGAGCTGGATGCTCGGGAATTATCCACAGTGGGAAGTAAGGCCAACCTGATGGAGAGACTGCGATCAGCGTTGCAGGAAGAAGGTGTCGACTGGGAGAGTTACGAATTCGGGGTGGAGAAACCGTCGACATCCACTGAGCCAGCGTTCGATATGCAGCACATTCTCGCACATTCTCGTCAAAAGCTGGAGGAAAATTCCATCTCCCTGAGCCAGAAATTAGATCAAAAACTGGAGGAAAATTCCGCTGCTGTAAGTAGAAAGTTGGAGGAAAACTCACCTTCCCTGAGCCAGAAACTAGATCAAAAACTCGAGGAAAATTCCACTTCTCTGAGCCAGAAACTGGAGAAACTTGAGGAAAATTCCGCTGCCGTAAGACGGAAGTTGGAGGAAAATTCCACTTCCCTGAATCAGAAGCTGGAAGAGATGCTAGAGAACAATCGAGAAAGCCTAAGAAACATCCAGCAGGCCGTCGACGATCGATTCCAAAACGTCGAAGAGAGAATCGAGACACTAGACAGGAAGGTTCTAGGTCTCGAAAATAATCAGGAAAAGATAGCCGAGACGCTTGAATCGAAGTTCGACAAGAAGGTTCTGGAACTCGAGGGAACTTTCCAGAACGTTCAGCATCAAGGAATGGTTGTACCGACTGCAGCATCGAATTCACAGCTCGCAACTTCGACGGCACGAGCGCATTTAACATCTTTAAGCTCCAGTTCGAGACAACAGCGGAGCGGAATCAACGGGGAGAAGAAGATCGTGTGGCCGCTCTAGTAATTTCGCTTAGAGGCGAAGCAGCTGGTGTTCTACAGACCATCCCGGAGACCCAGAGAAGGAACTACACAGCCATATGGGATGCTCTCCATCGAAGATACGGCAGTGAGCACATGCAGGAGATGCACAAGCTGGAACTTAAAGGGCGCAAGCAGCGTTTAAACGAGACCATCCAACAGTATGCTGCCGACATCGAGAGGCTATCCCATCTTGCCTACGCGGATGTTCCAGTTGATGTGGTGGAGAAACTTAAAACGGATTCTTTCATCCAAGGGCTGAGGGACCCCGATACGCAACGAAGCCTGATTCTCCTGCCGAAGACATCTTTCAAGGAGTCAGTTGCCAGCGCTCTCGCATGTGAAACATCGCTCTTGATATGCCGACCTTCCATCAAACTACGGCGCATATCTCAAGACCAGGATAGTTCCAGAACAACAACGGCGAGTAGGAGTGGTTCATTCCCGTGTAGATGCTACATCCGCGACCAGCAGGGGCACATTGCGAGGAACTGCCGTCTGCGAAGGAAGCGTTCGAGGTCTAGTTCGCCGAAAAGAGACCAAGGGAGAGGACGCGAACGTGGAGGTGCAAGAGGTGCATCTAACAATCCGTTAAACTAAAACGAGTCAGTGCAGAGGGGCATGCGCTGGCTCCCACATTGGAGTGCCCCAGCATCCTCGTATCACGAATCTGTAGGGGTGCAACCAGCCTAGTCATCGAGGGAACGATGGACGGGCGACGATATCTGCTGACGTTGGACACGGGCGCAACTCATTCAGTCATCCGAAGCGGATTGGCTTCTGACATCGAACCATTTTCCGAGGTAAGGCTTCGTACAGTGACTGGTGAGAAGGCGGAAGTTAAGGGAAAGGTCCGGAAAAGAATTACGATGGGTACCGTCGAGTTTCAGCATGATTTCATCGTTGCGGACATTACTGATGACATCATAATCGGCGTCGACTTCATGATTAGGCATGGCTTCACATTGGACCTCAACCAAAAAGTGATGAAGTATGGCAACTTGGAGCTCCCATTAACAATAGATAATGGACAAGGTAGCAAGGTCAGGCGAATAGTCGTGCAAGCGCGCCAAACAGTTCCCCCGAATGCAGAAGCTGTGGTTTGGGCAAAGATAGAAGAGGATGCGGGGACAAGCCGAATGTCGGTGGTCGAACCCGACAAACGAAATCGACCCAGCGATATCATTGTTGGAAGGGCTCTGGTGGAACCCCGACAGGACCAATTGGTTCCAGTACGAGTCCTGAATCCCGCCAGTACACCTAGGACAATACACAAGGGAACAGCGATCGCTCAATGCCAAGAAGCTGCCGCCGTTATGAAGCGAAGGTAAGAAACAACAGCAAATCCAGTCCAACAAAGACTTCTTAAAAACGGTGGTCAGAGAGTGGACGCAACTTCTAGTGGAGAATCAGAAAAGTAAAGCACTCTCCCTGCTTCGTAAATATTGGACAGTTTTTGCAGATGGTAAGAACTGTGGAAGAACATCAATTGTGAAGCACAGAATAGACACAGGCGACTCTAGACCAATCCGGCAACCACCGAGGAGGGTACCTTTGGCGAAAGAAGGCGAGGTGATCAAACTAATCGACGAGATGGAAAAGGAGGGCGTGATCGAACCATCTGCAAGCCCATGGAGTTCGCCAGTAGTGCTTGTTAAGAAGAAGGATGGGACACCCGATTCTGCGTGGACTATAGGAAGCTGAACGACGTCACGAAGAAGGACAGCTATCCTTTACCGAGAATCGACGACACTTTGGACACACTATCTGGTGCAAAGTGGTTCTCGACGCTGGACTTGCAAAGCGGATACTGGCAAATAGAGCTTGACCAGCAAGACAAGGAAAAGACCGTGTTCACCGCCGGGGGGTTGTGGCAATTCTCCTTGATGCCCTTCGGTCTTTGCAATGCACCAGCCACATTCGAGAGACTGATGAACCGGGTGCTAAGAGGACTTGCCTTGTCTATCTGGATGACATAATTGTCATGGGCAAGGATTTCGACGATCACCTTAAGAAGCTTGAAGAGGTACTGGAACGTATTCAAGCAGCCGGACTGAAATTGAGCCCGAAGAAATGTTCGCTCTTTCAAAACGAGGTGAAGTACTTGGGACATGTGGTGAATGCAGAAGCAATCCACACAGATGAAGAGAAAATCTCAGCGGTAAAGGAATGGCCGCAGCCGAAGAATCTTCATGAGTTAAGGTCATTCCTGGGACTTTGCACATATTACAGGCGACCCATCCCAGGATTTGCAAACGTTGCCAGCAGTTTGCACGAGCTCACCAAAAAGAATCCGCCATTCAAGTGGGAGAAGCCGCAGGAGGAAGCGTTCATTCACCTGAAGGAATTGCTCTGCAGTGCGCAGATCCTTGCATATCTTGTCCCGGAAGAAAAGTTTATTTTGGACACCGATGCGAGCGGACATGGAATCGGAGGAGTACTCTCTCAAATGATTGACGGGCGAGAACGGGTCATCGCTTACTACAGTAGAATCCTGTCGAAGCCGGAGAGGAACTACTGTGTAACTAGGAGGGAGCTTTTAGCTGTGGTTGACTGTGTCAAGCATTTCCACAAATATCTCTATGGCCAAGCTTTTCATCCTAGGACGGACCACGCAGCGCTGAAGTGGTTGCTGCAGTTCAAAAACCCGGAAGGCCAGCTTACTAGATGGATAGAGAGAATCCAGAGTTATGACTTCAGTATCGAACACCGGAAGGGAAGCAGTCATGGAAATGCGGATGCATTATTGAGGCGACCTTGCGATGTTGAATGTAAGCATCGTTCACGTGCCGAAACCAAGGAACAGGTCACCGACATCCGTCGTTGCCATGTGCTGCCAGAAGATTCCTGGACTGTCGATGAGGTCGAAAGGAAGCAGCGAGAAGATGCCGATCTGGCGGTCATCATCGGATACCAAGAGCGAGGTTTTCGAACAAGTTGGCAGCAAGTATCCAGTGAAAGCCCAATCGTGAAAGCTTACTGGGCTCAATGGCAGAGTTTGAAGCTGAAGAACGGTTGCCTCTGCCGTACTTGGGAAAGTGAGGACGGGAACATTGTAAACGATCTGCTGGTAATCCCAAAGGGACAAATCGACGAGGTCATCCGAGAATACCACGAGGGACCAAGCGGGGGTCATCTTGGTGTTAACAAGACTGTAGAAAAGATCAAGAGACGTTTCTACTGGGTAGGATGCCATGAGTCGGTTACGCGTTTCATTCGTAGGTGTGAAAAGTGTGCGAAGGGAAAGGGTCCAGTTAGGAAAACTCGAGGAAATATGCAGCAGTAGAATGTTGGAGCACCGTTCGAACGTATCGCCATGGACATCGCAGGTCCATTCCAAACGAGCAACGCTGGAAACAAATACGCGCTGGTGGTGATCGATTACTTCAGCAAGTGGCCTGAGGTGTTTTGCATCCCGAACCAGGAAGCCAAAACCATTTCGGATGCATTTGTGAACAACTGGGTTGCGCGTAATGGAGTACCGCTGGAACTGCACTCAGACCAAGGAAGGAACTTCGAGTCGACGGTGTTCAAAGAACTCTGCGACATGCTAGGTATCAGAAAGACGCGGACAACACCATTACATCCACAATCTGATGGCATGGTCGAAAGGTTCAACCGGACGATGGAGGAATACCTGAGAAAAGTCGTCGTCGGAGATCAGAAGGACTGGGATGAACATCTCCCCCTTTCCTAATGGCATACCGTTCGGCACAGCACAATTAAACGGCAACAACACCCGCCGAAGCCATTTTTGGAACTGATCTCCGACTTCCATCGGACTTGAAGTTCGGCGTGGTACTACCAACAACTAGCGGCAGGAAAGACTTCGTAACCGAAAAGAAAGAACAGCTGAACTCTATCCATCAGTTCATCCGGGAGCGACTGAACTTGGTCAGCGATAAAATGAAGGCGCGATACGACTTGAGGGCGAATACTTCTGGATTCGAGACCGGACACTTGGTATTGCTGTACAACCCACAACGAAAGAAAGGCTTGTGCCCCAAATTGCAATCAGCCTGGGACGGACCATATGAGGTCATCAAGAAACTCAATGACGTGGTATACCGGATACAGCAGATGGGAAACAGACGGGCGAAGTATAAAATTGTCCACGTAGAGAGGTTAGCACCATATTACGGAGAAGGATCCAATCGCTTGTTCGAGGACGAACAAGTTTAGGAGGAGGGCAGTGTTGCGGAGATGCAAACGGACGGTTAAGTT
This sequence comes from Eumerus sabulonum, assembly GCA_951905685.1. Lineage (NCBI taxonomy): Eukaryota > Metazoa > Arthropoda > Insecta > Diptera > Syrphidae > Eumerus > Eumerus sabulonum. The sequence continues at coordinate 100,520,524 of OX645060.1, forward strand.
CGAATTTCGCTGTCGAAGTTCGAAAGCTCTCTGGAAGCGGAGATTGGAATGATGTCAACTTCCAATGGAATTGTCAGAGCGTTTTAGAGATTTCCGAAGGGGAACTTCCAACGGCGAACGTTCGAGAAGGTGGACCGAGAGCTATATAAGCGCGAACACTCGCCCTCGACGGACATTCAGTTTGTGGTATTGAACAGCGTGTGAAAAGTCAGTGTGATCAAACAGTGTGAAAATAGAAGCTCTCAACTAAGGTTTGCTTGTGTAATAAAGTTTAAAGTGGATTGTATTGGATAATAAATAAAAGTGGTGAAGCTACACAGATAATTGATCTGTGGTGAAAGAAATAAAAGTGTGTGTGTGTTCTTATTCGGATAAGAAGGACAATTGTAGTTTATCGCAATCCAGTGGTGCGAACCCTATTCGGTGTGGGAATCGAATAATTTCGTAACAATAGTTATAAAAATCCGGCCAAGTGCGAGTCGGACTCGCGCACGAAGGGTTCCGTACTATTATGTGTAAAAACGGCAAAAAAAAGCATGTCTGTTGTATGGGAGCCCCATTTATACATATATTTATTATATTCTGTCTAAGTATTTGCTGTTAAAGCAGCAACAGAAATACATAATGAGTGACATTTGATTCTCACTTTTGGGATAGTTAAAATCTAGAATGTTGAATGAATGAATTTTTAGAAAATACTAATTTTCTGAGTGATTGCCAATTTGGGTTTAGACGTGGCAAATCGACTGAAACTGCTTTATTGAAATTAACTGGTGAAATATATAATAGTCTAAACACTTCTCAAATACCGTCAACATTATTTGTTGATATCGGTAAGGTCTTTGATATGGTTAATCATACTTTGCTACTCGATAAACTTTATAAAGCGGGTTTCAGAGGCTCCATTTATAAATGGTTTTCTTCTTATTCATCCAACCGTTATCAAGTTGTGAAAATTAGGAATGTTTATATATATAGAACTGTATAGACTTCTTAAATATGGGTGTTCCCCAAGGAGCAGTATTGGGCCCAATCCTTTTTCTAATTTATGTTAATTCGTATTTCTTACAACCTTTTAAAGGCAAAATAACTGCCTTTGCTGATGAAACATCTCTTTTCCACTCAAACACTACCTTAATTGATAGTTTGGCAGATGTTAATTATGACCTAGATATGTTAAGGAGATGGTTTAATTATCATAAACTAATAATTAGCAACAAAGCGAAGTACACGATATTTAATATCAATGGTAGAGTTTTCAGAGACCTTCCCTTATATTATCATGCACCATTGTGTAATCGATTTGTTCTTGAAGATATAGTATTCAACAATCAAGAATGTTTGAAAATTGCTTCTTGATTGAACACGTGGACAGTTTTAAATATTTAGGTGTTATATTGGACCAACAACTTTGTTGGAAAGACCATTCAATATATTTGAAACAGTATCTAAATGGGGTTATAAGATAATTATTCCATCTCAGTATGCACTGCAATCTCTACCCGTTTTATAATACTAAATGTGTACTCGCACCGATATGGAACTAGCAAAAACATGTCCATGTCCGGAACTAAATGTATTATCGCACCGATATGGAACTAGCAAACCATGTCCATGTCCGGACCTGAATGCATACATACATATGTATGACATTCGTTCACGAAATGCGGTGCGGGCATTATGTTCTTTCATTTCTTTTCTTCATTTCAGTTCAAGTGTGCTGTACCGTGTACACCAACTGTTCGAGCTTTATCGCCACATCTCCATACTTTTGGGTTTCTTGAAAACTACGGGGTATAACTCATACCGTATGAGAAGAATATGTGATTGATGAATAAGGGTTGAATGGAACTATGGAACTATTTTCGTTCAATTTGCGGAACGAGAGGACATGTGTCTGAGAGAGGACATAGTTCCGTGAACTATACATGTCCGGAACTACCCAACTCTACTTCGTAATGTACATATGTATGTATGTATGTATACTTATACATAGCGTACAGATGTGTGAGTGTATGTACGTATGTGATGCGTATGCACGTATGTACGTATCGGTTCGTATGTGTGCAAGATCGCTTGGCCCTCTTGCTCACTTGCTCCTCTCCAACTGCCGCGACGTCGTGCGAAAGGGATGCAAGGCCAGCTGCGAGGACTGGTCGTGAGCAATGGCGCCACGCGATTGCCCTCACGCCGACTTATCCGCAGCAAGAATCGCGAATTTGCTACGAGACTCGCGAAATATCCCACGCAAAAGAAAAAAAAGCACCGTAATCGTTTCCAATTCAATATGTCACAAATTTAATTTCCTTAACCTAACTTAATCTAGGTTTACAATTATTCCTTAAAACTACCCTACACCGTATGTCAATAAAAAAAGTCGAAATAAATAAAAAGAATATATCTAAAATAAAAAAAAAAAAAGGAATTCACTGTCCAAAAAAGTAAATAAACCGCAGCTTGAGTATTCGAACATTCGTACCGAAACTCCTCTGACCTACGACTTGGCCCGCATCACCATTCGCGACACGCAAATTTGTGATCTCAATACCTTATACAACGAACGTGATATCCGCGACCAACGTAGGCAATAGGACACAGGTACGGCCGCGTACCGGGAACTGCTTAAAACCGTACCGGAGTTCTTCCCCGAAGATCACTCTCCGAGTACTTCGCCGAAGATTTCTCTCCGAGTTCTTCGCCCACTCTCCCTCATGTGCTACTAGGAACAACAAAAAAAAACAAACAAAAGTGCTGACCTTCTGCGGGCTGAACTCCACCCGTTCGCGTGTCAAGTGCTGATCGCACCCTCGGGCTATCCGCTTTCTCTGAGTTTGATTTCCCAAAACGGATGACTACGAGCCGCTCACAAATGGGAACTGACCGAAAGATGACAACGAAAACCTTTCGAAACAATTTATTATTGGGTGTTTGTAATTATGTATATGTATAATTAATTTTGTTCTGTTTTTAGTATTTGTCGTGGTAGCGGCAACAGAAATACATCATCTGTGAAAATTTCAACTGTCTAACTATCACGGTTCATTAGATACAGCCTGGTGACAGACGGACGGACGGACGGACAGCGAAGTCTTAGTAGTAGGGTTCCGTTTTACCTTTGGGTACGGAACCCTAAAAACGAGGAGATAGCAACTTCAGTTGAAGAAATGTTTGCACAAGCTCAATATATACCTACGTTCCATTCTATATTCACATGAGTAAAATTTATTGAAATAATGCACACAAATAACAACCAAAAAATTCAAGCTGTTCTTCAATTATTTCTATTTTTTTGTAATGATAGAATAACTAAGTAGTAATCCTAGAAAATAACAATGAAACATGTTTTTCCTTTTGACGTGACAACGTCTATTAAATCGGTTAGCGCTGAAATATGGGATGCCGAATCGCAAAAAACGCAGAAAAATGTAGACTAACCGTGTGAGTAGGCGTGGCCTAGCGAGTATGTAGTAGTGAGTTCGCGCGAGAATTATCAACATGTCAGATAAAAAAAAAATTCAGCGTCGTTTAGTGGAATTAAATCAAATAAAATCATATCATAGACCTATTGTAAATAGAATATTAGAAATAAAGAACACTTAAACGTTTGAGTATAAAATTGTCTTATTCAATTAAATACATGTATAATACTGTAATATGAAAATAAAACATTGAAATCATAAAAAAAATTATATGTAATTGTTGAATATATAATATTTATACCTCATTCATAAAATGGTATAATAGACGTTGTCACGAAATAATTGATTTGGCGCCAAGCGCCGAAACCCGACCTTTTTACCATTTGTTAAGTATTGAAAGGAAAAGAGATTATGATCTAAGTAAAAATTAAAATGTTAATAATGATGTATAAATATAATGTTAATAATGATATATAAATATATATGTAACGGGTATCCGTGGTGCAGTGGTTAACATCATCGACCGCCGAGCGGAAGGTTTATGGTTCAAATTCGCTTCATAGCCAAGAAAAAGCAGTTTCTATACCGCCAAAAAGCATGCAACGCTGTTGAGAATGGAAAGTGACCAGACGTACTGCTGCAGGCATAACACTCACAGTATATGGTCAACCGAAATTCATCCTCTGCGTATGCAATACTAAAGTGCTTGAACGAATTACTACGGACTATAACCAACGCGGAATTTGGTCGGCTCTCGTCCTATCTAGGTCTAGGACAACCACCCCTGAGAGTAGTGAACTAACATCAACGACCCCAACCACTGTACTCCGTCAGGTTGTGTGTGTCAACACATCATAAGAGAATATAAGAACTCTTGAACCTGCGCGAGTCTCTAAAAAAACAAAAAAAATGTACATAGGTTATTGCTAACGACGGCCGCAGCTGGATAAGAAATCTTCAAATACGAAGCGCCCATTGTCCCCATTAAAGCTGGCATAGGCTGGATACTAGATTGGAATTTTAAATTCGTGCATATGATCAACCTGGATAAATTAGGGGAAACCATTGATGTTATGAACTCATCATTAAAAGAGCGTGTGAAGGAACGAGAGATAAGGACTACAATGGAGCATCATCTATGGCAAATGAGTGACAGACTGAGTCTGCTCAAAGGCAAGTCTAGGGGATATGAAAGGTTATTGAATTGGTTGGGCTCCGCCTGGAAATGGATTGGTGGCAGCCCTGATGCAGCAGATTGAAACGAAATCTTGAAAAACGAACAGGAGATAGTGAATAACAACAATCATCAATACAAGATTAATGGCGAACTCTTTAGTGTTGTTCGGGAAATAACGAAGAAGGTCAACTGGGTGATCGATCAGTTCAAGAATGGAATAAAATCTCCAGGCACTATTGAACAGTCGCAAGACATCCTAAACAATGTTCTAATAATCAAAGAAAGCATTAATGAAGTTCGCACAACTTGCCTTTCAGATGGCGAAAGGTGGGATCGTCAATACCAACCTCCTAAATTTCTTTTTTTTTTGTTTTTTTTTAGAGACTCGCGCAGGTTCAAGGAACGGAGTACAGTGGTTGGGGTCGTTGATGTTCGTACACTACTCTCAGGGGTGGTTGTCCTAGACCGAGATAGGACGAGAGCCGACCAAATTCCGCGTTGGTTATAGTCCGTAGTAATTCGTTCAAGCACTGTTTTTTTTTTTTTTAGTATTGCATACGCAGAGGATGAATTTCGTTTGACCATATACTGTGAGTGTTATGCCTGCAGCAGTACGTCTGGTCACTTTTCCATTCTCAACCGCGTTGCATACTTTTTGGCGGTATAGAAACTACTTTTTTCTTGGCTATGAAGCGAAGAGGAAGAGATCAACTGGATAGTTGGGGAAATTGAAACACTGCCCTACATGAACGAAGTCGAAGCAGTGGAATATGGATCTCCATCCATTTATACCAACGGTTCATTGCTGTTATATACGTGGTCATCACCGAAGTTAAGAAGCCAAGAGTTCAACTTTCTCTTAACTAGGCCGTCAATAATGAATGGAACTCAAATAGATCTGGAGCTTCGTCGAATGCTGGTGAACCAGAAGGAAACCTATGGCATCCAAGGTGACTGCCTCTCCCTAAACAACTGAACAATCTGCAAGGAGGAGTCACTTAGGAAACTTAATGAAAGCGATTGCATAGCAAGGCTTCTTAATGGTTACACACAACGTGTACGTTCCGTTCTAGCAAGGAAGAGATGATAGAACTTGTAACCGACGATATAATATTCGTGACGAACTTCGCAGGTCTGTTAACATCAAAAGAATCTCGAAGACATCTCCATACAGCCCGGAACCAAGACATTTTCCAGCTTCACGATCACAAACCATCAACCCCTGCCACCTATCCTGACAGAAATAACCCAACGAAGGCAAAAACTCGACTTGGAACACGTGCATGGAATAAGCATCCAGAACATAGCTAAACTCAGTGACCTTTCGCAAAAAATAACTGCTTCCTCTTTAACTGACTTCTTGGCGATAATGTTGGTAGCTATTCTAGAGTGGCTGTTATGGCGCAAATTGAATAACGCCCCCAAGATACCAGCGATAGTTATTATTGAAAGATCAGAACCAACGATAAGGGAAGAACAGACTCGAGTTCCCAGACCGCGCCCAACGCAAGCTTCTTGAATTTGGTCCTCGAGTTCCGATGCTGTCAGTGATCAACGGGACGTAGATCTTTAAAGGGGGAGGAGAAGGAGTAATCACACTGCATTCCCACAGATAAGCTGACATGGCAATTCACCCGTTGCTCAGGTATGATCATGTTCAAGCATAGAAGGAAATGGATTTAGGTGGAAACTGCAATTCAGCGCTATTGGTGCAGTCCGTCGGGTAGCATTATGTTTAAGCATTAGGAAATAAGTTAGAGCTAGTTGGACAGTCGAGGAGAACGGTCGAATAAAGATTTGCGATTTTAAATTGTAAATCGGACAAGTCTTTGAATTAAAAAGTGTAAGTCGGGCAAGTGGGTGCACCTCGGGGGCACGCCCGCGGTTTTTTTTTATCGCCGGCGGGGCTGGGAGAATCAACTGAATCTTATTGTTATTATTATTATTGTTACCATCATTATTATTGTTATTATATTATTATTATTACCGTTTTTTTTTTTTCATTATTTTTTTTGTTATTATTATGATTTTTTATTTTTATTATTATTATTACTGTCATTCCCCACGCCTCTTTCCCTCCCAGATACCGCGCGAGCTGGGGTCCATTTACACTGAGTGCGACGGCAAAGCTTGCAAATCGTATAAGCACTCTTTTATGTTTGTTGTAGGAACTTTCGAACTATCCTGCACGTTTTCAGGATAACTGCTTTTGACATTTCATGCAGGAGATGTACGCGCTTTAATTTTTTTAGCTCGTCAATAGCATCTTGCTCGATGACTCCCGTGCTGGATATGTTAACAGGTACTACGCGGATTGTGTTTAGCCCTTCCCGTTGTTTGATTTCACGGGCCAGTTCAGTGTATTTCCCCACTTTTTCACCGAATGTTCTTTTGATGTTGACAGAGAGCGGTACTGCTACATCCAGGATATATCCATTTTTTTTTCGTCTTATCGATCCACAAAATATCGGCTCTATCCGCTGGTGTTGAGTGGTCGGTATTCAACACTCGGTCCCAATACCATTTGGAGCTCGAATTTATGAAAACCTCACATGCTTCGTACCTGTAATACGGTTTCTTGACCTCTATAAAATTGCATCTCATGGCGAGCTCTTGATGTATGACTTTACCCACACAATTATGCCGCTTGAGATAGTCACTGCTAGCTAAAGCTGTACACCCATTTATTATATGGTCGATGGATTCTATCCCTTGTCGGCACCGGCGGCATAGGTTGTCTATGTCCTCATGTAGGATTGCCCGACGGTATTGTCGGTCGGTACCGTCTTGTATAGCGATGGCGAATCCTTCAGTTTCTGGATACAGTTGACCTCTGCCCAGCCAGATAGTTAAAGCTTCCTTGCTAGTCCCTTGCCCACCCAGGAGATGAGGGTACTTCCCATGGATTGGCTTGCTCTTCCACTGCTCTATAATAGTGGGGGCCGAGCGGACGTTGTTGCTCGGTTGAAACTCCAAGTCACCTAATTTCAGTGGTGTGAGATTTGCATCTAGCTGCATCAGAAGATTGTATCTTTGGTTGTTCATGTGAGTTTCGGCAAAGAATCGTCGCATCTGGTCAACTTGCATAAAGTGTTGGCTGTATATGTCTACTATTCCCTGAACTCCTTCATCTCTGGGCAGATAGACACGTTGTACTGCCGCTCTTGGGTGGTGATAGCGGTGAGATGTTAACACTGATCTTAGGTCCCGTTGAATATCTTGCAGATCAGTTTGGCTCCGTTTTATGAGGCCAAAGGAGTATGTTAACAAAAGGACTCCGTATGTGTTGATAGCTTTTGTGAGGTTACCCCCGTTCAGTTCGGTTTTACACAGGCGCTTCACACTATCATTGGACCGATTTCTGAGGTCACACTTCATCCTGCTGTCTTGGATTCCACGCATTTCATGAAGGCCAAGATATTTATAGCTCTCTTCTTCCCCGAGCATTCCTATAGACCCATCATCAAACGCGAAATATTCTGTTCGCACGATCTTTCCTCTAAACATTTTAACAGCTTTACATTTGTCGAATCCGAACTTCATATGGATGTCATTGCTAAAGTTTCTGACCATGTTGAGCAGGCTAGCCAGATGTTGTCTGGACATTGCAAATTGCTTTAAATCATTCATGTACAGGGGATGAGTGATGTTACACTGCAGATCGCCAACCTTGATACGATATCCATCCGATGAATCGTTAAGAATTCTGCAAAGTGGAGCTAAACTAAGGCAGAACTATAAAGGACTGAATGAGTCACCTTGAAATATTCCTCTTCTTATGCATATCTCCCTTGTCCTTATCTCTCCTATATTTATAACGGTCTTCCACTGATTCATGGCATCCCCAAAGAAGGATATCAATGTGGGGTATATGCCATGAATCTTTAATGTTTCTAATAGGTAGGAGAGCGGGACACTGTCAAAAGCCTTTTGGTAGTCAATGTAGGCTACACTGAGGTTACGCTGGTTGTGAGTTGAGTTGTTGGTAACAATAGCGTCTATTGCGATCCACTCCTCACAGCCTCTGGAATTCCTTGCGCATCCTTTCTGCTCGTTTGAGATGATATTATGCAGTTCACAGTGTTGGCAGATTCGGTCACCGATATTGGATGTCAGTGCCTTGCATAGGGTTGACAAGCAAGTTATCGGCCTGTAATTCGCTGGAGTGTCAGATTCTCCGTCCTTAGGGATTAAAAAAAGGTCGGGTTTCGGCGCTTGGCGCCAAATCAATTATTTCGTGACAACGTCTATTATACCATTTTATGAATGAGGTATAAATATTATATATTCAACAATTACATATAATTTTTTTTATGATTTCAATGTTTTATTTTCATATTACAGTATTATACATGTATTTAATTGAATAAGACAATTTTATACTCAAACGTTTAAGTGTTCTTTATTTCTAATATTCTATTTACAATAGGTCTATGATATGATTTTATTTGATTTAATTCCACTAAACGACGCTGAATTTTTTTTATCTGACATGTTGATAATTCTCGCGCGAACTCACTACTACATACTCGCTAGGCCACGCCTACTCACACGGTTAGTCTACATTTTTCTGCGTTTTTTGCGATTCGGCATCCCATATTTCAGCGCTAACCGATTTAATAGACGTTGTCACGTCAAAAGGTACTTCCCTTTGTGAAGAAGTTAGGGATATGGCACTATTTTTCCAGAATACGGTTGTAGTTTCTGACAACGTGTGTGTCTGCATTAGTGAAACTTTCGTTGGTTGTTTTGGAAGTTTCTGTTGTCGATCCTTCTAGACAAACTAACCAGATATCTCCTTAATCGCGAGCTTATGACTTGTAGTCTCTGGGTGAGTTTGTCAATCAGCATGTCAAGCTCCTGGTGTGTTATTTCATCGAGCACTCGAGGGCATATGATACCCCTGACCTTGCTGATCAAATGCCTCTATCTGACACCTCTTTTATATTGGGTTAGGCGGCCAAGCTTGACTCGTAACACTGATATCTTGGCCTCAAGTCGGCGTTGCCATACTGGTTTGATGTAACGCTGTTGACTGACTATTGGCGTTGTGTTGATCTTGGAACCAACTGATCTACAGGCAGCTATAGCCGCACAGTAAATTATGCCTCGTACATGTTCTAAGTCATGATGATCTTGTAGGTGGTACACCATGATGCTATTTAAATGTTCGATAACAGTAGCTAATTGTTTGTCCATGTAAACTTTCGGAATCCTTGGTCCACACAATGGGTCCTTTTCTTGAAATTCGGTTAGGGCTTGATCCAAATTATCAAAGACCAGTTGGAACAAAACACCTCTAGGTCCTAATGAATAGCGGTAGTTATTCAGCTTTTCCTCATTTTGCAGGGCATTTTCCGTTGATTGCTGCTCGTTTTCCGTCGTTCGGTTTGGAAGGCTCAGTCTATGCCTGGGTCTCAGCTCATCCATTATTTCCTGTTCGATAGCTGCCATTACCATTTGTGTCAGTAGTAGTCTTTCTCGGATCGCTCTTACTCTGTCTGCTACATTCTGTGCGCTAATTCTCTCCGTAAGCTGTGGGTACAAGGCTAAAAATAGCTCGTGCTGTCTCTCCCTATATCCAGCGGTATCGCTCCCACATTTCGTTGCTCTGTGGTGGCAACGCATAATGTCTTTATTCATATCTGCTGACCATGCTATGCGTTGTCTACGAAGTCCACCTCGTATTGTCTCGGGCAATGATACCCTCGAAACAGTCGGGGCTGGTGCAGCTGCTGTAGATGGTATTGCTCTGCTTTTTGGTTGCAGGATTCGGTTTGTTCGGGTTATCCCGGTGTGCATGTCCTGCGGTTCTGCATCACCACTACCGGCTTACATACTGCTAACTCCAGCGGTAGCTCCAGAGTTAGCCCGGGCGCCCCCGGATGGCGGCATTAATATCGTTCTATTTCTTAATTGTCTCTCCATTGTTTTTATGGGTTGGTTTGCAGTTTTCCTTTAGGTATGTATTTTATATTGATGCCTGCATACTCGGCAGTTGTGACGTCTATTTTCTTGACTCAGGGATCGCGGGTGTGTCAATCCAGTGGCATTCGTTCATAGCCCCCTTGCACGATTTAAGGGCCGCTCCGTTTATGGAGTACTGACGCTCACCTACATTATCATTATTATTATTACTATTATTATTATTATAATTATTATTATTATTATTATTCTTTTTGCTTTTGATTGCGTTACAGCCCATGAAGGACTAGAGCCAAGCTTCTCTTTAATCACCCATGTTGTGTGTGATTTATTTCTCGATTCCGAACGACGTGCGAGAAGCTTTTTCATGGCAAGTACACGACGAGGTTTTGCCATTATCCCGCCGAGGAGAGACGCCGCGAAATAAACATTCGATGGCGCTGATTTTATTAAGATACCAGATACCGTTATTCCATTTCAAAGTTTATTCCGTTCGAGTGCCAAATCTTAACTGAATACTCTAAACTTTTTCACACCACTGCTAACTGTATATGCTGCATGCAGCGAAGGTTAGCAATGAGAGGATTATGACGTTAGACAACGTAGTAATGTTCGTCTTTTAGTTAGATCGGTAAGATGTCTCTTATTTCGTTTTCCTATACCGTGTAAAAACTTTAAATCATCCCTTTAATCCTGTTCAGTGGCATTAGTGAAGACTGATGGTAGTCGCTGCTGATAGGATTGAAAAAGTTCGTTTTCTATTCTGTACCATTTTGTTGTGTAACTGGATTATGAAGTTTTTTGAGGGTTTCTCTGGAGTTTCGAAAGGTAGTTCGCCCACCGTAGTTCGAAAGGAAGATAGTACGACGACCGCGTTCTTGTTTGAACGGTATTCACATATGGCCTGACCTTCCTTTAGTATCCTAGGTATACAATGGTCTTCGAGTATTTTGTGCAACGAGTCTAGTTTGTTTACTGTAGAATTATTGGTTGAAAGGCAATCCTCAGTAACGCCGTAATTCCCCCTCTGAATAATAAGGACCGGGTTAACCCTGCTGCCGTGTTGTTTTCCATTATGGATTGATGGTCTTATATGAAGCAGTTTCAAACTCTCTTCCCCAACTTTTGGCATTGACAGGATATATAGAAGCATTGAATTATTAGTGTAAACTACGGGTGATTCAAATTCATTTACTTCCACTCCATTTTCGTAAGGTAGGATTTCGAATTCGGTTATCATGCTAATTTCGTCATGGTCTAAAATGTTGGTGTTGATTATGCCTCCCTTGGCCATTTGACATGCTCTCGTTTTTTATTGTAAGGACTTGGTGGAGGACGTCTTGCTCGAGTTTATGATTATCTACCGCTTAGTTTGTCGGACCTGCCGATGATGCAGGCGACGTTCTTAATCAAACTTGTGACATTCCAAATGTAGTGATTGCACTGCATCCTCCACCGTACGCATAATAGCACTACGATGCACTACCCTCTGCGCATTCCACTCCATTCCACACACCATGCAAACTCTGTAATATCGAGACTCGTGTCGTCGTATTGTCGCCACTAAACCACCACCAACCAATGCACGTAAATTGCATAATATACGATCAACCCCAATTTGTCAGCACTAGGTCAATGTCGGCACTCGCGCCTTTTCCCTCTTCATATGTCACTTCGTAAATAATGATCGAACCCGAGCAATACGTAAACAAGTGACGAAGAAGGGAAAACTCCAAAACACCGTGAAATGCCGATAATGCATTTCAAACCAATTAGTGAAGTGTGAATGACATGTATGACCTATTAATAGTACGCAAATGCTGAGTGATCAGAAATGCATATGCAGGCAAGTGCTATGAGCGCTATGCTAATGGTATGGGGTACGGATGGGTTGCGACATAGCGATGACACTAAGTATTTTTGACCTAAATCAAAAGTGCCCTTTGGCACTTAGTGTGTTGGAGGGGATTGCGATTCAACCAGAATCCTCCTATAAAAGGAATGGTAATTTTGGTTGAAATTCAGAGAGCAGCGGCAAATAGTGAAGGACGAACCCCTACATCAAAGCAGAACCAAGCAGAACTAAGTAAGAAAGCAATAAAAACTTAAATTTAACCATTTGTCTTTTTTCCCTTCTCTCTCCGTTCGGCACTCTTCCCTCGACGTGACGAGGAAGCACGGTGCCCGACCGTAACATTTTGGTGGCAGCGGTGGGATCCACAGAGGGATTCCGCTACCAAATACGAGTCTGACTAGTACTCGAGGCGTTCCGGGGCTATACACCAGTAAAAGTAAAGTGTTTGAAGTGAAATTTTTTGTGTCAATAAAGTGATCAAGCGTCTCCGGGGCTATAACACCGGAAAAAGTGGAAAAAAAAGAGAAAAATTATAATAAAAGCGAAGCTCCATCAGTCAGCCACTACAACCAGCCGCACCAGCCAGCACCAATACGCCAGCCGCAACAACTAGCCAGCACCGCACGTCAGCCGCAAGAACCAGCATCAACAACCAACAGCCAAGTAATTACTATTATTGTTAATTAAAATCAAGTTATTAAAAATTTTTTTTAAGCATTATTACGTATTACAAACATTGTTTTAAGTATTAAACTACTGACCCCTGACCACCCTTACAATTCTTACCCGACGCAACCTTAGAACTTTGGCGCTTCTTAAGGCCCTACCCTTTTCCACCCAAGTCGACAATAAACCTCCCGTTATGGAGGTCAAATCAACCTTAAACGACGTGAAAACGATCGTTCCCACCTTTGATGGTAAGCCAGAGGAACTGAGTAAGTTCATCTCATGCGGCAACACACTCTTTTGCTACATAAAAGATGAGGCCCAACACAAATTGTTCCTTGGTGTTGTCGGGACCCGACTCCAGGGCCAGGCCTTTGAGCTAATACAGCACAAAGACTTGACCACTTGGAAAGATCTTGTAGCTGAACTGGAGGCACAGTTCAAAGAGCATCGATCTCGGGATTCTATACAGAACCAGCTCTTTGCGGCTAGACAGACCGTAAAAGAAAATGTGCAGGAATACGGTGATAGGCTTTCCAATTTACTTCTCTCCCTCGATACGGCTACATATGACAGTTCACATGAAAAGGCAGTCAGAGATTTTCTTATCCTCGAAAACCACAAGCTTGCCTTACAAGCTTTTGAGGATGGAATAAGAAATCCTGACTTGAAACTTCTAGTGAAAGCTCATAACGCCACGGCATTGAAGGAAGCAATAACATACGCGGTAGATCAATCGCTTCGGTTAGGTTCCGCTCATCTCCCTTTTAACAATCCACCTCGACCCATTTGCCAGACCTGCAACAAAACAGGTCACACCTCTACAACTTGCTTCCAAGCCCTAAGGTCTGCAAACAATTCCGGACCTGTTTGTCAGACCTGCAACAAAATGGGGCACACCTCGGCGACCTGTTTCCGTAACAGAGACCTCCCACATTTTTCGTCCCCTCAAATAAAAAGAGAAGTCCGGCGCATTTATTGCAACTATTGCAATAGACCTAACCACTCGCAGAACGAATGTCGGTTAAGGTTGGCGAAAGCACAGACTCCAAGGCAAAATCCTTTTCGAGAAAATCCATATCGTCTAGAACCAAATTCCAGACCCCCGAATTCACCTCCACATAGGAAAACCCGCGATGTAAGGTACCAGTATACACGACAAAGCAACCATCATGAGATTGACCTGGGAAACGACCAGGCTCGGGTGGCGAACAACGGCAGTACCTCTCGAGTCCTCGCAGCTGCCGACGTACACCATATCCCGATGTAAATTTGAAGATGATGGTATCATTCTGTCCCGAATATCCGGAACCGGTGATACGCATCAGATTCAAACCATCGGATAAAAATACCGCAACATTCCTGATAGACACAGGCGCAGATATAAGTTTGGTAAAGGCCAATAAAACATTAATTGGCCAGAGAAAGAAAAAGGTCACTGTGTCCACAATAGCCGGATCCACTTTGAGCACCCTGGGGGAAGTGGTCGGAAAGTTGGACTTCGATACGGACGATCATACGATCTCATTAGAACATCCATTCCAAGTAATGGACAATGAGATAAACCTCTCGTATGACGGTATCTTAGGAAATGATTTCCTAACCAAATTTCAATGTAAGGTAAATTATGAAATCGGATTTTTAGAGGCAAAAGTGAAATCGACCAGAGAACCCGAAGAAGTGAACACCAAACATAAGACCACAGAGAGGGAAGCCAACAAAACACCTTACGAGGTAATACCTATGGGTAGCAAATGTCAAGAGAAAAATAGATGTGCTATGGAAGAGTCGAACCATATCGAAACAACTGATTCCACGAACAACGCTGAGTGTTAATTGAACACCAGTGTGGAAGATGAAAAATCGATATGGGAATCAAAATCTGATTCCGCCAGTCTACGGACCGGATCAGACGATTCAATAAAAATCGATACCGACCAAGCCTCCTTGTTTGGGAATCACAAAGAAAATGCGGACGAAAGAAAGAAAATAATAAATAAAAATAATAGTAAAGAATACACAGCAAGCAGTAAGACTGGGACTCAAAGAAGCTCAGCAGCTCGTAAGACTGAATTAATAAAAGGCTTAGAAAAATCAGCAAGCAGTAAGACTGAGACTCAAAGAAGTTCAGCAGCCCGTAAGACTGAAGAAATAAAAAGCAATGAAAACCCAGCAAACAGTAAGACTGAGGCTCAAAGAAGCTCAGCAGCCCATAAGACTGAGGTATTAAAAATAAATAAAGAAAAGAAAATAATTATAAAATCTAGAGTCCAGCAGATCTTCGAAGTTCCGTTTAAAGATAAAAACTACAAAAACGTAGTGATACAAAAAAAGGAGATCAAGCCAGGTATCTATATAGGTGAGACAATAACTCAACCTAAAAATTCGAAAATTAAAATACTATTAATGAATATATCGGATTCTGATCAAGAAATAAATCTTGATGATATTAATTTCGACTGGAAACAATTGAACGAATTCAATATAATAAAAGCAGACAATCTAAATAACGTCCTGAAAAACAGGCTAAAAAAATCAGAGTCGCTTTTGGAATTCCAACATTGTAATCCGGAAGATAAAAGATCAATCCTAAACATCTGTCGAGAATACAATGATTTGTTTTACCTTGATGGCGATCACCTTACGTTCACCAATGCTATCCAACATAAGATAATTATAGAAGAAGGAAAACCACCCCTTTACACAAGACCTTACCGCCTCCCAGACAGCTCAAAGGAGGAAATACACAAACAGGTAAATGAAATGTTACAAGACGGTGTGGTACAACCAAGTTATAGCCCATGGAATTCACCTTTGCTACTAGTCCCAAAGAAGCCAGGACTAGACGGCGCAAAACGATGGAGAGTAGTAGTCGACTTTAGGAAGTTAAATGAATTAACAGCTGGTGACGCTTATCCTCTCCCCAATATCACTGACATTCTTGATCAATTGGGAAGAGCGAAGTATTTTAGTACTCTCGACTTAGCCAAGGGATTTCATCAAATTCTTATGGATAAAGCTGACAAACACAAGATAGCGTTTAGCACCCCATTCGGTCACTACGAATATAATCGTATGCCTTTTGATCTAAAAAACGCACCGGCTACATTTCAGAGGCTAATGAATAATGTGCTCATGGGATTTCAAGGAATCGAATGCTTTGTTTATGTAGATGATATAGTCATCTACGGTTACGATCTTAACGATCACAATACTCGGCTTGTTAAAGTTCTCAATCGTCTTCGAGAACACAACTTAAAACTTCAACCCGAGAAATGCCACTTTGTTAGAAAAGAATTCACGTATTTAGGGCATGTCATTTCTGAAAATGGAATAAAGCCAGACCCTGACGAAACCAAGGCGGTAAGAACTTTTCCAGTTCCTAAGAAACCAAAAGACATCAAGTCTTTTCTGGGCCTTGTAGGATACTACAGGAAATTTATACCGAATTTTGCCGAACTGGCTAAACCGCTTACAAAACTATTAAAGAAAAACGTAACTTTCCATTGGGACGCTTTTTGTGATGAGGCATTCAGTTCCTTAAAAGAAAAATTAATTAGTCCACCCATCTTATCATATCCGGATTTCACCCAAGAATTTCTCGTGACTACCGATGCCAGCGATATTGCATTAGGTGCCGTGTTATCACAAGGGCCAATAGGTCAGGCCAAACCAATTTTCTTTGCGAGTCAAGCTCTAAACGACGCAGAAACTCGTTACTCTACTTCCGAAAAAGAACTATTAGCCATCGTGTACGCTCTGACCCAATTCCGACCATATATCTATGGGAGGAAATTTACTATCGTAACGGACCACAGTTCGCTACAGTAGCTAATAGGACGGAAGGACCCTACACCAGATTGATGCGATGGAGAATCTTGTTGGAAGAATACGAATATACTATTGTCCACAAGAAAGGCAAGTTCAACACGAACGCCGACGCACTCAGTCGAATACCGCAGTCCGAACCACATAATAAGAGTTCTGTTTTGGTAACTACACGTAGCCAAAATAAAATAAAAGAAACCCCATCAGAGAAACCTTCAAACCTCGCCGAAGATATACAGGTTCTCTCTAGTCTTAATATTCATGGAGAAAAGGGATCCATACATACCGACAGAAGGCTTCAACATAAAATGATAATATTACCCTTGATAGACTCAGAAGAAGAGCAAAAATTAAAAGAAATGATTCCAGAGTTTATAAAACCTGAGTTGGGAAAAATTAATATTTATAAACCCAATGATAAAACAACAGTATATACCATCACGTTACCGGTACCATTTAGATGCCCTAGAGATGAAAATATCGCTGAGTCTTGTCTGAACGACATCAAGACCACGTGTACCAATAATAATTTAAAATCGATCGGTATTTCCTTACCGTCAATGAATGAGGAATCAAGGGAAAACTTTAAAAATCTTCTGGTAAAAACCTTCCAAACTCTTGATATGCACATACATATCTACTCTGACGAAAGAATCCGTTTGACAGACGCGGAAGATATTGTTACGAAATTATTCAGTCCCCACACCAAATAGGGTTCGCACCACTGGATTGCGATAAACTACAATTGTCCTTTTTATTTAAATTGAAACACACACACTTTTAATTCTTTCACCACAGATCAATTATCTGTGTAGCTTCACCACTTTTCTTTATTATCCAATACTATCCACTTTAAATTTTATTACACAATACACAAACCTTTATTGAAAGCTTTTCTTTTCACCTTGGTTGATCACACCGACTTGTCACACGCTGTTTTATACCACAAACTGAATGAATGTCAAGGGCGAGTGTTCGCGCTTATATAGCTCTCGGTCCACCGTCTCGAACGTTCGCCGTTGGAAGTTCCCCTTTGGAAATCTCTAGAACGCTCTGACAATTCCATTGGAAGTTGACATCATTCCAATTCCCCGCTTCCAGAGAGTTTTCGAACTTAACGGTCCGCTTGCATCTCCGCAACAATATTAAAAAGGTACTTTTCGAGTACTATGACTCACCATTCGGTGGACATCAAGGGACTACCAGAACACTTAAGAGAATGAAATCAAAATACTACTGGCGCACTATGGCAGCAGATATCGCAGCATACATTCGAAAGTGCGCCTCCTGCCAGTTAAGCAAAAGTAGGGCAAGCCCGAAAATACCCATGAAAGTAACAACGACTAGCTCTAAACCATTCGAAAGGGTCGCCCTAGATATAGTCGGGCCCCTACCAACAAGCTATAATGGTCAAAAATATCTACTAACCTTTCAGAATGATTTAACAAAATTCTCAGAAGCTTTCCCACTACCAAATGCCGAAGCCTCAACGGTGGCCAGAACATTTGTGGAGAACATTGTTTGCCGACACGGTATACCTCATTCCCTCTTAACAGATCAGGGCACGAACTTTTTGAGCATTATGTTCAAAGAAATGTGCAAACTGATGAAAATAAAAAAACTAAACACTACGCCTTATCATCCACAAACGAATGGAGCCCTGGAGCGTAGCCACAGAACTCTGGTTGAATACCTCCGCCACTACGTAAATAAAGACACACTCACATGGGAACATGGATCCCATATGCTATGTTCGTTTATAATACTACACCTCACAGTAGTACCGGCTACACGCCTTATGAACTCCTCTACGGTTTCTCGCCTAGTATACCGAGCATCCTCGAACAGACAGCATGAGTCTCGTATAATTACGACAATTATGCAAACGAGCTAAAGGTTCGATTACAGCATGGCTACGAAATTGCCCGAGAGCATCTACTTGATAAAAAAGAGAAAGCCAAGACATACTACGACAAACGCTGTAAAGCAAAAAGGTTTAACGTAGGCGATAAAGTACTAGTAAAGAACCAGACTAGAATAAATAAACTTTCAACCCTATGGGAAGGACCGTACGAAGTGATCAAAATCAACTCTGATGAGAACACCATCGTCCAAATCGGGAAAAAGTCAAAACTTTTACACAATGACAACCTACAGTTATTACAAGAATAACACACCCAGAGAAGCCACTTAAACACTAGACACTATTCTTAACACTATTCTTAAAACTTCTTCCCCTGAATTTAGACTGAGTATCTCGACAGACGGTCAGTAGTTCCAATACGTATACCTATTCAAAAAAGATAAAAAAGAATGATATATGTATATACATAGGTATATACTTAGAAACAAATTAACGATTATTATTAAAACTATATAAAAAAAAAGAAAAAACCATACAAATATCCCTTCTTCTAAGAACGAAACATTTTACACCATATGTATCTAATATTAAAAAACAAAAAATGTTGTTTGTAACAAAATGTACATGTAAAAAAAAATGTTTATTCATAACAACTGAGAATATATATGCAAATACGAAATAAAATATATATACAAATGTATGTCAAAACCAGAAACAAAAAACCAACATTGTACCCAATAGTGAATAAGATACATATTTAGAAGTAAGATACATACGTAAATGTAAAAAAAAAAACAAAAAAAAACATGTGTAAAAAACACAAATTAAGCATGTACAAATTAAGTACTTAGACTCATATGTAAACAAACAAAAAAAAAAAAATGTGTCAAAAACAAATGATCAAATGTTAAGAACCAAATTAAGAATGTACAGAAACTTGTAACTTGTAACTACTCTGCAGAAAATTAACCTCTTCAAGGTAAATTTTCTTTTTCATAGGGGAGGAGGATGTAGTGATTGCACTACATTGCACTGCATCCTCCACCGTACGCATAATAGCACTACGATGCACTACACTCTGCGCATTCCACTCCATTCCACACACCATGCAAACTCTGTAATATCGAGACTCGTGTCGTCGTATTGTCGCCACTAAACCACCACCAACCAATGCACATAAATTGCATAATATACGATCAACCCCAATTTGTCAGCACTAGGTCAATGTCGGCACTCGCGCCTTTTCCCTCTTCATATGTCACTTCGTAAATAATGCTCGAACCCGAGCAATACGTAAACAAGTGACGAAGAAGGGAAAACTCCAAAACACCGTGAAATGCCGATAATGCATTTCACACGATCGAACTGGAGTAAAGACGAACCGATTAACAAAACATGACTAACATTCACGACCACTCCACACCGTGGAATGCTGAGATAGCATTTCACGCAATTGGAAAACCAATTAGTGAAGTGTGAATGACATGTATGACCTATTAATAGTGCGCAAATGCTGAGTGATCAGAAATGCATATGCAGGCAAGTGCTATGAGCGCTATGCTAATGGTATGGGGTACGGATGGGTTGCGACATAGCGATGACACTAAGTATTTTTGACCTAAATCAAAAGTGCCCTTGGGCACTTGGTATATTGGAGGGGATCGCGATTCAACCAGAATCCTCCTATAAAAGGGATGGTAATTTTGGTTGAAATTCAGAGAGCAGCGGCAAATAGTGAAGGACGAACCCCTACATCAAAGCAGAACCAAGCAGAACTAAGTAAGAAAACAATAAAAACTTAAAATTAACCATTTGTCTTCATTTGTCTTTTCCCTTCTCTCTCCGTTCGGCACTCTTCCCTCGACGTGACGAGGAAGCACGGTGCCCGACCGTAACGCAAATATGCGTTCGTTTATCCTGTTTATCTGATTGTAGTTTTCAATCACTTCTTGATGGCTCCATAGGATCTGATTCCAAACTACTGCATCGGGATTTCCAGCTATCCACTTCGAAGCAGACCGAATCCAGTTTATTGACCTTGGGGTCCTCTATCGCTTTCCCCGTAAAAGCTTGAGCCGTGTGGTAGCTTGGGATAAGTCAAATAACATGCGACGTTTCTTATCGTGGTTCCTAATCGCGTCGTCTATCCAGTCCGAGAAGTGAAGCAATTGTAGTGTTCCAAGTTTACCACATGCACTAGGTTGAAGTATCCGTTTACTATACAGGCTCTTCCTTCTTTGATGGGCACCTGGGGTTAGTCATATTTAAAGATGCCTAACTCTTCCGTGGCTACCACGGCAAGCAGTAATAATCTGGGTAATATATATAATACAATTCGTACATATTAGACCTATTGGCACAATACAAAATGGAACCTAAGCTATTTACATGATTACGCAAGTTAAATTTATTAATTCGGGTAAAATATACAAAATCTGCAAGCTTTGTCCTGGGTTCCCCCATGATCATTTTGCACTTGCGGTCATCGCTCCTTACGTCCTCGACGTGTTTGGTGAAGAATTGAAGGTAGACCCCCTGAAGCACGCCCAGACATTGTTCAGGCATTTTGATGCCATTAATCACATTTAGGTTAAGGTTGGCCTTGAACATTTCTGCTGATTTCTGCGTGTCGAGATTAATTATTGCTACATAATGTCGCCGATAACTGGGGTGTGGCTCTTCAAAGATTTCACTTCCTTACCTATCTTGGCGCAGATGGGAGGCAGCTTGGAGTGCGCTGTGAACCGTGCTTGTGGAGGATCCACTGTCAGCTTATGCCGTTTTTGTAGATGAAGTGCATTCTGAAGGCGCTGTCTCTGTTGCAGAATCTGCCCCAATAATGCAATCGATGTTTAAGGGTGTTTCAGGCTGATTGCGACCCATGTCATAACTTGGCGCGGGTTCAGTTATGTCAGAATCCTGAAAGTGATTAAACTTGGGTCCTGAGTCTTCACAGAGCATTAGCTACTAAATAAGATTTACTAGGTTTGTAAACCAGTTCGTAGTTGTACTCTTGGATCCGATCCTTCCGTCTCTTCAGTTTCGCATTATATGTAGTTTCCATTTCCCATGGCAAAAGTTAGGGGTTGATGGTCTGTCAGTATACGGATTTTCTTGGCAACGTATAAATAGGAACGAAGACTGTCCAGAGCCCATACAATGGCCAGCATCTCCTTCCCGTTAGTGGCGTAATTTTCCTCGGTCTTTTTCAGCGACCGAGACACGTAAGCAATAGGGCGATCTTATCCACATATTTCCTGCGATAAAACTGCACCAATGGCGTAGTTTGAGGCATCGGTTGTTAAATGGAATGGCTTTTCGATATCAGGGAAAGCCAAGATCTCTGGAGATGTCAAGAGAGTCGTTAAAAGCTTTTAGAGCCTCGTTTCCTAGTTTAATTTCAACGCGGCAAAATTGACTGGCTTTAGTTTGTGCGTTTTTCCCCCTCGTAAGATTAGTGAGGGGCTTAGCGACTTTGACGTATTTCCGGATGAATCTCCTGTAGTATGATTTTAAGCCATGGAATGACTTTAATTCTTTCAGATTCTGTATAGCAAGAACCTTTCCCGCATCAGGTTGGATTCCTTCGGGTGAAACGATATATGTAGCCTAGAAATTCGACCTCTCTTTGCATAAAATGTTTTTTTTTTTTTTCGTTTCAGCAAAGAGATGCGCTGTCATGTGACTTCTTCAATTTGGTGCTAGAGCAAATAGTGCGACGGATAGGCGTCAACAGGCAAGGGACAATCTTTTTCAAGTCCCTCCAGCTGCTAGGATACGCGGATGAGATCGACATCATCAATCGCGGATTGAAGATAACCAGCGTTCCCTGGTCTAATAATAATGTTTCATTGGCAGCACCTACATCGGTAACGCTTGATTGTCAATAATGAAAGAATATTACTCTTGGATTGGCACCGAAGGATAGAACATAGTGGCAGCGGTGTAAGGAAAAAAAAAAGAAAGTGGGAAAAAAACTAACAGCGGAAAACTTAAACAGCAACAAAATATCTTTAAAAAAAAGGAACATTTTTAGAAGGAAAAATGAAAAAGGGAAATAAAAATTGAAAATACATATGTACATAACATTATAACCTACTCATTACGAACATTGCATGGTGTTGTGTACACACTTAACTGGAACATTGCATGGTGTTGTGTACACACTTAACTGTAACAAGAGCACGTGAACAAAAATGCCTGGAGACGAAAAAAATGTGGCGTCAACATCGCGTAATACGGCTCTGCAAAATACAAAAATGTCAATGAGTTCTCCTGGAGAGTTTTCGTTTGTTTCCTCGGACTGGGAATATGGTCCAAACGCTTCGAAAGATATCGCATGACAAACGGCTTAAATACAGCAATATGTCTCAGGTAAGAGCCGAAGAGATTTTTTCTTCGTTTACTCCGACACCAACAACATTACGGTATGCATTAAAAAATTTGAAGAACACTTCATTCCAAAAAGAAACTTGATCTATGAGCGGGATAAATTTCTCAAACGTAAGCAATGGGATAAAACAGTGGAGGAATTTATCACAACATTGCATGTGCTGGCCAAATATTGTGAATGGGGAATTTTGTATGATGAGATGATCTTGCTCACACTTATAGTAGGCATGAAAGACATAAGTTAGGGTGATGAATTGCAACTAGATTCGGGCTTATCACTAGAAAAAGTGATACGCCAAGTGGAGGAACTTCATAGGCAAAAAAAGAGCTTTCTTCATCTGCGCCACTCGATTCAGAGGAAAAGATAAGAAACTATAGGAGAGGAGAGAAAAACTCCGGACGAGATAAGGGCCTGCGAGAGGCAAGGGGGTACGAGAGGCATACATATGATAAGTGCCCAGCCAAAACAAGCATCTGTAACAAGTGTAAAAAGATGGGACACTATGCAAGGCAATGTAAGACAAAAAAAAAATACATGAGGAGAGAGAAGACGAGGAGGAAGCCGAATTTTTTGTTGGTGCGGTGTCGGACGAATGGTCTATTAATTTGTGACTGGATGGACAGCGTATTCTATTCAAAGCTGATACCGGCGCTAATGTTACACTAGTACCATGGGACGCTATAAAACAAATCAAGATTTAAAAATTATTAGAACGGAATCGAAATTATACGGAGTAAATCAGTTAATTAATGTTATGGGAAAAGCAAAAGTAAATGTTGGTCATGGAAGAAAAAATATTGAAGAAATAATTTATTTTACAAAGGATAAAATTACGCCATTACTGGGAAAAACAGTAATTGGAAAATTGAAAGTTATTAAAAGGTTATTTCAAATTACGACAAGGAATTGGTTTAAAGTTTTCAAAAAGGTTTTTGATGGTCTGGGAACTTTTAAAGAAGATTTGAAGCCGAACAGCAGACCTTACTCGATTTCAACTCCTAGATTAGTACCTATTCATTTGAAGCCTAAAGTTGAGGCAGAGCTGAAAAAAATAGTTGCAGCATGTATCATTAGTACCTGTTAAAGAAGCATCTGACTGCTGTGCGCCGATGTTCGTTGTTCCTAAGAAGGAGGGTATCCGAATTTGCATCAACTTTACAGAACTGAATAAGTGTGTTAAGCGACAAGTGCACCCAATATTTGGCGTAGATTATACCCTGGCACAATTAGCAGGGGCAAAATTCTTTACGAAACTTGGTGCCAACTGTTTTTGGCAAATGCCTTTAACGAAAGAATCTAAAATTTTGATAACATTTTTATCACCATTCGGTCGATTCAAATGCCTTTTGGTATAACATCGGCACCAGAAGCTTTTCAGAGAAAAATGACAAACATTTTGACAAGACTCGAGAAATGTAAATCTCATTTAGATGATGTCCTGACATGGGGAAAAACGATAGAGGAGCATGACAAATGTGTAGAGGCTGTCCTTAAAAGAATAAAAGAGAATGGCATAACGCTTAATAAACAAAAATCGGAATTCGGGAAAACTGAAATCTGTAACTTGGGGCATATTATTTCGGAAGGAAAAATTAAAGTGGACAGAGAAAAAACAAAAGCGATTAGAGAAATGAAAGCCCCTGCCAACGTCAAGGAAGTGCAGCGGTTCTTGGGGATGGTGAACTTTATAGGAAAATATATTCCGAATAATTCCAGTATTCTTGAGCCGATCACTAGATTATTATGCAAGCAGAATAAATTCGTGTGGGATTATGCGCAGAAAAGAGCATTTGAAGAAATAAAGGACAAACTGTCATCGGCACCTAACTTGGAAATGTTTGATCCTTCTAAAGAGACAACGGTGTCTTGTGATGCTTCGCAATTGGGACTAGGAGCGGTCTTATTACAATCACATGGGGCGGAAAAATACCCGGCGGCATACATTTCAAGATCTTTATCAGCTGCCGAAAAGAACTATGCGAATATTGAGGGAGAAGCACTAGCCATAGCTTGGGCCTGTGAAAAATTAAAAAATTATTTTATCGGGCGGCATTTTGAGATACAAACAGACCGTAAGCCTCTATTGCAAATTTTACAAAGTAAAAGTCTGGATGATTTGTCTCCAAGACTGCAACGGATTCGTCTCAGAATGTTAAGATTTGATTATACGATAACCTATATACCTGGAAAAAAATTAACAGTGGCAGACCAGCTTTCTAGGGCACCATTAGAGAATGGGGAGGAATATGATGAATTGGGTGAAGAAATAGACGCTTATGTGCATTAAAATATATGCATGGCCGACGAAAATATTGTGGAAGTCGTCAGGGAACAAATAGGGGACGCAGAATTTTAATCAAAAATTAAAATCTTATATAAAAAAGGGTGGCTAAATAAAAGAGAAATTAGTCCCGAGATGGGACATTATTATTCAATAAAGGATGAGATTGCAATTATTGGTAATATGCTGTTACGAAATAATAAGATAATCATTCCCAGGAATTTAAGGAAGTCCTTCTTCTTTGGTGGCGTTACAGCCCATGAAGGACCAGAGCCAAGCTTCTCTCAATCACCCATGTGTGATTTATTTTTGGCACAGGTGAAAGGGACCTACAGTTTAATGCCGATTCCGAACGGCGTGAGTCGAGAAGCTTTTTCATGGCAAGTTTACTATGGAGATTTAAGGAAGTTAATGCTGGTAAAATTACATGAAGGACACTCGGGAAGCACCAAAACTAGAATATGAGCTCAGAGGACTATGTGGTGGCCGGGAATTTCGAAAGATATCGCCGTGAAATTAAGTAACTGCCGTGTATGTACTCAGAACAAAACTAATAGACTTGAACCACTATTGATCGCAAAATTTCCGCGTTATCCGTGGCAAAGGGCTGCAGTGGTCCTATTTAAATTGGATAATAAATGGTATGTAGCAATAATAGATTGTTACTCGAGGTTTTTTGAAATTGCAGAATTAATTCGTATGCGGATGGAAGACATACAGTTTTGTAAATCAACGTTTTGTCGCTATGGGATACCACAGACCATCTACACTGATAGTGGAACCCAATTTCAAAACCTAGACTCGGACCAAAGAATGGTCCATCAAGATTAGTACAAGCAGCCCACAATACCATCAAGCTAATGGAGCGGCCGAAGCGGCAGTGAAAATAGCCAAAACCGAAAACAAAAACAACATTGAATTAGCGTTGTTGACGTACCGAAACACACCAGTATCGAACGGTTTTAGTCCGGCCGAGCTTAGTTTTGGGAGAATACTACGAGATATTTTACCTGACATCAATCTAACACAGAATCCGGATCTCCGAAACTTGAGCAAGAGGGAGGATGAGTATCGAAAAAGGTACAAAAAGAATTACGATAGAAGATGAAAGAAATGAGTGAGTTGGAGCCAGGAGATTTCGTGTGGATAATTGACTTAAGAAGGCATGGGAAAATTCTGAAAAAAAATCAGAGTAGATCATATTTAGTTGAAACCGAAAGAGGGTTGTTCGTCGAAATAGATTCCATTTGATGAAAGCCACGTATTTAGACTCTTTACAGGCAATAACTACACCCCTAGAAAAACGGGTAGCAGTAACCGGAGACACTCAGAATGAAGCACCTCTAACCACCATAGAAGATGGAAGACCAAGACGAGATTCGAGCGATATTTTGATAACTAGATCTGGCAAAGGTATACTTCGATCTTGTAGTAATATTAAAAACAACAATCAATTGTAAAATTGTTTTAATGAATTAGTCTTATATTTTGAGAATGTTAGTAATTGAATTTATATCGTTTTGTGTGTATGTACATATGTATGTAATTATTAAACTTTGAATGTACTTAATATGTAAGGGGGGATATTGCATTGGCAGCACCTTCATCGGTAACGCTTGATTGTCAATAAAGAATGTGACTCTTGGATTGGCACCGAAGGACAGAACAAATAATAACAATAGTCCGCAAATTTTTGTAGTTATAAGTCAAATCTACCATAAGCCGTTGGAGAACTGTAAGCTGGGGTGTTGCCTCCTCATACTTTCGAGCTTTACTTAAAATTGTGGTAAACGTTTTCCAGCCTAGGGGGCTGAGAAAGTGCACAAACTCGATAATAAAAATAATACTTAGTAATATTAAAAATAATAATAACAACATACATACATACATTTGTTGTACAATGGGAATACACACACACAATAATAACTGGATGGACTCACGGTGCTGGGTATCTGCTCCTATGCCAAGAACCGAGGCGAAGCTGCGAAACCTCACAACCTTTAACGCATAATGTCGCGTTTTTAGCTTACAGTGCGCAGGTGATGTTGTGACCAGCGGCCACTGCGAGGTTATAGAGTCCCGCGCTGGTTTTTGAACTTATGCCAACTTTTGCTAAATGCTAATGCTCCCTAGACACGCCGTCTGCATTTTCTAAATGCGTAAAAAAAGCAGGACAAGTTAACGATGAGATTGTACTTTTCGCGCGTCTTATTTTTGTATCTTTGTCTAGTCACGGATTAGCAGGCCGTCCAAGGTCCTGACTCTTGAAAAAGCGGCGCTCGTTAATCCAGCCGAATATTCCGTGCGACCAATGTCAACGACGGCCTTGGTTAGCGTGATGTCTTCGATGCACTGTGATGGCATATTCGAGCAACAACGGGATTTGCTTGCGTGTGCACGACAGACCATTGTGCATGAACGACGCAATTTGCGGTACGATGGGAACGTAGCTATTCGGGCAGGTTGGCCCTGTATATATCGGGAAATTTACCAGGACAATGGCAGACGGGAGTAGTAGATGTCGTCGTCGCTGGGTTCGTAAACTATGTCCACTACTTCCCCCACCGTACCGTTACACAAGACTTTGTCTGTCCACGAATTCGATCGAAGCCGCCAGACGCTTGTAATATAACGATCCGACCTCCGCCTCGTTGGCCATAATGCGAACGGCAGATTCAAAGCCCGGAATATTGAAGGCTTGGGTCACACGTTGCTGGAATAAGCTGACGTCTTCATTTGCAGATTCGCCGCGAGAGAGTCGTTCTAGGGCATCGCAATACCCTTGCTGCTCGTCTCCGGTCTGACGCATGATTTCGCGGAATGTGAAGCAAGGTTCTATCTGGGTGTAGACGAACTTGGCGGCAAGAGCTTCTGAGTTGTCCGGATACGCGTTGGCGTAGAGTGCTGCGTCCATCACGGGGTCGAGCTGAGAGAAGTCACCACAGAAGAATACAATGAGGCCACCGAACGCTTCGTCTGTGTTGGACTTCGCTTGACGCAAACGTTGGTCGGTCGCGTGCATAATACGTAGTCCAACCATTGATATTTCGTTAATGATAACCAAACGCACGTTTTGACCATTCGTTTGCATTTTGCGTTTTGCTTCATTCGCAAGTTGTCGATACGCTTGTCGTCGAGCAGGCAGAGGTAACACAGAGTGAATCGTTGAACCATGAATATTGTTGGCAGTGCAACCAGTTGGTGCAATGAGCAATACAGAGTCGTTTCCGTGTACAAATCGAATTCTATTGACTATTGACCATATTGACTTGCTGTTCCAGCCTTGCCCAACACAAATGCGAGTTTCGAGTGAGTTCTCCCATCCATTTGGCGTTGCAAAAAGCTCATCACTTGTTGCTGCTCGGAGTTTAGCGGCAATTATGGTGAGCTGTCTGTGCTTTCGCAAAATGGTCGACCTCCATGTACGTCCAGTAGGACTCACGCCACGGAAACGCCAAGAACGTGCTCAAAATGCTGTTGTCGCGTGTGACTGCATCACAAGGTTGTGCTATGTGCCACTAAACTCGTTTTTTTTCGCGAATATTGAGCAACGCTTTGAAGACTCGCTGCGCTGCAGGGTGTTCCATGCGAAGTAGCGACATCTTGGAACTTATGCAAAGCTCTGCGACTTGTGCTGGGGAAGCTTAATGAAGTATTCGCGGAGTGTACGCCGGAGATTTGCTGGTCAGTTTCCTTCGTGTATGTCCGCGCGTCCATACGGAAACAGGTACGGAAACGCCATTATGGTGTAACCTTCTTGACGCTCGTTTACAGCAAGCGGTTGTGCTGCAGGCCAGTTCGGCGTAGTCTGAATGCGATCTTCTTGCAAAATCATGACATTCGGAGGAATGCCATTCTCGACGTTCTCAAATTCTTCAACTCCAGGAGGCGTCTCAGTAGCTTCTGCGCCCGATGCACCGACAGCTGTCTGAAGCATTGCAGGGGCATCGGCGTCAATCGGAAGTACTGTTATGGCTTGTTGAGATATTACGACATCGCGCTATTGCGACAGCCAAAGCAGAACGTTGCAGATCTTCGCTCGTGGCCTTGCGGTGTTTCCCGACGTACAACCACTACTGGCAGCTCCTGCGGCATCAGTGGTAACATAGATGCCACGGACTTCACATCTTACGCGAAGCTATTAAAGCTATTAAATCGTATATAAAATAAACAAAAATATATCTACAATTTTTTTTTATTGTGCCCTCTCTCTAAATAAACCGTTGCATAAAGTTTTCCCCACTTTCCCATACATTGCATTTTCTCTCAATTAATGTCTGCAAAGCGGAACAGAGAACAGTTCTCGGAATCTCCATCACCTCCAAAGCAACCTCAGAAAATATCAATACTTTCCCCGCTCCTACCACTAACACTGTCGCAAATACCGCATCCTGAAACATCGTCTACGTTACGCTTGAATCGGTTAATAACCGATTGTCTTTGGTGGAATCAAAACAAAACGAAATTGACACCATAAAAGATGAGAACCAGGAACTCAAAGAAAAATTACAAAAACACGACGAGGCGATACAAAAACTAAAAGTTCTCGTGGAGACTAACGAAGAAAAACAACAACTAAAGGAGACGATAAGTGATGCACTCTTACATGGGGTTCCACTGTTACCGAATGAAAATCTACAATCGATTTTTAATCAACTTTGCGATTGCTTAAAACTAAAACCGCCAACAATTAAAAATATCTTTCGGCTAAAATCTAAAAACAACTCTTCTTCACCGCCGGTTATGATTAAATTTGAGTCGCCAAAGGATAAGAGTCTTGTGCTGAGGTCGATCGGTAACCATCGCAAGATAACTAAAACGCAGCTCTGTCTTCAAGATATTGGAATTAGTGATATTGGTGCTAACAAAAACAGTAAACACTCACCTGTTTACGTTCACGAAAGTTTAACGGCTCGAAATCGATCTCTGCTCCAACATGCACTTAAATTAAAACGAGAGCAAAAACTTCAATCAGCATTTACCTTCCGTGGTCTCGTTTATATCAAGGTAACCAAAGAAGAGGATGCAAAATTAATTGAGACTGCTGATGACCCTGCCGTCTATGCCACAACGTCACGAACAACAACAAGAACAGCTCTAACAGATGACAACAAAACATAAGTACTTTAGTTTAGAAATTTCTATCATAGCATTTTTATTTGAATTTGAAAGCTTGCTTAATTTTTGTTTATACTCTTATATTATAAATACCTATTATCATCACACCTTTTGTCTTCTTGTCTATTGCTTATACATTCTTCTTGAACGGTGGTTGATTTGAAACCTTCCTTTCTTAATCTTTGAGAAGGTTGATTCCAATAGACCATACAGAAACTCCACAGACGCTTCTAGCCAAAATCATACAAAGCGTGCAATGGTTAATGTTTTATGTAGTCAGCGCACTGGTTTACAGATTGCTCATATTAATGCACAAAGTATTTTACCAAAATTCGATGAATTCAGATTCATATTTGAAGGCTCAAAGGTTGACGTGGTTTGTGTTTCAGAGACTTGGCTGTCAAGTAATGTTACAGATGCTGTATGTTCCTTAAATGGATTTCATAAGCCTTTTCGCTCTGATAGGGTTGGAAGATGTGGGGGAGGTGTAAGGAAGGCGCCAATTGGAAGCGAGATTGATTATGTATTTGTAGAAATATTATGTAATGAAAACAAAATCTTACTGGGCTCAGTGTACAGGCCGAAAAACAATATAGATACAACAATGATTATAAGAGTCATAGATGATTTATCTTTTATATCACCCTTTGTTATCGTTGTAGGCGACTTTAACAGCAACATACTTAATGATTCATCTCTGGTCTACAATATGAGCTCCTTAAATCTTTTTCCAGTAAATACATCATCACCCACACATTTCACCAGTTATAGCAGTACTCTTCTCGATGTATTTTTTGTCAGCCATCTGTACAAAGTTCTAAATTTTAATCAAATCTCAGTTCCTGTCTTCTCGCATCACGATTTAATCCATATGACTTTCCAATGTGATCCTTTGATTTTAAGTAGAACCATACGCTTTCGCGATTTCAGACATCTAAATCTGCGTCTGTTGGAAGAAGACTTAAAGAGAATAGAGTGGTTTCGGGTTTATGTAATGCCTACTGTTGATGATCAAGTCTCGTTCATTCAAGAAAACTTAAAAAACTTATTTGAATCACACGTCCCATTAGTTACAAAGAATGTTACAAGAAAAAACGTTCCATGGTTCAACACTCATATGAAAAAACTGATTTTCGATCGCGACCAGGCTTATAAATGTTGGAAACGTTTTCGATTCAATTTGTTGTACAATGTACTTAAAAGGTTGAGAAATAAGGTAACAACTGAGATACGCGAAGCAAAGAAACGTTATTTTGCCCCACGATTGGACCCCTCTCAAACTGGACACACACTTTGGAAAAACCTACGGGACATTGGTGTTGGCAAACAAAAGAATAGTACATATGATAATATTGACAGCAATGAACTCAATAGGAAATTTTTATCTCTTCCAAGTCCAGAAGTCATCGATGATACAATGGCCTTATCATATGAGAACAACCTCTTTTCATTTCCATGTTTTAGTTACTCACCAGTAGATGAAGCAGACGTCTTAGAAAGCTGCATTCGTGTAAAATCAAATTCAATTGGGCTTGATGAAATTCACCCGGTTTTCGTTAAAGTTATACTTCCGTACATTCTTAAATATATAACACACTTTTTTAATACAATTTTTTCGTCGAATGTCTTTCCTTCTGTTTGGAAACAAGCAAAGATTATACCAATTCCAAAAAATCAAAATGAGTTTAGACCTATTGCCATTCTACCATTTTTTTCCAAGGTCCTGGAAAGGATAATGAGTACCCAGATAAGAAAATATTTAACTGACAACAACTTGTTATGCATAAATCAGTCTGGATTCCGTCCGAAACACAGCTGTACTACAACTCTTATAAACATTGTTGAAGACGTAAGGCAAGCTGTTGACCGTGACAATGTTACCTTCCTCATTCTCTTGGATTTTTCTAAGGCGTTTGACACGGTCAGCCATAAGGTCCTGTGTAGCAAGCTTGTTAACCAGTTTAATTTCTCTTTCCCTTCGGCAATGTTAATACAGTCATATTTGAGTTTCAGATCTCAGGCAGTTGTGGCAAATCGCTCCGTGTCTGAATTTCTCATGTTGAGCAGAGGGGTTCCACAGGGTTCAATACTGGGTCCGTTATTGTTCTCCATGTACATTAATGATCTGCCTCTTTGCCTGCAAAACTGTGAAGTCGATATGTACGCTGATGATGTTCAGATACGGAAAAGTTTTCCCCCTGGTTTGGTCGAAAACGCAGCAGTTGAGGTAAATGAGGATTTAATTAATGTTCATAGTTGGTCACAGAAAAATGGACTCTGCGTAAACCCACTTAAATCAAAATGTTTGGTAATTTCAAGAAAGTCCATTGACACGTCTGACTTCCCCAAAATATAATTAAATAACTAGCAAATTGAGTTTGTTGAATCTGTCAAAAACTTAGGTATAACCTTTACAAGGACACTTTCTTGGAATTACCACATTAGATTGACAATTGGGAGGGTTTATGGAGGGCTTCGTTTACTGTGGAGCAATTATAAAATAACACCCTTTAAAACACGTGTTATCTTGGCCAAAACATTACTCATCCCTATCATGCTTTATGGCTGTGAACTCTTTTACAATTGTGATTATGAGCACAAGCATAAACTTAATGTTGCTTACAATAGTATAGCTAGGTATATCTATGGATTAAAAAAATACGTCCACATTTCCCAATTTTCTAAATCAATATATGGCGTTACCCTTGAAAACCTGTTCAAGTTTAGAACGTTAATTTTGCTGAATAATGTTTTGCAAACCCGTCAACCACCTTACCTTTATAACAAGATACGTCAGTCACGATCTCTTAGATCTTTGGATCTTGTACCATATCGCTATGCGTTTTTAATATCTGAGCGCCAATTTTTTATAAACGCGATACGTCTGTGGAACTCTCTACCCCGATCCTTAAGGATGATAAGCTGTACTAGGCTATTTCGGATCAGACTCAAGGAGTATTTGGAGACATTAAGGTAGTGATTTTTTTTTTCTTTTTTCCCTTCTTTTCACAACTTATTTTCTTTAACTGTAATTTTCCAAACTAAAATTATACATATTGTATATTTTTTTGTTGTCATTTTTTTTTCTTTTTCTTCTTTATTTTTATTTTTTTCTTATTCTCTCTTTTTAATTTGCTTTTGTTGAAACTCATTCATTACAACACATCATGTATATTAAAAAATTAAATAATTAAGCTTATACTATCTAAGAAGATATTGTATCTTATTGTATAAGTCTAGACCAATAAATATATGAATATGAATATGAATATTGACGTTGCCACCGTACGCAAGCTGTCTAGGACCACAACTACCACGAATATAATTCACCCGGAAATGAGGATGAACGCGGGCGATAAGCATCCGCTCGATCATCGAGAGATCTTTGAGCTCTTCGGGAACATCGTCGGGTGCCATGCCGTTGAAAAAGGTGAACATGTCTCTTGCACGAGTCCGCCCAGAGCATTTACCACAATGGTGCTGAGCTCCGGTTGCTCGAGCAATGACCGGCTCAAGCGTGGATCGTTCACAATTGTCGCAAGGCACGTAGCTGAGCTTCGTCATCTCCGCATCGAACTTGGACATTACGCGGTCGCTTTGTTGCTACTTGCGCTGACGTCTTCCCGCAGTTTGTGCTGATGTTTCTTGTTGCCTTCTGTTTGCCATTCGAGTAGCAACGAGATTTCTCAGCCGAGACATGCTTGAAATTTCCTTTCTGATGCACAGGTTTCCAAGAATGATGGTTAAAGAGACAACGTACGGGGAAAAAGTACTTTGATTACATCCATTTCCGTCTGTTTCGGTCTTGTTTTTTCTTCCAGTCTTCTTCCTCATCTGGAGGTGTCACGGAGAACTTTGATGCGGGCTAAAGTTCTTGTGGCAGCAATAGGAATGGAGGTCCAGACCAAAACAGAGGATGAGCTTTCAGCTTGGAAGGAACAACTCCCCGTGATGCATAGTCCGCCGGATTGGACTCCGAAGCGATATGATGTCATGCATACCGGTAAAAGGATGGCTCTAGGATGGCTGTTGTGCGGGTGGCAATGAACGTAGTCTAACGACGAGGGGTAGACGACAACCAACGAAGCACTATCTGTGAATCACACCACGTAAATACCCTCCATTTCTACGAAATGACTTGATCTGGGCTAGCAGCCGGCAAAGAAGTAAAGCTCCACAAAGCTCCAACCGAGGAATTGACACTGGTTTTATTGGTGCCTCCTTTGTTTTGGCTGCAATTAAAACGATGTGGAACTGGTTGTGGGTAGTTCTGCAGTGGGCATATACAACGGCTGAATAGGCCTCCGTTGACGCACCCGAAAATCCATGCAGCTCGATATCGCCGAATTCGGCAAAAATTAATCGTGGTACCTGAATATGTAGAGGGCATGGGCTCGGACATACAGGGTAAAGTTGTTGATTGCTCTCAACCTGGCGAGATGCCAGCAACGATCCCTGTTTAAATGCCCGGGTCAAGTTGACATACGGCCTCCTCGCGGCGCCCTCTGGATAGCCTCTTCAACAACCGTTGGGAGGTGAACAAACGTATGCAGCGAAAAAAACCCCGACCAGAATGGCGGTTGTGCGGCGGGCTAACAATCCGCCCACGTAAAAAAACCCAAAGTTATGAATGAGCAAGATGCCTCGGATACACGGACGGATACTCGACGACGACAACGCACGAAAAAGGAACACGATTTGCGAGTATGCTCCTGGAATGTCAGAACCCTGTAAACTCCCGGAGCTGCTCATAAACTAGAAGGAATCCTCACGCAGTACAAGGCGGATATTACTGCGGTCCAGGAAATACGCTGGATAGGAAACGGTATGATTAGGAAGAAAAAAGGTTGTCACAAAAGGTTGCACTTACTGGGATGCGGATTTGTCGTGGGAAAGCGGTTAAGGTCGAAGGTGATCGACTTTAAACCTATAAGTGATCGCCTGGCTGTGATTCGCATCAGAGGCAGATTTTATAACATCAGCCTTATATGTGCACACGCCCCTACCGACGAGGCTGAAGACCCTATCAAGGAGGACTTCTATGACCTCCTGGACAACGCCTACGGAGCTTGTCCGGAGTACGATGTAAAAATCGTGCTCAGGGACTTCAACGCCAAAATCGGAAAGGAAAACACCCTTGGCGGAGTGATCGGAAAGCAAAGCCTCCACGATACAACAACAGATAACGGCTTCCGACTCGCTGACTTTGCGACAGCTCGTAATGCGGTGATAAGTAGCACAAGATTCCCTCGCAAGCGAATCCACACAGCAACCTGGCGATCTCCGGACGGTCGAACCGCCAACCAAATCGACCATGTGCTCATTGACGCAAGGCACGCGTCAAACATCCTGGATGTGCGAACATTCAGAGGGGCAAATGTCGACTCTGACCACTTCCTCGTAGCAGCAAGATTCAGAGCTCGACTGTCCAATGTCAGAAAGCTGCACCAGCCCATCAGGAGGAGGTTCGACATTGGGCGCCTGAGCCCACCGGAGGTTGCCAGAGTCTACAGGGAGCAGCTGAGCGAAAGACTCTACGGTATGCCTACGTCGAACACAAATGCCAATAATATGTGGCTGCATTGCCGCTCAGCCATTCAGGAAGTAGCCGAAACCACCTTAGGGTACCTACCACCCCCGACAAGAAACCCGTGGTATGATGGCGAGTGTGAGCAGAAAAAGGCAGCAACCGACGAGGCGTACCAAAAGGCGCTGCAGAGGAAAACCAGGGCAGCGCGAGGAGAGTACCGAGCCAGAAGAAGGGAGGAGAAGAAACTACTGCGACAAAAGAAAAGAATCTTCGCAGCCTCCCAGCTCAAGGATATCGAGGAGTCTAGGGATAGACATAGAATACGAGCCTTTTACAAGAAAGCCAAAGGCCTTGCAGGAGGCTTCAAAAAGGGCACCCTGGCTCTTCGAAACTGCGAGGGTAATCTTGTCACCGACCCGCAGGGAATAGTGGATGTATTTAAGCAGCACTTCCAGCAGCTGCTTAACGAGCATGACCAAGAGAGAGTGGTAGGGACCGAGGA
The DNA here is from genome assembly GCA_951905685.1 of Eumerus sabulonum. Taxonomy (NCBI): domain Eukaryota; kingdom Metazoa; phylum Arthropoda; class Insecta; order Diptera; family Syrphidae; genus Eumerus; species Eumerus sabulonum. The sequence continues at coordinate 100,557,082 of OX645060.1, forward strand.
AATCCCAACTCCAGCCGCTGAAGTAGTCCTCCCACCCAGCATAGAAGAAGTCGGCACAGCTATTCAGAAGCTGAAGAACAACAAGGCCGCAGGCTCAGGTGGCTTGCCATCAGAGCTCTTCAAGGCTGGCGGCGATGTTCTGGTAGGGAGCATGCACCAGATCATCTGCAGAATTTGGGAAGATGAGAGCATGCCCGACGACTGGAATACCAGCTCTATATGCCCCATCCACAAAAAAGGCGATCCTACCTCTTGTAAGAACTATAGAGGTATATCCCTGCTCAATGTCGCATACAAGATCCTGTCCAGCGTATTGTGTGAACGTCTAAAACCATTTTGCACCGCACTAATCGGCAGCTACCAGTGTGGCTTCCGGCCCGGCAAATCAACTATTGACCAAATTTTCACACTTCGACAAATCCTGGAAAAGACCAACGAGTTTCAAATCGATACACACCATCTTTTCATCGATTTCAAAGCCGCATACGACAGCATTCATCGTGAAGCACTGTTTGGGGCGATGGTCGAATTCGGGATCCCGGTAAAACTGATCCAGTTGTGTCGCGCCACGCTAAAAAACACGCGATGCACCGTGCAACTCGGTTCTAGGACCTCGGAACCATTCGAAACATGCACCGGATTTCGGCAAGGAGATGCGCTGTCATGTGACTTCTTCAACCAGGTGCTGGAACAGACAGTGCGACGGGCAGGCGTCAACAGGGAAGGCACTATCTTTTACAAGTCCATCCAGCTGCTAGGATACACGGATGATATCGACATCATCGCGTGTTCTCGCCGTGGCATTGTGGAAGCATTCACGGCGATTGAAGAACAGGCGAAACGAATTGGCCTTAAGATCAATGAGGACAAAACGAAATACATGCTGTCAAGCAAAGACCAATCTGTCGCTCACCACCTGGGAGAAAACATAACAATTGACAGCTATAATTTCGAGGTAGTTAAGGAGTTTGTCTACCTCGGGGCAAACGTAAATTCCACAAATGACACCACAGTGGAGATCCGGCGTAGAATCGCCCTTGGCAACCGCTGCTACTTCGGCTTGTCCAAACAACTGGGGTCAAAACTCCTCACTCGAAAGACCAAAGTCATGCTTTATAAAACGCTCATTCTGCCAGTCTTGCTGTACGGAGCCGAAAGCTGGACGATAAGCAGGACAGCGGAGCTGATTTTGGGTTCTTTCGAAAGAAAAATTCTGCGCCGGATATTTGGTCCTGTCTGTGAGGAAGGTGAATGGAGAAGAAGACACAACCGCGAACTCTACGAGCTGTACCAAGATGTGGATGTAGTCCGGAAGGCAAGGAGCCGTCGACTACACTGGCTCGGCCACATCGAGCGCATGGACATCAACGCTCCAGCTAAGAGGGTCTTCGACTCCGAGCCTCCTGGTTCGAGAAGAAGAGGAAGACCGAACCTCCGCCATAAAGACCAAGTAATCGCGGATGTAAGACATCTTGGTCTTGACAACTGGAAGCAGCGTGCTCGGGACCGTCAAGGATGGAAGGCAGCTATAGCTCAGGCTCAGATCCTCCATGGATCGCAGGCCTGATAAGTAAGTAAGTACCTGAATATGTTCGACGTAATACATTTCTGTCAGCAACTGAAGTGGAATTGGATTGTCCCAGGAAAGTTTAAGCTCGGAAGGCACTAATTCCTGGAAAAGCATCTTGAATAATACAACGGATGGTGCCAAAAACCCTAATGGATCAAAGATGCGAGAAATCTCTGACAACGGTCATTATGTCGTCCACGTAAATGTCGTTTAGCAACACCCGCGCTGCACTTGGATACTGCGTTTGATAGTCCGCAAAAAGGGAGCAGATGCTGTTCCACAGGGGACCGTACAAAGTCGGAAGTGGCTGATGTCATCTGAAGGTTTATTGCACTAAGCTATTCTCTGGAAGTCTCTATACAAGTTGTCGACCCAAGTTTGCCGGATGATCTTGCCTACATCAGCAGTAAATACGTATTTGTGTTGTCGAAAATGGAAACAAACTTCAAGTAAGTCATGTTGAATTGGCAGTCCTACCAACAATCGGCTGTTGAGGGAACCCTTACCGAATCGCTTGCGGAACCATCGAAGACAACTCGCAATTTGGTTCAAGAATAATACTAATTCAAGACAGCGTGGTGTTGCAGGAAGTTCCGAAGGTGGACTGTCTCTAATTTCGGAAGGTGGTATTGAAACCCTATGACCAAGATTTATGTATTCTTGCATGAATTTGACATACACTTCGTGCAAGTTGAGATCCTTCTTAAAACTGCATTCCACTGAAGTAAAGCGACTTGCCGCGTTGTTTAAAGAAGAACCGGATCTAGGCGTGGGGGTTATGAATGGTAATTGTACTACATACCTTCCATCCGCTGCACAAGAAAACGTTTTTCGGGAGTGTTTTCGTCTTTCAACGAACCGTCAGTTAATAACGTCACCTCATCCAGCTCCCAAAACCTTTGCAGCAAAACGTCGACGTCTAGAGCGAAGTGTAGTGATAAAACTGGAGCTTGCTGCTGTTGTTTCGTTTCCAAAAGCTGTCCTGCTACCGCCCATCCAAATGTTGTTTCCTGTGCAACTGGCAGCCGGTAAAAATTTGATTTTCTCTAAGAATACACCACAACTTGTCAGCTTGAAGTGTCATGTCAGTAGGGCCACTTGAGCTGAAATTGGAATTAATGCGATCCAGGTTTCTAAGGTGCGACCAGTCTGAGACATCAAATGACTGCGATTGGAGGCTAAAGGTCAGTTTGTTAAAAACAAAAGCATCAACTAACAAATGGTATTTGTTTAACCGGGAGCGAAGATTAATAGACATCCCCGAGTTTGGTAAGCATCCATAAAAGATAACCCTATAACTGCACTTCTAGCATGTTTGCGGGGGAGGCCAAGACGCAGAGTGAAGGATTCGACTAAAAATGATAGTTGGCGACCTGAATCTATCAATACCCGACAGATTACTGAATTGCCTGAGTTATCCCGAACCGTGGCCATAACCGTTGGAAGAATTGTTTGCCTACGTAGACCAACTTTGAGCAGAAAAGAATGGTTGGTTACTGGCGGAGGAACAGGCGAGCAATGGCACTGATTCGATGAAGTTGGACGAAGTTGAACACACAAAATACTAGTTGAAGTTCCACTAGAGCTATCTTGTTCTTCTGAATGCACCATGAAATGTTGGCGCGACTTATCTATATACGACACCATAACGACGAACGGCATTTGTTGGCAGAATGTCCAATCCAAAGGCGGTTGGAACAATTATTTACACTTAGGACACGAGTTCGAACTCTGGCTTGGAGCTTATTGCGCGATACTTACTTACTTACTTAACGGGCGCTACAGTTCGGAGTGAACCTGGCCTCATCCAACATGCCTCTCCACCTAGCAGGATCATTCGCTAGTTTTTTCCAATGCCGCACGCCCAGTTGGTTGAGGTCCCTTTCCACCTGTGCGCGCCACCTTAGGTGCGGCCGTCCTCCGCTCTTTCGTCCCGCGGGGTTGGATTCAAAGGCTGGCGGGGCTGGATCTGTGGTGTCCATTCGCTCTATATGGCCTAGCCATCTTAGGCGTTGGATCGGTAGACGCCTGACTAGACTCATGTCGTTGTATACCCCGCACAGTTCGTGATTTAATCCTCTCCTCAAAAACCCCTCTGTGCGGTTGGCAAGAGTAATTCTGCGCTTGATTTCGAAACTGATGTCGTTGTTCCAGGTCACTGCGGAGCCGAGGTATATGAAGTCCTTAACTACCTCAAACTTATATCTGCCAATATCCACATTCTGGCCAAGACGTCGGTGGTAAATGTCCTTTTTCGATGACAGCAGATATTTAGTCTTGCCCTCATTAACTGCCAAACCAATTTTTGCCGCCTCCATCTCAATACTCGCAAACGCCTCATTTGCATCTCGCCGTGATCTACCGATCATGTCAATGTCGTCGGTGTATGCAAGGAGCTGCTAGGATTCGGATTAGATTGTGCCTCTTGTATTGGCCTGTGATTTTTGCACAATCATTTCTAATATGATGTTAAAATAAAATCACACGACAGCGTATCGCCCTCTTAATCCTTTTTTGACTTCAAAACTATCGGTCAGTTCTGCACTGATTCGGAGGAAGCAGCGAGCATTATCCAGAGTCATTCTGCAAAGTCTGACGAGCTTAGCAGGGATGTTAAAAGTAAACATGGCGTTATATGGCTCGACTCTTATTACGCTGTCGTATGCGGCCTTGAAGTCGACGAATAGATGGTGGATATCGACATGAAATTCATTGGTTTCCTCCATGATCTGCCCTAGTGTGAAGATTTGATCGACGGTGGACCTCTCCGGCCTGAAGCCACACTGATAAGGACCAATCAGCTTATTTACGAACGGTTTCAGGCGTTCACACAAAATGGCGGCGAAGATCTTGTGTGCCACATTTAGGAGAAATATTTCCCTGTAGTTCGCGCAGTCAAAGGGGTCTCGGGCATACTTTCCTATGATCATATCTAACAGATGAGCTGGCGCATGCTCCTAATCAGCTCGACCCCAGCTGCTTTGAAGAGCTCCGCAAGCAATCCAGCTGCGCCAGCAGCTTTATTTGACTTGAGTTTCGACATGGCAATCTCAACTTCGTCGTGGTCAGGGCGTCGGAATTCTCTGCGATCTTCGTCATTAAGAAATGGATCATTCTGCCTGACGGTGGTATGTAGGCTTTTATCGCCGTTATACAGTCTGCAGAAGTGGTTCTTCCAAATTCTCAGCATCGGCCGCGATTATACTACCAGGTGTCCGTTCTCATCCTTACAGACCTTCGTTCGGGCTCTATAGCCTTGAGACATTCGTTTTATCCGTTGATAAAATCTTCGAACGTCGTGCCTGCAGTAGCACCTCTCCAAGTTCTTAATCGGCCGCTTCTCGTGTTCTTTGTTTTCTTTCTTGAGAAGCTTATGTTCCTCCCTTCTACCAGGCTCGTAGAGCTCACGAGCCGCTTTTGTTTTTTTGTGTAGTAAGGCTTTGTACGCCTCCTGTTTTTCTGCATGAATCCTTCCAGACTCATCATCGAACCAGCACTTTCGTTACCGTGCTCTTCAGAGCTTGTTTGCACAGGCTCCATTGTTGCTCTACAGACTGAGTGTATCGGAGGTGTATCGGAGAGCTTAAGGGAGACGCGGTTGGCAAAGGCACTGGCGATCTCCGGCGATAGTAGCTTTCCGACGTCATATCTTGGTGTTCCAACTCTACTCCGCGGTGTTCAGGTTATCCGTTGACGTATCTTGGCTACTACAAGATAGTGGCCTGAGTCGATGTTCGCTCCTCCTCAAGAATAGTGGAGGGGTGTCTGACGTCAATCGCGATGTGATCAATCTGGACGGTGACTGATTGATCTAGCGACCGCCAAGTGCCTTTGTGTATATCGAGGTGGGGAAAGCGTGTGCTCGCCCCGTGGCAAGGTCGATCAGCCTGTGCCCGTTATCGGATGAGGTGTCAAGTAGGCTGTGTTTCCCGATGACCCGCTCAAAGATGCTTTCTTTTCCCAGCTTAGAGTTAAAATCTCCTAATATGATTTTGGTATCATAGCTGGGGCATTTGGCATATGTTCTATCTAGGAGATCAAAGAAATCATCTTTGATGGAGTCATCCTTGTCTTCCATGGGGGCACGGACACATATGAAGCTGATGTTACAAAAGTTTGCTTGATGCGAATCGTTATGAGGCGTTTACGCACATACTGAGAGCTCACGACTTAATGCCTTAGTCCACCTCTAACAACAAGCCCGCATCCAAATAGTCTCTGTCCCCTCTCCCTATAGCAGTCACCGGTCCATTCCATCGCATTTCCTGGATGGCAGTTATGTCCGCTTTATAGCGTGATCTGTTTAGGGACCTAACATTCCACGTACAGAACCGAAGGCCCTTGTTTGTTTTTTGTTTTATTAAAGGGTCGTCAATACAAGTCCGTTCCGTTTTTTATCCGAGGCTGTTTTCTGTTTCTGAGCATTCAGTGGTTTTACGGTTATGGATCGCTAGATCATAGCCCAACCGACACTAATCGTGATTGGTGGCGCAGGATACTTGTCATTCGGCCTCTTCCGTCAGTAATTTCCCTTGTATGGAAATTTCCAGATTATACCATGAGGAGGTGGAAGTAGGATCTGACTAGCAGAGCTGCAAGGTGTGCGGCTGCAGAGGCTCTTACTCGCTTTTTGTCGGGCCAACATCCGTCTGCAGATGCTACCCCTACGAGGTCTTTGCTGATCCTTTACCATCCTATACCGAGGTACACTCATACGATTTTGTGATTGGCACGACTCTAACGCGTCGCATCTGGCTTATAGGAAGCCTAAGCGTTCACCGAATGCACAATGATATCGCGAACGGACGTGGTTAGCCCAACCCAGAAGCTGGTAAATGCCTAACGAGATTAGCGGTGTCGCCCAGAAGAAATGATTTCAGGAAGTGGAACTTCTATGTGGCCGGCAGTTTCTTCTGGCTTTCGACGGTACCTATAAAGGAATTCCGAAACGAGGGCCAATCTTTATAGGTTCCCGAGGAATTTGGGACTATTCGTTTTTGCAATTGAACCGAGGAGCAATTTTCTGAATTTGCACTTAGTTGGTATAGAAAAGATTATTGTTGTTCCGCCATTTTCTCTAAAACCGAAATCCCAGTAGTAATCGATTTTCTTTCTCGAATGGACCTTTTTGTACTTCACGAATTCTCCTTCGACTTCGATACGATTTTGTTCACTTGCCTTTTCTAAGTAAGCCCGAAAATTCAGACCAGGTAGTTTCCAGTGCCTCCAACCAAATCTCAAATGTTTCCAATGTCATCTCTGGCCCAAAATTTTTTGCAAAGGCCGCTGCGTACGCACGTGTTCTTATGAACACTTAATAACACCGCACATAAAACACCGATTTCCACACAATTCGTTTGTTTGAAATACAAGTAGGTTCCACTGATAGAACTGGTGTCTTGCGCGAACAAATTACAATTGTCCGAGTAATTCCTTGGTCAACCATCAGGAGCCATCGCGACTGATAATTTATCACAAATACATACGAAGAATATCGATGAAACATTTCCCACACATTAAATGTTGTCAGCAGCGTGTGTGTGTATGTATGTGTGTGTGGGAGGGAACGTGAATACAGAGCGGGATCGTCTGGTACATGATGTGACGGTCTCTGGTGTAAAAATTGTTATTAAAGAAAGGATCGTATGATCTGTTTGACGATGGCTCGATATAGTAATGGGCTGATCATGCCGATGTTGGACAGTGACTAACTAACTAAATTTAACTTATAACAGATTTTTTAGCAAGTAATAGAAACTGAATCCGGGGGCACTGCAGTGCCCCTGCCAAGTCGAGCAAAAAAGAGGCACGGCCGTACCATCCTTTTCTCGTAACATAATAGGCCATTTTCGACCACCTATAACTTCGTTGTGGATAAAACTAGAAGTTTGAATTTTCAGTAACCAAGCAAGCATTGCATAGACACGGTACATTTCAAATTTCATTCAATTTAAACCAGTGGTCACTAACTGACCGACCGATCATCAAAAGTCTAAGGCACTTCTAGCAGACGTAGAAGCTTCAAATTTGGAACACAACTAGTGTTAAGTGTATAAATCAAGGAAAAACTAAAATATTTTGCAATTTCGGTTCAGTTTTCTAGATACACCAATTTTAAGTTTTCCAGATACACCAACTGCATAAATAATCTCATATAAATATATGGGATTACAAACGTATACGTACATCAGTGAATGAATCTGTTTGCCTGTATACATATTGTTACGAAATTTACAATCCCACACCGAATAAAGTCCGCACCACTGGATTGCGATAAATTACAATTGTCTTTTTCACCACAGATCAATTATCTGTGCAGCCTCACCACTTTTCTTTATTATCCAATACTTTCCACTTTAAATTTTAGTACACAAACCTGTATTGAAAGCTTTTATTTTCACACTGTTTGATCACACTGACTTGTCACACGCTGTTCAATACCACAAACTGTTCGAGAGTTCGCGCTTATATAGCGGACCACCTTCTCGAATGTTTGCCGTCGGAAGTTCCCCTTCGGAAATCTCTAGAATGCTCTGACAATTAGCATTACGCCGGTGACAGTTGACATCATTCCAATCCCCGCTTCAAGAGAGCTTTCAAGCTTCGACAGCGAAATTCGAACTTAACCGTCGGCTTGTGTCTCCGCAACAATATTGTTGCGAAATATTCAGTCCCACACCGAATAGGGTTCGCATAAACTACAATTGGCCTTTTTATCCGAATTAAGAACACACACACTTTCCTTGTTTCACCACAGATCAATTATTTGCGCAGCTTCACCACTTTTCTTTATTATCCAATACTATCCATTTTAAACTTTATTACACAAACAAACCTTTATTGAAAGCTTTTATTTTCACACTGTTTGATCACACTGACTTGTCACACGCTGTTCAATACCACGAACTGAATGTATGCCGAGGGCGAGTGTTCGCGCTTATATAGCTCTCGGTCCACCTTCTCGAATGTTCGCCGTCGGAAGTTCCCCTTCGGAAATCTCTGGAATGCTCTGTCATCCTTGACAGTTGACATCATCGCAATCTCCGCTTCAAAAGAGCTTTCGAACTTCGACAGCGAAATTCGAACTTAACCGTCGGTTTGTGTCTCCGCAACACTGCCCTCCTCCTAAACTTGTTCGTCCTCGAACAAGCGATTGGATCCTTCCCCGTAATATGGCGCTAACCTCTCTACATGGACAATCTTATACTTCGCCCGTCTGTTTCCCATCTGCTGTATTCGGTACACCACGTCGTTAAGTGTCTTGATGACCTCATATGGTCCGTCCCAGGCCGATTGCAATTTCGGGCACAAGCCTTTTTTTCGTTGTGGGTTGTACAGCAATACCAATTGTCCTGTCTCGAATCCAGAAGAGTTTGCCCTTAGGTCGTATCTCGCCTTCATCTTATCGCTGACCGAATTCAGTCGCTCCCGGATGAACTGATGGATGGAGTTCAGCTGTTCTTTCTTTTCGGTTACGAAGTCCTCCCTGCCGCTAGTTGTCGGTAGTACCACGCCGAACTTCAAGTCCGATGGAAGTCGGATATCAGTTCCAAAAATGGCTTCAGCTGGTGTTCTTGCCGTTGAATTGTTCTGTGCCGAACGGTACGCCATTAAGAAAAGGGGAAGATGTTCATCCCAGTCCTTCTGATCTCCGACGACGACCTTTCTCAAATATTCCTCCATCGTCCGGTTGAACTTCTCGACCATGCCATCAGATTGTGGGTGTAATGATGTTGTCCGCGTCTTTCTGATGCCTAGCATGTCACAGAGTTCTTTGAACACCGACGACTCGAAATTCGTTCCTTGGTCTGAGGGCAGTTCCAGCGGTACTCCATAACGCGCAACCCAGTTATTCACGAATGCATCCGAAATGCTTTTGGCTTCCTGATTCGGTATGTAAAAAACACATCAGGCCACTTGCTGAAGTAATCAATCACCACCAGCGCGTATTTGTTTCCAGCGTTGCTCGTTGGGAATGGGCCTTCGATGTCCATGGCGATACGTTCGAACGGTGCTCCAACATTGTACTGCTGCATATTTCCTCGAGTTTTCCTAACTGGCCCCTTTGCCTTCGCACACTGTTCACACCTGCGAATGAAATTTGTGACCGACTCATGGCATCCTACCCAGTAGAAACGTCTCCTTATCTTTTCTACAGTTTTGTTAACACCAAGATGACCCCCGCTTGGTCCCTCGTGGTATTCTCGGATGACCTCGTTGATTTGTCCCTTTGGAATTACCAGCAGATCGTTTACAATGTTCCCGTCCTCACTTTCCCAACTGCGGTAGAGGCAACCGTTCTTCAGCTTCAAACTCTGCCATTGAGCCCAGTAAGCTTTCACGATTGGGCTTTCACTGGATATTTGCTGCCAACTTGGTCGAAAACCTCGTTCTTGGTAGCCGATGATGACTGCCAGATCGGCATCTTCTCGCTGCTTCCTTCCGACCTTCTCGACAGTCCAGGAATCTTCTGGCAGCACATGGAAACGACGGATGTCGGTGACCTGTTCTTTGGTTTCGGCACGTGAACAATGTTTGCATTCAACATCACAAGGTCGCCTCGATAATGCATCCGCATTTCCATGACTGCTTCCCTTCCGGTGTTCGATACTGAAGTCATAGTTCTGGATTCTCTCTATCCATCTAGCAAGCTGGCCTTCTGGGTTTTTGAACTGCAGCAACCACCTAAACGCTGCGTGGTCCTTCCTAAGATGAAAAGCTTGGCCATAGAGATATTTGTGGAAATGATTGACACAGTCAAGCACAGCTAAAAGCTCCCTCCTAGTTACACAATAGTTCCTTTCCGGCTTCGATAGGATCCTACTGTAGTAAGCGATGACCCGTTCTCGCCCGTCAATTATTTGAGAGAGTACTCCTTCGATTCCATGTCCGCTCGCATCGGTGTCCAAAATAAACTGTTCTCCCGGGACAGGATATGCAAGAATCTGCGCACTGCAGAGCAATTCCTTCAGGTGAATGAACACTTCCACCTGCGGCTTCTCCCACTTGAATGGCCGATTCTTTTTGGTGAGCTTGTGCAAACTGCTGGCAAGGGACATATTTGAGTCGATCATAGGAAAGCATAGCCTCCATAGCACCACATCCGACAACGGATTAAGGCTAATCGATTTCCTAGCGGGGCGTAACCTCCTTGTAGCAAGCACGCGATTCCCCCATCTCAACATCCACAAGGGTACCTGGCGGTCTTTTGATCAATCGACCACCAACCAGATTGATCACATTGCGATCGACGCCAGACACTCCTCCTGTATTCTCGACGTACGAACCTTCCGAGGGGCCAACATTGACTCGGACCACTACCTTGTTGTAGCCAAGGTACGAATGAGGAGTCGAGTAGGACTACGTAAGTTTGACGCTGGAAAGCTACAATCGCAAGAGACTGCCAGAATCTTTGCCGATCGTGTCTCCTCAAAGCTCTCTCAAAATCCGCCCACAGCAGCACAAACAATAGAGCAGGAATGGGCTCATTGCCAGAGCGCCGTCAGAGATGCTGCCTCAGAGGTGCTGGGTTTCAAACAGCCACCACCTAGAAACCTCTGGTTCGATGAACAATGCGAACAAGCCCATGCAGCAAAACAAGAGGCATATAAAGCCATGCTGCAACGACGGACGAGAGCTGCTCGCGAAATCTATGAGCAGAAGAAAAGAGGGGAACACACGCTTTTCAGAAGGAAGAAGAGAGAGCACGGAAAGCGTGAGATCGAGGAGATGCTTCCGCAGGAATGACGCCCGTAAGTTTTACAACAAGGTAAAACGAACATGCCATGGCTACAAAGCCAGAGTGGCGGCCTGCAGGGATGAAAATGGAGAACTGGTAGTAGAGTTGCAGTCGATGCTGAGGATTTGGAAAGACCACTTCTGCAGACTGTATAACGGCGATGATAGACAAGATACCGCTGTCAGGCAGAACGAGCCATTCGCAATGGACCACGAAGTAACAGAATTCAGTCCACCCGACCTAGACGAAGTCAAAATAGCGATATCAAGACTTAAGTCTAATAAAGCCGCTGGCGCAAACGGCCCGTCTGCTGAGCTTTTTAAGGCGGCTGGAGATGAGCTGGTAAGGTGCATGCACCATTTCATTTGCAAGGTATGGTCGGAGGAAAGCATGCCCGACGAATGGAATCTGAGCCTCGTTGCCCGGTCCATAAGAAAGGAGACCCCTGTAACTGCGCCAACTATGGGGGAATAAGTCTCCTTAACATCGCATATAAGATCTTCTCTGCCGTATTGTGTGAACGCCTGAAATCGTTTGTGGATAACCTGATCGGCTCTTATCAGTGTGGTTTCAGGCCAGGTAAATCCACAATAGACCAAATATTTACGCTACGGCAGATCTTGGAGAAGACCCAGGAATACCAAATCGACACTCACCACCTCTTCGTCGATTTCAAGGCCGCGCATGACAGCGTATATAGAGACGAGCTGTATAAAGCCATGTCTAATCTTAACATCCCTGTCAAACTCGTCCGACTGTGCAGGATGACAATGGAGAATTCTCGCTGCTCCATTAAGGTCGGTAGTGAAGAAACCGAGACCTTTGATGGTAAAAAAGGATTTAGGCAGGGCGACGCGCTGTCGTGCAACTTTTTCAACATCGTGCTTGAAAGGATCGTGCAGGAGTCACTGGCCAACACAAGAGGTACGATTTATTTCAAGTCTACGCAGTTGCTCGCGTACGCCGACGGTATTGACGTAATTGGACGAAAACAGCAAGACGTCAATGAGGCTTTCGTAAGCATTGAGGTAGAAGCGGCTAAGATGGGTCTCAAGGTTAATGAGGGTAAAACCAAATATCTGCTTTCATCTAAAAGAGACGGACAACACCGACGTATTGGCCAGAACGTCACCATGGGCGGATATAACTTTGAAGTGGTCAAGGAATTCGTCTACCTTGGCTCACTGATGACCAGCGACAACAACACTAGCGCTGAGATAAAACGCAGAATCACTCTTGCCAACCGCTGTTTCTTTGGGCTCAAGAGGCAATTGAGAAGTAGAGCCCTCTCTCGGAAAACCAAGGTGACACTATATAAGACCTTGATCATCCCAGATGCCCTTGGTCGTTTCGAGAGGAAAATTCTGCGCACTATCTACGGTCCCGTTTGTTCAAACGGTGTATGGAGGAGAAGATATAACGAAGAACTGTACGGGTTGTACAGCGACATCGGCCTGGTACGACGTCTACGGATACAGCGTCTAAGGTGGCTAGGCCATGTAGAGCGCATGGAAGATACAGCTCCGACCCGAAATGTCTTCGAATCCACTCCAGAAGGAAGGAGCGGCAGAGGACGGTGGCGCACGCAGGTGGAAGGGGACCTCAACCAACTGGGCGTGCGGCACTGAAAACAGCTGGCCAAAGACCGTGCCGGCTGGAGACGCTTGTTGGTTGAGGCCCAGGTTCACCACGGACTGTAGCGCCACCTAAGTAAGTAAGTAAGTAAGTAGAATGAACGCTTCCTCCTGCGGCTTCTCCCACTTGAATGACCTTTTATTTTTGGTGAGCTCGTGCAAACTGCTGGCAACGTTTGCAAATCCTGGGATGAATCGCCTGTAATATGTGCAAAGTCCCAGAAATTACCTTAACTCATGAAGATTCTTCGGCCGCGGCCATTCCTTAACCGCTGAGATTTTCTCTTCATCTGAGTGGACTCCTTCTGCAGTCACCACATGTCCCAGGTACTTCACCTCGTTTTGGAAGAGCGAACATTTCTTCTGACTCAATTTCAGTCCCGCTGCTTGAATACGTTCCAATACCTCTTAAAGCTTCTTAGGATGATCGGCGAAATCGTTGCCCATGACAATTATGTCATCCAGATAGACAAGGCAAGTCCTCCAGTGAAGTCCTCTTAGCACCCGGTTCATAAGTCTTTCGAAGGTGGCTGGCGCATTGCAAAGACCGAAGGGCATCACAGAGAATTGCCACAACTCTCCCCCGGCGGTGAACGCGGTCTTTTCCTTGTCTTGCTGGTCAAGCTCTATTTGCCAGTATCCACTTTGCAAGTCCAGCGTCGAGAACCACTTTGCACCAGATAGTGTGTCCAAGGTGTCGTCAATTCTCGGTAAAGGATAGCTGTCTTTCTTCGTGACGCCGTTCAGCTTCCTGTAGTCCACGCAGAATCGGGTGCTTCCATCCTTCTTCTTAACAAGCACTACTGGCGAACTCCATGGGCTTGCAGATGGTTCGATCACGCCCTCCTTTTCCATCTCGTCGATTAGTTTGATCACCTCGCCTTCTTTCGCCAAAGGTACTCTCCTCGGTGGTTGCCGGATCGGTCTAGAGTCCCCTGTGTCCATTCTGTGCTTCACAATTGATGTTCTTCCACAGTTCTTACCATCTGCAAAAACTGTCCAATATTTACGAAGCAGGGAGAGTGCTTTACTTTTTTGCTTCTCCACTAGATGTTGCGTCCACCCTCTGGCCATTGTGTTTAAGAAGGCTTTGTTGGACTGGATTTTCTGTTGTTTCTTAGCTTCGCAGTTCATAATGGCGGCAGCTTCTTGGCACTGAGCGATTGTTGTTCCTTTTTGTATTGTCTTAGGTGTACTGGCAGGATTCAGGACTCGTACTGGAACCAGTTGGTCTTGTCGGGGTTCCACGAGAGCCCTTCCAACAACTACATCGCTGGGTCGATTTCTTTTGTCGGGTTCGACCACCCACATTCGGCTTGTCCCCGCATCCTCTTCTATCTTTGCCCAAATCACAGCTTCTGCATTCGGGGGAACTGTTTGGCGCGCTTGCATGACTATTCGCCAGACCTTGCTACCCTGTCCAGTACCTATTGTTAATGGGAGCTCCAAGTTGCCATACTTCATCACTTTTTAGTTGAGGTCCAATGTGAAGCCATGCCTAATCATGAAGTCGACGTCGATTATGATGTCATCCGTAATGTCCGCAACGATGAAATCATGCTGAAACTCGACGGTACCCATCGTAATTCTTTTCTGGACCTTTCCCTTAACTTCCGCCTTCTCACCAGTTACTGTACGAAGCCTTACCTCGGAAAATGGTTCGATATCAGAAACCAATCCGCTTCGGATGAATGAATGAGTTGCGCCCGTGTCCAACTTCAGCAGATATCGTCCCCGTCCATCGTTCCCTCGATGACTAATCTGGTTGCACCCCTACAGATTCGGGATACGAGGATGCTGGGGCACTCCAATGTGGGAGCCAGCGCATGCCCCTCTGCACTGACTCGTTTTAGTTCAACGGATTGTTAGGTGCACCTTTTGCACCTCCACGGTCGCGTTCACTCCCATGGTCTCTTTTTGGCGAACTAGACCTCGGACGCTTTCTTCGCAGGCGGCAGTTCTTCGCAATGTGCCCCTGCTGGTCGCAGATGTAGCATCTACCCGGGAATGAACCACTCCTACTCGTCGTTGTTGTTGTCGAACTATCCTGGTCTTGAGATATGCGCCGTAGTTTGATGGAAGGTCGGTATATCAAGAGCGATGTTTCCTTGAAAGATGTCTTCGGCAGGAGAATCAGACTTCGTTGCGTATCGGGGTCTCTTAGCCCTTGGATGAAAGAATCCGTTTTCAGTATTTCCACCACATCAACTGGAACATCCGCGTAGGCTAGATGAGATAGCCTCTCGTTGTCGGCAGCATACTGCTGGATGGTCTCGTTTCCACGCTGCTTGCATCCTTCAAGTTCCAGCTTGTGCATCTCCTGCATATGCTCACTGCCGTATCTTCGATGAAGAGCTTCCCATATGGCTGTGTAGTTCCTTCTCTGGGTCTCCGGGTTGGTCTGTAAAACACCAGCTGCTTTGCCTTTAAGCGAAATTACTAGAGCGGCCACACGATCTTCTTCTCCCCATTGATTCCGTTCCGCTGTTGTCTCGAACTGAAGCTTAAAGATGTTAAACGCACTCATGCCGTCGAGGTTGGGAGCTGTGAATTTCGATGCTGCAGTCGGTACAACGATTCCTTGATGCTGAACGTTCTGGACAGTTTTCTCGAGTTCCAGAACCTTCTTGTCGAACCTCGATTCCAGAGTCTCGATCATCTTTTCTTGATTATTTTCCAGATCTAGAACCTTCTTGTCGAACCTCGATTCTAGTGTCTCGATTCTCTCTTCGACCTTCTGGAATCGATCGTCGACGGCCTGCTGGATGTTTCTTAAGCTTTCTCGAGTGTTCTCTAGCATCTCTTCCAGCTTCTGATTCAGGGAAGTGGAATTTTCCTCCAACTTTCTACTTACGGCAGCGGAATTTTCCTCCAACTTTAGATGTACGGTCGCCTCCAGTTTCTGGCTTATGGAAGTGGAATTTTCCTCCAACTTCCTACTTACTAGCTTTTGATCGAGTTTCTGGCTCATAGCATTAAGAGCCGCGATAATGTGCTGCATATCGAACGCTGGCTCAGTGGATGTCGACGGCTTCTCCCAGTCGACACCTTCTTCCTGTAACGCTGATCGCAGTCTCTCCACCAGGTTGGCTTAGCTTCCCACTGTGGATAATTCCCGAGCATCCAGCTCTCTTTTCAGTTGTTCGATGGTCAACTTTTCCAATTTCACCATTTTCTCACTCTTTAAATAATTCACTTTTAATAGTCCAATTCACACTTTGAATAAACGTTTAACTCGTTTACTCGCAATCCCACTTCTGACACCAAATGTTACGAAATATTCAACCCTCACCAAATAGGGTTAGCACCGCTGGGCGAGTTCCATAGAACTACGGCGCAAATCTCAAGACCCGGAGAGTTCCGGAACAACAGCGGCGAGTAGGAGTGGTTCATTCCCGGGTAGATGCTACATCTGCGACCAGCAAGGGCACATTGCGAGAAACTGCCGTCTGCGGAGAAGGCGTTCCTCCAGCAAATTGCGACGTAATTCCAGAGCAACGACAGTGAATAGGAGTCGCTCGTTCCCAGGTAGCTGCTATATCTGCGACCAGCAGGGGCACATTCCAAAAGACTGCCGTCTGCGGAGAAAGCGTTCATCCAGCAAATTGCGACGTAGTTCCAGAGAAACAACGGTGAGTAGGAGCCGCCCGTTCCCAGGTAGATGCTACATCTGCAACCAGCAGGGACACATGGCGAGAAGTTGCCGTCTGGGAAGAAGGCGTCCGAGGTCGGATTCGCCAAAAGGGGATCAAGTGAGAGCACTCGAATACCAGAAGGGAAGCAGTCATAGTAATGCGGATGCATTAACGAGGCGACCTCGCGATGTTGAATGCAAGTATTGTTCGCGAGCCGAAACCAAGGAACAGGCCACCGACATCCGTCGTTTCCATGTGCTGCCAGAAGATTCCTGGACTGTCGAGAAGGTCGGAAGAAAGCAGCGAGAAGATGCCGATCTGGCAGTCATCATCGACTACCAAGAACGAGGTTTTCGACCAACTTGGCAGCAAATATCCAGTGAAAGCCCAATCGTGAAAGCTTACTGGGCTCAATGGCAGAGTTTGAAGCTGAAGAACGGTTGCCTTTACCGCAGTTGGGAAAGTGAGGACGGGAACATTGTAAGCGATCTGCTGGTAATTCCAAAGGGACAAGTCAACGAGGTCATCCGAGAATACCACGAGGGACCAAGCGGGGGTCATCTTGGTGTTAACTAAACTGTAGAAAAGATAAAGAGACGTTTCTACTGGGTAGGATGCCATGAGTCGGTCACAAATTTCATTCGCAGGTGTGAACAGTGTGCGGAGGCAAAGGGGCCAGTTGGGAAAACTCGAGGAAATATGTAGCAGTACAATGTTGGAGTACCGTTCGAACGTATCGCCATGGACATCGCAGGCCCATTCCCAACGAGCAACGCTGGAAACAAAGACGCGCTGGTGGTGATCGATTACTTCAGCAAGTGGCCTGAGGTGTTTTGCATCCCGAACCAAGAAGCCAAAACCGTTTCGGATGCATTCGTAAATAACTGGGTTGCGCGTTATGGAGTACCAATGGAACTGCACTCAGACCAAGGAAGAAACTTCTAGTCGTCGGTGTTCAAAGAACTCTGCGACATGCTAGGTATCAGAAAGACGCGGACAACACCATTACACCCACAATCTGATGGCATGGTCGAAAGGTTCAACCGGACGATGGGGGAATACTTGAGAAAAGTCGTCGTCGGAGATCAGTAAGACTGGGATGAACATCTTCCCCTTTTCTTAATGGCATACCGTTCGGCAGAGCACAATTCAACGGCAACAACACCCGCCGAAGCCATTTTTGGAACTGATCTCCGACTTCCATCGGACTTGAAGTTCGGCGTGGTACTACCGACAACTAGCGGCAGGTAGGACTTCGTAACCGAAACGGAAGAACAGCTGAACTCCATCCATCAATTCATCCGGGAGCGACTGAATTTGTTCAGTGATAAGATGATGGCGAGGTACGACTTAAGGGCGAACTCTTCTGGATTCGAGACAGGACAATTGGTATTGCTGTACAACCCACAACGAAAAAAAGGCTTGTGCCCGGAATTGCAATCGGCCTGGGACGGACCATATGAGGTCATCAAGACACTTAACGACGTGGTGTACCGAATACAGCAGACGGGAAACAGACGGGCGAAGTATAAGATTGTTCACGTAGAGAGGTTACCGCCATATTACGGAGAAGGATCCAATCGCTTGTTCGGGGACGAACAAGTTTAGGAGGAGAGCAGTGTTGCGGAGATACAAACCGACGGTTAAGTTCGAATTTCGCTGTCGAAGTTCGAAAGCTCTCTTGAAGCGGAGATTGTAATGATGTCAGATGTCAACGGCGTAATGCTAATTGTCAGAGCATTCTAGAGACTTCCGAAGGGGAACTTCCGACGGCGAACATTCGAGAAGGTGGACCGACAGCTATATAAGCGCGAACGCTCGCCTTCGGCATACATCACGTGTGACAAGTCAGTGTGATCAAACAGTGTGAAAATAAAAGCTCTCAATAAAGGTTTGTTTGTGTAATAAAGTTTAATGTGGATAGTATTAGATAATGAAGAAAAGTGGTGAAGCTGCACAGATAATTGATCTGTGGTGATACAAGAAAAGTGTTTGTGTTTTCATTCGTATAAAAAGGACAATTGAAGTTTATCGCAATCCAGTGGTACGAACCCTATTTGGTGTGGGTTGAATGTTTCGTAACAATATGTAAGTAAAGAAAGAAGTGAGAGCACCGTGGCGCAGTGAGTAGTGTGTAGGCCTCTGACACCGATATGACACGAGATGGAATCCCGACAAAGCCATGTCCACGTACGTGTTTTCACGGTGTTTCTCCTCAGCGGGGTTCTAACAAAACCCTCTGTAGTAGGTAAAATTGTCATGAAAAGCTTCTCGAAATTCGCCGTTCGGAACCGGCAATAAACTGTAGGTCCCTTTCACCTATTGGAAAATGAAATCACACACAACATGGGTGATTGAGAGAAGCTCGGCTTAGGTTCTTCATGGACTGTAACGCCAACACCGTGAAAACACGTTCGATGACATGGCTGTGTATAATATGTATTACTTGTGAGATATTACTTGTGAGATATTATTCAACCCACACCAAATAGGGTTCGCACCACTGGATTGCGGTAAACTACAATTGTCTTTTTATCCGAATCACACACACTTTTCTTGTCTCACCACAGATCAATTATCTGTGCAGCATCACCAATTTTATTTATTATCCAATACTATCCACTTTAAACTTCATTACACAAACAAACCTTTATTGAGAGCTTTTATTTTCACACTGGTTGATCACACCGACTTGTCACACGCTGTTCAATACCACAAACTGAATGAATGCCGAGGGCGAGTGTTCGCGCTTATATAGCTCTCGGTCTACCTTCTCGAATGTTCGCCGTCGGAAGTTCCCCTTCGGAAATCTCTAGAATGCTCTGACATTCGGTATTACGCCGTTGAAAGTTTCGATCATTTCAGTCTGGTAGTCATCATCGACTACCAAGAACGAGGTTTTCGACCAACTTGGCAGCAAATATCCAGTGAAAGCCTAATCGTGAAAGCTTTCGGTGCTCATGGGCAGAGTTGAAGCTGAAGAACGGTTGCCTCTACTGCAGTTGGGAAGGTGAGGACGGGAACATTGTAAACGATCTGCTGGTAATTCCAAAGGGACAAATCGACGAGGTCATCCGAGAATACCACGAGGGACCAGGCGGGGGTCATCCTGGTGTTAACAAGACTGTAGAAAAGATAAAGAGACGTTTCTACTGAGTAGGATGCCATGAGTCGGTCGCAAATTTTATCCGCAGGTGTGAACTGTGTGCGAAGGCAAAGGGGCCAGTTAGGAAAACTCGAGGAAATATGCAGCAGTACAATGTTGGAACGTTCGAACGTATCGCCATGGACATCGCAGGCCCATTCCCAACGAGCAACGCTGGAAACAAATACGCGCTGGTGGTGATCGATTACTTCAACAAGTGGCTTGAGGTGTTTTGCATCCCGAACCAGGAAGCCAAAACCATTTCGGATGTATTCGTGAACAACTGGGTTGCGCGTTACGGAGTACCATTGGAGCTGCACTCAGACCAAGGAAGGAACTTCGAGTCGTCGGTGTTCAAAGAACTCTGCGACGTGCTAGGTATCAGAAAGACACGGATAACACCATTACACCCACAATCTGATGGCATGGTCGAGAGGTTCAACCGGACGATGGAGGAATACTTGAGAAATGTCGTCATCGGAGATCAGAAGGACTGGGATGAACATCTTCCCCTCTTCTTAACGGCATACCGTTCGGCACAGCACAATTCAACGGCAACAACACCAGCTGAAGCCATTTTTGGCACCGATCTTGGACTTCCATCGGACTTGGAGTTCGGCGTGGTACTACCGACAACTAGCGACAGGGAGGACTTCGTAACCGAAAAGAAAGAACAGCTGAACTCCATCCATCAGTTCATCCGGGAGCGACTGAATTTGGTCAGCGATAAGATGATGGCGAGATACGACTTAAGGGCGAACACTTCTGGATTCGAGACAGGACAATTGGAATTGCTGTACAACCCACAACGAAAAAAATGCTTGTGCCCCAAATTGCAATCAGCCTGGGATGGGCCATATGTGGTCATCAAGAAACTTAACGACGTGGTGTACCGAATACAGCAGACGGGAAACAGACGGGCGAAATATAAGATTGTACACCGAGAGAGGTAAGCGCCATATTACGGAGAAGGATCCAATCGCTTGTTCGAGGACGAACAAGTTTAGGAGAGGGGCGGTGTTACGGAGACACAAACCGACGGTTAAGTTCGAATTTCGCTGTCGAAGTTCGAAAGCTCTGGTGATGGGGAAATTGAAATGATCGAAACTTTCAACGGCGTAATACCGAATGTCAGAGCATTCTAGAGATTTCCGAAGGGGAACTTCCGACGGCGAACATTCGAGAAGGTAGATCGAGAGGTATATAAGCGCGAACACTCGCCCTCGGCATCAATTCAGTTTGGGGTATTGAACTTACCAATATTGTTGCGGAGACACAAACCGACGGTTAAGTTCGAATTTCGCTGTCGAAGTTCGAAAGCTCTCTTGAAGCGGGGATTGGAATGATGTCAACTGTCAACGGCGTAATGCTAATTGTCAGAGCATTCTAGATATTTCCGAAGGGGAACTTCCGACGGCGAACATTCGAGAAGGTGCACCGAGAGCTATATAAGCGCGAACACTCGCCCTCGGCATTCATTCAGTTTGTGGTATTGAACAGCGTGTGACAAGTCGGTGTGATCAACCAGTGTGAAAATAAAAGCTCTCAATAAAGGTTTGTTTGTGTAATGAAGTTTAAAGTGGATAGTATTGGATAATAAATAAAATTGGTGATGCTGCACAGATAATTGATCTGTGGTGAGACAAGAAAAGTGTGTGTGATTCGGATAAAAAGACAATTGTAGTTTACCGCAATCCAGTGGTGCGAACCCTATTTGGTGTGGGTTGAATAATTCGTAACATTTGGTGTCAGAAGTGGGATTGCGAGTAAACGAGGATACGTTTACTCAAATTGTGAATTGCACTATTAAAAGTGAATTATTAAAAAAGTGAGAAAATGGTGAAATTGGAAAAGTTGACCATCGAACAACTGAAAAGAGAGCTAGATGCTCGGGAATTATCCACAGTGGGAAGTAAGGCCAACCTGGTGGAGAGGCTGCGATCAGGGTTGCAGGAAGAAGGTGTCGACTGGGAAAGTTACGAATTCCGGGTTGGAGAAGCCGCCGGCCATCCAGTGAGCCAGCATTCGATATGCAGCAAATTCTCGCGACTATGAACGCTATGAGTGCTTCCATGAACCAGAAACTAGAAAAGCTGGAGGAAAATTCCGCTGCCGTAAGTAGAAAGTTGGAGGAAAATTCCACTTCCCTGAATCAGAAGCCGAAAGAGATGCTAGAGAACACTCGAAAAAAGCTTAAGAAACATCCAGCAGGCCGTCGACGATCGATTCCAGAATGTCGAAGAGAAAATGGAGACACTGGGCAAGAAGGTTCTAGATCTCGAAAATAATCAGGAAAAGATAGCCGAGACGCTAGAATCGAGGTTCGACAAGTAAGGTTCTGGAACTCGAGAGAACTTTCCAGAACGTTCAGCATCAAGGAAACCTCGTTGTAGCGGCTGCAGCATCGAAATTTACAGCCCCCAACTTAAACGGCACGAGCACATTTAACATCTTTAAGCTCCAGTCCGAGACAACAGCGGAACGGAATCAATGGGGAGAGGAAGATCGTGTGGCTGCCCTAGTAATTTCCCTTAAAGGTGAAGCAGCTGACGTTCTACAGACCATCCCGGAGACTCTGAGAAAGAACTACACAGCCATATGGGAAGCTCTTCATCGAAGATACGGCAGTGAGCACCCAAGCAGCGTGGAAACGAGACCATCCAACAGTATGCTGCCGACATCGAGAGGCTATCCCATCTTGCCTACGCAGACGTTCCAGTTGATGTGGTGAAGAAGCTAAAAACGGATTCTTTCATACAAGGGCTAAGGGACCCCGACACGCAACGAAGCTTGATTCTCCTGCCGAAGATATCTTTCAAGTTGCCAGCGCTCTCGCATGTGAAACATCGCTCTTGATATGCCGACCTTCCATAGAACTACGGCGCAAATCTCAAGACCCGGAGAGTTCCGGAACAACAGCGGCGAGTAGGAGTGGTTCATTCCCGGGTAGATGCTACATCTGCGACCAGCAAGGGCACATTGCGAGAAACTGCCGTCTGCGGAGAAGGCGTTCCTCCAGCAAATTGCGACGTAATTCCAGAGCAACGACAGTGAACAGGAGTCGCTCGTTCCCAGGTAGCTGCTATATCTGCGACCAGCAGGGGCACATTCCAAAAGACTGCCGTCTGCGGAGAAAGCGTTCATCCAGCAAATTGCGACGTAGTTCCAGAGAAACAACGGTGAGTAGGAGCCGCCCGTTCCCAGGTAGATGCTACATCTGCAACCAGCAGGGACACATGGCGAGAAGTTGCCGTCTGGGAAGAAGGCGTCCGAGGTCGGATTCGCCAAAAGGGGATCAAGTGAGAGCACTCGAATACCAGAAGGGAAGCAGTCATAGTAATGCGGATGCATTAACGAGGCGACCTCGCGATGTTGAATGCAAGTATTGTTCGCGAGCCGAAACCAAGGAACAGGCCACCGACATCCGTCGTTTCCATGTGCTGCCAGAAGATTCCTGGACTGTCGAGAAGGTCGGAAGAAAGCAGCGAGAAGATGCCGATCTGGCAGTCATCATCGACTACCAAGAACGAGGTTTTCGACCAACTTGGCAGCAAATATCCAGTGAAAGCCCAATCGTGAAAGCTTACTGGGCTCAATGGCAGAGTTTGAAGCTGAAGAACGGTTGCCTTTACCGCAGTTGGGAAAGTGAGGACGGGAACATTGTAAGCGATCTGCTGGTAATTCCAAAGGGACAAGTCAACGAGGTCATCCGAGAATACCACGAGGGACCAAGCGGGGGTCATCTTGGTGTTAACTAAACTGTAGAAAAGATAAAGAGACGTTTCTACTGGGTAGGATGCCATGAGTCGGTCACAAATTTCATTCGCAGGTGTGAACAGTGTGCGGAGGCAAAGGGGCCAGTTGGGAAAACTCGAGGAAATATGTAGCAGTACAATGTTGGAGTACCGTTCGAACGTATCGCCATGGACATCGCAGGCCCATTCCCAACGAGCAACGCTGGAAACAAAGACGCGCTGGTGGTGATCGATTACTTCAGCAAGTGGCCTGAGGTGTTTTGCATCCCGAACCAAGAAGCCAAAACCGTTTCGGATGCATTCGTAAATAACTGGGTTGCGCGTTATGGAGTACCAATGGAACTGCACTCAGACCAAGGAAGAAACTTCTAGTCGTCGGTGTTCAAAGAACTCTGCGACATGCTAGGTATCAGAAAGACGCGGACAACACCATTACACCCACAATCTGATGGCATGGTCGAAAGGTTCAACCGGACGATGGGGGAATACTTGAGAAAAGTCGTCGTCGGAGATCAGTAAGACTGGGATGAACATCTTCCCCTTTTCTTAATGGCATACCGTTCGGCAGAGCACAATTCAACGGCAACAACACCCGCCGAAGCCATTTTTGGAACTGATCTCCGACTTCCATCGGACTTGAAGTTCGGCGTGGTACTACCGACAACTAGCGGCAGGTAGGACTTCGTAACCGAAACGGAAGAACAGCTGAACTCCATCCATCAATTCATCCGGGAGCGACTGAATTTGTTCAGTGATAAGATGATGGCGAGGTACGACTTAAGGGCGAACTCTTCTGGATTCGAGACAGGACAATTGGTATTGCTGTACAACCCACAACGAAAAAAAGGCTTGTGCCCGGAATTGCAATCGGCCTGGGACGGACCATATGAGGTCATCAAGACACTTAACGACGTGGTGTACCGAATACAGCAGACGGGAAACAGACGGGCGAAGTATAAGATTGTTCACGTAGAGAGGTTACCGCCATATTACGGAGAAGGATCCAATCGCTTGTTCGGGGACGAACAAGTTTAGGAGGAGAGCAGTGTTGCGGAGATACAAACCGACGGTTAAGTTCGAATTTCGCTGTCGAAGTTCGAAAGCTCTCTTGAAGCGGAGATTGTAATGATGTCAGATGTCAACGGCGTAATGCTAATTGTCAGAGCATTCTAGAGACTTCCGAAGGGGAACTTCCGACGGCGAACATTCGAGAAGGTGGACCGACAGCTATATAAGCGCGAACGCTCGCCTTCGGCATACATCACGTGTGACAAGTCAGTGTGATCAAACAGTGTGAAAATAAAAGCTCTCAATAAAGGTTTGTTTGTGTAATAAAGTTTAATGTGGATAGTATTAGATAATGAAGAAAAGTGGTGAAGCTGCACAGATAATTGATCTGTGGTGATACAAGAAAAGTGTTTGTGTTTTCATTCGTATAAAAAGGACAATTGAAGTTTATCGCAATCCAGTGGTACGAACCCTATTTGGTGTGGGTTGAATGTTTCGTAACAATATGTAAGTAAAGAAAGAAGTGAGAGCACCGTGGCGCAGTGAGTAGTGTGTAGGCCTCTGACACCGATATGACACGAGATGGAATCCCGACAAAGCCATGTCCACGAACGTGTTTTCACGGTGTTTCTCCTCAGCGGGGTTCTAACAAAACCCTCTGTAGTAGGTAAAATTGTCATGAAAAGCTTCTCGAAATTCGCCGTTCGGAACCGGCAATAAACTGTAGGTCCCTTTCACCTATTGGAAAATGAAATCACACACAACATGGGTGATTGAGAGAAGCTCGGCTTAGGTTCTTCATGGACTGTAACGCCAACACCGTGAAAACACGTTCGATGACATGGCTGTGTATAATATGTATTACTTGTGAGATATATTGTGTTTTCATGCGATGGCCAGGTCAATCTATTTACTTAAAACATATTGGTATGGTCACTATAAGATGTTGTTAGGTTAGCTAATTACGTAATAAATCAAGGCAGAAGGTCCCTTAAGTAGGGACTGAATAAATTAACTGACTTGGTAATACATGGATCTTACAACTTTTTACGGTAGAAGATCTGAGTTGCGCGACATGGCTTTTTTACAATTTATGTTTTTCATGGCATACAATTTACAAGACGCAAATAGTTAGCAAGTATTATATAATACGTGACAGTAAAATTGCCTATCGAACAATGTAAGTGTAAGGTGTAGGATGATTCACCTAGTAAGAGGGAGAGCCCAATCGACCATAATCAAATCATCGAAGAAATGCAGCATGGAAAATAACAAAAATACCTAGGTTTCCTTCAACTGAAAGGAATCAACCATACTTCTATTAAGAGAAGCCTTACACTTCAATTTAAGGCACTGTTGAAGGTTTTATTAAAGTCCAACCTTAATAGTGGAAACAAATGTAAGGCTAATAACAGCTGGGCAATACCCTTATTAACGTATTCCTTGGGGGTTATTAAATGGTCCTCAACTGATATCGGGAACTTAGAAATGATGATTCGTACAAAGATGACAGGATTCAATAGTCACCACCCGCAAAGCGCAGTGGAAGGAACGTCGTTGCCCCGCAAGATGGGTGGAAGGGGGATAGTGAGTATCAGTCAGCTACATCACCAGCAGAATATTAAACTCCGACAATGCTTCCAGAATAACCCGTCACCCCTTCTGAGACCATAGTACTTGCCGATGATGGCTATACTTCTTTGCATCTCAACCCAGACACTTTCCCCTGTCCTGAAAACACCAAAACCACACATGAACTTATTACTGCATGGACGTCTAAGCCCCTACACGGACACCCACATGAACTCCATATGGACCATCTCGACCAACAGGTCTCAGACCTATGGCTAACACAGGGAAGAATATTCTCCGAGACCGAAGGCTTTGTAATGGCTATACAGGACAAAGTTATTGCAACGAAAAATTATCGTAATTTCGTTCTAAAGGAAACAGTGGAGGATAGATATCCGCGATGCGGGGAAAGTGGTGAGACCATCGACCACATTATATCAGGATGCAGTGCAATTGCTTCCCATGAATACACGTTCAGGCATAACAACGTTGCCAAACTTATTCACCAACAACTGGCCCTGAACAGTGGCCTCATTCAACAACACACGAAGTACTATAAGTACCAGCCCCTACCGGTGCTTGGAAACGCCACCACGAAACTGTACTGGGATACAACTGTTACTACCGACCAACATATCCCAGCAAATAGGCCAGATATAATCCTGTTGTACAAAACCAACAGAAAAATTGAAATCTTTGATGTAGCAGTAACTCTTAACCGAAACCTACAAGCTACGTAGTCCACAAAGATTTCGAAATATACTTACTTACTTATCAGGCCAGCGATCCATGGAGGATTTGAGCCTGAGCTATAGCTGCCATCCATCCTTGACGGGCACACGCTGCTTCCAGTTGTCAAGACCAGGATGTCTTACATCCGCGATTACTTGGTCCTTATACCGGAGGTTCGGTCTTCCTCTTCTTCTCGAACCAGGAGGCTCGGAGTCGAAGACCCTCTTAGCAGGAGCGTTGATGTCCATGCGCTCGATGTGGCCGAGCCCGAGTAGTCGACGGATCCTTGCCTTCCGGACTACATCCACATCTTGGTACAGCTCGTAGAGTTCGCGGTTGTGTCTTCTTCTCCATTCACCTTCCTCACAGACAGGACCAAATATCCGGCGCAGAATTTTTCTTTCGAAATAACCCAAAATCAGCTCCGCTGTCCTGCTTATCGTCCAGCTTTCGGCTCAGTACAGCAAGACTGGCAGTATGAGCGTTTTGTAAAGCATGACTTTGGTCTTTCGAGTGAGGAGTTTAGACCCCAGTTGTTTGGACAAGCCGAAGTAGCAGCGGGTGCCAAGGGCGATTCTATGCCGGATCTCCACTGTGGTGTCATTTGTGGAAATTACGTTTGCCCCGAGGTAGACAAACTCCTTAACTACTTCGAAACTGTAGCTGTCAATTGTTATATTTTGTCCCAGGTGGTGAGCGACGGATTGGTTTTTGCTTGACAGCATGTATTTCGATTTGTCCTCATTGATCTTAAGACCAACTCGTTTCGCCTGTTCTTCTATCGCCGTGAATGCTTCCACAATGCCACGGCGAGAACACACGATGATGTCGATATCATCCGCGTATCCTAGCAGCTGGATGGACTTGTAGAAGATAGTGCCTTCCCTGTTGATGCCTGCCCGTCGCACTATCTGCTCCAGCACCAGGCTGAAGAAGTCACATGACAGCGCATCTCCTTGCCCAAATCCGGTGCATGTTTCGAATGGTTCCGAGGTCCAAGAACCGAGTTGCACGGTGCATCACGTGTTATTTAGCGTGGCGCGACACAACTGGATCAGTTTTCCCGGGATCCCGAATTCGGCCATCGCACCAAACAGTTCTTCACGATGAATGCTGTCGTATGCGGCTTTGAAATCGATGAAAATATGGTGTGTATCGATTCGAAACTCGTTGGTCTTTTCCAGGATTTGTCGAAGTGTGAAAATTTGGTCTATATTTGATTCGCCGGGCCGGAAGCCGCACTGGTAGCTGCCGACTAGTGCGGTGCAAAATGGTTTTAGAAGTTTACACAATACGCTGGACAGGATCTTGTATGCGACATTGAGCAAGGATATACCTCTATAGTTCTTGCAAGAGGTACGATCGCCTTTTTTGTGGATGGGGCATATAGAGCTGGTATTCCAGTCGTCGGGCATGCTTTCATCTTCCCAAATTCTGCAGATGATCTGGTGCATGCTCCCTATCAGAACATCGCCACCAGCCTTGAAGAGCTCTGATGGCAAGCCATTTAAGCCTGCGGCCTTGTTGTTCTTCAGCTTCTGAATAGCTGTGCCGACTTCTTCGATGCTGGGTGGGAGGACTACTTCAGCGGCTGGAGTTGGGATTTCCTTGGTCCCTACCACTCTCTCTTGGTCATGCTCGTTAATCAGCTGCTGGAAATGCTGCTTAAATATATCCACTATTCCCTGCGGGTCGGTGACAAGATTACCCTCGCAGTTTCGAAGAGCCTGGGTGCCCTTTTTGAAGCCTCCTGCAAGGTCTTTGGCTTTCTTGTAAAAGGCTCGTGTTTTATGTTTATCCCTATATTCCTCGATATCCTTGAGCCGGGTGGCTGCGAAGATTCTTTTCTTTTGTCGCAGCAGTTTTTTCTCCTCCCTTCTTCTGGCTCGGTACTCTTCCTGCGCTGCCCTGGTTTTCCTCTGCAGCGCCTTTTGGTACGCCTCATCGGTTGCTGCCTTTTTTCTGCTCACACTCGCCATCACACCACGGGTTTCTTGTCGGGGGTATTAGGTAGCCCATGGTGGTATCGGCTACTTCCTGAATGGCTGAGCGGCAATGCAGCATCATGTTACTGGCATTTGTGTTCGACGTAGGCATACCGTAGAGTCTTCGGCTCAGCGGCTCCCTGTAGACTCTGGCAACCTCCGGTGTGCTCAGGCGCCTAATATCGAACCTCCTCCTGGTGGGCTGGTGCAACTTTCTGACATTGGACAGTCGAGCTCTGAATCTTGCTGCTACGAGGAAGTGGTCAGAGTCGACATTTGCCACTCTGAATGTTCGCACATCCAGGATGTTTGACGGGTGCCTTGCGTCAATGAGCACATGGTCGATAGGGTTGGCGGTTCGACCGTCCGGAGATCGCCAGGTTGCTGTGTGGATTCGCTTGCGAGGGAATCCTGCGCTACTTATCACCGCACTACGAGCTGTCGCAAAGTCAGTGAGCCCGAGGCCGGTATCTGTTGTTGTATCGTGGAGGGTGTGCTTTCCGATCACTCCGCCAAGGGTGTTCTCCTTACCGATTTTGGCGTTGAAGTCCCCGAGCACAATTTTTGCATCGTACTCCAGACAAGCTCCGTAGGCGTTGTCCAGGAGGTCATAGAAATCCTCCTTTATAGGGTCTTCAGCCTCGTCCGTAGGGGCGTGTTTACATATAAGACTGATGTTATAAAATTTGCTTCTGATGCGGATCACAGCCAGGCGATCACTTATAGGTTTAAAGTTGATGACCTTCGACCTTAACCGCATTCCCACGACAAATCCCAGTAAGTGCAACCTTTTGTGACAGCTGTGATAACTGTCGCAATTTTTCTTCCTAATCATACCGTTTCCTATTCAGCGTATTCCCTGGACCGCAGTAATATCCGCGTTGTACTGCGTGAGGATTCCTTCTAGTTTATGATCAGCTACGGGAGTGTACAGGGTTTTGACATTCCAGGAGCATACTCGCAAATCGTGTTCGTTTTTCACGCGTTGTCGTCGTCGAGTATCCGTCCGCGTATCCGAGGCATCTTGCTCATTCATAACTTTTCTTTTTTTTACGTGGGCGGATTGTTAGCCCGCCACACAACCGCCATTCTGGTCGGGGTTTTGTCGGTGCATACGTTTGTTCACCGCCCAATGGTTGTTGAAGAGGCTATCCAGAGGGCACCGCGAGGAGGCCGTATGTCAACCTGGCCTGGGCATTTAAACAGGGATCGTTGCTGGCATCTCGCCAGGTTGAGAGCGATCAACAACTTTACCCTGTATGTCCGAGCCCATGCCCTCCTCGAAATATACACCGCTCGCAATCGAAATGGGAACGATGTAGAGAGCTGAAAAAGTGGAAATTACCGATTACCAATTACCGATTGTTATCTCAGCAACTGGATTGGTACCGAAATGCCTTACAACGAATTTAGTTTTAGTATAGTTTATTTACAGTAAATGCTAACACATTAAGATAAATCTTATATACTATTGATAGCTAATGAGTACATAACTATATACGTTTTACAATGAATTTCAAGTAAGTAATATACAAATATTGATTTTAATTACAAATAAGATACAGATTTAAAAGTAAATAGAAGTTAATAACGAGAGGAAATTGAAGTTGAAGTTCGTTGCTTTGATTAAACATTATTTAAAAGATTTTAAGTTTATTTTGGAATTGTTGCATGCTGTTCGACTCACGTAGGCGAGCGGGGAGTGAATTCCACAAGCGGATTGCAGCAATGAAAAATTGTCTTTCGGATGTGAGACATGAGAAACGAGGAAGTGTCAAATTGTTTGTTCTGCTTGACGCTGGGAATTGAAGGATTTCGTACAAATATGCAGGTTGTTTTGTATGGAGTATTGTGTAGAGTAATTTCATAGTACGAAACTTGATGAAACTTTCGAATGACAATTTAAACAGGCATGTAGATAGATGTGAAATATGATCGTATCTTCTTAAAACGTAGATGTAACGGAGAATACTGTTACTGCATTAATGGTAGTATACATTTCAGAAATTTGGGACTTATATCGTCTACACCAGATGCGTTCGATTTTATCGATAGCAAACTTCGTACAACCTCGTGATTGCTAACGCAGGAAAAGCTAAAAGGAGAGAATGAGAAATCTAAAGGCGGTTCGGCAAATCCCTGATTAGTGTTGGGAGTTATACTTGGTAAAGATAAAAACGTTTGATTTACTTCGTCGGCGTTGATGTTGCTTAGTTGACATATTTTTTGCTTTCCTATACCAAGATCTCGAAGATTTCTCCAGAGTTTCTGAGAGTCAGAGGACACGTTGAGGTGATTTGTATAAAACTGTATTTTGGCCTCTCTTATTTCTTGAACAACCTTATTACGCAGTATTTTATATACCCCATGAATCTCTTCAATCCTTGTACGAACCCAGCGTTTATAAGCTTGATTACGTTGATTGATTAAATCTTTAATTGCTTGGGTGAGCCAAGGTTTTGACGCGTTGATGTACCTTTTTGTTTTAATTGGTACGTGGGTATTCAAAATATTTATTATATTATTATTAATAAACTGAACTTGTTCGTTCGGTGAGGTCATATAGTAAACATTTTCCCAAGGTATAGTTCTAATATGTTGTTCGAGATGTAGGAGATTGATATTGATATTTACAAAAACACAACTTAGAAAAGCCGATGGCGGAGATTCAAAAGGCGGTGTTGCTGGATACGTGCAATATCGTCACAAAGTTCCTTTAAATATAACAGATCACAATAGAACAGAAAGGGCCTAGAACCTGGGCTACGCCCCAACAGAGAATAGTCCCCTTGGTATGAAACACCCGGGATATGTAATCTCCGGCTTAAAAGCCGAGATGAATTTAAATCATAAAGTTAAAACATTTATTTCTAGATTGATTAAGAAAATAACGTCCGAGCCGACCACAGGCTCGATTAAAAAACAATCCTATCGTTATAACAAATGTTTCTTTCAAAGATAGGACATCCGTCCTCTTTCACAATCAAAATCAGACTGCCTAATTCTACTCTAACAATATTACTTACAACTAAACTGCCGAATTGCAGTTCCCACGCAGACCCATCGCAATCACAAAGTCCACCGGATACGCGTATGTGAACTGCAAGCATGCATTCTGTATTTTCCCATGCACACGGCGACGTGTGCTCCAATTTCATCGGCAGGTGGACGGGTGATAGTGTTAACTGCCGCCCCTTCAAATATCTGCGTCTCAGATCTGCGTCTGCAGATCGCCATTTGAGCATCCCGGGTGACTCGAGCTTTCCCTGGTGTCATTTACTTCCGCGGATAGCACTTGTTGCGAACGTGGGGTAGGTCCAAGCCTGGCATGTAGACGAAGTAATGGGACATTGGCCTTGCCATAGATCTTGTTAGCTAGTAAAATTATCGTAATTATTATGACGACGATCACGGACAATTCTGAAAGAAGAGAGGATTTAAAATTCTTCTTTAAGATGTTAATACGCTCGATGTTTTCTTCGCTGAGAGCGTGAACGAGTTCAAGACTGGGTTTGATTCGTTTGCTGGTCACGTTTTCCAAGACTGGGGGGAGTGCCTGTGGGATGGTCGTTACCCGGCTCCGGTAAGTTCTATTCCTTATGCTCACCTTTTCATTGTCCAGTTGGATTAAATAACTGCCTTCTAAATGGGTGCAAGAATTTTTGTTTAAGATAGTTCCATTAAAGTTAGTAATAAAAACTGTATTATCCCCATCAAGCTCGACTACCTCTCGGGTATTCATGCGGTAGTCGCAATGTCCATTACCACCTCTAAGGATTTTAGATAAGCATGAGTCTTCGGATATCTTATCCAGAGTGTCCTCTTTACATACTGAGGCATTGCTATGGTTAGGCAGTCTTTGGTCAGTCCATATATAATGTCATGGCTTGTGAGAAGTCTTCGGTAGTTTAGGTCTATTTGTCTTTCATTCTGAATCGTAGCGTAGGCGGCTATTAAGTGGTAGACCTTTGGATCCACCTTGAGGATTGAAAGTACATATAGCAAGTGAGTTTCATTGCTATATACTTAAGGACAAGCATACTCCATAGCCTCTATCACATTTTGATAGGGTAGAACTTCCATTTCGTTTAGAATGTTATTAATTTCTTCGGAGTCGAGAAGATTGCTGTTCACAATGCCATTTATTGCTAGTTGGCAGGCTCTAATTATTTCATTTATCTCTTCCTTCAGTATATACATTTTGCTCAGCAGGTCTTGTCTCAGTTTGTCTGATTCTTCTTTTTGTATAGCGTTGTTATAATGGTCTAGTATCCTATTGGGTCCGTTCGTTATTTCCTGTGTTTTGTCAAACAGTTTCTTGTTGATCCTGTACTGTTCGTTATTGTTCTGTATAATGCCCGTTTGTACGTCCAATAAGTCATTCCAGTCAGTTGCGTAAGTAAAATCTTACTTTGGTATTTGACGCAGTGCTTTTTTATTTCGTCTGCAACAGTTGTTATGTGAAGGTCTTTATGAATTTCCGTGTTTGGCACGTACCATTCTGCGTTGGTAATTGTTCTTAAGATTCTGGTTTGTGTACGTTGGATTATCTGGATGTTTGAGGTTTTGGAAGTGCCCCATAGTTGTAGCCCATATGACCAGATAGGTTTAATCATAGCTTTGTATATCAAAAGTTTATTGTCTATTGTCAGTCTAGAATTTTTACCAAGCATCCAGTAGCATTTTCGGAGTTTGTCTTTTATTTGTTTTTTTCTTTTCTAGAATGTGCTGTTTCCATGTTTGTTTACTGTCAATAACCATACCTAGATATTTGGCGTGATCGCTGGTTTTAATATTCTTATTGTTAATTGTTATAGGAGGTGGATTGTCATTTTTTCCAGTGGTGTAGATGACCTGGATAGTCTTTTCTTCATTTATTTGTATACCCCACTTTGTGAACCGCTCTATTGTATTATTTAAAAGGCTTTGTAGTTTGAGGTTTCTGCATAGCGCATCTGTCCCGCACTTAAGATCAGAAATTGATGCAAATCCGATCGTACCATTTTACGACAAGGCATTGCCTAGCAATCTAAGGGGTTGAACAAAGTGTTTGACTCAAAGTACATGTACAACCCGACGTTAAATTTATCTATTCATCTATTCTTGTTCATATAGCAATATATAATTCAATAAGGAGATGAAAAAAGATAGCAACGTTTATATGTACTTATACATTCGATGGGTGCTAGTCGCCGAATAACTCGCTTACTTCGTTTTCCTTTTTTTTTTTTCCCTTAGTATAAGTTTTAGTTTTAATCATAGTTATAGAAATTAGCATTTAAGTGCTCCAGAGGCCCAGCTGAGACTGTACGCCGGTGGCAAACATACACATATACATAAAAAAAAAATGCTCTTCGGTTATACCACTCTATGTATATCACTAACATTTAAGAATAAATTTAAGTTGTAAACTATTATAGTTCAGCCAGACATACCTTTAAAAGTCGGCCACAGTATCTAAACGTAAAATAAGCAAATGTATTGATTTTTTTAATGACTTAATAAAGTTGAATTGAATTGAAATTGAATTCATGTCGTAACCAGGGCAGTTATTGGGCTTGAGACTATTCTTAATATGAAAGCCAATTTCGTTGTTGGTAGTCATTTTGATTGGAATTCATTCATTCGTGTTTTGGAGGTTTGAATATTGTAAATTGTTGTCCTTCTCATTTGTGAAGCAGTTGGCAAAGAAGTTCGCTAAAGTTGCGGCTTTTTCTACATTTGACTTAGACCAGGATTTGTTTTCGTTCAATATTGGTGGTTGGTGTGAAGTTGTCTGTTTCAAATTTCTTGTGACTTTCCAGAAAGAGAAGTTCGTTTGGAAAGTCGGCGCCAAGTTTTTTAAGTAATTGTTGAGTTGTTTCTTTTTATGCTTTTGTAATATGTCCTTAAGTTCTTTTAAGGTCTTATTTAGTTTGGTCTTTAGTTCAGGAGAGCGGTTCGTTTGCCATAGTTTTCGAATATTGGGTTTGTGTCTAATTTTGTTTAGGATATTGTTGCGGAGACACAAACCGACGGTTGAGTTCGAATTTCGCTGTCGAAGTTCGAAAGCTCTCTGGAAGCGGGGATTGGAATGATGTCAACTTCCAATGGGGTAATGCTAATTGTCAGAGCATTCTAGAGATTTCCGAAGGGGAACTTCCAACGGCGAACATTCGAGAAGGTGCACCGAGAGCTATATAAGCGCGAACACTCGCCCTCGACATTCATTCAGTTTTGTGGTATTGAACAGCGTGTGACAAGTCAGTGTGATCAAACAGTGTGAAAATAAAAGCTCTCAATAAAGGTTTGTTTGTGTAATAAAGTTTAAAGTGGATAGTATTGGACAATAAAGAAAAGTGGTGAAGCTGCACAGATAATTGATCTGTGGTGAAAGAAATAAAAGTGTGTGTGTTTTTACTCGGATACAAAGGACAATTGTAGTTTATCGCAATCCAGTGGTGCGAACCCTATTTGGTGTGGGGATAGAATATTTCGTAACATTTGGTGTCAGAAGTGGGATTGCGAGTAAACGAGTAGAACGTTTATTTTAATTGTGAATCTGGATGGCATAATTGTCATGGGCAAGGATTTCGACGATCACCTTAAGACGCTTGAAGAGGTACTGGAACGTATTCAAGCAGCCGGACTGAACGGGTCCGGGTCATCGCTTACTACAGTAGGATCCTATCGAAGCCGGAAAGGAACTACTGTGTAACTAGGAGGGAGCTTTTAGCTGTGGTTGACTGTGTCAAGCATTTTCACAAATATCTCTATGGCCAAGCTTTTCATCTTAGGACGGACCACGCAGCGTTGAGGTGGTTGCTGCAGTTCAAAAACCCGGAAGGCCAGCTTGCTAGATGGATAGAGAGAATCCAGAGTTATGACTTCAGTATCGAGCACCGGAAGGGAAGCAGTCATGGAAATGCGGATGCATTATCGAGGCGACCTTGCGATGTTGAATGTAAACACTGTTCACGTGCCGAAACCAAAGAACAGGTCACCGATATCCGTCGTTTCCATGTGCTGCCAGAAGATTCCTGGACTGTCGAGAAGGTCGGAAGGAAGCAGCGAGAAGATGCCGATCTGGCAGTCATCATCGACTACCAAGAACGGGGCTTTCGACCAAGTTGGCAGCAAATATCCAGTGAAAGCCCAATCGTGAAAGCTTACTGGGCTCAATGGCAGAGTTTTAAGCTGAAGAACGGTTGCCTCTACCGCAGTTGGGAAAGTGAGGACGGGAACATTGTAAACGATCTGCTGGTGATTCCGAAAGGACAAATCGAAGAGGTCATCCGAGAATACCACGAGGAACCAAGCGGGGGTCATCTTGGTGTTAACAAGACTGTAGAAAAGATCAAGAGACGTTTCTACTGGGTAGGATGCCATGAGTCGATTACGCGTTTCATTCGCAGGTGTGAACAGTGTGCGAAGGCAAAGGGTCCAGTAAGGAAAACTCGAGGAAATATGCAGCAGTACAATGCTGGGGCACCGTTCGAACGTATCGCAATGGACATCGCAGGCCCATTCCTAACGAGCAACGCTGGAAACAAATACGCACTGGTGGTGATCGATTACTTCAGCAAGTGACCTGAGGTGTTTTGCATCCCGAATAAAGAAGCCAAAACTATTTCGGATGCATTCGTGAATAACTGGGTTGCGCGTTACGGAGTACCGCTGGAACTGCGCTCAGACCAAGGGAGGAACTTCGAGTCGTCGGTGTTTAAAGAACTCTGCGACATGCTAGGTATCAGAAAGACACGGACAACACCATTACACCCACAATCTGATGGCATGGTCGAAAAGTTCAACCGGATGATGGAGGAATACTTGAGAAAAGTCGTCGTCGGAGATCAGAAGGACTGGGATGAACATCTTCCCCTTTTCTTAATGGCATACCGTTCGGCACAGCACAAATCAACGGCAACAACACCCGCCGAAGCCATTTTTGGAACTGATCTCCGACTTCCATCGGACTTGAAGTTCGGCGTGGTACAACCGACAACTAGAGGCAGGGAGGACTTCGTAACCGAAAAGAAAGAACAGCTGAACTCCATCCATCAGTTCATACGGGAGCGACTGAATTTGGTCAGCGATAAAATGAAGGCGCGATACGACTTGAGGGCGAATACTTCTGGATTCGAGACAGGACAATTGGTATTGCTGTACAACCCACAACGAAAAAAAGGCTTGTGCCCCAAATTGCAATCAGCCTGGGACGGACCATATGAGGTCATCAAGAAACTCAATGACGTGGTATACCGGATACAGCAGATGGGAAACAGACGGGCGAAGTATAAGATTGTCCACGTAGAGAGGTTAGCGCCACACTACGGAGAAGGATCCAATCGCTTGTTTGAGGACGAACAAGTTTTGTGGTATTGAACAGCAAGTGACAAGTCAGTGTGATCAAACAGTGTGAAAATAAAAGCTCTCAATAAAGGTTTGTTTGTGTAATAAAGTTTAAAGTGGATAGTATTGGACAATAAAGAAATGTGGTGAAGCTGCACAGATAATTGATCTGTGGTGAAAGAAATAAAAGTGTGTGTGTTTTTACTCGGATACAAAGGACAATTGTAGTTTATCGCAATCCAGTGGTGCGAACCCTATTTGGTGTGGGGATAGAATATTTCGTAACATTTGGTGTCAGAAGTGGGATTGCGAGTAAACGAGTAGAACGTTTATTTTAATTGTGAATTGCATTATTAAAAGTGAATTATTAAAAGAGTGAGAAAATGGTGAAATTGGAAAAGTTGACCATCTAACACCTGAAAAGAGAGCTGGATGGTCGGCAATTGTCCACAGGGGGAAGTAAAGCCAACCTGGTGGAGAGACTGCGATCAGCGTTGCAGGAAGAAGGTGTCGACTGGGAGAGTTACGAATTCGGGGTGGAGAAGCCGTCGACATCCACTGAGCCAGCGTTCGATATGCAGCAAATTCTCGCGGCTATGAATGCTATGAGTGCTTCCCTGAGCCAGAAATGAGATCAGAAACTGGAGGAAAATTCCGCTGCTGTAAGTAGGAAGTTGGAGGAAAATTCCACTTCTCTGAGTCAGAAATTGGAGAAAAATTCCACTTCTCTGAGTCAGAAATTGGAGGAAAATTCCACTTCCATAAGCCAGAAACTGGAGGCGACCGTACATCAAAAGTTGAAGGAAAATTCTACTGCCGTAAGTAGAAAGTTGGAGGAAAATTCCACTTACCTGAATCAGAAGCTGGAAGAGATGCTAGAGGACACTCGAGAAAGCTTAAGAAACATCCAGCAGGCCGTCGACGATCGATTCCAGAACGTCGAAGAGAGAATCGAGACACTAGAATCGAGGTTCGACAAGAAGGTTCTAGATCTCGAAAATAATCAAGAAAAGATAATCGAGACTATGGAATCGAGGTTCGACAAGAAGGTTCTGGAACTCGAGAAAACTGTCCAGAACGTTCAGCGTCAGGAAATCGTTGTACCGACTGCAGCATCGAAATTCACAGCTCCCAACTTCGACGGCACGAGCGCTTTCAACATCTTTAAGCTTCAGTTCGAGACAACAGCGGAACGGAATCAATGGGGAGAAGGAGATCGTGTGGCCGCTCTAGTAATTTCGCTTAAAGGCGAAGCAGCTGGTGTTTTACAGAGCATCCCGGAGATCCAGAGAAGGAACTACACAGCCATATGGGATGCTCTCCATCGAAGATACGGCAGTGAGCACATGCAGGAGATGCACAAGCTGGAACTCAAAGGGCGCAAGCAGCGTTTAAACGAGACACTACAACAGTATGCTGCCGACATCGAGAGGCTATCCCATCTTGCCTACGCGGACGTTCCAGTTGATGTGGTGGAGAAGCTAAAAACGGATTCTTTCATCCAAGGGCTAAGGAACCCCGACACGCAACGAAGCTTGATTCTCCTGCCGAAAACTTCTTTCAAGGAGACAGTTGCCAGCGCTCTCGCATGTGAAACATCGGTCTTGATATGCCGACCTTCCATCAAATTACGGCGCATATCTCAAGACCAGGATGGTTCCAGAACAACAACGGCGAGTAGGAGTGGTTCATTCCTGGCTAGATGCTACATCTGCGACCAGCAGGGGCACATTGCGAAGAACTGCCGCCTGCGAAGAAAGCGTTCGAGGTCTAGTTCGCCAAAAAGAGACCATGGGAGTGAACGTGACCGTGGAGGTGCAAAGGGTGCACCTAACAATCCGTAAAAACTAAAACGAGTCAGTGCAGAGGCGCATGCGCTGGCTCCCACATTGGAGTGCCCCAGCATCCTCGTATCCCGATTCTGTAGGGGTGCAACCAGCTTGGTCATCGGGGGAACGATGGACGGGCGACAATATCTGCTGACGTTGGACACGGGCGCAACTCATTCAGTCATCCGAAGCGGATTGGTTTCTGACATCGAACCATTTTCCGAGGTTAGGCTTCGTACAGTAACTGGTGAGAAGGCGGAAGTTAAGGGAAAGGTCCAGAAAAGAATTACGATGGGTACCGTCGAGTTTCAGCATGATTTCATCGTTGCGGACATTACGGGTGACATCATAATCGGCGTCGACTTCATGATTAGGCATGGCTTCACATTGGACCTCAACCAAAAAGTGATGAAGTATGGCAACTTGGAGCTCCCATTAACAATAGGTACTGGACAGGGTAGCAAGGTCTGGCGAATAGTCATGCAAGCGCGCCAAACAGTTCCCCCGAATGCAGAAGCTGTGGTTTGGGCAAAGATAGAAGAGGATGCGGGGACAAGCCGAATGTGGGTGGTCGAACCCGACAAACGAAATCGACCCAGCGATATCATTGTTAGAAGGGCTCTGGTGGAGCACCGACATGACCAATTGGTTCCAGTACGAGTCCTGAATCCTGCCAGGACAATACATAGGGGAACAACGATTGCTCAATGCCAAGAAGCTGCCGCCGTTATGAACTGCGAAGATAAGAAACACCGGGAAATCCAGTAAAGCACTCTCCCTGCTTCGTAAATATTGGACAGTTTTTGCAGATGGTAAGAACTGTGGAAGAACATCAATTGTGAAGCACAGAATAGACACAGGGGACTCTAGACCGATCCGGCAACCACCGAGAAGGGTACCTTTGGCGGAAGAAGGAGAGGTGATCAAACTAATCGACGAGATGGAAAAGGAGGGCGTGATCGAACCATCTGCAAGCCCATGGAGTTCGCCAGTAGTGCTAGTTAAGAAGAAGGATGGAAGCAACCGATTCTGCGTGGACTATAGGAAGCTGAACGACGTCACGAAGAAGGACAGCTATCCTTTACCGAGAATCGACGACACCTTGGACACACTATCTGGTGCAAAGTGGTTCTCGACGCTGGACTTGCAAAGCGGATACTGGCAAATAGAGCTTGACCAGCAAGACAAGGAAAAGACCGCGTTCACTGCCGGGGGAGAGTTGTGGCAATTCTCTGTGATGCCCTTCGGTCTTTGCAATGCGCCAGCCACATTCGAGAGGCTTATGAACCGGGTGCTAAGAGGACTTCACTGGAGGACTTGCCTTGTCTATCTGGATGGCATAATTGTCATGGGCAAGGATTTCGACGATCACCTTAAGAAGCTTGAAGAGGTACTGGAACGTATTCAAGCAGCCGGACTGAACGGGTCCGGGTCATCGCTTACTACAGTAGGATCCTATCGAAGCCGGAGAGGAACTACTGTGTAACTAGGAGGGAGCTTTTAGCTGTGGTTGACTGTGTTTTTATTCGGATACAAAGGACAATTGTAGTTTATCGCAATCCAGTGGTGCGAACCCTATTTGGTGTGGGGATAGAATATTTCGTAACAATATATTGGTTAGTATATGAGTCACGTTCAGATGGGACAATCTGTGGCGTACAGATGCTCAAGGCAATTATTATGGTGTCGTTAAAGTAAATTTTTGCGGTATCTATGTTGTCAGGGCATTTTAGGGGGATTCTGTATGGCAGATCTCTTGTTAAGATGTTCTTAAATGTTTGCCAGTCAGTTCTTTTGTTGTAAGTCCTTATATTGTGAATGAACGCGGTAGCTTTGGTCTCGTAGGTGATTATGATTGGGGAATGGTCGGAAGAGAGGTCAAGGGAAGTTTTTGCGGTTAATCTTGTACTGGGTATACTTCTGTATATACAGAAGTAAGTGAGATCGGGTTTCTTATTCATATCTGAGGGCCAGTATGTTGGTTCCCCTGGGCTGAGAAAATGCACGTTAAGTGGTTTTAGAACATTTAAAAGGATGCTTCCCTTTCTGTTTGTTTATCTGGAGCCCCAGTCTGTGTTTTTTTGCATTGAAGTCGCCTCCTGTGATGAATCTTTTACCTAGCGTGTTAATATAATTTTTGTATTGGTCTGTCGATATGATAAACTTAGGTGGACAGTAGAGTGCCGAAATTGTGAGTGGTCCGTATGCATCTTAAATTTGTATGGTCGTTGCTTGGATATGCTCAGCTTTGTAGCCTGCAAGGTCTATTGATTTTATTGTCTCTCTTATTATGATTGGTGTGCCACCATGGGCTTTGTTGGCAGGGTGATTTGTTTGATACATATTGTATTCGGGTATTTTGAAAAAGTTTTTGTCTGTGAAATGTGTTTCTGAGATCAATAGGATGTCTATGGAGTTGGTTCTGATAAATTGCTTTAATTCGTTGACATGCTGCTGCAGTCCGTTAGCATTCCAAATAACGATGTTTAGTCGGTCTAACTTCATATTTAATTACTCAGTTTGGTTATTAGTACTGTTAGTATGTTAATCATGTTAGCGATTTGTGTCACTAGTTGTTGTATGTATGTATGTATGTTGGCGTTACAGTCCATGAAGAACCTGAGCCGAGCTTCTCTCAATCACCCATGTTGTGTGTGATTTCATTTTCCCATAGGTGAAAGGGACCTACAGTTTATTGCCGGTTCCGAACGGCGAATTGCGAGAAGCTTTTCATGACAATTTTACTACAGGGGGTTTTGTCAGAACCCCGCTGAGGAGAAACACCGTGAAAAACACGTTCGATGACATGGCTGTGTCGGGATTCGATCCCGTGTCATCGGCGTCAGAGGCCAACACACTACCCACTGCGCCACGGTGCTCTCAGTCGCTTCTCGGCCTTATGGCTAAGATCAAAGTGTAGTTGTTGTATCATTGTTTTTAATTCAGTAAGGTCATTTGAAGATTGTGCTTGGTGAGGTGTTGTTAATGTTATGGGAGTAGGTGGGTTAGTTGGGGGAGCTTCAGCGGGCTGTTTTTGTTTTGTGTGTTAGTGTTTTGGAAGTTTGGGATTCAGACTTTGCAGCTTCTGCGTAAGTGGCAGTTGTCTTGACGGCAGTAGTATTGTTTGTAGTAACAGTAGTTGTGGGGGGAGTAGGAGTTGGTTTGGTTATTGGGATCTCTTTGCTTCTAAGGAGTGGATATCTTTGTAGCTTCAGAGACCTATATATTTCACAACCTTTGTAGTTTACTGTGTGGTTGCTTCCACAAAGAGCACAGCGTATGTCATTTGTTTTTTCTTTTATTGGACAGTCAATAGTTTTGTGGTTTTTCGCGCATTTGACGCACACTGGGGAGGAAGTACAATAGTTTCGTTTATGGCCGTATTTTTGGCAGTTGCTGCATTGGGGGATGTCTCTTCTTATTTGAGGCGGTTCAAAGGTTATTTGGCAGTGTAGTAGCGTATTTGTGTTATATGTGTCTTTGTTGTTCTTTTTGTTCTCTAGTTCTAGAGAGAATATTGATAGAGGTTATCTAGTGTGTTTTCTTGTTAGGTTGTAAATGTTCGTTACGGTGTGTCCCTTACAGCGAGCTCATTTTTTATTGCTTCTTTGTCGGTGGAGGGGTGCATGTTTTTTAGGATAACCTTGAAGCCCTTTAGGTTTGCACGTATAGTACCTCGTGTTCCTGTGCTGTAGCAATCTTAAGATTGATGTTTAGTGCACCGAATCTGTTGGTTGGATCTTAACCTCTTCGTTTTGAAGGACCCGCATGAGGTAGTGGTTCTGCGCTACTTCGTTTAGGGCGTTTGTCAGTATACCTATGGTTTTTACACCTTGGACAAATATTGGAGGGGGTTTTGTGACTTTTGGTGGCTTTTCTATAGCGGGCTTATTTGGGGTGGAGGGGAGGTGGATGTCTTCATCGGGTGAAAGGAGAGCAAATCTATTTCGTGTGTCATTGTTTGTATCGTTTAGCCAGTATTTCGTTAGTTTGGTTTGTGTCTCTGTTTTTTGTTTTTTTGTTGTTGGTATTGTTGTTTGTTTGTACTGGAAAGTTTCGATTTCCTTTAAGTTCATTAGGAATAGTCTCATACCTGATCGACGGTTTGGGTTTTTTCAGGTGTTGATGGGTGCATAGAAGTGCTGGTTGTGGTTGTTGTTGTGCCAGTGGTCGTTGTGGTTGTGGTGGTATTTGTTGTTGTTCTTGTTTTAGCCTCGTAGTGGTTTAACATGTTTTGCTAGAAAAGTATATGTATGAGGTCACTTTTTTGAGATGCTACTGTATTTGATTGGAATTGGTTGGGAAACTGGCTGTGAAATGATGCAAGGTTGGTGTCTAGGAAGAGCTTTGGCTGGAAGGGAAGGGAAATCCGGCTCGAGATTTGTTGAGTTGGTTGGTTTTACATGAGTGGGAGAGGGAGTTAGGGAATTTTTGAGTTTACGCTCGAGGGGAGGCGAGTGTAAAACGCTCGTACTTCCTTTGTTCGTTTTTTTTTTTTCTTTGTTGAAATTTTTCCACTTTCAAGAAAAAAAAGGAAGAAAAATCACTGGATTTTAAATGGAGCTGAGCCAGAAGTGCTCTTTACTAAGATATATTGTCTCTGGCACTTATTAATTTGGTGAGATATACTAGACACGGCACTCGATGTAAAAGAACACGTCCGTCCGTTTAGTGATTCACTCAACGTCAACAGAAATAATCTGTAATTTTATTAGAAATTTTATTATTTCTTATTTGAATCCTGCTTTTACATTACAAATTGTTTGCTTTTATTTCTTTTCTCTTAACACAAATAAGTGTTTTTTTTTTTGTTCACTTAAAACTAAATTATCATACAGTATGGTATAGGATTCACATTCCTGTTTTTTTTTTTTTGACGTGACAACGTCTATTAAATCGGTTAGCGCTGAAATATGGGATGCCGAAACGCAAAAAACGCAGAAAAATGTAGACTAACCGTGTGAGTAGGCGTGGCCTAGCGAATGTGTAGTAGTGAGCTCGCGCGAAAATGATCAACATGTCAGATAAAAAAAAATTCGGCGTCGTTTAGTGGAATTAAATCAAATAAAATCATATCATAGACCTATTGTTGATAGAATATTAGAAATAAAGAACACTTAAACGTTTGAGTATAAAATTGTCTTATTCAATTAAATACATGTATAATACTGTAATATGAAAATAAAACATTGAAATCAATAAAAAAATTATATGTAATTGTTGAATATATAATATTTATACCTCATTCATAAAATCGTATAATAGACGTTGTCACGAAATAATGGATTTGGCTAGTAACAGCCAATCTAATAACAGTTTTTAATGGCTCATACACATATGGAA
Organism: Eumerus sabulonum; assembly: GCA_951905685.1. Taxonomy (NCBI): domain Eukaryota; kingdom Metazoa; phylum Arthropoda; class Insecta; order Diptera; family Syrphidae; genus Eumerus; species Eumerus sabulonum. Next base: position 100,601,360 of record OX645060.1, read on the forward strand.
TGCGACGCGGATCATTCCATGATTAAAAAGCAAAAAAAAAAAAAAACCCTTAAAACACCTATTTACCATCCCCACGATTGGTACCAGCTAGTACGAACAACAGGCTAAAAAAAGAAATCAATTCGGTGATTTTGCCGCTTTTTTTTTTGTTTTTTTTATTTCGTTCTTAAACTTTTAATATTTGCCTTGTGAATTCTTTTAACACTTGCTGTCAGAATAGTGACGCGATTATCTTTTACTACAATTTCTTTCCTGTACAAAGGTTTGTTCTTTCCTGTTATTCCCCTCACGGCTGCATATATAACATGTTCAAAAGATTTTGATGATTTATTCTTTGCGACCTATTAAAGAATATGTCAACCGGTTTCCGCTTTATAACAGAATGGATGGTGTTTTTATACCTATCTACAGCAACATGTACTAGTTTTTTGACGCTCAATTCAGAATTCTCTGCCCGGAGACACCTGTAGATTTCTAATATTGTGGAATGGATTCTCTCTATTTGGCCATTCACCTCACTTCTCTGCGATGGTGTAAGGCATAGCCTTACTCCTAGGTTTTTAATCAGATTTATCACGATAGGACTAAGGAAACTCCTTTCGTTGTCCGTGACAAGGATTTGTGGAACCGGAAATAATAAGTTTGGATCTTAGGTAGATGGTGGACTTGTCCCTTAAGTGGAAGAATTTGCAGAACTTGGAGAACTTATCCATAACAGTCAAGAATTTTTCATTCTGAAGTTCCATTATATCCATGTGGAGAATCTGGCATGGATACTTAGGAATAGGCGTCGACTGTAGTTCTGGTCTCGCCGAATGTCTGTCGTGCTTATTAGAATGGCAGGTATCGCATGAGGCCAAGAAGGCTCTTACCCTAGACAACATTTGCGGAAAATATAACTTTGCGAGGACTTGCTCCTTGTTCTCTCTTGGTCCTCTATGAGCTCTGCGATGTTTCTTCTCAGTGATTACTGCCTTGCGCTCTTCATTAGCTACGTCCTCAACTACTCTTTGTGTTACTCTTACCTTGTATTTCCCGAAATTTTAGAGGTACACGGCTTGAAGTAAGCTCAGGTGGTTTTCCGGAATTTTAATTCCATTTACCACGTTCGGGTTTAAATATTCCTAAAAGAGTTCACTAAGCTTGTCAGCGGTTAGAGCTGGGGAGGAGACGTAATGACAATGGTAGCCGGGATGCGGTTCCTCATGTGCACAAAGATTCATACCAATCCTGACAATCATCAATCAGGGGGTGGCCGTGGTGCAGTGGTTAACGTCATCGACCGCCGAGCGGAAGGTTTATGGTTCAAATTCGCTTCATAGCCAAGAAAAAGTAATTCCTATATGGACAAAAAGTATGCAACGCAGTTGTGAGTGGAAAGTGACCAGACGTACTGCTGCAGGCATAACACTCACAGTATATGGTCAACCGAAATTCATCCTCTGCGTATGCAATACTCAAGTGCTTGAACGAATTACTACGGACTATATCCAACGCGGAATTTGGTCGGCTCTCGTCCTATCTAGGTCTAGGACAACCACCCCTGAGAGTAGTGAACGAACATCAACGACCCCAATCACAGCACTCCGTTCAGGTTGTGTGTGTGAACACATCATAAGAGAATGTAAAAACTCTTGAACCTGCGCGAGTCTCTAAAAAAAAAAAATCATATGGTTTCGAAACACATTGATTGGTGCTTCGACGTGTGGTATTAGGTCAGTTGAATCTTGTTCAGCACTGTGAGCCGTACAGGATTCTTCATCATCATTCTTCGGCGGTACACGTACCTGAAATCGAAGCAGGTGCTTGGCCTTCGCTTGCGGTAACGGTTTCCGTCCGTGAATCAGCAGTCATTCTACGAGAGCCTCGTTGTTCCCTGGATTGGAGTCTAGAAAGAGCATCAGCCACCAAGTTTGATTTACCAGGGGTGTAAATCAACTCGTATTTATATTCCTCTATTCTAGCCTTCCAGCGCTTGAGCTTCGCGTTGTAATTCCTATTACTAAGCGTGAAGGTCAAAGGCTGGTGATCGGTAAATATTCTGATCTCTTTGGCCCCATAAAGATAGTTCCCCTGGTTATCAAGTGCCCACACGATGGCATGGAGCTCTTTTTCGTTCGTCGCATAGTTCTCCTCTGTTCGATTCAGTGAGCGAGAAATGTATGCGATCGGTCGGTCCTTGCCAGGCTCATCCTGAGAAAGAACAGCACCTATGGCGTAATCGGAGGCATCTGTAGTTAGGTTGAAGGGTTTCTCGAAGTCAGGAAATGCAAGTTATTCGGCTGAAGTGAGCAATTCCTTAAGGTCAGTAAATGCCTGAAGTGCCTCGCTATCTAGTGTTACTTGCACATTTTTTGATTGGTGGGCACTTACTTGCGCAAGGTCCCCAGGGATCATGTTCCTCAATGGTTTTGCTATCTTAGCGTAGTTCTTGATAAACCTCCGATAATAGGACGTGAGCCCTAAGAAACTTTTCAGTTCCTTGAGAGTCGACGGAGGAAGGATTGCCTCGACAGCTTTAACTTTCTTGGGATCAGGAAGGATGCCTCCTGAAGTAACAAAATACCCAAGGAATTGAACGCTACTTGCCAGGAATTGTGTCTTTTCGAGATTAATTTTCAATCCAGCATGATGGATTTTAGAGAAAACGGTTTGTATGTCCCTAAGGTGATTGGCCTCAGTTTTGCTGAAGATGATGATGTCATCAATGTAGACATAGCAAATTTTACCGATTAGATCCTTAAGGACATCGTCTATCATGCGCTGAAATATTGCGGGAGCGTTTTTGAGTCCGAATGGAAGCCCTAGATATTCATACTTGCCATTCATAGTAGAGAATGCGGTCCTCGGAATATCTCTTTCTTTCATCAAGATTTGATGAAACCCTGACGTGAGATCGAGCGTCGTAAAGAACTGCGCATCCCCAAGGCTCACTAGAGAGTTGTTATTATCTGGGATCGGATAGGTGTCTGGACTGGTTACCGCGTTCAATCGCTTGAAAACAATAATCATCCTGTACTGCTTTTCCCCTGATGGTTGGGCTTCTTTGGCACCACCCATATGGGTGAGTTGTATGGGCTGTTTGAGGGTCGAATAATATTTTCCGACAGTAGTTCATTCACTTGTCTTTCGACTTCTTTCCTCATACAAGCTGGATAGGGGTAACTTTTTGTATATACCGGTTCATCGGTGGTTGTGCGAATTTCGGCTCTAACACTGGTTTTGATTTTATTGTTACCCACTGGACCAAACAAGTCCTTGTATTTTATACAGATGGATTCAAGTTCGAGTCGTGCACACTCGGAAACGTTTTCGTTCGGTATTATTAGGTGGTTAACAAAATGGGGGATGTTATTTTGTTAGGAGCCTGAACGTGCAGTGTATGGCTCCTGAAATTGAGATTTTGCATCTCAAGACAGGCAGTGTATGCCTCAGGAAACGTTTTTGGCTTCTGAATTATCAGTAGCCTCGAAAGGTCACCACTCAATCCTCGTATAAAGACATCCGATGCCCGGTTCCTGTAAGTTTCTACCAGCGCATCGACTGTCTCGGTCGAGTAAGTCTCTGCCCTAATCTTGTTTATGATCAGGGAGAATTGGTGGTTAACGGTGGCATAAAAATCATCCACGCTTAAACTACCCTGGGTCAATTGATTTAATTGATGTTCGGGGGTTCTTATGTCTCTCTTGTTAGCATAGTGAAGGAGAGGACCCTTTTTATGTCACCCCATTCACACTTATGCGGAATCTGCTTTACCACGAATTTTCTGCCTGATGTGCTGCAGAATTGCCCGGTATATGGGCTTGCTACGTACAATTTCGTAGTCTTTCAGCACAGTTTCGACGCTATGCACCGAAGAAAAATACTGTACTGGGTTCCCGTCGAAGACCTGCAATTCTTTCACCGAATCGGGCAATTTCGAGATGTCCCGAAGATCTTGCTCTGAACTTGGTCCACGGAGTGGTTCCACGTTTCCTGCCGTCAATGCATGATCACTGGAAGAGCTTCCGTTTTCCACGGAATTGAGGCGGGCCTCGAGTGATCCCAGTGTAAGAGTAGCTGGAAGTACTCCACTTATTTGTGTGAGTCAGCTGACGTGCTGACGTATGAGAGTGAAGAGTGATTCAGCTACTCATATACACATATACTCATATACCATGATGTTATTTAATTCAGCTGTCACGTCATCGTTTCTTCTTACCCGAGACCGATGATGTGGCAGTCGTCAGAGAGCATTGAACCAATAAACAACCTTACATGGTGTCAGATGTAAAAAACGAACGAATAGAAAAATAGAGTGTTAAAAAGGACAAAGTAGTAATAGTGTGTAAAATGGCCGAACAATGTATAAAAGGTCCAAGTGAAATGAACTTCGATGAGCCAGCAAAGAATTGGCCAATGTGGAAGCAGAAATTTGAAATATTTTTGGTGGCGGCAGACAAGAATGCAGCTGAGGAATCTGTGAAGGTCGCATTGTTTCTGCACCACATTGGAGAGAGGGGCATTGAAATTTACAATGCGCTCGCACTCCCAGAAGCACAGAGAACTTTAGCGATAGTTATGACGCGATTCGAAGAATATTGTATCCAGCGTCGCAACGTGGTAATGGAAACATACAAATTTGGATGTATAATACAGAAAAAAGATCAACCGTTTGTTGAATTTGAAACCGAAATACGAAATCAAGCCAAGTTCTGTGATTTTCAATGCACAGCCAATGGTTGTGGACAATCGTACGTCGATCGAATGATTCGAGATAAAATAGTTCTGGGGTTGGATAACAAGAAATTACGGTCTAAATTACTAGAATCCAGCCAGGACACGCTTGATGAAGTTATCGGGAAATGCAAAATCGCTGAGTTGTCGGAACAAAACTCAAAGTTCCTGTCGGCGGAAGAGCACGTGCCGAGGGTGGAGGCGATCAAAGCATTAACAACAAGAACAGTTAAGCAGTCATACGATAATCGATATAGGAATATGTCAACATGTGAACGCTGTGGAATGGCGGCAACGGGACAACATGAGAAGTACTGTCCGGCTTTAGTGGAGGGGCGCAAATGTAGAGTTTGCGGTAAAGCTGGTCATTTCGCAGCAGTTTGCAAAAACAAATTTCGTCGAAAATCAAGCAACAGAAATAAAATCAACGTTATTGAATACGAATCGGACGATAATGAAGAAAAGGGATGGAACACTCCAGAATCATCTCAACCAGCAGTAAGGGGTGGGATTCATTCAACTAATCTTAGGTATTTTGATGAAGGTAATTTATATCAAGTAAAAAGAAATGTTCGCTCAAAAAACATTAGTGATTACAGACATGTAGGGCAATGTGGTTGGTATAAAGAAATGAAATTTAACAATGTCAGAATAGATTTCAAATTGGATACGGGTGCAGATATTAGTTGTATACCTTGGAAATATATTAAAAAAATGAACTATTTGGATTCAGTAGAAAGTTCCAAAAATACCTTGTTTGCCTATAATAATAATAAAATCAGTTCTTTTGGTAAGATAACATTGCCGTGCGTTGTGAATTCAAAAGAAGAAAGAGTGCCGATTGACTTTGAGGTAGTTGATAGTAAATTTCAACCCATTTTGGGTCGTGCTGATTGCGAAACACTAAATCTTATAAAGCGAATTCACGCTATTAAAAACTGTATAGTGCCGAATTCTAGGGAAGATTTTATTTATCAGTATAACGATATTTTCGAAGGCCTAGGTCGCATCCCTGGTAAATGCCACATCCAATTGAAAGACGGTTCCAAATCAGTACTCGCTTATAAAAAGAAAATTCCATTTAGTTTGCATGATCGGCTTAAGGCTCAGTTGAAGGTGATGGTCAGTGATGGTATCATAAGTCCAGTGGAGCATCCAACGGAGTGGGTGAATAACTTACAGATTGTAGAGAAATCAGATGGATCTTTGCGCCTGTGCCTGGATCCAAAGCCGTTGAACGAATGTATTCGAAGGGAGCATTTCTCAATTCCGACAGCCGAGTCGATTACTAGTCGGCTCGCAAATAAATCAGTTTTTACTGTGATGGATCTAAAAAATGGATTCTGGCAGTTGGAATTGGATGATAAGAGCTCAGATTTGATGACTTTCATCACTCCCTTTGGTCGATTTAGGTGGCACAGGGTACCGTTTGGTATAAGTAGTGCGCCGGAATTATTCATGAGGAAAATGGTTCAATTATTTGGGGATATACCAGGCGTTGAGATTTATTTTGATGATTTGTTTGTTTCAGGCAGGGATTGTGAAGATCACGATCGAACGCTTGCAAAAGTCATAGAAAGAGCAAGGATGAATAATGTCAAATTTAATAGAGATAAATTACAATATCGACAGGGAGAGGTGAAATTCATGGGCCAAACGATATTAGCAGGAAGTATAAAACCAGACAACAAATATATTAGGGCCATAGTTGAATTACCAACACCCAAAGATAGGGCAGGTGTGATGAGATTTCTGGGTTTGTGTAAATATTTAGCAAAATACATACCTAATTTATCGATAATAACAACAAGGCTTAGAGAACTTACTAGAATAGGAAAGAAGTGGGAATGGCACGTCACGTCATCGTTGAACATTTTGCTCTATTTCTTTTGACATACCTGGCCAATAAAATAATTTCCTTGCCCGCAATCGCGTCTTTTCAACACCCAAGTGAGGTTCATGCAACATATCAACAATCTGATTTCTTAGTATTTGAGGCACAATCAACTTGTCACCGAAGAACAGAATTCCATCACTGACACTAATCTCACTTTTAATTTTGTAGAATTTTTTGCATTCTGAACTTAATGTCTTGTAATTTGGCCATTCAGCCGCATGAAACTTTGAAATCTGCCCTAAACATTCATCCTTAAGAGTGGCGTCTTGATAAATTAATTTATTTCTTTCGGACATACAGAGTCGGTTGACAAGACTATGTACAACATAATTCATTTTAGGTGTTGTTTCCTTCGAAGCACTTACATAGGCCCTAGATAAACAGTCGGCCAACAATAGTTGCTTTCCGGGTACATATTTTATTTTGAGACCCGGATACTTTAACAGAAACATGAACATTCGTTGGAGCCTGACTGTTACTTTGTCTAGCTCCCTCTTCATTAACGCTTCAAGTGGCTTGTGATCAGAATGAACTTCTACCTCACGACCATAAATGTAAAAATGAAATTTCTCACATGCAACCACAATGGCGAGCAATTCCTTTTCAATTTGAGCCCATCTCTGCTCACTGGTCGAAAGGCTTCTTGAAGCGAAAGCTACTGGTTGCCCTGCTTGCAGAAGAACGCAGCCTACACCGTCCTTAGAAGCATCAGCCTGAATGACCAATGGTTGCCTGGGATCAAACATTCGTAAAACTGGTGCTTGACTTACTATATTTTTTATATTTTCAAATTCCTTCTGATGTTCCAATTGCCATTCCCACTTCTTTCCTATTCTAGTAAGTTCTCTAAGCCTTGTTGTTATTATCGATAAATTAGGTATGTATTTTGCTAAATATTTACACAAACCCAGAAATCTCATCACACCTGCCCTATCTTTGGGTGTTGGTAATTCAACGATGTCGAGTATGTGAAAAGTACAGGTACAACAATCCAAAGGAGCCATTAAAACAACACGAGTCACCTGAGTTAGCATGGGAAAAAATTGCTATAGATATTTTTGAGCATGGTGGGGTGTCATATTTAGCAGTATTTGACGCATATTCAAATTGGTTAGGTATTGAACGACTCAAAGATAAATCGATAGGTCACATAATTAACACATTAATGGACTGTTTTTTTACAAAGTTCGGTTTTCCTCTAGATATTCGATCAGATAACAATCCATTTAACTGCCGTAAATTTAAAGAGTTTGCAGAAGAATTTAATGTAAAACTTACATTCTCTAGCCCGCGCTATCCACGGAGTAATGGTCTGGCCGAAAAAGGTGTCGCAATAGGAAAGCGTATATTAAAAAAATGTTATGATGAGGGTCGAGAAAAGGAGTTTAAATATCGAATTTTAGAATATAACGCTACACCGTTAACACATATGTTGCTGTCACCTGCTCAACTTTTTATGGGACGGGAGGTCAAAACAAAAGTACCTACGACCACGAGTAATTTAAGGCCACACGAAGTTAGTGCGCAGGAAATCTTGAAAAGGATAAATGAGAAAAGAAATCTTCAAGCTAAATATTATAATAAAGTATCCAAACCCCTATCCAGTTTGAAAGAAAATGATAAAATTATGTTTTGGAAAGCAGAAAAAGATTGGTTGTATGGTAATGTTGTTAAAAACTTTAATGATAGATCTTATATTGTAACAGATAATGAGGGAAACCAATTTAGACGAAATAGACAATATATAAGAAAGTCACTTAACACCTCACCAACAGATGTATTAAATGAGGAAGCTTTCGTAAGCAGCGATAATCAAACAAATGATCGTCATCCAAGTGATAATGGATCGTGTAAAGTGTCTGAGGATCATAGTGACATTATCCCTGGCTGCGAAAATAATATAAAAAACCAACCAAACATTGTAACTAGATCAGGTAGACTTGTCATAGCACCGGAGCGTTACGGCAATCCGGTTAAGCATTAAGCATATTAAATAAGTATTTATATTAATAAAAGATACACTTAAGATCGTACGACAATTGTTAGTTAAGCTTAGATATATAACTTATATATATATGTATATATATATAAAAAAAAAAAAAAAAAAAAAAAAAAAAAAAAAAAAAAAAAAAAAAAAAAAAGCATGTAAGAGTAGCTGGAAGTACTCCACTTATTTGTGTGAGTCAGCTGACGTGCTGACGTATGAGAGTGAAGAGTGATTCAGCTACTCATATACACATATACTCATATACCATGATGTTATTTAATTCAGCTGTCACGTCATCGTTTCTTCTTACCCGAGACCGATGATGTGGCAGTCGTCAGAGAGCATTGAACCAATAAACAACCTTACACCCAGCCTACTATTCAGTGATTGAATTGCACCATTTGGGTTGCAGAGTTCAATTTGAGCAAGGCGACTTTCCATGCTCCTAAGCCGATCTAAAACAGTGTTAATGGCACCTGTCATCTGTGTTACTGAATCTTTCAATTCGTCCATTCTGTTTTATGTAGAGGCACGGACGGGAAAATATGAACACCTATAGGGAAACAAGGACAGAACAAGTGGCAATTTGTACAGAGAAATACGTATGTGAGTGTGGCCGACAAGCAAGTGGTAGGGAAATGTTAAATCTATAATTTAGTTAAAATTGCTTTCAGATCTTGTTTTTCACAATCTTAGTCTCATTAATATCTGTTTTTTTTTTCTCTTTTGTTTTATTGGTTGTTTTTTTTTTTTTAAGTTCGACCTTAAAAGCTAAGCCCTAGATGCTCGCTGAGAGCTCCCTTTAATTTTTGGAGTAGTCGCTTCGGATTGGAAGGTTCGTATTTTTCCGTTTTAGTCGCAAGCGTTTATAATTGCAAGCGACCTACTAAGGTACGAAGATCAACACCACCGGTAATTTTATTTTATTATTTTAAAAGCGGACCGACTCCTTTTTTCGCGGGAGACTACCCCTGAGCATAAGTTAATCTACCCTACAATTTACTGACCACTCAATCTTAATTTTAAAATTATATAATCTTATTCTATCTTACAGTAGTGTAGTGATGGACCAGCCCAACATCGCCTTGGTGCTTTTCTTCATCGGGAAAGTTCCTATGCTCTGCTCTCTGCTTCTTCAGCTCTGGTTCCTTTTTGCTTTTCGTTTCTCAATTAAATTTTTACAGGGGATCTTCTCAGATTATTCAGCCTTGATTTTTCTCTATTTGCTTCTGGCAGTTTAGTGTTATTCACTTTCACTATTGTTTCGCGATTTTTGATGTTATTCAGCTATTCACTTTCACCATTGTTTCGTGACATTTGATGTTATTCACTTTCACTACTGTTTTTTTCTTGTTTTAATTATTTTTTTTTTTGTTTCTTAACTTTTGTTATTTGGCACTCGCGACGCGGGCGGTCCCTGCTCGGCCGCCAGTTAAAACATTTCTTTTTAGATTGATTAAAAAAATCGATTAAAAGGCAATTCTATCGTTATAACAAATGTTTATTTCAAAGATAGGACATCCGTCCACTTTCACAATCAAAATCAGACTGCCTAATTCTACTCTAACAATATATTTCATTACTTACAACTAAACTGCCGAATCGCAGTTCCCACGCAGACCCATCAAAATCACAAAGTCCACCGGATACGCGTGTGTGAACTGCAAGCATGCATTCTGTATTTTCCCATGCACACGGTGACCTGTGCTCCAATTTCATTGGCAGGTGGACGGCCGATAGCGTTAACTATAATAATAATGATAATAATAATAATAATAGCAATAAAAAAAATAACAATAGCAATTGTAATAACCCGTTGGAGAGTTATCTTCCATATACTTCCGGGCGATACCAAAATGTGAAATAAACGTTTTCCAGCATAGGGAGCCGAGAAAGTGCAAAACTTCGATTATACTAATAATGATTAGAATAACGGCAATAATTATAGTAGTAAAAAGAACAATAATAACAACAATGATTATACCAATAATAATGACATTAATAATAACAATGCTATTATTAATATTTATAGTAATAATAATAGTTATAATAATAAAAATAATAATAACAATAATAATAATGGTTCGTTACTTTCTAATGTTATAAGTCATATTTACCATAACCCGTTGGAGAATATTGAGCTGGGGTTATGACCCCTTCATACTTCCGAGCGATATCCAAAAAGCGTAATAAACGTTTTCCAGCATAAGGAGATGAGAAAGTACAAAAACTCGATAAAAATTATAATGATAGCAATACCAATAGGAGGGAGCGAGCAAACAGAGCAAAGAAGTTGATCGCGTTTAACATGGCAAACACTAGCTTCGATCTCTGTCCCTGCTCAATCCAAGTTGACACACAGCCTCCGCGTGGCCCCCCCTGGATAGCTACCCCGGCACCCGCCAGGTAGTGAACCAATGTGTGCAGCGACCCAACCCTTGTTCCTGGGGAAAGAGGAACCTGGCCCTCCAGGTTGGGGGTTGTGCTTAGGGGTAACATCCCTATCACGTAAAAACCTACTTGTTCCGAAACAACAACAAGCCTCGGATACGGACGGATACAAAGCTGACGACCCCTACAAACGACTAACGCACTTGAGAGTCTGCACCTGGAATGTTAGGTCCCTTAGCAGGCTGGGTGCAAGCGATCAATTGCAGCAAACCCTCAAATGCTATAAAACAGATATAACCGCACTCCAAGAAGTGCGATGGGATGGACCAGGCAAAAAACGGATGAAAATCTGCGACATCTACTACGGGAACTGCTACAAGGAGAACAAACAGCGCCTATTCGGGTGCGGATTCGTTATTCGAGGAAGACTCCGACAAAAAGTCTTAAGCTTCCGAGACATAAGCGAACGCCTCATAACGATCTGCATCAAAGCTAATTTTGGAAACATTAGCTTAATATGCGCTCAAAGAAGAATTCTACGATTTCCTAGACAGAACATATGCCCAATGCCCCAGCTACGACACAAAAATAGTCCTAGGAGATTTTAATGCAAAACTGGGCAAAGAGGACATATTTGAGTCGATCATAGGAAAGCATAGCCTCCATAACACCACATCCGACAACGGACTGAGGCTAATCGATTTCCTAGCGGAGCGTAACCTCCTTGTAGCAAGCACGCGATTCCCCCATCTCAACATCCACAAGGGTACCTGGCGGCCTTTTGATCAATCGACCACCAACCAGATTGATCACATTGCGATCGACGCCAGACACTCCTCCTGTATTCTCGACGTACGAACCTTCCGGGGGGCCAACATCGACTAGGACCACTACTTTGTTGTAGCCAAGGTACGAATGGGGATATCAAGAATGCTTAGGAGTCGAGTAGCGCAACGTAAGTTTGACGTCGGAAAGAGACTGCCAGAATCTTTGCCGATCGTGTCTTCCCAAGCTCTCTCAAAACCCGCCCACAGCAGCACAAACAATAGAGCAGGAATGGGTGCATTGCCAGAGCGCCGTCAGAGACGCTGCCTCAGAGGTGCTGGGTTTCAAACCGCCACCACCTAGAAACCCCTGGTTCGATGAGTAATGCGAACAAGCCCATGCAGCAAAACAAGGGGCATATAAAGCTAGGCTGCAACGACGGACGAGAGCGGCTCGCGAAATCTGTGAGCAGAAGAGAAGAGGGGAACACACGCTTTTCAGAAGAAAGAAGAGAGAGCACGGAAAGGGTGAGATCAGGGAGATGGAGAGATGCTTCCGCAGGAATGACGCCCGTAAGTTTTACAATAAGGTAAAATGAACATGCCATTGCTACAAAGCCAGAGCGGTGGTCTGCAGGGATGAAAATGGAGAACTGGTAGTAGAGTCGCAGTCGATGCTGAGGATTTGGAAAGACCACTCCTGCAGACTATATAACGGCGATGAGAGACAAGATGACGCTGTCAGGCCGAACGAGCCATTCGTAATGGACGACAATGAAACAGAATTCAGTCCACCCGACCTAGACGAAGTCAAAATAGCGGTATCAAGACTTAAGTCTAATAAAGCCGCGGGCGCAGACGGCCTGTCTTCTTAAGGCGACTGGAGATGTGCTGGTAAGGTGCATGCACCATCTCATTTGCAAGGTATGGTTGGAGGGAAGCATGCCCGACGAATGGAATCTCAGCATCGTTTGCCCGGTCCATAAGAAAGGAGACCCCTATAACTGCGCAAACTGTAGAGGAATAAGTCTCCTTAACATCGCATATAAGATCTTCTCTGCCGTATTGTGTGAACGCCTGAAACCGTTTGTGGATAGCCTGATCGGCTCTTATCGGCTCCATCACGGGAGTCATCGAGCAAGCTGCTATTGACGAGCTAAAAAAATTAAAGTGCGATCATCTCCTGCACGAAAAGTCAAAAGCAGTTATCTTGAATACGTGCAGGATAGTTCGAAAGTTCCAACAGCAAACATTAAAAAACTGCCGATAGGACTTGCAAACTTTGCCGTCGTAGTCGGTGTAAATGGACCCCAGCTCGCGAGTTACGGAAATATTGTTGAACAAAAGGAGGAAGGAAAGGAAAGTACAACTAAACAAAAAGGGAAACACACAGAAACACTACTGCTCCATTTTAGGTCTCGATTCCGACTCTTTTTTCTTTATTTATTACGTTTGTACATTTCTTAAAGTTATAAAAGGTCAACGCATTCAGTTTCCGCTGGCTTTCGATCAGTAGCAAAGTAATTAAGTTTGCTGACCTACATTTCCGTAACCCGATAGCCATCGACCTCTGAATGGTATATTGACACTTTATTATTATTGGTTGCGAGGCAACACAAATGTGCCGTCAGCATTCAGTTTCCGCTGGCTTTCGATCAGTAGCAAAATAATCAAGTTTGCTGACCTACATTTCCGTAACCCGATAGCCATCGACCTCTGAATGGTACATTGACACTTTATTATTATTGGTTGCGAGGCAACACAAATGTGCCGTCAGCAAGTTTGCTGACTTGCATTTGCGTAACTTCACCCCTCTTTGATTCAGGGGCCCTAATCTCTACTGCTACTCTAATATGAAATTGCTCGAATTCGCAAAATCGGTACTCTCAATTTCTATTAGCAATGTCATATTTTCGAAATTCGAGAAGTTTTTAATACTCCTTTGCATTCGCAAATACGATACTCTGTATTGCATATTTAAATGTCAAAACTATTCGAATTCGCATTTTCTTATTCGAGAGTTGTTTGGTACACGAACGGTGATTCATTTATTAGTTTTATTCCAAAAATGTTTGTATTTTTTTTTATTTTTTTATAGTTACACTCGCACTCAATGCTAATAGTCGGGGCAAACTAACATAATTTTAATCAGAATACGGAAGAATAGAAACCAGAACCAGCCCAACGGGAAATGGTTGGGGGGGGTCACTAACATGAAAAAAAAAAAAAAAATGCAGTTACTGACCTTGGGACTAACTTAAGGGGGAGGGGTAAAGTGAAAAAAATTCAAAGTCAATAGTTTGGATGCGTGTTACGGGAAAATTTTACGTCGGAGATAAGAATGTACAATAGCAAAGTTGTAGGTAATAAAAAGATCTTTCTTTTTTGTTAAGGGCACTTTTATCATAGCCTCAAAATCATCGAGAAATTTAAAAATTTTCCAAAGAGTAATAGAATTTTCGTTTTTATATTATAACTTTTATAAAAATTAATGAATTGTTATGAAACTTGGTGAAAAGATACCTTTATATATTATAAATAACCGAAAAAATTTTCAAAAGAAAATAATGGAAAATTTTTGATTTATAATTTTTTCAAAAAAAAAATGTCCTTCTTTCAGACGAAAATTGTACGGTGGAAAATCATTGTAAATAGATTTTTCCAAACTCATTTTGTTTGTTTTTTCGTCTACTTTTTGATAAATTAGAGACACAATATAGCTTCTATTTAAGAATATGCTAAAAAGTGCAAAGAACGAAAAAAGTAAATTTTGAAAAAAAAAATTCAGTAATTGTTGATAATTTTGTTTAAATTTCAAAAAAATGTTAAAATTAATTTCACCAATCGATTCTACGTGAAAAAATATTTAAGAAACTGTATTTTGTTGTTAAAAATTACTCCAATACTTAGGGGTGGTAAAGGGTTGCTTCTGGAGGGTGAATAAAGTAATGATCGTTCTCATGCAATTTTCGGCTAAAATTGACGTTAAACAAAAAATTTGTAATCAATCGAAGTTGTAGATTTTGAAAAACTCTTCAAGTTTTGTAGAGGTCATTTTTACCATAACCTCAAAATTAAGAAAAAATGCAAAAAACGTATTTTTTATATTTTTTACTTCTTTAAACTTTCTTATTATTTCTTTTCTTCTTATTTTTGTGTACTTAGTAGACAAAATGTGTGGTTGAATAAAAGTATTATAGTATTGATATTAGAAAACTTTAAAAATTAGAAAAAATATACAGAAAGATTAACGCGTATGATCAGAACTACAGACAGTACACCTATCTCTCAATCTTAGAAGCTCTATGGGTATTTGTTATACACGAAGATTTTATTTTCCGCCATACCATTGCTACGCAGCTGTCCCAGCACGTGCGTTCTCAGTTAGAAAGTATCATCCATCTGAATAACAACATTTGTAAAACTTTCTCACCTGGAAATTTTAAAAAGGTGAGTCAAATTGAATTATATATATATATAATTTTAGATTAGCAGTATGAGTAAGCCTGCTTGCATTATTTGCAATGGTACTGAAGGGGAATTGAGGATCATATACAAAAAAGCTATAGAAACGCTTATTTCTGTGAGTCAACAAAGAAGAGATCAAAAATTTAGAAAATGGAAAAACTTAACTACAGCATCAGTTCACCATGCATGTTCAACTACATACAAACAAGAGTCTGCAATAAATGCTTCTGCACGAGATTGTTCTAAAAAATTTGTAGAAGGTAGAACCATTATGAAAAATGCTTATGTCTTTGATTAAAAAAAAAAAACCTGCCAAGTGCGAGTCGGACTCGCGCACGAAGGGTTCCGTACTATTATGTATAAAAACGGCAAAAAAGCATGTCTGTTGTATGGGAGCCCCATTTATACATATGTTTATTATATTCTGTCTAAGTATATACAGTAAAACATAATCAGTGACATTTTATTCTCACTTTTCGGATAGTTAAAATCTAGAATGTTGTAATTTTTAGAAAATACTCATTTTTTGAGTGATTGCCAATTTGGGTTTAGACGTGGCAAATCGACTGAAACCGCTTTATTGAAATTAACTGGTGAAATATATAATAGTCTAAACACTTCTCAAACACCATCAACATTATTTATTGATATCAGTAAGGTCTTTGATATGGTTAATCATACTTTGCTACTCGATAAACTTTACAAAGCGGGTTTCAGAGGCTCCATTTATAAATGGTTTTCTTCTTATTTATTCAACCGTTATCAAGTTGTGAAAATTAGGAATGTTTACAGTTCTATAGACTTCTTAAATATGGGTGTTCCCCAAGGAGCAGTATTGGGCCCAATGCTTTTTCTAATTTATGTTAATTCGTTTTTCTTACAACCTTTTAAAAGCAAAATAACTGCCTTTGCTGATGAAACATCTCTTTTCCACTCAAACACTAACCTAATTGATAGTTTTGCAGATGTTAACTATGACCTAGATATGTTAAGGAGATGGTTTAATTATCATAAACTAATAATTAGCAACAAAACGAAGTACATGATATTTAATATCAATGGTATAGTTTTCAGAGACCTTCTCTTATATTATCATGCACCATTGTGTAATCGATTTGTTCTTGATGATATAGTATTCAACAATCAGGAATGTTTGAAAATTGCTTCTTGATTGAACACGTGGACAGTTTTAAATATTTAGGTGTTACATTGGACCAACAACTTTGTTGGAAAGACCATTCAATATATTTGAAACATTATCTAAATGGGGTTATAAGATAATTATTCCATCTCAGTATGCACTTTAATCTCTACCCGTTTTAAAATACTAAATGTATACTCGCACCGATATGGAACTAGCAAAAACATGTCCATGTCCGGAACTAAATGTATTATCGCACCGATATGGAACTAGCAAACCATGTCCATGTCCGGACCTGAATGCACACATACACATGTATGACATTCGTTCACGAAATGCGGTGCGGGCATTATATTCTTTAATTTCTTTTCTTCATTTCAGTTCAAGTGTGCTGTACAGTGCACACCAACTGTTCGAGCTTTATCGCCACATCTCAATACTTTTGGGTTTCTTGAAAACTACGGGGTATAACTCATACCGTATGAGAAGCATGTTCGTTGCATTTATGTTTTTTTTTTTTTCGTTTTGTACATATGTGATTGATGAATAAGGGTTGAATGGAACTATGGAACTCTTTTCGTTCAATTTGCGGAGCGAGAGGAAATGTGTCCGAGAGAGGACATAGTTCCGTGAACTATACATGTCCGGAACTACCCAACTCTACTTCGTAATGTACATATGTATGTATGTATGTATGTATACTTATACATAGCGTAGAGATGTGTGAGTGTATGCACGTATGTGATGCATATGCACGTATGTACGTATCGGTTCGTATGTGTGCAAGATCGCTTGCTCCTCTTGCTCACTTGCTCCTCTCCACCTGCCGCGACGTCGTGCGAAAGGGATGCTAGGCCAGCTGCGAGGACTGGTCGTGAGCAATGGCGCCACGCGATTGCCCTCACGCCGACTTACCCGCAGCAAGAATCGCGAATTTGCTACGAGACTTGCGAAATATCCCACGCAAAAGAAAAAAAAAACACCGTAATCGTTTCCAATTCAATATGTCAAAAATTTAATTTCCTTAACCTAACTTAATCTAGGTTTACAATTAATCCTTAAAACTACCCTACACCGTATGTCAATGAAAAAAGTCGAAATAAATAAAAAAAATATATGTAAAATAAAAAAAAAAAGGAATTCACTGTCCAAAAAAGTAAACAAACCGCAGCTTGAGTATTCGAACAGTCGTACCGAAACTCCTCTGACCAACGACTTAGCCCGCATCACCAATCGCCACACACAAATTTGTGATTTCAATACCTTATAAAATGAACGTGATATCCGCGACCAACGTAGGCAATAGGACACACGGTACGGCCGCGTACCGGGAACTGCTTAAAACCGTACCGGAGTTCTTCCCCGAAGATCACTCTCCGAGTACTTCGCCGAAGATTTCTCCCCGAGTTCTTCGCTCTCATGTGCTACTAGGAACAAGAAAAAAACAAAAATGCTGACCTTCTGCGGGTTGAACTCCACTCGTTCGCGTGACAAGCGCTGATCGCACCCTCGGGCTATCCGCTTTCTCTGAGTTTGATTTCCCAAAATGGATGATTACGAGCCGCTCACAAATGGGAACTGATCGAAAGATGACAACGAAAACCTTTCGAAACAATTTATTATTGGTTGTTTGTAATTATGTATATGTATAATTAATTTTGTTCTGTTTTTAGTATTTGTCGTGGTAGCGGCAACAGAAATACATCATCTGTGAAAATTTCAACTGTCTAACTATCACAGACGGACGGACGGGTTCCGTTTTACCTTTGGGTACGGAACCCTAAAAATTGCTTCATTTGCGGTGAGTTTTGTCATAAGAAACAGGAAGTACAGATGATACAAGAAAAAAATATACTTTCCAGGTGAGAAAGTTTTACAAATGATGTTATTCAGATGGATGATACTTCCTAACTGAGAACGCACGTGCTGGGACAGCTGCGTAGCAATGGTATGGCGGAAAATAAAAGCCTCGTGTATAACATATACCCATAGAGCCTCTAAGATTGAGAGATAGGTGTACTGTCTGTAGTTCTGATCATGCGCGTTAATCTTTCTATACTATAAGACTTTTATTCAACCACACATTTTGTCTACAAAGTACACAAAAATAAGAAGAAAAGAAATAATAAGAAAGTTTAAAGAAGTAAAAAATATAAAAAAATGCGTTTTTTGCATTTTTTTTTAATTTTGAGGTTATGGTAAAAATGACCTCTACAAAACTTGAAGAGTTTTTTCAAAATCTACAACTTTGATTGATTAGTAATTTTTTGTTTAACGTCAATTTTAGCCGAAAATTGCATGAGAACGATCATTACTGCCTGAACACAATGAGGTCGCGGTCGCTTTCTCGGTCGCCTGTTAAAAGTTAAATGTACGTAAATCCCATAATGTAAACGCAATGATGTCGCGGTCGCTGTCTCGGTCGTTGGGTGTGTCGCGCGAGTTGGCTTACTTTTAACTCGGTAGTACGACATTGTGACAGCTGTGTAGAAAAAAACAAAACGCAAGGAAATCTTCAAATCGGCGGTTGATGGTTCGTTGTAAGTACAAGGTGTCTTAAAAGAAAGCTTATATTTAGTGGATCGGTTAAAAACGAAGTAAACATTCTATCGAAAACAATTTTATTTATCATTAAAGTTCCCAACTTGGGAATTTAGTTCTTAAAAAATGATGTCATCTAAATGTAAGTCCTCGCGTTCGCGACAACCATTTAATCACACAGCTCTGCGCGCTTCCGAATCGAAAGATCGGGATCACTGCGAACAGACTGATTAACATTCTTTACGTTTTCTTACGTTATTGATGACCTTGACGGTCCAGATTTTGGTTTTTCTAGTGTTGAACCAGTCGCTTCCAACTTTTTTACCCATTTTCGAATGAGAGGAAAGCTTGGCGCATCCTTTAAATGGCGTAAATTTCGAATTTTGCAAAATTTTCTACGCACCACAGTCGCCGAATCACCGTTTTTAAAACTCTCGCACGCATAACGCGCTGTCTGCACCCGAGAAAAACTAGATAGCGATTGAATTCGCAATCGCCCCTCGGGGTCGTTGCGAGCGTGCAATAAGCTAAACAAATTTAAACTTTCTTTTGAGACACCTTGTATATGAACAATGGTGAAAACAGCTGTTAAAATTTGACATAACAAAGCGACCTCATTGTGGGCGAGATTTCGCCAATCCTAGTGACAGCAATGCCCACCGCGACCGAGACTGCGACGGAGACAGCGACTGCGACCTCATTGTGTTAAGGCAGTTACTGTATTCACCCTCCAGAAGCAACCCTTTATCACCCCTAAATATTGGAGTAATTTTAAACAACAAAATACAGTTTCTTAAATATTTTTTCACGTAGAGTCGACTGGTGAAATTAATTTTAACATGTTTTTGAAATTTAAACAAAATTATCAACAATTACTGAAATTTTTTTTTCAAAATTGACTTTTTTCGTTTTTTTGCATTTTTTAGCATATTCTTAAATAGAAGCTATATTGTGTCTCTGATTTATCAAAAAATTGACGAAAAAACAAACAAAATGAGTTTTGAAAAATCTATTTACGATAATTTTCCACCGTACAATTTTCGTCTGAAAAAAGGACATATTTTTTTGAAAAAATAATAAATCAAAAACTTTCCATTATTTTCTTTTGAAATTTTTTCCTGTTATTTTTAATATATAAATGTATCTTTTCACCAAGTTTCATAACAATTCACTGATTTTTATAAAAGTTATAATATAAAAACGAAAATTCTATTATTTTTTGGAAAATTTTTAAATTTCTCTATAATTTTGAGGTTATGATGAAAAGTACCCTTAACAAAAAAGAAAGATATTTTTATTACCTACAACTTTGCTGTTGAACATTTTTATCTCCGACGTAAAATTTTCCCGTAATACGCATCCAAACTATTGACTTTGATTTTTTTTCACTTTACCCCTCCCCCTTAAGTTAGTCCCAAGGTCAGTAACTGAATTTATTTTTTATTTCGTGTTAATACCCCCCCCCCCCCCCCCCAACCATTTCCCGTTGGTCTAGTTCTGGTTTCTATTTTTCCGTGCTCAAATTTAGTTTGCCTCGACTATAAGGCCTTATAACGTTTTGAACGTTGTGCGAGCGAAGGTAACAGGGAGAGAGACAGTTTCGCGCAGGTTCACACACAATCTGAACGGAGTGCAGTGGTTTTGGGTCGTAGATGTTCGTTCACTCTCAAGGGTGTTTCGTCCTAGGAAGGACGACAGCCGACTAAATTTCGGCGTTGGTTATTGTTTACATTTGGAAACTGACGTTCAATGTCATTTAATGTTACTCTACTACTTTTGAGTTTATAATAGAGTTTCTTTTTTATACCTTTGTTCCCTTTTTTTTTCCGTTTTCCTTACTTTTTTTCTCTCTGTCTCAATCTGCTCAATTGTACGGCACCAAGCCAACGTGTTTTAAAGTATATTCCTTTTTTATAAAGTATTATCATCAATATTATCAATCAATATTAATGGTCTCTCGTAGCTGGAAGTTATTTATTTATTACATAAAAAAATATGACAAAGGCAGCGCAATTGCAACATCTATTGGAACAACAAAAAGAACTCTTTGACGCGGTTTCAAAGCTTACAATCAGCACCACAATTATGTCTCAACGAGTACAATCTGCATTGAAGGAAAACTGGAGCAATTTCAGGCAAAACCATATCACCTTAGGTTCTATTAAGGCTTCGTTGAAAACAGAAGCCAAAACAGAATACGAAGAAGAACCTTACTTTAAGAGAAAGATGTACTCCGAATGCGAAAAACAATATATCGACGCTGTAGAAGAAATGACTGTTCTACTTGAAGAAATTCAATCAAAAAACACAGTTCATGGACAATTTCTAGCCGGGACATCAGCATTGGGACAACATCTGTCACTTACGACTAATGTTCGATTACCACAGCTGGATCTTCTCTTATTTGGTGGAGAATACACAGAATGGGTACCTTTCAAGGACACATTCACATCGATTATCGGAGCACATCCTTCTCCTACATGCATAGAAAAGCTGCAGTATCTAAAAGGCTGTCTTACGGGTAAAGCAGCACAACGTCTGATGAATTTACCACTTACTGCAGCTAATTTCAAGATTGTCTGGGATGATCTAGTAGAGTACTATGACAACAGAAGAATACTGATTGATGCATCTTTGGAAAATCTTTTTGCATCAAAATCAGTCACTCGAGAGTCAGCAAATGATCTAGAAGCACTTCCTAATAGTGTTAATCAATCGCTAGGGGCCCTTGAAGGATTGGAGTTAAAGTTGAACAATGGAATGAAGTAACAGTTTACTTAGTTTCACGAAAACTTGATGCCTCTTCCATCAAAGAATGGGAGAAGAGACTTGGATCGGCAAAGGAACCTGCAATGAGGAAGCAACTCAAGGACTTCATATAGAAATACACACGAAAGAAGTGTGCCTCAACATCAAGAACACAAAAAATAAAATTCAAGTCCTTCCACAAAGAATCCACCTTTCAAGACGAAATCATACCATGTTTCGGCAAAGAAGCCAAATTACTCATGCTCAAATTGTAATGAAAATCATTACATTTCTGCTTGCCCAAATTATCAACAAAAGAGCATTGAGCAACGTTATCAGCTCCTCAAGCTGGGAATCATCAGATCAGCTCCTGCTTTTCCATAAAGAGATGCAATATCTGCAGCGGACACCATCATACTTCCATCCATCAATACACCAACAGTAACCCCACACATCAATCTGAATCAATTCAAAAATCATCATCTTCTATCAAAACTGCTTCAACTAACGTAACTAACATTTACCCAACTAAAAGCGGAACCCTGCTTACTACTGCCTTGTTCAAAATCCCAACTATCAGCGGTGAACTTCATGTAGTAAGAGCTTTCCTGGACCAGGGGTCAGAAGTAAACCTATTTTCGGAGAATCTGCGTCAACTGCTTCAAGTTAAACGGTCTCACGCATCTTTATCCATTGTTGGCATAGGAGCTGAACCTTCATCTACTCACCAGTCTAAAGGGAGAGTAACTTTGAAATTATTTTCTTGTGTGAATGAATTTACTTGTAGCCTCGACGCATATGTATTGAAGCAGCTCACCAATTATCTTCCATCAACAGCCATCGCAATTCAAAATTGGTCTCATCTACAGAATCTTAAGCTGGCGGATCCTGAGTACTATCAACCAGGACGTATCGATCTCATACTTGGGATGGAAATCTACAGCAAAATAATACAGAGTGGTTTAAGAAGAGTTTCTATCAAATTACCAATAGCTCAGCAAACGAATTTGGGATGGATTATTTCTGGGGCTGCACTTCCCACTAGTTCATCTGAAGAAGCTCAATCATTTCAATGTCACACCGAACATGACTTGGACGACTTGGTTAAACAATTTTGGATGCAGGAGGAAGTTTCTCAAACCCCAACTGACAACATGACTCCAGAAGAAGCACACTGTGAAGAGTTTTTCAAAGCCACATATACTAGAAACTCTGACGGAAGGTATGTTGTCAGACTTCCATTTAAACGCAATCCACCACCATTTGGAGACTCAAGATCACAGTCTCTAAAACTACTTCGTCGACTAGAGAATAGACTTCTTATGAATCCATCTTTTCACGCTGATTACTCGCAATTTATCAAAGAATGTGAAGAAATGGGGCATATGCGACGAGCACATTCACCACCTCAATCTGAAAAACAAGTCTTCTCTACCTCATCATGGAGTCATACGTGAATCTAGTTCCACAGCAAAATTGCGAGTGGTCTTCAATGGCTCACTTAAAATTGATCAAGGCGTTTCATTAAATGACTGCCCAGACGTTCTCACTCGATGGCGTAAAAACCAATATGCCTTTTCATCTGATGTGGTCAAAATATTCAGACAATTCCTTGTTCACCCCGATAACTGGGATTATCAAAGGATCCTGTGGTTTGAAGATTCTTGCTTAGTAGAATTTTGCCTTACCACAGTAACATATGGAACTAGCCCAGCTCCATATCTCGCAAACAAGGTTCTGCGTCAGCTTGCAGAGGATGAAAGTCATCTATACCCTGATGCAAAAGAAATCATTGAGCAAAGCACCTACGTCGATGATATCTACGGTGGAGCAACATCCATTCTGAAGTGTAAGCAAAAATCAAACAACCAATTAATGTCTTTTAGGCAGGTGGCTTTCAACTTCAAAACTGGGCTTCCAACGATGAACAAATTATGGAAGACATATCACATGAACAACGAGCATCATACTCATCCCCGTTATCTATTACGGATGTTCCCATTCATCGTATTCTGGGTCTTAATTGGCAACTTCATCAAGATCGATTTATCTTCATTGCGGAAAACACAACACAACTCAGCCTACCAGATATACAAAGAGGAAAGTTCTATCTCGAATCGCAAAGCTTTATGATCCACTAGGCTAAGTATCACCAGTGATAGTTCGAGGCAAGATTTTTATGCAAGAGCTCTGGGAAACAAGAATCGATTGGGATGAATCAATTTCTGCTACATTTGAGTCAAGACTTAAAACATATGTGAATCAACTGCAAGATCTATCATTAATAAGCGTTTCAAGATGGCTTGGGTTATCTACATCTGCGCATTCCGTAGAAATTCACGGATTTGCAGACGCCTCCCGAGCTGCTGTAGGTGCAGTTTTTTATTTAAGAGTAGTCTCAGAATCAAAAAACGTTCGAGTCACCATCATCTCCTCCAAATCAAAAGTCGCCCCTCTCGGAAGGACAAACAAATCAACGAAGAGACCAAGAGCCATTCGAGTTATTATTCCCAGATTAGAGTTATCGGCGGCATTACTTCTAACACGACTCGTCGCGTACGTTCAGAAGGTTTTATCTATTGGCGAATCACCCGTTCATCTCTGGACGGATTCCAGTACTGCTCCTTATTGGATCCAAGGACAACCAATCAGATGGAAGGATTTTTTGCGAAATCGTGTTAGCCGAATTTACACTATTGTACCGACAGCTCAATGGCATCATCTTCCAGGAGAAAACAATCCAGCGGATCTCGCATCGAAGGGATTATCACCAAAACAACTGGCAGAAAGCTCACTTTGGTGGCCTGGACCTCCATGGTTACAGCTTCACCATAATCAGTGGCCACAACTCATTCCTCAACTGAGCGAAGGTGTCGGTATTGAAGAACGCCGCTTAACTGTGGCTGTAACATTGAAAGTGACTGATCATACCTGGGATCTTCTCCGAAGGTATTCATCACTGACTAAGCTTCTACGAGTTACAGCTTGGTGCAGACGTATCATAACATTCCAAAAAGGCCTCAAACGTAAACTGCCATATGATCACAATATCACACTTGAACCTAAGGATTTGGAAGAAGCGAGATCTTTCTGGATTAAGAGCATACAATATCAACAATTTTCTTCTGAAATCAAGCAACTATGTTATTTTAAACCGATTTGCTGCAGCAGCCCACTATTTCGCCTAACTCCACTTGTCGATTCTGAGGGCATTCTTCGAATTGGCGGGCGGCTTCTAAACGCCCAGATTGATCCAGATATGAAACATCCAATCATATTACCCCGTGAATCATATTTTACCTATCTCATTCTTGACCACACACATAAAGCAACACTTCACGGTGCAGTCCAACTGATGCTAGCAACGATCAGAAGAAACTACTGGATAATTGGGGGCCGCTATCCCGGGCTTCCACTGCTAAACAGTTAATGGGCCAGCTTCCCACGAATCGAACATTACCATCACGACCCTTTCTTCATTCGGGAGTGGACTACGCCGGACCTCTTTCACTAAAAACATGGAGAGGGAGAGGAGCAAAAATTTACAAAGGGTATTTGGTTTTATTTGTATGTGTTGCTTCGTCGGCAGTGCACCTTGAACTCTCCACTGACTACTCTACCGAAGGATTTCTTGCAGCGTACAAAAGGTTTACTGGTCGGCGAGGGATATATTCTACATTAACCAGCGATTGCGGAACCAATTTCGTTGGTGCTGATGCTGAGCTCCGTAAGTTATTAAATTCTGCTACTAATGACATCAAACACTTCGTAGATTTGCTAGCAAACGATGGAACGAAATGGACGTCCAACCCATTTTGGAGGAAAATGCGAAGCTGCTGTGAAATCAGCTAAGTTTCACATTAAGCGTGTGATAGGCGATACCGTTCTCACCTACGAAGAATTCTCTACATTCTTAGTCCAAGTTGAGGCCGTCTTAAATTCACGGCTTATTTGCCCCTTGTTAGATGATCACAGGGATTTGGAAGCGCTAACACCTGGACATTTCATCACTGGAGAAGCAATCCACACAGTTCCTGAACAATCCGTAGCACATTTGCCGCAATCAAAACTTTCACGCTGTTAAGGCAAATATTGGAAAGGTTCTGGCAGAGGTGGACAGTAGAAAATCTTCAACGACTGCAGGACATCATGAAGTGGCATCATCCATCGCAGAACATCAAGGAAGGATCTCTTGTACTTGTTGCTAAAGAGCGCTATCCTCCCACTAAGTGGCCTCTAGCGCGAGTTATTACTACACATCCCGCCACAGATGGTTTAGTCAGGGTTGTCACCGTTCGAGCCCACATGTGAACATTCAAACGTCCGATAGTAAAGCTTTGCTTACTACGAATCGAAATCGAAAACACATCGAATTTATTAAATTAAAGCAGAACACATTTCAACGATCTGAAATAATCGTCGAAGCGGGCGGAATGTTTACATTTGGAAACTGACGTTTAATGTCATTTAATGTTACTCTACTACTTTGGAGTTTTTAATGGAGTTTCTTTTTTATACCTTTGTTCCTTTTCTTCGTTTTCCTTACTTTTTTTCTTTATCTCTCACTCTGCTCAATTGTACGGCACCAAGACAACAAGTTTTAAAGTATTGTTACGAAATTATCCGATCCCCACACCAAATAGGGTTCGCACCACTGGATTGCGATAAACTACAATTGTCCTTTTTATTCAAATTGAAAGAAATAAAAAACACACACACTATTCTTGTTTTACCACAGATCAATTATCTGTGTAGTTTCACCACTTTTCTTTATTATCCAATACTATCCACTTAAAACTTTACTATTGAGAGCTTTTATTTTCACACTGTTTGATCACACTGACTTTTCACACGCTGTTCAATACCACAAAACTGAATGTCTGTCGAGGGCGAGTGTTCGCGCTTATATAGCTCTCGGTCCACCTTCTCGAACGTTCGCCGTTGGAAGTTCCCCTTCAGAAATCTCTGGAACGCTCTGACAGTTCCATTGGAAGTTGCCATCATTCCAATCCCCGCTTCCAGAGAGCTTTCGAACTTCGACAGCGAAATTCGAACTTAACCGTCCGTTTGCATCTCCGCAACACTGCCCTCCTCCTAAACTTCAATTTCAATTTCAATTCAATTTCAATTTATTTCTTTCTTTACTAATGCATAATGTGTTGATACATAACGTTATGATGGAACACAAAGCTATAATATGATAAAACATTTAACACAGTGAATTAATAAAGAAGCTGCAATCTATAGTACATAAGGAACTAGAGGCGAACGCAGCTGGAATAACCTTATTATAAGAATACTATATATTGTTACGAATTATTCGATCCCCACACCAAATAGGGTTCGCACCACTGGATTGCGATAAACTACAATTTTCTACGTTTTCCCAATTAAAAACACACACACACTTTTATTTCTTTCACCTTACTTACTTACTTACTTACTTACTTACAATCACACAGTACAATCTACTTTAAACTTTATTACACAATACACAAACCTTTATTGAAAGCTTTTCTTTTCACCTTGGTTGATCACACCGACTTGTCACACGCTGTTTTATACCACAAACTGAATGAATGTCAAGGGCGAGTGTTCGCGCTTATATAGCTCTCGGTCCACCGTCTCGAACGTTCGCCGTTGGAAGTTCCCCATAGGAAATCTCTAGAACGCTCTGACAATTCCATTGGAAGTTGACATCATTCCCATCCCCGCCTCCAGAGAGTTTTCGAACTTAACGGTCCGCTTGCATCTCCGCAACACTGCCCTCCTCCTAAACTTGTTCGTCCTCGAACAAGCGATTGGATCCTTCTCCGTAATATGGTGCTAACCTCTCTACGTGGACAATTTTATACTTCGCCCGTCTGTTTCTCATCTGCTGTATCCGGTATACCACGTCATTGAGTTTCTTGATGACCTCATATGGTCCGTCCCAGGCTGATTGCAATTCGGAGCACAAGCCTTTTTTCCGTTGTGGGTTGTACAGCAATACCAATTGTCCGGTCTCGAATCCAGAAGTATTCGCCCTCAAGTCGTATCGCGCCTTCATTTTATCGCTGACCAAGTTCAGTCGCTCCCGGATGAACTGATGGATGGAGTTCAGCTGTTCCTTCTTTTCGGTTACGAAGTCTTCCCTGCCGCTAGTTGTCGGTAGTACCACGCCGAACTTTAAGTCCGATGGAAGTCGGAGATCAGTTCCAAAAATGGCTTCGGCGGGTGTTGTTGCCGTTGAATTGTGAAAGAAAAATGGTCCATAGTCTACCTCCATACAAGATACATTAAAGAACATAATATTTGTTTTGTCACTTATTACCATTTTATGCATCTTAAACCAGTGGCTTAAGACTTCTAGGTCATGATTAATATCTGCCGATAGATCCAGGGCAGAGTCGCTGTGAAAGGCACATGCCATGTCATCAGCGAACGCATTCACTTTACTGCGGTATTTTTGTGAAAAAAGCGAATTAATAAAAATTAGGAAAAGTATTGGACCAAGCACAGAACCTTGAGGAACTCCCAAAGTTATGCTTCTTTTTGAACTGAGTTGTCCATTAATTTTAACCCTTTGTCCTCTAGCAGATAGGTAGGACATGAACCAGTTATGCATTACACCCCTAAAACCACAATTGTACAGTTTGTCTAACAGTAATTTGTGATCGACAGTATCGAAAGCTTTCGTTATATCGATGAAGAGAGCCGCAGTTAGTTTTTTGTTATTAAAGCCATTGTAAATGTTAGAGCAGAAATTCAAGAGGGCACCTTCAGTTGGGTAACCAGAACGAAACCCATATTGACATTCACTAAAAAAATTGCTTCTTTCTAAAAACTTGATCATTCTTGTCTTTACTGCTTTTTCAGAAATCTTTGAAAATACCGAGAGTAAGGAAATCGGCCTGTAATTATCTATTGACGTTTTATCACCTTTCTTAAATAGTGGAATTACTTCGGCCTGTTTTAGATCGTCCGGAAAAACACCATTACAAATGCTCTTATTAAAAATAAGACATAAGATATCACAGATATTGTAGGCTATTTTTTTAACTAAGTTATTAGATATACCATCGGTTGTAGTTGAATTCGAATATTTTAAAGACATTATGATTTTGTATACTTCGAAAGATGTTATGGGTTCGAAAAAAAGCTATGAGAAGATGACAAATCATTAGACAAACATTCGCATTCAGAGGAGCTATCCGACACCACTTTACTACCAACTGAGGCAAAATAATCATTAAATAAATCAGCTAAATCTGTAGGATTAGTTATGATTGCATCAACATGTTTCATACTTTGAATGTTATTAATTTGGGCTGATTTGTTAAGTAATGCATTTACCAATTTCCATTCTTTCTTAGAATCACCTTTAATCTCATGAAACTTATTTAAAAAGAAACTGTTTTTGCACAACAAAACGTCCTTCGAAATATCTTTACATAACTGTTTGTACGCAATAGTGATACTAGCTTTATTAGGGTGTTTGGTTTTTTTTTTTATAGAGTTTGTTCTTTAGTCTGATTTTTTTAAGAAGATCAACATTAATCCAAGGCTTTAATTTCTTTAGTTGGGACTGGCCTTTTTTTCTGCTACTTGAACATTGCTTGACATATTTGCTTAACATTTCAATAAACGTAGCATAATCCCTGGAGGAATCACTTTCATTAGAAATGTTATACCAACATTCAGAACGAAGTAAAGCATTAAGTGTGACATAATCTGTAATAACGTATGTTGAACAGGATGGTAAGTTCTTATATTTTGCATCAGAAAGATTCTTGATGCTCAAACACGTCATACAAAGATCAGTCAACTGCAAATCAATTACAGCACTGCTGAGCTGGTATTTCTGGGTATTAAAAAAAACGCACCATGATATGGTCAATGCAAGTGCTGGTAGAGTGGGAAAAACGGGTTGGCTTGTTTATGCATGACTCTAGGCCATAAGATGATAATAAAAAGAAATAATTGTCTACAAGAATCGAATTATTTAAAATATCAATGTTGATATCACCCAAAAAAATTATATCGTTTGAAGACTCGTTAGATAACAAATTTTCTAATTCCTCATAAAACCAATTATTGGCCACAGTAGACTCATTAAATCTATAAGCACAGAAAAATGTTAACTTTCTGTCATTTACCTTCACTTTTAAAACATCACAACTACGCAAATTATAACGATAGTCATCAACGCTCATTTCACTTTTAATAAAAGGCACAACACCGCCAGCTGAATACTCGTTATTACTACATGATATAAGATCGTACCCTTCGATACTAAAAAGAGACTCTTCTTCTTCATATATCCAAGTTTCCGTCAAAAAAATACAATCAGGCTTATCAGCAAAAGAATTTAGGTGTACAACATAGTTATCAACATTTTTACGCATGCTTCTAATATTTTGGTGAATTATAAGAAAATTATCTAAGTATTTCTGGTTAAAAACGAGATCGTGGAAGTCAACATCTTCACAGTTGACAGAGGGAATATTAAGAATATTAATTTCTGGATCTTGCATACTAATTAAGTGTTAGAAGGTCCTCTTCTGAATTAATAACAATATATTTATCGTTATCCCTCTTTCGCATGAGTACTCTCCCGTTTTTTATCCATACGTACTTGAACATCTTTTCTTTCTTAGCTGTCTGTGCAGCTTTGAAAAGAAATCTTGTCGCACCACTTATAGATTCATTTATGAAGATTTTACTTTTTTTTTCACAATTAAAAATTTTTGAAGTTAAATCGTCTTTTTTGCTGGATTTTTTTTGCATAATTACATTTTTTTTAACTTGGAAACGAATTTAACAACTAAAATATTGCTAACTGAATTATTTTTCTTTTTAACATTTTTTACGAAACAATTATCAATATCTGCTTCACAAATTTCTGCGCATACGCCCTTAGAAAATACTGGCAGAGCAGAATCCAATGCGTTGCTATTGTTTACATTTGGAACACCCACTATTTCAACACTTTTTTTCTCTATTTTCTTGTTTCAAAAAATTCACTTCGCTTTGAAGTTCTCTGACTGATTGTAAGAGTTTATTTTTTTCTTCTTGTAACGAGCTTATTAAAGAGAGAGCAAGAGCATTTTCATTTCTAAGAGCAACTATTTCATTGTAGACTGTTTCTAAAGTTATGACTTTATTATTATGACCGGTATCACACTGTTGTGGGTGTTGCTGCCGAGGTAAAACCAGTTTTTGGACTAGCTGGTGTTGTTGTTGTTGATTAAGCTGACTAGGATTAGACTGTTGCTGATTTTCCTCTGCATTAGTTTGCGTTGAGAGCGGCGGAGCATCGTTTATTTGTTGCGGTTGTCGTTCTTGTTGCTGTTTAGAAGGAGGGGGAGAACGAAGAGATCCCCTTCGTACAGCAGAACAACTATTACAACGAAAATGTTTGTTCGATTTTAGCAAAAAGTCAACATCTGCCGATTGAATATTAACGCAATTGCAATGAAAAAATTCATTGCAACCCACACATTTTATTTCCGGTTGATGGCGTTCAACTTTCTGTTTACAGATACACGGCATTTTACTATATTTTAATCTTTAAACAATTAGGAAAAAAGAGAATTTCGCGCACAGAACAAAGTACGTGTTACGTGTTTCGGTTACGAAGTCTTCCCTGCCGCTAGTTGTCGGTAGTACCACGCCGAGCTTCAAGTCCGATGGAAGTCGGAGATCAGTTCCAAAAATGGCTTCGGCGGGTGTTGTTGCCGTTGAATTCTGCTGTGCCGAACGGTATGCCATTAAGAAAAGGGGAAGATGTTCATCCCAGTCCTTCTGATCTCCGACCACGACTTTTCTCAGGTATTCCTCCATAGTCCGGTTGAACCTTTCGACCATGCCATCAGATTGTGGATGTAATGGTGTTGTCCGCGTCTTCCTGATACCTAGCATGTCACAGAGTTCTTTGAACACCGACGACTCGAAGTTTCTCCCTTGGTCTGAGTGCAGTTCCATTGGTACTCCATAACGCGAAACCCAGTTATTCATGAATGCATCCGAAATGGTTTTGGCTTCCTGGTTCGGGATGCAAAACACCTCAGGCCACTTGCCGAAGTAATCGATCACCACTAGTGCGTACTTGTTTCCAGCGTTGCTCGTTGGGAATGGGCCTGCAATGTCCATTGCGATACGTTCGAACGGTGCTCCAACATTGTACTGCTGCATATTTCCTCGAGTTTTCCTAACTGGACCCTTTGCCTTCGCACACTGTTCACACCTGCGAATGAAACGCGTAACCGACTCATGGCATCCTACCCAGTAGAAACGTCTCTTGATCTTTTCTACAGTCTTGTTAACACCAAGATGACCCCCGCTTGGTCCCTCGTGGTATTCTCGGATGACCTCTTCGATTTGTCCTTTCGGAATTACCAGCAGATCGTTTACAATGTTCCCGTCCTCACTTTCCCAACTGCGGTAGAGGCAACCGTTCTTCAGTTTCAAACTCTGCCATTGAGCCCAGTAAGCTTTCACGATTGGGCTTTCACTGGATATTTGCTGCCAACTTGGTCGAAAACCTCGTTCTTGGTAGTCGATGATGACTGCCAGATCGGCATCTTCTCGCTGCTTCCTTCCGACCTTCTCGACAGTCCAGGAATCTTCTGGCAGCACCTGGAAACAACGGATGTCGGTGACCTGTTCCTTGGTCTCGGCGCGTGAAAAATGTTTGCATTCAACATCGCAAGGTCGCCTCGAAAATGTATCCGCATTTCCATGACTGCTTCCCTTCCGATGTTCGATACTGAAGTCATAACTCTGGATTCTCTCTATCCATCTAGCAAGCTGGCCTTCCGGGTTTTTGAAGTGCAGCAGCCATTTCAACGCTGCGTGGTCCGTCCTAAGATGAAAAGCTTGGCCATAGAGATATTTGTGGAAATGCTTGACACAGTCAACCACGGCTAAAAGCTCCCTCCTAATTACACAGTAGTTCCTTTCCGGCTTCGATAGGATCCTACTGTAGTAAGCGATGATCCGTTCTCGCCCGTCGATTATTTGAGAGAGTACTCCTCCGATTCCATGTCCGCTCGCATCGATGTCCAAAATGAACTTTTCTCCCGGCACAGGATATGCAAGAATCTTCGCACTGCAGAGCAATTCCTTCAGGTGAATGAATGCTTCCTCCTGCGGCTTCTCTCACTTGGATGGCCGATTCTTTTTGGTGAGCTCGTGCAAACTGCTGGCAACGTTTGCAAATCCTGGGATGAATCGCCTGTAATACGTGCAAAGTCCCAGGAATGACCTTAACTCATGACGATTCTTCGGCCGCGGCCATTCCTTAACCGCCGAGATTTTCTCTTCGTCTGTGTGGACTCCTTCTGCAGTCACCACATGTCCCAAGTACTTCACCTCGTTTTGGAAGAGCGAACATTTCTTCGGGCTCAATTTCAGTCCGGCTGCTTGAATACGTTCCAGTACCTCTCCAAGCTTCTTAAGGTGATCGTCGAAATCCTTGCCCATGACAATAATGTCATCCAGATAGACACGGCAAGTCCTCCAGTGAAGTCCTCTTAGCACCCGGTTCATAAGTCTCTCGAATGTGGCTGGCGCATTGCAAAGACCGAAGGGCATCACAGAGAATCGCCACAACCCTCCGCCGGCGGTGAACGCGGTCTTTTCCTTGTCTTGCTGGTCAAGCTCTATTTGCCAGTATCCACTTTGCAAGTCCAGAGTCGAGAACCACTTTGCACCAGATAGTGCGTCCAAGGTGTCGTCGATTCTCGGTAAAGGATAGCTGTCCTTCTTCGTGACGTCGTTCAACTTCCTATAGTCCACGCAGAATCGGTTGCTTCCATCCTTCTTCTTAACTAGCACTATTGGCGAACTCCATGGGCTTGCAGATGGTTCGATCACGCCCTCCTTTTCCATCTCGTCGATTAGTTTGATCACCTCTCCTTCTTTCGCCAAAGGTACCCTTCTCGGTGGTTGCCGGATCGGTCTAGAGTCCCCTGTTTCCATTCTGTGCTTCACAATTGATGTTCTTCCACAGCCCTTACCATCTGCAAAAACTGTCCAATATTTACGAAGCAGGGAGAGTGCTTTACTTTTCTGCTTCTCCACTAGATGTTGCGTCCACTCTCGGGCCATTGTTTTCAAGAACGGTTTGTTTTTCTGGACTTCCCGGTGTTTCTTATCTTCGCAGTTCATAACGGCGGCAGCCTCTTGGCATTGAGCGATTGTTGTTCCCTTGTGTATGGTCCTAGGTGTACTGGCAGGATTCAAAACTCGTACTGGAACCAATTGGTCTTGTCGGGGTTCCACGAGAGCCCTTCCAACAACTATATCGCTGGGTCGAATTCTTTTGTCGGGTTCGACCACCCACATTCGGCTTGTCCCCGCATCCTCTTCTATCTTTGCCCAAACCACAGCTTCTGCATTCGGGGGAACTGTTTGGCGCGCTTGCAAGACTATTCGCCTGACCTTGTTACCCTGTCCATTATCTATGGTTAATGGGAGCTCCAAGTTGCCATACTTCATCACTTTTTGGTTGAGATCCAATGTGAAGCCATGCCTAATCATAAAGTCGACGCCGATTATGATGTCATCAGTGATGTCCGCAACGATGAAATCATGCTGAAACTCGATGGTCCCCATCGTAACTCTTTTCTGGACCTTTCCCTTAACTTCCGCCTTCTCACCAGTTACTGTACGAAGCCTTACCTCGGAAAAGGGTTCGATGTCGGAAACCAATCCGCTTCGGATGGCTGAATGAGCTGCGCCCGTGTCCAACGTCAGCAGATATCGTCGCCCGTCCATCGTTCCCTCGATGACTAGGCTGGTCGCACCTCTACAGATTCGAGATACGAGGATGCTGGGGCACCCCAATGTGGGAGCCAGCGCATGCCCCTCTGCACTGACTCGTTTTAGTTTAACGGATTGTTAGGTGCACCTTTTGCACCTCCACGTTCGCGTTCACTCCCTTGGTCTCTTTTTGGCGAACTAGACCTCGAACGCTTCCTTCGCAGACGGCAGTTCCTCGCAATGTGCCCCTGCTGGTCGCATATGTAGCATCTACCCGGGAATGAGCCACTCCTACTCGCCGTTGTTGTTCTGGAACTATCCTGATCTTGAGATATGCGCCGTGATTTGATGGAAGGTCGGCATATCAAGAACGATGTTTCACATGCGAGAGCGCTGGCAACTGTCTCCTTGAAAGATGTCTTCGGCAGGAGAATCAGGCTTCGTTGCGTATCGGGGTCCCTTAGCCCTTGGATGAAAGAATCCGCCTTTAGCTTCTCTACCACATCAACTGGAACATCCGCGTAGGCAAGATGGGATAGCCTCTCGATGTCGGCGGCATACTGTTGGATGGTCTCGTTTAAACGCTGCTTGCGCCCTTTAAGTTCCAGCTTGTGCATCTCCTGCATGTGCTCACTGCCGTATCTTCGATGAAGAGCATCCCATATGGCTGTGTAGTTCCTTCTCTGGGTCTCCGGGACGGTCTGTAGAACGTCAGCTGCTTCACCTTTAAGGGAAATTACTAGAGCGGCCACACGATCTTCTTCTCCCCATTGATTCCGTTCCGCTGTTGTCTCGAACTGAAGCTTAAAGATGTTAAATGCACTCGTGCCGTCGAAGTTGGGAGCTGTGAATTTCGACGCTGCAGTCGGTACAACGATGTTTCCTTCATGCTGAACGTTCTGGAAAGTTCTCTCGAGTTCCAGAACCTTCTTGTCGAACCTCGATTCTAGCGTCTCGACTATTTTTTCCTGATTATTTTCGAGATCTAGAACCTTCTTGTCCAGTGTCTCTATTTTCTCTTCGACACTCTGGAATCGATCGTCGACGGCCTGCTGGATGTTTCTTAAGCTTTCTCGAGTGTTCTCTAGCATCTCTTCCAGCTTCTGATTCAGGGAAGTGGAATTTTCCTCCAACTTCCTACTTACGGCAGTGGAATTTTCCTCCAGTTTCTGACTCAGAGAAGTGGAATTTTCCTCCGGTTTCTGACTCAGAGAAGTGGAATTTTCCTCCAATATCCTACTTACGGCAGTGGAATTTTCCTCCAGTTTCTGACTCAGAGAAGTGGAATTTTCCTCCGGTTTCTGACTCAGAGAAGTGCAATTTTCCTCCAACTTTCTACTTACGGCAGCGGAATTTTCCTCCAGTTTCTCTAGTTTCTGGCTCAGGGAAGTGGAATTTTCCTCCAACTTTTGATGTATGGTTGCTTCTAGTCTCTGGCTCATGGAAGCACTCATAGCGTTCCTAGCCGCGAGAATTTGCTGCATATCGAACGCTGGCTCAGTGGATGTCGACGGCTTCTCCACTCCGAATTCAGAACTCTCCCAGTCGACACCTTCTTCCTGCAACGCCGATCGCAGTCTCTCCACCAGGTTGGCTTTACTTCCCACTGTGGATAATTCCGGGCATCCAGCTCTCTTTTCAGTTGTTCAATTGTCAACTTCTCCAATTTTACCATTTTCTCACTTTTGCAATGATTCACTTCACAACTCAAATAAAGTTTCACTCGTTTACTCGCAATCCCACTTCTGACACCAAATGTTACGAAATTATTCGATCCCCACACCAAATAGGGTTCGCACCACTGGATTGCGATAAACTACAATTGTCCTTTTTATTCAAATTGAAAGAAATAAAAAACACACACACTTTTCTTGTTTTACCACAGATCAATTATCTGTGTAGTTTCACCATGTCTGTCGAGGGCGAGTGTTCGCGCTTATATAGCTCTCGGTCCACCTTCTCGAACGTTCGCCGTTGGAAGTTCCCCTTCAGAAATCTCTAGAACGCTCTGACAGTTCCATTGGAAGTTGACATCATTCCAATCACCGCTTCCAGAGAGCTTTCGAACTTCGACAGCGAAATTCGAACTTAACCGTCCGTTTGCATCTCCGCAACAGTATATTTCTTTTTCATAAAGTATTGTTGCGGTGATGCAAGCGGACCGTTAAGTTCGAAAACTCTCTGGAAGCGGGGAATTGGAATGATGTCAACTTCCAATGGAATTGTCAGAGCGTTCTAGAGATTTCCAAAGGGGAACTTCCAACGGCGAACGTTCGAGACGGTGGACCGAGAGCTATATAAGCGCGAACACTCGCCCTTGACATTCATTCAGTTTGTGGTATAAAACAGCGTGTGACAAGTCGGTGTGATCAACCAAGGTGAAAAGAAAAGCTTTCAATAAAGGTTTGTGTATTGTGTAATAAAGTTTCAAGTGAATTGTACTGTGTAATAAAGTTTAAAGTGGATTGTATTGGATAATAAATAAAAGTGGTGAAGCTACACAGATAATTGATCTGTGGTGAAAGAAATAACAGTGTGTGTGTGTTTTTAATTGGGAAAACGTAGAAAATTGTAGTTTATCGCAATCCAGTGATGCGAACCCTATTTGGTGTGGGGATTGAATAAATTCGTAACATTTGGTGTCAGAAGTGGGATTGCGAGTAAACGAGTGAAACTTTATTTGAGTTGTGAAGTGAATCATTGCAAAAGTGAGAAAATGGTAAAATTGGAGAAGTTGACAATTGAACAACTGAAAAGAGAGCTGGATGCTCGGGAATTATCCTCAGAGGGAAGTAAAGCCAACCTGGTGGAGAGACTGCGATCGGCGTTGCAGGAAGAAGGTGTCGACTGGGAGAGTTATGAATTCGGGGTGGAGAAGTCGTCGACATCCACTGAGCCAGCGTTCGATATGCAGCAAATTCTCGCGGCTCTTAATGCTATGAGTCAAAAGATGGAGGAAAACTCAACTTGCCTGAGCCAGAGACTAGAAGCAACCATACATCAAAAGTTGGAGGAAAATTCCACTTCCCTGGGCCAGAAGCTGGAGACGTTAGAAGGGATGCTAGAGAACAATCGAGAAAGCCTAAGAAACATCCAGCAGGCCGTCGACGATCTATTCCAGAACGTCGAAGAGAGAATCGAGACACTAGAATCGAGGTTCGACAAGAAGGTTCTAGATCTCGAAAATAACAAGGAAAAGATAATCGAGACCTTGGAATCGAAGTTCGACAAGAAGGTTCTGGAACTCGAGAAAACTGTCCAGAACGTTCAGTGTCAAGGAATCGTTGTACCGACGGCAGCATCGAAATTCACAGCTCCCAACTTTCACGGCACGAGCGCATTTAACATCTTTAAGCTCCAGTTCGAGACAACAGCGGAACGGAATCAATGGGGAGAAGAAGATCGTGTGGCCGCTCTACTAATTTCGCTTAAAGGCGAAGCAGCTGGTGTTCTACAGACCGTCCCGGAGACCCAGAGAAGGAACTACACAGCCATATGGGAAGCTCTTCATCGAAGATACGGCAGTGAGCACATGCAGGAGATGCACAAGCTGGAACTTAAAGTACGCAAGCAGCGTGTAAACGAGACCATCCAACAGTATGCTGCCGACATCGAGAGGCTATCTCATCTAGCCTACGCGGATGTTCCAGTTGATGTGGTGGAAAAACTGAAAACGGATTCTTTCATCCAAGGGCTAAGGGACCCCGATACGCAACGAAGTCTGATTCTCCTGCCGAAGACATCTTTCAAGGAGACAGTTGCCAGCGCTCTCGCATGTGAAACATCGCTCTTGATATGCCGACCTTCCGTCAAACTACGGCGCATATCTCAAGACCAGGATAGTTCCAGAACACCAATGGCGAGTAGGAGTGGTTCATTCCCGGGTAGATGCTACATCTGCGACCAGCAAGGGCACATTGCGAGAAACTGCCGTCTGCGAAGAAAGCGTTCGAGGTCTAGTTCGCCAAAAAGAGACCAAGGGAGTGAACGCGAACGTGGAGGTGCAAAAGGTGCACCTAACAATCCGTTAAACTAAAACGAGTCAGTGCAGAGGGGCGTGCGCTGGCTCCCACATTGGAGTGCCCCAGCATCCTCGTATCCCGAATCTGTAGGGGTGCAACCAGCCTAGTCATCGAGGGAACGATGGACGGGCGACGATATCTGCTGACGTTGGACACGGGCGCAACTCATTCAGTCATCCGAAGCGGATTGGTTTCTGACATCGAACCATTTTCCGAGGTAAGGCTTCTTACAGTAACTGGTGAGAAGGCGGAAGTTAGGGGAAAGGTCCAGAAAAGAATTACGATGGGTACCGTTGAGTTTCAGCATGATTTCATCGTTGCGGACTTTACTGATGACATCATAATCGGCGTCGACTTCATGATCAGGCATGGCTTCACATTGGACCTCAACCAAAAAGTGATGAAGTATGGCAACTTGGAGCTCCTATTAACAATAGATAATGGACAGGGTAACAAGGTCAGGCAAATAGTCGTGCAAGCGCGCTAAGCAGTTCCCCCGAATGCAGAAGCTGTGGTTTGGGCAAAGATAGAAGAGGATGCGGGGACAAGCCGAATGTGGGTGGTCGAACCCGACAAACTAAATCGACCCAGCGATATAGTTGTTGGAAGGGCTCTCGTGGAACCCCGACAAGACCAACTGGTTCCAGTACGAGTCCTGAATCCTGCCAGTACACCTAGGACAATACATAAGGGAACAACGATCGCTCAATGCCAAGAAGCTGCCGCCATTATGAACTGCGAAGATAGGAAACACCGGGAAATCCAGAAAAACAAACCGTTCTTGAAAACAATGGCCAGAGAGTGGACGCAACATCTGAAAAGCAGAAAAGTAAAGCACTCTCCCTGCTTCGTAAATATTGGACAGTTTTTGCAGATGGTAAGAACTGTGGAAGAACATCAATTGTGAAGCACAGAATAGACACAGGGGACTCTAGACCAATCCGGCAACCACCGAGGAGGGTACCTTTGGCGAAAGAAGGCGAGGTGGTCAAACTAATCGACGAGATGGAAAAGGAGGGCGTGATCGAACCATCTGCAAGCCCATGGAGTTCGCCAGTAGTGCTTGTTAAGAAGAAGGATGGAAGCACCCGATTCTGCGTGGACTATGGGAAGCTGAACGACGTAACGAAGAAGGACAGCTATCCTTTACCGAGAATTGACGACACCTTGGACACACTATCTTGTGCAAAGTGGTTCTCGGCGCTGGACTTGCAAAGTGGATACTGGCAAATAGAGCTTGACCAGCAAGACAAGGAAAAGACCGCGTTCACCGCGGGGGGAGAGTTGTGGCAATTCTCTGTGATGCCCTTCGGTCTTTGCAATGCACCAGCCACATTCGAGAGACTGATGAACCGGGTGCTAAGAGGACTTCAGTGGAGGACTTGCCTTGTCTATCTGGATGACATAATTGTCATGGGCAAGGATTTCGACGATCACCTTAAGAAGCTTGAAGAGGTACTGGAACGTATTCAAGCAGCCGGACTGAAATTGATCCCGAAGAAATGTTCGCTCTTCCAGAACGAGGTGAAGTACTTGGGACATGTGGTGACTGCAGAAGTAGTCCATACAGATGAAGAGAAAATCTCGGCGGTTAAGGAATGGCCGCGGCCGAAGAATCTTCATGAGTTAAGGTCATTCCTGGGACTTTGCACATATTACAGGCGATTCATCCCAGGATTTGCAAACGTTGCCAGCAGTTTGCACGAGCTCACCAAAAAGAATCGGCCATTCAAGTGGGAGAAGCCGCGGGAGGAAGCGTTCATTCACCTGAAGAAATTGCTCTGCAGTGCGCAGATTCTTGCATATCCTGTCCCGGGAGAAAAGTTTATTTTGGACACAGATGCGAGCGGACATGGAATCGGAGGAGTAATCTCTCAAATGATTGACGGGCGAGAACGGGTCATCGCTTACTACAGTAGGATCCTATCGAAGCCGGAGAGGAACTACTGTGTAACTAGGAGGGAGCTTTTAGCCGTGGTTGACTGTGTCAAGCATTTCCACAAATATCTCTATGGCCAAGCTTTCCATCTTAGGACGGACCACGCAGCGTTGAGATGGCTGCTGCAGTTCAAAAACCCGGAAGGCCATCTGGCTCGATGGATAGAGAGAATCCAGAGTTATGACTTCAGTATCGAAAACCGGAAAGGAAGCAGTCATGGAAATGCGGATGCATTATCGAGGCGACCTTGCGATGTTGAATGCAAACGTTGTTCACGCGCCGAGACCAAGGAACAGGTCACCGACATCCGTTGTTTCCAGGTGCTGCCAGAAGATTCCTGGACTGTCGAGAAGGTCTTAAGGAAGCAGCGAGAAGATGCCGATCTGGCAGTCATCATCGACTGCCAAGAACGAGGTGTTCGACCAAGTTGGCAGCAAAAAGCCAGTGAAAGCCCAATCGTGAAAGCTTACTGGGCTCAATGGCAGAGTTTTAAGCTGAAGAACGGTTGCCTCTACCGCAGTTGGGAAAGTGAGGACGGGAACATTGTAAACGATCTGCTGGTGATTCCGAAAGGACAAATCGAAGAGGTCATCCGAGAATACTACGAGGGACCAAGCGGGGGTCATCTTGGCGTTAACAAGACTGTAGAAAAGATCAAGAAACGTTTCTACTGGGTAGGATGCCATGAGTCGGTTACGCGTTTCATTCGCAGGTGTGAACAGTGTGCGAAGGCAAAGGGTCCAGTTAGGAAAACTCGAGGAAATATGCAGCAGTACAATGTTGGAGCACCGTTCGAACGTATCGCAATGGACATTGCAGGCCCATTCCCAACGAACAACGCT
The DNA here is from genome assembly GCA_951905685.1 of Eumerus sabulonum. Lineage (NCBI taxonomy): Eukaryota > Metazoa > Arthropoda > Insecta > Diptera > Syrphidae > Eumerus > Eumerus sabulonum. The sequence continues at coordinate 100,642,563 of OX645060.1, forward strand.
GGAAACAAGTACGCGCTAGTGGTGATCGATTACTTCAGCAAGTGGCCTGAGGTGTTTTGCATCCCGAACCAGGAAGCCAAAACCATTTCGGATGCATTCGTGAATAACTGGGTTTTGCGTTATGGAAAACCAATGGAACTGCACCCAGACCAAGGAAGGAACTTCGAGTCGTCGGTGTTCAAAGAACTCTGTGACATGCTAGGTATCAGAAAGACGCGGACAACACCATTACATCCACAATCTGATGGCATGGTCGAAAGTTTCAACCGGACGATGGAGGAATACCTGAGAAAAGTCGTCGTCGGAGATCAGAAGGACTGGGATGAACATCTTCCCCTTTTCTTAATGGCATACCGTTCGGCACAGCACAATTCAACGGCAACAACACCCGCCGAAGCCATTTTTGGAACTGATCTCCGACTTCCATCGGACTTGAAGGTCGGCGTGGTACTACCGACAACTAGCGGCAGGGAAGACTTCGTAACCGAAAAGAAAGAACAGCTGAACTCTATCCATCAGTTCATGGTCAGCGATAAAATGAAGGCGCGATACGACTTGAGGGCGAATACTTCTGGATTCGAGACCGGACAATTGGTATTGCTGTACAACCCACAACGGAAAAAAGGCTTGTGCCCCAAATTGCAATCAGCCTGGGATGGACCATATGAGGTCATCAAGAAACTCAATGACGTGGTATACCGGATACAGCAGATGGGAAACAGACGGGCGAAGTATAAAATTGTCCACGTAGAGAGGTTAGCACCATATTACGGAGAAGGGTCCAATCGCTTGTTCGAGGACGAACAAGTTTAGGAGGAGGGCAGTGTTGCGGTGATGCAAGCGGACTGTTAAGTTCGAAAACTCTCTGGAAGCGGGGAATTGGAATGATGTCAACTTCCAATGGAATTGTCAGAGCGTTCTAGAGATTTCCAAGGGGGAACTTCCAACGGCGAACGTTGGAGACGGTGGACCGAGAGCTATATAAGCGCGAACACTCGCCCTTGACATTCATTCAGTTTGTGGTATAAAACAGCGTGTGACAAGTCGGTGTGATCAACCAAGGTGAAAAGAAAAGCTTTCAATAAAGGTTTGTGTATTGTGTAATAATGTTTCAAGTGGATTGTACTGTGTAATAAAGTTTAAAGTGGATTGTATTGGATAATAAATAAAAGTGGTGAAGCTACACAGATAATTGATCTGTGGTGAAAGAAATAAAAGTGTGTGTGTGTTTTTAATTGGGAAAACGTAGAAAATTGTAGTTTATCGCAATCCAGTGGTGCGAACCCTATTTGGTGTGGGGATTGAATAAATTCGTAACAGTATTATCATCAATAAAGTATCTAACATCAATCATCTAAACAGTTACAATTCCCAGTAATTCGTTCATGCACCTTTGGTGTTAATATTGCATACGCAGAGGATGAATTTCAATTTACTATATATTGTGAGTGTAATGCCTGCAGCAGTAGTTTGGTCGCTTTCCATTCACAACTGTGTTGCATACTTTATTCCGTATAGGAATTGTTTTTTCTTTTCTATGAAACGAAATTGAGCTATAGACCTTCCGCTTGACGGTCGATGATGTTAACAACTGCACCACGGCCACCCCCAAAGTGTGAAGTAATGCTTTTCTGAATGTGTTTAGAATTTCGTTCATTAATAGGGAATCCACTGCTAAAACTTTAAGCACAAGACCAAACCAATTATAAACTCTTGTAAATTATATGTCGACTCACTCGGATCTTGCCAAAGGCTACTTACGGACGGCAGATGCTAGGAAAAAGTCCCACCTTTCTTGGGAAAATCTAGCGAATAAGCTAAATGCTGAGGGTCCCCCTATGCGCAACGGATTTTGTTGGGAAAAAGTAAGAAATGAAAAAAATTATATGTATATATGTATGTAAGCAATAATCATGTTAACGCTTTTGGATGTGGGCTGATTTCAAGGTTCATACGAAAGCCAAATTATAAAAAAAAACAAAATGAGCATATCCGGAACGGGGGTTGGCCCCAGTAAACATTGCGTTTTGTCCCCAAACGAGGAAAAGTTATTGAGCTGCTAGATCTTAGGGAAGCAGTCGATGGAATGCCTAGCACTTTAAGTTTTGGTATTAGTCAGATATTGGAATAGAATACACAAGACGTAGTTATTGGAGAAGATGTACTATCCTTTTGTTCCGGTTTTAATACCAGTATGCCAACTGAAAGCAATGTGCCGGAATACACAAACAGTAGCACTAAAAATCGTCGGTGTCTATTAGAGAAACGGGTGGAAAACCTAATTAAATACCAAATACATACGAGATCCTCAACAAAGTAAATGAAAATTTGAAAAACATTGTAAAATACAAAAGAAGAGGGTTTGAATTAAAAGAAAAACAGTACAAGCTGAAGAAAGAATTACACTTTCCTGATGAAAATCAAAGCACAATAACAAAAGCAAAATTCGTTCTGTATTGAATTTGATGTCAAACTACGATATTTTTTCGAAGTTAAAATTCGAAATTAGCAAAATTCCTTGACACGGCTGGCAACAGTGCTATTCGATTCTACTTTTTTACAGAGTGTAGATTTGTAGTAGAATCGCAAATCGTTTTCGCATTATTTGAAAATTCGAATAGCAATACAGAGTAGGGCTCCAGAATTCTCCGGAATTCTATTCTTTTCAGCTTTTGTAGTGTCATGAGAATTTTTAATTATAACTTTTAGTTTTTTATGTTTTTTATCCTACAAAGTATTATTGCGATTAAAATAGCACAAATAATAAGAATGTACTTACAGCGTAATTAGTATTTTCATGATAATGAAGTTCTTGATTTTTTTTTTTGTAACTTTTTTTGACGTGACAACGTCTATTAAATCGGTTAGCGCTGAAATATGGGATGCCGAAACGCAAAAAACGCAGAAAAATGTAGACTAACCGTGTGAGTAGGCGTGGCCTAGCGAATGTGTAGTAGTGAGCTCGCGCGAAAATGATCAACATGTCAGATAAAAAAAAATTCGGCGTCGCTTAGTGGAATTAAATCAAATAAAATCATATCATAGACCTATTGTTGATAGAATATTAGAAATAAAGAACACTTAAACGTTTGAGTATAAAATTGTTTTATTCAATTAAATACATGTATAATACTGTAATATGAAAATAAAACATTGAAATCAATAAAAAAATTATATGTAATTGTTGAATATATAATATTTAGATATACCTCATTCATAAAATCGTATAATAGACGATGTCACGAAATAATGGATTTGGCTAGTAACAGCCAATCTAATAACAGTTTTTTTCAAAGGTTTTCATTCTCATTTTTTTTTTTTATTGAGAGGTTTTCCTCGTTTTCGTACCAAAATTTATTTATAAATTCTAAATTATTATCCATTACTGTTACATTTAAAATATGAATGGACCAATTATTTACATTTATTACATAATTTCCATTTAGCTTTAGTTTCCGATCGTCACATTTATTTATTATGGTTTCATTCCGAACATTTTGACAAATGGTAATATATCCATCAATTTTTATTATTTCACTTTCATTGTTATACCTATAATTAAACTCAAGATTTGTTAAGCAGTTATCAGTTACGTTAAAATCTCTGGATTATATTCAAACTTTATGCGATTTATTTCAACAAATGTTATTTCATTTATATCTATTTCTTTAAATTCCTTATTTGGTATTGGGATAATCATTCTAAGGTCTACCTTTGTATACTCTTTTGGGAGTTTTATACGGTCGCTCAACATTATAATGGGACACTTACGAAAATGCAAATAGTCAATTATTTTCTAGGAATTCATAAATGTTACAAATGAAATAAATATCGAATTTGAATGTTCATTCTAACAGTTTATTAAGAAATAAAAATCATATGAATTCATTAACACAAAGGCAAAAAAATAATAAAAAAAACTAAAAAAGTCAATTTTTTAAGCTCAAACTAATAATGGGACACACGGCAACTCTAATTTATTTTGCTCAGTTAACGGCAAATATTTGGGTTTATTTTAAATTACATTGACGGGAAATCCCAGTATTTCATTCAAAGTTATATTTCGATCAGCTAAGCACGCTTATTCAAACGGATATCAGTCATGGCGCCACGCGGTCCTCAAACTTCACAAGATATTAGGGAATTAATATTAACGCACTCCAAATCTGGTAAATCTGTGCGAAACATTGCAGAAATAGTGAATCAACCTCGATCTACAGTGTTTAACATAATTGCCGCACACCCAGTTGGCTGAGGTCCCCTTCTACCTGTGTGCGCCATTTTAAGTGCGGCCGTCCTTTGCTTTTTCGTCCCTCGGGGTTGGATTCAAAGACTCCGGGCTGGAGCTGTGGTGTCCATTCGCTCTACTTGGCCCAGCCATCTTAGACGTTGAATCCGTAGACGCCTGACTAGACTCATGTCGCTATACAGCCCATAAAGTTCGTGGTTGAATCATTTCCTTCATCCCCCGTCTGCGTTCATAGACCCGAAAATCACGTGCAAGAACTTTCTCTCGAACCGACCAAGGGCCTCCTCATCCGCTTTTGATAGTGTCCATGCTTCTGCGCCGTACAACAGGACCGGGATGATAAGGGTCTTATCAACTTTGTCGTCCGGAAGAACGACCTCGAACTTATATCTGCCAATACAAACGTTCTGGCCAACACGTCGGTAGTGAGCGTCCTTTTTTGATGACAGCATATATTTAGTTTGGTTTTGCCCTCGTTTACCGCCAGCCCAATTTTCGCCGTCTCCATCTCAATACTCGCAAACGCCTCATTGACATCTCGCTGTGATATACCCATTATGTCAATATCGTCGGCGTATGCAAAGTGTTGCAAGGATTTGAAATAGATTGTGCCTCTTGTATTGGCCACTGATTTTTGCACAATTGTTTCCAATATGATGTGGAAGAAATCACACGACAGCGCATCGCCCTGCCTAAATCCTTTTTTGACATCAAAACTATAGATAAGGTGTTCACCGATCCGGATGGAGCAGCGAGCATTCTCCAAAGTCATCTTGCATAGTCTACAAAAAGCCAGTGAAAGCCCAATCGTGAAAGCTTACTGGGCTCAATGGCAGAGTTTTAAGCTGAAGAACGGTTGCCTCTACCGCAGTTGGGAAAGTGAGGACGGGAACATTGTAAACGATCTGCTGGTGATTCCGAAAGGACAAATCGAAGAGGTCATCCGAGAATACTACGAGGGACCAAGCGGGGGTCATCTTGGCGTTAACAAGACTGTAGAAAAGATCAAGAAACGTTTCTACTGGGTAGGATGCCATGAGTCGGTTACGCGTTTCATTCGCAGGTGTGAACAGTGTGCGAAGGCAAAGGGTCCAGTTAGGAAAACTCGAGGAAATATGAAGCAGTACAATGTTGGAGCACCGTTCGAACGTATCGCAATGGACATTGCAGGCCCATTCCCAACGAGCAACGCTGGAAACAAGTACGCGCTAGTGGTGATCGATTACTTCAGCAAGTGGCCTGAGGTGTTTTGCATCCCGAACCAGGAAGCCAAAACCATTTCGGATGCATTCGTGAATAACTGGGTTTTGCGTTATGGAAAACCAATGGAACTGCACTCAGACCAAGGAAGGAACTTCGAGTCGTCGGTGTTCAAAGAACTCTGTGACATGCTAGGTATCAGAAAGACGCGGACAACACCATTACATCCACAATCTGATGGCATGGTCGAAAGTTTCAACCGGACGATGGAGGAATACCTGAGAAAAGTCGTCGTCGGAGATCAGAAGGACTGGGATGAACATCTTCCCCTTTTCTTAATGGCATACCGTTCGGCACAGCACAATTCAACGGCAACAACACCCGCCGAAGCCATTTTTGGAACTGATCTCCGACTTCCATCGGACTTGAAGGTCGGCGTGGTACTACCGACAACTAGCGGCAGGGAAGACTTCGTAACCGAAAAGAAAGAACAGCTGAACTCTATCCATCAGTTCATGGTCAGCGATAAAATGAAGGCGCGATACGACTTGAGGGCGAATACTTCTGGATTCGAGACCGGACAATTGGTATTGCTGTACAACCCACAACGGAAAAAAAGGCTTGTGCCCCAAATTGCAATCAGCCTGGGATGGACCATATGAGGTCATCAAGAAACTCAATGACGTGGTATACCGGATACAGCAGATGGGAAACAGACGGGCGAAGTATAAAATTGTCCACGTAGAGAGGTTAGCACCATATTACGGAGAAGGGTCCAATCGCTTGTTCGAGGACGAACAAGTTTAGGAGGAGGGCAGTGTTGCGGTGATGCAAGCGGACTGTTAAGTTCGAAAACTCTCTGGAAGCGGGGAATTGGAATGATGTCAACTTCCAATGGAATTGTCAGAGCGTTCTAGAGATTTCCAAGGGGGAACTTCCAACGGCGAACGTTGGAGACGGTGGACCGAGAGCTATATAAGCGCGAACACTCGCCCTTGACATTCATTCAGTTTGTGGTATAAAACAGCGTGTGACAAGTCGGTGTGATCAACCAAGGTGAAAAGAAAAGCTTTCAATAAAGGTTTGTGTATTGTGTAATAAAGTTTCAAGTGGATTGTACTGTGTAATAAAGCTTAAAGTGGATTGTATTGGATAATAAATAAAAGTGGTGAAGCTACACAGATAATTGATCTGTGGTGAAAGAAATAAAAGTGTGTGTGTGTTTTTAATTGGGAAAACGTAGAAAATTGTAGTTTATCGCAATCCAGTGGTGCGAACCCTATTTGGTGTGGGGATTGAATAAATTCGTAACAGAATTATCATCAATAAAGTATCTAACATCAATCATCTAAACAGTTACAATTCCCAGTAATTCGTTCATGCACCTTTGGTGTTAATATTGCATACGCAGAGGATGAATTTCAATTTACTATATATTGTGAGTGTAATGCCTGCAGCAGTAGTTTGGTCGCTTTCCATTCACAACTGTGTTGCATACTTTATTCCGTATAGGAATTGTTTTTTCTTTTCTATGAAACGAAATTGAGCTATAGACCTTCCGCTTGACGGTCGATGATGTTAACAACTGCACCACGGCCACCCCCAAAGTGTGAAGTAATGCTTTTCTGAATGTGTTTAGAATTTCGTTCATTAATAGGGAATCCACTGCTAAAACTTTAAGCACAAGACCAAACCAATTATAAACTCTTGTAAATTATATGTCGACTCACTCGGATCTTGCCAAAGGCTACTTACGGACGGCCGATGCTAGGAAAAAGTCCCACCTTTCTTGGGAAAATCTAGCGAATAAGCTAAATGCTGAGGGTCCCCCTATGCGCAACGGATTTTGTTGGGAAAAAGTAAGAAATGAAAAAAATTATATGTATATATGTATGTAAGCAATAATCATGTTAACGCTTTTGGATGTGGGCTGATTTCAAGGTTCATACGAAAGCCAAATTATAAAAAAAAACAAAATGAGCATATCCGGAACGGGGGTTGGCCCCAGTAAACATTGCGTTTTGTCCCCAAACGAGGAAAAGTTATTGAGCTGCTAGATCTTAGGGAAGCAGTCGATGGAATGCCTAGCACTTTAAGTTTTGGTATTAGTCAGATATTGGAATAGAATACACAAGACGTAGTTATTGGAGAAGATGTACTATCCTTTTGTTCCGGTTTTAATACCAGTATGCCAACTGAAAGCAATGTGCCGGAATACACAAACAGTAGCACTAAAAATCGTCGGTGTCTATTAGAGAAACGGGTGGAAAACCCAATTAAATACCAAATACATACGAGATCCTCAACAAAGTAAATGAAAATTTGAAAAACATTGTAAAATACAAAAGAAGAGGGTTTGAATTAAAAGAAAAACAGCACAAGCTGAAGAAAGAATTACACTTTCCTGATGAAAATCAAAGCACAATAACAAAAGCAAAATTCGTTCTGTAATGAATTTGATGTCAAACTACGATATTTTTTCGAAGTTAAAATTCGAAATTAGCAAAATTCCTTGACACGGCTGGCAACAGTGCTATTCGATTCTACTTTTTTACAGAGTGTAGATTTGTAGTAGAATCGCAAATCGTTTTCGCATTATTTGAAAATTCGAATAGCAATACAGAGTAGGGCTCCAGAATTCTCCGGAATTCTATTCTTTTCAGCTTTTGTAGTGTCATGAGAATTTTTAATTATAACTTTTAGTTTTTTATGTTTTTTATCCTACAAAGTATTATTGCGATTAAAATAGCACAAATAATAAGAATGTACTTACAGCGTAATTAGTATTTTCATGATAATGAAGTTCTTGATTTTTTTTTGTAACTTTTTTTGACGTGACAACGTCTATTAAATCGGTTAGCGCTGAAATATGGGATGCCGAAACGCAAAAAACGCAGAAAAATGTAGACTAACCGTGTGAGTAGGCGTGGCCTAGCGAATGTGTAGTAGTGAGCTCGCGCGAAAATGATCAACATGTCAGATAAAAAAAAATTCGGCGTCGCTTAGTGGAATTAAATCAAATAAAATCATATCATAGACCTATTGTTGATAGAATATTAGAAATAAAGAACACTTAAACGTTTGAGTATAAAATTGTCTTATTCAATTAAATACATGTATAATACTGTAATATGAAAATAAAACATTGAAATCAATAAAAAAATTATATGTAATTGTTGAATATATAATATTTAGATATACCTCATTCATAAAATCGTATAATAGACGATGTCACGAAATAATGGATTTGGCTAGTAACAGCCAATCTAATAACAGTTTTTTTCAAAGGTTTTCATTCTCATTTTTTTTTTTATTGAGAGGTTTTCCTCGTTTTCGTACCAAAATTTATTTATAAATTCTAAATTATTATCCATTACTGTTACATTTAAAATATGAATGGACCAATTATTTACATTTATTACATAATTTCCATTTAGCTTTAGTTTCCGATCGTCACATTTATTTATTATGGTTTCATTCCGAACATTTTGACAAATGGTAATATATCCATCAATTTTTATTATTTCACTTTCATTGTTATACCTATAATTAAACTCAAGATTTGTTAAGCAGTTATCAGTTACGTTAAAATCTCTGGATTATATTCAAACTTTATGCGATTTATTTCAACAAATGTTATTTCATTTATATCTATTTCTTTAAATTCCTTATTTGGTATTGGGATAATCATTCTAAGGTCTACCTTTGTATACTCTTTTGGGAGTTTTATACGGTCGCTCAACATTATAATGGGACACTTACGAAAATGCAAATAGTCAACTATTTTCTAGGAATTCATAAATGTTACAAATGAAATAAATATCGAATTTGAATGTTCATTCTAACAGTTTATTAAGAAATAAAAATCATATGAATTCATTAACACAAAGGCAAAAAAATAATAAAAAAAACTAAAAAAGTCAATTTTTTAAGCTCAAACTAATAATGGGACACACAACATAAATGTACAAAAAAAAACATAATTCACTCTAATTACTGAAGGTTTAATATTTTGTTGGGAGACCGTTTTGCTGTATTACTCCTTTTAGGCGATTAGGCATCGATTTCACTAGTTTATGGCAATAATCTGGCGGAATTTTTTCCCATTCATCCTTCAGAGCTGAAATCAGGTAATTTTTATATCCTATTTGGTGATTTTTTAATTTTTCCTCTAAAAAACCCCACACATGCTCTATGGGGTTTAAATCCGGCGATTGTGGTGGCGTTTCGAGCACATGGGGGCAGTTATAGAGGAGCCAACTTCTGACATTATAAGCCTTGTGTTTGGGATCGTTATCCTGGTAGAAATAAAAATCGTCTACAAGACCCAATTTTTCGGCAGTTTCCGACAGATTTGACCTTAAAACGTGTAGATAATATTTGTGGTCCATTATGCCTTCTATAATATGAAGATTTCCGGACCCTGCTGCCGATATTGCACCCCATACCATAACGGATACTAAACCGTGCTTTATTGTTGGTTTCAAATTTCTTTCCCGTAGTTGTTCATTTGGTTTTCTCCACACATATGAACGCCCATCTGATCGAAAAACATTGTATTTACTTTCGTCAGTAAAAATTACTTTACTCCAAAACGTAAAATTTTCATTTTTGTATTTGTTGGCGAAAGTTAGGCGCTTTTTTTATTTGCCTTACTTATAAAAGGCTTCTTCCTAGTAACTCGGCCATTGAAGTTGTGTTTCCGAAGTATATTACTGATGGTTTTTGGGTTGGATTTTTTACCAAGGTATTTTTCTGCTTCAGCAGCAAGTTTCGGTGCACTGAGTTGTGGTCGCTTCTTGATTTGTCTTACAAGCCATCGTTCATCCATATCGGAAAAAAATTTCCGCTTGCTCGGCTTTGCTTTGTTAGCAAAATTATCTGCATCTTTATATCGTTTAATTATGTTAAACACTGTAGATCGAGGTTGATTCACTATTTCTGCAATGTTTCGCACAGATTTACCAGATTTGGAATGCGTTAATATTAATTCCCTAATATCTTGTGAAGTTTGAGGACCGCGTGGCGCCATGACTGATATCCGTTTGAATAAGCGTGCTTAGCTGATCGAAATATAACTTTGAATGAAATACTGGGATTTCCCGTCAATGTAATTTAAAATAAACCCAAATATTTGCCGTTAACTGAGCAAAATAAATTAGAGTTGCCGTGTGTCCCATTATTACTTTGAGCTTAAAAATTGGCTTTTTTAGTATTTTTTATTATTTTTTTGCCTTTGTGTTAATGAATTCATATGATTTTTATTTCTTAATAAAACTAACGTTTCTCTATAGCATTTCATTAAACCTACTCCAGAATGTTTTAATTTATAAAAATCTAATCCAGAAGCTAGCATTTCTTCTCCGGTTAATATGCTTGGGTGTAAGATTCCTTCCTTAGCAGATGCTGTATTATCAAAAATGTTGTCTATTTTGTTTTCCAACATTTTTTAGTTGTCTTAAATGAATATTTCTTTGAGCATCTACTTCTTTTTAATGGGCGCTACAGTTTGGGGTGAACCTGGGCCTCAACCAACTGGCCCCTCCAACTAGTACGATCTTTTGCTAGCCTTCTCCATTGCCGCACACCCAGTTGGCTGAGGTCCCCTTCTACCTGTGTGCGCCATTTTAAGTGCGGCCGTCCTTTGCTTTTTCGTCCCTCGGGGTTGGATTCAAAGACTCCGGGCTGGAGCTGTGGTGTCCATTCGCTCTACTTGGCCCAGCCATCTTAGACGTTGAATCCGTAGACGCCTGACTAGACTCATGTCGCTATACAGCCCATAAAGTTCGTGGTTGAATCATTTCCTTCATCCCCCGTCTGCGTTCATAGACCCGAAAATCACGTGCAAGAACTTTCTCTCGAACCGACCAAGGGCCTCCTCATCCGCTTTTGATAGTGTCCATGCTTCTGCGCCGTACAACAGGACCGGGATGATAAGGGTCTTATCAACTTTGTCGTCCGGAAGAACGACCTCGAACTTATATCTGCCAATACAAACGTTCTGGCCAACACGTCGGTAGTGAGCGTCCTTTTTTGATGACAGCATATATTTAGTTTGGTTTTGCCCTCGTTTACCGCCAGCCCAATTTTCGCCGTCTCCATCTCAATACTCGCAAACGCCTCATTGACATCTCGCTGTGATATACCCATTATGTCAATATCGTCGGCGTATGCAAAGTGTTGCAAGGATTTGAAATAGATTGTGCCTCTTGTATTGGCCACTGATTTTTGCACAATTGTTTCCAATATGATGTGGAAGAAATCACACGACAGCGCATCGCCCTGCCTAAATCCTTTTTTGACATCAAAACTATAGATAAGGTGTTCACCGATCCGGATGGAGCAGCGAGCATTCTCCAAAGTCATCTTGCATAGTCTGACGAGTTTAGCAGTTATGTCAAAGGTAGACATAGCGTTGTATAGCTCGTAGGTGGTGAGTGTCGGCTAGAAATTCATTGTTTTTTTCCAGGATCTGCCGTAGTATGAAGATCTGATCGATGGTGGACTTCCCTGGCCTGAGTCCGCACTGATAAGGACCTATCAGCTTATTTATAAAAGGCTTCAGGCGTTCACACAAAACGGCAGAGAATATTTTGTAAGCGATGTTAAGGAGGAAGGGCATGGGCTCGGACATACAGGGTAAAGTTGTTGATTGCTCTCAATCTGGTGAGATGCCAGCAACGATCCCTGTTTAAATGCCCGGGTCAAGTTGACATACGACCTCCTTGCGGCGCCCTCTGGATAGCTCTCCAACAACCGTTGGGAGGTGAACAAACGTATGCAGCGAAAAAAACCCCGACCAGAATGGCGGTTGTGCGGCGGGTTAACAATCCGCCCATGTAAAAAAAACCTAAAGTTATGAATGAGCAAGATGCCTCGGATACACGGACGGATACTCGACGACGACAACGCACGAAAAAGGAACACGATTTGCGAGTATGCTCCTGGAATGTCAGAACACTGTACACTCCCGGAGCTGCTCATAAGCTAGAAGGAATCCTCACGCAGTACAAGGCGGATATTACTGCGGCCCAGGATATACGCTGGATAGGAAACGGTATGATTAGGAATAAAAATTGCGACATTTATTACAACTGTCACAAAAGGTTGCACTTACTGGGATGCGGATTTGTCGTGGGAAACGGTTACGGTCGAAGGTCATCGACTTTAAACCTATAAGTGATCGCCTGGCTGTGATCCGCATCAGAGGCAGATTTTATAACATCAGCCTTATATGTGCACACACCCCTACCGACGAGGTTGAAGACCCTATCAAGGAGGACTTCTATGACCTCCTGGACAACGCCTACCGAGCTTGTCCGGAGTACGATGTAAAAATCGTGCTCGGGGACTTCAACGCCAAAATCAGAAAGGAAAACACCCTTGGCGGAGTGATCGGTAAGCACAGCCTCCACGATACAACAACAGATAACGGCTTCCGACTCGCTGACTTTGCGACAGCTCGTAATGCGGTGATAAGTAACACAAGATTCCCTCGCAAGCGAATCCACACAGCAACCTGGCGATCTCCGGACGGTCGAACCGCCAACAAAATCGACCATGTGCTCATTGACGCAAGGCACGCGTCAAACATCCTGGATGTGCGAACATTCAGAGGGGCAAATGTCGACTCTGACCACTTCCTCGTAGCAGCAAGATTCAGGGCTCGACTGTCCAATGTCAGAAAGCTGCACCAGCCCATCCGGAGGAGGTTCGACATTGGGCGCCTGAGCACACCGGAGGTTGCCAGAGTCTACAGGGAGCAGCTGAGCGAAAGACTCTACGGTATGCCTACATCGAACACAAATGCCAATAATATGTGGCTGCATTGCCGCTCAGCCATTCAGGAAGTAGCCGAAACCACCTTAGGATACCTACCACCCCCGACAAGAAACCCGTGGTATGATGGCGAGTGTGAGCAGAAAAAGGCAGCAACCGACGAGGCGTACCAAAAGGCGCTGCAGAGGAAAACCAGGGCAGCGCGAGAAGAGTACCGAGCCAGAAGAAGGGAGGAGAAGAAACTACTGCGACAAAAGAAAAGAATCTTCGCAGCCTCCCAGCTCAAGGATATCGAGGAGTCTAGGGATAAACATAAAATACAAGCCTTTTAGAAGAAAGCCAAAGGCCTTGCAGGAGGCTTCAAAAAGGGCACCCTGGCTCTTCGAAACTGCGAGGGTAATCTTGTCACCGACCCGCAGGGAATAGTGGATGTATTTAAGCAGCATTTCCAGCAGCTGCTTAACGAGCATGACCAAGAGAGAGTGGTAGGGACCGAGGAAATCCCAACTCCAGCCGCTGAAGTAGTCCCCCCACCCAGCATAGAAGAAGTCGGCACAGCTATTCAGAAGCTGAAGAACAACAAGGCCGCAGGCTCAGATGGCTTGCCATCAGTGCTCTTCAAGGCTGGCGGCGATGTTCTGGTAGGGAGCATGCACCAGATCATCTGCAGAATTTGGGAAGATGAGAGCATGCCCGACGACTGGAATATCAGCTCTATATGCCCCATCCACAAAAAAGGCGATCCTACCTCTTGCAAGAACTATAGAGGTATATCCCTGCTCAATGTCGCATACAAGATCCTGTCCAGCGTATTGTGTGAACGTCTAAAACCATTTTGCACCGCAATAATCGGCAGCTACCAGTGCGGCTTCCGGCCCGGCAAATCAACTATAGACCAAATTTTCACACTTCGACAAACCCTGGAAAAGACCAACGAGTTTCAATTCGATACACACCATCTTTTCATCGATTTCAAAGCCGCATACGACAGCATTCATCGTGAAGCACTGTTTGGGGCGATGGCCGAATTCGGGATCCCGGTAAAACTGATCCAGTTGTGTCGCGCCACGCTAAAAAACACGCGATGCACCGTGCAACTCGGTACTAGGACCTCGGAACCATTCGAAACATGCACCGGATTTCGGCAAGGAGATGCGCTGTCATGTGACTTCTTCAACCTGGTGCTGGAGCAGATAGTGCGACGGGCAGGCGTCAACAGGGAAGGCACTATCTTTTACAAGTCCATCCAGCTGCTAGGATACGCGGATGATATCGACATCATCGCGTGTTCTCGCCGTGGCATTGTGGAAGCATTCACGGCGATTGAAGAACAGGCGAAACGAATTGGTCTTAAGATCAATGGGGACAAAACGAAATACATGCTGTCAAGCAAAAACCAATCCATCGCTCACCACCTGGGACAAAACATAACAATTGACAGCTACAATTTCGAGGTAGTTAAGGAGTTTGTCTACCTCGGGGCAAACGTAAATTCCACAAATGACACCACAGTGGAGATCCGGCGTAGAATCGCCCTTGGCAACCGCTGCTACTTCGGCTTGTCCAAACAACTGGGGTCAAAACTCCTCACTCGAAAGACCAATGTCATGCTTTACAAAACGCTCATTCTGCCAGTCTTGCAGTACGGAGCCGGAAGCTGGACGATAAGCGGGACAGCGGAGCTGATTTTGGGTTCACTCGAAAGAAAATTTCTGCGCCGGATATTTGGTCCTGTCTGTGAGGAAGGTGAATGGAGAAGAAGACACAACCGCGAACTCTACGAGCTGTACCAAGATGTGGATGTAGTCCGGAAGGCAAGGACCCGTCGACTACACTGGCTCGGCCACATCGAGCGCATGGACATCAACGCTCCAGCTAAGAGGGTCTTCGACTCCGAGCCTCCTGGTTCGAGAAGAAGAGGAAGACCGAACCTCCGGTATAAAGACCAAGTAATCGCGGATGTAAGACATCTTGGTCTTGACCACTGGAAGCAGCGTGCCTGGGACCGTCAAGGATGGAAGGCAGCTATAGCTCAGACTCAGATCCTCCATGGATCGCAGACCTGATAAGTAAGTAAGATGTTAAGGAGACTTATTCCTCTATAGTTGGCGCAATCAGAGGGGTCTCCTTTCTTGTGGATCAGGCATACGATGCTTAGACTCCATTCCTCGGGCATGCTTTCTCCTGGCCATATCTTACAGATGAGCTGTTGCATGTTCCTAACCAGGTCATCTCCAGCTGCCTTGAAGAGCTCAGCAGACAGTCCGTCTGCACCAGCAGCTTTATTCGACTTGAGCTTCGATATGGTAATCTTAACTTCGTCGTTTCGAAATAGAAACCAACAAAAACAACAAAGAGATCTATGACGTACATACACTGTTACGTCGTAAAATTACTTTAGACCCCCCACATATAAAGCGGAATATACCACAATGAAATAATTGTCAAAAATTTGGCCACACACGAAACTATTGCACAGACTTGTCGGTGTACGTAAAATGTGCCAATAATCATAAGACAATTGGCTGTCCAATAAAAGAATGTACCAACGATGTAAAATGTACCCTCTGTGGAAAGAACCACACGGCTAACTACAAAGGATGCGATATATATAAGACCTTGAAACTACAAAGATTTCCACCTCTAAGAAACAAACGAATTCCAAAGGTCTCAGAACCAACTACGTCAACAACTACTACAAATGCAACCACTCCTACCAAAACAATCACTACATAATCTGAAGCTGCAAAAACTGCCTCTCAGACAACAAAACCACAGAAAAAGACAACACAGAAACAACGCACAGTTGCTCCAGCAACCTCCCCTCCTATCGTTATTCCAGCAACCATTCCCGATACTGCAATAATCACAGCGACACCCCCAGAACACCATCAAACACAACACCCAAATGACGTTCTGGAACTTAAATCCATGATACAACAACTTGTGATGTATGTATGTACGTTGGCGTTACAGTCCATGAAGGACCAAAGCCGAGCTTCTCTCAATCACCCATGTTGTGTGTGATTTAATTTTACCATAGGTGAAAGGGACCTACAGTTTATTGCCGGATCCGAACGGCGAATTTCGAGAAGCTTTTCATGACAATTTTACTGCAGGGGGTTTTGTCAGAACCCCGCTGAGGAGAAGCACCGTGAAAAACACGTTCGATGACATAGCTGTTGTCGGGGTTCGATCCCGTGCCATCGGCGTTAGAGGCCAACACACTACCTACTGCGCCACGGCGCTCTCAACAACTTGTGATACAAAGTGCAAATATGATGAATATGCTCACAATACTCATAACAACATTTAGCAAGTAAATATGAACATGATCTCAAGGAAAATCGTCATATGGAATGCAAACGGCCTACAAAAACAATCTAACGAACTAAGACACCTTATCAAGACTAACTCAACAGACATTTTACTGATTTCAGAAACACACTTTACTGACAAAAATTACTTCACAATACCTGAATATGATGTGTTTCATACAAACCATCCTGATAAGGGGGCCCACGGGGGGTCGGCAATCTTAATAAAACAAAAAATCAAATGCATAGAACTAGAGAACTACAAGACTGAACATATCCAAGCAAGGACTGTATACTTCAATTTAAACGAATATGGACCTCTGCCAATCTCAGTACATTACTGTCCTCAAAAACACACCATTTATAGTCTAAGTAGGCGTTCCCCAGGGAAGTGTCCTAGGCCCACTACTCTACCTACTATACACATCAGATATACAAAACCCGACTTTACAACATACCATGGTAGCTACATTCGCTGATGATACCATTATCCTTCAAGCCAGTAAACATCTAACAGACGCAAATGACAAACTCCGAAGACATCTAAACAATACTATCGAGTGGTTTGCAAAATGGGGCATTCAAATAAACGAAGAGAAGACTGTACAGGTAATCTACACTACAAAAAGCGGCCTAAATTATGGGATTTAGATCTAACTATATGCGAGGGCGCCGTGGCGCAGTGGTTAGTGTGTTGGACTCTGGCGCAAGGTGAGCGAGTTCGGATCCCGATAACACCAACGCCATCGAATGTTTATTTCGCGACGTTCCTCCTCGGCGGGGTACTGGCAAAACCCCCCGTAGTATACTTGCCATGAAAAAGCTTCTCGACTCACGCCGTTCGGAATCGGCATTAAACTGTAGGTCCCTTTCACCTGTGCGAAAAATAAATCACACACGAGATGGGTGATTGAGAGAAGCTTGGCTCTGGTCCTTCTTGGGCTGTAACGCCACCAAAGAAGAAGATATGCGAGCCCAATCTGGAAGATTTGTATAATGCAAATATTCTATGATTATTAATTCAAATGAAACTGCTTCAACGTGACCAAAAGTACTGGATTGCTGGAAGTAACTTCTGGGAGACGTGATGTGTAAGTCTTGTTCGACCCACGCTGAGATTCCGAAACCAGGATTAGAGGCCGCTGTCTTAGGCCCATTGGTTCTTACAACTTCTACGAAAGCTGGTAGAGAGAATGAATCCTCAGTGCAACTGCAAGTTTCTGATGTAAAATATATGTCTGATGCTAATATTTGTGGGTCACTGGCTATATCCGGTATGTGTTTTTCAAAGACTGTACATTATGGTACATAATCTGTGTGAAATTATGGTGCTCTCTAAGAAATTTAAAAATTGCTACTACTGGGTTTTCACGTAACTTTGCCATTTCTTTTACAAGAGCATCTTTACTAGTTGGAGGGCGGGGTGCTTTGAATGATTCAGTCACTATAATTAGACCTTAAGCTGTAGTTGCACGAGAACATGCGACGTATTTCATAGACCTTTGAATCGTAGGTTTTAAATGAACAACAACTCGTTCTAATGTTGTACCTTGAATTTTGTGAATGGTGATAGCTTCTGCTGGAACTAAGAGGTATTGACTTCTGCGAATGATGATTTATGCGATGATTTATATCTTTTTATTGTGTATGTAACCGGTTCTAACGGAGTCCATTTTCTATTTAATCTATTTTTATATCGACTTAGTGAACTAGGAGCCTTTTTTCTTTTAATTTTACCAATAATAGCTTCACCGAAGTTCAACCAAATCCGCAACGGCCGTTTTTCACCAGATTTTTTGTTAATAGCAAAACCAATAGCTGTTAATACTCCAGTAGAACCGTTAGTTAGACCATCTGCAGTGTCTATGTTAATTGTCAACATATATTTTGCTCCTACCTTCAATATTAAACTTTTAGGAAGTCCATAATAACGTTTGTTGAGTTGACAACCTAGAAACAGTTTCTAAGGCTTTCTCCTTCATAGTGACATTTGGTTCTCCTGAGACAGAATCGATTGCTAATGACAACGCACCTTCACTATCCATAGTCGACAGAGCTCTACTGTTATGGTCGTCTACTTCTCGGTTGCTAGCGTACAAATTGACAGCGCCTCGAACATCATCTGGTAAGGTAGAATGACTAAAACAACGACTTCTAAACAGTTCTATGTCGTCACTCGTCCTGGTTCCATTTGCTAAATTATTTAAAGCCGTAGCAAAGGCAACATCGTCCTTCTGTCGCATTATTTGGTTTAACTCAGTAAATAGAAATAGATCGCAAATAGGTGTCCCCGAAATTTCGGCAGGAGGATTTCGTGAATTGGGTTGGAACACCCAATTATTACCAACTGGTGGAAATTGTCTTAAGTCACCTGCAACTATAACTGATATTCCAGCAAAAAAAAACTGATGTATGAAAAATTTGCTGCAACCGGCGGTTTATTTAGTGAAAAGTTCTAGACCAAAACATTGAAATTTCATCAATAATGATTAATTGCACTTTTGAAAGTTGGTGAAAATTCTGGTTCTTGCTTGTGAAATTGGTAAACCTAATGCACTGTGAACAGTTTGGCCACCTATGCCAAAAGCAGCTTCTCCAGTAAAAGCTGTAAGTAATATCTTTAAGTCATCTGGGTCAGAACCAGGTTCTCTATTAAAACTGAGCGTCAATGTCGAAACAAAGCTCTTATCAAACCACTTTTGCCGACTCCGGCTCCACCGCTCACAAACAGATAAATAGGAGAAGACGATATTAGATATTTTGTCAGTCTCTTCGGTCAGAATTAAGTTTTCTGGTTAAAGTTAATACCTCATCTTCAGTTAATTGTAGAGGTAAAGATATATAGTTGCAACTGTCACCGCATAGCTCTGTTCCTGGATTACCACCTGGTATCATGTCTTCAGCGACCTCTCCTACCTGGGTCTCAAATTCAAAGTCATTAAAGGGATTTTCATTAAGTCCCCTTCCGATAACTTTTTCTTCACTTTCTTCAATAAGCTCTGTATTTCTTATAGCTAACAATAAAGTTTCGAATTGCTCTGGGCCTCCTAATTTATTAAATTGTTCGCTGTCAAGTTCTATTTTTTCCTTCATTTCTATAAATTTGTCCTTTATGTTTAGGTCTGGATTAGTTAATTCTTCTTCTTCGTTTCGCCATGAAATATACATCATAAGCTGTTCTCTATAAAAATTATCTGGATCGTCTAAAAATTGAAACGTCTGAAACGAATTATCCTTGATCTTGCTTTTCATCGTATAAGTCCTAGATTGTGTTGTAATGGCTACCAGTTACAAATCATTTCGTCTTTTTGGTTTTGGGAACAGTTGCTATCTGGACTATTATTTGGTTGTGTTACTGATATACGTGGACGACGTTTCGAATAAACAAAATAGACCGCAAAATAAGCTAAACTAATGTCTTTTATAGCAACAGGTCGTTTAGCATAATAATCGATGGAACTGTTTGAAAAATATCAGATGAATCTTCATCCAATTTCTTGCATACTCCTTAAAATATGTACTCTTTCTGGGGGAAACTAGTGTTCAAATATATTTCTGCTTCACTAGCTCGTGACAATGGAAGACCTGATATACAATATATAGCCTCCTGCGCAGAAATTTCACTGGCGTTCAGGAATACACTTGAAATACTACGTAGAGACTCCTTTACAGTACTCTTTCCTTTTTTAGCCTCTTCTACAGAATCTCGAGGCAAACGTGACATTCCGTTATCAACTTTATTTATATAATCTACAATATACACTGCGCAAGCAAATGGATCTAAGGTATACTGAACATCCATGTTTGCCTGATGTGACTCTAAGATTTTCTTGGAGAATGAATTAATGTAAACATCTTTTGGAGATCGCTTCAAAATTACTTTCGGCGTTTTCAAAGTACTTCTAATAGCTAAAATGTAATCATCATATGTAACATTACAAACGTATAAAAACTCTTCAAATGTTTTTATTTCTTCTGGCAAACTTTGTAAGATTGCTTGTATATTCTTATCTAAATCTTTGACTCTTTTATAACAAGTGACATCTTTTGGGAGTTCCACTAATACTATGGTACAATCCATGGGAAAAAAATGGAATATCGAAACGACATGGTCTATCAAGTAGAGGTCTGCATGGATGGGTGTGTTTGTGTGTCTGAAGGCGAGGAGGTCATCTGTAATTTCGTTACTATCACAGGATACAATTTCATCTACAAATTTAACTACATTTTAAACAGTATCCGAGTTTCCTGGTACAAAAATCGGTGCTTCTTCGAGCCATAACATTATGTGAGCATGGGGCGAACCTCTGTGCTGCAATTCAATTCTGTAATAAAAAAGGCTAATTCTTTATTTACCAAAAGGACCTTCAGGACAAGACCAGATTTTGCGAATTTCTCTTAGTTTGGTTTCAAAATATGAAGCACACATAAATGGTTCAGAATGAATTAAGCGCGTCTTCGTTTCATATGTGGGTCTTTCAGCATCGGATTCAGTTATTTTTTCACCATCGATAATTTCTTTCAGTATTATTAGAAGTTGAGTCCACTTGGCCTCCGTAGCAGACAGAGTCACAAAGAACGAAGGCACTCCGAATTGCCTTATCATTCCCAATACCTTCTTTTTCTCTGCGTCCCAATGAGATGGGGAATTTCTTACACCCCGAGAACACAGTATCCGTCATCACGTTGTACTAAATTATCTCTTTAATTAGCATCTAAAACATTACACGCAAGAACAGGTGCCCCTTTGACGGTTTTTTTCGTAGGCAGGTGGATATGCTATTCTTTACTGTAATCATCTGTTGTTTTTTTAGAGCAGTAAACAGGTAGTCTGGTCGTACAGCTCGACGGTCGCATCTAGATATTTCCGATCTTATTACTTCTGCATGACTCAACTCAATTTTAAAGTCACGCTTAATCCCACAATGAACTTTAATAAACCCCATTTCTTCTAAATTTTCATCAAACAGTAACGATTTAGGGACGTGACCTTCACCAGGATTCAATACTATTACGTCTTGATTGTCAGCTAACAGAGTCTCGGTACCTCCTGGATTAACGGTTCTTCTTTCTCTCCTTTTCCTGCAACACCTCCATCACACATACACTATATTATCGTCAACTTCTTCAACATCCCAAGATTCATTTAAATTGATTGCATTTTCCCTAAACAAGTCACAATTCACCAAGTACTGTGCGGCTCTACGAACGTATTCAGGTCGAATTTGTTCTTTGCGCCCATGCCTATAGCATAATTTTCGTCGTAATTCCACAGTAATTACATTATCATCATTTGTTGAGCGTTGGCACGTTTATAACGTTTCCTACAAGTCCGTGTTGTAAACCTAACCCTAGATCTTTTCGAACAATTTTTAAAAACCCATGACGAGGGCTTACCAGCCTCTCTTCCATCGGCGTTAGTTGTTTTAGTACCTCAGAAATATCTGAAAAAACGAACCCATTCACAATAGCTAATCGTGAACATTGCCTTGACTGATATATTTTGCACAGGTACTACAAAATTCTTCAAATATTTAACTGGCTAAGTTTGGTAACTTGAATGTGTTTTTGTAGCAAATTTTTCGCCAAACTTGTAAGTACTGCCTTATTTTGACAGTTTTCTTATCGAATTTACATGCCACAGTCTTCCACAACAACTACAGGGATGAGTAAAACCTTCTTTGATGTTTTTATAATATTGTTGCGGAGATGCAAACGGACCGTTAAGTTCGAATTTCGCTGTCGAAGTTCGAAAACTCTCTGAAAGCGGGGATTGGAATGATGTCAACTTCCAATGGAATTGTCAGAGCGTTCTAGAGATTTCCGAAGGGGAACTTCCAACGGCGAACATTCGAGACGGTGGACCGAGAGCTATATAAGCGCGAACACTCGCCCTTGACATTCATTCAGTTTGTGGTATAAAACAGCGTGTGACAAGTCGGTGTGATCAAGTTTAAAGTGGATAGTATTGGATAATAAAGTTTAAAGTGGATAGTATTGGATAACAAAGAAAAGTGGTGGAGCTACACAGATAATTGATCTGTGGTGAAAGAATTAAAAGTGTGTGTGTTTCAATTTAAATAAAAAGGACAATTGTAGTTTATCGCAATCCAGTGGTACGAACCCTATTTGGTGTGGAGATCGAATAATTCGTAACATTTGGTGTCAGAAGTGGGATTGCGAGTAAACGAGTGAAACTTTATTTGAGTTGTGAAGTGAATCATTGCACAAGTGAGAAAATGGTAAAATTGGAAAAGTTGACCATTGAACAACTGAAAAAAGAGCTGGATGCTCGGGATTTATCCACACTGGGAAGTAAAGCCAACCTGGTGGAGAGACTGCGATCGGCGTTGTAGGAAGAAGGTGTCGAATGGGAGATTTATGAATTCGGGGTGGAGAAGCCTTCGACATCCACTGAGCCAGCGTTCGATATGCAGCAAATTCTCGCGGCTCTTAATGCTATGAGTCAAAAGATGGAGGAAAACTCCACTTTCCTGAGCCAGAAACTAGATCAAAAGCTGGAGGAAAATTCCACTTCTCTGAGCCAGAAACTGGAGAAACTTGAGGAAAATTCCGCTGCCGTAAGTAGGAAGTTGGAGGAAAATTCCACTTCCCTGAATCAGAAGCTGGAAGAGATGCTAGAGAACAATCGAGCAGGCCTAAGAAACATCCAGCAGGCCGTCGACGATCGATTCCAAAACGTCGAAGAGAGAATCGAGACACTAGAATCCAGGTTCGACAAGAAGGTTCTAGATCTCGAAAATAACCAGGAAAAGAGAATCGAGACACTGGATAAGAAGGTTCTGGAACTCGAGAAAACTATCCAGAACGTTCACCATCAAGGAAACGTCGTACCGGCTGCAGCATCGAAATTCACAGCCCCCAACTTTGACGGCACGAGCGCATTTAACATCTTTAAGCTCCAGTTCGAGACAACAGCGGAGCGGAATCAATGGGGAGAAGAAGATCGTGTGGCCGCTCTAGTAATTTCGCTTAAAGGCGAAGCAGCTGGTGTTCTACAGACCATCCCGGAGACCCAGAGAAGGAACTACACAGCCATATGGGATGCTCTTCACCGAAGATACGGCAGTGAGCACATGCAGGAGATGCACAAGCTGGAACTTAAAGGACGCAAGCAGCGTGGAAACGAGACCATCCAGCAGTATGCTGCCGACATCGAGAGGCTATCCCACGTTGCCTACGCAGATGTCCCACTTGATGTGGTGGAGAAACTTAAAACGGATTCTTTCATCCAAGGGCTAAGGGACCCCGATATGCAACGAAGTTTGATTCTCCTGCCGAAGACATCTTTCAAGGAGACAGTTGCCAGCGCTCTCGCATGTGAAACATCGCTCTTGATATGCCGACCTTCCATCAAACTACGGCGCATATCTCAAGACCAGGATAGTTCGAGAACAACAACGGCGAGTAGGAGTGGTTCATTCCCGGGTAGATGTTACATCTGCGACCAGCAGGGGCACATCGCGAGGAACTGCCGTCTGCGGAGAAAGCGTTCCTTCAGCAAATTGCGACGTAATTCCAGAGCAAAGACAGTGAGTAGGAGTCGCTCGTTCCCAGGTAGCTGCTATATCTGCGACCAGCAGGGGCACATTGCAAAAGACTGTCGTATGCAGAGAAAGCGTTGTTCCAGCAAATTGTGGCGTAGTTCCAGAGAAACAACGGTGAGTAGGAGCTGGCCATTCCCAGGTAGATGCTACATCTGCAACGAGCAGGGGCACATGGCGAGAAATTGTCATCTGAGAAGAAGGCGCTCGAGGTTTGATTCGCGAAAAGGAGAACAAGCGAGAGCACGCGAACACCGGAAGGGAAGCAGTCATGGAAATGCGGATGCATTATCGAGGCGACCTTGCGATGTTGAATGCAAACATTGTTCGCGAGCCGAAACCAAGGAACAGGTCACCGACATCCGTCGTTTCCATGTGCTGCCAGAAGATTCCTGGACTGTCGAAAAGGTCGGAAGGAAGCAGCGAAAAGATACCGATCTGGCAGTCATAATCGACTACCAAGAACGAGGTTTTCGACCAAGTTGGCAGCAAATATTAAGTGAAAGCCCAATCGTGAAAGCTTACTGGGCTCAATGGCAGAGTATGAAGCTGAAGAACGGTTCCCTCTACCGCAGTTGGGAAAGTGAGGACGGGAACATTGTAAACGATCTGCTGGTAATACCAAAAGGGCAAATCGACGTGGTCATCCGAGAATACCACGAGGGACCAAGCGGGGGTCATCTTGGTGTTAGCAAGACTGTAGAAAAGATCAAGAGACGTTTCTACTGGGTAGGATGCCATGAGTCGGTTACGCGTTTCATTCGCAGGTGTGAACAGTGTGCAAAGGCAAAGGGTCCAGTAAGGAAAACTCGAGGAAATATGCAGCAGTACAATGTTGGAGCACCGTTCGAACGTATCGCAATGGGCATTGCAGGCCCATTCCCAAAGAGCAACGCTGGAAACAAGTACGCGCTAGTGGTGATCGATTACTTCAGCAAGTGGCCTGAGGTGTTTTGCATCCCGAACCAGGAAGCCAAAACCATTTCGGATGCATTCGTGAATAACTGGGTTTCGCGTTATGGAGTACCAATGGAACTCCACTCAGACCAAGGGAGAAACTTCGAGTCGTCGGTGTTCAAAGAACTCTGTGACATGCTAGGTATCAGAAAGACGCGGACAACACCATTACATCCACAATCTGATGGCATGGTCGAAAGGTTCAACCGGACGATGGAGGAATACCTGAGAAAAGTAATCGTCGGAGATCAGAAGGACTGGGATGAACATCTTCCCCTTTTCTTAATGGCATACCGTTCGGCACAGCACAATTCAACGGCAACAACACCCGCCGAAGCCATTTTTGGAACTGATCTCCGACTTCCATCGGACTTGAAGTTCGGCGTGGTACTACCGACAACTATCGGCAGGGAAGACTTCGTAACCGAAAAGAAAGAACAGCTGAACTCTATCCACCAGTTCATCCGGGAGCGACTGAACTTGGTCAGCGATAAAATGAAGGCGCGATACGACTTGAGGGCGAATACTTCTGGATTCGAGACCGGACAATTGGTATTGCTGTACAACCCACAACGGAAAAAAGGCTTGTGCCCCAAATTGCAATCAGCCTGGGACGGACCATATGAGGTCATCAAGAAACTCAATGACGTGGTATACCGGATACAGCAGATGGGAAACAGACGGGCGAAGTATAAAATTGTCCACGTAGAGAGGTTAGCACCATATTACGGAGAAGGATCCAATCGCTTGTTCGAGGACGAACAAGTTTAGGAGGAGGGCAGTGTTGCGGAGATGCAAACGGACCGTTAAGTTCGAATTTCGCTGTCGAAGTTCGAAAACTCTCTGAAAGCGGGGATTGGAATGATGTCAACTTCCAATGGAATTGTCAGAGCGTTCTAGAGATTTCCGAAGGGGAACTTCCAACGGCGAACATTCGAGACGGTGGACCGAGAGCTATATAAGCGCGAACACTCGCCCTTGACATTCATTCAGTTTGTGGTATAAAACAGCGTGTGACAAGTCGGTGTGATCAAGTTTAAAGTGGATAGTATTGGATAATAAAGTTTAAAGTGGATAGTATTGGATAACAAAGAAAAGTGGTGGAGCTACACAGATAATTGATCTGTGGTGAAAGAATTAAAAGTGTGTGTGTTTCAATTTAAATAAAAAGGACAATTGTAGTTTATCGCAATCCAGTGGTACGAACCCTATTTGGTGTGGAGATCGAATAATTCGTAACAATATTGTTACGAATTTATTCAATCCCCACACCAAATAGGGTTCGCACCACTGGATTGCGATAAACTAAAATTTTCTACGTTTTCCCAATTAAAAACACACACACACTTTTATTTCTTTCACCACAGATCAATTATCTGTGTAGCTTCACCACTTTTATTTATTATCCAATACAATCCACTTTAAACTTTATTACACAATACACAAACCTTTATTGAAAGCTTTTCTTTTCACCTTGGTTGATCACACCGACTTGTCACACGCTGTTTTATACCACAAACTGAATGAATGTCGAGGGCGAGTGTTCGCACTTATATAGCTCTCGGTCCACCATCTCGAACGTTCGCCGTTGGAAGTTCCCCATAGGAAATCTCTAGAACGCTCTGACAATTCCATTGGAAGTTGACATCATGCCAATCCCCGCTTCCAGAGAGTGTTCGAACTTAACGGTCCGCTTGCATCTCCGCAACACTGCCCTCCTCCTAAACTTGTTCGTCCTCGAACAAGCGATTGGACCCTTCTCCGTAATATTGTGCTAACCTCTCTACGTGGACAATTTTATACTTCGCCCGTCTGTTTACCATCTGCTGTATCCGGTATACCACGTCATTGAGTTTCTTGATGACCTCATATGGTCCATCCCAGGCTGATTGCAATTTGGGGCACAAGCCTTTTTTCCGTTGTGGGTTGTACAGCAATACCAATTGTCCGGTCTCGAATCCAGAAGTATTCGCCCTCAAGTCGTATCGCGCCTTCATTTTATCGCTGACCAAGTTCAGTCGCTCCCGGATGAACCGATGGATAGAGTTCAGCTGTTCTTTCTCTTCGGTTACGAAGTCTTCCCTGCCGCTAGTTGTCGGTAGTACCACGCCGAACTTTAAGTCCGATGGAAGTCGGAGATCAGTTCCAAAAATGGCTTCGGCGGGTGTTGTTGCCGTTGAATTGTGCTGTGCCGAACGGTATGCCATTAAGAAAAGGGGAAGATGTTCATCCCAGTCCTTCTGATCTCCGACGACGACTCTTCTCAGGTATTCCTCCATCGTCCGGTTGAACCTTTCGGCCATGCCATCAGATTGTGGGTGTAATGGTGTTGTCCGCGTCTTTCTGATACCTAGCATGTCACAGAGTTCTTTGAACACCGACGACTCGAAGTTTCTCCCTTGGTCTGAGTGTAGTTCCATTGGTACTCCATAACGCGAAACCCAGTTATTCAC
This sequence comes from Eumerus sabulonum, assembly GCA_951905685.1. Classification (NCBI taxonomy): domain Eukaryota; kingdom Metazoa; phylum Arthropoda; class Insecta; order Diptera; family Syrphidae; genus Eumerus; species Eumerus sabulonum. Next base: position 100,670,083 of record OX645060.1, read on the forward strand.
GAATGCATCCGCAATGGTTTTGGCTTCCTGATTCGGGATGCAATACACCTCAGGCCACTTGCTGAAGTAATCGATCACCACTAGCGCGTATTTGTTTCCAGCGTTGCTCGTTGGGAATGGGCCTGCAATGTCCATTGCGATACGTTCGAACGGTGCTCCAACATTGTACTGCTGCATATTTCCTCGAGTTTTCCTAACTGGACCCTTTGCCTTCGCACACTGTTCACACCTGCGAATGAAACGCGTAACCGAATAATGGCATCCTACCCAGTAGAAACGTCTCTTGATCTTTTCTACAGTCTTGTTAACACCAAGATGACCCCCGCTTGGTTCCTCGTGGTATTCTCGGATGACCTCTTCGATTTGTCCTTTCGGAATTACCAGCAGATCGTTTACAATGTTCCCGTCCTCACTTTCCCAACTGCGGTAGAGGCAACCGTTCTTCAGCTTCAAACTCTGCCATTGAGCCCAGTAAGCTTTCACGATTGGGCTTTCACTGGATATTTGCTGCCAACTTGGTCGAAAACCTCGTTCTTGGTAGTCGATGATGACTGCCAGATCGGCATCCTCTCGCTGCTTTCTTCCAACCTTCTCGGCACTCCAAGCATCCTCTGGTAGCACATGGAAACGACGGATATCGGTGATCTCTTCCTTGGTTTCCGCACGTGAACAATGTATGCATTCAACATCGCAAGGTCGCCTCGATAATGCATCCGCATTTCCATGACTGCTTCCCTTCCGGTGTTCGCGTGCTCTCGCTTGATCTACTTTTGGCGAATCCGACCTCGGACGCCTTCTTCCCAGACGGCAATTTCTCGCCATGTGCCCTTGCTCGTTGCAGATGTAGCATCTACCTGGGAACGGGCAGCTCCTACTCACCGTTGTTTCTCTGGAACTACGCCACAATGTGCTGGAAGAACGCTTTCTCCGCAGACGACAGTCTTTTGCAATGTGCCCATGCTGGTCGCAGATATAGCAGCTACCTGGGAACGAGCGACTCCTACGCACTGTTGTTGCTCTGCAATTACGTCGCAATTTGCTGAAGGAACGCTTTCTCCGCAGACGGCAGTTTCTCGCAATGTGCCCTTGCTGGTCGCAGATGTAGCATCTACCCGGGAATGAACCACTCCTACTCGCCGTTGTTGTTCTCGAACTATCCTGGTCTTGAGATATGCGCCGTAGTTTGATCGAAGGTAGGCATATCAAGAGCGATGTTTCACATGCGAGAGCGCTGGCAACTGTCTCCTTGAAAGATGTCTTCGGCAGGAGAATCAAACTTCGTTGCGTATCGGGGTCCCTTAGCCCTTGGATGAAAGAATCCGTTTTAAGTTTCTCCACCACATCAACTGGAACGTCCGCGTAGGCAAGATGGGATAGCCTCTCGATGTCGGCAGCATACTGTTGTATGGTTTCGTTTAAACGCTGCTTGCGCCCTTTGAGTTCCAGCTTGTGCATCTCCTGCATGTGCTCACTGCCGTATCTTCGATGGAGAGCATCCCATATGGCTGTGTATTTCCTTCTCTGGGTCTCCGGGATGGTCTGTAAAACACCAGCTGCTTCGCCATTAAGCGAAATTACTAGAGCGGCCACACGATCTTCTTCTCCCCACTGATTCCGTTCCGCTGTTGTCTCGAACTGGAGCTTAAAGATGTTAAAAGCGCTCGTGCCATCGTAGTTGGGAGCTGTGAATTTCGATGCTGTAGTCGGTACAACGATTCCTTGATGTTGGACGTTCTGGACAGTTTTCTCGAGTTCCAGAACCTTTTTGTCGAACCGCGTTTCCAGTGTCTCGATTATCTTTTCTTGATTATTTTCGAGATCTAGAACCTTCTTGTCGAACCTTGACTCCAGTGACTCGATTCTCTTTTCTTGATTTTTCTCGAGATCTAGAACCTTCTTGTCGAATCTCGATTCTAGTGTCTCGATTCTCTCTTCGACGTCCTGGAATCGATCGTTGACTGTCTGCTGGATGTTTCTTAGGCTTTCTCGATTGTTCTCTAGCATCCCTTCTAACGTCTCCAGCTTCTGGCCCAGGGAGGTGGAATTTTCCTCCAACTTTTGATGTACGGTCGCCTCCAGTTTCTGGCTTATGGAAGTGGAATTTTCCTCCAACTTTTGATGTACGGTCGCCTCCAGTTTCTGGCTTATGGAAGTGGAATTTTCCTCCAACTTTTGGTCTAATTTCTGGCTCAGGGAAGCACTCATAGCATTCATAGCCACGAGAATTTGTTGCATATCGAACGCTGGCTCAGTGGATGTCGACGGCTTCTCCACCCCGAATTCATAACTCTCCCAGTCGACACCTTCTTCCTGCAACGCCGATCGCAGTCTCTCCACCAGGTTGGCTTTACTTCCCACTGTGGATAATTCCCGAGAATCCAGCTCTTTTTTCAGTTGTTCAATGGTCAACTTTTCCAATTTGACCATTTCCTCACTTTTGCAATAATTCACTTCACAACTCAAATAAAGTTTCACTCGTTTACTCGCAATCCCACTTCTGACACCAAATGTTACGAATTTATTCAATCCCCACACCAAATAGGGTTCGCACCACTGGATTGCGATAAACTACAATTTTCTACGTTTTCCCAATTAAAAACACACACACACTTTTATTTCTTTCACCACAGATCAATTATCTGTGTAGCTTCACCACTTTTATTTATTATCCAATACAATCCACTTTAAACTTTATTACACAATACACAAACCTTTATTGAAAGCTTTTCTTTTCACCTTGGTTGATCACACCGACTTGTCACGCGCTGTTTTATACCACAAACTGAATGAATGTCGAGGGCGAGTGTTCGCACTTATATAGCTCTCGGTCCACCATCTCGAACGTTCGCCGTTGGAAATTCCCCATAGGAAATCTCTAGAACGCTCTGACAATTCCATTGGAAGTTGACATCATTCCCATCCCCGCTTCCAGAGAGTTTTCGAACTTAACGGTCCGCTTGCATCTCCGCAACACTGCCCTCCTCCTAAACTTGTTCGTCCTCGAACAAGCGATTGGATCCTTCTCCGTAATATGGTGCTAACCTCTCTACGTGGACAATTTTATACTACGCCCGTCTGTTTCCCATCTGCTGTATCCGGTATACCACGTCATTGAGTTTCTTGATGACCTCATATGGTCCGTCCCAGGCTGATTGCAATTTGGGGCACAAGCCTTTTTTCCGTTGTGGGTTGTACAGCAATACCAATTGTCCGGTCTCGAATCCAGAAGTATTCGCCCTCAAGTTGTATCGCGCCTTCATTTTATCGCTGACCAAGTTCAGTCGCTCCCGGATGAACTGATGGATAGAGTTCAGCTGTTCTTTCTTTTCGGTTACGAAGTCTTCCCTGCCGCTAGCTGTCGGTAGTACCACGCCGAACTTCAAGTCCGATGGAAGTCGGAGATCAGTTCCAAAAATGGCTTCGGCGGGTGTTGTTGCCGTTGAATTGTGCTGTGCCGAACGGTATGCCATTAAGAAAAGGGGAGGATGTTCATCCCAGTCCTTCTGATCTCCGACGACGACTTTTCTCAGGTATTCCTCCATCGTCCGGTTGAACCTTTCGACCATGCCATCAGATTGTGGGTGTAATGGTGTTGTCCGCGTCTTTCTGACACCTAGCATGTCACAGAGCTCTTTGAACACCGACGACTCGAAGTTTCTCCCTTGGTCTGACCGCAGTTCCATTGGTACTCCATAACGCGAAACCCAGTTATTCACGAATGCATCCGAAATGGTTTCGGCTTCCTGGTTCGGGATGCAAAACGCCTCAGGCCACTTGCTGAAGTAATCGATCACCACTAGTGCGTACTTGTTTCCAGCGTTGCTCGTTGGGAATGGGCCTGCAATATCCATTGCGATACGTTCGAACGGTGCTCCAACATTGTACTGCTGCATATTTCCTCGAGTTTTCCTAACTGGACCCTTTGCCTTCGCACACTGTTCACACCTGCTAATGAAACGCGTAACCGACTCATGGCATCCTACCCAGTAGAAAGTCTCTTGATCTTTTCTACAGTCTTGTTAACACCAAGATGACCCCCGCTTGGTCCCTCGTGGTATTCTCGGATGATCTTGTCGATTTGTCCTTTCGGAATTACCAGCAGATCGTTTACAATGTTCCCGTCCTCACTTTCCCAACTGCGGGCGAGGCAACCGTTCTTCAGCTTCAAACTCTGCCATTGAGCCATTGAGCCCAGAACGCCAGAATTTGCAGGAAGAACGCTTTCTCCGCAGACGACAGTCTTTTGCAATGTGCCCCTGCTGGTAGCAGATATAGCAGCTACCCGGGAATGAACCACTCCTACTCGCCGTTGTTGTTCTGGAACTATCCTGGTCTTGAGATATGCGCCGTAGTTTGATGGAAGGTCGGCATATCAAGAGCGATGTTTCACATGCGAGAGCGCTGGCAACTGTCTCCTTGAAAGACGTCTTCGGCAGGAGAATCAAGCTTCGTTGCGTATCGGGGTCCCTCAGCCCTTGGATGAAAGAATCCGTTTTCAGTTTCTCCACCACATCAACTGGAACATCCGCGTAGGCAAGATGGGATAGCCTCTCGATGTCAGCAGCGTACTGTTGGATGGTCTCGTTTCCACGCTGCTTGCGCCCTTTAAGTTCCAGCTTGTGCATCTCCTGCATGTGCTCACTGCCGTATCTTCGATGAAGAGCATCCCATATGGCTGTGTAGTTCCTTCTCTGGGTCTCCGGGATGGTCTGTAGAACGTCAGCGCTTCACCTTTAAGGGAAATTACTAGGGCAGCCACACGATCTTCCTCTCCCCATTGATTCCGTTCCGTTGTTGTTTCGAACTGGAGCTTAAAGATGTTAAAAGCGCTCTTGCCGTCGAAGTTGGGAGCTGTGAATTTTGATGCTGCAGTCGGTACGACGATTCCTTGATGCTGTACGTTCTGGATAGTTTTCTCGAGTTCCAGAACCTTCTTGTCGAACCTCGATCCCAGTGTCTCGATTATCTTTTCTTGATTGTTTTCGAGATCTAGAACCTTCTTGTCGAACCTCGATTCTAGTGTCTCGATTACCTTTTCCTGGTTACTTTCCAGATCTAGAACCTTCTTGCCCAGTGTCTCGATTTTCTCTTCGACGTCCTGGAATCGATCGTTGACAGCTTGCTGGATGTCTCTCAAGCTTTCTCGGTTGTTCTCTAGCATCTCTTCTAAAGTCTCCAGCTTCTCTAGTTTCTGCCCTATGGAAGTGCAATTTTCCTCCAACTTTCTACTTACGGCAGCGGAATTTTCCTCCAGTTTCTCTAGTTTCTGGCTCAGGGAAGTGGAATTTTCCTCCAACTTTTGATGTATGGTTGCTTCTAGTCTCTGGCTCATGGAAGCACTCATAGCGTTCATAGCCGCGAGAATTTGCTGCATATCGAACCCTGGCTCAGTAGATGTCGACGGCTTCTCCACTACCAATTCGTAACTCTCCCAGTCGACACCTTCTTCCTGCAACGCTGATCGCAATCTCTCCACCAGGTTGGCTTTACTTCCCACTGTGGATAATTGCCGAGCATCCAGCTCTCTTTTCAGTCGTTCGATTGTCAACTTTTCCAATTTCACCATTTTTTCTATCTCTTAACAATTCACTTTGTGCAATTCACAATTTAAATAAACGTTCCACTCGTTTACTCGCAATCCCACTTCTGACACCAAATGTTACGAATTTATTCTATCCCCACACCAAATAGGGTTCGCACCACTGGATTGCGATAAACTACAATTGTCCTTTTTATTTAAATTGAAACACACACACTTTTAATTCTTTCACCACAGATCAATTATCTGTGTAGCTTCACCACTTTTATTTATTATCCAATACTATCCACTTTAAACTTTATTATCCAATACTATCCACTTTAAACTTTATTACACAATACACAAACCTTTATTGAAAGCTTTTCTTTTCACCTTGGTTGATCACACCGACTTGTCACACGCTGTTTTATACCACAAACTGAATGAATGTCAAGGGCGAGTGTTCGCGCTTATATAGCTCTCGGTCCACCGTCTCGAACGTTCGCCGTTGGAAGTTTCCCTTCGGAAATCTCTAGAACGCTCTGACAATTCCATTGGAAGTTGACATCATTCCAATCCCCGCTTCCAGAGAGTTTTCGAACTTAACGGTCCGCTTGCATCTCCGCAAGAATACAAACAAATTTAACAAGCACGTGATACCTTAGCACGGCAGGAAATTCGATCAAATAATAAGGCATCCTGGAAAAAACTGCTACAAAATATTGTTGCGGAGATGCAAACGGACCGTTAAGTTCGAATTTCGCTGTCGAAGTTCGAAAGCTCTCTGGAAGCGGGGATTGGAATGATGTCAACTTCCAATGGAATTGTCAGAGCGTTCTAGAGATTTCCGAAGGGGAACTTCCAACGGCGAACGTTCGAGAAGGTGGACCGAGAGCTATATAAGCGCGAACGCTCGCCCTCGACAGACATCCAGTTTGTGGTATAAAACAGCGTGTGACAAGTCGGTGTGATCAACCAGTGTGAAAAGAAAAGCTTTCAAATAAGGTTTGTGTATTGTGTAATAAAGTTTAAAGTGGATAGTATTGGATAGTAAAGAAAAGTGGTGAAGCTGTACAGACAGTTGATCTGTGGTGAAACCAGGAAAGTGTGTGTGTTTTATTTTGGATAAAAAGACAATTGTAGCTTATCGCAATCCAGTGGTGCGAACCCTATTTGGTGTGGGGATCGAATAAATTCGTAACATTTGGTGTCAGAAGTGGGATTGCGAGTAAACGAGTGAAACTTTATTTGAGTTGTGAAGTGAATTATTGCAAAAGTGAAAAAATGGTGAAATTAGATAAGTTGACCATTGAACAACTGAAAAGAGAGCTGGATGCTCGGGAATTGTCCACAGTGGGAAGTAAAGCCAACCTGGTGGAGAGACTGCGATCAGCGTTGCAGGAAGATGGTTTCGACTGGGAGAATCACGAGTTCGGGGTGGAGAAGCCGTCGACATCCACTGAGCCAGCGTTCGATATGCAGCAAATTCTGGAGTCTATGAATGCTATCAGTGCTTCCCTGAGCTAGAAATTAGATCAAAAACTGGAGGAAAATTCCGCTGCTGTAAGTAGAAAGTTGGAGGAAAACTCAACTTCCCTGAGCCAGAAACTAGATCAAAAGCTGGAGGAAAATCCCACTTCTCTCAGCCAGAAACTGGAGAAACTTGAGGAAAATTCCGCTGCCGTAAGTAGGAAGTTGGAGGAAAATTCCACTTCCCTGAATCAGAAGCTGGAAGAGATGCTAGAGAACAATCGAGAAAGCCTAGGAAACATACAGCAGGCCGTCGACGATCGATTCCAAAACGTCGAAGAGAGAATCGAGACACTAGAATCGAGGTTCGACAAGAAGGTTCTAGATCTCGAAAATAACCAGGAAAAGATAATCGAGACCTTGGAATCGAGGTTCGACAAGAAGGTTCTGGAACTCGAGAAAACTATCCAGAACGTACAGCATCAAGGAATCGTCGTACCGACTGCAGCATCAAAATTCACAGCTCCCAACTTCGACGGCAAGAGCGCTTTCAACATCTTTAAGCTCCAGTTCGAGACAACAGCGGAACGGAATCAATGGGGAGAGGAAGATCGTGTGGCTGCCCTAGTTATTTCCCTTAAAGGTGAAGCAGCTGACGTTCTACAGACCATCCCGGAGACCCAGAGAAGGAACTACACAGCCATATGGGATGCTCTTCATAGAAGATACGGCAGTTAGCACATGCAGGAGATGCACAAGCTTGAACTTAAAGGACGCAAGCAGCGTGGAAACGAGACCATCCAGCAGTACGCTGCCGACATCGAGAGGCTGTCTCATCTAGCCTACGCGGATGTTCCAGTTGATGTGGTGGAAAAACTGAAAACGGATTCTTTCTTCCAAGGGCTAAGGGACCCCGATGGGCAACGAAGCCTGATTCTCCTGCCGAAGACATCTTTCAAGGAGACAGTTGCCAGCGCTCTCGCATGTGAAACATCGCTCTTGATATGCCGACCTTCCATGAAACTACGGCGCATATCTCAAGACAAGGATAGTTCGAGAACAACAACAGCTAGTAGGAGTGGTTCATTCCCGAGTAGATGCTACATCTGCGACCAGCAGGGGCACATTGCGAGGAACTGCCGTCTGCGGAGAAATTGAGACGTAATTCCAGAGCAACGACAGTGAGTAGGAGTCGCTCGTTCCCAGGTAGCTGCTATATCTGCGACCAGCAGGGGCACATTGCAAAAGACTGTCGTTTGCGGAGAAAATGTCCTTCCAGAGAAACAACGGTGATTAGGAGCCGCCCGTTCCCAGGTAGATGCTACATCTGCAACCAGCAGGGGCACATGGTGAGAAATTGCCGTCTGAGAAGAAGGCGTCCGAGGTCGCATTCGCCAAAAGGAAATCGAGCGAGAGCACGCGAATACCGCAAGGATAGCAGCCATAGAAATGCGGATGCATTAACGAGCCGACCTCGCGGCGTTGAATGCAAGCATTGTTCACGTGCGGAAACCAAAGAAGAGGTCACCGATATCCGTCGTTTCCATGTGCTGCCAGAAGATGCTTGGAGTGCCGAGAAGGTCGGAAGGAAGCAGCGAGAAGATGCCGATCTGGCAGTCATCATCGACTACCAAGAACGAGGTTTTCGACCAAGTTGGCAGCAAATATCCAGTGAAAGCCCAATCGTGAAAGCTTACTGGGCTCAATGGCAGTGTTTGAAGCTGAAGAACGGTTGCCTCTACCGCAGTTGGGAAAGTGAGGACGGGAATATTGTAAACGATCTGCTGGTAATTCCGAAAGGACAAATAGAAGAGGTCATCCGAGAATACCACGAGGGACCAAGCGGGGGTCATCTTGGTGTTAACAAGACTGTAGAAAAGATCAAGAGACGTTTCTACTGGGTAGGATGCCATGAGTCGGTTACGCGTTTCATTCGCAGGTGTGAACAGTGTGCGAAGGCAAAGGGTCCAGTTAGGAAAACTCGAGGAAATATGCAGCAGTACAATGTTGGAGCACCATTCGAACGTATCGCAATGGACATTGCAGGCCCATTCCCAACGAGGAACGCTGGAAACAAGAACGCGCTAGTGGTGATCGATTACTTCAGCAAGTGGCCTGAGGTGTTTTGCATCCCGAATCAGGAAGCCAAAACCATTTCGGATGCATTCGTGAATAACTGGGTTTCGCGTTATGGAGTACCAATGGAACTGCACTCAGACCAAGGGAGAAACTTCGAGTCGTCGGTGTTCAAAGAACTCTGTGACATGCTAGCTATCAGAAAGACGCGGACAACACCATTACACCCACAATGTGATGGCATGGTCGAAAGGTTCAACCGGACGATGGAGGAATACCTGAGAAAAGTCGTCGTCGGAGATCAGAAGTACTGGGATGAACATCTTCCTCTTTTCTTAATGGCATACCGTTCGGCACAGCACAATTCAACGGCAACAACACCCGCCGAAGCCATTTTTGGAACTGATCTCCGACTTCCATCGGACTTGAAGTTCGGCGTGGTACTACCGACAACTAGCGGCAGGGAAGACTTCGTAACCGAAAAGAAGGAACAGCTGAACTCCATCCATCAGTTCATCCGGGAGCGACTGAACTTGGTCAGCGATAAAATGAAGGCGCGATACGACTTGAGGGCGAATACTTCTGGATTCGAGACCGGACAATTGGTATTGCTGTACAACCCACAACGGAAAAAAGGCTTGTGCCCCAAATTGCAATCAGCCTGGGACGGACCATATGAGGTCATCAAGAAACTCAATGACGTGGTATACCGGATACAGCAGATGGGAAACAGACGGGCGAAGTATAAAATTGTCCACGTAGAGAGGTTAGCACCATATTACGGAGAAGGATCCAATCGCTTGTTCGAGGACGAACAAGTTTAGGAGGAGGGCAGTGTTGCGGAGATGCAAGCGGACCATTAAGTTCGAAAACTCTCTGGAAGCGGGGATGGGAATGATGTCAACTTCCAATGGAATTGTCAGAGCGTTCTAGAGATTTCCTATGGGGAACTTCCAACGGCGAACGTTCGAGATGGTGGACCGAGAGCTATATAAGCGCGAACACTCGCCCTCGACATTCATTCAGTTTGTGGTATAAAACAGCGTGTGACAAGTCGGTGTGAACAACCAAGGTGAAAAGAAAAGCTTTCAATAAAGGTTTGTGTATTGTGTAATAAAGTTTAAGGTGGATTTATACTGTGTAATAAAGTTTAAAGTGGATTGTATTGGATAATAAATAAAAGCGGTGAAGCTACACAGATAATTGATCTGTGGTGAAAGAAATTAAAGTGTGTGTGTGTTTTTAATTGGGAAAACGTAGAAAATTGTAGTTTATCGCAATCCAGTGGTGCGAACCCTATTGTCTTTTTATCCGAAATAAAACACACACACTTTCCTGGTTTCACCACAGATCAACTATCTGTACAGCTTCACCACTTTTCTTTATTATCCAATACTATCCACTTTAAACTTTATTACACAATACACAAACCTTTATTGAAAGCTTTTCTTTTCACACTGGTTGATCACACCGACTTGTCACACGCTGTTTTATACCACAAACTGAGTTTTATACCACTCTGTCGAGGGCGAGTGTTCACGCTTATATAGCTCTCGGTCCACCTTCTCGAACGTTCGCCGTTGGAAGTTCCCCTTCGGAAATTTCTAGAACGCTCTGACAATTCCATTGGAAGTTGACATCATTCCAATCCCCGCTTCCAGAGAGCTTTCGAACTTCGACAGCGAAATTCGAACTTAACGGTCCGTTTGCATCTCCGCAACACTACCCTCCTCCTAAACTTGTTCGTCCTCGAACAAGCGATTGGATCCTTCTCCGTAATATGGTGCTAACCTCCCTACATGGACAATTTTATACTTCGCCCGTCTGTTTCCCATCTGCTGTATCCGGTATACCACGTCATTGAGTTTCTTGATGACCTCATATGGTCCGTCCCAGGCTGATTGCAATTTGGGGCACAAGCCTTTTTTTCGTTGTGGGTTGTACAGCAATACCAATTGTCCGGTCTCGAATCCAGAAGTATTCGCCCTCAAGTCGTATCGCGCCTTCATTTTATCGCTGACCAAGTTCAGTCGCTCCCAGATGAACTGATGGATAGAGTTCAGCTGTTCTTTCTTTTCGGTTACGAAGTCTTCCCTGCCGCTAGTTGTCGGTAGTACCACGCCGAACTTCAAGTCCGATGGAAGTCGGAGATCAGTTCCAAAAATGGCTTCGGCGGGTGTTGTTGCCGTTGAATTGTGCTGTGCCGAACGGTATGCCATTAAGAAAAGGGGAGGATGTTCATCCCAGTCCTTCTGATCTCCGACGACGACTTTTCTCAGGTATTCCTCCATCGTCCGGTTGAACCTTTCGACCATGCCATCAGATTGTGGATGTAATGGTGTTGTCCGCGTCTTTCTGATACCTAGCATGTCACAGAGTTCTTTGAACACCGACGACTCGAAGTTTCTCCCTTGGTCTGAGTGCAGTTCCATTGGTACTCCATAACGTGAAACCCAGTTATTCACGAATGCATCCGAATTGGTTTTGGCTTCCTGGTTCGGGATGCAAAACACCTCAGGCCACTTGCTGAAGTAATTGATCACCATTAGCGCGTACTTGTTTCCAGCGTTGCTCGTTGGGAATGGGTCAGCAATGTCCATTGCGATACGTTCGAACGGTACTCCAACATTGTACTGCTGCATATTTCCTCGAGTTTTCCTAACTGGACCCTTTGCCTTAGCACACTGTTCACACCTGCGAATGAAACGCGTAACCGACTCATGGCATCCTACCCAGTAGAAACGTCTCTTGATCTTTTCTACAGTCTTGTTAACACCAAGATGACCCCCGCTTGGTCCCTCGTGGTATTCTCGGGTGACCTCTTCTATTTGTCCTTTCGGAATTACCAGCAGATCGTTTACAATATTCCCGTCCTCACTTTCCCAACTGCGGTAGAGGCAACCGTTCTTCAGCTTCAAACTCTGCCATTGAGCCCAGTAAGCTTTCACGAGTGGGCTTTCGCTGGATATTTGCTGCCAAGTTGGTCGAAAACCTCGTTCTTGGTAGTCAATGATGACTGCCAGATCGGCATCCTCTCGCTGCTTTCTTCCAACCTTTTCGGCACTCCAAGCATCTTCTGGCAGCACATGGAAACGACGGATATCGGTGACCTCTTCTTTGGTTTCCGCACGTGAACAATGCTTGCATTCAACGCCGCGAGTTCGGCTCGTTAATGCATCCGCATTTCTATGGCTGCTTCCCTTCCGGTATTCGCGTGCTCTCGCTTGTTCTCCTTTTCGCGAATCAAACCTCGAACGCCTTCTTCTCAGATGAAAATTTCTCGCCATGTGCCCCTGCTCGTTGCAGATGTAGCATCTACCTGGGAACGGGCAGCTCCTACTCACCGTTGTTTCTCTGGAACTACGCCACAATTTGCTGGAAGAACGCTTTCTCCGCAGACGACAGTCTTTTGCAATGTGCCCCTGCTGGTCGCAGATATAGCAGCTACCTGGGAACGAGCGACTCCTACTCACTGTCGTTGCTCTGGAATTACGTCGCAATTTGCTGAAGGAAAGCTTTCTCCGCAGACGGCAGTTCCTCGCAATGTGCCCCTTCTGGTCGCAGATGTAGCACCTACCCGGGAATGAACCACTCCTACTCGGCCTTGTTGATCTCGAACTATCCTTGTCTTGAGATATGCGCCGTTATTTGATGGAAGGTCGGCATATCAAGAGCGATGTTTCACATGCGAGAGCGCTGGCAACTGTCTCCTTGAAAGATGTCTTCGGCAGGAGAATCAAACTTCGTTGCGTGTCGGGGTCCCTTAGCCCTTGGATGAAAGAATCCGTTTTAAGTTTCTCCACCACATCAACTGGAACATCCGCGTAGGCAAGATGGGATAGCCTCTCGATGTCGGCAGCATACTGTTGGATGGCCTCGTTTAAACGCTGCTTGCGCCCTTTAAGTTCCAGCTTGTGCATTTCTTGCATGTGCTCACTGCCGTATCTTCGATGAAGAGCTTACCATATGGCTGTGTAGTTCCTTCTCTGGGTCTCCGGGATGGTCTGTAGAACACAAGCTGCTTCGCCTTTAAGCGAAATAACTAGAGCAGCCACACGATCTTCTTCTCCCCATTGATTCCGCTCCGCTGTTGTCTCGAACTGGAGCTTAAAGATGTTAAATGCGCTCGTGCCGTCAAAGTTGGGGCTGTGAATTTCGATGCTGCAGCCGGTACGACGTTTCCTTGATGGTGAACGTTCTGGATAGTTTTCTCGAGCTCCAGAACCTTCTTATCCAGTGTCTCGATTCTCTTTTCCTGGTTATTTTCGAGATCTAGAACCTTCTTGTCGAACCTCGATTCTAGTGTCTCGATTCTCTCTTCGACGTTTTGGAATCGATCGTCGACGGCCTGCTGGATGTTTCTTAGGCTTTCTCGATTGTTCTCTAGCATCTCTTCCAGCTTCTGATTCAGGGAAGTGGAATTTTCCTCCAACTTCCTACTTACGGCAGCGGAATTTTCCTCAAGTTTCTCCAGTTTCTGGCTGAGAGAAGTGGGATTTTCCTCCAGCTTTTGATCTAGTTTCTGGCTCAGGGAAGTTGAGTTTTCCTCCAACTTTCTACTTACGGCAGCGGAATTTTCCTCCAGTTTTTGATCTAATTTCTAGCTCAGGGAAGCACTCATAGCATTCATAGACTCCAGAATTTGCTGCATATCGAACGCTGGCTCAGTGGATGTCGACGGCTTCTCCACCCCGAACTCGTGATTCTCCCAGTCGAAACCATCTTCCTGCAACGCTGATCGCAGTCTCTCCACCAGGTTGGCTTTACTTCCCACTGTGGATAATTCCCGAGCATCCAGCTCTCTTTTCAGTTGTTCAATGGTCAACTTATCTAATTTCACCATTTTTTCACTTTTGCAATAATTCACTTCACAACTCAAATAAAGTTTCACTCGTTTACTCGCAATCCCACTTCTGACACCAAATGTTACGAATTTATTCGATCCCCACACCAAATAGGGTTCGCACCACTGGATTGCGATAAGCTACAATTGTCTTTTTATCCAAAATAAAACACACACACTTTCCTGGTTTCACCACAGATCAACTGTCTGTACAGCTTCACCACTTTTCTTTACTATCCAATACTATCCACTTTAAACTTTATTACACAATACACATCTACTGAGCCAGGGTTCGATATGCAGCAAATTCTCGCGGCTATGAACGCTATGAGTGCTTCCATGAGCCAGAGACTAGAAGCAACCATACATCAAAAGTTGGAGGAAAATTCCACTTCTCTGAGCCAGAAACTGGAGAAACTTGAGGAAAATTCCGCGGCCGTAAGTAGGAAGTTGGAGGAAAATTCCACTTCCATAGGGCAGAAACTAGAGAAGCTGGAGACATTAGAAGAGATGCTAGAGAACAATCGAGAAAGCCTGAGAGACATCCAGCAAGCTGTCAACGATCGATTCCAAGACGTCGAAGAGAAAATCGAGACACTGGACAAGAAGGCTCTCGATCTGGAAAGTAACCAGGAAAAGGTAATCGAGACACTAAATCGAGGTTCGACAAGAAGGTTCTAGATCTCGAAAACAATCAAGAAAAGATAATCGAGACACTGGGATCGAGGTTCGATAAGAAGGTTCTGGAACTCGAGAAAACTATCCAGAACGTACAGCATCAAGGAATCGTCGTGCCGACTGCAGCATCAGAATTCACAGATCCCAACTTCGACGGCAAGAGCGCTTTTAACATCTTTAAGCTCCAGTTCGAGACAACAGCGGAACGGAATCAATGGGCAGAGGAAGATCGTGTGGCTGCCCTAGTAATTTCCCTTAAAGGTGAAGCAGCTGACGTTCTACAGACCATCCCGGAGACCCAGAGAAGGAACTACACAGCCATATGGGATGCTCTTCATCGAAGATACGGCAGTGAGCACATGCAGGAGATGCACTAGCTGGAATTTAAAGGACGCAAGCAGCGTGGAAACGAGACCATCCAGCAGTACGCTGCCGACATCGAGAGGCTGTCTCATCTAGCCTACGCGGATGTTCCAGTTGATGAGGTGGAAAAACTGAAATCGGATTCTTTCATCCAAGGGCTAAGGGACCCCGGTACGTAACGAAGCCTGATTCTCCTGCCGAAGACATCTTTCAAGGAGACAGTTGCCAGCGCTCTCGCATGTGAAACATCGCTCTTGATATGCCGACCTTCGATCAAACTACGGCGCATATCTCAAGACCAGGATAGTTCGAGAACAACAACGGCGAGTAGGAGTGGTTCGTTCCCGGGTAGATGCTACATCTGCGACCAGCAGGGGCACATTGCGAGGAACTGCCGCCTGCGAAGAAAGCGTTCGAGGTCTAGTTCGCCAAAAAGAGACCATGGGAGTGAACGCGACCGTGGAGGTGCAAAAGGTGCACCTAACAATCCGTTAAACTAAAACGAGTCAGTGCAGAGGGGCGTGCGCTGGCTCCCACATTGGAGTGCCCCAGCATCCTCGTATCCCGAATCTGTAGGGGTGCAACCAGCCTAGTCATCGAGGGAACGATGGACGGGCGACGATATCTGCTGACGTTGGACACGGGCGCAACTCATTCAGTCATCCGAAGCGGATTGGTTTCTGACATCGAACCATTTTCCGAGGTAAGGCTTCGTACAGTAACTGGTGAGAAGGCGGAAGTTAGGGAAAGGTCCAGAAAAGATTTACGATGGGGACCATCGAGTTTCAGCATGATTTCATCGTTGCGGACATCACTGATGACATCATAATCGGCGTCGACTTCACGATTAGGCATGGCTTCACATTGGACCTCAACCAAAAAGTGATGAAGTATGGCAACTTGGAGCTCCCATTAACAATAGATAATGGACAGGGAAACAAGGTCAGGCAAATAGTCGTGCAAGCGCGCCAAACAGTTCCCCCGAATGCAGAAGCTGTGGTTTGGGCAAAGATAGAAGAGGATGCGGGGACAAGCCGAATGTGGGTGGTCGAACCCGACAAACGAAATCGACCCAGCGATATAGTTGTTGAAAGGGCTCTCGTGGAACCCCGACAAGACCAATTGGTTCCAGTACGAGTCCTGAATCCTGCAAGTACACCTAGGACAATACACAAGGGAACAACGATCGCTCAATGCCAAGAAGCTGCCGCTACTATGAACTGCGAAGATAAGAAACAACAGCAAATCCAGTCCAACAAAGCCTTCTTAAAAACAGTGGGCAGAGAGTGGACGCAACACCTAGTGGAGAAGCAGAAAAGTAAAGCACTCTCCCTGCTTCGTAAATATTGGACAGTTTTTGCAAATGGTAAGAACTGTGGAAGAACATCAATTGTGAAGCACAGAATAGACACAGGGGACTCTAGACCGGTCCGGCAACCACCGAGGAGGGTACCTTTGGCGAAAGAAGGCGAGGTGGTCAAACTAATCGACGAGATGGAAAAGGAGGGCGTGATCGAACCATCTGCAAGCCCATGGAGTTCGCCAGTAGTGCTTGTTAAGAAGAAGGATGGAAGCACCCGGTTCTGCGTGGACTATAGGAAGCTGAACGACGTAACGAAGAAGGATAGCAATCCTTTACCGAGAATCGACGACACCTTGGACACACTATCTGGTGCAAAGTGGTTCTCGACGCTGGACTTGCAAAGTGGATACTGGCAAATAGAGCTTGACTAGCAAGACAAGGAAAAGACCGCGTTCACCGCCGGGGGAGAGTTGTGGCAATTCTCTGTGATGCCCTTCGGTCTTTGCAATGCGCCAGCCACATTCAAGAGACTTATGAACCGGGTACTAAGAGGACTTCACTGGAGGACTTGCCTTGTCTATCTGGATGACATAATTTTCATGGGCAAGGATTTCGACGATCACCTTAAGAAGCTTGAAGAGGTACTGGAACGTATTCAAGCAGCCGGATTGAGATTGAGCCCGAAGAAATGTTCGCTCTTCCAGAACGAGGTGAGGTACTTGGGACATGTGGTGACTGCAGAAGGAGTCCATACAGATGAAGAGAAAATCTCGGCGGTTAAAGAATGGTCGCGGCCGAAGAATCTTCATGAGTTAAGGTCATTCCTGGGACTTTGCACATATTACAGGCGGTTCGTCCCAGGATTTGCAAACGTTGCCAGCAGTTTGCACGAGCTCACCAAAAAGAATCGGCCATTCAAGTGGGAGTAGCCGCAGGAGGAAGCGTTCATTCACCTGAAGGAATTGCTCTGCAGTGCGCAGATTCTTGCATATCCTGTCCCGGGAGAAAAGTTTATTTTGGACACAGATGCGAGCGGACATGGAATCGGAGGAGTACTCTCTCAAATGATTGACGGGCGAGAGCGGGTCATCGCTTACTACAGTAGGATCCTATCGAAGCCGGAGAGGAACTACTGTGTAACTAGGAGGGAGCTTTTAGCCGTGGTCGACTGTGTCAAGCATTTCCACAAATATCTCTATGGCCAAGCTTTTCATCTTAGGACGGACCACGCAGCGTTGAGATGGCTGCTGCAGTTCAAAAACCCGGAAGGCCAGCTTGCTAGATGGATAGAGAGAATCCAGAGTTGTGACTTCAGTATCGAACACCGGAAGGGAAGCAGTCATGGAAATGCGGATGCATTATCGAGGCGACCTTGCGATGTTGAATGCAAACATTGTTCACGCGCCGAGACCAAGGAACAGGTCACCGACATCCGTTGTTTCCAGGTGCTGCCAGAAGATTCCTGGACTGTCGAGATGGTCGGAAGGAAGCAGCGAGAAGATGCCGATCTGGGGCAGTCATCATCGACTACCAAGAACGAGGTTTTCGACCAAGTTGGCAGCAAGTATCCAGTGAAAGCCCAATCGTGAAAGCTAACTGGGCTCAATGGCAGAGTTTGAAGTTGAAGAACGGTTGCCTCTACCGTAGTTGGGAGAGTGAGGACGGGAACATTGTAAACGATCTGCTGGTAATACCAAAAGGGCAAATCGACGAGGTCATCCGAGAATACCACGAGGGACCAAGCGGGGGTCATCTTGGTGTTAACAGGACTGTAGAAAAGATCAAGAGACGTTTTTACTGGGTAGAATGCCATGAGTCGGTTACGCGTTTCATTCGCAGGTGTGAACAGTGTGCGAAGGCAAAGGGTCCAGTAAGGAAAACTCGAGGAAATATGCAGCAGTACAATGTTGGAGCACCGTTCGAACGTATCGCAATGGACATCGCAGGCCCATTCCCATCGAGCAACGCTGGAAACAAATACACGCGGGTGGTGATCGATTACTTCAGCAAGTGGCCTGAGGTGTTTTGCATCCCGAACCAGGAAGCCAAAACCATTTCGGATGCATTCGTGAATAACTGGGTTTCGCGTTATGGAGTTCCAATGGAACTGCACTCAGACCAGGGAAGGAACTTCGAGTCGACGGTGTTCAAAGAACTCTGCGACATGCTAGGTATCAGAAAGACG
This sequence comes from Eumerus sabulonum, assembly GCA_951905685.1. Classification (NCBI taxonomy): domain Eukaryota; kingdom Metazoa; phylum Arthropoda; class Insecta; order Diptera; family Syrphidae; genus Eumerus; species Eumerus sabulonum. Next base: position 100,688,519 of record OX645060.1, read on the forward strand.
CGGACAACACCATTACATCCACAATCTGATGGCATGGTCGAAAGGTTCAACCGGACGATGGAGGAATACCTGAGAAAAGTCGTCGTCGGAGATCAGAAGGACTACGATGAACATCTTCCCCTTTTCTTAATTGCATACCGTTCGGCACAGCACAATTCAACGGCAACAACACCCGCCGAAGCCATTTTTGGAACTGATCTCCGACTTCCATCGGACTTGAAGTTCGGCGTGGTACTACCGACAACTAGCGGCAGGGAAGACTTCGTAACCGAAAAGAAAGAACAGCTGAACTCTATCCATCAGTTCCTCCGGGAGCGACTGAACTTAGTCAGCGATAAAATAAAGGCGCGATACGACTTGAGGGCGAATACTTCTGGATTCGAGACCGGACAATTGGTATTGCTGTACAACCCACAACGGAAAAAAGGTTTGTGTCCCAAATTGCAATCAGCCTGGGACGGACCATATGAGGTCATCAAGAAACTCAATGACGTGGTATACCGGATACAGCAGATGGGAAACAGACGGGCGAAGTATAAAATTGTCCACGTAGAGAGGTTAGCACCATATTAAAGAGAAGGATCCAATCGCTTGTTCGAGGACGAACAAGTTTAGGAGGAGGGCAGTGTTGCGGAGATGCAAGCGGACCGTTAAGTTCGGAAACTCTCTGGAAGCGGGGATTGGAATGATGTCAACTTCCAATGGAATTGTCAGAGCGTTCTAGAGATTTCCGAAGGGGAACTTCCAACGGCGAACGTTCGAGACGGTGGACCGAGAGCTATATAAGCGCGAACACTCGCCCTTGACATTCATTCAGTGTGTAGATTAAAACAGCGTGTGACAAGTCGGTGTGATCAACCAAAGTGAAAAGAAAAGCTTTCAATAAAGGTTTGTGTATTGTGTAATAAAGTTTAAAGTGGATAGTATTGGATAATAAAGTTTAAAGTGGATAGTATTGGATAATAAAGAAAAGTGGTGAAGCTACACAGATAATTGATCTGTGGTGAAAGAATTAAAAGTGTGTGTGTTTCAATTTAAATAAAAAGGACAATTGTAGTTTATCGCAATCCAGTGGTGCGAACCCTATTTGGTGTGGGGATAGAATAAATTCGTAACAATATTCTTCATTTTCTCGAACACTTCGCCGAGCCTGAGTCTCGCGTTCTTGCTCCACCTGCCTGTATTCAGGATTAAATCGAGCAACATTATGAGCCTGAGTATTGCGCTCTTGTTCAACTGGTCTGTATTCAGGATTTAATTGTTTGCTTCGTCGAATAGAATTGTTGTTTTCCTTTTCGGTTAGCTTCTTCCGTTTATCACTTCTTATAGAACTGATAGCCATTTTATTTCCCTGTTTTTCTCTTTCGGTGACCTCATTATTAGATCTTGAAATCCTTTTCCGATTCGCATTTTTATCTTTAATCTCTTGTACATCCAGTTTGAGTATTTTGCTTGTTTCCTCTGCATCATCATTTTCATTATTTTTACATATTGGTACAGCATTTTTTTTTTTGTACTTCGCTGTTTTTGTTTATTCTCATTTTCCTTTTTGTTTTGCATTTCTAATTTGAAAGCTGTGTTATCAAAAAGATTTACGGGCGGACGTCCAGGAACAGATCTAGCTGTAGATGGAAAAAACAAAAAATCGTTGATCAAAATCATACAGCGCAAATTAGCTCTCATCATTTCTAGTACATAATTGTGTAGAGAGGGATTTATTTTAAGCGCAAGCTATTGCATAAAGCCCGCAATCTATTGCAATGGGTTGACGTTGCACGCTAGGAAATTGAATATTAAATTCTGCTAGGTATGGAAACAATGCATTAATATCTGTTTTTTGAGGCTTTAAACAATTATAAAGACTATCGTACACGCGTAGTATACCATTGATATAATAAATACAAAACCAGTGTCCTATTGAACCCACATCGTCATCATAAATAATTTGGAGATGTGACTCATTTGGCGGCACAGGCTCAATGTGATCCGGGAACCCGAACAGACCCACTTCCCGCGGACGGAAGGATGTATGACGAGACAATTTTTCATGAAATGTTCGCATGACGTCGTCTTCCAGAACGTTATTTGGGTTTAATACATAGGAGGAAGTATCAACAGCCAAGGAATTCATACTTAAAATAACACTTAAGTTTTATTCTAATATGAGTAGGTATTATTGAAGTAGGTAGGTATATTATGTATTTAAATGTGAGGAAATGAACAGAAAATCTCAAAACTCTTATTAGGTTGACGTTTTATAGTAAGTATTTACCTATTTCTGAGAGCGCCTTGGCGCAGTAAGTAGTGTGTAGGCCTCTGACGCCGGTGGTACGGGATGTAATCCCGACAACAGCTATGTCATCGAACGTGTTTTTCACGGTGCTTCTCCTCAGCGGGTTACTGACAAAACCCCCTGTAGTATAATTGTCAAGAAAAGCTTCTCGAATCTCGCCGTTCGGAGCGGGCAATAAACTGTAGGTCCCTTTCTCCTATGGGGAAATGAAATCACACACAACATGGTTGATTGAGAGAAGCTCGTCTTTGGTCCTTCAAGGACTGTAACACCACCATACATACATTTACCTATTTCTAGGTAGTAAATGAGCTTAAAAGAATAATTACGATGTAAGTAATTGAAATTAATTTTATCCAACAGTAGGTATCAAGTACAATATTTAGCATTCGCAAATGTATCGAAAAACTACGTCCGCGCCGACGAGTTTTAACGACGTCTGCTCTCACGTGTCTGCCCGCTCGGGTAAGCGCAGTAGCTATATTATTTAGCTTTTTAGTCGCTTAAAAACAGACATCGTAACAAATTAATCTTTATTTTGTAGCTATTACATGTATTTATAAGCATGCATAAGTAAGGGTCTGTTTATGATACAGTTCATGACAGGATGTCCTTTAGTTTCTCTTTCTGTGCACCCACATTTGTGCATATCTGAATCATAAACATAATCCTTTGCATAGATGAATTCTAGGAACTTGCACTCACGACGGAAGTGTCTCGGACGCACAGTTATTAGATTCAGCTATGCAATCACAAAACTATACATTTACATATACATTTACTGCTGGATTGTTGAGTTGATGGTTGGTTAGGGGGCGACGGGCTAAGACGTGACCGTCGTAACTCAGTTGGGAACCTGCCAAAAAACCGGATGGTTTGATGTCTTCTAGTTTGTGAGGAAATTGAAAATTACTATTTTTGTTTTGTTTTTTGACAGTTACTTGGTTTTCCTTTGAGGTGAGTGGGGAGGGTACGATTTCGGTGGCGCTGCGATCTGACGATGGATTTAGCTACATGGATCCAAAATAAACCGAAAATGGTGAATAAAATTTTTCGATATCCCACTCTGTTTTCGAGATATCGATATTTGAACTTATATTTGGATAAAGTTCAGAATAGTCCTCATCTTTATTTATTTATTTATTTCTTTAGAAGTGGCATTCATAAAGCTTGGGCGCTTATACTTTGTATATACCCAACATTGCACCCACTCCAAATCCTAGAGAGAGCCCAAACAGGGGGTCGCATGGTTTCACTGCGATGGCGCTTATATTTTGCATATACCCAACATTGTACCCACTTCAAATCCTACAGGCCACTATAGGTGTGAAAATTTAATTTAAACTATAATACAATGTGACTTAAGTTGCTGAATACTTTCACATATCTACACGTACATACAATGTATATATGTATAATGTACTATACGTAATAGAGCAAAAGGGTTAATAAAAGTACCGCGTGAAATTAGCGAGTTTTGTAAATCTTTAAAATATTTTTTAAATTATGATAATAAATAAAATGGTAATATCTTTTTTGAATTTATTTTTAAAAGTAATCAAGCGAGTGGTTTTCCCTTAAATAAAACATACGTGCGAAAAAATTTAATTTAATAAAATAATGGAATCAACATATAGAGCTTCATGTAGAGAACAATTAACAAAATTGTGTAAAGCAGCGAGTGATTTTTTGAAAACATATAGAAGTGAAACAGGTGATGCTGCCGCATCAGAAGAAGATGTTACTGTATACATAGAAAGAATAGAGAATGCCCAATGATGAGAACGATTTCGAAAGTTCATTTGAATACGACGACAAAGCCGTATCGGTAATTGCGCAACTAGAATTTGAACTGCGAACTAACTTTAGATTAGCTACCGGCCCACAAGATCCTACCATAATTGACCCTACGCCAAATATTCAGCAAGTAGATAGAAGCGATTGCTGCGGTGTAAAGCTTAAGCCCTTCGAGCTGAGATCTTTTGATGGCGAAAATTGGATTCCATTTTAGGAGCAATTTAAGCTAGCTGCACATGACAATCCAAAATTATGAACAACAGCCAAGTTTAATTTTCTCAGCCAAGCCCTAATAAAAAAAGCAGCGTCTACCATTGCTAGATTTACACCAACAGAACGATGCTACAACGAAGCAAGTGGCAAGAAGAATATGGCAACACCGACAAAATCGTAGAGAAATGCATGCAAAAATGGTTGAATTTGAAATAGATTCAATTTCAAAATGACGAAGCAGGGCTTCGTCAACTGAACAATGAGGTGACTACAACCATGCGGTCATTAGCGGCATTGCAGGTATCTGTGTCACAGTATGAGATCGTGGTAAAATCTGTTCTGCTTAAACGTATTCCAACAAGCATGCTTATTAAATTTCACAAGCGAACAGCCAGAGACTCCTTGTCGAGCACACTTATTGATTCCCATAGCGACGGAGAACACAATGGAGATGATGACCAGCCGAAAACTCAAGAAGAGGATAAACTCAAGGCACTTCTTGATTTTATTAAAGTTGAAGTAGAAGCCTTAGAGAAGTCATATATTAGCGAAAGGCAGAGAAAGCCCGAGAAAGAAATACGAAATAGTGGAACAGCAATAGGACTATTTGCCGGCAATAGTGAGAAGCATCGATGCATATTTTGTAAGAAGAGCAATCATTCTAGGAATATTGCAAGGAAAATTTGACAATAGAGCAGAAGAAATCCATACTGAAAAGAGAGGCAAGATGTTTTAGATGCACTAGCACAAATCACACCTCCAAGTTTTGTAAGGCGCAATGGATTATATGCGACAATTGTGGTGGTCGCCACATAACGTCCGTGTGTGAAAACCCTTGTAAAACCGAAAGAAGAAAGCGAGATAGCCAATTTACATAGGAAGCACAGAAAGTCGAGAGTGTATTCTTTCACGCATTGTAATGGACAATGGCAGCCAGAGGACATATGTGAGCGAGAGGGTGGCAAATTTATTAAAATTGAAACCAATGGGTGTAGAAAGTTTGCATGCCTTAGGCTTCGGTAAAAATTATTTTGATAAGCCCATGCATTAACTTAAATGTGTAAAATTAAAATTATTATTAAAGAGTCAATACAAATTGAATGGAATCATTGTTACGGCCATCGTGGTTCCAAATATTTGTGTAGATGTTTTACAAAGCCCAAATATCAATGACCCGAAATTACATTATATTAAATTGCAATTAGCTGACGTGAATTACTGTAACGAAGAACTTGTAGATGGAATTAATGTACATTAATTAATGTACTTATTATTGGAAATTCAATTCTCAAGAGAGCGTGGTAATTGCAGATAACTTGGTGGCGTTCAATACATTCTTTGGTTGGACGCTTTAAGGACAAAGTAGCTCTGTCAGTTGTACCCTGAATGCGATCAATGTCGAAGAAAAGTCATTGGATCTAACAAACTTTTGGAACTTAGAGTCGGTGGGAATAAGTGATTGCAGTACTAATGGAGAAACGGGATTTGTCGAGAAGGCACTTACGGAAATTAAGATAATAGATGGTCGATATATGGTTCATTTACCTTGGCAAAATGTTAGCGACATATTAAACGACAACAAGGAAGTCGCAGCACAAAGACTTTACCCTAACAACAAAGTTAATGAAAAATGAAAAACACCTATTTGAATATGATCGCAGCATACGCGATTTATTATAGACCGGTATAGCGGAAGAAGTAGCAAACAACATCGGTACAAATGCTGTATATTACATGCCACATCAGCCCGTTTACCAGGAAGACAAAGCAACGACAAAAACACGAATTGTCTTCGATGCTTCATCTAGTGAGCAAGGTTTTTCATCTTTAAACGAACACTTTTGTATAGGCGATAATCCTATAGCAAATCTGTTTGCTACTCTGGTAAGGTTTCGTTCCAATAAAATTGCTGTTTTAGCAGATACAGAAAAAGCTTTTTTGCAGATTTCCCTCGCCCCTACCGATCGTGATTCGCATCGATTTTTTTTGGTACGCAGCGACACCGGTACCTGGAATCAACTTACCAAAGGTAATTGCATACAGAATGACTCGAGTCACTTTCGGAGTAGCGCCGAGCCCATTTTCACTATCAGCGACGATACGTAAAAACTTAGATCTTTGTAAACTACAATATGGGTCAATATACGATAAGTTACAAAAATCCTTCTACGTTGATGATTTAATCGCTAGCGAGGTTACTGTAGAAGATGCTCTTAAGATTTACCATGACGCGAAGGCCATTATGAACGCAGAAAATTTTTATCTAAGGAAACGGAACTCGAATAGCATCGAATTAGTTCAAAGCTTTGGCGAAGATAAGTTAGGAGCAACCCCAAAGCAATAAGTACTCGGCATTATTTGGTGGATAACTAGCGACGAAGTTGGCGTGGATTTGGCTGCTAATTTCGATTACATAAAATCATTAAGAGGAACGAAGCGTAACGTTATGAGAGCAATGGCTAAAATCTATGATCCTTTAGGACTTTTAGCTCCATTCACAATACGAATCAAGCTTCTTTTGCAAAGAGTGGGGAAAGCCAATTTGGGATGAGATCAGATGCTGAAGGGAGATCTTTTGTATGATTTTTGTTGTTGGCAAGAAGAAATAGCATGTTTAAGCAATTTCACTGCTAACCGATGTCTATCCATCTCATATGAATGTCATACGGAGTTGCATATCTTTGCTGATGCAAGTCCAAGAGCTTATGGTGCGGTGGCGTATATATGGCAAATTTTATCGGATGGGTGTGTGCATACAAATCTTGTATGCTCTAAAAATCGACCAAGTCCAATGGGAAAAGATAACACAAACGATGAACTAAGTTTGCCGAAGTTAGAGCTTACTGCAGCCCTAATCGCTGCAAGGCTCATAAAATTATGCAATCCTTAGACTTCATTGTATCACGGGTTCGTCTATGGACGGATTCTACGATCACCCTTAACTGGATATGCGGCAATGGAAAACCAATTAAGCCATATGTGAAGGCTAGAGTTAGTGAGATCAACAAATTAACAAATGTATATGATTGGAGGCATTGTGAGGGTAAATCTAATCCTGCGGATTTGCTTACCAGGGGCATAAAAGCAACGGCGCTCTTAGAATCAAAATTATGGAAATATGGTCCACCTTGGCTGCCTTAAAATAAAGAGTTTCCTGAAAATACCAGCGTAAGATGCTTCAGTATATTTACTAATGAAAGCGAAGAGAGCAGCAAAGATCCTACGGGTTTGGGAACAATTTTGACTATAGAGAATTTCAGTCATTTAAAGAAACTTCTGCGGGTTACGGCTTTTGTTTTACGATTTGAGAAGAATTTGAAAAGGAGACTATATACCAGACAAACACAGAATAGCAGTCTAGCATGTGAAGTCGCAGAGATTACGTGCTATGAAATTAACCAAGCCGAGTTATATTGGGTACGTAGTATACAGCAATATTATTATGGTGCAGAGATCAAGGCTCTCTTGGGTAACCGACAAATTCCATCATCGTCGAAAATTACGTCATTAAACCCTGTGCTCCACGATGGCATATTATATCTTAGTAGACGTCTGCCTAAGTCCGCATTCGGCTTTCTATCCAATCCAATTATTTTACCAAAACATTCTTATTTTAGCAGGTTGCTTATACTCGAGGCGCATCAAGTAAATTTGCCCTCAGGTGTTAACGCAGTGCTGACACATATGTGGAAGAAATACTGGATTGTGCAAGCAAGGCAAGCAATTAAAAACGCTATACGAGGTTTTGTGATCTGTAAACGACTTTACGGTAAAGCTGCATCTGAACCATGGACAGTGCTGCCAGTGGATAGAGTGGCTACAAGCAGACCTTTCGAGGTAACTGGCGTTGATTTTTTGGGTCAACTTTATTTGAAAACAGACGCTGAAGAAAAGAAAAAATCGTACGTTATGCTGTTCACTTGCGCTGCAGTTCGAGCTGTTCATCTCGAACTCGGTGGAGACATGTCAATAAAGAGCTGCATTGATGCATTACGAAGATTTATAGCCAGAAGGGGAGTACCAGAGACCGTTATATCTGATAACGCTAAGTCTTTTAAGAGAGCAGATTTGGAATTGAAAAAATTAGAAGAAACTTTAAAACGAAAAGAAGTCCAACAACTAGCAGCACATCAAAATATTACCTGGAAGTACATACCTAAACAACACGTAGCATGGTGGGGCAATTTTTGGGAGCGTCTTGTCAATAGCGTGAAAAACTGCTTAAAAGCAGCAATAGGAAAAGCAAGATTAACTTCCAAAGATCTGGCTACTCTTTTGACTGAAGTTAAAGGCATTATCAATTCACGACCTCTTTCTTATATAACCAATTATCACACAGATATTGAGTCACTTACTCCAGGTCATTTTCTTAATAGCAATACTATTCTAGGTCCAGCGGATTTCTGTATGAATGACTCAACCATATCCAAATCTTGGCAAATTTGGCAAGCACTCATCAAGCGATATATAAAGCGATGGCGTGAAGAATACCTAGCACAGCTGCGAACAATCCATCACAACAAAAGGGGCAATTCTCGTGGCGTTAAAGAGGGTGATGTGGTATTGGTTCACGAAGATAATAGACCGCGATTGCTTTGGAGGATAGCCGTTATACACAAAACATTTCCTGGGAGAGACGGGCGTGTAAGAGCTTGTGAGATCCGGCTTCCGAATCAAAAGATTTTACGCAGACCAATTTAGCTCTTATTTCCACATGAGATATACTCAAGTTTTGCGGGGCCCGAGGATGTGAAAATTTAATTTAAACTATAATACAATGTGACATTACCATAATACGTAACGACTTAAGTTGCTGAACACTTTCACATATCTACATGTACATACAATGTATATATGTATAATATACTATATGTAATAGAACAAAAAGATTAATAAAAGCCAAAACCACTGAAACTGTCAAGTGTACTGGGTGAAATTAGCGAGTTTTTTTATCTTTAAAATATTTTCTATAATAAGTGGCCGTCAGCTCGACAGCTCACCAGGCCACTATAGTTGGCCGTCAGCTCGACAGCTCACCAGGTCACTATAGGTGGCCGGCAAGTCGACAGCTCAGCAGGTCGACAGCGCACCAGGCCATCTTCTTTCCACAGAAGTGGAATGGTTGAAGATGAGATGCAGTGATTAATGAGGTGCGTGAGTTGGCTTAATAAATAGGGCAGAATTAGTTCTATAAACCTAAGGGATACGCCATCAACACCAACTGCATTGGATTTCAGATCACTAACAATTTTAGCCACATCATTCTCCGCAACAATTTGAAATTTAAAAGGCTCTCGCAATTCCCTGCATAGCGCATTATTCGGGAAGAAATTAGGTTGGCTAGATGTGTTGGCCAGAAAATAATCATTGAGAGTGTATGGATCAAGTTCACATTTTAGCTTCTCCCGTTTGCCAATACCGATTTTACGCAAATTAGACGAAAGCTGTTTCGAGGACAGTTGCCCCTATTAGCTTAGAAGCGAAAAAACTTTTCTTTGCCGTCTTAGTAACTGAGGTAGCTCGGTTACGTGCTTGGTAGTATAGCAACCAATTTTGTTGACAGGGATTGTTTCTCCACTTAAGGTACTTTTTACGGCGTTCCTTTATGAATGCATGTACTTCTGACGTGAACAACGGACACGTTTTGTTATGTATTCGCACTGTTTTTAAGGGAACATTGCGGTCAAAAAGCGCGTTTACACAGGATTGTATACAGTTTAGCTTATCATCAACACTTGCAACATATGTACAATCATTCCAGGGCATACAGTTCGCATCAAAAGTGAGTAAGTTTAATCTAAAGATTTAAAATCTCTACATTGAAAGGGCGCCGTGGCGCAGTGGTTAGAGTGTTGGACTCTGTAGTAAACTTGCCATGAATCGGAATCGAAATCGGCATTAAACTGTAGGTCCCTTTCACCTGTGTGAAAAATAAATCACATACAACATGGGTGATTGAGGGAAGCTTGGCTCTGGTCCTTCATGGGCTGTAACGCCACCAAAGAAAGAGAAAAAGAAGAAATTGAAAGGTGAGTGGCGTGGGGGAGTGGATGAAGTTAATATCATATCTGCAGAAGAGAAGGTCATGATCAGAAATCCCATCGAGAGCTAGTTGATCATGAAGGAGTACATTAGAGGGATTCGATACAATCAGAAGATCAAGTAGACTCGGGATAGCATTTGGTGAATAGCGAGTTGGATGGAAACAGTTCATTACCTGCATCCCAGCAGCAGAAATTAGATTAAGTAAATGAGTTGAGAATGTGTCAACCCTGAACAAGTTGGCGTTGAAATCACCACCGGTTATAATATGCTCGTATATGAAGGAAACCTCCGCGAATGCATCAAAAAACGGTTCGGGGGATAGATTCTTGTTCGGATTATACACACAAGATACCACTACAACCCGATACTTCCAGAATTAAATATTCCACATCTGTGTTTAGGGACTTATGAATAACCATGCAGTGCAGGGAAGATCTACAGTAGATGGCAACACCTCCACCACGGGTACTTGTGGGTATATCATTGCGATATAAAATATTATTACTTACTTATTTAGGTGGCGCTACAGTCCGTGGTGAACCTGGGCCTCAACCAACAAGCGTCTCCAGCCGGCACGGTCTTTGGCCAGCTGTTTCCAGTGCCGCACGCCCAGTTGGTTGAGGTCCCCTTCCACCTGCGTGCGCCACCGCTGAGGCGGCCGTCCTCTGCCGCGCCTTCCTTCCGGAGTGGATTCGAAGACTTTTCGGGTCGGAGCTGTATCTTCCATGCGCTCTACATGGCCTAGCCACCTTAGACGCTGTATCCGTAGACGTCGTACCAGGCCGATGTCGCTGTACAACCCGTACAGTTCTTCGTTATATCTTCTCCTCCATACACCGTTTGAACAAACGGGACCGTAGACAGTGCGCAGAATTTTCCTCTCGAAACGACCAAGGGCATCTTCATCCGCTTTTGTTAAGGTCCAAGCCTCTGCGCCGTAAAGGAGGACTGGGATGATCAAGGTCTTATATAGTGTCACCTTGGTTTTCCGAGAGAGGGCTCTACTTCTCAATTGCCTCTTGAGCCCAAAGAAACAGCGGTTGGCAAGAGTGATTCTGCGTTTTATCTCAGCGCTGGTGTTGTTGTCGCTGGTCATCAGTGAGCCAAGATAGACGAATTCCTTGACCACTTCAAAGTTATATCCGCCCATGGTGACGTTGTGGCCAATACGTCGGTGTTGTCCGTCTCTTTTAGATGAAAGCAGATATTTGGTCTTACCCTCATTAACCTTGCGACCCATCTTAGCCGCTTCTACCTTAATGCTCACGAAAGCCTCATTGACGTCTTGCTGTTTTCGTCCAATTACGTCAATATCGTCGGCGTACGCAATTGCGTAGACTTGAAATAAATCGTACCTCTTGTGTTGGCCAGTGACTCTTGCATGATCTTTTCAAGCACGATGTTGAAATAGTTGCACGACAGCGCGTCGCCCTGCCTAAATCCTTTTTTAACATCAAAGGTCTCGGTTTGCTCATTACCGACCTTAATGGAGCAGCGAGAATTCTCCATTGTCATCCTGCACAGTCGGACGAGTTTGACAGGGATGTTAAAAGCAGACATGGCTTTGTACAGCTTGTCTCTATATACGCTGTCATACGCGGCCTTGAAATCGACGAAGAGGTGGTGAGTGGTGGTGGTCTTCTCCAAGATCTGACGTAGCGTAAATATTTGGTCTATTGTGGATTTACCTGGCCTGAAACCACAATGATAAGAGCCGATCAGGTTATCCACAAACGGTTTCAGGCGTTCACACAATACGGCAGAGAAGATCTTATATGCGATGTTAAGGAGACTTATTCCCCTATGGTTGGCGCAGTTATAGGGGTCTCCTTTCTTATGGACCGGGCAAACGATGTTGAGATTCCATTCGTCGGGCATGCTTTCCTCCGACCATACCTTGCAGATGAGATGGTGCATGCACCTTACCAGCTCATCTCCAGCCGCCTTGAAAAGCTCAGCAGACAGGCCGTCTGCGCCAACGGCTTTATTAGACTTAAGTCTTGATATCGCTATTTTGACTTCGTCTAGGTCGGGTAGACTGAATTCTGTTACTTCGTGGTCCATTGCGAATGACTCGTCCTGCCTCACAGCGGTATCTTGTCGTCTATCATCGCCGTTATACAGTCTGCAGAAGTGGTCTTTCCAAATCCTCAGCATCGACTGCGATTCTATTACCAGTTCTCCATTTTCATCCCTGCAGGCCGCCACTCTGGCTTTGTAGCCATGGCATGTTCGTTTTACCTTGTTGTAAGACTTACGGGCGTCATTCCTGCGGAAGCATCTCTCCATCTCCTCGATCTCACGCTTTCCGTGCTCTCTCTTCTTTCTTCTGAAAAGCGTGTGTTCCTCTCTTCTCTTCAGCTCATAGATTTCGCGAGCAGCTCTCGTCCGTCGTTGCAGCATGGCTTTATATGCCTCTTGTTTTGCTGCATGGGCTTGTTCGCATTGTTCATCGAACCAGGGGTTTCTAGGTTGTGGCTGCTTGAAACCCAGCACCTCTGAGGCAGCATCTCTGACGGCGCTCTGGCAATGAGCCCATTCCTGCTCTATTGTTTGTGCTGCTGTGGGCGGATTTTGAGAGAGCTTTGAGGAGACACGATCGGCAAAGATTCTGGCAGTCTCTTGCGATTGTAGCTTTCCAACGTCAAACTTACGTTGTCCTTCTCGACTCCTAAACATTCTCGATATCCTCATTCGTACCTTGGCTATAACAAGGTAGTGGTCCGAGTCGATGTTGTCCCCTCGGAAAGTTCGTACGTCGAGAATACAGGAGGAGTGTCTGGCGTCGATCACAATATGATCAATCTGGTTGGTGGTCGATTGATCACAAGACCGCCAGGTACCCTTGTGGATGTTGAGATGGGGGAATCGCGTGCTTGCTACAAGGAGGTTACGCCCCTCTAGGAAATCGATTAGCCGTAATCCGTTGTCGGATGTGGTGCTATGGAGGCTATGCTTTCCTATGATCGACTCAAATATGTCCTCCTTGCCCAGTTTTGCATTAAAATCTCCTAGGACTATTTTTGTGTCGTAGCTGCGACATTGGGCATATGTTCTGTCTAGGAGATCGTAGAATTCTTCTTTGAGTCGATCGTCCTTTGTAAACATTAGTCTGGTGCACTCCGAGCACCAATTATACATATACATTATTATATATTTTATTTATCGGTAAAATTCATACATATACATATAGTTGGAAGCAAAATTGTCCACTTGTGCACAATTGTGCACTTCTACGGCTATTTTGTCAAAATGAAAAAAAACTAACATTAGTTTTTGAAATATTTTTAATTAATTTTTTCAATTCAACATTTATCTAACAAATTAAGTAACAAAAACTCTTAAAACAGTTAATTACAAAAAGAAAAAAAAAACAAAAACTACAGAATTCCGTATCCGGACACTTTTGCACATTAACCTTAAAAGGAGAATACTATTTAAAAGGGGAATTCCCATGGTATCCGTATATTGTATTTTTATTTGTATCGTAAGTGTTTTCCGTTATATGGAGGTTTCTGCAGTGTTTCGAGCTTAAATTATTACTTATCAATCTACTGTGTGGTTGTTTTAAGGCAAAATTAAGAAAATTTCAATTCATCTTGAAAATAATATCGTAAATTTGTTAAAAATTATTCATGCCGTAAGATTGCTAAGCCGTTACAACTAAGTAAAACAACAGTTAACAATATTAAAAAACGCCGAAATGTGATTTGTTCAAACAATATTGGGGGTCGACCAAGAATCATTTCTGATGGTGATGCTCGGTTGATGGAACGGTTGCTTCATAATAAGGACACTCGAACACCCAAAAATGCTGCAAAAGCTATAAACAAAGATGTTAGTACATGCACAGCTAGACGTGCACTAAAAAGAGTAGGTTTGGTCGCCAGCGTAAAATAGAGGAAGCCAGCGTAAAATGTAATTAACTGGTTTAAGAGTTTTTGTTACTTAATTTATTAGATAAATGTCGAATTTAAAAAAATAATTTAAATATATTTGTAAAACAAATGTTAGTTTTTTTTCATTTTGACAATATAACCGTAGAAGTGCAAAATATCCGGACAGTTTTGCTTCCCACTGTATGTATGACGGGCTGCGCAAGTTCTGGACAAAATATAAATACAACTGAAATAATAATTAATATACACTTATATATTTATACATAGTGTTTATATTTACATACATTTTAATGAATTCAAGTATCAATATAATTTTCATTATTTGCATTATCATTTTCATTTATTTCAACAAAACTTAAAGTATTTATTCAGCTCATATTTTTCGCGAGCAGCTCTCGTCCGTCGTTGCAGCATGGCTTTATATGCCTCTTGTTTTGCTGCATGGGCTTGTTCGCATTGTTCATCGAACCAGGGGTTTCTAGGTTGTGGCTGCTTGAAACCCAGCACCTCTGAGGCAGCATCTCTGACGGCGCTCTGGCAATGAGCCCATTCCTGCTCTATTGTTTGTGCTGCTGTGGGCGGATTTTGAGAGAGCTTTGAGGAGACACGATCGGCAAAGATTCTGGCAGTCTCTTGCGATTGTAGCTTTCCAACGTCAAACTTACGTTGTCCTTCTCGACTCCTAAACATTCTCGATATCCTCATTCGTACCTTGGCTATAACAAGGTAGTGGTCCGAGTCGATGTTGTCCCCTCGGAAAGTTCGTACGTCGAGAATACAGGAGGAGTGTCTGGCGTCGATCACAATATGATCAATCTGGTTGGTGGTCGATTGATCACAAGACCGCCAGGTACCCTTGTGGATGTTGAGATGGGGGAATCGCGTGCTTGCTACAAGGAGGTTACGCCCCTCTAGGAAATCGATTAGCCGTAATCCGTTGTCGGATGTGGTGCTATGGAGGCTATGCTTTCCTATGATCGACTCAAATATGTCCTCCTTGCCCAGTTTTGCATTAAAATCTCCTAGGACTATTTTTGTGTCGTAGCTGGGACATTGGGCATATGTTCTGTCTAGGAAATCGTAGAATTCTTCTTTGAGTCGATCGTCCTTTTCTTCCGTTGGGGCGTGAGCGCATATTAAGCTAATGTTTCCAAATTTAGCTTTGATGCGGATTGTTATGAGGCGTTCGCTTACATCTCGGAAGCTTAAGACTTTTTGTCGGAGTCTTCCTCTAATAACGAATCCGCACCCGAATAGGCGCTGTTTGTTCTCCTTGTAGCAGTTCCCGTAGTAGATGTCGCAGTTTTTCATCCGTTTTTTGGCCTGGTCCATCCCATCGCACTTCTTGGAGTGCGGTTATATCTGCTTTATAGCAGTTGAGGGTTTGCTCCAATTGATCGCCTGCACCCGGTCTGTTAAGGGACCTCACATTCCAGGTGCAGACTCTCAAGTCCGTTAGTCGTTTGCAGGGGTCGTCAGCTTTGTATCCGTCCGTATCCGAGGCTTGTTGTCGTTTCGGAACAAGTAGGTTTTTACGTGATAGGGATGTTACCCCTAAGCGCAACCCCCAACCTGGAGGGCCAAGTTCCTCTTTCCCCAGGAACAAGGGTTGGTTCGCTGCACACATTGGTTCACTACCTAGCGGGTGCCAGGGTAGCTATCCAGGGGGGGCCACGCGGAGGCTGTGTGTCAACTTGGATTGAGCAGGGACAGAAATCGAAGCTGGCGTTTGCCATGCTAAACGCGATCAACTTCTTTGCTCTATTTACTCGCTCCCTCCCTCCCATAAAATATAATTAGGTATGTCATAAAGATGATTGGGTATATCAGACTTAAACCATGTTTCACTGATACAGATAATATCTATACTCACCGCATAAAGAAGCTTCAAAGATAATCAAGCTTCATTATATTAAGACTCCTGGCATTTAGATGACAAACTTTTAAACCGCTACGCAAATTAGTTAGTATCTCAAGCATTGCATGCACAGTGCCCCCGCCAACAACATTAGTACCGGTTATATTCCCTGCAGTTATCATAACAGAGACACGAGTAACAAATGAGTGCAGTGAACAAGTAGAGAGCTCAAAAATATCAAGTTAGGTGGCTTAACGTGCGAAGAAACATTAAAGATTAGCACTTGGTGGAAAAATAGGAGGGGAGAGAGAGAGGGGAGAGGTAGACCGTAAACCTATGAAATGTATGCAAAGATAAAAGTAAAAATTAGCCATTAAGATTAATATTAACAAATTAAGATTAAGGAAAAAGATATAATAATTATAAGAATTATAAACAAAAGATTATTGGAAAAAAAGAGAAGCAGTCATGGGACTGCTGACAGAAGTGAACACTGCAAACTAAAAATAACAGTTTTCTCTTTTTAACTAATTGTTGTATCAAGAATTTAAATTTTTTAAATTGTAAATTAAAATTGTTAACATTAGTCTGGTGCACTCCGAGCACCAATTATACATATACATTATTATATATTTTATTTATCGGTAAAATTCATACATATACATATAGTTGGAAGCAAAATTGTCCACTTGTGCACAATTGTGCACTTCTACGGCTATTTTGTCAAAATGAAAAAAACTAACATTAGTTTTTGAAATATTTTTAATTAAATTTTTCAATTCAACATTTATCTAACAAATTAAGTAACAAAAACTCTTAAAACAGTTAATTACAAAAAGAAAAAAAAAAACAAAAACTACAGAATTCCGTATCCGGACACTTTTGCACATTAACCTTAAAAGGAGAATACTATTTAAAAGGGGAATTCCCATGGTATTCGTATATTGTATTTTTATTTGTATCGTAAGTGTTTTCCGTTATATGGAGGTTTCTGCAGTGTTTCGAGCTTAAATTATTACTTATCAATCTACTGTGTGGTTGTTTTAAGGCAAAATTAAGAAAATTTCAATTCGTCTTGAAAATAATATCGTAAATTTGTTAAAAATTATTCATGCCGTAAGATTGCTAAGCCGTTACAACTAAGTAAAACAACAGTTAACAATATTAAAAAACGCCGAAATGTGATTTGTTCAAACAATATTGGGGGTCGACCAAGAATCATTTCTGATGGTGATGCTCGGTTGATGGAACGGTTGCTTCATAATAAGGACACTCGAACACCCAAAAATGCTGCAAAAGCTATAAACAAAGATGTTAGTACATGCACAGTTAGACGTGCACTAAAAAGAGTAGGTTTGGTCGCCAGCGTAAAATAGAGGAAGCCAGCGTAAAATGTAATTAACTGGTTTAAGAGTTTTTGTTACTTAATTTATTAGATAAATGTCGAATTTAAAAAAATAAGTTAAATATATTTGTAAAACAAATGTTAGTTTTTTTTCATTTTGACAATATAACCGTAGAAGTGCAAAATATCCGGACAGTTTTGCTTCCCACTGTATGTATGACGGGCTGCGCAAGTTCTGGACAAAATATAAATACAACTGAAATAATAATTAATATACACTTATATATTTATACATAGTGTTTATATTTACATACATTTTAATGAATTCAAGTATCAATATAATTTTCATTATTTGCATTATCATTTTCATTTATTTCAACAAAACTTAAAGTATTTATTCATTGTAGTCTAAAATGGATGAATCCCTGATGGGTATAATATGTAATCTTTTTTTTTTACATTACATTATTCATTACATCATTACGTAATAATAACAATACAGAGCAATAACATTTTAGTATTAACTTACGAATGAATAAATAATAGTCGCCATTTAATTGATGACAAAGTCAGAAATTAGTGTTAGACTACACTTCATTGTGGTTTACATAAATTCGTTTACATTTCTGATGTGGGGTGGCATTGAAATACACAGATACAGATCATAATAAGAATAACAAATTTAAATAAATAAATAAATATACATATGTACAATTGACATGAAATAAATAAATAAACATTAATTAGAGAAAAACAAAAATAATAATAAGAAGATAGTTCCATAAAAAATCTTTTTTCTACCAATTTTAATGTAGAATTCCTAGTAGTAGTTCAATATTAGTAAGGTCAGTAGTAAAAATCCAAGCTCTTATTTTGTTTATATAGCTATTATAGTTATTGGTTAAACTAATGGAATGTGGAAGTTTATTGAAAAAGCATGGGGCAGTAAAAGTAATTGGAAAATTGGAAAAATGTGTTGTATGTGCAATTGGTACGTTAGCTAACCCCGCGTTATTTGTCCTTAAATTATAAGTTAAACTAGTCCTGCTTGGAATGTTTCCACTTTGCTTAAAGAATTCTCTAAGAACTTTAAAAACATATAAGTGTCTTATTGGTAAAATGTTACATTTTTTAAACAAAGGCCAACTATGAGCACGACGATTGCAACTGGTGAGAATTCGAATGAGATATTTTTGAGCAATCAAGACTGGTCTAATCGCATTGTAATATGATCCTCCCCAACATACTGTTACGAAATTATTCGATCCCACACCGAATAGGGTTCGCACCACTGGATTGCGATAAACTACAATTGTCCTTATCCGAATAAAAACACACACACACTTTTATTTCTTTCACCACAGATCAATTATCTGTGTAGCTTCAACACTTTTTTTTATTATCCAATACTATCCACTTTAAACTTTTTTACACAATACACAAACCTTTATTGAAAGCTTTTCTTTTCACCTTGGTTGATCACACCGACTTGTTACACGCTGTTTTATACCACAAACTGAATGAATGTCAAGGGCGAGTGTTCGCGCTTATATATAGCTCTCGGTCCACCGTCTCGAACGTTCGCCGTTGGAAGTTCCCCTTCGGAAATCTCTAGAACGCTCTGACAATTCCATTGGAAGTTGACATCATTCCAATCCCCGCATCCAGGGAGTTTTCGAACTTAACGGTCCGCTTGCATCTCCGCAACACTGCCCTCCTCCTAAACTTGTTCGTCCTCGAACAAGCGATTGGATCCTTCTCCGTAATATGGTGCTAACCTCTCTACGTGGACAATTTTATACTTCGCCCGTCTGTTTCCCATCTGCTGTATCCGGTATACCACGTCATTGAGTTTCTTGATGACCTCATATGGTCCGTCCCAGGCTGATTGCAATTTGGGGCACAAGCCTTTTTTCCGTTGTGGGTTGTACAGCAATACCAATTGTCCGGTCTCGAATCCAGAAGTATTCGCCCTCAAGTCGTATCGCGCATTCATTTTATCGCTGACCAAGTTCAGTCGCTCCCGGATGAACTGATGGATAGAGTTCAGCTGTTCTTTCTTTTCGGTTACGAAGTCTTCCCTGCCGCTAGTTGTCGGTAGTACCACGCCGAACTTCAAGTCCGATGGAAGTCGGAGATCAGTTCCAAAAATGGCTTCGGCGGGTGTTGTTGCCGTTGAATTGTGCTGTGCCGAATGGTATGCCATTAAGAAAAGGGGAAGATGTTCAGCCCAGTCCTTCTGATCTCCGACGACGACTTTTCTCAGGTATTCCTCCATCGTCCGGTTGAACCTTTCGACCATGCCATCAGATTGTGGATGTAATGGTGTTGTCCGCGTCTTTCTGATACCTAGCATGTCACAGAGTTCTTTGAACACCGACGACTCGAAGTTTCTCCCTTGGTCTGAGTGCAGTTCCATTGGTACTCCATAACGCGAAACCCAGTTATTCACGAATGCATCCGAAATGGTTTTGGCTTCCTGGTTCGGGATGCAAAACACCTCAGGACACTTGCTGAAGTAATCGATCACCACTAGCGCGTACTTGTTTCCAGCGTTGCTCGTTGGGAATGGGCCTGCAATGTCCATTGCGATACGTTCGAACGGTGCTCCAACATTGTACTGCTGCATATTTCCTCGAGTTTTCCTAACTGGACCCTTTGCCCTCGCACACTGTTCACACCTGCGAATGAAACGCGTAACCGACTCATGGCATCCTACCCAGTAGAAACGTCTCTTGATCTTTTCTACAGTCTTGTTAACACCAAGATGACCTCCGCTTGGTCCCTCGTGGTATTCTCGGATGACCTCGTCGATTTGCCCTTTTGGTATTACCAGCAGATCGTTTACAATGTTCCCGTCCTCACTTTCCCAACTGCGGTAGAGGCAACCGTTCTTCAGCTTCAAACTCTGCCATTGAGCCCAGTAAGCTTTCACGATTGGGCTTTCACTGGATATTTGCTGCCAACTTGGTCGAAAACCTCGTTCTTGGTAGTCGATGATGACTGCCAGATCGACATCTTCTCGCTGCTTCCTTCCGACCTTCTCGACAGTCCAGGAATCTTCTGGCAGCGCATGGAAACGACGGACGTCGGTGACCTGTTCCTTGGTCTCGACACGTGAACAATGTTTGCATTCATCATCGCAAAGTCGCCTCGATAATGAATCCGCATTTCCACGACTGTTTCCCATCCGGTATTCGCGTGCTCTCGCTTGATCTCCTTTTGGCGAATCCGGCCTCGGACGCCTTCTTCCCAGACGGCAATTTCTCACCATGTGCCCTTGCTGGTTGCAGATGTAGCATCTACTGGAAGAACGCTTTCTCCGCAGACGACAGTCTTTTGCAATGTGCCCCTGCTGGTCGCAGATATAGCAGCTACCTGGGAACGAGCGACTCCTACTCACTGTCGTTGCTCTGAAATTACGTCGCAATTTGCTGAAGGAACGCTTTCTCCGCAGACGGCAGTTCCTCGCAATGTGCCCCTGCTGGTCGCAGATCTAGCAGCTACCCGGGAATGAACCACTCCTACTCGCCGTTGTTGTTCTGGAGCTATCCTGGTCTTGAGATATGCGCCGTAATTTGATGGAAGGTCGGCATATCGAGAGCGATGTTTCACATGCGAGAGCGCTGGCAACTGTTTCCTTGAAAGATGTCTTCGGCAGGAGAATCAAACTTCGTTGCGTATCGGGGTCCCTTAGCCCTTGGATGAAAGAATCCGTTTTAAGTTTCTCCACCACATCAACTGGAACGTCCGCGTAGGCAAGATGGGATAGCCTCTCGATGTCGGCAGCGTACTGCTGGATGGTCTCGTTTCCACGCTGCTTGCGTCCTTTAAGTTCCAGCTTGCGCATCTCTTGCATGTGCTCACTGCCGTATCTTCGGTGAAGAGCTTCCCATATGGCTGCGTAGTTCCTTCTCTGGGTCTCCGGGATGGTCTGTAAAACACCAGCTGCTTCGCCTTTAAGCGAAATTACTAGAGCGGCCACACGATCTTCTTCTCCCCATTGATTCCGTTCCGCTGTTGTCTCGAACTGGAGCTTAAAGATGTTGAAAGCGCTCTTGCCGTCGAAGTTGGGAGCTGTGAATTTTGATGCTGCAGTCGGTACGACGATTCCTTGATGCTGTAGGTTCTGGATAGTTTTCTCGAGTTCCAGAACCTTCATGTCGAACCTCGATTCCAGTGACTCGATTCTCTTTTCTTGACTATTCTCGTGATCTAGAACCTTCTTGTCCAGTGTCTCGATTCTCTTTTCCTGGTTATTTTCAAGATCCAGAATCTTCTTATCGAACCTTAACTCCAGTGACTCGATTCTCTTTTCTTGATTATTGTCGAGATCTAGAACCTTCTTGTCGAATCTTGATTCTAGTGTCTCGATTCTCTCTTCGACGTCCTGGAATCGATCGTTGACTGTCTGCTGGATGTTTCTTAGGCTTTCTCGATTGTTCTCTAGCATCCCTTCTAATGTCTCCAGCTTCTGGCCCAGGGAAGTAGAATTTTCCTCCAACTTTCTACCTACGGCCGCGGAATTTTCCTCAAGTTTTTGATCGAGTTTTTGGCTCATAGCATTCAGAGCCGCGAGAATGTGCTGCATATCGAACGCTGGCTCAGTAGATGTCGACGGCTTCTCCACCCCGAATTCATGACTCTCCCAGTCGACACCTTCTTCCTGCAATGGTGGTGAAATTGGAAAAGTTGACAATTGAACAACTGAAAAGAGAGCTGGATGCTCGGCAATTATCCACAGTGGGAAGTAAAGCCAACCTGGTGGAGAGACTGCGATCAGCGTTGCAGGAAGAAGGTGTCGACTGGGAGAGTTACGATTTCGGGGTGGAGAAGCCGTCGACATCTACTGAGCCAGCGTTCGATATGCAGCGAATTCTCGCGGCTATGAACGCTATGAGTGCTTCCATGAACCAGAAACTAGAAAAGCTTGAGGAAAATTCCGCTGCCGTAAGTAGGAAGTTGGAGGAAAATTCCACTTCCCTGAATCAGAAGCTGGAAGAGATGCTAGAGAACAATCGAGGAAGCCTAAGAAACATCCAGCAGGCCGTCGACGATCGATTCCAAAACGTCGAAGAGAGAATCGAGACACTAGAATCGAGGTTCGACAAGAAGGTTCTAGATCTCGAAAATAACCAGGA
The DNA here is from genome assembly GCA_951905685.1 of Eumerus sabulonum. NCBI lineage: Eukaryota > Metazoa > Arthropoda > Insecta > Diptera > Syrphidae > Eumerus > Eumerus sabulonum. Next base: position 100,711,110 of record OX645060.1, read on the forward strand.
AAAGAGAATCGAGACACTGGATAAGAAGGTTCTGGAACTCGAGAAAACTATCCAGAACGTTCACCATCAAGGAAACGTCGCACCGGCTGCAGCATCGAAATTCACAGCCCCCTACTTTGACGGCTGGAGCGCATTTAACATCTTTAAGCTCCAGTTCGAGACAACAGCGGAGCGGAATCAATGGAGAGAAGAAGATCGTGAGGCCGCTCTAGTAATTTCGCTTAAAGGCGAAGCAGCTGGTGTTCTACAGACCATCCCGGAGACCCAGAGAAGGAACTACGCAGCCATATGGGAAGCTCTTCACCGAAGATACGGCAGTGAGCACATGCAGGAGATGCACAAGCTGGAACTTCCATTGGAAGTTGACATCATTCCAATCCCCGCTTCCAGAGAGTTTTCGAACTTCGACAGCGAAATTCGAACTTAACTTCCAATGGAATTGTTCGAGCGTTCTAGAGATTTCCGAAGGGGAACTTCCAACGGCGAACGTTCGAGACGGTGGACCGAGAGCTATATAAGCGCGAACACTCGCCCTTGACATTCATTCAGTTTGTGGTATTACACAGCGTGTGACAAGTCGATGTGATCAACCAGTGTGAAAAGAAAAGCTTTCAATAAAGGTTTGTGTATTGTGTAATAAAGTTTAAAGTGGATTGTATTGGATAATAAAGAAAAGTGGGGAAGCTGTACAGATAGTTGATCTGTGGTGAAACCAGGAAAGTGTGTGTGTTTTATTTTGGATAAAAGGACAATTGTATTTTATCCAATCCAGTGGTGCGAACCCTATTTGGTGTGGGGATCGAATAAATTCGTAACATTTGGTGTCAGAAGTGGGATTGCGAGTAAACGAGTGAAACTTTATTTGAGTTGTGAAGTGAATTATTGCAAAAGTGAGAAAATGGTAAGATTGGAAAAGTTGACCATTGAACAACTGAAAAGAGAGCTGGATGCTCGGCAATTATCCACAGTGGGAAGTAAAGCCAACCTGGTGGAGAGACTGCGATCAGCGTTGCAGGAAGAAGGTGTCGACTGGGAGAGTTACGATTTCGGGGTGGAGAAGCCGTCGACATCTACTGAGCCAGCGTTCGATATGCAGCGAATTCTCGCGGCTATGAACGCTATGAGTGCTTCCATGAACCAGAAACTAGAAAAGCTTGAGGAAAATTCCGCTGCCGTAAGTAGGAAGTTGGAGGAAAATTCCACTTCCCTGAATCAGAAGCTGGAAGAGATGCTAGAGAACAATCGAGGAAGCCTAAGAAACATCCAGCAGGCCGTCGACGATCGATTCCAAAACGTCGAAGAGAGAATCGAGACACTAGAATCGAGGTTCGACAAGAAGGTTCTAGATCTCGAAAATAACCAGGAAAAGAGAATCGAGACACTGGATAAGAAGGTTCTGGAACTCGAGAAAACTATCCAGAACGTTCACCATCAAGGAAACGTCGCACCGGCTGCAGCATCGAAATTCACAGCCCCCTACTTTGACGGCTGGAGCGCATTTAACATCTTTAAGCTCCAGTTCGAGACAACAGCGGAGCGGAATCAATGGAGAGAAGAAGATCGTGAGGCCGCTCTAGTAATTTCGCTTAAAGGCGAAGCAGCTGGTGTTCTACAGACCATCCCGGAGACCCAGAGAAGGAACTACGCAGCCATATGGGAAGCTCTTCACCGAAGATACGGCAGTGAGCACATGCAGGAGATGCACAAGCTGGAACTTAATGGACGCAAGCAGCGTGGAAACGAGACCATCCAACAGTATGCTGCCGGCATCGAGAGGCTATCTCACCTTGCCTACGCAGATGTCGAAGTTGATGTGGTGGAGAAACTAAAAACGGATTCCTTCATCCAAGGGCTATGGGATCCCGATACGCAACGAAGCCTGATTCTCCTGCCGAAGACATCTTTCTTGGAGACAGTTGCCAGCGCTCTCGCATGTGAAACATCGCTCTTGATATGCCGACCTTCCATCAAACTACGGCGCATATCTCAAGACCAGGATAGTTCCAGAACACCAATGGCGAGTAGGAGTGGTTCATCCCCGGGTAGATTCTACATCTGCGACCAGCAGGGGCACATTGCGAGGAACTGCCGTCTGCGGAGAAAGCGTTCCTTCAGCAAATTGCGACGTAGTTCCAGAGCAACGACAGTGAGTAGGAGTCGCTCGTTCCCAGGTAGCTGCTATATCTGCGACCAGCAGGGGCACACTGCAAAAGACTGTCGTCTGCGGAGAAAGCGTTCTTCTAGCAAATTGTGGCGTAGTTCCAGTGCAACAACGGTGAGTAGGAGCCGCCCGTTCTCAGGTAGATGCTACATCTGCAACCAGCAAGGGCACATGGCGAGAAATTGCCGTCTGGGAAGAAGGCGTCCGAGGTCGGATTCGCCAAAAGGAGATCAAGCCAGAGCACGCGAATACCAGAAGGGAAGCAGCCTTAGAAACGCGGATGCGTTAACGAGGCGACCTCGTGATGTTGAATGCAGACATTGTTCACGAGCCGAAACCAAGGAACAGGTCATCGATATTCGTCGTTTCCATGTGCTGCCAGAAGATTCCTGGACTGTCGAAATGGTCGGAAGGAAGCAGCGAGTAGATGCCGAACTGGCAGTCAGCATCGACTACCAAGAACGAGGTTTTCGACCAAGTTGGCAGCAAGTATCCAGTGAAAGCCCAATCGTGAAAGCTTACTGGGCTCAATGGCAGAGTTTGAAGCTGAAGAACGGTTGCCTCTACCGCAGTTGGGAAAGTGAGGACGGGAACATTGTAAACGATCTGCTGGTAATTCCGAAAGGACAAATCGAAGAGGTCATCCGAGAATACCACGAGGGACCAAGCGGGGGTCATCTTGGTGTTAACAAGACTGTAGAAAAGATCAAGAAACGTTTCTACTGGGTAGGATGCCATGAGTCGGTTACGCGTTTCATTCGCAGGTGTGAACAGTGTGCGAAGGCAAAGGGTCCAGTTAGGAAAACTCGAGGAAATATGCAGCAGTACAATGTTGGAGCACCGTTCGAACGTATCGCAATGGACATCGCAGGCCCATTCCCAACGAGCAACGCTGGAAACACCAGAATACCACGAGGGACCAAGCGGGGGTCCAAGCGGGACCCCCAAGCGGGGGTCATCTTGGTGTTAACAAGACTGTAGAAAAGATCAAGAAACGTTTCTACTGGGTAGGACGCCATGAGTCGGTTACGCGTTTCATTCGCAGGTGTGAACAGTGTGCGAAGGCAAAGAGTCCAGTTTGGAAAACTCGAGGAAATATGCAGCAGTACAATGTTGGAGCACCGTTCGAACGTATCGCAATGGACATCGCAGGCCCATTCCCAACGAGCAACGCTGGAAACAAATATGCGCTGGTGGTGATCGATTACTTCAGCAAGTGGCCTGAGGTGTTTTGCATCCCGAACCAGGAAGCCAAAACCATTTCGGATGCATTCGTAAATAACTGGGTTTCGCGTTATGGAGTATCAATGGAACTGCACTCAGACCAAGGAAGAAAGTTCTAGTCGTCGGTGTTCAAAGAACTCTGCGACATGCTAGGTATCAGAAAGACGCGGACAACACCATTACACCCACAATCTGATGGCATGGTCAAAAGGTTCAACCGGACAATGGAGGAATACTTGAGAAAAGTCGTCGTTGGAGATCAGAAGGACAGGGATGAACATCTTCCCCTTTTCTTAACGGCATACCGTTCGGCACGGCACAATTCATCGGCAACAGCACCAGCCGAAGCCATTTTTGGGACTGATCTCCGACTTCCATCGGGCAACTAGCGGCAGGGAGGACTTCGTAACCGAAAAGAAGGAACAGCTGAACTCCATCCATCAGTTCATCCGGGAGCGACTGAACTTGGTCAGCGATAAAATGAAGGCGCGATACGACTTGAGGGCGAATACTTCTGGATTCGAGACCGGACGATTGGTATTGCTGTACAACCCACAACGAAAAAAAGGCTTGTGCCCCAAATTGCAATCAGCCTGGGACGGACCATATGAGGTCATCAAGAAGCTCAATGACGTGGTATACCGAATACAGCAGATGGGAAACAGACGGGCGAAGTATAAGATTGTCCACGTAGACAATCCATACTACGGAGAAGAATCCAATCGCTTGTTCGAGGACGAACAAGTTGTGGAGGAGGGCAGTGTTGCGGAGACACAAACCGACGGTTAAGTTCAAATTTCACTGTCGAAGTTCGAAAGCTCTCTTGAAGCGGAGATTGGAATCAACTGTCAACTGCGTAATGCTAATTGTCAGAGCATTCTAGAGATTTCCGAAGGGGAACTTCCGACGGCGAACATTCGAGAAAGTGGACCGTGTGCTATATAAGCGCGAACACTCGCCCTCGGCAGACATTCAGTTTGTGGTATTGAGCAGAGCGTGACAACTCGATGTGATCAATAAAACGGTGTGAAAATAAAAGCTCTAAATAAAGGTTTGTTTGTGTAATAAAGTTTAAAGTGGATAGTATTGGATAATAAAGAAAGGTGGTGAAGCTGCACAGATAATTGATCTGTGGTGAGACAAGAAAAGTGTATGTGTTTTTTTTTCGGATAAAAAGACAATTGTAGCTTACCGCAATCCAGTGGTGCGAACCCTATTTGGTGTGGGTTGAATATTTCGTAACAGTATTGTTTTAGCCTTTGATTATAAGGATATCTAGCATGTTTATTTGCATATCTATTTCTTTTTCTCATAAGATTTAGAAGATCATTTGTTATCCAAGGTGTTAAGTGTCTTTTACCATTATTTATGGTCGAAGCTTTTCTAGTACAATGTTGTATATACTTTTGTAGAATCGATAGGAATGTCTCAAATGCACTGGAAGGATCATTTTCGTTATACACCGATTCCCAAAACTCGTATGAGAGGTATTCTTTTAGCAAGTCATAGTCTATTTTTTGTATCGTTTTACGAGATGTAATTTTGGGATTTTGAAATGAATTTGCACTAGCTGTTTCCAGCGCCGCACGCCCAGTTGGTTAAGGTCCCCTTCCACCTGCGTGCGCCCCCGATGATGCGGCCGTCCTCTGCCGCGCCTTCCTTCCGGATTGGATTCGAAGGCTCTTCGGGTCGGAGCTGTATTTTCCATACGCTCTGCATGGCCAAGCCACCTTAGACGCTGTATCCGTAGACGTCGTACCAGGCCGATGTCGCTGTACAGCCCGTACAGTTCTTCGTTATATCTTCTCCTCCATACACCGTCTGAACAAACGAGACCGTAGATAGTACGCAAAATTTTCCTCTCGAAACGACCAAGGGCATCTTCATCCGCTTTTGTTAAGGTCCAAGCCTCTGCGCCGTAAAGGAGGACTGGGATGATTAAGGTCTTATATAATGTCACCTTGGTTTTCCGAGAGAGGGCTCTACTTCTTAATTGCCTCTTGAGCCCAAAGAAACAGCGGTTGGCAAGAGTGATTCTGCGTTTTATTTCAACGCTGGTGTTGTTGTCGCTGGTCATCAGTGAGCTAAGGTAGACGAATTCCTTGACCACTTCAAAGTTATATCCGCCCATGGTGACGTTCTGGCCAATACGTCGGTGTTGTCCGTCTCTTTTCGATGAAGGCAGATATTTGGTTTTACCCTCATTAGCCATAAGACCCATCTTAGCCGCTTCTACCTCAATGCTTACAAAGGTCTCATTGACGTCTCGCTGTGTCCGTCTAATCACGTCAATGTCGTCGGCGTACACAAGCAATTGCGTGGACTTGAAATAAATCGTACCTCTTGTATTGGCCAGTGACTCTTGCACGATCTTTTCAAGCACGATGTTGAAAAAGTTGCATGACAGCGCGTCACCTTGCCTAAATCCTTTTTTAAGGGATTTTATCAAAGGTCTCGGTTTGCTCATTACCGACCTTTTTGGAGCAGCGAGAATCCTCCATTGTCATCCTGCACAGTCGGACGAGTTTGGCAGGGCTGTTAAAACTAGACATCTCTATACACGCTGTCATATGCAGCCTCGAAATCGACGAAGAGGTGGTGAGTGTCGATTTGGTATTCCTGGGCCTTCTTCTAGATCTGCTGTAGCGTAAATATTTGGTCTATTGTAGATTTACCTGGCCTGAAACCACACTGGTAAGAGCCGATCAGGTTATCCACAAACGGTTTCAGGCGTTAACACAATACGGCAGAAAAGATCTTATATGCGATGTTAAGGAGACTTATTCCCCTATAGTTGGCGCAGTTATAGGGGTCTCCTTTCTTATGGACCGGGCAAACGATGCTGAGATTCCATTCGTCGGGCATGCTTTCCTCCGACCATACCTTGCAGCAGTGCATGCACCTTACCAGCTCACCCCCAGCCGCCTTAAGATGTTCAGCAGACAGGCCGTCTGCGCCCGCGGCTTTATTAAACTTAAGTCTTGATATCGCTTTTCTGACTTCGTCTAGGTCGAGTGGACTGAATTCTGTTTCATTGTCGTCCATTACGAATGGCTCGTTCTGCCTGACAGCGGTATTTTGTCTATCATCACCGTTATACAGACTGCAGAAGTGGTCTTTCCAAATCCTCAGCATCGACTGCGACTCTACTACCAGTTCTCCATTTTCATCCCTGCAAGACGCCACTCTGGCTTTGTAGCCATGGCATGTTCGTTTTACCTTATTGTAAGACTTACGGGCGCAATTCCTTCGGGGTGGCCGTGGTGCAGTGGTTAGCATCATCGACCGCCAAGCGGAAGGTCAATAGTTCAAATTCGCTTCTTAGCCAAGAAAAAGTAATTCCTATACGGACAAAAAGTATGCAACGCAGTTGTGAATGGATATTGACCAGACGTACTGCTTGCAGGCATAACACTCACAGTATATGGTCAACCGAAATTCATCCTCTGCGTATGCAATACTAAAGTGCTTGAACGAATTACTTCGGACTATAACCAACGCGGAATTTGGTCGGCTCTCGTCCTATCTAGGTCTAGGACAACCACCCCTGAGAGTAGTGAACGAACATCAACGACACCAACTACTGCACTCCGTTCAGGTTGTGTGTGTCAACACATCATAAGAGAATATAAAAACTCTTGAACCTGCGCGAGTCTCTAAAAAAAAAAAAAAAATGCTTTCCGTGCTCTCTCTTCTTTCTTCTGGAAAGCGTGTGTTCCTCTCTTCTCTTCTGCTCATAGATTTCGCGAGCAGCTCTCGTCCGTCGTTGCAGCATAGCTTTATATGCCTCTTGTTTTGCTGCATGGGCTTGTTCGCATTGTTCATCGAATCAGGGGTTTCTAGGTGGTGGCGGTTTGAAACCTCTGAGGCAGCGTCTCTGACGGCGCTCTGGCAATGCGCCCATACCTGCTCTATTTCCTAGCGGGGCGTAACCTCCTTTTAGCAAGCACGCGATTCCCACACCTCAACATGCATAAGGGGACCTGGCGGTCTTTCGATCAATCGACAACAAACCAATTTTATCATATTGCGATCGACGGCAGACACTCCTCCAGCATCCTAGATGTCCGAACCTTTCGAGGAGCCAACATCGACTCGGATCATTACCTTTTTGCAGCCAAGGTACGGATGCGAATTTCTCGGAATCAACGGAGTCGAGTAAGAACACCAACATTTAACGTCGGGAAGCTGCAATCGCAGGAGACCGCCAGGACCTTCGCCGATCAAGTCTCCCTCAAGCTCTCTCAGGTCCCGATGCAATCAGCAGAAGTCATAGAACAGCAATGGAGTCGTTGTCAGATAGCCATTAGAGAGGCCGCCTCAGATATACTCGGTTTCGAGCTACCACCGTGGAGAAACCCCTGGTTTGATGATGAGTGCAGACAGGCCCATGTAGAGAAACAGAATGCATACATGGCCACATTGCATCGACGGACGAGAGCAGCCCGTGAGCTCTATGAACGGAAAAGGAGGGAGGAACATGCGCTTCTGAGAGGGAAAAAAAAAGGAGCACGAGAAGCGCGAGAGCGAAAATTCGAAAATTCGAAATTCGAAAATTCGTTCGAAAATTTTACCAGAAAGTAAAATGAACATGCCAAGGCTATAAAGCCAGAGCAGAAGCCTGCAGGGATGAGCACGGACAACTAGTAGTGGAGTCACAGTCGATGCTGAGATTGTGAAAGGACCACTTCCGCAGACTGTATAACGGCGATGATAGTCAAAATGCTGCCGTCAGGCAGAGCGAACTATTCACAATGGACGAAGACGAAGGAGAATCCCGTCCACCCGACCTATACGATGTCGAAACTTAAGTCTTATAAAGCTGCTGGAGCAGACGGACTCCCCGAGGAACTGTTTAAAGCAGCTGGCGATGAGCTGGTCAGGAACATGCACCAACACATCTGCAAGATATGGTCGGAAGAACACATGCCCGATGAATGGAATCTCAGTATCGTTTGCCGGCTCCATAAGAAAGGAGACCCCTATGACTGCGCCAATTACAGAGGGATAAGCCTCCTGATCATCGCGTACAAGATCCTCTCTGCCGTACTGTGTAAGTACCTGAAACCGTTCGTGGACAATCTGATAGGTTCCTACCAGTGTGGTTTCAGGCCAGGAGAATCCACGATAGACCAAACATTTACACTACGGCAGATCCTGGAGAAGACCCATGAATTCCAGGTCGACACGCACCATCTTTCCGTCGACTTTAAAGCCGCGTATGACAGTGCTTAAAGAGACGAGCTATACAGAGCCATGTCATGTTTTAACATTCCTGCCAAACTCGTCAGACTGTGCAGGATGACTATGGAGAACTCTCGCTACTCCATTAAGGTCGGATGTGAACTAACCGACCCCTTTGATGCTAAAAAGGGTTTTAGACAGGGTGACGCACTGTCATGTGATATCTTCAACATTATTCTTGAAAAGATCGTGCGGGACTCTGCGGCCAATACAAGAGGTAGGATCTACTTCAAGTCCACACAATTGCTTGTCTACGCAGATGATATTGACGTTATTGGACGAACAAAGCGAGACGTCAATGAGGCGTTCGCAAGCATTAAAGCAGAAGCGGCTAAAGTGGGTCTAAGGGTAAATGGGGACAAGGCAAAATATATGCTGTCATCCCAGAAAGACGCCCAACACCGACGTCTTGGTCAGAACGTCACCTTCGGCTGCTATATTTTTGAAGTAGTCGAGGACTTCGTCTACCTTGGCTCTATAGTGACAAGCAGCAAAGACACCAGCACTGAGATAAAACGCAGAACTACTCTTGCCAATCGCTGTTTCTTCGGGCTCAAGAGGCAATTGAGTAGTAGAGCCCTCTCTCGAAAAACTGAGGTTTCCCTCAACAAAACCTTAATCATCCCGGTCCTCCTCTACGGCGCTGAGGCTTGGACGTTGTCAAAAGCGGATGAAGACGCTCTTGGACGTTTCGAGAGGAAAATTCTGCGTGCAATCTTTGGTCCCGTTTGTGTAAACGGAGAATGGAGGAGGAGATTCAACCAAGAACTGTACGGGCTGTACAGCGACATCGGCCTGGTTAGACGTCTTCGGATCCAACGTCTAAGATGGCTAGGCCATGTAGAGCGAATGGACATCAACGCTCCGGCCCGAAGAGTCTTCGACTCCAACCCCGAGGGACGACGCAGCAGAGGACGACCGCATTTAAGGTGGCGCGCACAGGTGGAAGGGGACCTCAACCAACTGGGCGTGCGGCACTGGAAGCGGCTGGCCGGAGATCGGGCTGGAGAGGCTTGTTGGTTGAGGCCCTGGTTCACCCCGAACTGTGGCGCCATCAAAGTAAGTATTTTCGAAGTTATAATAGTAATAAAACAAAATAATTATAAAAATACGTATAAAAAAAAAAAAAATAATAATAACATATAAGAAGAATATGATCTTAAGTTATTTTTAATTTTTGGAACCTTTTTGTTTTATGTCATATTTTATTGAAAGTAGTTTGTTTTTGGGGAGCAAAAACTTTAAGGGGGGAGAAGTTACATGCTGTAACACCCCTACCTTCCCCACACTTGTTGTGTTGTTCAGCAAAACAACAAATGTATTGTTGATCTTTGCTGATATTTCTCTCTCCAACTCTATCTTTGAAAGAAGATAAAGCTGGAGCGAATTACCACATAGCAAAGATCAGTCTTGTTCCGTGTTTTGTCTTGTGCACTTGTGTTATGTATTAATAAAGTTCGTGTTAGCAAATTGTTTTTGTTTTATTGTATGTCTTATGTCATTCGTAAACATAACTCACGCACAGAGTATAAATTTAAATTTAATTGGTATGCTTTTCCAGCGATAATTAATACTATGTATTATATATACAGGGTGCGCCGCGAGCAGTGTGCCAAAAAGCTAGAGCGTGTAGGTCTGGTCAAGACAAGAAAAAAATCGTATGGGAGGGGGGGTCTATTCCCCCCCATTTAGCCGGGAGGGGCAATTTTCTAAAAAGTTGGCTTAAATTGAAAAAAAAAAATTTAAAATCAACGGTTACATCCACAATGCCGCGATATACTTTTTTGTAAAGCTAGAAACCTCTTCTTTCATCATGTTTTCCAACCAAGCTGTTTTAAGGAATAGTTTTTGAGAAATTAATTTTCAAACTCAAAATTTAAAAAAAAAAAAAAAAAACTGGAAAAAAAAATTTCGAACTAATTTTTTTCCAAATTTTATGTAATTAAGTACTCATTTTTTTTCAATAATTCAATTCTCTTATTGGTTTTTAGTTTAAAACAGAAAACCGGATGCAAAAATGTCTTGCAGTTTTTGAGAAATTAAAGAAAAACCCAAACCACTTTTTTCTAAGAAAAACCTTTTTTTTGGGTTTTATCGCGGCTGGACTTATAGGCAAATTAATGTATGAAACATTGACCTCTTTTTTATTATTTTTAAAAAATTCGGAGTTTTATGAGGATACAATAAAGTGACACAGTATTGGATTAGCCCTGGATTAATCCTTTGTTTTTTCATTGATAACGCCTGAAAACTGACCTGGCAATTTCGTCTGGGTCCGCCCGCCGCCGATGGGTTTTACCCGCTAGGACCTTAAGACAATAAAACCGCAATTTTTCTTTATTGAAAAACAAAATATCTGCAACCCAAATGTAAATAAAAGGCATCGCATTTTCAATAGGAAAACATTTCCAAATTGGATGTTAACTCATCAACACATTACGATGTCAAACTTATACTCTCGAGAAGAATTAACGGACATGCACTTCTGCTACGGTTTAGCTGATGGTCGAGATCGTGGAGCTGAAAGACTCTACGCTGTAAGATATCCCAATCGGAGGTGTCCCAGTAGTAGCATGTTCTCAAGAATCCACCGACGTCTGCGAGAGCACGGAGTGCTAGAGCATCGAAGAAGCGAAAGATCAATTACAAATGGATCAGCAATCTTAGATGAAAGAATCTTGGATTTGGTCCGACGTAATCCCTTCCTTAGTACAAGGAGGATAGCTATTATGCTTGGAGTGCCCAGAACTAGAGTATGGAGAGTGCTTCATACCGAAAACTTACACCCGTACCATTTTACGCCAGTTCAGGAACTCACCTCAAACGACAAGTTTTTGAGAGCAGAATTTTGACGATCATTACTGCTTCGAGATGAAACTGAACGAAACTATTTTGCAAGGATATTCTGGACGGATGAAGCACAGTTTACTAGAGATGGAGTTACTAACTTCCACAATTTGCATCACTGGAGTAGCACCAATCCGCATAACAAAAAACAAAATAAATCACAACACCGCTTTAGCTGTAATGTTTGGCTTGGTATTGTTGGACAAACTGTAATCGGGCCCCGGTTTTTGAATGCCGTTATTAGTGGAGAATCATATCTGCAGTTCCTACGAGACCCTTTGCCGATTTGATGGACAATGTTTCCTTGGCCATAGCAGATAATTTAATCTACCAGTAAGATGGAGCACCAGCACACTACAGCTTACAGGTTAGAAACTGGATGGATGATCATTTTAGTGACCGTTGGATCGGAAGAAGGGGCTCCATGGATCACCAGATTTAACTCCTCTAGATTTTTATGTGTGGGGATTCATGAAGAATTATGTTTACGAAGTGGAAATAGTATCTTTGGAACAACTGAAAGAACGGATTGAAGTCGCTGGAGTCAAATTGCAGGAAAATTTATCAAGCATAGACTTACGTGCAGCAATTAGAAGGAGATATAATCTTTGCCTTCTAAAAAATGGGGATCATATTGAAAATCTATTATAATAAAACTCCGAATTATTTAAAAATAATAAAAAAACCGGCCAAGTGCGAGTCGGACTCGCGCACGAAGGGTTCCGTACTATTATGTATAAAAACTCCAAAAAAAGCATGTCTGTTGTATGGGAGCCCCATTTATACATATATTTATTATATTCTGTCTAAGTATTTGTTGTTAAAGCAGCAACAGAAATACATAATCAGTGACATTTTATTCTCACTTTTCGGATAGTTAAAATCTAGAATCTCATTTTTTGAGTGATTGCCAATTTGGTTTTAGACGTGGCAAATCGACTGAAACTGCTTTATTGAAATTAACTGGTGAAATATATAATAGTCTAAACACTTCTCAAACACCATCAACATTATTTGTTGACCTTACTGTCTTTGATATGGTTAATCATACTTTGCTACTCGATAAACTTTACAAAGCGGGTTTCAGAGGCTCCATTTATAAATGGTTTTCTTCTTATTTATTCAACCGTTATCAAGTTGTGAAAATTAGGAATGTTTACAGTTCTATAGACTTCTTAAATATGGGTGTTCCCCAAGGAGCAGTATTGGGCCCAATCCTTTTTCTAATTTATGTTAATTCGTTTTTCTTACAACCTTTTAAAGGCAAAATAACTGCCTTTGCTGATGAAACATCTCTTTTCCACTCAAACACTAACTTAATTGATAGTTTTGCAGATGTTAACTGTGACCTAGATATGTTAAGGAGATGGTTTAATTATCGTAAACTAATAATTAGCAACAAAACGAAGTACATGATATTTAATATCAATGGTAGAGTTTTCAGAGACCTTCCCTTATATTATCATGCACCATTGTGTAATCGATTTGTTCTTGAAGATATAGTATTCAACAATCAAGAATGTTTGAAAATTGCTTCTTGATTGAACACGTGGACAGTTTTAAATATTTAGGTGTTAGGTACATTGGACCAACAACTTTGTTGGAAAGACCATTCAATATATTTGAAACATTATCTAAATGGGGTTATAAGATAATTATTCCATCTCAGTATGCACTTTAATCTCTACCCCTTTTAAAATACTAAATGTATACTCGCACCGATATGGAACTAGCAAAAACATGTCCATATCCGGAACTAAATGTATTATCGCACCGATATGGAACTAGCAAACCATGTCCATGTCCGGACCTGAATGCATACATACAGATGTATGACATTCGTTCACGAAATGCGGTGCGGGCATTATATTCTTTCATTTCTTTTCTTCATTTCAGTTCAAGTGTGCTGTACAGTGTACACCAACTGTTCGAGCTTTATCGCCACATCTCCATACTTTTGGGTTTCTTAAAAACCACAGGGTATAAGTCATACCGTATGAGAAGCATGTTCGTTGCATTTATGTTTTTTCTTTTCGTTTTGTACATATGTGCTTGATGAATAAGGGTTGAATGGAACTATGGAACTCTTTTCGTTAAATTTGCGGAGCGAGAGGACATGTGTCCGAGAGAGGACATAGTTCCGTGAAGTATACATGTCCGGAACTACCCAACTCTACTTCGTAATGTACATATGTATGTATGTATGTATGTATACTTATACATAGCGTAGAGATGTGTGAGTGTATGCACGTATGTGATGCGTATGCACGTATGTACGTATCGGTTCGTATGTGTGCAAGATCGCTTGCTCCTCTTGCTCACTTGCTCCTCTCCACCTGCCGCGACGTCGTGCGAAAGGGATGCTAGGCCAGCTGCGAGGACTGGTCGTGAGCAATGGCGCCACGCGATTGCCCTCACGCCGACTTAGCAAGAATCGCGAATTTGCTACGAGACTCGCGAAATATCCCACGCAAAAGAAAAAAAAAACACCGTAATCGTTTCCAATTCAATATGTCACAAATTTAATTTCCCTAACCTAACTTAATCTAGGTTTACAATTAATCCTTAAAACTACCCTTCACCGTATGTCAATAAAAAAAGTCGAAATAAATAAAAAAAAATATTCAAAAAAGTAAACAAACCGCAGCTTGAGTATTCGAACAGTCGTACCGAAACTCCTCTAACCAACGACTTAGCCCGCATCACCAATCGCGACAGGCAAATTTGTGATTTCAATACCTTATACAATGAACGTGATATCCGCGACCAACGTAGGCAATAGGACACACGGTACGGCCGCGTACCGGGAACTGCTTAAAACCGTACCGGAGTTCTTCCCCGAAGATCACTCTCCGAGTACTTCGCCGAAGATTTCTCCCCGAGTTCTTCGCCCACTCTCCCTCATGTGCTACTAGGAACAAAAAAAAAACAAAAATGCTGACCTTCTGCGGGTTGAACTCCACTCGTTCGCGTGTCAAGCGCTGATCGTACCCTCGGGCTATCCGCTTTCTCTCAGTTTCATTTCCCAAAATGGATGACTACGAGCCGCTCACAAATGGGAACTGACCGAAAGATGACAACGAAAACCTTTCGAAACAATTTATTATTGGTTGTTTGTAATTATGTATATGTATAATTAATTTTGTTCTGTTTTTAGTATTTGTCGTGGTAGCGGCAACAGAAATACATCATTCTGTGAAAATTTCAACTGTCTAACTATCACGGTTCATGAGATACAGCCTGGTGACAGACGGACGGACGGACGGACGGACGGACAGCGAAGTCTTAGTAATAGGGTTCCGTTTTACCTTTGGGTACGGAACCCTAAAAAGAGGTCAATGTTTCATACATTACTTTGCCTACAAGTCCAGCCGCGTTAAAACCAAAAAAAAAGGTTTTTCTTAGAAAAAAGTGGTTTGGGTTTTTCTTTAATTTCTCAAAAACTACAAGACATTTTTGCATCCGATTTTCTGTTTTTAACTGAAAACTAATAAGAGAATTGAATTATTGAAAAAAAAAATGAGTACTTAATTACATAAAATTTTGAAAAAAATTAGTTCGAAATTTTTTTTTCCAGTTTTTTTTTTCAAAATTTTGAGTTTGAAAATTAATTTCTCAAAAACTATTCCTTAAAACAGCTTGGTTTAAAAACATGATGAAAGAAGAGGTTTCTAGATTTACGCTCTAGCTTTTTGGCACACTGCTCGCGGCGCACCCTGTATAATTCCATTACATGTATACATATATTTACATGTATATAGATAAATATTTATTGTTTTTTTTTCATTGTAATACATACGTATAGATTTATAAACTTTTTTTTTTATACTAGTTATCGTCGTTATGGATTAAATTCCTGTCGTCAATACAAATTTAGGTCTAGGGGTTGGAAGTGAATGTATAGGATCAGTGCTTTCTTCCGTTTCCTCTTTATTACAAATATTCCTACGTTTACTCGGGAGAGGGATAGGACAAGAAAAGGATTCCTTTGGTTCTTCGGTAACTCTGGTTTTTCGTATTTTTAAACGTTCCTTAATGAGGTATACCGCGACTAATAGTATTATCAAAATGACGTACCTAAGTTGAAATACGGTGGTGAATGTTATGGACGTCTATGGGTGTTAATTGTTTTTCTTCTGTCGCGTGGAGTTCATTTAAGCCCTTAGATACTTGTCGGAGGTAATTTTGACTGGAGTATTTTCTCAAAGCTAACTTGTTTGTTTGGTTAGGGTACGTGTATGTGTAGTTTGCTAGAAAGTGTGAAATTTAGTGTAGGTATGTATGAGTTGTTTGTTATAGTCCGTAGACTAGAGGAATTATGGTGAGTATTAGACAACGCATCTAGAAGGAAAACTTCCTTATTCATTTACTGGTATCAAACCGGATGTTTGTGTGTTCTATTTTCTTAATCCACGAATGGTTTTACGTTATTGTTGTGTATGACTTTGAGGTTATTACCAACTCTGATTTCCGAGTTTTCTTTGGATAGAATTCTTGTGATTTCATATTGACCTTCCCAAAGAGCTGAGAATTTATTTTTTCTTACTTGGTTTTTTTAGAAGTATCTTGTCTCCTATGTTGTAGCTTATGGGCTTTGTTCCATGATCGTAATTAGTTTTCGAGCTCTCTTTATTTTTTACTAGAATGTTCTTAGCGGCCTGATACCCATGCTGCAAGCGTGCTTTTAATTCGTTAGCATAATTGTCGTAATTATACGAGATCTGTGGCTGTCTATTCAGAGAGCTATGAATCCGTGCAGGAAACTCGTATAATAATTCGTATGAGCTGAAAGCTGTACTGGTATGGGGTGTGGTGTTATATACAAACATTGAATAAGGTAGCCATGTATCCCAAGTGAGTGGATCTTGGTTGACGTAGTGTCTAAGATACTCGGCTAAAGTTCGATGGCTACGCTCAAGTGCGCCATTCGTTTGGGGATGATTAGGAGTCGTCTGTATCTTTTTCACCCTAAGGAGTCTACATACTTCTTTAAAGAGTGTACTAAGGAAGCTGGTTCCTTGATCCGTGCGGATAGACTCAGGTATTCCAAATCGACATATTAGTCGTTCAACTAATATTCGTGCTATTGTGGAAGCTTCAGTATTTGGAATTGGGATAGCTTCTGTGAATTTAGTAAGATCGTCTTGAAATGTCAAAATGTATTTATTGTTATCGTGACTAAATGGTAATGGACCTACTATATCTAGTGCCACTCGTTCGAAAGGGCTTGAACTTGTTGTAGTTAGTTTCATAGGTATACGATAAGTTTTACTGAGTTCATTCCTCTGGCAAGATTCGCATTTCGAAATGTAAGCTTTTACATCTTTTGTTAAAGTTGGCCAGATGTACTTGATTCGTTTTATTGTGCGGGAAATACCCTGATGACCTTCGAATGGAGAGTCATGGAAATCTGTTAATATTTTCTCTATTTCGGAACGGTCCTTTATATAAATTCTTGGATGAGAGTATAGAAATAATTTTATGTTGGAGTTTGAAAAGGTTTCGGTTAAAACGCTTTTTAGGTCTTTGTATGAGTTCCAATATATCGGTATAGAAACGTCTACGCTATTGGTTTGATCGTCGATAAAATTGGTTTTTATGTGTTTTAGTATTTTGAGGATCTTCTCTTTGTTACCTTCCTGTTGAGTTGGCATAGGTATTGTAGCAATAATATACGTAAGAAGTACTGTGTTGTAACACTATATTTCTTACAGTTTTAGTCTGGTATAGTTCTTTATTTTCCTTAACACTAGTTCCTCTTCAGTTTCCTCTGGTGTTAGTAAGAAAATCTGGTGTTTCTCGGGTTTTCTTTGGAGTACTATTGACTCGGATTTTTCAATGAGAGTACAAGTTGAAGTGTTTGGTGTAGTTATCTTGACCTAATGGTCGTTGTATTCGGCGTTTTCTTGCGTTTTATGCTGGTTTGCCTGATTTCGAGTTGTAACGAGATCGGTGTTAGTTGTTTTTTCGGATTCTGGTTTTACTCTACTTAGTGCATCTGCATTAGCGTTGCATTTACTAGGTTTGTATTTTGTTTCGTATTCATATTCATCTAACGCTATTCGCCATCGAGCCAGTCTAGAGGTTGGATCTTTAAGATTTAATAACCATTGTGGTCGATGAGGATGGTAAACTTTCTGCCATAAATGTAAGGTCAGAATTGTTCATGGCGAAGATTATTGCTAGCAATTCCTTTTCTGTAGTTGAGTGTTTCTGCCGAATTTATTGTTCGACTAACGTAATATACAGGCTTGTCTTCCCCTATCTTACCTTGGGACAGTACTGCACCTATCGCGTGATCACTAGCGTCAGTGGTTATTAAGAAACTTTCTTTGAAATTTGGATAAATTAAGATTGGAGCAGTGATAAGTTTGTCTTTTAATTTTAAAAACGATTCCTCACAAAGTGCATCCCATTTAAAATCCCTGCTCTTCTTTAATATGTTGGTTAGTGGTTTTGCTATCAGCGCGAAATTCGGGATAAACCTGCGATAATAACCTACAAAACCAAGAAATGCTTTCATATGCTTAGCCCTTTTAGGTCTAGTGTAAGTTCTGACTACTTTTATTTTTTCCGGATTCGGTTTGATTCCGTCGTCACTTACTACGTGTGACGACCGGATATTACGTTTATCCGGTTGCAATTTTAGTTTATGACTTCGTAAACTTGTGAGCACATTTCGTAATTTATCGTTGTGTTCCACCAAGTTGGTACCGTAAATAACAATGTCATCAACATACACGAAACACTCTATACCAACCATTCCCATTAGTACGTTGTTCATGGTTCGTTGGAACGTGGCTGGTGCGTTTTTCAACCCAAACGGCATTCGGTTGAATTCGTAATGGCCGAAAGTTGTACTGTTAAATAGAAAAGGAAAAAGAAAGGAAAACAAATGAAAAATTCCCCTTTTGGTTGAGCTACAGGAGCACGTGTCTTTTTATTATAAACGACGAGAGAATGAACAATGACAAAAGAAACCGATTGACAGCTTCAGTGCTGGTAGCGTCGTGGTGACTTCGCGCTGACAGTTTTTAAAACAGTTCCCCAGTGCTGCCATCTTCTTATTCTTAACATTTTCCGCCCACCTCGTCCATCTCTTGCGACGAAATAAGGTCTAAGGGTCGCTCCGCCCACCGTGTCCGTCTTCCTTTTGGTTGTCGATTGGAAGTACTATTAACTTGGAGATTGCTCTTTTTATTGTCGAAGATTGAGTCTGCACTGTTGCAACCCGAACTAGGTCGTCGTCTCCCGTGTGGACTTCAACGATACGACCCAATGGCCACTGAACGGGTGGAGCGCGTTCATCTCGTAAGAGAACAAGATGGCCAACTTGAAGATTTTCCTTAGTTTGCTGCCACTTGTTTCTAACTTGAAGTTCATGCAGGTACTCACAGCTCCACCGTTTCCAAAAATCTTGCCGCATTTGCTGTAGCTGTTTCCACTTAGTGAGTCTGTTGGTTTTAACGTCCAGAAAGTTTGGCTCTGGAACGGCAGTGATGGGACCACCCACCAAGAAATGACCAGGGGTGAGAGCGACTAGGTCAGTAGGATCATCGGACAGAGCCGACAGAGGCCTCGAGTTCAGAACGGCTTCGACTTGCTTTAACACTGTAAAGAACTCCTCAAACGTTAACACAGCTTCACCAATGGTCCGCTTCAGATGGTGTTTCATGCTCTTGATCCCGGCCTCCCAAATACCTCCAAAATTGGGGGACCCCGGAGGAATGAAGTGCCATGATACTCCATGGCAAGCGACCGATCGAGCAGCCTCATTTAACTGTTGCCGATAGGCCTCAGCATCTTGTTTGAGTACCTTATTTGCTCCGATAAAAGTCGTTGCACAGTCGCTATAGATGTCAGAGCTATAGCCTCGCTGTGCGAAGAAACGTCGTAACGCTGCGAGGAAGGCGTCGGTAGTCATGTCGCTTACGAGTTCGAGGTGTATCGCTCTTGTGCTGAGGCAAACAAAAAGAGCGACATAGCCTTTGTGACCACGAGTTCCTCTTCCTTTAGATGTACGAGTCTTATATGGGCCGCCGTAGTCGAGACCGCAGTGTTGGAACGCAGGTGCGGCTGTACAACGATGGGTGGGAAGGCTTCCCATCATTTGATTTGTAACGGTCCCTCTTTGGCGAAAGCATCTTATGCAGCCATGAATGAACTTCCGAATCGAAGAACGAGCGTCCACCACCCAATAACGTTTCCTGAGATAGTGGAGCGTGGCTTGGGTACCAGCATGCAGCGTAGATTCATGTGCTTGGTCAATGAGCAGTGTACACAACCGGTTCGCCTTTGGTAGAATGATCGGAAATCTTTCAGACGTAGGTATCATGGCATTTCTTAATCTACCATTCAATCGAAGAAGGCCTTCCTCGTCAATCATTGGATTCAGCTTCAATATTTTGCTCTTTGAGCTGATAGGCTTGCTTTGAAGTAGACAAGAGATTTCATTATTAAAATGCAAGTGTTGAACATACCTTATCCAGAATATTGATGCTGCGTGTCTTTCAACAGCTGTACACCATTGTGATGTTGCATGTGGCCTTTTGAGCATAGCTGCCATAAACCTCTGACACCAAACAGTAACAGCAATCAAAGTGTTGATTTTGGAGTATTTGTTCAGCAAATTCGATAATGTTTCATTTACTGGTTTTGACGTTCCAGGAGATACATGTAGAGCAGTGACCTCACCCAAAATTGTATCTTGCATTGGCCAGTCCTTTTCGTCTTTGTAAAGCCAGGGAGGGCCAGACCACCAGATGTTGAGGTCCGCCAGTTGAGACGGATAGATGCCGCGAGAAGCGACGTCGGCAGGGTTCGTTGTCGTTGGTACATAGTTCCACGCCTCGATAGGTGTCAATTCTTGAATTTGAGTGATCCGATTGGCTACGTATTGCTTGTGTTCTCCAGGATTTGACCTTATCCAACTTAGTGCCGTTTTCGAATCAGACCAACAGTAGATTTGTATGGATGGAAACGGCAAACTATTTGATATTTTTGCACTAATTTTTGCGGCTAGGAGTGCTCCATTAAGCTCTAAACGTGGGACAGTAATCTTCTTCAACGGTGCCACCTTAGTCTTGGCCATTAAAACTGATACCTTTATTTCATTATTTGAAGTTCTTACGCGCAGATAAGCGACAGTCGCATAGGCAGATGTGGAAGCGTCTGCAAACACATGGAGTTGGCAACTATTCATATTTGGCGATGAGAAAATCCATCGGGGCACTTTTATCTTCTCGATCAGGGGCAGTTCTTTCCTAAATTTTACCCAACCATCTTGATGAGGCTCGGGAAGAGGGTCATCCCAAGAACATCCAGAATGCCACAATTTTTGACAGATGATTTTTCCGATGATCATTACTGGGGCCAAAAGGCCCGGTGGGTCATATATTTTTGCTACATCCGACAGCTGCTGTCGCCTTGTGATGGTTCCCGGGAATGGTGTTGTATTCACTTTATATCCGAGGCAATCAGAGTCACAAAACCAGTAGATACCTAGCGCTCTAGTTTCTCGATCCAAATTTAGGTCACAATGGTTTTCAGATTCATCATCCTTCTCACTGAGTCCTCGTAGAAATTTGCTTGAATTTGAATTCCACTTTCGAAGGACGAACCCTCCACGCTGGAGCAGTTTCTGAAGTTGTGTCTGGAGCTCGAGAGCAGCCTCAACAGTATCCGCTCCATGCAGACAATCGTCCATATAGAATGACTCTCTGAGGATTTTCGCAGCCTGGGGAAATTCAGCCTCTTCGTCCTTAGTCAATGTGTGGAAAACCTTAATGGTCACGTAGGGTGAACAATTTAAACCATATGTGACGGTCAGCAGTCGATAAATTATTGGAGTGCTATTTTTGTCCTTCCACACAATACGTTGCATGTCTGCCTGTAGCACTTTTCTATGTCGGCCATAAATCCAACATGATGTGTTCGCCATCTCAAAATAATCGTCGCTAAATCATTTTGGAGCTTAGGTCCAATATGAAGACAATCATTCAATGAAATTCCAGATCGCCCCTTTCTAGATGCATTAAAGACAGTTCTTAGTTTTGTTGTTGAACTTGTGCTTTTATATACCCCATGATGAGGTATGTAGCAAACATGTTGTGGCTCCACATCTTCTTCCACTGGCTCCATATGCCCAAGTTCTAGATACTCGGCCATAAACTTCTCATAGAGTTCTTTCATATTCGGATCCCTGTTGAGCCGATTTTGTTGGTAACTGAAAAGTTTGTATGCGTCCGTTTTCAAGTCCACCAGACCGGCTAGGTCGACAGAACTTTTGAAGGGATAGCGGATGATGTAACGACCGGAACAGGTCCGCCGTACAGTGCGTTCAAAAAACTTTTCGCAATAGAGTTCGTCTTGCGTTAACGCCGAAGGAGATTCTACATCTTCAAGCTCATTAAACTTCCACATGCATTGTATTAAATCGTTGAGTTCAGCACACGACATTGCGCATACCTTAGTACGCAACGGCAGAATTGATGTAGCGGGTAAGCGTCCATAAATGACCCAACCCAGATGAGTACGTTGAGCTACAGGAGCATTGAATGATGATTTTTTGATTTCACCAAGGATCAGCGAGCCGAACAGGTCAGCTCCCAAGATGACATCAATAGGTCCCGGTTCACTGAACTTCGGATCCGCCAGATCAAGATCCAAAAGTTCTTTAAAAGGCGTGGAATCCACAGGCGTAAGAGGCATAAGTTTGCCTAGCCGTGGCAGAATCAGCGCAGTACAGCTGATGTCGAAATCCGGTTCTTTGAGGGACACCACAGAGACTTCGACTAATCCAGTTGTATTACCTACCGTTGATCCGCCAACTCCAGTCACAGGAACTGAAGCTCGTGTGCGACGAAGGTGCAACTGTTGAGCTGCATATTCACTGATGAATGTTGCCTGTGATCCGTTATCAAGTAGAGCGCGTAGAGTAAGACAATGACCAGTGGCCGATCGAACTCCAATTAGCGCCGTAGCCAGCAATACAGGCTTTAGTTGCAATTGTTGGGCGTTGTTACCCTTTGAGCGCTCTGTAAGAGGGATGTCTGCATGGGCGTGATTTAAGTTGACGGTGTTAGGTTGCGCCTGGTGTCCATCGTGCAGCATCGTGTGATGTTTCTGTTGACACTTCAAGCAAGTGTATGATGATGGACACGCGTTATAAGAATGATCAGCCTTCAAACAGTTCCTACACAAATTCGCTCTTGCAACAAATTGTAATCTCTGCACCGATGGTAGATTTCGAAAATCGGGACAGAACATGAGGATATGTTTATTAGAACATCTTGGACAACGAGCGACGTTAGTCTAATGGCTCCGAATTGGTTGCAGACTCGACGGCCTTGGAATTTGTTCCTTTGGATTCATCTTGAAAGATGGACTCATCGCCTCGAGTCCTTGCATACGGTTTTCCAAGAACACATTAAGTTCATCGTAGGTTGGCACATAATTCGGCGTTTCAAGCGACATCTCCCAATCTTTCACGGTTAGAGAATCTAATCGCTCTGTGATGAGGAACACAAGCCAATCATCCCAACTAGACGTTGGACACCCCAATTGCTGGAGCGCACGAACAGCTTCAGTGACCCCATCAAGCAGTTTTCTTAATTGTACAGGGGATTCAGAATTCATCGCTGGTAGCTTTACGATGCCACGAAGATACGACTTAATAAGTCGGCGCTTGTTATCGTATCGTTGCTGCAGAATATCCCATGCAATTAAGAAATTGGATTCCACAATGGAAATATTCCTCAGCAGGCCTTCAGCTTCACCTCTAAGACTTGTTTTCAGGTAATGCAGTCGTTGCACATTTGACAGTGACTTGTCGCTGATAACGCAGGTGGTAAATAGGTCTTTGAACGTCAACCATTCCTGGAAAGAACCACTGAATTTCGGTAATTCGATTGCAGGTAAAATTGCCTTATAGGGAGATCCATGAGTTGTTGTTTGGATTTGTGTCGAGTGTGGCAAAGCCTCGTGAATGGTGGTGGACAACTGGTCAATGCAGTCGTTGAGTTCGCCTAGGGATTCGCAATAAGCAGCTTCGATGGCTGCAAACCGATCTTCATTGAGTAATTTTTCCAAATCTTCTCGATTATCTTCGGTCACATCCAATCCAGCGATGTCGTCATGAGCTGCCGTAAATTTCGTCCAGTACTCGCTAAGCAATTTTTTCCTAGCTTCGAAATACCCTTTTGTTTGCTTTTGCTTGGAAGTTTTAATTGTGTTCGTAGCGAAATTTAATATAAATTTCGCGACGGTTTCTTCTTTGGCAAGAGCCATTGGTTTTTTTTTTCAGGGATTAAATTAGTTTGATTAAATGATAGAGGAATCAGGTTCCCCGCAAGGGATGCCAAAAATGTTAAATAGAAAAGGAAAAAGAAAGGAAAACAAATGAAAAATTCCCCTTTTGGTTGAGCTACAGGAGCACGTGTCTTTTTATTATAAACGACGAGAGAATGAACAATGACAAAAGAAACCGATTGACAGCTTCAGTGCTGGTAGCGTCGTGGTGACTTCGCGCTGACAGTTTTTAAAACAGTTCCCCAGTGCTGCCATCTTCTTATTCTTAACATGTACTAAATGCTGTTTTTTCTCGATCGTATTTGTCAACTAGTTGGCTTTTCCCAACTGGCTCAAAATATCAGTGATATTCGGTAGTGGAAATGCTTCGCCAACAGTGACATCGTTTAAGCGCCTGTAGTCTACCACTACTCTCAATTTCTTGTTCCCTTGCGCATCTGGTTTCTTAGGAACGAGTAATAAGGGCGAGTTCCATGGACTATAGCTTGGTCTAATGATATCACTTTCCAGCATCTCTTTCACTTGTTTGTGTATCTCGACTTTACTCGTTTCTTATAATCTAGAGGGTCTCACGTATATAGGTAGTTTTCCTACTTCTGTTAATATCTTGTGTTTTGATGCATCAGTGAAAGTCAATTTATCTCCTGGCAAAAAAAATAAGTCGTTGAACTCACGGCATATTTGCATTATAGAATCTCTTTCTTCGCGGTTGCAATGTGCTATATTTAATTGCTTTTCAAGGTTCTCTAACCTTTTGTGAACCGGGTCGTTTGCCGGGGGCGTGTTGATAAGATCAAACTCTTCTAAATTGTCCCATTCCAAACCCAGATCCTTTTTATTTAATTTAACATTTTCTTCATTTATATTCAATAATAAAATGTTGGATCGGTTTTTGTTCGACTTCCCTATGGAAGAGGCCAAAAAGACCCAATTTCTGTAATTAGCTTACTTCTAGGTGGTATGTGGATTTTGTCTGAAAATTCTTCTGTTTGAAATGATTCCGCGATGATAACTTCTGGATGGGGAATCGTGACTTCGGCCATTTCCCCATGGTTATCCGCGATCGAATCAGTCTCTTCGGAGTGAACTCCAGCTGAATTTATTTCCTGTTCTGACTCTAGGTTAATGTATTCCGGATGAGGAGAATTTTTCTCCCCGGATTCACCTATTGAACCCGTTGAGTCTTTCTTTGTACAGGGACGAATGCCCAGAACATTATCTTCGTAGTCACTAAAACAAGAGTATTTCTTTAGGAAATCGTTACCAATGATCCCGTTAAAATTGGAAAAGAGATTGTTTTTTACTATGTCTTTAAAAAACAAGGTTTCTATGGTCGGGTATGCACTAATGGTGCTTTCACCCGCCATTGTCGTTATGACCATATTTTTATTATTATTATTAATTTTGAGATTGGTATTGTTTTTAATTAAGCAGATTTCCGCCCCTGTGTCTTTAGAAGGGTTTTAATTACACCATTTTCGAAAGGAATACGGATCATACTTAAATCGTTATGTGGGACGAGGGAAATTTGAATAGTATAAGTGGATTCTAATTAATTAATTCTTACTTATCAGGCCAGCGATCCATGGAGGATCTGAGCCTGAGCTATAGCTGCCTTCCATCCTTGACGGTCCCGGGCACGCTGCTTCTATTTGTCAAGACCAAGATGTCTTACATCCGCGATTACTTGGTCTTTATACCGGAGGTTCGGTCTTCCTCTTCTTCTCGAACCAGGAGGCTCGGAGTCGAAGACCCTCTTAGCTGGAGCGTTGATGTCCATGCGCTCGATGTGGCCGAGCCAGTGTAGTCGACGGGTCCTTGCTTTCCGGACTACATCCACATCTTGGTACAGCTCGTAGAGTTCGCGGTTGTGTCTTCTTCTCCATTCACCTTCCTCACAGACAGGACCAAATATCCGGCGCAGAATTTTTCTTTCGAAAGAACCCAAAATCAGCTCCGCTGTCCTGCTCATCGTCCAGCTTTCGGCTCCGTACAACAAGACTGTCAGAATGAGCGTTTTGCAGAGCATGACTTTGGTCTTTCGTGTGAGGAGTTTTGACCCCAGTTGTTTGGACAAGCCGAAGTAGCAGCGGTTGCCAAGGGCGATTCTATGCCGGATCTCCACTGTGGTGTCATTTGTGGAATTTACGTTTGCACCGAGGTAGACAAACTCCTTAACTACCTCGAAATTGTAGCTGTCAACTGTTATATTTTGTCCCAGGTGGTGAGCGACGGATTGGTTCTTGCTTGACAGCACGTATTTCGTTTCGTCCTCATTGATCTTAAGATCAACTCGTTTCGCCTGTTCTTCAATCGCCACGAATGCTTCCATAATGCCACGGCGTGAACACGCGATGATGTCGATATCATCCGCGTATCCTAGCAGCTGGATGGACCTGTAAAAGATAGTGCCTTCCCTGTTGACGGCTGCCCGTCGCACTATCTGCTCCAGCACCAGGTTGAAGAAGTCACATGACAGCGCATCTCCTTGCCGAAATCCGGTGCATGTTTCGAATGGTTCCGAGGTCCTAGAACCGAGTTGCACGGTGCATCGCGTGTTTTTTAGCGTGGTGCGACACAACTGGATCAGTTTTACCGGGATCCCGAATTCGGCCATCGCCCCAAACAGTTCTTCACGAAGAATGCTGTCGTATGCGGCATTGAAATCGATTTAAAAGATGGT
Organism: Eumerus sabulonum; assembly: GCA_951905685.1. Lineage (NCBI taxonomy): Eukaryota > Metazoa > Arthropoda > Insecta > Diptera > Syrphidae > Eumerus > Eumerus sabulonum. The sequence goes on from OX645060.1 coordinate 100,737,578, forward strand.
GTGTATCGATTCGAAACTCTTTGGTCTTTTCCAGGATTTGTCGAAGTGTGAAAATTTGGTCTATAGTTGATTTGCCGGGCCGGAAGCCGCACTGGTAGCTGCCGAAGGGTGCGGTGCAAAATGGTTTTAGACGGTCACACAATACGCTGGACAGGATCTTGTATGCGACATTGAGCAGGGATATACCTCTATAGTTCTTGCAAGAGGTAGGATCGCCTTTTTTGTGGATGGGGCATATAGAGCTGATATTCCAGTCGTCGGGCATGCTTCCATCTTCCCAAATTCTGCAGATGATCTGGTGCATGCTCCCTACCAGAACATCGCCACCAGCCTTGAAGAGCTCTGATGGCAAGCCATCTGAGCCTGCGGCCTTGTTGTTCTTCAGCTTCTGAATAGCTGTGCCGACCTCTTCGATGCTGGGTGGGAGGACTACTTCAGCGGCTGGAGTTGGGATTTCCTCGGTCCCTACCACTCTCTCTTGGTCATGCTCGTTAAGCAGCTGCTGGAAGTGCTGCTTAAATACATCCACTATTCCCTGCGGGTCGGTGACAAGCCTACCCTCGCAGTTTCGAAGAGCCAGGGTGCCCTTTTTGAAGCCTCCTGCAAGGCCTTTGGCTTTCTTGTAAAAAGCTCGTGTTTCATGTTCATCCTTAGACTCCTCGATATCCTTGAGCTGGGAGGCTGCGAAGATTATTTTCTTATGTCGCAGTCGTTTTTTTTCTCCTCCCTTCTTCTGGCTCGGTACTCTTCTTGCGCTGCCCTGGTTTTCCTTTGCAGTGCCTTTTGGTACGCCTCGTCGGTTGCTGCCCTTTTCTGCTCACACTCGCCATCATACCACGGGTTTCTTGTCGGGGGTGGTAGGTATCCTAAGGTGGTTTTGGCTACTTCCTGAATGGCTGAGCGGCAATGCAGCCTCATATTATTGGCATTTGTGTTCGACGAAGGCATACCGTAGAGTCTTTGGCTCAGCTGCTCCCTGTAGACTCTGGCAGCCTCCGGTGTGCTCAGGCGCCCAATGTCGAACCTCCTCCTGATGGGCTGGTGCAGTTTTCTGACATTGGACAGTCGAGCTCTGAATCTTGCTGCTACGAGGAAGTGGTCAGAGTCGACATTTGCCCCTCTGAATGTTCGCACATCCAGGATGTTTGACGAGTGCCTTGCGTGAATGAGCACATGGTCGATTTGGTTGGCGGTTCGACCGTCCGGAGATCGCCAGGTTGCTGTGTGGATTCGCTTGCGAGGGAATCTTGTGCTACTTATCACCGCATTACGAGCTGTCGCAAAGTCAGCGAGTCGGAAGCCGTTATCTGTTGTTGTATCGTGGAGGCTGTGCTTTCCGATCACTCCGCCAAGGGTGTTTTCCTTACCGATTTTGGCGTTGAAGTCCCCGAGCACGAGTTTTGCATCGTACTGCGGACAAGCTCCGTAGGCATTGTCCAGGAGGTAATAGTAGTCCTCCTTGATAGGGTCTTCAGCCTCGTCGGTAGGGGCGTGTGCACATATAAGGCTGATGTTATAAAATCTGCCTCTGATGCGGATCACAGCCAGGCGATCACTTATAGGTTTAAAGTCGATGACCTTCGACCTTAACCGCTTTCCCACGACAAATCCGCATCCCAGTAAGTGCAACCCTTTGTGATAGCTGTAATAAATGTCGGAATTTTTCTTCCTAATCATACCGTTTCCTATCCAGCGTATTTCCTGGACCGCAGTAATATCCACCTTGTACTGCGTGAGGATTCCTTCTAGTTTATGAGCAGCTCCGGGAGTGTACAGGATTCTGACATTTCAGGAACATACTCGCAAATCGTGTTCCTTTTTCGTGCGTTGTCGTCGTCGAGTATCCGTCCGTGTATCCGAGGCATCTTGCTCATTCATAACTTTAAGTTTTTTTTTACGGGGGCGGATTGCTAGCCCGCCGCACAACCGCCATTCTGGTCGGGATTTTTTTCGCTGCATACGTTTGTTCACCTCCCAACGGTTGTTGAAGAGGCTATCCGGAGGGCGCCGCGAGGAGGCCGTATGTCAACTTGACCCAGGCATTTAAACAGGGATCGTTGCTGGCATCTCGCCAGGTTGAGAGCAATCAACAACTTTACCCTGTATGTCCGAGCCCATGCCGGTAAGGGGCACCGGAATTCTCTTCTCGAGGTCGCTCGTTTTCCGAGAGGTCAGTCGCGTTGTTTTGATTAAACAAGCCGATCTTGGTCTGATATCCGGTGTAAGTGTATCTGTCGGTTATCATCTATTCGGCGTTCTTGGTCTTGGCGACCATAATTGCGTCGGTCGTTATAGTTTCTACCCGATTGGTTTTGTCATATCTGTGCTAACCGATACCTGCAATTTTGGTACATGTGGTTGGGTTTTTGGCAGTACGTACACGTAACCAACTGAAATTCCCTTTTTGTAGGTCTTGAGAATGTCGGGAAACCCGTTTTTCGATAGCATGTTTCGGCGGAATGTCCTACCTTACTGGATATCTGACAGGTGGATTTCTGTGTGTTAACATAAGAAGATAGATATGTGGGACTTTTTTCTAGTCTAAATGATTGTTCAACAGCATATGTTATCGCACTTCTGAGACCATCTTTGAAGGCTTTGACCAGGATTTTCAGGCTTTAGTTTCTGAGGTTGTCCTCGAACGTTTGCAGTGCTAGCTTGCCATTTTCTTTGACTAAATAGTCTCGGACGGTTCTTTCGGAGATACCGGTTTGTGTGGCTAAGTCCAGGACAGTGAGTAGTTGTGAAAGTCTTTCACCAAAGTCTTTCACACTCTCTTTTGGTCCTTGTTTGCAATATAGTAACTCGTTTTGGGCGAAGGATCGAGATCTGTCTTCCCCAAAGTGTCTCTCGAGCTCCTTTACTAGGTCACTCCATTTGGCAAACGAGTCGAACTGTTTTGCTTTTATAATTTCAAGATATGTTCGGTGCTGATCTTCCGAAACGGAAGAAAAAAATGTGTGTACAAGAGGATACCTGGCAACAGTGGCGATCCAGCTGCATTGGACTGGCAGCACCCCTTTTGTTTTGACAGCACCCGACAAGGCGACGCTGGCTTTTTCTTTGTTTCTTTGTGTTACTTCTTGGCTGGCATTGGTGGCGTGCACACGTGCACGTAGTATAGATTTCATATACTGGACATTCAATAAATAAACGTTGACGTGGCATAACGAGTGGCTTGGCTTTTTCTTTGTGTTCGATCCGATTGCGTGTATACACTTCCTGTTAGGAATTATATATAAGGATTGAACGCACGAACTGAAGATTGACGCGGAGAAACAGTATTGCATATAATTATCGATTGCGTGGAAATTCAACAATGGCTGATTTGAACAGACGGACAGCAGCAGTTACCGCTATCAAGCGAATCGCTCTGAAAACGACAAGGGATGATTTCTCAGAAGACGAATTTGGCATTCAACAGGAGCTGACTGCGTTGCAAATGCATTACGATCGGTTCGCTTTGGCGCATGATGCACTAATGGCTTCTGCACAACCAGGCGAAATTGATCCCTACAACAGCTTATCGGAGGAGGTTGAGGCGCAGTTTAATGTGGCAATGCCTAAACTGCATCGCAAGCTTTCTGCGGCACAACGCAAAATGGCGGACAATAGTGAAAATTCAGCTTTGCAACGCTCTGGCCACCTAAGTGCAATAGATTTGAAGCTGGACCCGTTGGCAGTTCCCTAATTCGATGGCACACTCCAGAACTGGCTTGCGTTCAAGGACGCATTTGAGACGCTTGTGCATTTGCAAGAGTTCCCGGAAGCATACAAGCTTGGCAAGTTACGGGAAGCGGTTCAAGGCGACGAACCCCTTTTGTTTTGACAGCACCGGACAAGGCGACGCTGGTTTTTTCTTTGTTTCTTTGTGTTACTTCTTGGCTGGCATTGGTGGCGTGCACACGTGCACGTAGTATAGATTTCATATACTGGACATTCAATAAATAAACGTTGACGTGGCATAACGAGTGGCTTGGCTTTTTCTTTGTGTTCGATTAGAATGCGTGTATACACTTCCTCTTAGGAATTATACAATGTGTGTGTGTGTGAAATTCGAATAACTCTGCAAATTCTTTATTTCGAATCTTAAAAAATTGAGTTTTTTTTTTTAAAGGTTACTGAAGATCTTACGGAATCAAGGAGGAACCAGTGTCACATAGGTTTAAGGTACTTATATATGTGTATATATATATGTATATGTATGTTGGCGTTACAATCCATGAAGAACCTGAGCCGAGCTTCTCTCAATCACCCATGTTGTGTGTGATTTCATTTTCACATAGGTGAAAGGGACCTACAGTTTTATTGCCGGTTCCAAACGGCGAATTTCGAGAAGCTTTTCATGACAATTTTACTACAGGGGGTTTTGTCAGAACCCCGCTGAGGAGAAACACCGTGAAAAACACGTTCGATGACATGGCTGTGTCGGGATTCGATCCCGAGTCATCGGTGTCAGAGGCCAACACACTACCCACTGCGCCACGGTGCTCTCTCTAGATTAAGTTAGGTTAAGAAATTATAATTGTGAATTTATTGGAAACGTTTAGTGTTGTTCGTTCATCATTGTGCTTTTGACGTGATAACGTTTTATAAAACGTTGAACACCGGCTGCACGTACGAAAAAGTATGACTCATTGTCACGATCCGCCTGAGCTGAGCGTGTAAGCAAGAGCGCGAAACAAGCGATAGGGAGGCATCTATTTTGCCTATGGGATATAATTTTGTTTGCATACTTGGGGGAAACAATTTTGCGATGACGTAGGCATGCTTTTAGGAGTAATCAGTAATCCAGGTGATACATACATACCTGCATACACCCTAATTCTGTTTTTAGACGACAAATACCATTCTGAAGAAATCGTGTAAAAAAGTCTGGAGCTTGTATGTTGGATATACATATATACATACATATGTACATATGTATGTGCCCATTTCCAAATCGAAAAAACTGCTCACAGCCAAATACTCATGAACGCGTGCGCTTAATAACTGCTCGTTTCTTTACCAAACCACAACACCGTCGGAACAATCTCATATGTATGTATGTATCGGCTGTCGTCCGAATACCGTTATCAACCAGCGTCGGGTGCGGTTAGTACTTAGATGGTGGACCGCTTGGGAACACCGCGTGTTGTTCATTTTTCATCAATGTTTTCTAATGACGTTATCACGCAAAATAATCGTCCGTATCCCGACTTAACAGACAACCAACATTTTTTTTTAGAGACTCGCTCAGGTTCTTTCCATCCACAACTGCGTTGCATACTTTTTGTCCGTATAGGAATTACGTTTTCTTGGCTATGAAGCGAATTTGAACTATAGACCTTCCGCTCGGCGGTCGATGACCTTAACCACTGCACCACGGCCACCCCCAAAATTGAGATCATCCCTCGGAAGCATTATTTTAGTCATAGGAAACAGTTAATCTCGGTATTTTTCCCGCTTTTAAATTACTATGACAAGTGTAGCAAAACATATAATTAATTATTATTATCAGAAAATATACTTAATTTTATAAAAAGAAAGATGATTTGCATTTAATGATTTCAGGGAGTTTCTAAGCCACAAACTGCCGCAGCACGAACAAATGCTTGTATGGCCATGTGAAATAGTAATAAAAAATTGTTTTTTGATTTTGTCCCAATCATTTTTAATATTCTGATTAGGTACATTTCGAATTTCAGTTTCACGAGTAGCGTATTCTAGATTTTTACGTAATAAACGATGCGCTATGGTATTACGTTACTGTTCTAGCATTTTATATGCAGGATTCTGACGCAGAATACGGCGTAATGCAGTGTCACGTTCCTGTTCGTGTTCCCTGTAAGTAGGATCCTGACGTCAAATGCGACGCGAAATAGTACTGCGTTTTTGTTCTGTCCTACGTCTACGAGGTATTGAACGTTGCAGTTTTTTTGACTCTTTGTCTCGTTCTCTTTCTTTATTTTGAGTGTCATCACTACATCTGGATAATCTTTTTCGTTTGAGATTATTCTCTAATATCCTTGATGATTTTCTTTTACAAGCAACAAGCGAAGTAGTTTTCACTGGACTGAAATTACTATCTATGGGGGCGCTCTGATCATAGGAACAATTAGGATTTTCCAATGCTTCATAGGAAACAGGTATAGACATCAGGTGAACAGTTTTCCCTAAAGCCTTTATTTGACTACAATTTGATAGTTTATTGAATTTTTTGCGCCTTTTTTGTTTCTTTCATCAATACGATTTCTTTCTAACTTAGTGCCACTATATTTGTTTCGGGGACATTCACCACGATTAATAACTGTAGACGGAAATTCTGTTAGCTTATGTGTTGTAAAAATATTTAAAGTGTGACTTCTTAAAGACTCGACATTAAATTTTCGTATATTTTCTTGAATAACTTGCAAACTATTTTTTTCTAAAATTACCAAAAAATACACTTAAGATCTTAACAACGAGACCTTCCATTTTATATATCACACGATGCAGTTTTCAATTTTTTTAATTCATTTTCCACCTTCCCCCCAAAAATTTCCTCCCATATACAGATTTCATCTATTCACGTCACACCTCTGCCTTCGGTTCTCAGAAATTGATATTTGTACCAAATTTCAACTTAATCGGTCCAACAGATTCGGAGATAATTGACTGTGACCGACGGACGAGTGATCCTATAAGGGCCCCGTTTTTTTTTTGACGCACGGAACCCTAAAAAGTAATAATTACCGACGGTTATGTTCGAATGTCGGTGTCAAAATTTGGAATGCTCTGCTGCAGATAAAACGAAATGATTGTGTAACCTTCAGCAGCATACTGCTGACAGTAAATGCCAGAGCATTCTAGAGACGTCTCAAGTGGAAAGTCTGCCGGCGAACATTCGAGAGATAGGACCGGGCTATATAAGCGGGAGCACTCGCCCTCGGGAGCATTCAGTTTTCGGGATACAGTAACGAGTGATCGGTCGGTAGTCCTGTGTGAAAATAATCAAGCCATCTAGCGAGTTAATCCACAATTATCTTACAGATGTAGAGACAAAGGTTGTTATAAAGATGAGGCTCCCAGGTAATTGATCTGAGGTGGAATAACAAAATGTGTAAAGGTGAAGCGCCCATATAATTGATCTGAAGTGGGATAATAAAATGTGTATTAGATAAAGAAGTAAACAGTTGAAGTTTATCGCAATCCAGGGGTTGATTCCTATTCTGAACAATTACTTTTCGTAACGCTTGCTGTCAGAAGTGAGATTGCGAATAAACGAGAAAAAAGTTTATTCAATTTCATAGGTGAATTATTAAAAGTGTATTCGCGGGTGCAAGAATATGGTGAAATTAGGGAAATTACCTATCCAACATTTGAAAAGAGAGCTGGATATTCGGGAACTATCCACAGTGGGAGTTAGATGGAGGAAGAAGATGTCGACTGGGAGAATCATGAGTTCGGAGTGGAAAAGCCGTTGACATCCAGTGCGCCAGCATTCGATATGCAGCAAATACTACTTCTGATAGCCAGAGCAGTTCCAGAACAAAAACGGCAAGTAGGGGTGGCTCATTCCCGGGTAAACACTACACTGCGACCAGCACGGGAACGTTGCGGGAAACTTACGTCTGTGAAGAAAGTGTTCCCGTGCGGAAACCAAAGAACAGGTAACCGACATTCATCGTTTCCATGTGCTACCAGAAGATTCCTGGACTGCTGAAAAGGTCGAAAGAAAGCAGCGGGAATATGCCGATCTGGCAGCCATCATCGATCAGCAAGAGCGAGGTTTCCCACCTACGTGGCAGCAAATATCCAGTGAAAGCCCAATCGTAAAAGCTTACTGGGCTCAATGGCAGAGTTTGAAGCTGACGAACTGTTGCCTCTACCGCAGTTGGGCAAGTGAGAACGGGAATATTGTAAACGATCTGCTGGTAGTTCCAAAGGAACAAATCGACCAGGTTATCCGAGAATACCAAGAATACCGGCCACAAATTTCATTCGCCGGTGTGAACGGTGTGCGAGGGCAAAGGGGCCACTTAGGAAAAGCCGAGGATATATGCAGCAGTACAATGTTGGAGCACCATTCGAACGTATCGCCATGGACATTGCAGGCCCATCCCAACGAGCAATGCTGGGAACAAATACGCGCTGATGGTGATCGACTACTTTAGCAAATGGCCTGATGTGTTTTTTACATACCGAATCAGGAAGCCAAAAGCATTTCGGATGCATTCGTGAATAACTGGGTTGCGCGTTATGGAGTACCGCTGGAACCGCACTCAGACCAAGGAAGGAACTTCGAGTCGTCGGTGTTCAAAGAACTCTGAAACATGTTAGGTATCAGAAAAACGTGAACAACACTCTTACACCCATAAGCTTGAGGAATACTTGAGAAAAGTCGCCGTCGGAGATCAGAAGGATTGGGATGAACATCTTCTTCCTTTTTTAATGGCGTATAGACCGCCGCAACAGAATTCCGCCGCGATAACACCAGCCGGTGCCATTTTTGGAACTCATCTCCAACTTCCATTGGATCTGAAGTTCGACGTGGTACTACCGACAACTAGGGGCAGGGTGGACTTCGTAACCGAAAAGAAGGAGCAGCTGAACTCTATCCATCAGTTCGACCGGGAGCGACTGAACTTGGTCAGATATAAAATTTTTTTTTTTTTTTTAGAAACTCGCGCAGGTTCAAGAGTTTTATATTCTCTTATGGTGTGTCATATACACACAAACTGAATCGAGTGCAGTGGTTTGGGTCGTTGATGTTCGTTAACTCTCAGGGGTGGTTGTCCTAGATGGTTGATAGGATGAGAGCCGACCGAATTCCGCGTTGGTTATAGTCCGTACTAATTCGTTCAAGCAATTCTTAATGTTGCATACACAGAGGATGAATTTCAGTTGAAGGCGAGATATGACTCAAGGGCGAACACTTCTAGATTCGAGCTAGGACAACTGGTATTGTAGTAAAACCCACAACGAAAAACAGGCTTTTGCTCCAAATTACAATCAGCCTGGGACGGGCCATAAGAGGTCATCCAGAAACTTTAGGACGTGCTATATCGAATACAGCAGTCGGGAAACACACAGGCGTAGTGTAAGATTGTCCACTTGGAGGGGTTAGCGCCGTACTACGGAGAATGATCAAATCGCTTGTTCGAGTACGAACAAATTTAGGAGTAGGGCAGTGTTGCGCATCCGGACCGGCGGTTATGTTCGAATATCGCGGTTACACAGTTTGGAGTGCTCCGTTGCAGCTTAAGACCAAATTATGGTAATCTTCAGCGGCATATTGCTGTATGTAAATGCTAGACCATTATAGAGACTTCTGAAGGGGAAAGTCTGACGGCGAACATTCGAGAAAATGGACAGAGGGCTATATAAGCGGGAACACTCGCCCTCGGTGGCATTCGCTTTTGGGGATTTAGTAACGAGTGATCAGTCGGTATTCAGTGTGAAAGTAATCAAGCCACTTAGTGAGTTGTAGAGACAAAGTGTGTAGTAAAGGTGTGTTTACGGGTAAGCAATAAAGTACGAAGTGTGTAAAAGCTTGTAATAAAGTTGAAGCAATAACTGATCTGAGGTTGTGATAATAAATAAAGTGTGTGTATTGAATAAAAATAGTGTACAGTTGTAGTTTATCGCAATCCAGTGATCGAACTCTATTCTGAACGCTTTCATTTTCGTAACATTTCGTTTCAGAAGTGGGACTACGAGTTAACAAGTGAAAAGCTTACTCGAGTTGTGAAGTAAATTATTAAGAATGTATACCAGACTGCAAGAAAGTGGTGAAATTAGAGAATATTACTGTTCAATAAAATTGACTTAGCAATGTCAAATCTCAATATAAATTAACAGAACTACATCACTAAATTGGATTGTTTGTAACTTCATATTACTTAACGAAACTTTGTACTATAACAACGAGCGCACGTCGCATTTAACTCTCTCTCCTTTTTGTTTCTTCCTGTTGAAATATAAGTATTCCGTAGATCGTATCCACAAGAAAGGAGACTCCTCTGACTGCGCCAACTATAGAGGAATAAGTCTCCTTAACATCGCCTACAAAACCTTCTCTGCCGTTTTGTGTGAACGCCTGAAGCCTTTTGTAAATAAGCTGATTGGTTCTTATCAGTGCGGATTGAGGCCAGGGAAGTCCACCATCGACAAGATCTTCACACTACGGCAGATCCTGAAAAAAAAAACAATGAATTTCAAGTCGACGCTCACCACCTATTTGTCGACTTCAAAGCCGCATACGACAGCGTAATTAGAGACGAGCTATACAACGCTATGTCTACCTTTGACAAAGCTGCTAAACTCGTCAGACTATGCAGGATGACTTTGGAGAATGCTCGCTGCTCCTTACCGATAGTTTTGATGTCAAAAAACGATTTAGGCAGGGCGATGCGCTGTCGTGTAATTTCTTCAACATCATATTGGAAATGATTGTGCAAAAATCACTGGCCAATACAAGAGGCACAGTCTATTTCAAATCCTCGCAACTCCTTGCATACGCCGACGATATTGACAAAATAGATAGATCACAGCGAGATGTCAATGAGGCGTTTGCGAGTATTGAGATAGAGGCGGCGAAAATTAGTTTGGCGGTAATCGAGGGCAAAACTAAATATATACTGTCATCAAAAAAGGACGCTCACCACCGACGTCTTGGCCAAAACGTTTGTATGTATTGGCAGATATAAGTTGGAGGTAGTTAAGTATTTCGTCTACCTTGGCTCCGCAGTGACTTGGAACAACGACATCAGTTCCGAAATAAAAGGCAGAATCACTCTTGCCAATCGCTGTTTCTTTGGGCTCAGGAGTAATAGAGCCCTCTCCCAAACGACAAAGTTGACTCTATATAAGACCCTTATCATCCCGGTCCTGTTGTACGGCGCAGCCATATCTTTGAATCCAACCCCGAGGAACGAAGAAGCAGAGGACGGCCGCACTTAAGATGGCGCACACAGGTGGAAGGAGACCTCAGCCAACTGGGTGTGCGGCTATGGAAAAGGCTAGCAAAAGATTGTGCTAGATGGAGGGGCATGTTGGTTGAGGCCCAGGTTCACCCCGAACTGTAGCGTACGCTAAGAAGAAGAAAAATTAACAAAAGGAGTAGTCCAAGTAATCAAGATTGCATGCAAAAGTCATTAATTATAACTACTGAATCGAAACCCAAATGCCCATTCTGTCTGGTCATTTCATATATAAATGCTTCCTATTAATTAATTTGCCAATTCCTGATCGTCATCAAAAAATAAAGGATCTCGAATCGTGTGAAAATTGTCTGAAAACAAATCAGCATTCATCATCTAAGTGCAATGCTGGTGGATACCATTTTTGCGGTCAAAGACATCACACCTTGTTACGCTATAACAGTGCTGAAAGCCTGCCATCTAATTCTACATTTGTCAGACCGAAAACTTCTCATTTGAATGCAAGTGAGTTTTAGTTTTAACATTGATACAAAAAATATCCTTACTTCATCACGTTTCAGTAATGGAGTGTCTTCAAGTTCAAATAAACTTTTAACTTTTTTTTTTTTTTTTTTTTTCGAAACTCGCGCAGTTTCAAGAGTTTTTTTTATATTTTCTTATAATGTGTCATATACACACAACCTGAACGGAGTGCAGTGGTTTGGGTCGTTGATGTTCGTTAACTCTCAGGGGTGGTTGTCCTAGATAGGACGAGAGCCTACCGAATTCCGCGTTTTTGGTTGTAGTCCGTACTAATTCGTTCAAGCACTTTTTAATATTGCATACGCACAGGATGAATTCCAGTTGACCATATACTGTGAGTGTTATGCCTGCAGCAGTACATCTGGTAACTTTCCATTCACAACTGCGTTGCATACTTTTGTCCGTATAGGAATTACTTTTTCTTGGCTATGAAGCGAATTGAACTATAGACCTTCCGCTCGGCGGTCGATGGGTTAACATCATCGACCATGCGTCGCGGTCACCCGGTCACGCGTGGCACCACGGCCACCCCCAACTATATAACACTATATATAGCTATATAACAACAATGCTCCTGAACGTAATATTGACATCTCTACGTGAAATATACCAAAAAAATATAATGTTGTCTGATCTCCAGTTCCATATCTCGCAGAAATTTGATTCAGTACTAGGCGCTGAACTATTTTATGACTTGATATCCATTGGTCAAATTAGATTAGAATCTAATCAACCAACCCTCCAAAAAACTACCATATCAACCATATCAACATACCCAGCTAAAAACCGTATACAGTAACGTTATATATTTGACAACAGATTTTGAAGAAGAAACAACCCTACATGAGGTCCTTAAACAATTTTGGGAGATTGAGAATGGAAGTGGCCTGGTCGATAAGTAATTGAAATTAAAGAAATCTGAAATAGCTTGTGAAGTACACTTTAAGTCACATGTCTGTAGACTAGGCGCTGGTAGATATTAGGGTCGATTGCCTTTCAAGTCAGATACACTAAGGTTTGGTGAATCGTTTGTTCAAGCTTTCAACCGCTTTAAATACCTCGAAAAACGTTTTCGTAAAAACAATGAACTTCGCCAAGATTATGTCGCTGCAATTAATTTAAAACTGTTGACATGTATTCAATTTCAATTCAATTCAATTTTTTATTTAGACATAGTACAAATAAGACTCGGTCTTTTATAGTACATAAAAATAGCGAGTAGATTATACATGTGCAATAAATAAAAATAAAACAAAACGAAAATGTAATTTAAACATTAGGTATTAAACGTAGATACTTAAAAGAAACATATTGTTACGAATTTGTTCAACCCACACCAAATAGGGTTCGCACCACTGGATTGCGATAAACTACAATTGTCCTTTTTATTTAAATTGAAACACACACACTTTTAATTCTTTCACCACAGATCAATTATCTGTGTAGCTTCACCACTTTTCTTTATTATCCAATACTATCCACTTTAAACTTTATTATCCAATACTATCCACTTTAAGCTTTATTACACAATACACAAGACTTTATTGAAAGCTTTTCTTTTCACCTTGGTTGATCACACCGACTTGTCACACGCTGTTTTATACCACAAACTGAATGAATGTCGAGGGCGAGTGTTCGCGCTTATATAGCTCTCGGTCCACCATCTCGAACGTTCGCCGTTGGAAGTTCCCCATAGGAAATCTCTAGAACGCTCTGACAATTCCATTGGAAGTTGACATCATTCCCATCTCCGCTTCCAGAGAGTTTTCGAACTTAACGGTCCGCCTGCATCTCCGCAACACTGCCCTCCTCCTAAACTTGTTCGTCCTCGAACAAGCGATTGGACCCTTCTCCGTAATATGGTGCTAACCTCTCTACGTGGACAATTTTATACTTCGCCCGTCTGTTTCCCATCTGCTGTACCCGGTATACCACGTCATTGAGTTTCTTGATGACCTCATATGGTCCGTCCCAGGCTGATTGCAATTTGGGGCACAAGCCTTTTTTCCGTTGTGGGTTGTACAGCAATACCAATTGTCCGGTCTCGAATCCAGAAGTATTCGCCCTCAAGTCGTATCGCGCCTTCATTTTATCGCTGACCAAGTTCAGTCACTCCCGGATGAACTGATGGATAGAGTTCAGCTGTTCTTTCTTCTCGGTTACGAAGTCTTCCCTGCCGCTAGTTGTCGGTAGTACCACGCCGAACTTCAAGTCCGATGGAAGTCGGAGATCAGTTCCAAAAACGGCTTCGGCGGGTGTTGTTGCCGTTGAATTGTGCTGTGCCGAACGGTATGCCATTAAGAAAAGGGGAAGGTGTTCATCCCAGTCCTTCTGATCTCCGACGACGACTTTTCTCAGGTATTCCTTCATCGTCCGGTTGAACCTTTCGACCATGCCATCAGATTGTGGATGTAATGGTGTTGTCCGAGTCTTTCTGATACCTAGCATGTCACAGAGTCTGAGTGCAGTTCCATTGGTACTCCATAACGCGCAACCCAGTTGTTCACAAATGCATCCGAAATGGTTTTGGCTTCCTGGTTCGGGATGCAAAACACCTCAGGCCACTTGCTGAAGTAATCGATCACCACCAGTGCGTATTTGTTTCCAGCGTTGCTCGTTGGGAATGGGCCTGCGATGTCCATTGCGATACGTTCGAACGGTGCTTCAACATTGTACTGCTGCATATTTCCTCGAGTTTTCCTTACTGGACCCTTTGCCTTCGCACACTGTTCACACCTGCGAATGAAACGCGTCACCGACTCATGGCATCCTACCCAGTAGAAACGTCTCTTGATCTTTTCTACAGTCTTGTTAACACCAAGATGACCCCCGCTTGGTCCCTCGTGGTATTCTCGGATGACCTCGTCGATTTGCCCTTTTGGTATTACCAGCAGATCGTTTACAATGCTCCCGTCCTCACTCTCCCAACTGCGGTAGAGGCAACCGTTTTTCAACTTCAAACTCTGCCATTGAGCCCAGTAAGCTTTCACGATTGGGCTTTCACTGGATATTTGCTGCCAACTTGGTCGAAAACCTCGTTCTTGGTAGTCGATGATGACTGCCAGGTCGGCATCTTCTCGCTGCTTCCTTCCGACCTTCTCGACAGTCCAGGAATCTTCTGGCAGCACCTGGAAACAACGGATGTCGGTGACCTGTTCCTTGGTCTCGGCGCGTGAACAAAGTTTGCATTCAACATCGCAAGGTCGCCTCGATAATGAATCCGCATTTTCATGACTGCTTCCCTTCCGGTGTTCGATACTGAAGTCATAACTCTGGATTCTCTCTATCCATCTAGCAAGCTGGCCTTCCGGGTTTTTGAACTGCAGCAGCCATCTCAACGCTGCGTGGTTCGTTCTAAGATGAAAAGCTTGGCCATAGAGATATTTGTGGAAATGCTTGACACAGTCAACCACGGCTAAAAGCTCCCTCCTAGTTACACAGTAGTTCCTCTCCGGCTTCGATAGGATCCTACTGTAGTAAGCGATGACCCGTTCTCGCCCGTCAATTGTTTGAGAGAGTACTCCTCCGATTCCTTGTCCGCTCGCATCGGTGTCCAAAATAAACTTTTCTCCCGGGACAGGATATGCAAGGATCTGCGCACTGCAGAGCAATTCCTTCAGGTGAATGAACGCTTCCTCCTGTGGCTTCTCCCACTTGAATGGCCGATTCTTTTTGGTGAGCTCGTGCAAACTGCTGGCAACGTTTGCAAATCCTGGGATGAATCGTCTGTAATATGTGCAAAGTCCCAGGAATGACCTTAACTCATGAACATTCTTCGGCCGCGGCCATTCCTTAACCGCTGAGATTTTCTCTTCATCTGTATGGACTCCTTCTGCAGTCACCACATGTCCCAAGTACTTCACCTCGTTCTGGAAGAGCGAACATTTCTTCGGGCTCAATTTCAATCCGGCCGCTTGAATACGTTCCAGTACCTCTTCAAGCTTCTTAAGGTGATCGTCGAAATCCTTGCCCATGACAATTATGTCATCCAGATAGACAAGACAAGTCCTCCAGTGAAGTCCTCTTAGTACCCGGTTCATAAGTCTCTCGAATGTGGCTGGCGAATTGCAAAGACCGAAGGGCATCACAGAGAACTGCCACAACTCTCCCCCGGCGGTGAACGCGGTCTTTTCCTTATCTTGCTGGTCAAGCTCTATTTGCCAGTATCCACTTTGCAAGTCCAGCGTCGAGAACCACTTTGCACCAGATAGTGTGTCCAAGGTGTCGTCGATTCTTGGTAAAGGATAGCTGTCCTTTTTCGTGACGTCGTCCAGCTTCCTATAGTCCACGCAGAATCGGGTGCTTCCATCCTTCTTCTTAACTAGCACTACTGGAGAACTCCATGGGCCTGCAGATGGTTCGATCACGCCCTCCTTTTCCATCTCGTCGATTAGTTTGATCACCTCGCCTTCTTTCGCCAAAGGTACCCTCCTCGGTGGTTGCCGGATGGGTCTAGAGTCCCCTGTGTCTATTCTGTGCTTCACAATTGATGTTCTTCCACAGTTCTTACCATCTGCAAAAACTGTCCAATATTTACGAAGCAGGGAGAGTGCTTTACTTTTTTGCTTCTCCACTAGATGTTGCGTCCACTCTCTGGCCATTGTTTTCAAGAACGGTTTGTTTTTCTGGATTTCCTGATGTTTCTGATCTTCGCAGTTCACAATAGCGGCAGCTTCTTGGCATTGAGCGATCGTTGTTCCCCTGTGTATTGTCCTAGGTGTAATTGCAGGATTCAGGACTCGTACTGGAACCAATTGGTCTTGTCGGGGTTCCACGAGAGCCCTTCCAACAACTATATCGCTGGGTCGATTTCTTTTGTCGGGTTCGACCACCCACATTCGGCTTGTCCCCGCATCCTCTTCTATCTTTGCCCAAACCAAAGCTTCTGCATTCGGGGGAACTGTTTGGCGCGCTTGCACGACTATTCGCCTGACCTTGTTACCTTGTCCACTATCTATTGTTAATGGGAGCTCCAAGTTGCCATACTTCATCACTTTTTGGTTGAGGTCCAATGTGAAGCCATGCCTAATCATGAAGTCGACGCCGATTATGATGTCATCAGTGATGTCCGCAACGATGAAATCATGCTGAAACTCGATGGTCCCCATTGTAACTCTTTTCTGGACCTTTCCTTTAACTTCCGCCTTCTCACCAGTTACTGTACGCAGCCTTACCTCGGAAAATGGTTCGATCTCAGAAACCAATCCGCTTCGGATGACTGAATGAGTTGCGCCCGTGTCCAACGTCAGCAGATATTGTCGCCCGTCCATCGTTCCCTCGATGACCAAGCTGGTTGCACCTCTACAGATTCGGGATACGAGGATGCTGGGGCACTCCAATGTGGGAGTGGGGCATCTGCACTGACTCGTTTTAGTTTAACGGATTGTTAGGTGCACCTTTTGCACCACCACGTTCGCGTTCACTCCCTTGGTCTCTTTTTGGCGAACTAGACCTCGAACGCTTTCTTCGCAGACGGCAGTTTCTCGCAATGTGCCCCTGCTGGTCGCAGATGTAGCATCTACCCGGGAATGAACCACTCCTACTAGCCGTTGTTGTTCTCGAACTATCCTGGTCTTGAGATATGCGCCGTAGTTTGATGGAAGGTCGGCATATCAAGAGCGATGTTTCACATGCGAGAGCGCTGGCAACTGTCTCCTTGAAAGATGTCTTCGGCAGGAGAATCAAACTTCGTTGCGTATCGGGGTCCCTTAGCCCTTGGATGAAGGAATCCGTTTTAAGTTTCTCCACCACATCAAGTGGGACATCTGCGTAGGCAAGGTGGGATAGCCTCTCGATGTCGGCAGCATACTGCTGGATGGTCTCGTTTCCACGCTGCTTGCGTCCTTTAAGTTCCAGCTTGTGCATCTCCTGCATGTGCTCACTGCCGTATCTTCGATGAAGAGCTTCCCATATGGCTGTGTAGTCCCTTCTCTTCGTCTCCGGGATGGTCTGTAGAACGTCAGCTGCTTCACCTTTAAGGGAAATTACTAGGGCAGCCACACGATCTTCCTCTCCCCATTGATTCCGTTCCGCTGTTGTCTCGAACTGGAGCTTAAAGATGTTAAAAGCGCTCTTGCCGTCGAAGTTGGGAGCTGTGAATTTTGATGCTGCAGTCGGTACGACGATTCCTTGATGCTGTACGTTCTGGATAGTTTTCTCGAGTTCCAGAACCTTCTTGTCGAACCTCGATTCCAGTGACTCGATTCTCTTTTCTTGACTATTCTCGAGATCTAGAACCTTCTTGTCCAGTGTCTCGATTTTCTCTTCGACGTTCTGGAATCGATCGTTAACGGCTTGCTGGATGTCTCTCAAGCTTTCTCGATTGTTCTCTAGCATCTCTTCTAATGTCTCCAGCTTCTCTAGCTTCTGCCCTATGGAAGTGGAATTTTCCTCCAACTTTCTACTTACGGCAGCGGAATTTTCCTCCAGTTTTTGATCTAATTTCTGGCTCAGGGAAGCACTCATAGCATTCATAGCCGTGAGAATTTGCTGCATATCGAGCGCTGGCTCAGTGGATGTCGACGGCTTCTCCACTCCGAATTCATGACTCTCCCAGTCGACACCTTCTTCCTGCAACGCCGATCGCAGTCTCTCCACCAGGTTGGCTTTACTTCCCACTGTGGATAATTCCCGAGCATCCAGCTCTTTTTTCAGATGTTCAATTGTCAACTTTTCCAATTTCACCATTTTTTCTATCTCTTAACAATTCACTTTGTGCAATTCACAATTTAAATAAACGTTCCACTCGTTTACTCGCAATCCCACTTCTGACACCAAATGTTACGAATTTGTTCAACCCACACCAAATAGGGTTCGCACCACTGGATTGCGATAAACTACAATGGTCCTTTTTATTTAAATTGAAACACACACACTTTTAATTCTTTCACCACAGATCAATTATCTGTGTAGCTTCACCACTTTTCTTTATTATCCAATACTATCCACTTTAAACTGTATTATCCAATACTATCCACTTTAAGCTTTATTACACAATACACAAACCTTTATTGAAAGCTTTTCTTTTCACCTTGGTTGATCACACCGACTTGTCACACGCTGTTTTATACCACAAACTGAATGAATGTCGAGGGCGAGTGCTCGCGCTTATATAGCTCTCGGCCCACCATCTCGAACGTTCGCCGTTGGAAGTTCCCCATAGGAAATCTCTAGAACGCTCTGACAATTCCATTGATCTTCGCAGTTCACAATAGCGGCAGCTTCTTGGCATTGAGCGATCGTTGTTCCCCTGTGTATTGTCCTAGGTGTACTTGCAGGATTCAGGACTCGTACTGGAACCAATTGGTCTTGTCGGGGTTCCACGAGAGCCCTTCCAACAACTATATCGCTGGGTCGATTTCTTTTGTCGGGTTCGACCACCCACATTCGGCTTGTCCCCGCATCCTCTTCTATCTTTGCCCAAACCAAAGCTTCTGCATTCGGGGGAACTGTTTGGCGCGCTTGCACGACTATTCGCCTGACCTTGTTACCTTGTCCACTATCTATTGTTAATGGGAGCTCCAAGTTGCCATACTTCATCACTTTTTGGTTGAGGTCCAATGTGAAGCCATGCCTAATCATGAAGTCGACGCCGATTATGATGTCATCAGTGATGTCCGCAACGATGAAATCATGCTGAAACTCGATGGTCCCCATTGTAACTCTTTTCTGGACCTTTCCTTTAACTTCCGCCTTCTCACCAGTTACTGTACGCAGCCTTACCTCGGAAAATGGTTCGATCTCAGAAACCAATCCGCTTCGGATGACTGAATGAGTTGCGCCCGTGTCCAACGTCAGCAGATATTGTCGCCCGTCCATCGTTCCCTCGATGACCAAGCTGGTTGCACCTCTACAGATTCGGGATACGAGGATGCTGGGGCACTCCAATGTGGGAGCCAGCGCATGCCCCTCTGCACTGACTCGTTTTAGTTTAACGGATTGTTAGGTGCACCTTTTGCACCACCACGTTCGCGTTCACTCCCTTGGTCTCTTTTTGGCGAACTAGACCTCGAACGCTTTCTTCGCAGACGGCAGTTTCTCGCAATGTGCCCCTGCTGGTCGCAGATGTAGCATCTACCCGGGAATGAACCACTCCTACTAGCCGTTGTTGTTCTCGAACTATCCTGGTCTTGAGATATGCGCCGTAGTTTGATGGAAGGTCGGCATATCAAGAGCGATGTTTCACATGCGAGAGCGCTGGCAACTGTCTCCTTGAAAGATGTCTTCGGCAGGAGAATCAAACTTCGTTGCGTATCGGGGTCCCTTAGCCCTTGGATGAAGGAATCCGTTTTAAGTTTCTCCACCACATCAAGTGGGACATCTGCGTAGGCAAGGTGGGATAGCCTCTCGATGTCGGCAGCATACTGCTGGATGGTCTCGTTTCCACGCTGCTTGCGTCCTTTAAGTTCCAGCTTGTGCATCTCCTGCATGTGCTCACTGCCGTATCTTCGATGAAGAGCATCCCATATGGCTGTGTAGTTCCTTCTCTGGGTTTCCGGGATGGTCTGTAGAACGTCAGCTGCTTCACCTTTAAGGGAAATTACTAGGGCAGCCACACGATCTTCCTCTCCCCATTGATTCCGTTCCCCTGTTGTCTCGAACTGGAGCTTAAAGATGTTAAAAGCGCTCTTGCCGTCGAAGTTGGGAGCTGTGAATTTTGATGCTGCAGTCGGTACGACGATTCCTTGATGCTGTACGTTCTGGATAGTTTTCTCGAGTTCCAGAACCTTCTTGTCGAACCTCGATTCCAGTGACTCGATTCTCTTTTCTTGACTATTCTCGAGATCTAGAACCTTCTTGTCCAGTGTCTCGATTTTCTCTTCGACGTTCTGGAATCGATCGTTAACGGCTTGCTGGATGTCTCTCAAGCTTTCTCGATTGTTCTCTAGCATCTCTTCTAATGTCTCCAGCTTCTCTAGCTTCTGCCCTATGGAAGTGGAATTTTCCTCCAACTTTCTACTTACGGCAGCGGAATTTTCCTCCAGTTTTTGATCTAATTTCTGGCTCAGGGAAGCACTCATAGCATTCATAGCCGTGAGAATTTGCTGCATATCGAGCGCTGGCTCAGTGGATGTCGACGGCTTCTCCACTCCGAATTCATGACTCTCCCAGTCGACACCTTCTTCCTGCAACGCCGATCGCAGTCTCTCCACCAGGTTGGCTTTACTTCCCACTGTGGATAATTCCCGAGCATCCAGCTCTTTTTTCAGATGTTCAATTGTCAACTTTTCCAATTTCACCATTTTTTCTATCTCTTAAC
Source organism: Eumerus sabulonum (assembly GCA_951905685.1). NCBI lineage: Eukaryota > Metazoa > Arthropoda > Insecta > Diptera > Syrphidae > Eumerus > Eumerus sabulonum. The sequence continues at coordinate 100,758,263 of OX645060.1, forward strand.
AATTCACTTTGTGCAATTCACAATTTAAATAAACGTTCCACTCGTTTACTCGCAATCCCACTTCTGACACCAAATGTTACGAATTTGTTCAACCACACCAAATAGGGTTCGCACCACTGGATTGCGATAAACTACAATGGTCCTTTTTATTTAAATTGAAACACACACACTTTTAATTCTTTCACCACAGATCAATTATCTGTGTAGCTTCACCACTTTTCTTTATTATCCAATACTATCCACTTTAAACTGTATTATCCAATACTATCCACTTTAAGCTTTATTACACAATACACAAACCTTTATTGAAAGCTTTTCTTTTCACCTTGGTTGATCACACCGACTTGTCACACGCTGTTTTATACCACAAACTGAATGAATGTCGAAGGCGAGTGTTCGCGCTTATATAGCTCTCGGTCCACCAACTCGAACGTTCGCCGTTGGAAGTTCCCCATAGGAAATCTCTAGAACGCTCTGACAATTCCATTGGAAGTTGACATCATTCCCATCCCCGCTTCCAGAGAGTTTTCGAACTTAACGGTCCGCTTGCATCTCCGCAACAATATGAGTAAATTTAGCAAGACATATATATGTATCTACAAATACATGTATGTGTATATTGAGTACTTTTGTACTAGTTGAGTGTTAACTCATTGCTAGTTTCTTTTCTTTGCTTTCAAGTGGTGGGCACTCAACCAAGCGCTCTTCCATAAGATATTGTTGCGGAGATGCAAGCGGACCGTTAAGTTCGAAAACTCTCTGGAAGCGGGGATGGGACTGATGTCAACTTCCAATGGAATTGTCAGAGCGTTCTAGAGATTTCCTATGGGGAACTTCCAACGGCGAACGTTCGAGATGGTGGACCGAGAGCTATATAAGCGCGAACACTCGCCCTTGACATTTATTCAGTTTGTGGTATAAAACAGCGTGTGACAAGTCGGTGTGATCAACCAAGGTGAAAAGAAAAGCTTTCAATAAAGGTTTGTGTATTGTGTAATAAAGTTTAAAGTGGATAGTATTGGATAATAAAGTTTAAAGTGGATAGTATTGGATAATAAAGAAAAGTGGTGAAGCTACACAGATAATTGATCTGTGGTGAAAGAATTAAAAGTGTGTGTGTTTCAATTTAAATAAAAATGACAATTGTAGTTTATCGCAATCCAGTGGTGCGAACCCTATTTGGTGTGGGGATAGAATAAATTCGTAACAATATGTAATGTACATACCTATATAAAATAAAGAATTGTGTTTTACATTGCAAACCAAACTCAACTCTTTTGATTTCAACAAAAACATATGGAAGTTGCACCAATTATCGATTTCTCTAGACCCCATTTCTTCCTTCCCCACCATTGCGTGTTGAAACTATCCAGCTCCACCACAAAATTGAGAGTCTCTTAATGATACTCTCCTTACGGGCCAGTTGTGCAGGATGACCTCTTCTCAATTTTAGTTCGATTCCGATGCTTTGTTAACGTTTCCACAGGTGATATATCAAAAATGTACCGCCACGTTGTCATGCATCCAGCTGATCGTTGTTTTCATCTGATTATTTGGAGAGAGAACGAATTTGATGAAGTGAAAACATATCAACTCACCACCGCGACGTATGGTACCGCTTCCGCTTCGTACTTAGCCACGAGGTGTCTTCAACAATTATCCATCGATGAAGGTCATGATTTTCCTAGTGCTGCTAAAGCTATCAACTCAGATTTTTATGTTGATGATTTATTAACCGGTGCAAGTACCTTAGAAGAAGCATTGAAATTGAAGCACGAGTTAATTGAATTATTGAGTAGAGGAGGATTTATCTTGCGAAAATGGTGTTCTAATGACAATCGAATTCTGGAAGGCATCAAGGAAGCTGACAAGGAAACGTTGTATAGAATTTCGAACTCCAATGCTATAAAAACTCTGGGAATATTTTGGGATCCTTCTTCAGACACCCTACTTTATGAGTGTCCCGAAGGCAAAACCCGATAAATTACTAAGAGAACAGTACTGTCTGAAATTGCCAGACTCTTTGATCCTTTAGGACTAATTAACCCTATTATAGTCTTACAAAAGGTGTTTATGCAACAACTGTTGAAACAGGGATTTGATTGGGACGAGAGTTTGCCATTGGAATATCATAGTCGTTGGTTGCGTCTTAGAGGAGGGCTAATTAAAATGGAAAGATCTAAATCTAACCGAAGAGTTCTTCATGGCACCGATAGCATTAAACTATGTATATGCATTCGCAGACAGCTCGGAGTACGTATATGGGGCCTGCTTTTACGTTCGATGCGTTAAAGATGACGGAAGCGTTGCAGTCAATCTCCTATGTTCCAAATCTAGAGTAGCACCAGTAAAAAAGGTCTCACCCGCGTATAGAGTTGTGTGTAGCTGTACTTATGGTTCATCTAGTGGAAAAAAATTGTGCATGTTGTTAAAACAACTATGGTGTTAAACTGGCTGTCGGAAGAATAGTCAAACTTTGATACGTTTGTTGCAAATCGAGTTGCAGTTATTCGAAATCTGTCACAGTTGGATCAATGGCGTCACATTACATTCAATCCTGCAGATATTTTATCTCGAGGAGTTTATCCACTTGACTTATTAAATTCATCCTGATGGTTTTTTGGTCCAGATTATCTCAAACTAGTGGAAAATAAGTGGCCTTCACTTTATAAAACTAAGAGAGCATCAGTTGATGAATCTCTTTTGGAAAGAAAAGCTCAACACGCAATTCTCCTAGCAAGTAGATATGAACCATTGATAGAACATATAAAATTTCATAATGACTATTTTCAAATCTTAAGGGTTGTTGCATTCATGCTTCGATTCATTCACAATTGTAAAGCAAAACTCCATGATATGGAGTCGAAAAAAGGAGAACTTACGCCAGAAGAATTACATAAATCGCTAAAAACAGTAGCGTGGAGAGTTCGGCAAGAACACTTCTCATCAGAATTCGACCTATTACGAAACAAAAGATTACTTCCTGGACAATCACGTATGACATCTCTCCGTCCATTCATTGATAATGACAACATCATGCGTGTAGGTGATAGAATAAGCAACGCGGATCTGGATTACGACTCAAGGTTTCCAATACTACAACCGAAAAATCATGTATTTACTGAGGCTATGGTACGTTATGAGAGCACCGTGGCGCAGTGGGTAGTGTGTTGGCCTCTGACGCCGATGACACGGGGTCGAATCCCGACAAAGCCATGTCATCGAACGTGTTTTTCACGGTGTTTCTCCTCAGCGGGGTTCTGACAAAACCCCCGGTAGTAAAATTGTCACGAAAAGCTTCTCGAAATTCGCCGTTCGGAACCGGCAATAAACTGTAGGTCCCTTTCACCTATGGGAAAAATGAAATCACACACAACATGGGTGATTGAGAGAAGATCGGCTCAGGTTCTTCATGGACTGTAGCGCCAACATGCATACATACATACATGGTACGTTATTACCACAAAAAATACGTGCATGTCGGTCCACAAACATTACTTAGCATCGTTCGTGAAAGATTCTTGCCAATACATGGAGAGGTTAATTATCTGCTAAAGGATTTGTCGTCAGTGTATAACATGTTTTCGCACTCACACCGTTGCTGAAGATCCTAAAATGGGAGATTTACCAAAGTATAGAGTTCAGCAATGTTGTCCGTTCATGATAGTTGGAGTTGATATTTGTGGACCATTTAGTATACATTTTCGACGACGAGGAACAACCCCTGTAATGGGATGTGTAGCCATCTTTATTTGTTTCAGTACACGCGCCCTTCATCTGGAAGTTGTGGAAAACTTATCAACTGTTGCATTTCTTGCAGCTCTAAAAAGGTTTATTGGACGTCGTGGCTATCCATATACAGCGACAACGCAACTAACTTTATTGGAGCCCGAAATGAGCTCTCTTCCTGCACCGCCAATAATATTTCCTGGAAAACAATTCCTTCTAGATCTCCGCACTTTGGTGGCTTGTGGGAAGCCGCGGTAAAGTCCGCGAAATTCCACATGAAACGTTTATTAAAAATGACGTCTTTAACATTTCAAGAATTAAATACGATTATTATTCAAATAGAATCCGTATTAAATTCGCGACCTATTACGCCACTTTCTAATAACCCCTCTGATTTACAAGCATTGACCTCTGCTCATTTTCTTACAGGTTGCCCTCTCACGTGCTTGTCTATACCACATCTCACTGACAATGAGTCATGCTCTATAAACTCACTCACGAGATATCAACTTCTTCAGTGGTACTTTCAGACGTTTTGGAGACGTTGGTCAAGGGAGTATCTTCAAAGTTTGCAGCAGAGAACAAAATGGAAAATAACGCATCTACAAGTTGGTGATATCGTACTTATCGCTGATGACAATACTCCACCTCTCCACTGGAGACTTGGGGGGATAGTACAGACGCAGCCGGGTAAAGACGACATCGTACGCACAGTGTCTGTAAGAACATCGACAGGCGTAATTCAACGTGCAACTACAAGGCTGAGAAGACTACCAATTGTTGAGGCACCTGCGTCACCTCAAGAGGCGGAGGATGTTCAATAAAATTTACTTAGCAATGTCAAATCTCAATATATATTAACAGAACTACATCACTAAATTGAATTGATTGTAACTTCATACTACTTAACGAAACTTTGTACTATAAAAGCGACCGCATATGGCATTTAACTCTCTCTCCTTTTTGTTTCTTCCTGTTGAAATAGAAGTATTCCGTAGATCGTATCTTCTTCTTCTTCTTTGGTGGCGTTACAGCCCATGAAGGACCAGTGCCAAGCTTCTCTCAATCACCCATTTTGTGTGTGACTTATTTTTCACACAGTTGAAAGGGACTTACAGTTCAATGCCGATTCCGAAGGGCGTGAGTCCAGTAGCTTTTTTCAGGCAAGTTATACTACGGGGGGTTTTGCCAGCACCCCGCCGAGAAACGACGCCGCGAAATAAATATTCGATGGCGTTGGTGTTATCGGAATCCGAACTCGCTCATCGTGCGCCAGAGTCCAACACATTAACCTTTGCGCCACGGCGCCCTCATCGCATCTACGCACATATAATTATCAGCAGATCGTTCCTGCAATACAATATACATATATTGTCAAAATAATTTATTTGGTTTCACTTCTTTTAAACTAAAAAAACATTAATTTCCAAAAAACCGGCCAGGTGCGAGTCGGACTCGCGCACGAAGGGTTCCGTACTATTATGTATAAAAACGGCAAAAAAAGCATGTCTGTTGTATTGGAGCCCCATTTATACATATATTTATTATATTCTGTCTAAGTATTTGTTGTTAAAGCAGCAACAGAAATACATAATCAGTGACATTTTAATCTCACTTTTCGGATAGTTAAAATCTAGAATGTTGTAATTTTTAGAAAATACTCATTTTTTGAGTGATTGCCAATTTGGGTTTAGACGTGGCAAATCGACTGAAACTGCTTTATTGAAATTAACTGGTGAAATATATAATAGTCTAAACACTTCTCAAATACCATCAACATTATTTGTTGATATCAGTAAGTCTTTGATATGGTTAATCATACTTTGCTACTCGATAAACTTTACAAAGCGGGTTTCAGAGGCTCCATTTATAAATGGTTATCTTCTTATTTATCCAACCGTTATCAAGTTGTGAAAATTAGGAATGTTTACAGTTCTATAGACTTCTTAAATATGGGTGTTCCCCAAGGAGCAGTATTGGGCCCAATCCTTTTTCTAATTTATGTTAATTCGTTTTTCTTACATCCTTTTAAAGGCAAAATAACTGCCTTTGCTGATGAAATATCTCTTTTCCACTCAAACACTAACTTAATTGATAGTTTTGCAGATGTTAATAATGACCTAGATATGTTAAAGAGATGGTTTAATAATTAGCAACAAAACGAAGTACATGATATTTAATATCAATGGTACAGTTTTCAGAGACCTTCCCTTATATTATCATGCACCATTGTGTAATCGATTTGCTCTTGAAGATATAGTATTCAACAATCAAGAATGTTTGAAAATTGCTTCTTGATTGAACACGTGGACAGTTTTAAATATTTAGGTGTTATATTGGACCAACAACTTTGTTGGAAAGACCATTCAATATATTTGAGACAGTATCTAAATGGGGTTATAAGATAATTATTCCATCTCAGTATGCACTGCAATCTCTACCCGTTTTAAAATACTAAATGTATACTCGCACCGATATGGAACTAGCAAAAACATGTCCATGTCCGGAACTAAATGTATTATCGCACCGATATGGAACTAGCAAACCATGTCCATGTCCGGACCTGAATGCATACATACATGTATGACATTCGTTCACGAAATGCGGTGCGGGCATTATATTCTTTCATTTCTTTTCTTCATTTCAGTTCAAGTGTGCTGTACAGTGTACACCAACTGTTCGAGCTTTATCGCCACATCTCCATACTTTTGGTTTTCTTGAAAACTACGGGGTATAACTCATACCGTATGAGAAGCATGTTCGTTGCATTTATGTTTGTTTTTTTTCGTTTTGTACATATGTGATTGATGAATAAGGGTGGAATGGAACTCTTTTCGTTCAATTTGCGGAACGAGAGGACATGTGTCCGAGAGAGGACATAGTTCCGTGAACTATACATGTCCGGAACTACCCAACTCTACTTCGTAATGTACATATGTATACTTATACATAGCGTACAGATGTGTGAGTGTATGCACGTACATATGTGATGCGTATGTACGTATCGGTTCGTATGCTCCTCTTGCTCACTTGCTCCTCTCCACCTGCCGCGACGTCGTGCGAAAGGGATGCTAGGCCAGCTGCGAGGACTGGTCGTGAGCAATGGCGCCACGCGATTGCCCTCACGCCGTCTTACCCGCAGCAAGTATGTCACAAATTTAATTTCCTTAACCTAACTTAATCTAGGTTTACAATTATTCCTTAAAACTACCCTACACCGTATGTCAATAAAAACAGTCGAAATAAATAAAAAAAAAGATATGTAAAAAAAAAAAAAAAAAAGGAATTCACTGTCCAAAAAAGCAAATAAACCGCAGCTAGAGTATTCGAACAGTCGTACCGAAACTCCTCTGACCAACGACTTAGCCCGCATCACCAATCGCGACACGCAAATTTGTGATTTCAATACCTTATACAACGAACGTGATATCCGCGACCAACGTAGGCAATAGGACACACGGTATGGCCGCGTACCGGGAACTGCTTAAAACCGTACCGGAGTTCTTCCCCGAAGATCCCTCTCCGAGTACTTCGCCGAAGATTTCTCCCCGAGTTCTTCGCCCACTCTCCCTCATGTGCTACTAGGAACAAAAAAAAAAACGAAAATGCTAATCTTTTGCGGGCTGAACTCCACTCGTTCGCGTGTCAAGCGCTGATCGTACCCTCGGGCTATCCGCTTTCTCTGAGTTTGGTTTCCCAAAATGGATGACTACGAGCCGCTCACAAATGGGAACTGACCGAAAGATGACAACGAAAACCTTTCGAAACAATTTATTATTGGTTGTTTGTAATTATGTATATGTATAATTAATTTTGTTCTGTTTTTAGTATTTGTCGTGGTAGCGGCAACAGAAATACATCATCTGTGAAAATTTCAACTGTCTAACTATCGCGGTTCATGAGATACAGCCTGGTGACAGACGGACGGACGGACGGACGGACAGCGAAATCTTAGTAATAGGGTTCCGTTTTACCTTTGGGTACGGGACCCTAAAAACAATGACTATATAACATCTGAAAAGAGAGCGTGACACTCGGGAGCTACCCACATTGGAAAGTAAAGCCAACCTAGTGGAGAGACTCCGATCAGTGCTGGAGGAGGAAAGTGTCGACTGGGATAACCATGAGTTCAGCCGTCAACATCCAGTGAGCCAGCATTCGACATGCAGCAAACTCTGGCGGCTATGAATGTTATGAGTGTTTCCATAAGCCAAAAACTAGAGGTGGCCCTACATCAATTCCGTAGCAGTAAGTAGCAATCTTGTCTATCTGGATGACACAATTGTCATGGGCGAGCATTTCAACGGTCACCTTAGCAAGCTGGAAGAAGTACTTGAACGTATTCGGGCAGCCGGACTGAAATTGAGCCCGAAGAATTGTTCGCTCTTCCAAAATGAAGTGAAGTAATTGACAAAATCTCGGTGATTAAGGAATGGCCACGGCCAAAGGATCTTCATGGGCTAAGGTTATCCCTGGGACTTAGCACGAATTACAGGTTACTCATCAGAGGACATGCAAACGTTGCTAGCGGACTGCACGAACTTACCAAACAGAATCGGCCATTCATGGGGGAGAAGCCGCAGGAGGAAGCGTTCATTCACCTGAAGGATTTGCTCTGCAGTGCGTAGATTCTGGCATATCCCATCTCGGGAGACATAAAAATAATAAAATAGTAATAACAATATTCATAACAATAATTATAAAAATAACAATAATGATAATAACAACAATAACAGTAATAATGAAAATAATAGTAATAATAGTGACAGTGAAAAAAATAATATTAACAATAATACTAATAATAATAATAGTAACATAGTAACAATTATAATAATTGAAGTAATAGTAACAACAATAATAACGCTAAAATTAATAATAATATCATAATAATAATAATGAAGTCAGTAATAATGATAACAATAATAACACTTATAATTATGTTACGCTCAGGCACCGTGCTTCCTCGGTATATTGAGGGAAGAGTGCCGAACGGAGAGAGAAGGGAAAAAAGACAAATGGTTAATTTTTAGTTTTTATTATTTTCTTACTTCGTTTTGCTTGCTTCTGCTTTGATGTAGGGGTTCGTCCTTCACTATTTGCCGCTGCTCTCTGAATTTCAACCAAAATTACCATCCCTTTTATAGGATGATTCTGGTTGAATCGCAATCCCCTCCAACACACCAAGTGCCAAAGGGCACTTTTGATTTAGGTCAAAAATACTTAGTGTCATCGCTATGTCGCAACCTATCCGTACCCCATACCATTAGCATAGCGCTCATAGCACTTGCTTGCATATGCATTTCTGATCACTCAGCATTTGCGCACTATTAATAGGTCATTCATGTCATTCACACTTCACTAATTGGTTTTCCAATTGCGTGAAATGCTATCTCAGCATTCCACGGTGTGGAGTGGTCGTGAATGTTAGTCATGTTTAATCGGTTCGCCTTTACTCCAGTTCGATCGTGTGAAATGCATTATCGGCATTTCACATATGAAGAGGGAAAAGGCGCGAGTGCCGACATTGACCTAGTGCTGACAAATTGGGGTTGATCGTATATTATGCAATTTATGTGCATTGGTTGGTGGTGGTTTAGTGGCGACAATACGACGACACGAGTCTCGATATTACAGAGTTTGCATGGTGTGTGGAATGGAGTGGAATGCGCAGAGTGTAGTGCATCGTAGTGCTATTATGCGTACGGTGGAGGATGCAGTGCAATGTAGTGCAATCACTACATCCTCCTCCCCTATGAAAAAGAAAATTGACCTTGAAGAGGTTAATTTTCTGCAGAGTAGTTACAAGTTACAAGTTTCTGTACATTCTTAATTTGGTTCTTAACATTTGTTCATTTGTTTTTGACACATTTTTTTTTTTGTTTGTTTACATATGAGTCTAAGTACTTAATTTGTACATGCTTAATTTGTGTTTTTTACACATGTTTTTTTTTTTTGTTTTTTTTTTTTTTTTTTTACATTTACGTATGTATCTTACTTCTAAATATGTATCTTATTCACTATTGGGTACAATGTTGGTTTTTTGTTTCTGGTTTTGACATACATTTGTATATATATTTTATTTCGTATTTGCATATATATTCTCAGTTGTTATGAATAAACATTTTTTTTTTACATGTACATTTTGTTACAAACAACATTTTTTGTTTTTTAATATTAGATACATATGGTGTAAAATGTTTCGTTCTTAGAAGAAGGGATATTTGTATGGTTTTTTCTTTTTTTTTTTTATATAGTTTTAATAATAATCGATAATTTGTTTCTAAGTATATATGTATATATAATTCTTTTTTTTTTTTTTGAATAGGTATACGTATTGGACCTACTGGCTGTCTGTCGTGATACTCAGTCTAAATCCATGGGAAGTTTTCTCTGGTTGAGGAGCGTGTTTAGTGTGTACGTCGTCCGTCGTCTTTGTCGGGGGTAGTGTTTTTATTAACCTTGTAACTTTGACACCTCTTATAGAATGTTAGTATTAAGAATAGTAAATAAGGGTGTAGTGATGGAGGTCATTAGTGTCTAGTGTTTTAAAGGGCTTGACTGGGTGTGTTATTCTTGTAATAACTGTTGGTTGTCATTGTGTAATAGTTTTGACTTTTTCCCGATTTGGACGATGGTGTTCTCATCAGAGTTGATTTTGATTACTTCGTACGGTCCTTCCCATAGGGTTGAAAGTTTGTTTTTTCTAGTCTGATTTTTCACTAGCACTTTATCGCCTACGTTAAATCTTTTTGCTTTACAGCGTTTGTCGTAGTATGTCTTGGCTTTCTCTTTCTTATCAAGTAGATGTTCTCGGGCAATTTTGTAGCCATGCTGTAATCGAACCTTTAGCTCGTTTGCATAATTGTCGTAATTATACGAGACTCTTGCTGTCTGTTCGAGAATGCTAGGTATACTAGGCGGGAAACCGTAGAGGAGTTCGTAAGGCGTGTAGCCGGTACTACTGTGAGGCGTAGTATTATAAACGAACATAGCATATGGGGTCCATGTATCCCATGTGAGTGTGTCTTTATTTACGTAGTGGCGGAGGTATTCAACCAGAGTTCTGTGGCTACGCTCCAGGGCTCCATTCGTTTGTGGATGATAAGGCGTAGTGTTTAGTTTTTTTATTTTCATCAGTTTGCACATTTCCTTGAACATAATGCTTAAAAAGTTCGTGCCCTGATCTGTTAAAAGGGAGTGAGGTATACCGTGTCGGCAAACAATGTTCTCCACAAATGTTCTGGCCACCGTTGAGGCTTCGGCATTTGGTAGTGGGAAAGCTTCTGAGAATTTTGTTAAATCATCCTGAAAGGTTAGTAGGTATTCTTGACCATTATAGCTCGTTGGTAGGGGTCCGACTATATCTAGGGCGACCCTTTCGAATGCTTTAGAGCTAGTCGTTGTTACTTTCATGGGTATTTTCGGGTTTGCCCTACTTTTGTTTAACTGGCAGGAGGCGCACTTTCGAATGTATGCTGCGATATCTGCTGCCATAGTGGGCCAGTAGTATTTTGATTTCATTCTCTTAAGTGTTCTGGTAGTCCCTTGATGTCCACCGAATGGTGAGTCATGGTACTCGAAAAGTACCTTTTTAATATCTTCCGCGTCTGTCAAACAGATTCTTTCGTCAGAGTAGATATGTATGTGCATATCAAGAGTTTGGAAGGTTTTTACCAGAAGATTTTTAAAGTTTTCCCTTGATTCCTCATTCATTGATGGTAACGAAATACCGATCGATTTTAAATTATTATTGGTACACGTGGTCTTGATGTCGTTCAGACAAGACTCAGCGATATTTTCATCTCTAGGGCATCTAAATGGTACCGGTAACGTGATGGTATATACTGTTGTGTTATCATTGGGTTTATAAATATTAATTTTTCCCAACTCAGGTTTTAAAAACTCTGGAATCATTTCTTTTAATTTTTGCTCTTCTTCTGAGTCTATCAAGGGTAATATTATTATTTTATGTTGAACCCTTCTGTCGGTATGTATGGATCCTTTTTCTCCATGAATATTAAGACTAGAGAGAACCTGTATATCTTCGGCGAGGTTTGAAGGTTTCTCTGAAGGGGTTTCTTTTCTTTTATTTTGGCTACGTGTAGTTACCAAAACAGAACTCTTATTATTTGGTTCGGACTGCGGCATTCGACTGAGTGCGTCGGCGTTCGTGTTGAACTTGCCTTTCTTGTGGACAATAGTATATTCGTATTCTTCCAACAAGATTCTCCATCGCATCAATCTGGATGTAGGGTCCTTACGTCCTATTAGCCACTGTAGCGAACTGTGGTCCGTTACGATAGTAAATTTCCTTCCATAGATATATGGTCGGAATTGGGTCAGGGCGTACACGATGGCTAATAGTTCTTTTTCGGAAGTGGAGTAACGAGTTTCTGCGTCATTTAGAGTTCGACTCGCAAAGAAAATTGGTTTATCCTGACCTATTGGCCCTTGTGATAACACGGCACCTAATGCAATATCGCTGGCATCGGTAGTCACGAGAAATTCTTGGGTGAAATCCGGATATGATAAGATGGGTGGACTAATTAATTTTTCTTTTAAGGAACTGAATGCCTCATCACAAAAAGCGTCCCAATGGAAAGTTACGTTTTTCTTTAATAGTTTTGTTAGCGGTTTAGCCAGTTCGGCAAAATTCGGTATAAATTTCCTGTAGTATCCTACAAGGCCCAGAAAAGACTTGATGTCTTTTGGTTTCTTAGGAACTGGAAAAGTTTTTACCGCCTTGGTTTTGTCAGGGTCTGGCTTTATTCCATTTTCAGAAATGACGTGCCCTAAATACGTGAGTTCTTTTCTAACAAAATGGCATTTCTCGGGTTGAAGTTTTAAATTGTGTTCTCGAAGACGATTGAGAACTTTAATAAGCCGAGTATTGTGATCGTTAAGATCGTAACCGTAGATGACTATATCATCTACATAAACAAAGCATTCGATTCCTTGAAGTCCCATGAGCACATTATTCATTAGTCTCTGAAACGTAGCGGGTGCGTTTTTTAGACCGAAAGGCATACGATTATATTCGTAGTGACCGAATGGGGTGCTAAACGCTGTCTTGTGTTTGTCCTTCTCGTCCATAAGAATTTGATGGAATCCTTTGGCTAAATCGAGAGTACTGAAATACTTCGCTCGTCCCAATTGATCAAGAATGTCAGTGATATTGGGGAGAGGATAAGCGTCACCAACTGTTAATTCATTTAACTTCCTAAAGTCGACTACTACTCTCCATCTTTTTGTGCCGTCTTGTCCTGGCTTCTTTGGGACTAGTAGCAAAGGTGAATTCCAAGGGCTATAACTCGGTTGTACCACACCGTCTTGTAACATTTCATTTACCTGTTTGTGTATTTCCTCCTTTGAGCTGTCTGGGAGGCGGTAAGATCTTGTGTAAAGGGGTGGTTTTCCTTCTTCTGTAATTATCTTATGTTGGATAGCATTGGTGAACGTAAGGTGATCGCCATCAAGGTAAAACAAATCATTGTATTCTCGACAGATGTTTAGGATAGATCTTTTTTCTTCCGGATTACAATGTTGGAATTCCAAAAGCGACTCTAATTTTTTTAGCCTGTTTTTCAGGACGTTATTTAGATTGTCTGCTTTTATTATATTGAATTCGTTCAATTGTTTCCAGTCGAAATTAATATCATCAAGATTTATTTCTTGATCAGAATCCGATATATTCATTAATAGTATTTTAATTTTCGAATTTTTAGGTTGAGTTATTGTCGCACCTATATAGATACCTGGCTTGATCTCCTTTTTTTGTATCACTACGTTTTTGTAGTTTTGATCTTTAAACGGAACTTCGAAGATCTGCTGGACTCTAGATTTTATAATTATTTTCTTTTCTTTATTTATTTTTAATACCTCAGTCTTATGGGCTGCTGAGCTTCTTTGAGTCTCAGTCTTACTGTTTGCTGGGTTTTCTTTGCTTTTTATTTCTTCAGTCTTACGGGCTGCTGAACTTCTTTGAGTCTCAGTCTTACTGCTTGCTGATTTTTCTAAGCCTTTTACTAATTCAGTCTTACGAGCTGCTGAGCTTCTTTGAGTCTCAGTCTTACTGCTTGCTGTGTATTCTTTATTATTATTTTTATTTATTATTTTCTTTCTTTCGTCCGCATTTTCTTTGTGATTACCAAACAAAGATTTGGAGAGTTGTGGAATGAGAGTTTTTAAGGGGGCTTGGTCGGTATCGATTTTTATTGAATCGTCTGATCCGGTCCGTAGACTGGCGGAATCAGATTTTGATTCCCATATCGACTTTTCATCTTCCACACTGGTGTTCAATTGACACTCAGCGTTGTTCGTGGAATCAGTTGCATCGGTATGGTTCGAACCTTCCATAGCACACCTATTTCTCTCTTGACTATGGCTACCCGTAGGTATCACCTCGTAAGGTGTTTTGTTGTCTTCCCTCTCTGTGGTCTTATGTTTGGTGTTCACTTCTTCGGGTTCTCTGGTCGATTTCACTTTTGCCTCTAAAAATCCGATTTCATAATTTACCTTACATTGAAATTTGGTTAGGAAATCATTTCCTAAGATACCGTCATACGAGAGGTTTATCTCATTGTCCATTACTTGGAATGGATGTTCCAATGAGATCGTATGTTCGTCAGTATCGAAGTCCAATTTTCCGACCACTTCCCCCAGGGTGCTCAAAGTGGATCCGGCTATTGTGGACACAGTGACCTCTTTCTTTCTCTGGCCAATTAATGTTTTATTGGCCTTTACCAGACTTATATCTGCGCCTGTGTCTATCAGGAATGTTGCGGTATTTTTATCTGATGGTTTGAATCTGATGCGTATCACCGGTTCCGGATATTCGGGACAGAATGATACCATCATTTTCAAATTTACATCGGGATATGGTGTACGTCGGCAGCTGCGAGGACTCGAGAGGTACTGCCGTTGTTCGCCACCCGAGCCTGGTCGTTTCCCAGGTCAATCTCATGATGGTTGCCTTGCTGTATGTACTGATAGCGTACCCCGTGGGTTTTCCCACGTGGAGGTGAATTTGGGGGTCTAGAATTAGGTTCTAGATGATATGGATTTTCTCGAAAAGGATTTTGCTTTGGAGTCTGCGATTGCGCCAACCTTAACCGACATTCGTTCTGCGAGTGGTTAGGTCTATTGCAATAGTTGCAATAAATGCGCCGGACTTCTCTTTTTATTTGAGGGGACGAAAAATGTGGGAGGTCTCTGTTACGGAAACAGGTCGCCGAAGTGTGCCCCATTTTGTTGCAGGTCTGACAAACAGGTCGGGAATTGTTTGCAGACCTTAGGGCTTGGAAGCAAGTGGCAGATGTGTGACCTGTTTTATTACAGGTCTGGCAGATGGGTCGAGGTGAATCGTTTCTATGTGAATGAGTGGAATTATTACCTAACCGAAGCGATTGATCTACCGCGTATGTTATTGCTTCCTTCAATGCCGTGGCGTTATGAGCCTTCACTAGAAGTTTTAAATCGGGATTCCTTATTCCATCCTCAAAAGCTTGTAAGGCAAGCTTGTGGTTTTCGAGGATAAGAAAATCTCTGACTGCCTTTTCATGAGAACTGTCATATGTAGCCGTATCGAGGGAGAGAAGTAAACTTGAGAGCCTATCACCGTATTCCTGCACATTTTCTCTTGCTGTTTGCCTAGTCGACAAAAGCTGGTGCTGTACAGAACTCCGAGATCTACGTTCTTTGAACTGGGATTCCAGTTCCGTTACTAGATCTTTCCAAGTGGTCAAGTCTCTGTGCTGTATTAGCTCAAAGGCCTGGCCCTGGAGTCGAGTCCTGACAACGCTGAGAAATAATTTATGTTGGGCCTCGTCTTTTACGTAGCAAAAGAGAGTGTTGCCGCATGAGATGAACTTGCTCAGTTCATCTGGTTTACCATCGAAGGTAGGAACGATCGTGTTCACGTCATTTATAGTTGATTTAATCTCCATAATGGGAGGTTTATCGTCGGGTTGGGTAGAAAAAGGTAGGGCCTTAAGAAGCGCCAAAGTTCTATGGTTGCGTCGGGTAAGAATTGTAAGGGAGGTCAGGGGTCAGTAGTTTAATACTTAAACAATTTTTGTAATACGTAATAATAAAAAAAATTTAATAATTTAATAGTAATTACTTGGCTGTTGGTTGTTGATGCTGGTTCTTGCGGCTGACTGCTGGTGCTGGATAGTTGCTGCGGCTGGCGTATTGGTGCTGGTACTTGGCTGGTGCGGCTGGCGTATTGGTGCTTCGTTTTTTATTCTTTTTTTTTTATCACTTTTTCCGGTGTTATAGCCCCGGAGACGCTTGATCACTTTATACACACACAAAGAATTTCACTTTAAACACTTTACTTTTACTGGTGTATAGCCCCAGTAACGCCTCGAGTACTATTCAGACTCGTGTTTGGTAGCAGAATCCCTTTGTGGATCCCACCGCTGCCACCAAAATGTTACGCTCAGGCACCGTGCTTCCTCGGTATATTGAGGGAAGAGTGCCGAACGGAGAGAGAAGGGAAAAAAGACAAATGGTTAATTTTTAGTTTTTATTGTTTTCTTACTTCGTTTTGCTTGCTTCTGCTTTGATGTAGGGGTTCGTCCTTCACTATTTGCCGCTGCTCTCTGAATTTCAACCAAAATTACCATCCCTTTTATAGGATGATTCTGGTTGAATCGCAATCCCCTCCAACACACCAAGTGCCAAAGGGCACTTTTGATTTAGGTCAAAAATACTTAGTGTCATCGCTATGTCGCAACCTATCCGTACCCCATACCATTAGCATAGCGCTCATAGCACTTGCTTGCATATGCATTTCTGATCACTCAGCATTTGCGCACTATTTATAGGTCATTCATGTCATTCACACTTCACTAATTGGTTTTCCAATTGCGTGAAATGCTATCTCAGCATTCCACGGTGTGGAGTGGTCGTGAATGTTAGTCATGTTTAATCGGTTCGCCTTTACTCCAGTTCGATCGTGTGAAATGCATTATCGGCATTTCACGGTGTTTTGGAGTTTTCCCTTCTTCGTCACTTGTTTACGTATTGCTCGGGTTCGAGCATTATTTACGAAGTGACATATGAAGAGGGAAAAGGCGCGAGTGCCGACATTGACCTAGTGCTGACAAATTGGGGTTGATCGTATATTATGCAATTTATGTGCATTGGTTGGTGGTGGTTTAGTGGCGACAATACGACGACACGAGTCTCGATGTTACAGAGTTTGCATGGTGTGTGGAATGGAGTGGAATGCGCAGAGTGTAGTGCATCGTAGTGCTATTATGCGTACGGTGGAGGATGCAGTGCAATGTAGTGCAATCACTACAATTATACTATTATAATAATATTAATAATAATAATAATAATATCAACAATAACACTTATAATATTAATAATATCGTAATAATAATAAAAATGGTATTAATATTAATAACAATAATAACAATAATAAATCTTTTCTTGGGTGGCGTTACAGCCCATGAAGAGCTATTGCAAAGCTTTTCTTAATGGTGAAAGAGACCTACAATTTAATGCCGATTCCGAATGGCGTTAGTCGAGAAGCTTTTTCAGGGCAAGTTACTACGGGGGGTTTTGCCAGTACCCCGCCGAGGAGGGACACCACGAATTAAACATTCGATGTGGTTGGGGTTATCGGAATCCAATCTCGCTCACCGTGCGTCAGAGTCCAACGCACTAACCACGTCACCACGGCGCCCTCAATGTCAATAATAAATAATTGTAACAATAATGAAAATAATAATAATAATATGTAATACATAATAATAAAACCAATATTGTTATCATACTAATTACAATAATGCTAATAACAATAATATCAATAATATAGTAATAATAATGGTGATAATAATAATAATAATATAATTAATAATTGCAAACATTGCCGTCGTACTCGGTGTAAATGGACCCCAGCTCGCGCGGTATCGGTGGGGAAAGAGGCGTGGGATGATAATGATTATAATAAAGATAGTAATAATAATAATAATGATAATAATGGTAACAATAACGATAGTAATAATGATAATAACAATGATAATAATAGTGATAGTAATACTGATAATAACAATGATAATAATAACGATAATAACTGTAATGTATGTAAGAACTTATTCAGCGGGTTGCCATGTATGTGACAATTACTCAGCATCGCCATGTTCCCTTCATGTTAGTTGTTTGTTCACCCTTGAGGAAAACACAAGTGTAATACGATACCTAGTACCAATAAAGTGTTAAGTTTACATTCGATCATCCAAGTTATTACAGTGGCGACGAGGATAAAACAAAAAAAAAAAAAAAAGCAAAAAAAAAAAAAAACAAGTAATTATTTGGACAGTTAAAATTGTTAAGGGGCAATAAGAAAAGTGAACTATGTCAGTGATCGGTTCGGTTCAGAGATTCGATTTCAATCAAAATGACTGGCCTATTTTTGAAGCTCAACTAGAGCAGTTTTTCATTGCCAATGACGTGTGTCAAGAAGTGAAGAAAAAGGCAATTCTAATTAATGCGTTAACGGAAGAGTCATATAAATTAGTTAACAATTTGATTCATCCCGTTCAAATTTAAACGGCTACATATGGAGTGCTCAGTAAAGCTTTAGACGAACACTTTAAACCTACGGTCTCCGGGTTTGCGGAACGACATAAGTTCTATTCGGCAGTTAAAGAACATCACGAAACGGTAAATCAATGGGCAGCGCGAGTGCGAGCACTCTCTGTAAGTTGCGATTTCGGTAGCGAGTTAAATTCAGCTCTTCGCGATAAGTTCGTGATGGGACTGCCAAAGGGAGCAGCAAAGGATAACCTTTTTCTGGAAAGCGTTGACAAGTTGACGTTTGATAAAGCTATCGAGATAGCGAATGCGGTCGAGTGTGTCAAACATCAATACGAGCTGGATGCAAATATAAAACAAGAGCCACACTCACCTGATGGCATATATCGAATGGGACAGGCGAATCAAAGGGGAAGCGGTGGACAAGTGATGACAAAACAACTCCAACAACAGCAGCAGCTTGGACAAAATCAGCCGGATAACAACAACAACTCGTATCCCAGTAAGTGTACAATATGTGGGCTGTCAAATCATTCAGAGGGGTCATGTCGATTTAAGAATTATCGATGCAAACGTTGTAAGAAGAAGGGACATTTACAGCGGGTATGTCCAAATAAAGTCAATACATACAACACGGAACGGCAAGATTTCAAATATATTTCAAATTCAGACTTATCGTTGTATAATATTTGTTCTGTTTTAGATTCGATTGATCCAATTAAAGTAAAATTGCACATGAATGGTATTCCTATGATTATGGAAATAGATACGGGCGCTGCTATTTCTGCGATTTCGTTGAAGACATATCGCGATCATTTTGGTTTGCATGCACTAAAAGAATGTAATTTAATTTTTAACAATTATAATGGCACTATTTTGAAGCCGACGGGGGTTTGTGTAATTAATATCGCATACAATAATGCTTGTAAAAAGATTAAGTTTGTTGTTGTTGATAATGGCGGTCCACCTTTGCTTGGTCGAAACTTCTTAAAGGAATTTAATATCAAATTATCCAATTTAAATTATGTGAACGATAGCATTTTACCTGAAGTGCATACAATTCTTGAAAAGTTTAATACCTTATTTGATGGTAAATTAGGTCAATTTACTAAAAGTACTGTATCACTTCAGGTAAAAGAAAATTGTAAACCCAAGTTCTGCAAGCCACGACAGATTCCCTTCGCATTGAAAGAAAAGGTTGAAAGCGAAATTGACAAGTTAGTTAGATTAGGTGTGTTAGAACCAGTCAAATTTAGTGAATGGGGAACACCCATCGTGCCTATTTTAAAAAAGACAGGTGAAGTGCGTATTTGTGGCGATTTTAAGATCACGGTTAACCCTCAACTACTGGTAGACAAATACCCACTTCCACGAATTGAAGAATTGTTTGCACAACTGCATGGTGGTGAAGAATTCACCAAATTAGATTTGTCAATGGCATATCAGCAGTTGGTTCTGGATGAAGAGTCCAGGAAGCTAACAACTATTTCTACATCCCAGGGATTATTTCGCTATACGCGTTTAGTATATGGCTTGGCACCTGCGCCAGCAATTTTCCAAAGAATCATGGATAGTTTGTTGATGGGAATTCAAGGGGTGGTAGTATTTTTAGATGACGTGCTAATAACAGCCCCAAATAGAATGGCGCATATTAAAAAAGTAGAATTAGTACTAAATATCCTAAATGATGCAGGTTTTAAGTTAAATAAAGAAAAATGTGAATTCCTTGCTAAGTCAATTAATTATTTAGGTCACGTAATTGACAAGTATGGATTAAGACCTTGTCCAAAAAAGGTCAGCATTATTCAAGAGATGCATAACCCCACTTGCTTAAAGGAACTCCAATCATTCCTTGGAGTAATTAATTTTTATAGAAAGTTTTTGCCAAACATAGTAACGCTTTGTGCGCCACTATATAACCTCTTAAAGAAGTCCACCAAATTTGAATGGTTGGAGGTACATTCCGAAGCGGTAGCTCAGATCAAAAAGGAAATAACGTCAAAAAGAGCTTTAGCACATTTTAATCCCAACCTTGAAATAAAGCTTACAGTTGATGCTAGTCCTGTCGGGGTAGGTGCGCTTTTATCGCAGGTATACGAAAATGGAGTGGAAAGACCAATTGAGTTTGCTTCCCGGAAGTTGTCTGTGACTGAACAAAAATATTCTCAGTTGGATAGGGAAGCGTTAGCGATCCTTTTTGGAGTTAAACGTTTTCACCAATATTTGTATGGTAGAGAATTCAAATTAGTGACTGATAACAAGCCCCTCTTGCATATCTTAGGCTCGAAGAAGGGTATTCCACAGATGGCAGCTAATCGCCTACAGCGAATTGCACTAGTCTTAGCAGGCTATACATTCAAAATCGAATGTATTCGATCGGAGCAAAATATCGCGGATTATTTTTCTCGATTTCCAAGCGAAGAAAAGGATCCTTTAGAAGCACATGTAGGTGACGCTAGTTCGTCCTATATAAATTATGTTAAAGAATTCAATAAGTTGCCCATTACCGCAGAAATCGTGGCAAAAGTGTCACAATCAGATAGCTTATTGTCAAAGGTTACCGAGTGTATACAAACGGGGTGGAAGCCAGATATGGTAGACATGGAGCTTAGACCGTATTTTTTGAGACGACATGAACTAAGTGTAGAATCAGGTTGTTTGTTTTGGGGTTATCGTATAATAATTCCCACGTCACTGCAGTCAGCTGTTTTAGCTGAATTGCATAAAACACATATGGGCATCTCCAAGATGAAAGCAGTAGCCAGAAGTTATTGCTGGTGGCCAAAGCTAGATAGTGATCTAGAATCAATTGTAAGGGCTTGTGATCAATGCTTGGCAACTAGGTCGGATCCACCAAAAGGGAAGCTGATTTGCTGGGAATGGCCTGAAGAACCGTGGGCTCGTGTTCACATCGATTTTTTTGGGCCGATATGTAAGAAGTGGTTTCTAGTTATGGTGGACAGCTATAGTAAATGGCCGGAGTGTTTGGATATGGGCTCTAATACAACGAGCAGGGCTACCATAGAAAAACTCAGACCAATATTCTCTCGTTTTGGGGTACCTAAAACCCTAGTTTCTGATAATGGTACCGCATTTGTATTAAATGAGTTTGAGCATTTTTTTAAAGTAAATGGCATAAAGCATATAACAACACCTGTAGGAAACCCGGCTACGAACGGACAAGCGGAAAACCTAGTTAAAACGATTAAAAATGCATTAAAAAGAGCACTCGCTTCGGATGAAAAGATTGAAGTACAAACGGCGTTGAACGCATTTCTACTAGATTATAGGAATACTATTCATTCGAGCACAGGTGTATCTCCAGCTGAGTTAATGTTAGGAAGGAAATTAAGAACTAGGTTAGACTTACTTAATCCTAGACGGAATATGCAAATTAATCTAAGTAAGGTTAAAACAATGATTGAAAAACAACAGGAAAATCAAAAACAAAACTATAAACATAAAATAAGAAAAGCGTGTAAAGTTAACGAAATTGTAATGGTAAAAGACTATTGTAAAAGTAATAAAGTAGTTTGGATAAAGGCCAGAATTTTAAAACGTCTAGGCACGCAAAATTATTTAGTTGAAGTTAGTGAATCTAAAAAGATTTGGAAAAGGCACTTAAATCAAATAATTAGCGCAGGTGAAAATACAAGTTGTTTCGATTATATACCCACAACATTGCACGATAACTTGGATAACGTGATTGTAAACAAAAGTAAACCGATAGAACCTGTTGTTAATCAAAATCTTAATGTAAGCAACGGAGATACATCTAAAAATGTTCTGAGGAAAGAGTATAATTTAAGAAGTAAGAAAAATAATGTTTAATATACATAATGTTGTAATGAATACAACATATTTTTGTAAATGCTAATAATAATGGACAACCAACTGAAGGGGGATATTGTAATGTATGTAAGAATTTATTCAGCGGATTGCCATGTATGTGAGAATTACTCAGCATCGCCATGTTCCCTTCATGTTAGTTGTTTGTCCACCCTTGAGGAAAACACAAGTGTAATACGATACCTAGTACCAATAAAGTGTTAAGTTTACATTCGATCATCCAAGTTATTACAATAATAATAATAATAATAATAGTAATGACTATAATTATGGTAGATATATCGGGTAGGTGGGAAATAAAATACCACCCGCGGACCAAACAACAATTTGAAAATTCTGCATCCTAGACTGGTAACCAGAAAGCATGCAGGTGAGCGTCTGTACTCCATAAACGGAGCGGCTGTTAAATCGTGCAAGGGGGCTATGGATGAATGCCACGGGATTGACACGCACGCGATCCCTGAGTCAAGAAAAAAGGTGTCACAACTGCCGAGTATGCAGGCACCAATATAAAATACATACCTAAAGGAAAACTGCAAACCAACGCATAAAACAATGAAGAGACAATTAAGAAATAGAACGATAATAATGCCGCCATCCGGGGGCGCCCGGGCTAACTCTGGAGCTACCGCTGGAGTTAGCAGTATGCGAGCCGATAGTGGTGATGCAGAACCGCAGGACATACATACCGGGATAACCCGAACAAACAGAATCCTGCAACCAAGAAGCAGAGCAATACCATCTACAGCAGCTGCACCAGCCCCGACTGTTTCGAGGGTATCATAGACAACGCATAGCACGGTCAGCAGATATGACTAAAGACATTATGCGGTGCCACCACAGAACAACGAAATGTGGGAGCGATACCGCTGGATATAGGGAGAGACCGCACGAGCTATTTTTAACCTTGTACCCACAGCTTACGGAGAGAATCAGTTCACAGAATGTAGCAGACAGAGTAAGTGCGATCCGAGAAAGATTACTGCTGCCACAAATAGTAATGGCAGCTATCGAACAGGAAATAATGGATGAGCTGAGACCGAGGCATAGACTGAGCCTTCGAAACATAACGACGGAAATGAGCAGCAATCAACGGAAAATGCCTTGCAAGCTGAGGAAGAGCTGAATAACTCTCGCTCTTCATTTGGACCTAGAGGTGTTTTGTTCCAACTGGTCTTTGATAATTTGGATCAAGCCCTAACCGAATTTCAGGGAATGGACCCATTATGTAGACCAAGGATTCCCAAAGTTTACATGGACAAATAATTAGCTACTGTTAACGAACATCTAAATAACATCAATGTGTACCACCTACAAGATCATCATGATTTAGAACATGTACTAGGCATTATTTACTGTGCGGCTATAGCTGCCGCACAGTTGGTCGTAAGATCAACACAACGCCAAGAGTCAGTCAACAGCGTAACATCAGACCAGTATGGCAACCCCGACTTGAGGCCAAGATATCAGTGTTACGAGTCAAGCTTGGCCGTCTAACCCAATATCAAAGAGGCGTCAGATCGAGGCATTTGATCAGCAAGGTCAGGGGTATCATGCGCTCCCGAGTACTCGATGAAATAAAACACCAGGAGCTTGACATGCTGATTGACGCACTCACCCAGAGACTACAAGTCATGAGCTCGCGATTAAGGAGATATCTGGTTAGTCTGCCTAGAAGGATTGACAATAGAAACTTTCAAAACAACCAACGAAAGTTTTACTCTGAACTGACCAGCAATAATCAACAAAATGCCCAACAATTACCCGATGCGACGAGTCTTGAAATATGCTGGGGAAGCATATGGGAAAACCGCCAAGTTCATAATACCCAATCTATATGGTTAAGCACAGCGCCTGAGTATCCACAAATGAACACATCCCCAATTAGCGTAGATGAACTGAGAAATACGCTGAGTAAAAGCAAAAATTGGAAAGCGCCGGATCCGGATGAACTTCAAAACTTTCGGCTAAAAAATTCACTAATGCACACACACACGTTGTCAAAAACTACAACCGTATTCTGGAACAGTGCCAGATCCCTAACTTCTTTTCAAAGGGAAGAACCTTTTTAATCCCTAAGGATGGAGAACCTGACAATCCAGCGAATTACAGGCCGATAACTTGCTTGTCAACCTTATACAAGGCTCTGACATCCATTATCCGTGACAGATTCTGGCAGCACTGTGAACTGCATAATATCATCTCGAACGAGCAGAAAGGATGCGCAAGGAATTCCAGAGGCTGTAAAGAGTTGATCACGATAGAGGCTATTGTTACCAAATACTCAACTCGCAACCAGCGTAACCTCAGGGTACTCTACATTGACTACCAGAAGGCTTTTGACGTGGTCCCGCACTCCTACCAATTAGAAACATTAAAGATTCATGGCGTAGACCCCAAACTGATATCCTTCTTTGGGGATGCCATGAACCAGTGGAAGAACGTTATAATTATAGGAGAGATAAGGACAAGGGAGATATGCATAAGAAGAGAAATATTTCAAGGTGACTCGTTTAGTCCTTTAGGGTTCTGTCTTAGTTTAGCTCCACTTAGCAGAATCCTTAACGAATCATCGGATGGATATCGTATCAAGGTTGGCGATCTGCAGTGTAACATCACTCATCTCCTGTACATGGATGATATAAAGCTAATTGCAAGGTCCAGACAACATCTGGCTAGCCTGCTTAACATGGTCAGAAACTTTAGCAATGACATCCATATGAAGTTCGGATTCGACAAATGTAAAGCTGTTGAAATGGTTAGAGGAAAAATCGTGCGAACAGAAGGTTTCGCGTTTGGTGATGAGTCTATAGGAATGCTCGGGGAAGAAGAGAGCTATAAATATCTTGGCCTTCATGAAATGCGTGGAATCCAACACCGCAGGATGAAGTGTGACCTCAGAAATCGGTTCAATGATAGAGTGAAGCGGCTGTGTAAAACCAAACTGAACGGGGGTAACCTCACAAAATCTATCAACACATACGCAGTCCCTGTGTTAACATATTCCCTTGGCCTCATAAAATGAAGCCAAACTGATCTGCGAGATATTGAACGGGACCTAAGATCAGTGTTAACATCTCACCGCTATCACCACCCAAGGGCGGCAGTACAACGTGTCTATTTGCCCAGAGATGAAGGAGGTCAAGGAATAATAGACATATATAGCCAACACTTTATGCAAGTTGACCAGATGCGACGATTCTTTGCCGAAACTCACATGAACAACCAAAGATACAATCTTCTGATGCAGCTAGAAACAAATCTCACACCACTGAAATTAGGTGACTGGGAGTTTCAACCGAGCAACAACATCCGCTCGGCCCCCACTATTATAGAGCAGTGGAAGAGCAAGCCAATCCATGGGAAGTACCCTCATCTCCTGGGTGGGCATGGGACTAGCAAGGAAGCTTTAACTATCTGGCTGCGCAGAGGTCAACTGTATCCAGAAACTGAAGGATTCGCCATCGCTATACAAGACGGTACCGACCGACAATACCGACGGGCAATCCTACATGAGGACAAAGACAACCTATGCCGCCGGTGCCGACAAGGGATAGAATCCATCGACCATATTATAAACGGGTGTACAGCTTTAGCTAGAAATGACTATCTCAAGCGGCATAATGATGTGGTTAAAATCATACATCAAGAGCTCGCCATGCGATGCAATTTTATAGAAGTCAAGAAATCGTATTACAGGTACGAAGCATGTGAGGTTTTAAGAAATTCGAGTTCCAAATTGTATTGGGACCGAGCGTTGAATACCGACCACTCAACACCAGCGAATAGACCCGATATTGTTTGGAACGACAAGACGAACAAAAATGGATACATCCTGGATCTAGCAGTACCGCTCTCTGTCAACATCAACAGAACATTCGGTGAAAAAGTGGGGAAATACACTGAACTGGCCCGTGAAATCAAGCAACGGGAAAGGCTAAACACAATCCGCGTGGTCCCTGTTATCATATCCAGCACGGGAGTCATCGAGCAACCTGCTATTGACGAACTAAAAAAACTAAAGTGCGAACATCTCCTGCATGAAATGTCAAAAGCAGTTATCCTGAATACTTGCAGGATAGTTCGAAAGTTCCTACAGCAAACATAAAAAAGTGCCGATACGATAATAATAATAAAAATAATAGCAATAATCCGTACATTTTTACAGTTATAAGTCACATATACCCTAACTCGCCGAACAACCGTGAGCTGGGGTCATGCACCCCCATACATACTTCCGAGCTGTACACAAAAATTGCAGTAAGCTTTTTCCAGCTAAGGAAGCTGAGAAAGTTCAACGACTCGATAGTATTAATTCTAATAATAATAATAATAATAATTACCAGAAAAACAAATAATGATAATTACGTCGTAATAATAATAAAAACAACAATATATGATAATATTAATGATATCAATGGTAATAATAATAATAGCAGTAATTCTAAATATGATAACAGTAATAAAAATAACAATAATAATAACACTAATAATAGTAATTGTAATAATAATAACAAAAACGCCATGGATCGAGTCGAAAACAGCCATGTCATCGAACGTGTTTTCACGATACTTCTCCTGAGCGGGGTTCTGACAAAACTCCCCGTAGTATAATTGGCATGAAGAAGCTTCACAGAATTCGCCGTTCGAAACTGGCAATAAAGTGTAGGCCCATTTCACTTATGGGACACACACAACATGGGCGATTGAGAAACCTCGTCTTTGGTCCTTCACTTACTCTAACGTCAACATAATACACAATAATAATAATAGCAATAATTACACTAAAAATTATTATATTAACAATATGTAATATCCATAATAATAAAAGTCATATAAATAATTGTAATAAAAATAATAATATTAAATAATAATTAAAACAATAATAGTAATAATATAATAATAATAATATCGTAATAATAATAATGATAGTCCCTGTTATCATATCCAGCACGGGAGTCATCGAGCAAGCTGCTATTGACGACCTAAAAAAATTTAAGTGCGAACATCTCCTGCACGAAATGTCAAAATCAGTTAACCTGAATACGTGCAGGATAGTTCGAAAGTTCCTACAGCAAACACAAAAAAGTGCCGATACGATTTGCAAACATTGCCGTCGTACTCGGTGTAAATAGACCCCAGCTCGCGCGGTATCTGGGGGAGAAAGAGGCACGGGAATCAAAAAAAAATAATAATAATAATTGACAACAGAAACTTCCAAAACAACCAACGAAAGTTTTACTCTAAACTGACCAGCAATTTTTTTTTTTTTTTTTTTTTTTTAGAGACTCGCGCAGGTTCAAGAGTTTTTATATTCTCTTATGATGTGTTGACACACACAACCTGAACGGAGTACAGTGGTTGGGGTCGTTGATGTTCGTTCACTACTCTCAGGGGTGGTTGTCCTAGACCTAGATAGGACGAGAGCCGACCAACTTCCGCGTTGGTTATAGTCCGTAGTAATTCGTTCAAGCACTTTTTAGTATTGCATACGCAGAGGATGAATTTCGTTTGACCATATACTGTGAGTGTTATGCCTGCAGCAGTACGTCTGGTCACTTTCCATTCTCAACAGCGTTGCATACTTTTTGGCGGTATAGAAACTACTTTTTCTTGGCTATGAAGCGAATTTGAACCATAAACCTTCCGCTCGGCGGTCGATGATGTTAACCACTGCACCACGGCCACCCCCAATAATAATCAACAAAATGCCCAACAGTTACCCGATGCGATGTGTCTGGAAATATTCTGGGGAAGCATATGGGAAAGCCGCCAAGTTCATAATACACAATCTATATGCTTAAGCACAGCGTCTGAGTATCCACAAATGAACACCTACCCAATCAGTGTACGCCTGGTCCGGATGAACTTCAAAACTTTTGGCTGAAAAAATTCACTAATGCACACATGAACGTTGTCAGAAACTACAACCGTATTCTGGAAAAACAGTACCAGATCCCTAACTTCTTCACAAAGGGAAGTACCTTTTTAATCCCTAAGGACGGAGAATCTGACACTCCAGCGAATTACAGGCCGATAACTTGCTTGTCAACCCTATACAAGGCACTGACATCCATTACCGGTGACCGAGCAGAAAGGATGCGCAAGGAATTCCAGAGGCTGTAAAGAGTTGATCACGATAGACGCTATTGTTACCAACAACTCAACTCACAACCAGCGTAACCTCAGTATAGCCTACATTGACTACCAAAAGGCTTTTGACAGTGTCCCGCACTCCTACCTATCAGAAACATTAAAGATTCATGGCGTATACCCCACACTGATACCCTTCTTTGGGGATGCCATGAACCAGTGGAAGACCGTTATAAATATAGGAGAGATAAGGACAAGGGAGATATGCATAAGCAGAGGAATATTTCAAGGTGACTGATTCAGTCCTTCATAGTTCTGTCTTAGTTTAGCTCCACTTAGCATAATCCTTAACGATTCATCGGATGGATATCGTATCAAGGTTGGCGATCTGCAGTGTAACATCACTCATCCCCTGTACATGGATGATTTAAAGCTATTTGCAAAGTCCAGACAACATCTGGCTAGCCTGCTTAACATAGTCAGAAACTACAGCAATGACATCCATATGAAGTTCGGATTCGACAAAGGTAAAGCTATTGAAATGGTTCGAGGATAGATCGTGCGAACAGAAGGTTTCGTGTTTGAAGGTTTCCTTAGCAATGCTCGGGAAAGAAGAGAGCTGTAAATATCTCGGCCTTCATGAAATGCGTGGAATCTAATACAGCAGGATGAAGTGTGACCTGAGAAATCAATTTAATGATAGAGTGAAGCGGCTGTGTATGACCAAACTGAACGGGGGTAACCTCACAAAAGCTATCAACACATACGCAGTCCCTGTGTTAACATATTCCTTTGGCCTCATAAAATGGAGCCAAACTGATCTGCAAAATATTGAACGGGACCTTAGATCAGTGTTAATATCTCACCGCTATCACGGCCCAAGAGCGGCAATACAACGTGTATATCTGCCCAGAGATGAAGGAGGTCAGGGAATAATAGACATATACAGCCAACACTTTATGCAAGTTGACCAGATGCGACGATTCTTCGCTGAAAACCGCATGAACAACCAACGATACAATCTTCTGATGCAGCTATATAAAAATTTCACACCACTGAATTTAGGTGACTTGGAGTTTCAACAGAGCAACAACACCCGCTCGGCCCCCACTATTATAGAGCAGTGGAAGAGCAAGCCAATCCATGGGAAGTACCCTCATCTCCTGGGTGGGCATGGGACTAGCAAGGAAGCTTTAACTATCTGGCTACGCAGAGGTCAACTGTATCCAGAAACTGAAGGATTCGCCATCGCTATACAAGACGGTACCGACCGACAATACCGACGGGCAATCCTACATGAGGACATACACAACCTATGCCGCCGGTGCCGACAAGGGATAGAATCCATCGACCATATTATAAACGGGTGTACAGCTTTAGCTAGAAATGACTATCTCAAGCGGCATAATGATGTGGTTAAAATCATACATCAAGAGCTCGCCATGCGATGCAATTTTATAGAAGTCAAGAAATCGTATTACAGGTACGAAGCATGTGAGATTTTAATAAATTCGAGCTCTAAATCGTATTGGGACCGACCGTTGAATACCGACCACTCAACACCAGCGATTAGACCCGATATTGTGTGGATCGATAAGACGAAAAAAAGTGGATATATCCTGGATGTAGCAGTACCGCTCTCTGCCAACATCAACAAAACATTCGGTAAAATGGTGGGGAAATACACTGAACTGGTCCGTGAAATCAAACAACGGGAAAGGCTAAACACAATCCGCGTGGTTCCTGTTATCATATCCAGCACGGGAGTCATCGAACAAGCTGCTATTGACGAGCTAAAAAAATTAAAGTGCGAACATCTTCTGCACGAAATGTCAAAAGTAGTTATCCTGAATACGTGCAGGATAGTTCGAAAGTTCCTACAGCAAACATAAAAAAGTGCCGATACGACTTGCAAACATTGCCGTCGTACTCGGTGTAAATGGACCCCAGCTCGCGCGGTATCTGGGGGGAAAGAGGCGTGGGAATATTATAATAATAACAAATGTAAGGCCATTAACAGCTGGGCAATACCCTTATTAACGTATTCCTTAGGGGTTATTAAATGGTCCTCAACTGATATCGGTAACTTAGAAATGATGATTCGTACAACGATGAGAAGATTCAATAGCCAACACCCGCAAAGCACAGTGGAAAGAACCGCAAGATGGGTGGAAGAGGGATAGTGAGTATCAGCCAACTACATCACTAGCAGAATATTAAACTCCGACAATACTTTGCAGAACAACCCGTCACCCCTTCTGAGAGCCATAGTACTTGCCGATGATGGCTATACTCCTTCGCATCTCAACTCAGACACTTTCCCCTGTCCTGAAAACACCAAAACCACAAATGAACTTATTACTGCATGGACGTCTAAACCCCTACACGGTGGACACCCACATGAACTCCATATGGACCATATCGACCAACAGGCCTCAAACCTATGGCTAACACAGGGAAGATTATTCTCCGAGGCAGAAGGCTTTGTAATGGCTATACAGGACAAAGTTATTGCAAAGGAAAATTATCGTACGTTCGTTCTAAAGGAAACAGTGGAGGATAGATGCCGGCGATGCGGGGAAAGTGGTGAGACCATCAACCACATTACATCAGAATGCAATGCACTTGCTTCGCATGGATACACGTTCAGGCATAACAACGTTGCCAAACTTATTCACCAATAACTGGCCCTGAACAGTGGCCTCATTCAACAACACACGCCGTACTATAAGTACCAGCCCCTTCCGGTGCTTGAAAACGCCACCACGAAACTGTACTGGGATAGAACTGTTACTACCGACCAACATATCCCAGCAAATAGGCCAGATATAATCTTGTTACACAAAACCAAAAGAAAACTTTAAATCTTTAATGTAGCAGTAACGCTTAACCGAAACCTACAACTACGTACTCCACAAAGATTTCGAAATATACACCGCTCGCAATCGAAATGGGAACGATGTACAGAGCTGAAAAAGTGGAAATTACACCGATTGTTATCTCTGCAACTGGATTGGTACGGAAATGCCTTACAACGAATTTACAAAAACACAACTTAGAAAAGCTGATGGCGTAGATTCAAAAGGCGGTGTTTCTGGACACGTGCAATATCGTCAGAAATTTCCATAAAATATAACAGAACACAATATAACACAAAGAGCCTAGAACGTGGACTACGCCCCAACAGAGCATATACCCTTTGGTATCAAACACCCGGGATATGTAATCTCCGGCTTGCAAGCCGAGATGGATTTAAATCATAATAATAATAATAATAAATAACCCCCCAGGGATAAGCCTCGACGCGACGGGGGGCCAAACGCTGACTACGTCGAAACTCCGAGCTATGTTGACTTAGGGTCACCCATGTCAAACAGGTCGGAGTGGAGTAGTTTAGCGAACCAATTATCCCAACCTATATACAAGTATGAAGAGAATAAAAAAACATGGAAATGGAAATCCGATATGAATCAAACCGAGTGGGGATATACACTCAAACGTCGGCAGAAGCCACGGCTGCCGGCGCGGGCTTGGCTCCGCAAGGAGATGAGTCGCCAGTGGCCCAACTAAACCATCTTACAACTGCGACAAGTGTTTCTCTAGTAAATCTTGGGACCACCAGAGCAGGCCGTCCTAGACAGCGCATCCAATGGACTAATGAAATGAATGAATATGTCTTGCGCTG
Source organism: Eumerus sabulonum (assembly GCA_951905685.1). NCBI lineage: Eukaryota > Metazoa > Arthropoda > Insecta > Diptera > Syrphidae > Eumerus > Eumerus sabulonum. The sequence continues at coordinate 100,790,169 of OX645060.1, forward strand.
CTACTACACCGCAACTAATTACGAGAATCCGCAACACATGATAGCCTACAGAAAAAAAATGTTCGACTTGTTCATTGGGAGATATGGAAATCTAGAAAGCATAGTCAACGAAAACAACCCGACACACCCGAAGAAAGGATGTTATTCTCACCAATGAATATGTGGAAAGTCACCGACAACAACGAATAAAGGCCGAAGTACTTGCCGAGATTGAAGTAAGCACAGTCCCTGTACCCGTGCATGCCGAAACTAACAATGACACTGAAAATCGTCCATCACCGCTGCCGCCACATGACACTCCGTCAACGGAACGGGCAGCTGTACATCACCACCAGCTTCAGACACCATCAGAAGCAGAAACCACAGAGCCAACGCTCATCGCCCCGATACTGGAACAGGAGACCCAAACATTGATAGACACCTTTAGCCTTACTCTTATTGAATTTGAAGGAATGGATCCATCATTGAGATCTAAAATTATACGAAAACATAAAGCTGAAAAAATCCAATTCGGTAGTTATCGGATTGGCTTTAAGAAAAAAACGTAACCTTAGCATGGCCTTCATTGACTATGAAAATGCGTTTGATTCCATGCCCCATGGGTATCTTATTAAAATACTTGAAATCTACAAAATCGACCCTTTTATAGTCAACTGCCTAAAATCTCTGATGGGAAAATGGAACACCAGATTATGGCAAAAGGGATCAAGTAGCAAAGCCATTCCAATAAGAAGAGAAATCTACCAAGGGGACGCCCCTAGTCCTGTTTGGTTCTGCTTGGGGCTTAACCCACTCAGTAGAAGCTTGGCCCAAATGAAACAAGGATTCCCTCTCAAAACTGAAACTTTTGGATACATATTAATTTAACCATCTCCTCTATGTTGATTACCTAAAGCTCTTTACGAACAAGAGGGAAAAACTACACCGGATATTAGAAGTAGTCCAGAGCTTCAGCAGAGGCGTTCAGATGGAGTTTGGCATAGATAAGTAAGAGAGCGAGTAGATGCTAAGGAGGAAGGATGCCCAATCGACCATAATCAGATCATCGAAGAAATGCAGCATGGAGAATCATACAAATACCTAGGTTTCCTTCAACTGAAAGGAGTTAACCATACTTCTATTAAGAGAAGCCTTACACTTCAATTTAAGGCACAGTTGAAGGTTATATTAAAATCCAACCTTAGTGGTGGACACAAATGTAAGGTCATTAGCAGCTGCGCAATACCCTTATTAACGTATTCCTTCGGGGCTATAAAATGGTCCTCAACTGATATTGGTAACTTAGAAATGATGATTCGTACAACGATGACCAGATTCAATAGCCAACACCCGCAAAGCACAGTGGGAAGAACATCGTTGCTCCGCAAGATGGATGGAAGGGGGATAGTGGGTATCAGCCAACTACATCACCAGCAGAATATTAAACTCCGACAATACTTGCAGAACAACCCGTCACCCCTTCTGAGAGCCATAGTATTTGCCGATGATGACTATACTCCTTTGCATCTCAACTCAGACACTTTCCCCTGTCCTGAAAACACCAAAACCACAAATGAATTTATTACTCATGGACGTCTAAGCCCGTACACGGTGGACACCCACGTGAACTCCATATGGACCATGTCGACCAACATGCCTCAAACCTAAGGCTAACACAGGGAAGATTATTCTCCGAGACCGAAGGCTTTGCAATGGCTATACAGAAAAATGATCGTAAGTTCGTTCTAAAGGAAACAGTGGAGGTTAGATGACGGCGATGCGGGGAAAGTGGTGAGACCATCGACCACATTACATCAGGATGCAGCGCACTTGCTTCGCATGAATACACGTTCAGGCATAACAACGTTGCCAAACTTATTCACCAACAACTGGCCCTGAACAGTGGCCTCAATCAACAACACACGCCGTACTATAAGTACCAGCCCAAACCGGTGCTTGAAAACGCCACCACGAAACTGTACTGGGATAGAACTGTTACTACCGACCAACATATCCCAGCAAATAGGCCAGATATAATCCTGTTTCACAAAACCAACAGAAAAATTGAAATTCCAAGTTAACACCACGCTATCCCGACGAGAGGAAAGGGGAGATGTCACCTTGGATTCCCCAATCGTTCGTGTACGCAACGAGACACCTTGCATCCGCTAGGTGCATGGAAGAATATGATCGAGCGTGCATTCGTTCCCACGAGCATACAAGTATCGAGCGTGCATCCGTTCCCACGAGCATGCGAGTGAAATGCTGACACCGCTTCCCTTGCACACACAGGCTGCCCGGCGAACGCCGGCATAGGAGTTAGATTATGTTTAAGTTAGTTTTGTAAGTTCATTCTGTTTTGGGAACCCGACAAATAAAGTTGTATATTTCAAATCGAAATTACCCGTTGCGTTGTAAGTCGAACAGTTGGGGGGAGGCCCTGCCTCCCCGTTCGCGGTTTTTTTTGTTATCCTCTTAAAGGATAACTTTAACTGGCGCCCGAGCAGGGACCGGCCTCCGAATCGATCTACTTTTTTCATTGATCAATAGCCACGGGTCCTTTCAGACAGGACGAAGGAGTTAGTACGCTCTATCTGAGTGCAAGTCGCTGTTACCATGGGAACACAGTAGACCATTCCAGCTCTGATGTGGCCAATTCCGACATACCCATGGGAACATGTACGGAGATTGATTCGATAAGTAGATCGATTGTGAAGTGATTCGTGCCACGAGTAGGTCGCCTACAATCTCAACGTAGGCGTCCAAAAGGGACAACCACGAACCTTCCATGGCCGGTGCTCTATTTAAAATTCGGTTCGGTTTTTATCGAGTCGGGAACTAATCGGTCTTGTTTCCTTTCTCTCCCCCTAGGAATATATAAACAAAAAAGGATATACACATAAAAAATATTACGTCTTCTAATCATCATCGTAATAATGAACGTTATCTTTAAGTGAGTGGAAGAGAAAAGATTACTTGAGAATTCTTCCAAGAAAGTTATAGTTATAAGTGCCAGAAGCAAATTGATATTGTGCCAATACTGTAGTAAGAAAATTTGTGAAATAGTTCCTAAATTATTGTGATAGGGAAAATATATTGTACAGTTCATAAAAATTCCCTAAGCGAAGATAAAATCGCTGAGTTAAGTCATTGTGCTAGAGTGTGCCAATGCATAAAGTCATTGTGCTAGAGTGTGCCAGTACATAAAGTCATTGTGCTATAGTGTGCCAATACATAAGTCATTGTGCTAGAGTGTGCCGAGACATAAGCCAGGTGAGCGTGTGCCCATATAAAAAGCCTAAATAGAATCAGGTGAGTGAATTCTTGGTTAACTTATACTTATTAATAATGGATGAGTTACAGAGTGCAGTGACGACCTTGACCGGAGCTGTCAATACCATTATCAGTCAACTGAAGGCAATAGAAGCTCGCCTTCTGTGCGTAGAAGGCCACAGAAGTGATTCCACCCGCTGCGGAAGGCCCTAACGTCGGTCAGGTCGTTGAACTCAGCTCCCCGCGAAACGAGGCCGAACTGAAAGATATCAGCCGTCTGCCGGACTCTGTCGAAGAGTTGCAAGTATTTGACGGAAATCCCACACAGTATGTATCTTGGGTGCATGCTGTGGAAGGAATATTAAGGGATTTCGAAATAGTTAGGTCGAAACCAATATACCGAGCAATCTTGCAACACGTTCGAGGTAAGGTCAGGGGGCCGGCAGACGCTGCTCTTATTTCATACAACATCTTTGATTGCGACTGGCGCGAGATAAAACAGTGCCTGTCGCTGCATTACGCGGACAAACGCGATATGCGTACGCTGGAACACCAGCTTAACCAACTTACGCAAAAAGGTAGTAGGCTCGATGAATTCTATGCCGCTGTTAACCACCAGCTATCTCTGATGGTCAACAAACTTAAGACCGAGGCATACAGCGAAGAGACGGTCAAGGATCTAATGGAATCTTATCGAAATAGGGCTCTAGACGTTTTCGTCCGTGGTCTTAACGGCGACCTTTCCAAGATGTTAATCATCCAGAGACCGAAAAATCTTCCTGAAGCCTATTCAGCTTGCCTTGAGATTCAGAATCTCAACTTTAGGAATCATTCCATTCACAATATGGCGGGACAGAACACGATCACTGCCCCCGTTAATCAAATATTTAGGGGCGGAGAGCGGCGTAATCTGCCACCTCGAAGACCTTTTTATAATTCACCGAGCGGAAGCAAGCCATTTACACCGAATTTCCAACCGCGAGCCTACATCCAATCTCCCTTCCGGGATAACGGTTCCCCGCCTAAACCAGGGCCAAAGCCGCTTGAAAAAATGGAAGTGGATAACAGCGTTCAATCAAAGCAAGTTAACTATATGAACCGTCCCAAGACTTTCGGCTCGCATAATCCTTTTAAGCGGAAGGCAATGTCCGCAAACATCCCCATGAAACAACAAAGGCTATACCACTTGCAGGATGGTAACGAAGATAACGAAGAATATAACGAAGTCGCGGAGGAGGCTGCAGGCGACGAGCTGAATTTTATGACGGGCGGCCATCCAGCGTACCATACGTAGAGTACGTTACAAAAGACGGGACTGTGCTAAAGTTTCTTGTCGATACGAGTGCTAACAAGAACTTTATAAGCGCTAAGATCAAGCAGCCGACAGTCCGTCTTAACAAACCATTTAGAGTCCAATCAGCAGGTGGTAGCATCCTTATCTCTGAGTCTGTCGAAGGGAAGTTATTTGAACGGCTTGGTAATAAAACAGTAATCAAATTCTATGTGCTGCCTGGTCTCAACACCTTTGATGGTATCATCGGAGATGATACATTAAAGGAACTAGAGGCCGTAGTGGATAGGAAAAGAAATGTACTTAAAATAAAACCAGATATCATGATTCCGCTAAAGGAAAACCTATCCATGAATGTCAACCTAATAATAGATCCTAAGCTCCCTGAAAATGTAAGATCCGAACTATTGTTACTAACCCAAAAATATAGCTCCCTTTTCGGTCCTATTGATACAAAAGAAGTAGTCGACACATCCATCCTCGCTGAATAAAGAACCAGCACCGACGAACCAATCTACACGAAAAGCTATCCCTACCCAGCGTGCCTCAGAGGAGAGGTGGAAAAAGAGATAGCGAAGCTACTTGCGGAAGGCATAATCCAACCATCCAGGAGCCCCTACAACTCGCCCATCTGGGTTGTACCCAAGAAGCCAAAAGCTAACGGCAGAAAACAATACAGGATGGTAATCGACTACAAGAGATTAAACAACGTCACAATAGCAGACACGTACCCAATTCCCGACATAAATTCAACGCTTGCCAGCCTTGGCAAGGCTAAGTACTTTTCAACCCTTGATTTGACTTCCGGATTTCATCAGATACCGATGAAACCCTCAGACATCCCGAAAACTGCATTCTCGACGATGAATGGTAAGTTTGAATTTCTCAGATTACCCTTCGGGCTGAAAAATGCCCCTGCAATATTCCAACGCGTGATAGACGATGTTCTAAAGCCCTACATCGCCAAAATCTGTTATGTCTATATAGATGACATAATTGTTTTTGGTAGTAGTGCTAAAGACCATTTAAAGAATTTAGACATCATCCTGGCACGACTGAATGCAGTCAAGCTCAAGGTTAATTTAGAAAAAACTCACTTCATGCAGACGGAAGTAGAATTCCTGGGCTACATTATCACCCCCGATGGCATACGTCCTGATGCAAGGAAGGTCAATGCCATCCAAAACATTAGGCCACCTGAGAATCTAAAAAAACTTAAATCGTTCCTTGGTTTAACTTCATACTATAGGAGATTTATTCGGGACTATGCCAAGGTTGCGAAACCCTTGACTAACCTAAGCAGAGGTGAAAATGCACAAGTTAAGGCCAATCAGTCGAGCCGAATCCCAATAGAACTTAATGAAGAAGCTCTTAAAGCATTCAATGAGTTAAGGGCGCTATTAACATCATCAGAAATCCTAGCATTCCCTGAATTCGAAAAACCTTTCAATTTGACAACTGATGCCTCAAACCTTGCAATAGGTGCAGTTTTGTCTCAGGGGGAATGCGGAAAGGACAGGCCTATAGCATATATCTCGCGGTCACTGAACAGGACCGAGGAGAATTATGCAACAAACGAGAAAGAGATGTTGGCCATCGTATGGGCACTAGACAACTTACGCTCGTACCTGTATGGCGCCAAAAAGATTCGAATATTCACAGACCATCAACCCCTGACGTTCGCACTGGGTAACAGAAATTATAATGCGAAATTGAAGAGATGGAAGGCGCGGATAGAGGAGTATAACTACGAATTGATTTACAAACCCGGTAAATCAAATTTGGTAGCTGATGCTCTCTCTAGACTCAAAACTGAGATTAACCATTTGCAGGATTCAGAGACCACTGAATCTGTACCAAACCCTAATACAGAGGGAACCGGAACGCCAGTGAGAATGCTACCTCTCTCACTACGCAGACCGCACGATCAGACGGTGGGTCCTCTACAGAAACCGCACACAGCGCACTACAGGACTCTTCAGATCTTATACCCCATGTAGAAGCACCAATCAACGTCTTCCGGAACCAAATTATAATCAAAATCGGTAAAGGCCTGGAGATTCATGAAGAACCTCATCCCGGCTATCAACGACATTACGTCGCTATCGCCAATCCAACCAAACAAATCCTAACCGAAGTTCTCAAGGTAAAACTTAACCCAAACGTCATAAACGGGATTAAAATTCCAGAAACATATTTAGGCATCCTGCAGGAAGTCGCTTGCGAACATTTCACTAAGTATAAGATTAGGATCACGCAAAGGGTTGTTGAGGATGTGGCGAATGATGAACGGAAATACGAATTAATTATGGCGGAACATAGGAGAGCACACAGGAACGCTCGGGAGAACAAAGATCAATTGCTTGAGCGATATTACTTCCCAGCCATGAACAGTTTGGTCGCCAAATATACCAAATCATGCGAGGTGTGCAATTCCAACAAGTATGACAGGCATCCAATCCACCCTGAGTTCCAACCTACTCCTATCCCTAGTTACCCTTGCGAAATCTTACACCTAGACCTAATCGAAATACAGAATGAAAAGTTCATAAGCTGCATAGATAAATTTTCCAAATTCGGTAAAATCTTTCACATTAAAAATAGATCTGCTTTACACCTTAGGGATAAAATTATAAAAATCTTGCATTTTTTCACGGTGCCCAAAATGTTAGTAATGGACAACGAGTGCAGCTTCGTTAGTCCGATTGTAATGAACTTCATAAACATGGGCATAAAAATATACCGAACACCAGTGCGGCGCTCAGAGGTAAACGGCCAGGTTGAGAGGTTTCATTCAATCATTCTTGAGATATATCGCTGTCTTAAGGCTGATCACAAGGATCTGCGGCTTAAGGAACTGTTAAATATCGCGGTAGATAGGTATAATAACAGCGTACATTCCGTTACTAAGCGTAAGCCAAGCGACATATTCTTCGACAGAGCTCAGAGGATTAACTACCAAAATCTCATAGACTTTCGTAGAAAGGTCAATCGAGATCTTAGGGCTGAAATTAAAAGAAAACAGAGGGAAAGCAATATCTACCGAAATAAATACAGAACAACACCGAGAACATACAAAAAAGGCGACGTCATTTATACGGCGTCGAAAGGTATAAAGGCAAAAAACAAGCCACTATTCCAAAAGGAAATAGTTGCAAAAAATAATCGCGTTACTGTCGTAACTTCGACAGGAAGAAGAGTCCATAAGACTCATATAAGGAACACAAGTTAGGGGGTAAAATCCTAACGTTCCATAAGACTCATATAAGGAACACCAGTTAGGGGGTAAAATCCTAACGTTCCGTGAGATGCGTATAAAGAACACAAGTTGGGGGGTAAAATCCTAACGTTCTTACGTTGTCGTAAATATATAATAAATAGCTTGAAATATATCGGGAAAAGTAAAACCCAAAACACATATACATACCTGTATATTCATATATATATATATATCACATAAATTCCTTAACACGCACTAAGAAAGCAAGCAAATAAGAAAAAAAAAAAAAAAAAAGGCGAGAATGGCACAAAGCATAGGCACAAGGCACACAAAGCATAGGCACAGGGCACGACCACTCACTCATTTATATTTTTATGGCACTCATAGGTTGAGGAATCCTACCATAAGTTAACAAATTGTCCCTAATTACTAATAACTAATTACAATCCTTAAAATTTAGATTTGTAGTCTTGTTTTTAATCAATCTAATCCTTAAGCTTGTATATTAGTCCTTAAGCTAGAATTAAATGTATCTTAATATCGTTGTTTTTAGATTCTCTGTATTCCCATAAGAGATTATTTCACTTAAACCTAAGTTATTGCATAACATATATCCTAATTAGGCTTTTAGCGGTAACATCAGTTGCTGTGCAAAGGTACGACGTAATTGAATATCAGTCACCAATCGTCACAGTGAAGGAAGGCAAAGGATGGATCATAGACGGACACTTTAAGCTGATACACCTCATCGACCTACAGAAACTCGAGACGCTCCTGGGAGAAATGTACAAAACCGTGGAGGCTTAGATTAAGAACCACGATAAGAAGGTCATCGCGGAACACCATCTAGCGCAAATCAGCGTGCGATTTGACTCACTGAGGGGGAAAGTTCATAGGTCTATCAACTGGATAGGCTTAGCGTGGAAATGGCTAGCGGGTAACCCCGATGCTGCGGACTGGGACGCGATCCTAAGGAATGAACAGGGCATAATTGAGAACAATAACCAACAGTACAAAATCAACGAGAGAGTGCTGAAAATAACCAATGACATCGTCCAAAAGATAAACTGGGTTATTGACAGCACCAAAAATCAAGTTGCTCAATCCGACAAATCTACAGTCGAGCAGAACATCATCAACCAAGTCATGCTAATCAAGGAAGAGATCAATGAGATCGTCCACGCTTGTCAAATGGCTAGAAGTGGTACAGTCAACACCAACCTTCTCGATCGCGAAGAAATCAACAGGGTCCTGTCCGAAATCGAAACACTGCCCTATGCCAACGTAGTAGAAGCACTGGAATTCGGAACGCCGTCGGTTTTTACTAACGACACCATGCTCCTGTACGTTCTTTCAATCCCAAAAATAAGTAAGACGGAGTACAACCTTTCGCTGACGAGAGCATCCATCACGAACGGGAAGCAAGTCGATTTACAGTTCAACAGGATGTTAGTGAACCACGGAGAAACCATCGGAATCCCTACAGTGAAGGAAGGACCTTGGAGAAACTAGAGGAGGACCACTGCATCGCCCGGTTGCTGAAAGGCGGGCACGCTGCCTGCACCTTCCGTCTAAACAGCGCGGAAATCATTGAACTCATCGCAGAAGACACCATTTTCGTTACGAATTTCCATGGCCAGCTAATCTCTCTCGACACGTCAAAAAACCTGTCCGGCACTTTTCTAATCCGAATCCATAACGAGACGGTCCAGCTCGCCAATAGGACCTTTTCGAGTTCCTCAGTCACATCCCTCCAAGCATTACCTCCTGTTCTCTCAAGCATCATTCCAGTCGGAGACAAAATTAATGTCGATTACGTACACAACATCAGCATGAGGAACATCAGGCTCTTAGCGGACCTTGCCAAGAAGACGACGTCATCAGTAACGGTCGACGCCATCATTTTCCTGCTAGTTGCAATCTCATCCCTTCTCATCTGGAGGAAAATCAACAAAAGGGCGGATTTGCCAGTTGTACAGCTTATGGCGCCCCCCAGCATCATGAACCAGCCTTGAGATCTGCGGGACGCAGATTTTTAGAGGGAGGGCAGTTAACACCACGCTATCCCGACGAGAGGAAAGGGGAGATGTCACCTTGGATTCCCCAATCGTTCGTGTACGCAACGAGACACCTTGCATCCGCTAGGTGCATGGAAGAACATGATCGAGCGTGCATTCGTTCCCACGAGCATACAAGTATCGAGCGTGCATCCGTTCCCACGAGCATGCGAGTGAAATGCTGACACCGCTTCCCTTGCACACACAGGCTGCCCGGCGAACGCCGGCATAGGAGTTAGATTATGTTTAAGTTAGTTTTGTAAGTTCATTCTGTTTTGGGAACCCGACAAATAAAGTTGTATATTTCAAATCGAAATTACCCGTTGCGTTGTAAGTCGAACAGTTGGGGGGAGGCCCTTCCTCCCCGTTCGCGGTTTTTTTTTGTTATCCTCTTAAAGGATAACTTTAACTTCCATAATAATAAAAATAATAATAAAAATAATAAAAATAATATTAATAATCCGTACATTGTTACAATTATAAGTCACATCTACCATAACCCGTTGGAGAAAAGTAAGCTGGGGTCATGCCCAAACTTTCTTACTTTCGAATTGTACACAAAAATTGCAATAAACGTTTTCCAGCTTTTAGGTACATAGTCGAGACTAAGCAAATATGGATGATTTGTTTTCACGCGCTCAGCTCGTGACTCGAATGCAAGGTGTTAAATATAATAATAATCATAATAGGGGTGTTGTATCCCTAGAGGGCGCGTCCCCGGGAGGCAGATTGGGGAATGCCCGATAGATAAATCGGATAGGTGGGAAATAAAATACCACCCGCGGACCAAACTACAATTTGAAAAGCCTGCATCATAGACTGGTAACCAGAACGCATGTGGGTGAGCGTCTGTACTCCATAAACGGAGCGGCTGTTAAATCGTGCAAGGGGGCTGTGGATGAATGCCACGGGATTGACACGCACGCGATCCATGAGTCAAGAAAAAAGATGTCACAACTGCCGAGTATGCACGCACCAATATAAAATACATACATGAAGGAAAACTGCAAACCAACCCATAAAAACAATGGAGAGACAATTAAGAAATAGAATGATAATAATGCTGCCATCCGGGGGCGCCCGGGCTAAGTCTGGAGCTACCGCTGGAGTTAGCAGTATGCGAGCCGGTAGAGTTGATGTAGAACCGCAGGAAACGCACACCGGGATAACCCAAACAATCAGAATCCTGCAACCAAGAGGCAGAGCAATACCATCTACAGCACCTGCACCAGCCCCGACTGTTTCGAAGGTAACATTGCCCGAGACCACACGAGCTGGACGTCGTAGACAACGCATAGCAGGATCAGCAGATATGAACAAAGACATTATGCGTTGGCACCACAGAGCAATGAAATGTGGGAGCGATACCGCTGGATATAGGGAGAGACAGCACGAGCTATTTATAGCCTTGTACCCACAGCTTACGGATAGAACTAGCGCACAGAATGTAGCAGACAGAGTAAGAGCGATCCGAGAAAGACTAAAACTGCCACAAACAGTAACTGCAGCTATCGAATAGGAAATAATGGATGAGCTGAGACCCAAGCATAGACTGAGACTTCCAAACAGAACAATGGAAAATGAGCAGCAATCAACGGAAAATGCCTTGCAAGCTGAGGAAGAGCTGAATAATTATCGCTCTTCATTAGGACCTAGAGGTGTTTTGCTCCAACTGGTCTTTGATAACCTGGATCAAGCCCTAACCGAATTTCAAGGAATGGACCCATTATGTAGACCGAGTATTCCCAAAGTTTACATGGACAACCATTTGGCTACTGTTATCGTACATCTAAATAACATCATTGTGTACCACCTACAAGATCATCATGATTTGGAACATGTACAAGGCATAATTTACTGTGCGGCTATAGCTGCCTGTAGATCAGTTGGTCGTAAGATCAACACAATGCCAATAGTCAGTCAACAGCGTAACATCAGACCAGTATGGCGGCCGACTTGAGGCCAAGATATCAGTGTTACGAGTCAAGCTTGGCCGCCTAACCCAATATAAAAGGGGTGTCAGATCGAAGCATTTGATCAGCAAGGTCAGGGGTATCATGCGTCCTTGAGTGCTGGATGAAATAACATACCAGGAGCTTGACATGCTGATTGACAGACTCACCCAGAGACCACAAGTCATGAGCTCGCCATTAACGAGATATCTGGTTAGTCTGTCAAGAAGGATTGACAACAGAAACTTCCAAAACAACCAACGAAAGTTTTACTCTAAACTGACCAGCAATAATCAACAAAATGCACAACCCGACGCGACGTGTCTAGAAATATTCTGGGGAAGCATATGGGAAAACCGCCAAGTTCATAATCCCCAATCTATATGGTTAATCGCATCACCTGAGTATCCACAAATGAACACCTCCCCAATCAGTGCAGATGGACTGAGAAATACGCTGAGAAAAAGCAAAAATTGGAAGGCGCCGGGTCCGGATGAACTTCAAAATGTTGGCTAAAAAATTCACTATAGCACACACACACGTTGTCAGAAACTACAATCCTATTCTGGAAAGCAGTGCCAGATCCCTAGTTTCTTCTTCGCACGGCGCCCTCCAGCGAATTACAGGATAACTTGCTTGTCAACCCTATAAAAGGCACTGACATCCATTATCGGTGATCGAATCTGGCAACACTGTGAACTGCAAAATATCATCTCAAACGAGCAGAAAGGATGCACAAGGATTTCCAGAGGCTGTAAAGAGTTGATCACGATAGACGCTATTGTTACCAACAACTTCACTCACAACCAGAGTAGCCTCAGAGTAGCCTACATTGACTATCAAAAGGCTTTTGACAGTGTCTCGCACTCCTACCTATGTATTAGAAACATTAAAGATTCATGGCGAAGACCCCAAACCGGACTCATTCAGGCCTTTATGGTTCTGCCTTAGTTTAGCTCCACTTAGCAGAATCCTTAACGATTCATCGGATGGGTATCGTATCAAAATTTGCGATATGCAGTGTAACATCACTCATCTCCTGTACATGGATGATTTAAAGCTATTTGCAAGGTCCAGACAATATCTGGCTAGCCTGCTCAACATATTGTTACGAAATATTCAATCCCACACCGAATGGGGTTTGTACCACTGGATTGCGATGAACTACAATTGTCTTTTTTATCCGAATAAAAACACACACACTTTTATTCCTTCACCACAGATCAATTATCTGTGTAGCTTCACCACTTTTCTTTATTATTCAATACTATCCACTTTAAGTATTGAAACCTTTATTGAATGCATTTCTTTTCACGCTGTTTGATCACACCGACTTGTCACACGCTGTTTAATGCCACAAACTGAATGTATGACGAGGGCGAGTGTTCGCCCTTATATAGTTCTCGGTCCACCTTCTCGAATGTTCGCCGTTGGAAGTTCCCCTTCGGAAATCTCTAGAATGCTCTGACAATTAGCATTACGCCGTTGGAAGTTTCGATCATTCCAATTTCCCCTTCACCAGAGCTTTCGAACTTCGATAGCGAAATTCGAACTTAACCGCCGGTTTGTATCTCCGCAACAATATTCAGAAACTTCAGCAATGACATCCATATGAAGTTCGGATTCGACAAATGTAAAGCTGTTGAAATGGTTAGAGGAAAGATCATGCGAATAGAAGGTTTCGCGTTTGATGATGGGTCTATAGCAATGCTCAGGGAAGAAGAGAACTATAAATATCTTGGCCTTCATGAAATGCGTTGAATCCAACACAGCAGGATGAAGTGTCACCTCAGAAATCAGTTCAATGATAGAGTGAAGCGGCTGTGTAAAACCAAAATGTACGGGGGTAACCTCACAAAAGCTATCAACACATACGCAGTCCCTGTGTTGCCATATTCCTTTGACCTCATAAAATGGAGCCAAACTGATCTGCAAGATATTGAACGGGACGTAAGATCAGTGTTAACATCTCACCGCTATCACCACCCAAGAGCGGCAGTACAACGTGACTATCAAGGAATAATAGACATATACAGCCAACACTTTATGCAAAAGATACAATCTTCTGATGCAGCTAGATACGAATTTCACACCACTGAAATTAGGTGATTTTGAGTTTCAACCGAGCAACAACAACCGCTCGGCCCCTACTATTATAGAGCAGTGGAAGAGGAAGCCAATCCATGGGAAGTACCCTCATCTCCTGGGTGGGCATGGGATTAGCAAGGAAGCTTCAACTGTCTGGCTGCGCAGAGGTCAACTGTATCCAGAAACTGAAGGATCCGCCATCGCTGTATAAGACGGTATTGTTGCTACTAAACAATATCAACGGGCAATCCTACATGAAGATACAGACAATCTATGCCGTCGGTGCCGACAAGGGATAGAATCCACTGACCAAATAATAAACGGGTGTACAGCTTTAGCTAGCAATGATCATCTCAAGCGGCATAATGATGTGGCTAAAATCATACATCAAGAGCTCGCCATGGGACGCAATTTTATAGAGGTCAAGAAACCGTATTATAGGTACGAAGCATGTGAGGTTCTAATAAATTCGAGCTCCAAATTGTATTGGGACCGAGCGTTGAATACCGACCACTCAACACCACCGAATAGACCCGATATTGTGTGGATCGATAAGTCGAAAAAAAAATGGATATAACTTAAAAATTCACTTTCGGCTTTAGTTTAAAAAAAAATGTTTTATTTTTTCTCTCTACAATTGATAGCCTAGAATACAATGACAGTTTAAAACTTAGAACTGGACTGAATGATTAGAACATAACAAAATTAACTGAACTTAAAATCTAACAAATGCATGTACTTATAATCTAACCTGATGCCGTGTATGTTATCTCTGGCGACTAAGCGATGGGCAATGGAAAACGCAGCTCGGGTGACAGCGTGCTGGATGTTGATCGTTGAAGGTGAACAGTTGGCGAATTCCTGCTCGTACGGGAAATGTTGTTTCCTGTTGACTCGGATGAAATTTGGCTTGGATAACGTTGCACTGGATGCTGGGGTGTTGTGGTACTGCAGGTGTTGGCAATTTCCTTCACGTACGAGGAACTGCTTGTGGGTGCTTGATATTGATTTTTGGCGGAGCTGGTTGTTAACTCCTCCTGTTCGACGGTAGACGGACAGCAGTATTAGCCCAAATGCTAAAATCTTTATTTAAAGGAAAAAAAATAGTTATTACAATTCATTTTATGTATGTACATTAAATACAATACTTACACTCGTGCGTGTCCGCCGGTGGTCGAAGTAAAAAAGCACGGTTCTACAATTGTCAAATGGCAATTGTCAGTTGGCATTTGACAATTGACGGTTGACAAATGGTGAAACCATAAGAGGCGCATTCAGCCACGGACGGTGACGTCACTTGTGTGAGTATTTCACATTATGTATATTAAGTAATTCAACAAAATAGATTCAAATATTAAATGGTTCAATATTCCCCCCCTCGTAAGCATCGTGATTTTCGCGATGTTTACTATTTTTCACGAACGTCCAACTTCGCCAGCTTTACGATCGGTCTCGTGATTAGGCCATCTTCTGTTCGCACAACTGCACTGCGAGCTGTCTTTTCTTTTGAGTGATGAAGATCCACAACGATGCCCCGTTTCCGTGTGTTTCTCTTTGCGTTTTCGTCCACAATCAGCACGACATCTTGAAGACGTATGGGATCCGTTGGTGCCTGAAACCATTTGGTTCGTCGAGTCAAGTACGGGAGATATTCTCGTAACCAACGCCTCCAAAATTGATCTGCTAGCTGGCTCGATCTGTGAAAGTTCCTTCGTAACGACATACCGCTTTCGTCCTGGCTGGATAGTTCCCGTATTCCGCTTGAACTTCCGAGTAGGAGGTGATTTGGCGTGAGCCCCTCACTTGTTGGAGAGTCAAGCGGCACGTAAGTCAACGGTCTAGAATTCAGGATATTTTCAACATCCGCTAAGGCAGCTCTCAAGACCTCTTCCCGAAGTCCGGTTTCTGGTAGAATATCCGTCAAAATAGATTTTACCGACCGAATCATTCTTTCCCAAGCACCACCCATGTGGGGTGCAGACGGTGGAATGAACCTCCATCCGATTTCCGGGTAGGCCTTTTCTATCTCTGTGGAAGATATTCTTTCGACCTGTTCTATTAAGATACGGCTCGCTCCTCGAAAGTTGGTGGCGTTGTCTGACACGATTCGCTTAGGCACTCCTCGTCGGCTGACAAATTGTTTAAAGACTAGTAAGAACGAATCTGTCGAGAGAGAAGGCGCTATCTCAAGGTGTATCGCCCTCGTGGTAAGGCATGAGAATACCATTCCCCATCGCTTTTCTGTTCGGCGTCCGATGACTATGTTGACAGGCCCGAAGTAATCTATACCCGTAAAGGTGAACGGCAATGTAAATGCAGCAACTCGTTCTTGTGGAAGATCGCCCATAATTGGTGGAGCTGGGACTGCGAGTTTGTTCCTGCAAGCTTGACAATTTCGCGCTACTTTTGTTGACCAGGGCCCGGAGCCCACTTATGACATATCGCTGGCGCACTTCGTTAACGACGATCTCATTATGATGATGGTGGTATCGACGATGATAATAGTCGATTATTAAACAGGTGACCTTGTGTTTTCGGGGAAGAATGATGGGGCGTTTAACGCTAGTTGGCACATTTGCCAAGGCATCGATTCGTCCTCGAGATCGTAGGAGTCCGTGGTCGTCAAGATAAGGACAATATTTCAGAAGGAAACTTTTGGAATTTACCTGGCGCGGCGGTGTTACTAGAGACCTTAAATCGTCGGGAAACTCTTCCTGTTGGCAACTGCGAATGATGATACCTTTTGCTCCTTCGAGATTTTTCATGCTGAGGAGTGTCCTAAGCCTCGACGATACGCAAATGCGTTGGTTGTTAATTGGATAAGCTTCAGTACATATTTTTGACAGTTTAGAAGTTTCTCCCACTTGCTAAACCTTTCCACATCTGGTATAGCGCCTTTATGGTTACTGACAACTTCTGAGTTTACGTCAACGTGACAGATAGCTTCCGACTCCAAATTTAAATACCCCTCCATCTGCGTAGTGGGCCATTGAGATTCGCCTCTGCTTAAGAACTCTGGACCGTTGAACCAACGCGAGAGCAAACTTATGTCGGTGTCCGTTCGCCACTTCGTCCCGTAGTCAGCCACGTTACTAGCGGTAGGAATCCACCTCCATTCATTTATCTTCGAATTCTCGAGGATCTCGCCGATTCGTAAAGCCACAAACTGATGAAACTTTCTCGCATCGGAGTGGATCCAGTACAGAATATTTTTCGAATCTGTCCAGAAATATCGTTTGTTTATTGATATAGACAGTTCAGCTTCGACGAATTTAGCCAGTCGTAGCCCAAGAACACAAGCCATCAACTCCAGCCTAGGAATAGAAATTGGTTTGAGTGGGGTTACCCGTGTTTTTGACATTATCAATGAGCATCGCACCGCTTCCTTCTTACTGACTCGTATGTAACATGCTGCCGCGTATGCGTGTGTACTGGCATCAACGAACGTGTGAATGTCGACTTTAACACCACTGCCGAGATCGTGGAAGCATCTTGGCGTCGTAATTGATCGAATCGATGGGATTTGATCCACCCACTGCAACCATTGTTCGTATTCAGCATCTTTTATTGACTCGTCCCAATTTACTCCAGAACGCCAAATATTTTGAAGAATCATTTTTGCGCGAATGACAAAGAACCCCAATAGGCCCAGCGGGTCGAAGATTGACATCACGGTCCTTAAGATTTGACGTTTCGTTGGATGAGCGTTGTTGTCAAAGGCTGGTTTACCAAAACTCTCAGTAAAGGAAAATGCATCCGTGTCCGCTTGCCACCAAAGACCAAGAAACTTTTCACCCACTGCGTTGAATTCGTCAAATGACCTTTTTATTTCCGCGCTGGATTGTGTTAATGCTTTTAACACGCGTCGAGAGTTAGATGACCAGTTTCGCATTTCAAACCCCCCTTCGGCATGAATCCTTCGCGCCCTCAAGCAAGCAAGGTCAATCATCTCGTCTTCTGTTTCTGCGCTCTGCAACCAATCGTCCACGTATGTGTTTTCCTTGATGGCTTTTACAGCTTTGGGAAAGGTATCTTTCCAACGATCAGCATTTTTATCTCGGATAAAGTTGACTAGAGAGGGAGAGCATGAGGCTCCGAATGTCATGACCTGCATAAGGTATACCTCCGGTTCTTCCGAAGTGTCACCATCACGCCATAAGAACTTCTGAGCTTGTTGATCTTCTTTTCGCACCAAAACCTGATGAAACATCTCTTTTATGTCGCCGCAGAGAGCAATAGCCTTTTCACGAAATCGAATGAGCACACCAACTAGAGATGTCAAGTAATCTGGGCCTTTAGTCAAGTAGGTATTCAAGGCCACATTGTCAATCTTGGCTGCTGCATCCCAAACGAGTCTGGTCTTATTTTTGTTGACATTTCTCACTGCAAAAATTGGTAGGTACCATGATTTACCACCTGTAGAGATTTCCTTCCTCTCTAGTCTTCTGATGTAACCTTTGTCTTTATAACGCTGGATGGTGTCGATAAGGAACTTCTTCAGGGCAGGATCTCTGTTCATTTTCATCTCGAGACAACGTAGTCTGTGCCTGGCCATAGGTAACGAATCAGGCAAGTTGATTTCATCGTGCTTCCACAGAAGCCCAGTCTCCCATCTCTTCTCCTTGGGATTATATTTCGATGTTGACTCCATGATTCGCAGAGCTCGTTCGTTTTCCCTCGATTGTAGTGTACAATTCTTGACCGCAACTCCTACTGAGTCTAACGAAAAGTAGAACTTCAACATTTCATCCATATTTTCTTCGACTTTTCCATCACAAATGTGCATAACTCTTGGAGGCGTGAAGTCACTATTGTTTTTGCAGCCGTACACTGACCATCCCAATCTGCACTTCGCTGCTCAACAGTTTTATGTGGCAGAACTATTTTCGCGTTGTCTAACCCAATGAGAATGCGCGCTTGAACATGTTGATTGGGTGCAATCGGTAATTTGCGTAGGTGTCGGTGACCCTTGATATCTTGTGCATCTAGCGACTGTCTTGGTAGGTCTAGGCTGGACACAGTTCTAACATTTTTAAGTTCAAACTTTCGTGCACTATTTTCTGGCGATGAAATTGTTAAACTGACTACTCTCGATTTTGTCTCGTTATGTGTGATGTCTCCGGTCCATTTTAAACACAGCTCTTCCAGTGGTCCGTTGAGGTTCAGCTCATCCGCGATTGTGTTCTCTAAAGCGTGCAGGCTGATCCTTCGTCTATAAGTGCGAACGTATCCAAAGTTTTGTTCGCTCCATGAAGTCTGACGGGAATATATCGGAACAGGGCCTTTTTCCGTTCCACTGAGTGGAAAGTCACAACACGATTCTCTGACTTGGGTTCGACTTTATGATCCGTTGGAACACTTCTGTTTTCTTCACGCTCATGGCAGCTACGTTTTGGAGCGTGGAGGAGAGAGCATTGTTTTCGTGAATTACAACGTCGTACCGGATGCTTCTTGAGACATCGAAAACAAATTCCATTTTGTTGTATGAAACTCCATCGATCAGGACAAACCTGGAGCATTGGGTAAGACGATGGTTTTCGCTGCACTTGTACCACGGAACTGATTGTGGTACTGAATCGGCTTTCTTATCTGCAATGTCGTGTACCAAAAGTCGTTGTCTCGTCGGCCTCCTTTCCTCGGTGTTAGACTGTCCGAAGGTAGTTACTTGACTGGCGCAGCTGGCGAGCGTGAACAGCCAGGAGTCAAATGCTTTCATTGTTGCACGCTGTAAGAACATTTGATGACGACACCAATCGACCTTCAAGTCGCTCGGTAACTTTTCTAACAGATCCGCGAGCAGTGCTGGATCGTTGAGATAATCTCCAAGTCCTTTAGCTTCAATAGTGGAACAGTAGTTTTGTACGGCGAGTGCAAAATGAATCAAAGTTTCCAATTTTTCTGGCTTGACTGCAGGTTCTAGACGCAGCTTTTGTGCCATTTTTTGATGGATAATATCTGCACGCCCGAAGAGCATCTTCAGGGTCTCGATGGCACTGTTAACGGGGCTCGGTGTCAAGAGTTTTCCCCGGACTGCTTCCAGAGCTGGGCCTTTGAGGCACTTTTGAAGGCGGAGGAGGTTTTCCTGGTCGGAAAATCCGCATCGTTCTGTTGACTGAACTAGACTTGTTATAAAAATAGGCCACTCTTCTGGTTTGCCGGAAAAAGTTGGCAATTCTTCGGCTATAACTTGACGAGCTGCTATTTGCGATGAAGTCAGGTCGAAGTCCGATGTTGCATTGTGCCTCGACGAAAAATTGAAATGATTCTGCCAGCTGTTTCCACTACCAATTTTTTGCTGCGCGCTTATAAATGGGATATGTACGGGGGTTTGTTGAAAGTTGTGCGATACACTTGGAGCATACTCATTTGCCTTGTGCACAGCGCTGGTAACGGGAGCACTTACTGTAGTTGGCGGATAAATGCCTGCACACATTGGGTATGTGTACGGGAAAGTCATTGGCATCGTCCAAACTGGAACTGTGGGGCAGGGCGCATTGCTGTTGGTTTGGGAAGATGGTGGCGGGGATTCGCATCACTGAGATTAGGTGCAGGTTGGTTGATCATTGTGGAATGCATCATGTCGCGCGATAAATTTGATCCATTATGTTTAAACATCGAGAAATCCGGAATTGAAGCATGGGGCTGTGTGGATGTTGCGGCAACGTGATGTTCCGCTGAACCAGTGGTTTCGGTCGGCGTATTATCAGTGGTTGACTGCTTGCAGGAAGCACATGTTGCCGTCCCGGTCGAAGAGGATTGGTTCGAATCATCACAGGGAGCAGGGGCATCGCTAGTTCCGATTTGTGGATCCATTATTTTCGCTGATTCCTTGGATTAAAACGGATGAAATTGAGATTCCTCACATACAACGTGGTTGTCTTCCTTGGTGAGGATTTTTCAAGCTTGTACCAAGCGCAAGAGTATTTTAGGATGTTCGACGGTAGACGGACAGCAGTATTAGCCCAAATGCTAAAATCTTTATTTAAAGGAAAAAAATAGTTATTACAATTCATTTTATGTATGTACATTAAATACAATACTTACACTCGTGCGTGTCCGCCGGTGGTCGAAGTAAAAAAGCACGAAGTATGGGTTCTACAATTGTCAAATGGCAATTGTCAGTTGGCATTTGACAATTGACAGTTGACAAATGGTGAAACCATAAGAGGCGCATTCAGCCACGGACGGTGACGTCACTTGTGTGAGTATTTCACATTATGTATATTAAGTAATTCAACACAATAGATTCAAATATTAAATGGTTCAATACCTCCCTTCTTAAAATTCGGACGTCCTCGTTCAATAGTTGCCTAGAATAAGGGTATTTGACTGACCCTGTCTAGTGCTTTCGGCTTTGCGGCATTCGCTTCGTTGGGGAAGATATGCCTTGTTAGCGTATGCACTGGTTCTTCATTGTTTTCCAGATCTGGGGTGTTCGAATTTGTGATCCGTGTTAGGGTGGACTTTTTCCCCCAAATGAGCCTGATCGCAAAGGTATGGACAAGTAGGGCCGTGATCGTGATGAGACTGATGTTGGCCATCATATTCGTTTTGTGTTTTGATTCAAGCAGCTCAATTTGTTGGGTGTTTCTAACGTGTAGTTCTTTCAGCATTTCCAGTGACAAGACCTCTTGGATGGTACCGGCGGTTGCAATTTGCGAGATACTAGGTAATGGTTTGAACGTGAAGATCGTATTGGACACGTAGGTTTTGTCATCAATGCTTACTGTCGTATTTTGGATCTTCACGATGAACGTGCCGGTGAGTTAGGTCGTCTCGTTGCCGTTATAGTTGGAGCCGTTAAATTGGTTTAGGAATATCACCCCTGGCGTAATTTCTTCGATTGTCGGAAGTTGACTTGTGTGCAGTTCGCCTCTGATCCTTGTAGAAGATTAGGTATACACGATGTGCCGCTCAGGTTCACTAGATTACTACATGGTCATATTGATAAACTACTGAGTTCCTTACAATCCAATTTAATTCCATACAGGGAATTCGGACATTTTACAATATTTTCATATTCAATTTTGTTTACAATATTTTCCCTTTTTACGGGTTTTATTATTATCCTCTTACAGGATTCGAGTTCTGTGCTCGGTATGTTTATTATGTATAAAATTGAGATTCCGTTGGTAGCGACTCTGATCTCGGAGAAGTCTAGTGCTTCATCTATGTTTGTATATGGTAAATTGTCTTTATTAAGAGTTTCCTTAGCTAAGTTTATTTCTGTCAGTCAGTGATGTTTACTACTGCACCACGGCAGTGGTTTAGATTTATAAGATGATCGTACCGTTCAATGCTTTCAGGCAACAACAACAACAAGGCCGATGAAAACGAATAATTTATTAATGCAAAGGCTAGGTTTTACCCCTAAACGTAAGAAAAGGTCGGATCAAAAGCGTGATGTTTGGGTGAGAAAAATAAAAAAAAACACTGAATGTTGTATTCCTAAAATCATTGTGGACAAGCCAAAAGCATAAGGATTGGCCAAAATATGTGTTTTCTCCATTGTGTGTCTGAAACCAAAAAAGAAAAATTGGTCTAGGTGCGGCCCGCAAGGACCACACGACTAACTTCGCAGTGGAAAAAATGAAAAGTCCCATTGAATTTCATATTTTTTTCATTTTTAACCCCGGACCGGACGGAAAAAGAGGGGTGTTATAAGTTTGAGGTGTTTGTGTGTCTGTCCGTGGCATCGTAACTCTTGAACGAATGAACCGATTATGATGCTGTTTCTTGTGCTGCTTGCTGGATTCTTTTTTCTGGATCGATCCTTTACTTCGGGATTACACAAAAAGAAAGGAGTAAAAAAACTACGTTCACCTTCTCGGCTTTAGCCTCTGTTTCTTTATATGACATTAATTAACAACAACAATTTAAAATTTAATTCCAAACAATTTGCTTAAGGCAAATGCACAATAATACATAAAATGTTAAAAAACAAGGTAGCACAAAAGCTTCCCAACCAGGACATTGAACCCATAAACCAGCTCGCGATGTCACCAGCGCGCTTTCACACAACTTCACCCGATACCCGCACGTTGAACCAACCTACTTCGCCTTCGCGCACACGAACCGTGGTATAGTTAGCACAGACGGTTCCCAATCAGGAACACTGACCCATAAGCTGACGCCACCCATAAGCTGACACCAGCCTGTGACGCCACCAGGTACTTCGCCTTCACACACTCGTCATCCGATACCAGCGCATTCGCCTTCGTGCACATCTGCCGTGGGACAATAATTCTAAGCATAGGTAAGCAAATTTGTTAAAGTAGATTTTAGAAGATTTAAGTATGAAAAAATAAAAACACTTTGTATTAAGTCTCAAAACGGAACGGTCATTTCCATTATCTAATATAAGTAATTAAACATAATGAAGAATGAGTGAGTTTGCTATCGCAACATTCTCCCCGGCCACAAACCGAGTTAAAATATTCGCCTATGGTGCTTAATTGTCATCACTGTATTTGTGCTTTCCAACAACATGATGATTCTGCTGAATTGGAAACAGAACAGAATCATAATTAGATATTGCTAAGTTGATAAAAACAAACAAAAAATACACAGAATGAGTGAGACAGCGAATGAATAGATTATGGCTAATTGACAAATTGCTTGCTGGCGATGCCTCTACTTGTTTACTTAGCAAGTGCATCTTCATTGTTGCAGCCGGGAATGTAATTCGAACTCGGAGGTGTTGTTTTATTTGTTTACAATTTATGTTCCATATCGTGCTTATTTGTTTGTACATTTTTCGTTTATAGAAAATTGGTTAAGTGCTGTTGTGTGGTGTTCTATTTGTAAATTCTAAATGCTCTTGTGTAGTTTTTCATTACCAATATTGTTTGCTATTATTGCGGATTTTTGGGTGAGTTGTGGTTGTTTTTTTTTAAATATTGTGTTGTGTTGTATAGTTTAGTTTGTAATTGTTTTAAAGATTGTGTTGTGTTAAATGTAAACGTTCGTCCTTAATGAGGACGAGATCTCCAGTTTTTGGTTGCTGCTCGATTTTCAGCCATTTGGGGCGCTGTTGGAGTCGAGATAGATACTCTGCACTCCATCTCTTCCAGAAGCTTTGTACCAGAGTTTGAGCGCTTTGTCACCGGTCGAAATGGGTCAGTTTATTTATATTATACTCCGGCTATGGCGGTGTTATAATTGGTTCTCCTATAAGGATATGGCCCGGTGTCAAAACCTGGATATCATCAATATTTTCGGAGACTGGGCATAGGCGCCTCGAGTTAATACACGCTTCAATCTGTGTCAATAATGTTATCGATTCCTCGTACGCAAGAACCTGTGCCCTCGCCACTCTTCTTAGCCGAAGTTTGATAGACTTAACACCAGCATCCCATAACCCTCCAAAGTATGGGGAAGCTGGTGCATTGAAATTTCACTAAGACCCTTCGTTTGCTAGTGTTGTTGCACATACTTTCCAATCGAATTGAGCTGCTTTTAAGAGTCTCTTGAGCTCGGTATTAGCACCCACGAAATTCGTCCCGCAATCGCTGTATATAGCCACACATAGTCCTCTCCTGGAAGTAAACCTTCTAAAGGCTTGAGACATTAAATCAGTGACAACTTAATATGGATTGCCTTAGCAGCCATTCAAATTAATATTGCGAAACACCCTTTGAGAGACTTTGAATTTCTCCCTTTGCACGTTTTGATATCAATTGGCATAGTCCCCACCGGTATGTGAAAATGGTCTCGACATCTGAACGTGGGGGGGGGGCAGGTTGGCTGCCCCTTAACTGCCTCATTGGTTTTGGTTTGTATCTGCAGCAGATGTTGCAGCTGTGCATATGTTGCTGGACTGCATTTTTGATGCTGATAATCCGAAACTTCCGACGCAGCTAGGAAACTGTCATCTGCAGGCCTCCATGTAGCGTCTTCTCGTGCGCGTCGGCAATGGCCAATTTCGTGAAGTGATGTGTTGGTCTCAATAGAATGGGATGCTGTTGATTATAATCAAGGTCTGCATTTTGCAATCGGCCACCACCTCTCAATATACCCTGATCTTCGAGTATTGGATTTATTGGCTTTTTTGTTTTAGGAGACATTTCCTTTTGCACTAATCGTACTATTGACGAAGTTGCCCCTCTAAATTCCACCGGCGAAAGAGTGCTTTGTCTCTTTCCTATTGAAGTTTTGGACTATTGGCGACAAACCTTCTGCAGAAAGCAATCGTCCTTGTTAACCTTGTTAAGCTTAAGAACTTAAGGATCGCTTTGCTGATGAAGTTTTCATCGCTCCTTATGCAAGTACCTTCGTCTTTCGTCTACCCTCTTCTGTCTCGAAAGTCTTGAGTTTGGTTGGATAATTAAAGTTCCAAGTATTGTGCAGGAAGTCTCCCCTGGAGCCTATGTGAGCTGGATTCATTTCCGATGGAACATGATTCAAGATGTCGCTGCTTAAAACTATCTGGATCTCCTTAACTCGATAACGGATAAAGGCCTCTCATCTGTTTGGGGGCGCTTTGATCCAACTTAGGGTAAATTCTGAATCGGTCCATGCATATACCCTATATGTCTCCAGCTTCATCGCTTTAATTATGTTCTTTATGAGTTTCGCTAGTAAGACGGCGCCAAATAACGCCAATCTCGGAAGGGTTATTGGTTTCAGTGGAGCCACCCTCGTTTTTGCTATCAGTATCAGTATGCGTATCTTTTTGTCTTGGTCAAGTACACGTAAGTATATAGCCGCTGCATATGCCTTCTCTGACGCATCGCTGAAAACATGTATTTCCCGATTACGACTATTCTCACGTGTACAGATCCATCTCGCTATATGAAGCATTTCAAACGCAGGCAGCTCTTGACGGAACAACTTCCACTCCTGTTAGAGATCAGACGGGATAAGGTCGTCCCATGCAAATCCCCTTTCCCACAGCTGTTGCATTATTATCTTGACCTTGGCAATAGATGAAGAGAGCCAACCCAAGTTGGAGTACAATGGACCAGTGATTGCGTCTGAGTGCTCCAGCGGATAGTAGAAGCCTTTAAAAAAAAAAAAAAAAAAAATAATATGGAATTGTATCCTCAGTCTCATCTGTTTCTTCAAACGAAGCCATTTGATAGGAAAACGCATCACATATCGGCAGCCATTTTATGCCCAGGGTCCTTACATTTGTTGTTTCCTCAAATGGTAATGAAAAGTCTATGTCGCGATCTTCAGTTCGAAGTCCACGTAGGATCTTTTCGGCATTGCTGGTCCCCTTTCGTAGACGAAATCCAGCCATCAATAGAACCCTTTCAACTTCTTTTCTCATTTGCAGAG
The DNA here is from genome assembly GCA_951905685.1 of Eumerus sabulonum. Taxonomy (NCBI): domain Eukaryota; kingdom Metazoa; phylum Arthropoda; class Insecta; order Diptera; family Syrphidae; genus Eumerus; species Eumerus sabulonum. The sequence goes on from OX645060.1 coordinate 100,816,311, forward strand.
CCTGTTCTATGCTAATAAGTAGCTGCAGTAAGGTGTTGACGTCACCATGTGAGCATTCATCACTTCAGTCATATGATCAAGATATATATATTCTTCCATACATTTCTTGTAGCTCTGGTGTAGTGCGGGGCTTGAGATTAACTTTCTTTCCAATTGGTAAAACCGTAAGATTTACATCCTAGTGCTGGATGCTTTTCTCCTTTGTATGAAAGAGACTTGATATCTCCCACTGGGTAAGCGTTTGGTGTAGGTGTTGAAATGTTGTTCGCGAACTCAATCTTCGTCTGATACACAAGTGTCGAATGATTTTTCCTCGATCTCCCAAAAACTTTCGCAATTGAACGTCGAGAACGAACAACTGTACGAAGCTTCTTATAGACCGGGGGGTATCAGTTGGAGCTTTGCCAAATAAGATCCATTCAAGTTGCGTCTTTTGTGCCACTGGGGCCATGAGGTCTTTGTCTTTGATGATATCCGACAATATAATTTCAGCTTAGATTTCGCTTTCTAAGAGTACATCGATGGTGCCAAGTGTGTGATAACTCGGATCAGCCAATTTTAATCCGTATAGGTGTGTCCATTTATTGAAATCTACCTTTTGGGCCGAAAGAAGGCCAGTCAGGGATTTAAACACAAACGCTCGAGTGTGCCCTTTATATGCTGAATGTAGCAAACCAAAACATAGATCCGCATAAGCATGGCATGTTCCGCTGCTGACCGTCCCCAACCCTGAGATTTCTATAAAGGTACGTTTTTTAGGAAGGGCCAGTAATTGGACTGCAGTTCTTGTGATGAAGGTGGCTTTCAGACCCAGGTTCAATCAATGCCCTTCGGTTAAAATATTGTCAATTTGCTGTTCTCACCCTTACCATAGCTGCAGCTAGTAAGACCTGTGAATTGTTATTGTGTTGCATGTAAACATTTTTAAAAGACGAACTTGTTGAGTGTATGCTCTCGCAATGAGGGCGAAATAGTGGCACAATTGGATTAATTATTGTATTCTGTGTATGTGTGTTGGGTTGTACTGAAGCCTGATGTACTTGAACGTGAGAGTGGACTGTATGGCCATGTGTGGTTGGAATGTATTGTGTTATGTGACGTAGGATTCCTGCGAGTGTTGATGCGCGTCATGAAGCGAGTGGTGTCTTTGACTGCAGAAGTAACAACGTACACGGCTTGCACATTGTTGAGTATGGTGGCAATATGGTATATGTCATTGAGTCGGTCATTCACCTCCATTGCTAAAAATCTATTGCAATTGCGAATGTTGTCCCTTTTTGCAAACACTGCAATTATACTGCTGTTTCTTCTTCTAACGAGTGCTAAAGGATTTTTTTTTGTGCCATTTTTTGCATTTCCGGTTTGAAAATTGGTTTCGGCTTTTTTTGATCCACTGCTTCAAGAGTACGGAATCTGGCTTCCAGGAACTCAGTAAATTTCTTAAATGTAGGAAGTTCCTTGCCCGATCCCATTATCTCCTTGTATAACTGCTGGGTCAGGCAAATCAGATCTGCAAAGGTCGCAGTGCTATATGCTAAGGGTAACACAGGTTTCTTTTTTTTTATATTCTCTTATGATGTGTTATATACATGTATACACACAACCTGAGCGGAGAACAGTAGTTTGGGGCGTTGATGTTCGTTAACTCTTAGGGGTGGTTGTCCTAGATAGGACGAGAGCCGACCAAATTACGCGTTGATTACAGTCCGTAGTAATCCGTTCAAGCACTTTAATATTGCATACGCAGAGGATTAATTTCAGTTGACCATATACTGTGAGTATTATGCCTGCAGCAGTACGTCTGGTCACTTTCCATTCCTGGGTAATTTCCGTTATCCAAACTTAGAAGATGCGAAAGCCGTTCAACTTCTCCCGATATGATGGACTTGAGGTAATGCAATTTTTCAATCTCCAATAATGCCGAATTACTGTGTACAAGGGAATTAAAAATATCGTGAAAAGATCTCCACTTTTCATAGCCGCCGGAAAGATTTGGTAGATCGATTTTTCGCAACTTAAGATATTGCCGCTTATCGATCACTTTCTCTGAAACTAAGTTGCTTAGGGCTACAGAACTGGCGGACATTTTTAGGGTTCCGTACCCAAAGGTAAAACGGAACCCTATTACTAAGACTTCGCTGTCCGTCCGTCCGTCCGTCCGTCCGTCCGTCCGTCCGTCCGTCTGTCACCAGGCTGTACCTCATGAACCGTGATAGTTAGACAGTTGAAATTTTCACAGATGATGTATTTCTGTTGCCGCTACCACGACAAATACTAAAAACAGAACAAAATTAATTATACATATACATAATTACAAACAACCAATAATAAATTGTTTCGAAAGGTTTTCGTTGTCATCTTTCGGTCAGTTCCCATTTGTGAGCGGCTCGTAGTCATTCATTTTGGGAAATCATGCTCAGAGAAAGTGGATAGCCCGAGGGTACGATCGGCGCTTGACACGCGGACGAGTGGAGTTCAGCCCCGCAGATGGTCAGAATTTTTTTTTTTTTTTTTTGTTCCTAGTAGCACATGAGGGAGAGTGGTCGAAGAACTCGGGGAGAAATCTTCGGCGAAGTACTCGGAGAGTGATCTTCGGGGAAGAACTCCGGTACGGTTTTAAGCAGTTCCCGGTACGCGGCCGTACCTTGTGTCCTATTGCCTACGTTGGTTGCGGATATCACGTTCGTTATATAAGGTGTTGAAATCACAAGTTTGCGTGTCGCGATTGGTGATGCGGGCTAAGTCGTTGGTCAGAGGAGTTTCGGTACGACTGTTCGAATACTCAAGCTGCGGTTTATTTACTTTTTTGGACAGTGAATTCCTTTTTTTTTTTTTTTATTTTACATATATTTTTTTTATTTATTTCGACTTTTTTTATTGACATACGGTGTAGGATAGTTTTAAGGAATAATTGTAAACCTAGATTAAGTTAGATTAAGGAAATTAAATTTGTGACATATTGAATTGGAAACGATTACGGTGTTTTTTTTTTCTTTTGCGTGGGATATTTCACGAGTCTCGTAGCAAATTCGTGATTCTTGCTGCGGGTAAGTCGGCATAAGGGCAATCGCGTGGCGCCATTGCTCACGACCAGTCCTCGCAGCTGGTCTAGCATCCCTTTCGCACGACGTCGCGGCAGGTGGAGAGGAGCAAGTGAGCAAGAGGAGCAAGCGATCTTGCACACATACGAACCGATACGTACATACGTGCATACGCATCACATACGTGCATACACTCACACATCTGTACGCTATGTATAAGTATACATACATACATACATATGTACATTACGAAGTAGAGTTGGGTAGTTCCGGACATGTATAGTTCACGGAACTATGTCCTCTCTCGGACACATGTCCTCTCGTTCCGCAAATTGAACGAAAATAGTTCCATAGTTCCATTCAACCCTTATTCATCAATCACATATGTACAAAACGAAAAAAAAAAAAAAAAAACATAAATGCATCGAACATGCTTCTCATACGGTATGAGTTATACCCCGTAGTTTTCAAGAAACCCAAAAGTATGGACATGTGGCGATAAAGCTCGAACAGTTGGTGTACACTGTACAGCACACTGGAACTGAAATGAAGAAAAGAAATGAAAGAATATAATGCCCGCACCGCATTTCGTTCGTGAACGAATGTCATACATGTGTATGTATGCATTCAGGTCCGGACATGGACATGGTTTGCTAGTTCCATATCGGTGCGAGTATACATTTAGTATTTTAAAACGGGTAGAGATTAAAGTGCATACTGAGATGGAATAATTATCTTATAACCCCATTTAGATAATGTTTCAAATATATTGAATGGTCTTTCCAACAAAGTTGTTGGTCCAATGTAACACCTAAATATTTAAAACTCTCCACGTGTTCTATCAAGAAGCAATTTTCAAACATTCTTGATTGTTGAATACCATATCTTCAAGAACAAATCGATTACACAATGGTGCATGATAATATAAGGGAAGGTCTCTGTTTAATTGCAAAATGAATAACAAAATGAACAATGAAACCTTTTAACATAATGGAAATTACAATTTTTTATTTGTCTTAAATTAACACAAAAGAGAGATGATGTTACTTGCTCGCTGGTCTTCAAAGGAATAGACCGAGCCATATATGCAATTTGGCCAAGAAGCATTATGTGGACTGTATTATCATACGGAATAGAATAACTGTATAAATATAATGAACATTGAAGAGAATTATATATGTATGCGTGTATGTATATACATGGTTGTAATTATAAGCGATACAGGGTAATGTTTTAATGTTTGTCTATTGGTGAGCATATTACACAACATTCAGCCCCCCCTGAAAGACTCCGGTCTTTCAGATATATGAAGAGGTACAATTTTCACAATAGGGCGAACGTATTCGTTGAACTTCGTTTTTACGGTGACAACGCGAATCTTCTTGTCTTTACCCGGATGGATTTGTGTAACACGGCCAAGTATCCATTTTGAGGGCGGCAAATTGGGCTCCTTAAGAAGCACGATGTCATCTATCTTGATGTTTGGCTGAACACCTTGCCATTTGGGTCGCTGTTGGAGAGATGTGAGGTATTCTTGATGCCACCTCTTCCAAAAACCCTGCACAAGAATCTGTAAAAGATGCCAATTAGTTTTAGGTGAATTCGTGTATTCTATAGCTGGTTGAGGAATCGCAGTGTAGGGTTCACCAATCATAAAATGTGACGGTGTTAGGGCATTGGGTTCACTGTCTGATGTAGGCCACATAGGGCGCGAATTGAGCAATGCCTCAATCTTTGTCAGTAAGGTGTACAGGTCCTCGTAGATAAGCACGCGGTCACCAATGACCCTTTTCAGGTGTGTTTTAACCGACTTGACACCTGCCTCCCACAGACCACCGAAATGAGGTGCGGAAGGAGGTATAAATTTCCAAGATATATTGTCGCTGGAAAGATGATCGGCAACGCTAGCTTGATGTTGTTCACTAAGGAGAAGAGCATACATTTCATCAAGTGATCTTTTGGCGCCATGAAAATTGGTGCCGTTGTCACTCCAAATTTCCACTGGCTTACCACGACGAGCAATAAAACGATCAAGTGCTGACAAAAACGAGTTAGTTGAGAGATCACCGACAAGTTCCAAATGGATACCCTTGGTAACAAAACAGACGAATAACGCAATGTAACATTTCACAAATTTTGGGTTTCTACCGCGAGCTAACTTTAGTGTAAATGGGCCAGCATAATCACAGCCGACCTTCTTAAACGGTCTCGAAAACTGTATACGTTCCTTTGGTAAACTTCCCATTTGTTGCATTGCTGAATGTTGACGATGACGTAAACACATTACACATTTATGTACTATGTTTCGTAATAGATTTCTGCATCCTATTATATAAAATTCTTGATTGATTAACCCGAATAACTGAGATACACCAACATGAAGATATTTTTTATGAAAGTATTCAGCAATGAGGCGAGATATGGGATGTGACCTATGTGACTAAGCTTGGACGGTATGGTAAATGTGTCACTAGTAGCAGCCAAAACTAAGGTTGCTCCTTTGAAGGTTCTTTCTCTTCCTCGACTTGAGCTTTGTGGAGCTATTCTTTTAATTCGCCTTATCAGAAAACTTAAGATATCTTTACAGGAGAAAGACATTAACGTTTTTGCATGGACAGATTCGTCGATAGTCCTACATTGGCTTTCTGCAGCTCCCAAAAGGTGGTCAGTGTTCGTAGCCAATCGGACCTCTGAGATTCTAACGTCAATTCCTCGACAAGGTTGGAACCACGTCAAATCAGGTGAAAACCCAGCCGACATTGCAACTCGTGGAGTTCTACCCTCTCTTTTGCTGAAAAATGAGATGTGGTGGAAGGGTCCTTCATGGTTATGGGAGGAAAGGATTCAGTGGCCAGTGTCAGATGTATGCATGAAGGACGTCTCTGTTCCAGAACTAGAAGTGAGAAGTAACCCAAAGGCTCAGGTATTTATAACAAACATTCAACCAAATAATACCTTCGATGGAATTATATCAAAGGCTTCAAATTGGTGGAGAGCGGTTCGCGTCGTAGCATTCGTTTTACGTTTCATATCTAACACACGCGTTAATAGTCATCGGCGTTTTAACTACTTAACAATAGAGGAAATTCAAAACGCTAAAATTGGTCTTATTAAATGTGCGCAAAATTCCTCATTCCAATGTGAAATTAGTGAACTTGAAAGGCAGAATTACGGGATGTTTAGCATTGTACGATAAGTCCGATTCATTTAAACGACCGCCTACACGAAGCACTCCGTTAGCGTCAAGAAAGGGGGCGAGTGATTTTAGTTTAGATTTTTTAGTTAACAAATTCTGCCTTTCAAGTTCACTAATTTCACATTGGAATGAGGAATTTTGCGCACATTTAATAAGACCAATTTTAGCGTTTTGAATTTCCTCTATTGTTAAGTAGTTAAAACGCCGATGACTATTAACGCGTGTGTTAGATATGAAACGTAAAACGAATGCTACGACGCGAACCGCTCTCCACCAATTTGAAGCCTTTGATATAATTCCATCGAAGGTATTATTTGGTTGAATGTTTGTTATAAATACCTGAGCCTTTGGGTTACTTCTCACTTCTAGTTCTGGAACAGAGACGTCCTTCATGCATACATCTGACACTGGCCACTGAATCCTTTCCTCCCATAACCATGAAGGACCCTTCCACCACATCTCATTTTTCAGCAAAAGAGAGGGTAGAACTCCACGAGTTGCAATGTCGGCTGGGTTTTCACCTGATTTGACGTGGTTCCAACCTTGTCGAGGAATTGACGTTAGAATCTCAGAGGTCCGATTGGCTACGAACACTGACCACCTTTTGGGAGCTGCAGAAAGCCAATGTAGGACTATCGACGAATCTGTCCATGCAAAAACGTTAATGTCTTTCTCCTGTAAAGATATCTTAAGTTTTCTGATAAGGCGAATTAAAAGAATAGCTCCACAAAGCTCAAGTCGAGGAAGAGAAAGAACCTTCAAAGGAGCAACCTTAGTTTTGGCTGCTACTAGTGACACATTTACCATACCGTCCAAGCTTACACTCCGGCAGTATACTACAGTAGCGTAGGCATCCAATGACGCATCACAAAACGCGTGTAGTTCAAAGTTAAGCTTGTTGTTCCATAAAATCCTTGGAATGGTTATAGATTCAAGCAAATGTAGTTCGTTTCGGATCGTTCTCCAACGTTCGGCGAGGTCCTCAGGAATTTCATCATCCCACCTTTGCCCTACTCTCCATAAGTCCTGAAAGAGTATTTTAATACTGATGATAACCGGAGCTAAAAATCCTATGGGGTCAAAAATCCTTGATGACTCAGATAGTATACGACGTTTCGTATACACAACAGAGCTGTTGAGATGCACCTTGAAGAAAAAGCTGTCCTTTGAAGGGCACCATTGCATGCCAAGTAATTTGACGGTTGAGAATTCTTCAAACTCAATCGGAGAAAGCTCACGTTGATCTTCTGGCAACGAGATTAGTAGCGGCCAACAGTTGGTTGTCCATTTTCTTAGGTTGAACCCGCCTGATTTGAGTAAATCTATTAGTTCCGAACGAAGGGAAGTGACGTCTTCAATGGAATCTGCGCCTGTCAATACATCGTCCATGTAAAAGTCGTTGCGTATGACCTCCGACGCACGAGGGTAGATTTGCTGCATGTCAACGGCTAACTGGTACAGAGTTCGAACTGCTAAGAATGGAGCACAAGCTGTGCCATAAGTGACCGTCAAAAGACGGTAATGTTGGATAGGTTGATCTTGCGATTTTCTCCATAAAATTCGTTGGAAATTGGTGTGGTTATCCGCGATTCGAATTTGGCGAAACATTTTCTCTATGTCACCAGATATTGTATAGAGATGCCGTCGAAATCTGATGCATATAGAGAAAAGGTCGCGTTGGTAACTTTGACCGACAAGAAGCGAGTCGTTAAGGGATTGGTTGTTCAAAGATCTTGCTGAGCCATCAAAGACTACCCTCACCTTGGTAGTACTACTATCTTTCTTTAATACTGCATGGTGAGGTAAATAGTAGTGACTCGAAGATCCAACTATTTCATTGGCAGGTACCTCCTCCATGTGTTTTAAGTTAAGGTACTCGTCCATAAAGCGCATGTATTCCGTCCGCAAATATGGACTTGATGCTAGTCTACGTTCCGTAGATTTAAATCGGTTTAGCGCTATATGAAGGCTGTTTGTAAAGTCAATTTCCTTATCACTTTTGAAAGGCAATCGAACCATATACCTGCCATCAGGTAAGCGAGAGTGGGTCTTGACGAAGATGTCTTCCGCACGTTGATCGTCAACGGATAGACTCGGTTTCTGATCTACTTCTTCCATTCGCCAAAAACGCTCAAGGTCAAAGGAGTTTGTAGTATCCAATCGGGTACAGTAAGAATCCACACTGTCAGGATCCGAAGAGATGGTACTGTCGAAATTGCCACAAACAACGCAGCCGAAGATTGTTGGTATGATATCAGGTACTCCTGGCTCAGCCCGGATTACTGAGCTATTGAATATGCTGAATGCTTTGTCAGCACCGATAAGGATGTCAATATGTCCAGGCACGTAAAAATTGGGATCTGCTAATCTGTACGAAGAGAAAGCCCTTATGTCGAAGTTCGCATGTGCAGATGCAGGGATTAACGAAGTTAGCTTAGATATGACATAACAATGCACTTCTACGAACTCCAGAGTAAAACGAGATTGTAATTTTAGCGATACACATCCGTTTGTAACGCCAGCAGATGTCGAACCAACTCCTAAAACAGGAATACGGGCGGGCTTTCGAGTAAGACCCAATCGCTGAACAGTGTGTTCTGTAATGAAGGATACCTGCGAACCAGAGTCGAGCAACAACCGAACGTTTTGTAAATGTCCTTGCTTGTCATTAGTATAGGCGATAGCTGTGGGCAATATGGTTTGGGTGAAACGAGATGGGGTACACGAGCTATCTTTTGACGGTAGAGACGAGCAAAGAGAGAGTGATGATTGTGTTGTTGGTCGATGACTTGAGGATGACGAGCTGGTGGTTGGAGTGGGCGAGGATTTTGCAACAACATTTGAAGAATTTAGCGACGCTGATTGTAGATGAACCAGCGAGTGATGTCGCGAATTACAAGTTCTGCAACGAAAATTAGACCGGCACTTGTTTGCAGAATGCCCGGACCGTAAGCAATTAAAACAAAGGGAGTGTTCTCTTACGAAATCGCGGCGCGTTTTTATGTCAAGCGAGAGAAATTGAGCACATTTGCTTAAGGAATGTTCCGATTTACATTGGGGACAATTTATTTGAGTCTCTGTATAATGGGCTTGTATAGGCTTTAGATTCTTACCACGAGGTTGATTAAGACGAGAGAGTGTTTGGCAGGCTTCCAAAGCATCACATCGAAGTTGCAAGAAGGATAACAATTTATCGACCGTGCAGTTATCACTAGATCCGACTTCTTCTGCCCATGCTTGTCGCGTGCTATGGTCGAGCTTTTGAAGCAAAAGGTAAATGATCCAAGGGTCGCGATTGGTGGATCCTGCAGCGTTCAAGCCCCGAATCGTTTCATCTGTGCGGTCGGTGATCTTGCGGAGGTTTACGACACTACCGGAATTCATGATAGGAAGCGACAGGAATGATTCGATATACGATTGAATTATTAAATTACAGCGATCGTATCGCCTTTCCAACCGATCCCATGCATCTAAATAATTAGCGTCTGAAACCGTTATGTCACGAATAAGATCAGCGGCTTTATCGCGTAAATAAGATTTAAGATACCGGAATTTTTGTGTGGTAGATAAATTTGGTTTATTGTCTATAGTACCCTGAAATAAGTCTCTAAAGCTGGGCCATTCCTTGTAATCACCGGAAAAAGGTGGAATATCGATTTTAGGTAGGGCGATTGAGACAGATTGAATGGAGTTAAGATTTTCAAGCAGCGAGGCTTGTTGATTAGCCAATTTATCGACCGCCGATTGATCAAGAACGGGTAATGCACTTTCTTCCCTTTCACTAATCAGTTTTGTAAGGCTAGATTGAGCGAAAAAGTATTTGTCCTCATAATCGGCAAATTCACTTTCTGGATCCACGAAATCAACCTCATCCACGTGCCCTAAAAGCTCATTTTGCAAGGAACAGAATTCTTTCCAATCTTCTTCGAGTTTATGTAAGCGTACTTTAAGAAGCTCTAAAGACACGCGATCGTCTACGCTCTCCGCAAAGGATACCGTTCGAGTTAAAGACGCCTTAACGTGACCACGTTTTGCCCTTATTACATTCATTTTCATGTCAATTAATTAAAGGAAATACCATAAACCCGATTGTTCTTAAATTACGCGATTTGGGGCACATGCAATTAATTAGATTTGATAAAGAATTATCACCACGAGGTGTGAGATCACAACATGCATCAGGTCATTCACAAAAAAAAAAATAAATAACTGTTCATAATAAAACCATACCACAATGTCTTCTATACTTATGCCATACATAATTATAATCGATTATCAATTATAATATAATTAGAGTTCAACAATCCGCGATCAGAAGGACCAAAAAATGTTTAATTGCAAAATGAATAACAAAATGAACAATGAAACCTTTTAACATAATGGAAATTACAATTTTTTATTTGTCTTAAATTAACACAAAAGAGAGATGATGTTACTTGCTCGCTGGTCTTCAAAGGAATAGACCGAGCCATATATGCAATTTGGCCAAGAAGCATTATGTGGACTGTATTATCATACGGAATAGAATAACTGTATAAATATAATGAACATTGAAGAGAATTATATATGTATGCGTGTATGTATATACATGGTTGTAATTATAAGCGATACAGGGTAATGTTTTAATGTTTGTCTATTGGTGAGCATATTACACAACAGTCTCTGACATTGATATTAAATATCATGTACTTCGTTTTGTTGCTTATTATTAGTTTATGATAATTAAACCATCTCCTTAACATATCTACATACGTCATTATTAACATCTGCAAAACTATCAATTAAGTTAGTGTTTGAGTGGAAAAGGTTGTAAATTTTTCCTTTAAAAGGTTGTAAGAAAAACGAATTAACATAAATTGGAAAAAGGGTTGGGCCCAATACTGCTCCTTGGGGAACACCCATATTTAAGAAGTCTATAGAACTGTAAACATTCCTAATTTTCACAACTTGATAATGGTTGGATAAATAAGAAGAAAACCATTTATAAATGGAGCCTCTGAAACCCGCTTAATAAAGTTTATCGAGTAGCAAAGTATGATTAACCATATCAAAGACCTTACTGATATCAACAAATAATGTTGATGGTATTTGAGAAGTGTTTGAACTATTATATGTATATTTCACCAGTTAATTTCAATAAAGCAGTTTCAGTCGATTTGCCAAGTCTAAACCCAAGTTGGCAATCACTCAAAAAATGAGTATTTTCTAAAAATTACAACATTCTAGATTTTAACTATCCGAAAAGTGAGAATAAAATGTCACTGATTATGAATTTCTGTTGCTGCTTTAACAACAAATACTTAGACAGAATATAAGAAATATATGTACAAATGGGGCTCCCATACAACGGACATGCTTTTTTTGCCGTTTTTATACATAACAGTACGGAACCCTTCGTGCGCGAGTCCGACTCGCACTTGGCCGGTTTTTTCTAAATGTGCCACTAGAGATGTTCAGAAAGTAAGGTATAGTTCTCTAATTTTGTCGAACACATACTCTATTTTCTCACTTTCAGCATTATCAGCAGCTTCAAATATAGCATCCTTGTTGATTTCAACGCTAGATTTGAAATTGTCCTCGAGGATTTCCACGCGCACAGAAGATAATGTTTGGAAGATTTACATTTCTCGTTCGCCCTTCTGAAATTCATTTCATCCCGGGTAATTTCACATAAGAGACTCTTTAGCAACTTGGAGCTCATAATTTACTTATGCCCAACCATTTGAGTTTGTAGTAGAGTCCTTCTAACCATTCGATGTCGAAGGCCTTCTCCAAGTCAACCAGGCAGGCACCCGTGCATTGGCTCTTGCATTTATTCCATTTGATATCCGAGACGAGTTTCGACGCGGCATGTATGGTATCATACCCCGCCCTGAAAACGAATTGGTTATCCGGGATGATATTGTTGTCCTCAGCCCATTTGGACAGGGCTCTAGGGATTACCTTCTCGAAGACCATGCTGATACTCGGAAGGAGACTTATCGACCGGAGATTGGGATTGGATTGGTGGGATTGGTTGGACCACCGCCGTTTTCCAATGGACCGGATAATATGCATTGTTCAGTGCATTGTTGAACAGGATGGTGTACCTCTCTATAGCTACTGGTGGAAGGTGCCTGAGCACAACATTGGATATACTATCAGTACCCGCGGATTTTTTATTTTTTAATGACATGAAGATCAACTGCAGATCCTCCGTCGAAATGAACAGTGTATCAGCACCTTCATTGGCGATGGCATTGTTTGCCGCATAGTAGCCATTGAAACTGGAAAAACCATGGTTCTCGATTCGCCAATGTTCGATATCATTTCGAAGGTAGAAGTGGTGAAGCAGGGCTCTATTCTCCAGGTCGTGGTTCGGGCGAATGCATTCATTAACCTTATGCATTTCCTGGAAGACAGCCCCCGCTGTCGCCACTTTCTCCTGAAGATCCTCAATCACAAAAAAGTCGTCATCTAGGACGGTGCTCTCTGGATCGATGTTGACTGTTCGTAATAAACGTTCGTTGTTTGACTTTCTCGGGAGCTTTAGATCCTGAATGTCATTCTGATCTTTTCTCCGAAATATTTTATTTATCTGCGGGAACATAATCGCGCTGTTGGAATTTACAGTGCGAATTTTGTTGCTCCAGTGCAGACTTATGGCTATTTAATAATTTTCTTTAATTATCTGTCGGAGATTTTTAATCAGTGACTTCAGAGTCCTGACCTCCGAGTTTTGTCTGTCGGTAAACCGTCTGTACAAGAGTTTGAGTCTACTTTTCTGTTTGTGAAGTGCGTCTATCCTTGCCTTCCGGACTACATCCACATCTTGGTATAGCTCGTAGAGTTCGCGGTTGTGCCTTCTTCTCCATTCACCTTCCTCACAGACAGGACCAAATATCCGGCGCAGAATTTTTCTTTCGAAAGAACCCAAAATCAGCTCCGCTGTCCTGCTTATCGTCCAGCTTTCGGCTCCGTACAGCAAGACTGGCAGAATGAGCGTTTTGCAAAGCATGACTTTGGTCTTTCGAGTGGGGGGTTTTGACCCCAGTTGTTTGGACAAGCCGAAGTAGCAGCGGTTGCCAAGGGCGATTCTAAGCCGGATCTCCACTGTGGTGTCATTTTCGGAATTTACGTTTGCCCCGAGGTAGACAAACTCCTTAACTCGAAATTGTAGCTGTCAATTGTTATATTTTGTCCCAGGTGGTGAGCGACGGATTGGTTTTTGCTTGACAGCATGTATTTCGTTTTGTCCTTATTGATCTTAGGTTAGGTTAGGTATATGGGTGCCCTATTGACGTAAAGTCAAGGCTCACGCAGACTACGCTGAGTCCATTGTGCCCACCTGTTTTGTTTAACCCGTTGATACCTATTCATTTACCGTCGAGCTGAACCAACCAGACGAGGATAAAAATCCCAGTATTCTGTTCAGCCCGATGTTACCTACCTCCTCTAGTCCCGAAAGGAAGTATCTTCCCAGGAAAATATTCCTTTTTTGGGCTAGCGCCGGGCATTCGCACAGCAGGTGACGAACGGACCCAATTTCTTCTTCGTCCCTGCAGCTTCTACAGAAGTCATTGTGGGGCTGGCCTAGTCGAGCTGCATGATAGGATAGCATGCAGTGCCCGGTGAGGGCACCGACTGCCAGTCGAATGTTCCCACGATTGAACTTCAGCAGATTTTCCGTTCTTTTCTTATCATAGACGGGCCAAGTCAATTTCGCCGTTGCGCATGTATCTAAGCGACACCAGCGCTTATTGGCTTTCACCAATAGCTCCGTCTGTATCTCCCTGTAGAGCGCACTGAGTGGTGCCTTGGCCTCAGCTGAGATCTGCGCAATGTTAGCACCTGATCCCACCCTAGCCAATTCGTCCGCCCTCTCGTTTCCGGAGATATTCATGTGACCAGGTACCCAGCAAAGGGTCACCTCATTTACATTGGATATCTCTTCTAACCTCTCCTTGCAGAGTTTGACGAGTTTGGATATTATCCATGCTGCCTGCATAGCCTTAATGGCTGCCTGGCTGTCAACATAGATGCTGATCCTTTTTCCTGTAATATTCTCTTTGCTGATCAGGTCCGCCGCCTGCTTGATAGCGAAGACCTCAGCTTGGAAGACACTGCATCCATCATCGAGCCTGTAGGAGCGATGCATATCCCGAGACTCAAAGTAGACTCCGGCACCTGTGCCAACATCCATTTTGGATCCGTCGGTGTAGAGTGCCAGTTCACTTTCCGTGCGTACCAGATCACCGGTCCATTCCTCCCTGGAGGGAATTCTAATAGAGAATCTCCTCTCCCAGGAAGGAAGTCGGGTGACATAGTCCGTTACGGTTCTGAATCTCGAGACAGCCCATCGATCCAAGACTGATGCATGTCCGTGAGGACTCCTTTTCCAGAGACCCGATTCCTGTAATCTTAGCGCAGTTCTGGTTGCGGCGCTCTCGCAGTACAAGTCCAGGGGTGGGAGGTTCAGCATGACTTCAAGGGCCGCCGTTGGTGTGGACTTCATAGATCCCGTCACCGCCAGACAGCCAGCTCTTTGAACCTTTGACACACTCTGAAGATGACACTTTTTCTCAAGCGCCTTCCACCAGACAACCGAGCCATAGACTAGGATAGGTCTCACTACCGCAGTGTACAACCAATGTACTAACCTGGGTTTGAGGCCCCATGTCTTTCCAAAGGCTACCTTGCACGAGTATAGTGCCACATAGGCCTTTTTGATTCTTTCCTCAATATTTTCTCTCCAACTAAGTTTGGAGTCCAGGATTATGCCCAGATATTTCGCAGATTTTCCAGGGATCAGATCTATACCATTCATACGGGGGTAGGTGTATCTTGGTAAAGATCTTCTCTTTGTAAAGAGTACTACCTCTGTTTTCGCCGGATTTACTCCCAGACCTCGCCCCTTTGACCCAGCTATCCACTAACGTCAGTGCATAGCTTAGTCTATCGCTGAGGACCTGCGTAAATTTTCCAGAGACCAAAATGGCAATGTCATCGGCGTAGGCCGTAACATTAAAACCCTCCGTCTCCAGAATCTTGGCCATTCCATCGACCACAAGGAGCCATAGGAGGGGTGACAGAACGCCACCTTGTGGTGTACCTTTATTTACCCTCACCCTTCCGCATGCTCTCCCTATCGTCGAATTTACTATACGAGTACCCAGCATTTGCCCAATCCAACTACATACACCCGGGTTTATTTGGGCCATATGAAGGCTGGACACTATTGCCTCGGTACTAACGTTATTAAAGGCACCCTCAATGTCCAGGAAGGCACCTAGAGTGAATTCCTTGATACTGAGCGATTTTTCTATCGTAGAGACTACCCTATGCAGAGCCGTATACACCGATTTTCCCCTTATGTACGCATTATGTGATTGTGACAGATAACCGTCCCCAATCTCTTCCCTTACGTACAAATCTATTATTCGTTCCAGCGCTTTCATCAGGAAGGACGACAGACTGATAGGCCTGAAGTCCTTTGCAGTAGTATGGTTGACTTTACCCGACTTGGGTATGAAAACCACCCTAACTTCCCTCCACGCTTGAGGAACATAACCCATCCTGAGGCACCAGGAGTAGATGCGCTTCAGCCATGGAAGAATGACTTCGCATGACTCCTGCAGCATGATCGGAAAGATCCCATCCATTCCCGGTGCCTTGTAGGGGTCAAAAGACTTGATTGCCCACAGGATCTTATTCTCCGTAACAATCTTATCGACTGTCTCATGTTCAATACATTCCCCTGGCAACGCGTCCGCCGAATTGAAGATTCCTGCATCCTCGCAGCCAGGAAAATGACATTTCAGTAGTGAATCAAGCACGCTCTCGTTTGAGTCTGTCCAGCTACCATCAGATCTCTTTATAGAAGACATCTGTGTGGGAGCTTTTGCAAGGACCTTCCTCAGACGAGCTGCACCCGTACATGATTCAATAGAGCCGCAGAAGCTTCTCCAAGAGTCCTTCTTGGCGAATCTAATTTCTTTTTTGAGTCGCTTAACACTATCTCTATAGGTTGACCATTCAATGGCCCGTTCCAACTGAGCCTAGAGATACGAAGCCGCTCCGCTATTTTAGCATTCCACCATGGTGGGTGGTTTCTTTTACCGGGTCGTCTGTTAGGACATGCCTTCTCAAATGACCGATTTAGCTTGCTAGTAATGTTTAGTACCATCTCATCGATGTCTTCCGTGGAGTCGGGGTTCCCCTCCGGAGGTCGGTTAAGGGTCTCACCCAGCTCCGCGTTAAACCTCTGCCAGTTCGCCTTCCGGGGATTCCGGAATACTTTTCTATCCGGCCTACGGACATTCAAATCGAAGAGGATCCAACAGTGATCAGACAGTGATGCTTTGTCAGATACTCTCCAGTTTGAGATCTCTGCAGTACCGTTATCATTTATAAGCGTTATGTCTAGGACTTCCCTTCTGTTACTAGTAATAAATGTTGGTGAATCACCCCGATTACATATAACTAGGTTAGTACTAAGGACAAAACTGAACAAAGCCTCACCCCTACTATTGGTATTAGAGCTACCCCAAGTAGTGTGATGGGCGTTAGCATCACACCCTACGACTAAGTTCTTCTTACCTTGTTCGGCCATTGCGATCAATGACCTTGTTTCCCTAGAGGGGACGTCCGTGCCTTCGTCGTACGGTAGGTAAACCGAAGCCATCGTTAGTGCACCCTCCTTTCCCGTAACCTCCACCACCGTCTGGTCACCCGAGCTGAAATTAGTTAACATTAGTACGTGGAGATCTTTGCTAGCAACGATACAAGTTCTAACCTTGCCTTCGTTACTGTTATAAAAGAGGCTGTATTTCGATGACCCTAATCCCTTAACCCGATTATGGAGGATCCATGGTTCTTGGATCAGGGCCACATCAAGCTGCTCCTTGTTCATAAGCAGCATGAGGTTGGCTGATGCGGCCTTACTGTGATGCAGGTTTATTTGCACTACTTTCATTTTCAGTAGTACTGTCCTTCACCACAGCTGCCGTACCGCCAGGCTGCGCCTTCTTCATGAGTCTTACAGGAAACTCACCAGCCCCGAAGAATAGGCGCATATGCCTCTCTTTTTTCATCGTTTCCGGCGGATCCTCGATAACGAAGATTATGCTCTTTGTGCCATCTTCGTTGCTCTCAATTGCGACTACTTCCCAGTCATCCATAGGGACCGCTGGGTTTTGTGCTTTTAGAAAGCCGAGGATCTCGCTTTTCTCGAATTCCATTTCCGGTACGCTCATTTTGGCTTTAGGCCTCTCTGGTACCTCGTCCAGGGGGACTGCCTTTAGTGCAGCCCCCTCCCACAACTTGAAGGTGGGTACGACCTTCTTCGCAAAGTCATGCGATAGCTGGTCCTTGCAGTCCAGCCTACTCACACCTCGCCTCCAGTTATTGAGACCAAACGTTGGCGCAGTTTTCCCAGCATTCCCTCGAATGTGGTCGAAGATCGCTCTAGCCAAGGCTTTCTCGATCATCTTCCCCTGTTCGAAGGTATACTGTCCACTCGGCCTGCCGGAATCTATCACAGCTAGCTGTAAAGCATTCCGAGCAGCCCCTCCGAACTGCACTGCCGTGTTGATCTTCACTCTTTTTGATGGATTTCCGGCTTCCTCTTGGGATCTTACCCTCTTCGCCTTGAAACCCTCTCTTCTCTTAGGAGCTGGCACGGTTTCTGGTTTGCCTTTACCAGTCTTATCGACCGCGTTAGAGGCTACCTTAGTAGAACCTGCCTTAGCGGCTACAGTCCTTCCCGTGCCCTTGGTTTTCAGGTTCTCACCTTCGCCCAGGGTCTGGGTGCAGCTAGAACCCTCCTTATCGGCTTCGGTTCCATCCGGCCCAGCCCTCCGCTCCCTTTTCTTGGGGGGATTTTTGGTCTTTTTATCCCCCTTGCCTTCTCTGGCTTTTTTGCTGGATGTGCCCTTGTCAGCCCTTGGTCTTGTTAGGACATCCTTGGCAATCACCTCTCCTGCCCAAGCGAGCTTCTCCGTCTCCATATCAGAGAGCAAGGGTATGCCCTTTTCCTCAAGCAAGCGCTTAAGGTGCACAGCTTTTTTGTACTCCTTAAGCCTCAGCTTCCCTTGAGTTAGTTTCTTGGGTTTCTTGGCATCCTTTTTCCGTGCTAAACTTTCTTGGGCTGTCTCTTCAGAATCAGCGAGTAATTCCTCCTCTAATTCCTTGGAGATGACCTCGTCTAACACGCTGGATCCCCTTGGTTTGGCTTATTTCTCTCTGCCACTGGACACGGCAAGTAGTGCGTCTGCCACCGACTCGAGAGAGAGCTCTTCCTCCTTGCTTTCTTTTTTTGGTTTATTATTAATGTTTGAAATTTTGTACCCACGAGTACGGCCGGAAATATGGGTCCACTCCGACAGAGCCGCCGAATATCGGAGTAAGGCATTTGAATACCTTAGGCCTCGCCTGTGCACCTAAGGGAGCTCGTTAGCGGTTGGACATAAACCCTCCAACCTTTCATCCTTCGGCACGGTTTTAAAAAGCTCACACCACCACTGGAATAGGGTTGACTATCTCTTGGTTCCCGGCCCGGAGACCATGTCGTTGACAAAGCCTCCCTGGCCAGTGTAAGCCCCAGCACCACGGCAAGGTGGATAGTCGCGTTGGGGATCTTAAGACCAACTCGTTTCGCCTGTTCTTCAATCGCCGTGAATGCTTCCACAATGCCACGGCGAGAACACGCGATGATGTCGATATCATCCGCGTATCCTAGCAGCTGGATGGACTTGTAAAAGATAGTGCCTTCCCTGTTGACGCCTGCCCGTCGCACTATCTGCTCCAGCACCGAGTTGAAGAAGTCACATGACAGCGCATTTCCTTGCCGAAATCCGGTGCATGTTTCGAATGGTTCCGAGGTCCTAGAACCGAGTTGCACGGTGCATCGCGTGTTTTTTAGCGTGGCGCGACACAACTGGATCAGTTTCGCCGGGATCGCGAATTCGCCCAACGCACCAAACAGTTCTTCACGATGGCTGCTGTCGTATGCGGCTTTGAAATCGATGGAAAGATGGTGTGTATCGATTCGAAAACCGTTGGTCTTTTCCAGGATTTGTCGAAGTGTGAAAATTTGGTCTATAGTTGATATTTAATTTTTTAATTTTAATTAATTAAATTGGTGCTTTATTCACTTTTAGTTTGTTTACATATTTACATATTGTTTATCTACAAAGCCAAATGGCTTGTCTGTAGAAGACTAATTACAAAGGTATGCTTGTGTTGACGTTCACACAATACGCTGGACAGGATCTTGTATGCGACATTGAGCAGGGATATACCTCTATAGTTCTTACAAGAGATAGGATCGCCTTTTTTTGTGGATGGGGCATATAGAGCTGGTATTCCAGTCGTCGGGCATGCTCTCATCTTCCCAAATTCTGCAGATGATCTGGTGCATGCTCCCTACCAGAACATCGCCGCCAGCCTTGAAGAGCTCTGATGGCAAGCCATCTGAGCCTGCGGCCTTGTTGTTCTTCAGCTTCTGAATAGCTGTGCCGACTTCTTCTATGCTGGGTGGGAGGACTACTTCAGCGGCTGGAGTTGGGATTTCCTCAGTCCCTACCACTCTCTCTTGGTCATGCTCGTTAAGCAGCTGCTGGAAGTGCTGCTTAAATACATCCACTATTCCCTGCGGGTCGGTGACAAGATTACCCTCGCAGTTTCGAAGAGCCAGGGTGCCCTTTTTGAAGCCTCCTGCAAGGCCTTTGGCTTTCTTGTAAAAGGCTCGTATTTTATGTCTATCCCTAGACTCCTCGATATCCTTGAGCTGGGAGGCTGCGAAGATTCTTTTCTTTTGTCGCAGTAGTTTCTTCTCCTCCCTTCTTCTGGCTCGGTACTCTTCTCGCGCTGCCCTGGTTTTCCTCTGCAGCGCCTTTTGGTACGCCTCGTCGGTTGCTGCCTTTTTCTGCTCACACTCGCCATCATACCACGGCTTTCTTGTCGGGGGTGGTAGGTATCCTAAGGTGGTTTCGGCTACTTCCTGAATGGCTGAGCGGCAATGCAGCCACATATTATTGGCATTTGTGTTCGACGTAGGCATACCGTAGAGTCTTTCGCTCAGCTGCTCCCTGTAGACTCTGGCAACCTCCGGTGTGCTCAGGCGCCCAATGTCGAACCTCCTCCTGATGGGCTGGTGCAGCTTTCTGACATTGGACATTCGAGCTCTGAATCTTGCTGCTACGAGGAAGTGGTCAGAGTCGACATTTGCCCCTCTGAATGTTCGCACATCCAGGATGTTTGACGCGTGCCTTGCGTCAATGAGCACATGGTCGATTTGGTTGGCGGTTCGACCGTCCGGAGATCGCCAGGTTGCTGTGTGGATTCGCTTGCGAGGGAATCTTGTGCTACTTATCACCGCATTACGAGCTGTCGCAAAGTCAGCGAGTCGGAAGCCGTTATCTGTTGTTGTATCGTGGAGGCTGTGCTTTCCGATCACTCCGCCAAGGGTGTTTTCCTTTCCGATTTTGGCGTTGAAGTCCCCGAGCACGATTTTTACATCGTACTCCGGACAAGCTCCGTAGGCGTTGTCCAGGAGGTCATAGAAGTCCTCCTTGATAGGGTCTTCAGCCTCGTCGGTAGGGGCGTGTGCACATATAAGGCTGATGTTATAAAATCTGCCTCTGATGCGGATCACAGCCAGGCGATCACTTATAGGTTTAAAGTCGATGACCTTCGACCTTAACCGCTTTCCCACGACGAATCCGCATCCCAGTAAGTGCAACCTTTTGTGACAGCTGTAATAAATGTCGCAATTTTTCTTCCTAATCATACCGTTTCCTATCCAGCGTATTTCCTGGACCGCAGTAATATCCGCCTTGTACTGCGTGAGGATTCCTTCTAGTTTATGAGCAGCTCCGGGAGTGTACAGGGTTCTGACATTCCAGGAGCATACTCGCAAATCGTGTTCCTTTTTCGTGCGTTGTCGTCGTCGAGTATCCGTCCGTATATCCGAGGCATCTTGCTCATTCATAACTTTGGGTTTTTTTACGTGGGCGGATTGTTAGCCCGCCGCACAACCGCCATTCTGGTCGGGGTTTTGTGTGTGTGAACGTCTAAAACCATTTTGCACCGCACTAATCGGCAGCTACCAGTGCGGCTTCCGGCCCGGCAAATCAACTATAGACCAAATTTTCACACTTCGACAAATCCTGGAAAAGACCAACGAGTTTCAAATCGATACACACCATCTTTTCATCGATTTCAAAGCCGCATACGACAGCATTCATCGTGAAGCACTGTTTGGGGCGATGGCCGAATTCGGGATCCCGGTAAAACTGATCCAGTTGTGTCGCGCCACGCTAAAAAACACGCGATGCACCGTGCAACTCGGTTCTAGGACCTCGGAACCATTCGAAACATGCACCGGATTTCGGCAAGGAGATGCGCTGTCATGTGACTTCTTTAACCTGGTGCTGGAGCAGATAGTGCGACGGGCAGGCGTCAACAGGGAAGGCACTATCTTTTACAAGTCCATCCAGCTGCTAGGATACGCGGATGATATCGACATCATCGCGTGTTCTCGCCGAGGCATTGTGGAAGCATTCACGGCGATTGAAGAACAGGCGAAACGAATTGGCCTTAAGATCAATGAGGACAAAACGAAATACATGCTGTCAAGCAAAAACCAATCCGTCGCTCACCACCTGGGACAAAACATAACAATTGACAGCTACAATTTCGAGGTAGTTAAGGAGTTTGTCTACCTCGGGGCAAACGTAAATTCCACAAATGACACCACAGTGGAGATCCGGCGTAGAATCGCCCTTGGCAACCGCTGCTACTTCGGCTTGTCCAAACAACTGGGGTCAAAACTCCTCACTCGAAAGACCAAAGTCATGCTTTACAAAACGCTCATTCTGCCAGTCTTGCTGTACGGAGCCGAAAGCTGGACGATAAGCAGGACAGCGGAGCTGATTTTGGGTTCTTTCGAAAGAAAAATTCTGCGCCGGATATTTGGTCCTGTCTGTGAGGAAGGTGAATGGAGAAGAAGACACAACCGCGAACTCTACGAGCTGTACCAAGATGTGGATGTAGTCCGGAAAGCAAGGACCCGTCGACTACACTGGCTCGGCCACATCGAGCGCATGGACATCAACGCTCCAGCTAAGAGGGTCTTCGACTCCGAGCCTCCTGGTTCGAGAAGAAGAGGAAGACCGAACCTCCGGTATAAAGACCAAGTATTCGCGGATGTAAGACATCTTGGTCTTGACAACTGGAAGCAGCGTGCCCGGGACCGTCAAGGATGGAAGGCAGCTATAGCTCAGGCTCAGATCCTCCATGGATCGCAGGCCTGATAAGTAAGTAAGTAAGTAGTATGCTTGTGTTGAAGTTCATTACATTCATTTAAATTCAAGATAAAAGATAAACCAAAACAAAAAAAAAAAAAAAAGAGAAAAAGGAAAAGAGAAAAAAGGAACAGATAATAATAATTCGATTTCCAACTTTTAGAGAATTCAAATTACAAACTTTTACAATTATCGATATTAACTTTAATTTTGAAGCTTATTCCGAGAAGTTTAGATACATTTCTTTTACTTTTTTAACTAGTTCTGTTTTGGGTAAATTACGAAACTCCCTTGGAAGTTCGTTTAAGATCATTGGAACTACTACACTTAATGTTCTTCGGCCATATTCATTCCAGAATCTTGGAACTTCATACTTCTGTTGCTGTCGTCTCGTTGTGTTCATTGTCTGTTGTGTATGTGTCCTGTAGGTGTTGTCGTTACCGTAGTTAGACAGGATTTCCAGATTATATAATTGGGAGATGTTAAGCATACGTGTACTATTTGGCTGACTTCTTCGTTGATCTTCGTTGTTTCGCCCTGCTTTCTGTACTAGTTTTTGCAATCTGTTTTGAATTTGTTGGAGCGGCCGCATTTGTGGTGCTCTTCCCTACGCTAGAATACCATACCTTAGGTGAGATTCCACCAATCCGTAGTAGCACTGCTTGAGTACTTCTGGTGTGCAAAGGTTGCTTACGTGGAAAAGTGCGCACGCAGATTGACACAGTTTATTTTTCAATGAGTCTATATGGTAGCTCCATTTGAAATTATAGTCAACCGTTAGTCCGAGGTATTTGTATGTTGATACGTTATCTATGTGTCCGGTGCAGTCGTCTTCCTCTATTATTCCGTCACACCCATTTCTGTGCAAGCAGCTTATGTCGTGCATTTTTATCTCAAGTTTTGTTCTGGGAATGTGCGGCGGACGAATGTGCATTACCTTAGTCTTAAGTGCGTTGATAATTAGTCCATGGTCGTGACACCAAGCCGTTACTTACTTACTTACTTATCAGGCCTGCGATCCATGGAGGATCTGAGCCTGAGCTATAGCTGCCTTCCATCCTTGACGGTCCCGGGCACGCTGCTTCCAGTTGTCAAGACCGAGATGTCTTACATCCGCGATTACTTGGTCTTTATACCGGAGGTTCGGTCTTCCTCTTCTTCTCGAACCAGGAGGCTCGGAGTCGAAGACCCTCTTAGCTGGAGCGTTGATGTCCATGCGCTCGATGTGGCCGAGCCAGTGTAGTCGACGGGTCCTTGCTTTCCGGACTACATCCACATCTTGGTACAGCTCGTAGAGTTCGCGGTTGTGTCTTCTTCTCCATTCACCTTCCTCACAGACAGGACCAAATATCCGGCGCAGAATTTTTCTTTCGAAAGAACCCAAAATCAGCTCCGCTGTCCTGCTTATCGTCCAGCTTTCGGCTCCGTACAGCAAGACTGGCAGAATGAGCGTTTTGTAAAGCATGACTTTGGTCTTTCGAGTGAGGAGTTTTGACCCCAGTTGTTTGGACAAGCCGAAGTAGCAGCGGTTGCCAAGGGCGATTCTACGCCGGATCTCCACTGTGGTGTCATTTGTGGAATTTACGTTTGCCCCGAGGTAGACAAACTCCTTAACTACCTCGAAATTGTAGCTGTCAATTGTTATGTTTTGTCCCAGGTGGTGAGCGACGGATTGGTTTTTGCTTGACAGCATGTATTTCGTTTTGTCCTCATTGATCTTAAGGCCAATTCGTTTCGCCTGCTCTTCAATCGCCGTGAATGCTTCCACAATGCCACGGCGAGAACACGCGATGATGTCGATATCATCCGCGTATCCTAGCAGCTGGATGGACTTGTAAAAGATAGTGCCTTCCCTGTTGACGCCTGCCCGTCGCACTATCTGCTCCAGCACCAGGTTGAAGAAGTCACATGACAGCGCATCTCCTTGCCGAAATCCGGTGCATGTTTCGAATGGTTCCGAGGTCCTAGAACCGAGTTGCACGGTGCATCGCGTGTTTTTTAGCGTGGCGCGACACAACTGGATCAGTTTTACCGGGATCCCGAATTCGGCCATCGCCCCAAACAGTGCTTCACGATGAATGCTGTCGTATGCGGCTTTGAAATCGATGAAAAGATGGTGTGTATCGATTTGAAACTCGTTGGTCTTTTCCAGGATTTGTCGAAGTGTGAAAATTTGGTCTATAGTTGATTTGCCGGGCCGGAAGCCGCACTGGTAGCTGCCGATTAGTGCGGTGCAAAATGGTTTTAGACGTTCACACAATACGCTGGACAGGATCTTGTATGCGACATTGAGCAGGGATATACCTCTATAGTTCTTACAAGAGGTAGGATCGCCTTTTTTGTGGATGGGGCATATAGAGCTGGTATTCCAGTCGTCGGGCATGCTCTCATCTTCCCAAATTCTGCAGATGATCTGGTGCATGCTCCCTACCAGAACATCGCCGCCAGCCTTGAAGAGCTCTGATGGCAAGCCATCTGAGCCTGCGGCCTTGTTGTTCTTCGGCTTCTGAATAGCTGTGCCGACTTCTTCTATGCTGGGTGGGAGGACTACTTCAGCGGCTGGAGTTGGGATTTCCTCAGTCCCTACCACTCTCTCTTGGTCATGCTCGTTAAGCAGCTGCTGGAAGTGCTGCTTAAATACATCCACTATTCCCTGCGGGTCGGTGACAAGATTACCCTCGCAGTTTCGAAGAGCCAGGGTGCCCTTTTTGAAGCCTCCTGCAAGGCCTTTGGCTTTCTTGTAAAAGGCTCGTATTTTATGTCTATCCCTAGACTCCTCGATATCCTTGAGCTGGGAGGCTGCGAAGATTCTTTTCTTTTGTCGCAGTAGTTTCTTCTCCTCCCTTCTTCTGGCTCGGTACTCTTCTCGCGCTGCCCTGGTTTTCCTCTGCAGCGCCTTTTGGTACGCCTCGTCGGTTGCTGCCTTTTTCTGCTCACACTCGCCATCATACCACGGGTTTCTTGTCGGGGGTGGTAGGTATCCTAAGGTGGTTTCGGCTACTTCCTGAATGGCTGAGCGGCAATGCAGCCCCATATTATTGGCATTTGTGTTCGACGTAGGCATACCGTAGAGTCTTTCGCTCAGCTGCTCCCTGTAGACTCTGGCAACCTCCGGTGTGCTCAGGCGCCCAATGTCGAACCTCCTCCTGATGGGCTGGTGCAGCTTTCTGACATTGGACAGTCGAGCTCTGAATCTTGCTGCTACGAGGAAGTGGTCAGAGTCGACATTTGCCCCTCTGAATGTTCGCACATCCAGGATGTTTGACGCGTGCCTTGCGTCAATGAGCACATGGTCGATTTGGTTGGCGGTTCGACCGTCCGGAGATCGCCAGGTTGCTGTGTGGATTCGCTTGCGAGGGAATCTTGTGCTACTTATCACCGCATTACGAGCTGTCGCAAAGTCAGCGAGTCGGAAGCCGTTATCTGTTGTTGTATCGTGGAGGCTGTGCTTACCGATCACTCCGCCAAGGGTGTTTTCCTTTCCGATTTTGGCGTTGAAGTCCCCGAGCACGATTTTTACATCGTACTCCGGACAAGCTCCGTAGGCGTTGTCCAGGAGGTCATAGAAGTCCTCCTTGATAGGGTCTTCAGCCTCGTCGGTAGGGGCGTGTGCACATATAAGGCTGATGTTATAAAATCTGCCTTTGATGCGGATCACAGCCAGGCGATCACTTATAGGTTTAAAGTCGATGACCTTCGACCTTAACCGCTTTCCCACGACGAATCCGCATCCCAGTAAGTGCAACCTTTTGTGACAGCTGTAATAAATGTCGCAATTTTTCTTCCTAATCATACCGTTTCCTATCCAGCGTATTTCCTGGACCGCAGTAATATCCGCCTTGTACTGCGTGAGGATTCCTTCTAGTTTATGAGCAGCTCCGGGAGTGTACAGGGTTCTGACATTCCAGGAGCATACTCGCAAATCGTGTTCCTTTTTCGTGCGTTGTCGTCGTCGAGTATCCGTCCGTATATCCGAGGCATCTTGCTCATTCATAACTTTGGGTTTTTTTACGTGGGCGGATTGTTAGCCCGCCGCACAACCGCCGTTCTGGTCGGGGTTTTCTTCGCTGCATACGTTTGTTCACCTCCCAACGGTTGTTGAAGAGGCTATCCAGAGGGCGCCGCGAGGAGGCCGTATGTCAACTTGACCCGGGCATTTAAACAGGGATCGTTGCTGGCATCTCGCCAGGTTGAGAGCAATCAACAACTTTACCCTGTATGTCCGAGCCCATGCCCTCCACACCAAGCCGTTACTCTGTTAAAATCTAGTTGCATAAGTTTTACAGCTGCGTCAACGCTCCTATGGCTAACTACGATCGCTGTGTCGTCCGCATATGCATATCCCGTGCTATACTTTAGCGTTGACAGTAAGTCGTTGACGTATATAATAAAAAGAAGTGGACCTAACTTCGATCCCTGTGGGACACCGTACTCGACCTTTTCCTCATTACTTACATGTTCTCTGATTTTTACCCGGAATGATCTATGGTTTAAATAACTTCCAAACCATTCTAATATGTGGCCCGTATTCCAATCCTTTCCAGCTGCCTTAGAATTTGCTTGTGGCTCAGGGTGTCGAAGGCCTTTTTGAAGTCAATAAATAAGGTTACAGTACTATGGTTTTTATCCAGGCTTTGGTACATTTTATTTGCAAACTCTCCAATCAGTCTGTTTATATTTTTTCCTTTGCGGAAGCCAAATTGTTTTTTGTTTAAAAGGTTATACTTTTCGACGTATTTAGATAACCTCCTTGCCATTACTTCTTCTAAAACTTTATCAACAGCCGGTAAGATTGAAATTGGTCTGTAGTTCAGGATTTCACTTTTCCTGCCGCTTTTGTGAATAGGTCGAACTATTGAAATTTTGAGCATGTTGGGGATCAGTGCCTGATCTATGCTCATATTGACTAGCTTCGTTAACACTGGAGATAGTGTTTGCTCGTTGTTTTTCAAGTCTTTTGGGCGTATTCCGTCGATCCCTGCCGATTTATTACACTTCAATGAGCTTAGAATACTGCGTACCTCTGCAACCGATGCATGTTCGACATACATTGAGTGCCTTACACAGCTCGCGTGACCAAAAAAGGTTTGGTGACTACATTCGTGTACAATGTTTCGTATTTCTGACGTAAAAGTTTCAGCGAATTTGTTGGTCAGCTCCTTAAAATTTTTTTCGCTCGAGAAGTTATTTTTTAAAGCGTCATCCAGATTGCTTTTCTTCTTACCCAATATCGAATTAACGAGCTTCCAAGTCTCCCTCGGGTCACTTCTACAAAGCTGGAACTTCTGTTTGTAGTAGCTAGCTTTTACCCTGGCTAATTTCTTGTTAAGTTCGTTTCGAAATGTTTTATATTCTCTGTGATAATCTTCGTTGTGTCTATTGTTTTTATGTCGTCTGTATAGTCTATCGCGTTCTTTGCAATCGTTTTTCAACTCAGTGGTAATCCAAATATGCTCTGTGCTTCTTTTCTTCCTTGATACCGTTGCGGATGTTGTAAAGGTATTCATGGTTTGTCTGAAATGCTCATAGAGTTCATTTACATCTGCATAGATATTCATCTCATCCCAGTTAAAGCCGTGTATTTTTTGAGCTACTAGATGATTAAGTATTTGGCTCTCTTCATCAGCTTTCTTTTGGACGGTGGTGTTCGTTTTTAATCCGGAATATAGAGCATAATGATCTGAGATACATACTTCGATCACCGCTGAATTAATTTCCGCATTGCTTACCCTTATTAAACTGTGGTCGATCAATGTTCTTGTATTCCTAATTAGATCAACACGTGTATCTGAATATATACTATTATGAAGACCTTTTGCCGCAATCATCGCCATATAGTCACAGACATCTGTATTGTTTCTTTCTTTTATGTTAATGTTGATGTCTCCCATTATAATAAGGTTTCTTCTCGTCCCAAACTTGTCAACATGTTCCCCCAGTTCACGAACAAAGCACTTTACATTAGTTTTCGGTGGTCTGTATACCGAGATGATTGTGGCCTCAAAGTTGCCGCGTTTGACATTTATGGTGACGTTTTCATACATATAGGTCACTCTTTCTGCTTTCTCAAAGAGAACATCATTTTTAATGTATACTGCTACTCCTCCTCCTCCTGAGTTGCTTCTATTAAAGAATTCACTGTTGTATCCTTTAATTTGATACAGGTGGTTTTCGTGTTTACTAATATTTATTTCACACAACATAATAACATCCATATTCGAAATAAAATCATTTACATATAACATAAGGGCGTCCCAGTTTTTCCTCATGGATCTTACATTTAGTGACATACATGAAAAGTCCATTGTATTATTTTTTAAATATGTGCATACATCCTCTTTTGATTCAATATTCTTAAAATTTATATTAATTAATTCTTTTAATTCATTATTCATTATATTTTGCGTGATTTTTGCACACTACTGTGATTACGATTATGACATTTTATTTTATTTACGACATTTTCTCTATACCGTTGATCGCTCGTATCTTGACTACACGATCACCTTCCGTTTTTATCGCGAGGACTTTGTTGTTTGTAAACCAAACAAACTTCCAATTTGTCAGTTTTGCTTTGGTTTTAGCTAACCAAAGAATCTTTTTGAAGTGTGGTGTAATGTGTTCGTTGATATAGATATTTTGATTTGTGTATGCCGGGTTGGGTTTTTTTTTCAATTGGGTGCATACGTCACCGTACTTGATGTTTCTTTTTTTATTTGCTTGATCCAGGAGCTTGACTTTAGTATTTTTTCGTGTGAAGCTCACAACAATGTTCTTCATTTGTTTGTTTTTCCTGTCGGCATAAGCGTATACTTCCTCAATGTCGGCTTCAGTTAATTCTGTATTGAGTGTCTCAGCTATCGCCTTAACCACGTCCAAAGCATTTTCATTATTTGACATAGGAATATTTTTTATTTCGATATTCCGCCCAATTTGTTTTTGTTCCAGTGTATTGACCTGTGTTAGTAAATTTGTGATTTGTTCATCTTTGGATTCTATTTGTTTTTTATACTCCTCTATTTCTTTCATTAGTGATTCAATTAGATTGTTATTTTTAATGAGTGTATTATTTATTTCGTCGTACTTGCTGGTAGTGAACTCCACTGATTTTGCATATTCCCTTAACATTGCCTTAATTTCTTGAAGCTCCTTGTTTAAAGCACTGTTATCGCATTGTGTAGTGGCTGCCGAAGTTGCATTTGGGGATTCAGCTGTCCGGGTTCTTTTGGCGTTTTGGACATTCTCTTCTTGCGGTGCCTTATCTTTCAGCCTGCACGAAGTACATGCCCAATTTTTCTTTGTGAGTTGGGACATCTTCCGGTATGAATTTTGAGATACAGAGCTGCACTCAAAATGCAAATTTCCCTTACAGGTCGAGCAGTTGTGGTAACGGATCTCGCCGTCAAGTGGTAACGGATCTTTGCACCTAATACATTTATTCATCTTACCAGTTCTTGTCGAATTATCACTTTTATTTGTAAAAAACGAAAATAAAACGATCTTAGGAAAAAATATATTCAGTTTGTTTACTTTTTCTGCGTTTTTTACTTATTTTTTGGCCTCTTTTTTCTTTAATAGATTTCAGTTTTTTTAGAGCACCTTATAAAACACTTCTGAACTTCAAGCACGACAGTTGCCGGGCCGGAAGCCGCACTGGTGGCTGCCGATTAGTGCGATGCAAAATGGTTTTAGACGTTCACACAATACGCTGGACAGGATCTTGTATGCGACATTGAGCAGGGATATACCTCTATAGTTCTTGCAAGAGGTAGGATCGCCTTTTTTGTGGATGGGGCATATAGAGCTGGCATTCCAGTCGTCGGGCATGCTTTGATCTTCCCAAGGATCCGTCGACTACACTGGCTCGGCCACATCGAGCGCATGGACATCAACGCTCCAGCTAAGAGGGTCTTCGGCTCCGAGCCTCCTGGTTCGAGAAGAAGAGGAAGACCGAACCTCCGGTAAAAAGACCAAGAAATCGCGGATGTAAGACATCTTGGTCTTGACAACTGGAAGCAGCGTGCCCGGGACCGTCAAGGATGGAAAGCAGCTATAGCTGAGGCTCAGATCCTCCATGGACCGCTGGCCTGATAAGTATGTAAGTAAGTGCGTCTATGGTTGCGTTTCGCTACACGTCCGTGGTATCGTAATGCCGTTGGCGTGGTATTGTTCTGTCCATCGTTTGTTTGATAATTTCGTCCATATGTTTTAGGTGCCTATCAATTTCGTCATTTGATAGGTTCCTATTGTTCGAAGTGAGTGCTCTCGTCAGGCAGTTGGCAAAACGTGGCCAGCGGGCCTAAAGGTACGTGTGGACATACTCTGCCATTTCTGCGAATTCGCCCGGTACTTTAATTACGGCACTAAGTGCGCAATGGTCACTGTCATACTCAACGGTACGTAAACAGTCCGTAGACCATTCGTTTGTGTCAGCCAGTCTCAGTCGTGACTCAAGCAACATTAAATCCAGATAGTCGCCGCTTCTAGGAAACGACGGACTATCCGTTGCGAGTAACTTTAGTTTAAACTTAACTAGCTTTTGCCCGCGGCTTCGCTCGCGGCAAATTCGGGGTAACACGGTTCCCCTTTCCTGGTTTAGAACACAGAAGGGAACTCAGAACAGAATGTTATTTTAATACGCTACTGTAGACGATATTATATTCTTTCCATTTGGGGATAGATGTGAATAATGATTTTCGTGTATATTGTTTTGTAAATCTGGGTAAACACTTGCAACTAATTTTAAATCACCGTGTACTAAGTGACAAAAATCTCCCGTCACTGTCACACAGCCCTCGGCATCAGTTTCTAACCGACCATCTCCTATTTTCAATAGTGTTTCGGCATAGTTGCCAGCGTTTGTGTCATCATATAGATGCACTCTCATATTTGTAGTCAAACTGAACTTTCTTACGGTGGCCCATAGAGTGGACGACTTGAGACATGCTTTAATTTCGTCTGCAGGTGTCCCCTTCTGAATGACTGGTAACGTTTTCGGAAATCACCAGCCAATAAAACCACCATCCCTCCCATAACATCGGTATAGTTGCGCAAATCCTGAAGCGTTCGATTTAGTGCTCCTACCGCTTTTTTTGTGCGCCATAGTACTTTCATCCCCACTTTAACTGACGAAACATAGTACCCTGTGCGCTATTTTTACTAAAATTACAGATAGGTGAATCTTCCTGGGCGAGATTTTGTGGTAATTTTAAAACAGAATGCGCAGTACGACCCCCGCTCAGCAACGTGGCGGCTCTACCGGAGGAAGCTACGGCCACAGCAATGTTGCTATCTTTTCTTACTTGCGCCAGCAACAAATTTAGCAAAAATGTTTTTCCTGTTCCTCCTGGGGCATCAACAAAGAGTAGTGCGCCATTCCCAGATTCTATTTGCTGCAACACTTGGTCAAATACTCGTCTTTGTTCTGGTAGTAATTGGGGTACCAATTCAGCTACCTGCTGCTGCAAAGCTGGTATATCATAGTTTGTTTCTCGTACAATCTCATCAGATAGTTCATTCTCGTTCGTTCGCCGAGGGCTAATCATTCCAAATTCACTCAACCGTTTACCCACCATTGCCATTACTTTGTCTTCAATTTTTCCAAGGGCTTTGTTACAAATATGTTCATTGTATGTCATGTCCGTGTGTGTCTGCTGTAGCCTTCGCAAAATGTCTTCCGCCATGTACTCTTTATATTTATTCCATAATTCATTAGGATTCGATAGCCCGCAAGATGATATGAGGGTTGCATAAAGGTCCCTGAATTTGGCTGACGATTGGCACTGGACGGCTTCCTCCATAGTTTCGTCCCAGTGATTATCATTCTCTAACAGACCCAGAGCTTCACATGCCTCTCTATATGTTGCGCATTCCTGGCCGTTGACACCTTTAAGATCTCTATAGCTTGTAGGACCCCGAACATGGTGTAGCAGCAAACGTAAACAGAAACATTCAAAATTAGTAACGTGGACGGTGTACACACGACCAAGGGCATCAGATGACTTCACTCCGGGCCAATTCTCAACAGGCACGCCATGAATACGGCATTTCCACTCCTCTGTAAACGTGTTCCAGGTATAGTAACGGGGGAGTTCGGCATAGAAACACGTTTTTGCAAAGGGATCGGCCTGACAAAGATGGAAAAGGGCTGTTAATGTTGTTTTGGGGGGTGATGATATTCTTTCTTGGAAATTGTTCTCGGTAAAATATATGCGCTCTCCATTTTCTAAGTGTACAGCAAGGTGTGTCACTGCTGGATGTCTTTCATGCAAGGGGAAGCCAAGGAGCCGCCACGCTGCCTCTATACTGCTGACATAACGTCCTGCTTGAAAGGTTTGCACTTCATTTAGAAGATGTGCTCCACCTTCATTCTTGAGATTAAATATAGCCTGGTCATTTCCTTTATTTATGTATTTGCATATATATTTGATTGCGCGGACAGAGCTACAGGCTTCTACATTAATATGAGCATTGAACATTTTACATAGAATGGGCGAATACGGGACTGCTACTGTTGTCTAAGGTTTCGTTCGCTCTAGATCGAGTCTTAATTGTAACTGTTCGGCCATCATCTTCGAGTGCTGTGCGCCTGTATAACGGGTAGCCATTGTCATTGTGCACAGTTTCTTTTAACAGCTGTTTAGGGAAATTCTTTGTGCATTTTCCATCTTTCATGCATGGCGATGCTGGATTACACAGGGACCGTGTACCATGTTTCGGACAATAGTGTCATACAATTCTTTATCTTGCTCAGGATCAGGAATCTCGGCGCTAATTAACTCATCTATTTGGGTGGGCCGCATCTTCTCTTTAAGTCATATTAGAATATGCACATGTGGTAGTCCCCTTTTTTGCCATTCAATAGAATACATGAAACATTGTACCTCGCCGGATATTTTACCCTTGGTAATTACATTCATTAATTTTTGCACTTTTAATCGAAACACTCTGGCAACTAAATCGTGTCTGTCAGTACTTTTTTGGCACGGTATTAGTTCATCAGTTATTTCCTTCCATGAAAGGTTGCAAGTGAAAGTGGCAAAAAGGGCTGGTCTGCCGTAAGTTCGTACATAAGTAAATGCGTCTTGTGTGTATTGGTGTAGGTTGCGGGGGCTGTTAACGAATGTTGACGGAAGAATTACCATTTTTCCTAGGTCTGAAGGATTAACATTGGCGTCGCTAGCAACTGCATCTTGCAAATGTATATAATTATCAACATGTAGCTTTTTTTGATTTAAAGTAATAAAACGAAGACGTTCGCTTTCCACCTTCACGTACATATCCACCAAGAACTGATGAAATTGTTGTCCGCACCGAGCTAACAGGTTAACAGGTAGATTAATAAGGGGAATTTCAAAGTGATACCCCTCTTGTCCTTTGGAATAAGTCAATGGGTATTGCAGAGCATCATAAAATTTGTGTGTATCGGCTACCCGTTGCAACGTGTCATCATGTGCTCGGAAGACAATGTCCCGTGAAGAAAATTGTTCACCACTTACTACGGCTGCAATTTCGTTAATCAATGGCAAATTATAGCGCCTTTCATGCTCTCCCCGAGGAGTCCTGTCCGCATGTACAACTACCTTATAATGCTGTTCAGGTAGGTTCTCTAAAGCAGTTTTAAATGTGTTTACTAAAGTATTATTATCATGCAAGTATCTTTGAATTTTCAGCACCGGGATACTCCCGGGATAAATTGGCATCGACGGTCAACCTCAACTTCTTCGTCTCCCATAAAGTAAACCTGCAAAAATGTGTGCTGTTCGTTCTCAGCTGGAAAAAGTGCACCGATCCTGTGATAAATTTGCCCTTACACCGTAAATGTTGGCGAAAATCCTGGCATTATTACTTCCCGGTCTACTCCAAAAGACGTCATCTGAAATCATGAGTTATATTTCCGGATCTTATTTAAAAAGCGCCGTGACTCATTAGCATCAAATAAAAATCGAGTTTTTAAAGGTTCCTCTGGCGCCCCGAGTAGAGGAAGTGAAACGTTGCCGCTGCTACAGCACATGCCTGGGGTCCCATCTTTCCATTTTAATGCGCTACAAAAACGATACGCCTTGTCCATCAGGCCTACAACAGTCAGCCTGTGATTTTTATAATCAATTATACTTCTGCTTCTTAGTAGGCGCTACAGTTTGGGGAGAACCTGGGCCTCAACCAACATGCCCCTCCAACTAGCGGGATCTTTCGCTAGCCTTTGCCACTGCCGCACACCCAGTTGGCTGAGGTCCTCTGCTTCTTCGTCCCTCGGGGTTGGATTCAAAGACTCTCCGGGCTGGAGCTGTGGTGTCCATTCGCTCTACATGGCCCAGCCATCTTAGGCGTTGAATCCGTAGACGCCTGACTAGGCTCATGTCGCTGTACAGCCCGTAAAGTTCGTGGTTGAATCTTCTCCTCCATCCCCCGTCTGCGTTTATAGGCCCAAAAATCGCGCGCAAAATCTTTTTCTCCAACCGACCAAGGGCCTCCTCATCCGCTTTTGATAGTGTCCATGCTTCTGCGCCGTACAACAGGACCGGGAGAGGGCTCTATTACTCAGTTGCCTCCTGAGCCCAAAGAAACAGCGATTGGCAAGAGTGATTCTGCGTTTGATTTCGGAACTGATGCCGTTGTTCCAGGTCACTGCGGAGCCAAGGTAAACGAAGTCCTTAACTACCTCGAACTTATATCTGCCTATACAAACGTTCTGGCCAAGACGTCGGTGGTGAACGTCCTTTTTTGATGACAGCATATATTTAGTTTTGCCCTCGTTTACCGTCAAACCAATTTTTGCCTCCTCCATCTCAATACTCGCAAACGCCTCTTTGACATCTCGCTGCGATCTACCTATTATGTCAATATTGTCGGCGTATGCAAGGAGTTGCGAGGATTTGAAATAGATTGTGCCTCTTGTATTGGCCAGTGATTTTTGCACAATCATTTCCAATACGATGTTGAAGAAATCACACGACAGCGCATCGCCCTGCCTAAATCCTTTTTTGACATCAAAACTGTCGGTACGGTGTTCACCGATTCGGATGGAGCAGTGAGCATTCTCCAAAGTCATCCTGCATAGTCTGACGAGCTTAGCAGGTATGTCAAAGGTAGACATAGCGTTGTATAGCTCGTCTCTAATTAGGCTGTCCTATGCGGCTTTGAAGTCGACAAATAGGTGGTGAGTGTCGACTTGAAATTCATTGGTTTTTTCCAGGATCTGCCATAGTGTGAAGATTTGGTCGATGGTGGACTTCCCTGGCCTGAATCCGCACTGATAAGGACCAATCAGCTTATTTACAAAAGGCTTCAGGCGTTCACGAGTAACCTTTGCTGATTTTGAGCAGGTGTTTCCGAGGCTCTCAAAGCAACTTGGCGTTCAGCCTGTCCTTGCCTTCTCAGTTCAGCATCTTCAAGGGATCCTTGGGACCGAGCTAATCTCTTCGCTTGTGCTTGAGAAGACACTCTTGAACGGTTCGACTTGCGTTTGCGAGGCACTTTAAAAAAATAAATGCCAAAAAATATTGCTAACTCTAATTAAACAAATACAACAAACTAAGTAATCGACCTTTTAAAAACTCGTGGAATTATTGAGGGATAAGTGGAAAATAATTGTTACTTACAATTTTTATATATGTTTACTTTAAACCGAAAAAAACAGAACCAATTCACGAAGCAAAACTAAATCCAAAACCAAAGCGATTGTCTTATTCCTTAAAAGTCCAGGAATATTATAAATCTAGACTAAACGAATTAATACAATCCGAAAAACAACAACGGTAAAACCGAATCCGAAACCGAGTTTGTTTTCGGAAATCGGAAAACCAAACCAAGACAACAATACCAAATCAGAAAGCTAAACACGAATATGTAGCTAAAAATCTAAAGCAGTTAAATCAATGTGAATCAATACTCAATAGTCATAGTGAAGCTTGCAAATTTGTTTACTTTGAATAACTCATGGCACTCCATAGTTATCCACCCAAAAAATACGATATTTCGCTTGAAGCGAAGTTGTGCAAATCGAATCTGAGTAGGCATTTGAAATTCTCGCAAAGTTAAAGTCTCGTGATGTCGAGAAACTTTGGCATTGTTGTCATGAATGTACATATGCATGTGTACATACATACGCATATGTATATGAAGAAACACTTCCTTTATCTAACTCGCCGTTTCATGATATTTCAGTACCAAACTACGAAAATCTCAATACAAAATGTATGAAAAATACTGTATCTACCTGAGTAGATACTGTTCGTGCACGTAGAAAAATGGTCAAAACTTGGAGAAACATTCTCTAAATATTTTTTTTTAACATATTCTCAAAGCTACAAAAAAGTTAATCACTGAGTCGGGGCGGCATGAACATATAGTCAAAAGTCGCGGAAATATTGGAAAAAGAAAATTCAAAATACTGTTCATGTGAAGGTTAATTTGTTTTAATTCAATTATTTTATTATTCGTTGTATTCGTTTGTCTCACACAAGTTTCCATCCCCTACTCAATTTTTTTTTGCTTCATACAAATATCCACCCCCCGCCCCCATTTAAGGAAAGTGTGTGTGTGTGGGGGGGGGGGGGGGGTAGAAAGAGGCAAGAGTAGCCTATGTCACTCTCCATCCCTTCAGCTATCTCCACTTAAAAAATCACGTCAACTCGTCGCTCCGTTTTGCCGTGACAGACGGACAAGCAGACACACACACTTTCACATTTATAATATTACTATGGATTTGTGCAGGGCCCACCAATGGCTTAGTGGGCTCCCTCTAGTATTGGGAACATTATTGCCCCATCGACATGTTTGGCATTTAAATCTCCGGCCAAAACATAACAGTTTTCTGCCGAGTCTAGACGCAGAAATCGAAAAAGTATTTCGAGCTCTGCAATGAAGATATTGGGCTGAGGTGCTTCAGGTGCATAAGCCGATACTATGTATATCCTCCTTACGTTCCGAAGGGGGATACACACAACAGATGCCTCTAGCACCTGGAATCTCCGCACTTCACTGCTTTATATAATTTTATATTTAATATTATTTTTAGCGAAGATCGAAAATAAGCTCAGAAATGAGTAGAGCCTGTCCACTCGTTTCGTCTGCTCATTGATCTGCTGCTGGAATTGACCGATCTGCCCTTGAATGGCCAGCAGAATCGGTAGCAGTTCCGCCTCGGCCCCCGGTGCCTTAGGAACAGACACCAGGGCTTTGGCAGCAGCCATCGGTATGTGTGCTGCTTTCCTCTGACCTACCGCCATTTGGGCGTAGGTCAAATGGGGTGTGACGGCTTAAAAATGAATACCCCTTGAGGGAGGTATCTACTCGAGGTTCTGTCGAGCTTCTCTTAATTGCTTAATGTGCTGGAACTTAGGACAGCCCCGATAGTTTGCAGGGTGCCCTGTGTTCTCACACAGTGCGCAAAAAAGTTGATCCCTTTCGAGAACTTTCTCTGCGCTCCGGGCGCATTCGTCGTACTTGTGGTTCTACGCACACTTGACACATCGATGCTGCATTTCGCAGTCCGACGCAGCGTGCCCGATCCTCTGGCAGCGGATACTTTGTATCATGTTTCTGCGCCTATCTAATTCTTCCCATCGCACTCTCTGGGTGTCTAAGATTTTTATTTTCTTTAGACACTCCAGACGGCTGTCGGGTGTCAGCTGGACCAGGAAGAAGTGCAATAGCCACCTCTCCCGTTTGGCCGCAACTGGTCATCGCTTTCGAACTTTTTGAGTTCAGAGAGCAATTCCTAGGGGTCACTGATCGACTCCACGCCTTTGAGGAGCATTGACTGCAGCCTCTCGGATTTCGGAGTAAACGTGTAGTACTCCGTCGTGGAATCTTTTAATAACGAACGCATTTTCTTATATATTTCCAGTGTTTTACACTGGGAAACATAGCGTCCTCCAAAACAGTCTAATATATATGTACGAGATAGCCACGAGAACATTGAAAATTACTTTTTCGCCACACTGCGATAACTTCGTCTACGAATAAAAGAAAGACTGGCTCCACTTGGTGCTTGTTACAAAAAACAGAAGAGTGATTTTATTGTCGCGGTCATATATATATATGTAAGTTGACCGGGAAG
Organism: Eumerus sabulonum; assembly: GCA_951905685.1. Classification (NCBI taxonomy): domain Eukaryota; kingdom Metazoa; phylum Arthropoda; class Insecta; order Diptera; family Syrphidae; genus Eumerus; species Eumerus sabulonum. Next base: position 100,854,897 of record OX645060.1, read on the forward strand.
CGGCCATGATTGGTTACAACAAATAAAAGATGGAGGATTTAACAATTTGGCGCGCGATTCAAATAACATCGATTGTACGATTGTAGTAGAATAGTTACGTTGATAAGTGTTATATAATTCAAAATTCATGACGTTAACATTTAAATTCAAATAAGCTCCAACATTCCGCCTCCTTTGAAAGAATCGTCTTTCAAGAAACTAAACTGGTAGCGCTGCTAGCTTGCAAATGGGACGTCTGATAGTTGTCTTGGCTGTCTTCACATCTGCAACTCTTACTTGCCCATCTTGACCTTTGATTGTTGCAGATACTCGACCCATTAGCCATCTTTGGGGTGGGATGTTGTCTTCGTGAATGAGGACCAAATCGCCAACATTAATATTGATGCAAGGCGATCTCCATTTACCTCTACCCTGCAGCTCATGAATGTACTCCGTTGACCATCTTCTCCAAAAGCGCGTCTTCACGGCATTAATTCGTCTCCATCTCTCGATGTAGCTTATGTCAGGTGCTTCAACCGCTGGTTCGATGATGGTTTTCAATGATGATCCAATTAGTAAATGGGCCGGCGTAAGGGCTTCCAAGTCGTTTGGGTCAGAGGACATGGGGGTAATCGGTCGTGAATTCATGACGGCCTCGATCTCGACAAGCGCAGTGGACAGCTCCTCGAACGTTAACCTGGCTCCTCCTAAGCTTCGTTGCAGGTGACCCTTTGCGACCTTGACAGCCGCCTCCCAAATTCCGCCAAAATGAGGAGCCCTAGGGGGTATAAAACGAAAATTTATGCCAGCATTAGTACAAAAGCGGTTAAGGATTTCTTGTGAACATTTTTTGAAAAACATATTGCGTAACTGGGTTAATTTAGACTGTGATCCCACAAAGTTGGTTGCGTTATCGCAGTGTAGATCTCTTGGGAGACCTCTACGACCGACCATCCTTTTTAAGGCTGCAATAAATGCCTCAGCTGACAAATCAGAGACGGGTTCCAAATGCACAGCTTTTGAAGAGAAGCAAACGAACACAGCAATGTAACTTTTATAAGGTACCTTTCCTCTAATTTTAAGATAGGTTAAGATGGGACCGCAAAAGTCAACCCCACAACACAGGAACGGACGAGATGGAGTTAGTCTCTCCTTGGGTAAGTTGCCCATCATTTGTTCCAGCAATTTGGGACGGTATCTTACACAGTGAATGCATTGTTTCACCGTTTTTCTTGCAACTTCCCGAGCATTTATAATCCAAAAACGCTGCCTCAACAGGGCCACTAGAGCCTTAGGCCCAGCATGATAATTGGATAAGTGCAAATGTCGGAAGTTCAGCTTTGGTGAAGTTATGATTCTTTGGTAGCAGAAGAGGATGCTTGCACTCTTCGGGATACTCCGCATGTTTCAGCCGACCTCCTACTCTCAATAGAGTGATGCCATTAGTATCCTCCAGGAAGGGGTTTAACCATTTAATTGATCCCTTGAGAGTTTGATGATTTTGTACAGCCTTTATTTCCTCGAAAAACGATTCCATCTGTATGAGATGAATGACGTGTAGAAGTGCTTGATCTAATTCTGTAACCGTTAAAAAGGTGTCGATGAACGATGATTGTTTCCTTATTCGATGACAAAATCGTAAGACATACGCGAAAACTCGAAGAATTTTTGTAAAGGAACTATAACGCTCTACGATTTCAAGCAACGAATTTGACTCCTGTGTTCCACAAACAAGAAGAGTTTTTCTTTTTTCCATCGAAGTTTCCTCTATAGAGAGTGGAATGTCTATCCCGGATGGCCAATTGCTCTCCGTTTCTAATAAAAATGGTGGCCCGTCGAAACAGATCGATGCCTTCAAGTCATGGACAGAGCATCCCCTCGATACGATGTCGGCTGGATTTTCCCGTGTAGGAACGTGGCGCCATATAACTCCCTGCGTTTTTGCCTGTATATCAGCCACTCGATTGCCAACAAATATATTCAGTTTGGAGGAGTGAGTTGATATCCAATGGAGAACAATTGCGGTATCTGTCCAAAAGTAAACTTCCGAGTCGCCACCGTTGAAAATGTCTCGAATTTTTTCCCATAATTTCGAAAGCAGGTGCGCTGCACACAGCTCCAACCGAGGAAGTTGCTTTCTATTTATAGGTGCGACTCGGGATTTGGCTACCAGCAGTCGAAGTTGGTTAGATCCAACGCAATCTATCGCCCTGAGATATACGCAGCAACCATATGCGTGCATAGATGCATCAGCGAACCCATGAATTTGGTACCGGCTTTTTCTTTCAATTAAGGCAAATCTAGGGATCGACAGTTTCTGTATGGAATGCAAATCGGCCATGAACTGTTTCCATTCAGTCTCGATGCTTTGCGGCAGTGTTGCATCCCAGTCAATTTTTTCAATCCACAACCGTTGAAGGATTATTTTTGCCTTTATAGTTATAGGACTTAGCAGACCCAATGGATCGAAGAGCGACGACGAAAGTGAAAGAATTGATCGTTTAGTAATTTTAGAGTACGTTCGGCTTGGTTCATATGAAAAACTAAACTGGTCGATTACAGAGTTCCATGCTATCCCCAAAGTGCTGGTAAGGCCTGACTCACTCAATTTGATGCTTGTACTCTGTATAGCTTTGGCAATGTTGGGATGGTTGCTATTCCATTTAGATAATTCTAATCCAGCTGAATTCAAAATTGTTGTGACTTCCTCTACTTTTGTAATTAATGTTTCGAGATCATCATCTCCTGTAAGAAAGTCGTCTACGTAAAAATCCTCATTGAGAGCTACGTAGCCTAGGGGCGATAACTTTTTATACATTTCTGCTAAGTGCTTCAAGCTACGAATAGCTAAAAAGGAAGCTGAAGCTGTGCCATATGTAATGGTATTTAGTTCGTATGTGTGCAGTGGGGACGTTTCATCTTTCCTCCAAAGGATATATTGAAACTTGCGATGTTCAGGATGGACCAAGACTTGTCGATACATTTTAACAATGTCAGCTGTTAGCACAAACCTATGCAAGCGAAACCGAAGGAGAATAATGAACAGCTCCGGCTGGACTGTTGGACCGACCATTAGTATGTCATTTAATGAAATTTGTGAGGATGTACGGCAAGAAGCATTAAAAATGACCCTGAGTTTTGTGGATGAGCTACTTGGCTTAACAACGCAATGATGCGGCAAATAGTAATGTGGTTCTTTTAGATTTGGATCCTTGACGAGCGACATGTGACCCAGTTTCTCATATTCTTCAAGAAAAGATACATGCTGACGCTTCAAAAACTCATCTCTTGACAACCTACGTTCAAGTGCAAAAAATCGTCGAAGCGCAATATCATACGAGGCGCCTAGGCAGCTCGGATTTCTCTTGAATGGTAACTTCACCATGAGTCGGCCATTATCTAATATCTCCGTGTTTTGAATAAAATGGACATCACACGCTTTTTGTTCTTCTGTCCATTTTGGTCTTGGATCATGAAGTTCCTCCAATTCCCAAAATCTTTCCACATACCGATCCAATGTATCATCCTCTGTATTCAAAAGACAGGATTTTTCAGTCCTTTTGGAGTTGGAATTACATCTGCCTGAAACGATCCAACCAAGCGAAGTGTTTTGCAACGATGGTAGCCCTTGCCCTAGTTTAATCTGACCCACCTTGATCAGCTCGAAAAATGACTCCGCACCTAGCAGTAAATCAATCTGTGATGGTTGATAGAAGTTCATCTGCTAACTCCAGGTTCTTAGGCATATTCCGATTCATCACACTTAGCGTTGTTTCTGGCTGATATCCAGTGATCGATGGAGCGATTAAAAATTCCAGTGACAATTCAACATTGTTATATCTCGAGCGGATAGTGGTTTGTGTTTGGTATTTGAGTTTCGTCTCGACTACCCCTACTCCTAGAATGTCTACATTCTTCCGTTGTTTTTGAAGATTGAGCGACCTGGCAAACTTTTCGTGGATGAGGTTAACTTAAGAGCCTGAGTCCAGCAACGCCCTACCTATCTGAAACCCTTCAGTAGAATCCATAACAAGAATCAACGCTGTCGCTAAAATCACTTGAGGTTTGCCTACTGTACTCTTCTCCGATGCAGCGTTAACTGTGGCCGAGGCTGATAGCTCTCCACCCTTGGTAGCACTTTCTCCTTGCTGAGGTCGATGTAACAGACTGTGATGAGGTTGTTTACACATCTTGCATCTAAATGGTGATGGGCATTGGGAGACACCATGACCCTTTCCCAAACAATTCAAACAAAGCCCTAGCTTCTTCACTTTTGAAAACCGTTGCAAGACTGCCAATTTACTAAACTTTTCACAACTTGATATCGAATGATTATAATCTCTACAGAATAAACAAGAACGTTGTGTTACCGCCAGAGAATGCTGAGAACGAGAGGCAGATTGTGGTGGTTTTGTTCTCTTTTGCAGGTTTATCCCAGAGTTAGATGTTGGTTGCTTGCTATCGCGAGCCTCGAGGTATTGACATCGTTTGCTAAGGACTGCTGAACATTCTATCCAAAGCGGCAGCTTTTTATAGTCCTGATATTCCTCCCATTCGGATTGGGTTTCTGAATCCACCTTGGACATCGCAATGTAAATAACCATTGCATTGCACATATTTTCAAATGATCCAATTGATTGTAGCGAATTAAAAATAGCATAGATATTATCAACCAGCGTTCGTAGTTCTACAGCAGAACCCTTGGTTACCTTTGGCAATTCAAATAACTCGGCAATATATTGTGCAAATATAAGATAGTCGTTATCATAACGATCTTTGAGCCTTGCAAGTGCCTTTGGATAATTGTCCTCCGTTACTTGGAAGGCCTTTACGGTGCTTAAAGCTTGATCACTCAGGCATGAAAGCAAATGGTTAAATTTTTGAATTTTAGTTAAACTTGGCTCGTTGTCCACCAGATTTGTAAATGAATTAATAAAGTTTTTATAATCGGAATATTTTCCATTAAACTTTGGTAATTTAAGATTTGGTAAGCTGCTGCGTGTCGACTGTGGAATTGCAAAACTAGTTTCTACAGTACTTGGACGTCTACTATGCCCTAAGAGCGATTGGATTTTTGTTTTTGCGGCTACATACAAATCTTCCAGCTCTCCGCGAGTGGAATCAGTCGGTATGAGACGCTCGATTTGAGACTGATATGCAAGAACTTGCTTAAAATAGGATTCTAATATTCCCAAACGGCATTCCAATTCCGTTGCCGACAACGTATCTGCCCTTGTTTCCACCAGATTTTTGATGCGACTAATACTGCCCTTTGTGGACGAACGCATCTGCTTCAATTCATCAAGACTAGGCTCGTTTGCCATACTGGTTACCGCAGTTAAAATTTAAATGTATTAAAATATGGATCGAGATATGGACCCTTTTTACACGAAATGTTCTGACTATTTGTTGAGCGAAATATTAAAGTCCGATGCTAAACTATGATGAAGGACTTTTGTCTTGCGAAATGATTGTGTTGTAGTAAACTCGATGTGAGTCCAACGGCGAAGGAGATGAAGAGATTCCCACGATAGTTAATCTCAACGACGAATTAATTCAGCGGAACTGTACTTCAATGCATACGATCAATGAGCCATCCACTCCGGCGACGAAACTACTCGACAATTTGCATGTACATAGACCTGAGCGAAATAAGGATCTATGCAATGAATGCTCTTATAGTTGCAGGATAGTTGAACTATTCGAATTGACCTGCAAGCTCTGATATATGTAACGAGCGAAGATAGCGAACGAACGAATGTCAAGAAAAAAAAAATGTGGCAAGTGCAATGGGAGTGCCAGCTCGATTTGATAAAAGCTTAGGCAATCGATTAAGAGCGAATGTGCGTGTGAAGCGTAATGAGCGATGAAACTTTTGAATTGAGTGGATGATAGAGATCAAATGTTTAATAGATGTGACTTTTATTTTTTTATGCTGATATACTAATCATAAGCGAATGTACATGTGGAGCTATGCTGAACTAGATGTTGACTGTACCACTGATCGCTTCGATTACGACTACTCACGTGTTCAGTGTAGTACAGTCTCAAAGCTAATTTTTGATTGCAACAATTTGTTCAATGTTGTACAATATTATATGTTTAATGTAATGATTGCATGCACAACACGATCCCGTCGAATGTGCGTTTGGCTTGGAGATCTTGCGACTTACTTTAGGCAATTTTTTTTTTTTTTTTTTCGTACTTTTCTATATTGGCGATCTTTTTAGCGCACATTCGATTGAATCACGGATTTACACGTACCTTTGTGGAAGATGATACTTATCTACCCATATACATATGTACATATGTATGTACTTCTCCCAGATATTCTGCAGGTTTCCTTTTCTTGCTTTGTTGAGTTTTTCCTCTTGTGATGATTTCTGCGACTTCTGTTGATGCTGCACTTGCACACGCGGACCCGCCAACCGAAACCGAGACGCGATTCACTTTTCACTTTTTAAGTAAGGTTTTGCCACGTTCTTTTGTCACAACTCGTACAGGCGGACCCGCCAACCGAAACCGAGACGCGATTCACTTTCCACTTTTTAAGTAAGGTTTTGCCACGTTCTTTTTCACAATTTGTTTATTTATAGTTAAACAGATATGTATCCCCGATTAGAATGTTCAATATAAACCACGAAAATTATTCTTTTTGTCCTTTACGTTGGGCGCCAAAAATGTACGAGATAGCCACGAGAACATTGAAAATTACTTTTTTGCCACACTGCGATAACTTCGTCTACGAATAAAAGAAAGACTGGCCCACGTTGGGCGCCAAAAATGTACGAGATAGCCACGAGAACATTGAACATTACTTTTTTGCCACACTGCGATAACTTCGTCTACGAATAAAAGAAAGACTGGCTCCACTTGCTGCTTGTTACAAAAAACAGAAGAGTGATTTTATTGTCGCGGTCATATATATATGTAAGGTGACCGGGACGTATGATTATCTTTTACAACAAATAAAAGATGGAGGATTTAACAATTTGGCGCGAGATTCAAATAACATCGATTGTACAATTGTAGTAGAATAGTTACGTTGATAAGTGTTATATAATTCAAAATTCATTACGTTAACATTCAAATTCAAATAAGCTCCAACAATATAGTTATTTTCACCTATGTGATACTGTTACGAATTTAAGCACTGTGCTCCTAATTAAGTCCATAAGACTTTATTTATATAAAAAAATTGCGCGCGAAAACTGGTTCTCTTCGCGCCTTTTCGGAATGTCATTTTTAAGTGATAGACCAGCCTGTTTGACACTTACAGGGTTGTCATTACCGAATTTACATTCCTGCCATTTACACAGAGCCCGTTCTGTGTTCCTTCCACTGCTCCGGTTCTTCGATTGCTGCTCTAGGTCTTAACTGGTTTTGACGACGACGGCAGAGACCTTGATCGGTTTCCACCAGATACATACGCCTCCCAAGGGTCTTCTTAACTACTCCGCAAACCCATTTCTTTCCCCTTACATACTGCCGCATGAAAACAGGTTGATTACAGGAAAATCGTAATTCGTTGGCTTTGCCTTTCTCCTTTTGATTGCGGGAATTCGGAAAGATTGCTGAAATTCGAGTTCGGTGCTGCCTACCATGTAATCTCTCTGCTGGGGATACGCCACTTTCATCTGGTGTTGAACGATAGGTTGATAAGAACGTTGCTAATGCATCATCGCCCGGTTTGCTGCATTCCATAATTTTGAGAAAGGACGTCTTGAAAGTTCGAACCATCCTCTCGGCTATGCCATTGGACTCCGGGTTGAACGGGGCTGATGTAATATGGCGAATTGAGTGGCTTCGACAAAGCTTGCATCCTTGATGCAAAAGAGCTAAAACCTTTTGTTGAGGCTTCAACGGGATGACGACTCTTAAATTTTCGCTGTGGAAGAGAAGAATACCAGTACACACACTTAAAGAAAACCTTCTACGAAAATATGGCCACAAAACATTTTCAGCAGGTGGCAACCGATATGGCCAACCCTTCTGCACGTATTCGAGGACTTTTCTCAAAATAGGATCATGCTGAGAAAATTTTGCTATGATATCTGCATTAACTGGAAAATCTTCCACAAGTGATAAATCTTCCTCTTCCACTTGGTGGCAAGATTCTTCAGATCGATCGAACTCATCATCAGGACCATAAGGCAAACGCGAAAGACAATCCGCATTTCCATGCTGCTTTGTTGGGCGGTAGCGAATTGTGTAAGTGTAACCCATCAAAATTACTGCCCATCGCTGAAGGCGTTGAATTGTCATATGAGGTAGCCTCTTATTAGGGCTAAAAATAGTTACCAATGGTTGATGATCTGTTATCAATTCAAATTGTCGCCCAAACAAATACTGATGAAACTTTTTTAGGCCGAATATAATGGAAAGAGCTTCTTTTTCGATCTGGCTATACCTTTTTTGCGATTCACTCAAGGTCTTCGATGCGAAAGCGATCGGTTTTTCAGATCCATCTGGGTAGATGTGTGAGATAACAGCACCGACACCATACGATGATGCATCTGTAGCCAAAGTAATTGGCAGGTTGCTCTGAAAATGAGCTAATTTAGTAACCTTCAAAATCATCTCCTTGAATTGATCAAATGCTTGCTGTTGATCCTTCCCCCATACAAACTTATCAGCCTTACCACGTAATTTGTTTAACCCTAGAAAGATAACCTTATATAAAGTTACGTTAAAGATAATTATACGTCGATACGACGTGTATGTGTTCGAATAATCAATATTATAGGTACGTATATAATATATTAGGGTAAATGGTTAGGTATTACTACAAATATCGTTGTTTTATGGATAAATAAAAAAAACGTAAGTTTAGTTTAATTTTTATTAGCCAAAAACATAAAAAAATACAAAAGTAAATATTTTCTTCTTTAAAAAAGCTTAAAAATAGGATCACATCTTCAGTCATAAATTAATACTTCAAACTATAATAAATTCACTTTTAGTCTTCTTAGTAATATTAGGAGCGTAGGTATAAAAAGAAAAACTGTTCATCTTGGTCTTCAAGGAAGTTGGGGCAAGCTAGCGTCTTGTGCTCTCCACAAATAGGATTTTTGCATTTGCCGCACATTGACTTTGTCATTCTAATACTTGATGGGCAAAAGGCACAATATTTTCTTTTCTTCGGTCCAGGTACACCTTCATCTTGTGAAGAAACAGGAGAATTTCGTTTTGGTAAAAGATCGTTAATTTTGATCTTTATATTTGACGGCAAAGTAGGCAGTTCTAGCCTTTTCATCGCCCATGGAGTTATCAAGCTGTTGCTAAGTTGCTTCATAAAATTGCGACGACTTAGCGGTTTTTCTTGTTTATGTAAAATGTTGTCACAATAAATAACATATGCGTTTATAAAGGCCATATTCAAGATGCCATAAAACATTGCCATGGGCCATCGGTTTGTTTTACGGCTGCATGACATCGAGGAACACATTTGATCGACGTATCCACTCCGCCTTTGGTCTCATTATAGAAGTGGATCATATTTGGCTTTGATGTGGTTGGATGAAGCGTACCATTTTCGTCGCATGATGACAGGAGAAAGACCATTTTGTTTGGTTTTGGCTTGTAGGAAACTAAAGTCAAGGGCCCATCATAGCAAAACATGGATGTTCCGGCACGTCTGCAACGCGTATTTTTTAGTTCTTCCGGTATTTCGCGCTTATTAGACCTTATTGTACCAACTAATGTCAAACTATATGGCTGCCTTAGCAAGTTTTTTGATAAGGGAACTGATGTGAACCAGTTATCACAGGTCACATTTCTATTGCTCCCATGAATGGATTTTGTAAGTTGCTTTACATAAAACTCTCCGAGAGGCAATCCTTGTGTTTGGGTACATTTTCCCAGATACGGAATTGCATCAATCATATATTTGGTTGCACTGTCACATGTCATTTTTATTTTTATGCCGTATCCACTAGGTTTGTTGGGCATGTACATGCGAAAGGGACATCTGCCTCGGAAGCCTTAAAGCTGTTCGTCTATTGCCACATACGCTCCCGGGATGTAATTAGATCGACAGTGGCCTATGAGGATTTCCCATATATGTCTGATTGGGACAAATGTATCTACAGCTCTAAGTTGTGGTCGCAAAGTTTTGTCATCCATACGCAAGCACCTTATCAAAAAGTCAAATCGTTCCCTACTCATGGCAGCAACATCAGCAATCAAACACATTATTTTTTCATAACAAGAAGTGACGCCAAAGATAACATACGTCACTTCGACGTATAGGGTTTTCTTTCAGTGGCTATCTATATATACTATAATAAACTTACCGAATCGGCACCTGTGTCTTCTGCAAGTTCTTTTAGGTGACTGAGTTGGCAAAAATGTGAAGCGCAGTGGCGCCATATACGAATGAATTACAATGATTTTTTAAAAATTGCGCACGTCGAATCGACGTAGGTTATCTTTCTAGGGTTAACGGAGCTGCTACTTGGGCAAAATTCTGGATAAACTGGTTGTAGTAATTTATTTTACCTATGAATGCCTCGAGATCTTTGATATTTTTTGGTATGGGCAATTCTCGTATAGCTTGAATGCGTGATTCCGATGGTCGTATGCCAGTTTGATCAATGATATAACCTAAGTATTCGATCTCTGCCTCGGCAAATTTGCACTTTTCTAGGCGACAACGCAAGCCATGATGTTCCAATCGATCGAGAAAAATTTCGAGGTTCCTCAAATGTTCTTCGTTTGTGCGATCGGAAACAATAACGTCATCGAGATAAGAAACGCAAAACTCCAAATCGGCAGTCAGTTGTTCCATATACCTTTGGAAAATGCCTGTGGAACTGGACGTGCCGAACGGTAATCGTTGATATTCAAACAGGCCAAACTCGGTGTTGATGACACACAACTTCTTTGACTGTTCGTCCAAAGGAATCTGGAGATATGCATCCGACAAATCAATTTTCGTGAAGTACTGTCCTCCTTGCAACTTGTGGAACAGTTCCTGGATACGTGGTACAGGATGACGATCTATTTCGACTTGTGGATTGATTGTGATCTTAAAATCTCCACATATCCGCAAATTCCCGTTTGCTTTCTTAACCACCACGATGGGTGCTGCCCACTGGCTGATTTCAACTGAACGCAAAATACGTAAATGCTGCAGACGTTCGATCTCTCGGCGAACGTCCTCCTTTTGAGCAAATGGCAAGGGACGATATTTGAAATATTTGGTTATATTTCGATTTAAGCGTGAGATGAGCAACAAAATGTTGACTGCAACCCAATCCGGGCATAAAAACTGTTTCATGCTTCTTGCACAGAGACTTGGCTTCAGATGTCAGTTGTTCTCTAGATCCAGACGTGATTTGCAGCACAGCCTCCTCTTTCGTAAATTGTATCTGGAATCCAAACGCTTTGAGCCAGTCCAAACCCATTATGTTTGCACCATGAGCTACATCGGAAACGACAAGCAATAATTTATGCGTTTTAGTTTTCCACCGAACAACAACGTTCATTGTTCCTTTAATAGGCACGTTCGTTTCTCCATACGCTTTTAAACTGCGCGTTGTTGGATTACAAGCTGGACAACCTAGAGTACGGTATCCTTCGAGGCCTACCAGAGAGCAGGTGGCACCTGTATCCAACTGAAATTTTAAGGGGCGCTGATTAACGTGAAGCAAAGATTTTATTAGAATTTTTGTCAGTTTCCAATTCTGCCGAAGAAACTTGTTCAAAAACGGGATCACCATACTTGAAGTTATCGACTACAAGGTTGATGGTATGCGAAGATTCTGTCTGCCGATCTCGTGACCCACAACTCGATTGGTTGGTTTCTTTGCGATTCATCCCTGCGTCGCATGCACGTTTTCCTCCACGGCTTTTAGATCGCTGGCGAGGATTTGCGGAAAACGGAATCTCGGAGCGTTTTGTCGACAGACATACGCTGCTAATGTGACCACGAAGATGACACAAATCACACACAGAATCCAAATGCTTGCACTGATTTCGGTTGTGCTGAGTAAAACAACCTGGGCAAGATTTTCTTACCATAAAGTTTTGATTTGACTTACTTGATTGACTTTTGGAACGTCCGTATCTGAGCTGATTTACCTTGGTGGATATCGTTGCAGAGTTGGAAGTGCTACTTCCCTTTAGTATATTTGATGCTTGCTGCGTCGACTCGTATGCCATTGCTAGCTCCTCGATCTCTTCAAGTGTTGGGTCCTTCTTTTGTGTTGCAGCTATCCTTACCGAATCATGAGGTGTGTAAAATGCGATCATGTCTCTAATCATGATGTCGGCATAGGATGTATTACATCCCTCCTTCGAGCACACGAACACACAATTTCTAGCAAGGCCCTTGAGGTCCGCAATCCACTCGGCGTACGTTTGCCCTGGCAACATCTTTTGCTTTAAGAATTTACACCTTGATGCGAGTACATGCAGTTTAGATTGGAAATATTTCGTTAATTTAGCAGACAGGTCCCTAAAAGTATGTGTACGTACGTCTTCTGCTCCCAAAAGCTTCCTCAGCACCTCATTTATGAAGTTCCCGCACGTTGATAAAAAACGAGCCTTTTGCAGATTATCATCCTTTAAGGAGTTTGCCGAAAAGTGCTGTTGCAATTGAAACAGATAGCTCTCCCACGACTCCTTCTCTGGATCAAAAGGACGGAATTGTGGAATGGTTGTCGATGCCGATGAAAATCTTCTTAAAATGCGCTCCATACATTCCGTGTTGCATTTTAACATTTGCTCCATCCAATCCTTTTGCTGATTAAGGACCTTCTGTATCGCTTCCGGGTCCATTCTTTTATCCTCGTCGCCACTTGTTACGAATTTAAACACTGTGCTCCTAATTAAATCCACAAAACTTTATTTATTCCAAATGAGAGGTTAACTCCAGTATTTATATAAAAAAACTGCGCGCGAAAACTGGTTCTCTTCGCGCCTTTTCGGAATGTCATTTTTAAGTGATAGACCAGCCTGTTTGACTGTCCACCAGCGTTATGGGGACTCAACTATTTTATTGTTTCTTTTGCGAACTGTCGCAGTATTTTAAAATTAAATATTTTAAAACCACTATAAAAAAATGAAAATCAACGATCCGTCTCCTTTGGTGGTTAATTCAACAATCCTCACAACGAACCGTAGTTCGGAAGCTTCTTTATTCGTTCCCATTTACATGGTTTATAGTTTTATGAAGGAAACGGATCCGTTGGGCAGCACACCAGGATGAAATGTGGTTTTGAGCATTCTGCTCCAAGAATGTCTTGCGAAGCTCCTTTAACTCGTTGCGGGCTCCAACGAAATTAGTTCCATTATCGCAATGGATCTCCTCGCACAAGCCCCTTCGTGCAACAAATCCTTTTAACGCCGCTATGAAACCCTGCGCAGACAAGTCGGAAACTACTTCCAAATGAGATGCTTTTGTTGCAAAGCAAACAAAAACGGCAATATACGCCTTGAGCCTGCAGTATCCTCGACGCTTCTGGGATATATGAAAAGGTCCACAAAAATCGACTCCCGTCTTTGCGAATGGTCTGGCTACGTTTACTCTGCCCGCCGGTAAATCGCCCATTATTTGCTGCATTAATTTCGGCCTATATCGAAAACAGTGAAGGCATCTATTAACGACATGTTTTGCAAGCTGTCGAGCGTTAACGATCCAAAAACGCTGTCTTACGATGGCTATCATGGCTTGAGGATCTGCGTGATAATTAGCTTTGTGCAAATGAACAACAAGATTGTTAACAAAAGGGGAATTTTTAGGAAGGAGCAAAGGAAATTTTGAGTTAAAAGGTATGTCCGCGTTCTGCAGACGCCCGCCCACTCTAACGAGTTTCAATTCACTGCTATCATCGAGGAAAGAGTTGAGGTTTTTGATGATGCTTTTCGGGCTGATCTTTTCAAATCTCTTTAATTTCTCAATTTCCTCCCGGAAATGGTCACGCTGAATACTCCAAATGATGCGCAATAAAGCATCTTCTAATTCATCAGGGGTGAGAGGTACGATTGATGTCCTGTAATTATCGAAGGCGGAGTTAGAGCATTTGGCATTTCGATATTTAATATTATTGTAAAACCACATAATATAACCAAAAATCCTATTAGTTTTTTGAAAGTTATTAAATCGAATTAAGTCCTCTTCAATTCCTTTCAACGGAGTCGCATTTGAAAGTAGGGCCACCTGTCTAAGACCTTCGGCGTTCGCTATGGCAGAAAAATTCCTTTGATGTGGCCAATTTTCTTCTGACTGGTAAAGATATGGTGGCCCTCAAAACCAATAACTTTTGATAAGCTCTGAAACGGAAGCTCCGCGAGATACAATATCCGCTGGATTGGATTTGCTATTAACATGCTTCCAAATAGCTGACGGCAAGTCGGATTGTATTTTGGAAACCCTATTCGCAACGAATACCTCCCAAGTGGATGGATATGCTGAAGTCCAACGATGGTGTAATTTAAATTCGATACTACTTTTACTACCAAGTCTACGAGCAATGACGCTGCACACAATTCCAAACGGGGGAGTGATTTTGTTTTTATGGGTGCAATTTTCGACTTAGCAGTAAGTAGCATGCACTTTACGTTTCCTTGTGCATCTATTGATCTTACATATAGACAACAACCATAAGCGCAAGGAGAAGCATCGGCGAAACCATGCAATTCGATTCTGCAAAGATTGGAAGACAACATAAAAATATACCTTGGCAATTTAATCTTATCCACTAAGGCTACCTCTTTCCGAAAATCTTGCCACTGAGAGTATATATTTTCAGGTACAGATTCATCCCACTTACTTTTTAATATCCACAAATCTTGCATAATGATTTTGCCTCTTACAACTATTGGGTTTATAAGCCCTAAGGGATCAAATATTTGGGAGATTTCTGATAAAATTACTCTTTTCGTAATGGATTTATTACAGCTGAAAGTAGGTTTTATATACTGTTACTCATCCTCAGACGGATTCCAGACAATCCCTAAGGCTTTGATAATATCTTTATCATTTATCCGCAAAGAAAGGTTATCATGCTTGTAGCCTCCAATTTTGGCCAATATACCTGCATCTTTACTGCACCATTTCCTTAAGTCGAATCCTGCAGTCAAAAGAATATGCCTCACTTCATTATAAATTCTATAGATGGCATCCAACGAGTCTCCGCCTGTAATCATGTCATCCATATAAAAGTCTTCCTCTATAACGCGAGCTCCTAAAGGGTTCTGCTTTCTGTTAGCATCGGCTAAATATTTGAGATATCTGGTTGCGATGAATGGAGCGGAAGTAGTACCATAGGTCACTGTCTTAAGGCGATATGCCTTTAAGTCTTCCCCTTCGTTCGGTCTCCAAAGAATACATTGATAATTTTGATCCTCTTTGTGAACCAATATTTGACGATACATTTTCGATATGTCTGCAGTGATTACAAATTTATGAGATCGAAAACGTAAAATAATGTCATACAAACTGTCCTGTATGGTCGGACCTTTGAGCAGTAGATCGTTCAACGATAGGTTAGAAGTAGTTTTTGCACTGCAATCAAAAACTACTCTCAATTTTGTCGAAAGCGAATCTGGCCTAAGAACAAATTGATGCGGAGCAAAATATTTTATTTTAGAAAGTTGGTCGGAACGAACTTCCTCCATATGTCCTAAATCTTCATACTCCTTCATAAATGCTGCATACTGTTCCTTGACTCCCTGATTTTTCCGCAATCTATTCTCGAGACTTGAAACTCTTCTTTTTGCATGGCTTAGTGAATCTCCCAATCCAGCTGGATTTGGTTTGAACAACAAATTTACTATAAACCGACCGTCGTTTCCCCTCTGTACGCCTTCCAGAAATGCTTCTTCACAAATCTTTTCTTCCTTCGTCAACAATTTCTGCCTGTTATCTACCTCCTCTATTTCCCAAAACTTCTTTACAACTTCCGTAAGAGAAGCATCTTGAAAGTGTGCACAAGTGTGCATGGAGCATTGGGAACTTCTGATTTATCGTACTTCCCAGATACTATCCAACACAATAGTATTTTTTGAAGGAGAGGTAGATTAGGACCAATTCTTCTCTGGCCTACGCATAATAACTGAAAGAAGCTATCGGCCCCTATAAGTAGGTCAATACGATTCGGACGATTAAAGTGTGGATCTGCTAAAGGAATGTTTGATGGTATGCGCCATTGTGTCTGATTCTCTCTCCTGATGCACGTTTGTGATACGTTTTAAAACAAGTAACTCAAGCTCAAGTTCATAATCCGAAATGCTTGACTTACAAACGGCTTCTGTGTTGAAGTTCACAATAGCATTGGATCTTCCTATACCAGAAACGGATGTACTAGTCTTGACCTTATTCAATTTTAATCTTTGTGCCATGTCTTCCGTAATAAAGTTTAATTGGGAAGCCGAGTCTAAAAGTGCTCGAACGGGATGAAAATGGCCCGCAGGATCTTTAATATAAACCATTGCCGTAGCCAATATCACTTGGGAGGAATTTTTTTCAAATTTACTGGAAATAAGCGATATACTTCCTGAAACAGTGGGTTCGTCTGCATGACCTTTACTGAATCTGTGCAACAAATTGTGATGAGGTAACAAACAAATACTACATTTTGGAGCTTGGCACCTATTAACGGAGTGACCTTTTATAAGGCAATTGATGCACAGAACACGTTGCTTTGCTTGTTGAAATCGCTTTAAAACTGGCAATTCCTTGAATTTCGAACAATCTGTTATGCTATGAGGATTTGAAGAGCAATATTCACAACATGTTCCTTGTGCCGTAAGCGTTATTTGAGAAGCCAATGTTTTACTAAGTTTATTTGATCGAAAGTGAGAACGATTACCCTGATGACTACTATTTGCATCCGGCTTATGAAGCTTCAATTCTACCGCTTCTAACATCTGACATCGACGATCCAATAAATCAGCGAATTCTTCCCACGATGGAAGCTTGGAATGATTTACTAACTCCTCCCACTTAGCTCTCGTATCAACATCAACTCTATCCAGAGCAAAGGAAATCAACAAAGCGTCCGTTATATTTTGATAGCTACCAATTGATAGCATTGCGGCAATATGAGTATTGAATTGATCTTCTAAGTTCCGCAGTTGAACTGCAGAACCTTTGGAAACTTTAGGAATATTTAAAATGCCATTGAGATGTTCTTGAAAAAGCATAGTTTTGCTATCAAATCTCTTTTTTAGACGATCTAACGCCTTTGGATAATTCAAGCTAGTTAATTCGAACTCTCTTATTGAATTAAAGGCTGCTCCGGATAAACACCCCTTCAAATAATTAAATTTCTGTAAATTATCCAACGTCTCATCCTTGTCAACTAAGCTCGTGAAAATGCCTATGAAATTCGGAAACTCCGAAAATTTCCCAGAAAATATCGGCAATCGTATACGCTCTAACTTAGACCGCGAAACTGGTTGTTGAGGCATGAACGTTGTATTGAAACTATCGCCTACTATTGTATTACTCTCTAACTCGGACAACAACGAAACAATTTTTGTTTTTGTAGTTACATAGAGTTCTTCTATTTCCGCTCTATTTGTCATATTCATTTTTTTCCTCAGGGATATTTAGTTTTTCTATTGACATCCGCACATTCAAACCCTGCTTGAAATATGAGCCTAAAATACCTAAACGGCATTCTAATTCAGTAGCAGATATCGAAGAGCCCTTACTAATAATTATTTTCTTAATTCTTGTTATGCTGCCTTTAGTTGAAGATCTAAGTACCTTCAACTCTGACAAAGTCCTTGTCAGTTACTTATCTAACCCTTTCGCTTCCAACAACTCCTCACCCTCCGCAGTAAGTTCACCAAACCTTTCCTAAGACTCTACCGACATTATGGATCTATTATGTATCCAATCAACGATTTGTCGTGCTATAAAGTCTGATTTATTCTTTAAAGCGAATGAATTCAGCAACTATAATTAGCAAGGACAGCAACCTACTAATGGATTATTCACAATCAATAATTTTGTGAGAATTTTGAAATATTTAAGCGATCTCCAGATTGAATTAAAACAGCAACGATATTATTTTTTTTTTTAGTAATTTTAAGTCGTACGATTGTTTGCGGTTTTTTACTCACAAGTAATTTTGGACTTTGATCCCACGTAGAAGTTTCCGTTCTTCCGTTTCTTCCGTTAGTCGCAGGTCCGTTATATATCGGCAATATATATATATATATATATATATATATATATATATATATATATATATATATATATATATATATATACTTCTCTCTGGATCACGATGAGGTTTAACTGTCCCGGGTTTCGGCACCAAAAAATGTCCACCAGCGTTATGGGGACTCAACTATTTGATTGTTTCTTTTGCGAACCGTCGCAGTATTTTAAAATTAAATATTTTAAAACCAATATAAAAAAAATGAAAATCAACGATCCGTCTCCTTTGGCGGTTAATTCAACAATCCTCACAACGAACCGTAGTTCGAAAGCTTCTTTATTCGTTCCCATTTACATGGTTTATAGTTTTGGAACAAGCCATAATGTTCATTTGACACAAAAATTCATTATACCAATTTACAATTTAACAAGACATTTAGATTTACTACATTTATTGACATGAAGTTTGAACATTGACACTTACAGGGTTGTTATTACCGAATTTACATTCCTACCATTTACACGGTGCATCAGATACTTACATAAGTCTACTGTCTGCCTAACAGCTAGGGTGTGTGCGTAGATGGGCAGCACCTTCACCTTCTTCCTGGAGCGGCGGCTTCGCTTGCTCTTCTGTTTTTGTTGTTGTTGTTGCTGCTGTGGTTCCTGCTGCTGCATTTGTTGTTATTGCTGCTGGCTCGATGGCGGCGGCTGTTGTTGATGTGGTTTCTGCTGCTTGGGCTGCTGTTGCTGCTCCCGCTTCTGTTGTTGTTGTTGCTGCTGCTTTTTCGGCTGCGGCTGTTGTTGTTGTAGCTTCTGCTGCTGCGGCTACTGTTGCTGCTCCCGCTGCGGTTATTGTTGTGGCTGCTGCTTCTTCGGCTGCGGCTGTTTTTGTTGTTGTTTCTGCTGCGAGGGCGCTGTTGCTACTCCCGCTGCGATTGTTGCTGTTGCAGCTGCTTTTGTTGTTGTTGCTGTAGCAGCTTAGGTTGCTTTTCAGCCTCCTCCATCTTCCGGATTTCGGCCAATTTCTCTCTCACGGCTTGAAATTTTTGTTGGAAAATTTCCTCTTCCACTTCAAGTCCGTGGCGTTCCTCTTCCGTTTTTGAAAATGAGAGGAGGGCGAACGAGTTGTTCTCGACCGTGTAGCGACCCTCCCTACCTTCGGAGAGGTAGGCAAAGTCGGCCTCATCGGGGACATCTGTTGCTTGTTGTTGCTGCTGCAGAGCAGCTTTAGAAGTTGATGGCGCCCTTTCCACTCACTTGGCCCGCAGCTTCTCTGCCAAAGTGGAAAGGAAGGGGCGCTTCACCAGGTTAGGAGTGGGGTTCAACCTCTTCCTGCGCTTTACCACCGCGTTCGGTGTAGCGAAATCGGATGATTTGGTGGAATCATCCGATTCTGACGGTTCTGCTCATCGCCTGACATTTCCTCTGTTACTTCCAATAATCTTAGAAGTAACAGAAGGAAAAAAAGTGTAATTTCGATTTCCCCGACCGGGAATTGATCTGCCGATCGTTGCTATCACGACCGTGCACTTTACTCTCGTGCTACTAACGATTTCACGAATCACTCGCCAAACCGCGCACTTATACTGATTATTCACTATTCTTCTAGTACACTGCACAAAGCCAAAACACGTCCGACCAGTAAAGCTGTCCGTGATCGACTGACAACCGATACATATGAGATTGCGCGGACAGTGTTGTGGTTGGGTAAGGAAACGCACACTCATGAGCTCCTCGTGAGTGTGCATTACCCAACGAGGAATTATTAAACGCACTCGCTACTCATGAGCGTAATTTACTGCTCGGGAGTTGTTTGTAGAATGATAGAACATGGAAGAATTTGACTTGAACTTCTTTTTTTCATTTTCCTTCTTTATAATATATTAGTCTAAGATGGCTTCATTTTCTATTAAGTCTAAATTAGAAACTTTCAGCAATCGAAATTGCACAAACAATTGGCGGCTTAATGACAACAACACGCGGTGTTTCCAAGCGGTTCCCCATCTAAGCACTGACCGCATCCATTGCTGGTTGATTGCGGTGATCGGATGAGAACCGATGCATTACCCATTATTCGTCTTAGGATACTACCGTAGCTAGCAAAAAGAGCTAATAACATTGAAACACCTGAACAGATCTTCAAACATTTCGATCACGTTAGCTTTCAAAAAAAAAAAAACAAGTTATCATAATCGGTCCATTCGCTAAGGAGTTGTGATGCCACAGACAAACGCAGAGACACCTCAAACTAATCACACTCCTCTTTTTGCGTCGGGGGTTAAAAATTAAAAAATATAAAATTAAATGGGAAATTAGTAGTGTGGGCCTTGCGGGTCGCAAGGCGACTCTCACCGCGAGCACAAGTGTTCTTCCTTTATCTCTAATAAACTACAATATACATGTCTTCTTCTTTGGTGGCGTTACAGCCCATGAAGGACCAGAGCCAAGCTTCCCTTCAATCACTCATGTTGTGCGTGATTCTATTTTTTCACTCAGGTGAAAGGGACCTACAGTTTAATGCCGAATCCGAACGGCGTGAGTCGAAAAGCTTTTTCTAGGCAAGTTATACTACGGGGGGTTTTGCCAGTACCCTGCCGAGGAGGGACGCCGCGAAATAGACATTCGACTGCGTTGGTGTTATCGGGATCCGAACTCGCTCACCGTGCGTCAGAGTCCAACACACTAACTACTGCGCCACGTCGCCCTCACAATATACATATACTCTTATTAAACTGAACCAGTGCATTTTATCTATTTCCTAATCTCTTCATTTTATGTGCGTTTCTGGCTCCACATTTTATGGTCCTTCGAGACGGATATTGTAATAGTATACTAGTACAATCCCGCTAACTCGTCGCGTACATCGACAAAAAAACATTTCATTCCTCTTATTTTTCATTGTGAAATTCCCGATATCACCACTGTTTGACTGTGCAGCAGCGAATAGACATCAACCCCGCTTGGACTTGAGGGATATCGTGTCGTGTCCGTGACTGTGTGTCGTACAAATTTATGTCTTCGGTCAACAGTGAAGTAATAACAATGGCTACTATTAAAAGAGATGTCTTTCGGAACGCTCTAAAACGATCAGTGACGTCATGTAAAAAGCAGTCATCTCTTCTGCTTTTAAATGATCAGTGGGTGAAATTCGATTCAGCACAATCCGACGTGGAGTGCACAGCGCGAACAGGGCGAACAATGGTACCGCACTGCATTAGCCAATTTCACCAGGCAGCAATCGAAACTAAAATCAAGTGCGCGGGCTACACCACAAGTATCAGCCCCCAAACACGCTGACGTTAAGTTACCGTTAATGGATTTGCCTCTCTTTTCGGGAGAGCCAGCACAGTGGAGGCAGTTTCGGGATATCTTCTCTGCGTTAATACACAACGAGACATCTTTAGCAGGCTCTCAGAAACTTCATTTTCTTCGATGTAGTTTAAAGGGCGAGGCAATCAACGTAATCAAAGCGCTTCCTAACACCGACGGAAACTACGGTAAAGCATGGGACTTGCTCGAAAAGAAATACAACGTGGAACGCATCATCGTCGATGCCCATTTTAGAGCGTTGTGTGCACTCCCAGCACTAACAGTAAAGTCAGCTTTAAGCATATGATCGTTGTTGGATAATACTTAGGAGCACTACCGTTTTCTCAAAACGCTTGGCAGACCTATTTCGAATTGGGACGATTGGCTTGTACACCTCACAATCAGCAAGCTAGATCAAGAAACTCATACGCAGTGGGAGATGTCACTGAAGAACGGCAAGGTTCCAACTTTCCAAACCTTAGTCGATTTCTTGGAAGCAATGTGCCACTCATTAGATGCCGTAAGTTCACACAAATCCAGCATCCCGCAATCATCCGCACCATTCAAATTGAAAAACAGAACCCTGTCCTCTTTCGCCATATTGTTATGCCAAAGGTGCGCTTTCCGCGGTGCAAAACACAGGATTTATCCATGCGATAAGTATAGATCTCTAATAGTCACCGATTGAATCTCCTTCGCAGCAGAGAAGTCGCTATGCAATAATTGCCTTTCAACGGGATATCGCCTTGAAAGTTGTCTCAGCCGAAACGTATGCCGCTTCTGCAAGGCTCACCATCACACACTACTGCATCTCGAGAAGATTAAGCCTCCAGTCGTTACCAGATCATACACAAGCCTCACTAATACGCTTCAAAAAATTCTTTTGGGAACCGCAATCGCCAAAGCTAAAGACATCTCAGGACGTGATCAATTGGTAAAAATATTGTTTGACTCTGCTTCTCATCTTACTTTCATACGCAAGCGTGTGTCTAGAGACTGCAACTTAAGATTTGCAACTAAATGTAAATTATTTATTTCTCATTCATAACATTACATAGCTCGATATATGTATATACATAAATATAATATATTACAAATTCAGGAGAAATATCAATGACATTTGGTATTTATAACAAAATAGAGTTAAATGCCATTTGAGTTATGTATGATAGTATATATTCCAAATATGGGTGGGGTGACCCTTTTAAAAAGAAAGTGTTTTAATTACTACGAAAGCAAGAGAAAACTTTAAATCTCCAATTTACAAAATATCAGAGCAAGTACTAAGATATGGTGCTCAAAATGTACTCCAGGTTATTATATTCAAACTCAAGAAGCCAGCATTTCAAAAGCTTAACAAATGTGCCAGGTAAATCTACTATTTTTATGTTGATAGGCAGCTTATTAAATAAACGACACGAAACTACAGAGTAAAAATATTACGAAATGCAGTTGTACGATAAATGGGTATAGATACTTCATCATCATCATCATCATCATTTTCAGTGGCCCGTATGTTCCAGTAAAAGAGTCGCGGGGCTAATGCGCGCACGCGGGATCTCCAGGCCACTTGATCCTCCGTCATCGACTCTAACTCACCAGGAGGTATGCACAAGCGCACCCAGGCGAATTTTCGGACTTGGTCCAACCACCTCGTCCTGGGTCTGCCAAGCGGTCGCCTGCCTGATGGTATTGCATCCAAGGCACGCTTCGGAAGTCGTGATGATGGCGACATTCGTCTCCCGGCGAGTAACTCCCACAACAGCACGAAGAAATCTCATTTCGGCAGCTTGTATTCGCGATCTTATTCTTTCGGTCAATACCCAAATTTCATGACCATAGGTGAGAGTTGGAACAAATACTGAGCTAAAAACCGCTAACTTGGCTTCGATACCAGGCTCGGTCTTCCTGACTACAGATCTTCCAAGCTGCTTCAAAATTGACCCAGCTTGGCCAATCCTGCAGGAAAGCTCAGTATTACTCCTCCCATCACTCGTGAAGAAGACCCCGAGATACTTAAACTTCTCCACCTGCTTCAATGGGACTCCACTAACATGTAGAGTGCATTGGACAGGTGTTCTAGAAATAACCATAACCTCGGATTTGTCCACGTTAACCCTCATTCCAGCATCAGCAGATACGGCCACAAACCTATTTAGCGCGCGCTGAAGTTCCATCTGGGAGGATGTGAGGACAACTAAGTCATCTGCAAAAAGAAGATGACTTATCCTCAACTCTCCCAATGTAAAACACTCCTCGCCTCGACTGCGCTGCAATATCCAGTCCATATATATAATGAAAAGGAGAGGTGGCATGACGCACCCTTGGCGAAGTCCAACACCCACGGTGAAAGGTGTTGATTTACTACCGTTAACCCGAACGCACCTGCTACAGTTTGTGTATAGAGACTGAATGGCCTTCAACAGAGGACCATCAATCCCATACTCCTGCAAAACACTCCAGAGTTTACCCCGAGGAACTCGGTCATACGCCATTTCCAAATCTACAAAGCAGCTGTAGATTGGTTTGGCGTACTCCCAAGCCTTTTCGAGTACCATTCTTAGAGTGAAAAGCTGGTCGGTTGTACTTCTGCCGTGACGAAATCCGCACTGTTCATCCCCTATCCTGGATTCGACCATAGCTCTAGAACGCGCCTCCAAGACCTTAGCGTAGACCTTACCGGGGACACTTGAAAGAGATATGCCCCCATAGTTGCAGCACTCTTTTTTATCCCCCTTTTTAAAAAGAGGAACAATCACCCCACTTCGCCAATCGCTAGGTGTCTCACCGCATTCCCAGCCCACCTTAATGAAACGAGAGAGCCATAATACTCCCTCTTTACCCATTTCCTTAAGCATTTCTGGCCGAATTTCATCCACACCGGTGGATTTGCCAACTTCTAGCGATTCAATCACCAAAATGACTTCCTCCACCGTAGGACTATTCTCCGCCACACGCAAGACTATAGGTCTGTCCCCCTCAGTGCCCTGTTCGGGATTGAGCAGCTCCGAAAAGTGCCCGCTCCATCTGCGTAAGATGTCCATCTCATTGGAAAGGAACACACCATCTTTGGATTAAACTCCTTCGATGATGTTGAATTTCTTTCCTCTGAGCCGGCGAATGGTTTACCAGAACACCTTTTTCGCGGATCTATGGTCGGCTTCCAACTTCTCGCCGAACTCCTTCCAGGACTGCTCTTTCGCTGCTCGCACAGCAAATTTGCAAGTTCTTCGCGCCACAGTGTATCGGTCACGAGAAGTAGAGTCCCCCAAGAGAATCCAGTCTCTGTAGGTCTTCTTCTTCTCTCTGATGGCTTCTTGAACTCCGGGTGTTTTAAACCATGCAGTTCTTTTCTCACCTTCAGTCGCCACACCAAGCCGCTTCTCTCCACAAACATCACGCGCAGAGGCAATGACAGCTGTTGAAAATAGTCGCCATTCTTCCTCTACATGCGATGGAACAGTTGGAATTCGTTCAAACCTTTCGGATATGTGTCGTGCGAAGTGTTGCCGCACCTCACTGCTCTGTAGTTTCTCCCACCGTATGCGTGTAACCACTCTTGGTTTCCGCCTTGGTAAACGAGGTACTTTATCAGTAAGATACAGCTTACACAACACCAGGTGATGATCAGTTGACAGTTCTGCCCCTCTCAACACACGAACGTCACGAACCATCCGTTTCACACACGATGGTACCATAAAGAAATCTATCAACGATTTCTGTTGAAGACTCCGACGATACCACGTATATTTATGAATGTCTTTGTGCGGAAAGAAGGTGTTCATAATGGACATGCCATTTGCACAGCAAAAATCCAACAACCACTCTCCGTTCGCGTTTTGATGAGGATCACAGTTCCTCCCAATCACACTCCCCCGTGTCGTTACATCCACACCCACGTGGGCGTTGAAGTCACCCATCAAGATATAGGAATCCATCTCAACCACCCTTTCAAGGGCCGCATCAATTTCATCCAAGAAAGTCGCATACTCAGAGTCTAGATTCGGTGCATACACCTGCACCAGAGCCAAAGTTGAACCTTCAAACTTGAGTTTTAAGATAGGGACTTTCCCTCCTAATGGTATCCACTCCAATACCCTGTCTGCCAGCCTGGGACTTATGAGTATCCCCACTCCCGCCTGTGCAGACATTTGAGGTGCAACTCCCGACAGGAAGAGTTTCCACCCGTCCGAAAGGTCAACAGTTTTATATCCTCTTTGCTTTGCCGAAGAGATACCTACGATATCTAACCGATACCTGGCAGCTTCCTCAACCAGCTCGTGATACTTCCCTGTGAGCGATGGGACGTTCCACGTGCCCATCCTAATTCGATGCCGTTGTCTGATGCCCTTTACTCCCCGCACCCACTGGTTAGTGCATGGCGTGATAACCCCCCCGCCTCCATAATGGCTCACGAGGCCACTGCCGGGTTGCTCGTGACTTCTTCGTGCTAAGCCCGACCGGCTGCCGAGCGGGACAGACCGGCCACCAGACGCTCGCATACTGCCACCATTTAGGCCTGGCTCCGGGGGCGGTATAGATACTTGATTCAGTAAATTGCTTCGCTTATATTTCCTGATCTTAGAAAAAATTCTTTTAGCACTTTAAAGCAATAGAGGTCACGAACTTTAATGATTTAATGATTATCGGAACCGTACGCAAAAGCAACATCAGCGAAAGCTGTGGCGACACCTTCAAAATTCATTTCAAATAGCGAGTTAATATAAATTAAAAATAGCAAAGGGCACCCCTAGGTTTAGATACTCCAAATTACTTCTCACATCGTCAATCTCAACGCACTGTGATCTGCTTTCCAAATACGATCGGAACCATTTAAGCATAAAATCTCTAAAGCCTGTGTTGGCGTTGGCGTTGCCTTGTTTTAAGAGCACTTCAATTAATAAAAACAAATGCTTTGCAAAGGGTGATTACACTTTATTGTTTAAATAAATATTTTACATAGCGAATTCGCGAAGCGCTTTAAAACTTTTTACTGACATTCGTGTTTTCTCTACCACTGCCAAATACCAACTGAATTTGCGTGCTTGTTCGCAGAAGGCAAACCACACGCTTTACTCGGAAATATACATATGCCGGGTGATGGCGGTAACAAGGAACAAGAAAAATAAGAAGTTCATATATAGGTACATATACGTATGCAGGTGACGGCGGCAACATTCCCCCCCTCGTAAGCGACCGTGAGGATCACAAGCTTGCTTAAACTCGTCCGACGTCCAAAACTGCAATCTTGCTGACGGGCCGCTTCAGCAATCCCATTTGTGTTTTCACTGTCACTCTGCGTGTTTGACCGTCCTTCGCTAGTACTACGTCGACTATCTTGCCTTTAGGCCAGCATCTTCTAGGAAGATTTTCGTCGGCTATGATAACAATGTCGCCAATGGAAACAGGTGGTAATTTAACAAACCATTTACTTCGTCGTGATATTATTGGCAAGTATTCGCTGAGCCATCTTCTCCAAAAAATATCGGCGAAGGTTTGCGTTCGTCGCCAGCGCTGTCGAATATCGCCGTTGTCGTCAAAGGCTGGCTTGTAGCCATCTGCGGAGCCCAAAAGCAGGTGATTGGGTGTTAGGGCCTCATCATCCTCGTGCTCGATTGATACAAATGTGAGTGGCCTCGAGTTAATGATAGCTTCCACTTCGCACAACGCACCTTTTAACGTTTCGTCATTAAAATTTTGAGTGGGATACGCGCTATACAGGGCATTCTCCACGGATCGTATTAAGCGTTCCCATGCCCCGCCCATGTGTGGAGCAGCTGGAGGATTAAATTTCCACTTTATTTTATCAAATTTGGTAGTAATCGAGGAACTGTCAATATTTTTTAAATTTTCATATAGCATCTTCTCCGTTGCTTTGAAATTCGTGCCATTGTCTGAATATATTTCACGTGGCATTCCTCTTCTCGAAATGAAATTATTAATACACAAAATACATGAACTCGTGTCTAAGCTGTGAGCGACCTCTAAATGTATAGCGCGAAGAGTTAAACATGTGAAAATAACTCCCCACCGTTTTTCCCGCCTTCTTCCAACAGCAACGTGTAGCGGTCCAAAATAATCGATCCCTACATACGTAAATGGGCGTTCAAATACGGCCAATCTAGCAAGAGGCAAAGGAGCCATTTGAGGTGTTTGTGGCATGACAGAATTATTTTTACAGATCTGACACCTTTTCCGTACTTTTTTGTAGAGAACTCGAAGTCGGGGAATGTAAAATTGGCTTCTAATTTTATTTACAACTGCCTCATGCATTTGATGATAAGAATCCTCATGAAAAGATTTGACGATGAGAAACGTTACGTAGTGAAGACGATGGCGTCTTCATGATTGTTCAAATACTCAGCTCTGCTTCGAGTTCGTATGATACCCTTTTTGTCTAAGTATGCATTAAGAGATCTCAAATTGGTATTTTTATCTACTTTCTTACCGCTTTGTAGTTGACGTACATCGCTGTGCTGTGCTTCTTTTATGATGAATTCTTGAGCCATCTCGATCATTTCGTGGGAAATTGTTATTTGGCGAGGCTTAGAGTATGTTGCAGCTTTTAGATTTCTCACGTACAATATGAATGTTGCGACTGCACGGTAAAGCCTTTTCCAGTCAGAAAAATATTCAGCATTAAATGGTGATTGAATTTTATCAATTAGCAGCACATGACGTTTTAGTTCTGACTCATCGGTGGGACCCAAATCATCGCACTTCGGCCCCTCATCTGTTGGATCGCGTAGAAAGTCTGGACCTGAGAACCAATGTGCACTGTTTTTTCGCGTTACATCTTTAGTCGCAAGGTCTGCTGGGTTGACCTTTGAGGGTACCCATCTCCATTGAGACACATCGGTGTACTCGAGAATTTCCCCCACTCTGTGCATAGCGAACTGTTGGAAGTTTCTTGGGTCCATATGTAGCCACTTTAGGACAGTTTTAGAGTCTGACCACCATAGCATCGAGTCCAGCTGTATACGATTGATGTTTTTAATTTTTTGTGCAAGCCTTACGCCCATTACTGCTACTTGTAGCTCCATTCTTGGTGTTGACAGTGGTTTGAGGGGCGCTACTTTTGACTTAGCAATCGCGAGAGTGACAGTTACTTCCGCGCCGCATCGTACAAGAAGATAGCATATTGCAGCGTATGCATATTCTCCTGCATCAACGAATGTATGTAATTCAATACGTTCATAATTGCGAAGCATCGGAGAGTAGCAGCGGGGAGCTTCTACAGCAGCTATCAGCGACAGCGTGGACTTCCAATGAATCCACTTCGGTCGACATGACTCTGGTAGCTCTTCATCCCATGTGATTCCTGTACGCCATATATCTTGTAGCAAGATCTTGAGAGCAACAGTGTAGCAAGACAGGAACCCCAGTGGATCGAATATCGACATCAGAACCTGCAGGCATTCCCTTTGTAGGACGATTTGTAGGAACGATGTTTTCCTCAAAAACGTTACGTCGAAGTCGAGTGAATCTGCAAAGATATCTAAACACATCGTTAACTGGATCCCAATACATACCCAGCACTTTTTCGGTCAAACCCCACTCTTTTGGCGATTGTGTAGGGTCAGACATCTCTAAAAGTTGCTTGAGCACAGCCGCAGAATTTGATGCCCAGTTTCTTATTAGGAATCCTCCTGATGCATGGATGTGTCGTACTTCCTTTGCCAGAACTAATGCGCTCTGCTCGTCATCTACGCTGTCTATAAGATCGTCCACATAATGATGTTTTTGTATTGAGTCGACTGCCAGGGGGAATTGTGATTTAAACTGTTCTGCATTGGTATCGCGGACGTGGTGAGCGATGCAGGGGGCGCAGCTAATTCCAAAGGTTAAGGCCTTCATCACGTAAACGCTTGGCTCATGCAACTTGTCATTCTCGTCATACCACAGAAATCGTTGTGCATGTATATCGCTGTCTCGTACTTGAATGCGATGGAACATCTCAGCGATGTCGCCGCGTATTGCTATCTTTCCGACTCGAAACGCTAACAGTATGTCGACCAGTGGTTTGAGTAGGTCGGGCCCAGTGAGCAGAAAATCATTCAACGAGACGCCCTTCGATTTGGCTGCCGCGTCCCAAACCAACCGAACCTTATTGGGCTTGTTCGGATTCTTGATTACGAATGTGGGCAAGTACCATATTCGCTGTGATGAAGCTTCCAAGTCTGCACTGCCCAACTTCCTAGCGTAGTCCTTTTCGAGTAGGTTATCAATCTGCTTTTGCATAACGAGTTTGAATGAGGGGTCCTGCTTGAATTTTTTGTGAAAGCACAGAAGTCGTCGAGCTGCATTTGCGTAACTTTCGGGCAGGCGCACTTGATCGTGCCGCCATAATAGACCAATCTCATATCTTTCGTTGACTTTTACTAATGTCTCGCTCAAGATTTTTGCAGCTCTTGCATCATCTGATGATAAAAGCTGTGTAGGAGGTGAAGATTCTAGTTTAAAGTACATCTTAACAGTTTCATGCAACTGTTCATATCGTTTTTCGCAATCGCAGGTGTGTACGTTTAGTAAGCTGGTACAATGTCGGCTTGCGCCGCCTCCCTGCAAGGCCCAGCCCAATCTGGTCTTCGTAGCAATTGGTTGGCACCAGGAACCTTCGCGAATTTTTAGCGGTACTGCAAGTTTCCAGTTGTTAGCGCCTATGAGTACCATTGGTTGAGCATTACGATACAATTCAATAGGCAAGTCATTCAAATATTTGTACTTGTGAGTGATTTCGTTCATATTCACAGTTTGAGAGGTAAATTTAAATTTTCAACCGTATGCACATGCTTCAGTGTATACTTAGTACTCGTTTGCATACCTGAGATTTGAATTGGGCTTGTAACCGATTCATTTTCTGATCGAGTGGTTTCACCTGTCCAACGCAGGCACAGCGGATCTTTTACTCCCGTCAAGTTCAAGCTGACGAATAAACTCTTTTCAATGAGCGTCACAGAGGAGCCCTCATCTAAAAATGCAAATGTAGAAAATTCTACATTATTAGCATATATTTTAATTGGGAGAATACGAAAAAATGGCATGTCTCCACGGTCTGTGTCGTTATGAGAGTTGAGCTGTGCATTTCGCTGTGCTCCAACGATCTCTCGGACCTTAACGACTTGAGTTTGATTTTCTTCAACATACTTGTGTAGGAGCGGATGGTGCATTTGCAGCCAGCTACGCCACACTCCTTGATGAAGTTACACTTACGTCGATGAGAGTTTAGACATTGTCGACAAAGGTTATTGTTCTTGACGATCTCCCATTTCCTGTTCAGAGGAAGCTCTTTGAATTTCTCACACTGTCGAACGCTATGGAAACCTTTGCATACGGTGCACTCCTTTTTATTCATAATGGAATTTTCGGCTGGTGAATCAGTCCGGAGGTGAGTATTTACGTTAGCACTAGCCTTACCAAAGGTTGGAGTGACTACTTTACTCGCAGCTTCAGCAATTCTGTAGAGCCAATCGCTAAAGGCCTTCACTATAGGAACCCGCGGGTCAACTACATGCATAGCCCAATTTAGTTTATGTTGGTTAGATAATTTATCGACCAGCTCCTTCACTAACATGGGATTATTGAGGTACGCTTCCATGTCACACGACTCCATTGTTGCACAAATGTTCTTAACGCACAACGCATACTCGATAATGGACTCTAACTTATCTCTCGGCGATGGCATACTTCTCGCCTTATGAATCGCGCGTTCCAATATGTGCTCGGGTCTGCCAAAACACATCTGCAAAGTCTCAATTATCTCGGGCACCATGACAGGCAAAAGCAGCTTGCTTTTTACTAAATCGCGTGCCTTATCCTTCAGGGCTGATTGCAGACGCATTAAATTTTCTATATTTGAAAAGCCAGCCACTTCGGTACTATTTTTGAAACTGTTGATAAAGAGCGGCCAATCGTCGGCATCGCCGTTGAATGGGGGTAATTCCTTTGGAATCACATGCCTTGCAGCCAACTGTGCGGGCGATGGCACTAATGAATCACATCCAAATCGTACCGGTGGATCTGTATACACATTGCTCTGTTGAGTCGATGACGCATGCTCAAATTCCGAAAGAATCTTGTATTTTTCTTTCAAATACTGCTGTTGTATTTTGCGTTCTTCTTCTAATCGTTCGAGTTGAAGCTTTCTTTTCGAGCTTTCAAGGTTCATACACGGCATCCCTGAGGATACATGAGAAGCAGTCAATGGGAAATACTTAGAAGGTATTCTTTGCGGCTGAGCACACATATGCATTGGAGCTGACGAAGTGTTGGTTCGTTGTAACATTGCTGTCGGAAACCATGGTGTTGTAGTGGTGACTGGTGAAGGACGAGTAGCAGTAGCAGCTGCTACGAGCGGTGATGTCACCATTGCGATGCCTTCTGACCAGGGTTGCATTGGTGTTTGACTTACCGTTGGTGTTGATGTGTGACCTTGAAAGTCTGCTGCTGTGGCGTTGTTTGTTGTTGGAGGCGCTTCAGCGCACGAGTAAGTAGATGGTGACACAGCTTTATTGCAATATTCGCAACTCCAGCTTGTATCAGCCACGTCACTATTCACTCCAACACAACCAAAGTGATACCAGCTATCACAGTGGTCACACATTACCATTTTGATAAAAAGTTTTAAAGAATTGTTGGCGTTGCCTTGTTTTAAGAGCACTTCAATTAATAAAAACAAATGCTTTGCAAAGGGTGATTACACTTTATTGTTTAAATAAATATTTTACATAGCGAATTCGCGAAGCGCTTTAAAACTTTTTACTGACATTCGTGTTTTCTCTACCACTGCCAAATACCAACTAAATTTGCGTGCTTGTTCGCAGAAGGCGAACCACACGCTTTACTCGGAAATATACATATGCCGGGTGACGGCGGTAACAAGGAACAAGAAAACTAAGAAGTTCATATATAGGTACATATACATATGCAGGGTGACGGCTGTGACAAGGAAATAAGAAGTTCATATATAGGTACATATACGTATGTAGGTGACGGCGGCAACAGCCTGCCTTTTCGAGTTTTGCCAAAAAAAATTCTGTAGTTAACCATATCGAAGGCCTTGGTTATATCAACAAACAAACCAGCTGAAAACAGTTTTTATCAACATTTGCAAAGATATGGGAACGAATGTGAAGTAAGGCATCTTCGGTTGATTTTTCCTTCTGGAAGCCATATTGAATAGGATTAAAAAAATTGATTTTGCACAAAAATTTCGAAACCCGAATTTTTATTGCCTTTTCAAAAATGTTGCTGATTGAGGGTAGGAGATATATTTTCTTTTGGTCCTTTTTTGTAGAGAGGCAAAACATCGGCGCATTTCAGAGCTTTAGGAAAAATGCCGGAATATATACTCTTATTGAAGATGTGTGCAAGGACATCGACTATAAAAAATCCAATTTTCTTCAGTGTCGGATTAGAAATATCATCCTTGCCAAATGCGTTAGAGTTTTTTAAGGAGCTTATAATATTTAAGACCTCAAAAGCGGTTATTGGCTCGAAAACAAAAATATTGCTCTGAAGATGCTCGGGGCAGTTATTTGAAGTACAGTGAGAGGAATGCAGTTGCGGCCTGCAAGGTGAGCTATAAAAACTATCCCTACATAAAGGAATTTCCCTTTTTAATCGAGCACATAGTTTCTTGTACCTTGTAATTAGTGCGAAGTTGTTAGAATGCTTTGCACTTTTAATTCGAAGCCGATTCTTTAGTATAATTTTATTAACCAAGTGACTAGAAATCCATGGCTTTAATTTTTTCTTAGATTTCGCTGGTTTAATTCTGATGCTGCAGCGATTGATATGCTCAATAAGAGATAGAATGAATATATCATAAGCCTCAGAAACATCCTTTTCAGTATACACTTCCTACCAAAACTCAAGGCAAAGTGCTGATCAACGGAAAGAATTTCCACTTGCTTTCATATAATCAGCATCTTGTTCTTGAGTGTTTACACATGCTATATGAAACAATCCATTTCAATCACCGCACGAGATTTTAAGTGTTGAGTTTCGTTCAACCCTTTCTGAGCACACGTTACAACAACATTTTAAGTTTATTATTTAACTACGAAGCATACAAGCGAACCGCAGCCCACGACACTCTTTAACACAGCAACAGCTGCTGAACGTTCAAGAGGAATTTTCCGACTTTCATTGTCTTCACTCGATGATAGCTTCGTGGAACCCATTCATGCGAACATACTGCCGAAGATTACCAACAGATTGCCTCCTGTCCGCAGTCACCGAATTTCGTGGCCGCATATCGATGGACTCAACCTAGTTGATCTAAATTTTTAGGACGATTTCTGTTTGATGGGTTGGTTCGAGGTCCGCAAAATGCACCTGTTTCACAGCAGTGGATGGGTGGTAAGTGGGAAAGTGATAGAACCGCCCAGAATGACATTCACTACTACGTTGCCGGCTACTCGGATTCATCTCTAACAAGGGCTGTGTCTAAGTTCTGGCAGATGGAAGAACTTCCGGAATCAACGCACTTTACCGACAAAGAGCTTAGGTGCGAGGACATTTTCGCCGCGACACATTCTCGTCAGCCAGAGAGCCGCTACGTAGTTAAACTCCCATTCAAGGCAGTTATTCCGCTTGGAAGCTTGCGTGAAGCAGCTGTTCGAGCCTTGATCCGCATGGAGAGAGAACTCGCCAAAAATCCGCAACTCCACACATGCTACCCAGACTTCATGCAGGAGTACATCGACTTCGGTCGCATGGAAGAAACTGTTGACATCCCCAATCCAGGAAAACATTTCTACATGCCTCATAGAGCAGTGATCAAGGAATCTAGCAGTACAACTAAGCTTCGGGTTGTATTCAACGTGTCATCGAAAACGAGTTCTGGGTTTTCTCTCAATCACACCCAGCTTGTTGGGCCGAAGCTTCAATCAGACCTCTTCAGCGCGTTACTCCGCTTCCGAACTCATCGCTTTGCCATGGTCGCCGACGTGGCAAAAATGTTTCGCCAGGTACTAGTCGACCGATCACATACCGACTTCCAACGCATCGTCTGGCGCCAAAACCCTTACTTACTTACTTAACGGGCGCTACAGTTCGGGGTGAACCTGGGCGTCAACCAACATGCCTCTCCACCTAGCACGATCTTTCGCTAGTCTTTTCCAATGCCGCACGCCCAGTTGGTTGAGGTCCCCTTCCACCTGTGCGCGCCACCTTAGGTGCGGCCGTCCTCTATTTCTTCGTCCCTCGGGGTTGGATTCAAAGACTCTACGGGCTGGAGCTGTGGTGTCCATTCGCTCTACATGGCCTAGCCATCTTAGGCGTTGGATCCGTAGACGCCTGACCAGACTCATGTCGCTGTACAACCCGTACAGTTCGTGATTGAATCTTCTCCTCCAATCCTCCTCTGTGCTTATGGGACCGAAAATCGAACGCAGAATCTTTCTCTCGAAACGACCAAGGATTTCCTCATCCGCTTTAGATAAAGTCCATGTTTCTGCGCCGTATAACAGGACCGGGATAATTAAGGTCTTATATAAGGTCAACTTGGTCGTACGAGAGAGGGCTCTACTTCTCAGTTGCCTCTTGAGCCCAAAGAAGCAGCGGTTGGCAAGAGTAATTCTGCGCTTGATTTCGAAACTTGTGTCGTTGTTCCAAGTCACCGCGGAGCCGAGGTATATGAAGTCCTTAGCTACCTCGAACTTATATCTGCCAATATGCACGTTCTGTCCAAGACGTCGGTGGTAAATGTCCTTTTTCGATGACAGCAGATATTTAGTCTTGCCCTCATTAACTGCCAAACCAATTTTTGCCACCTCCATCTCGCTGCGATCTACCTATTATGTCAATGTCGTCGGCGTATGCAAGGAGTTGCGAGGATTTGAAGTAGATTGTGCCTCTTGTATTGGCCTGTGATTTTTGCACAATCATTTCCAATACGATGTTGAAGAAATCACACGACAGCGCATCGCCCTGCCTAAATCCTTTTTTGACATCAAAACTATCGGTAAGGTGCTCACCGATTCGGATGGAGCAGCGAGCATTTTCCAAGGTCATCCTGCATAGTCTGACGAGCTTCGCAGGGATGTCAAAAGTAAACATGGCGTTATATAGCTCGTCTCTAATTACGCTGTCGTATGCGGCCTTGAAGTCGACGAATAGATGGTGCCTATCGACTTGAAACTCATTGGTTTTCTCCAGGATCTGCCGTAGTGTGAAGATTTGATCGATGGTGGACTTCCCTGGCCTGAAGCCACACTGATAAGGACCTATCAGCTTGTTTACGAATGGCTTCAGGCGTTCACACAAAACGGCAGCGAAGATCTTGTATGCGACATTAAGGAGACTTATTCCTCTATAGTTGGCGCAGTCAAAGGGATCTCCTTTTTTGTGGATCGGGCAAACTATGCTGAGACTCCATTCCTCGGGCATGCTTTCCTCTGACCATATCTTACAGATGAGCCGGTGCATGCTCCTAACCAGCTCACCCCCAGCCGCTTTGAAGAGCTCAGCAGACAGTCTATCTGCGCCAGCAGCTTTATTCGACTTGAGTTTCGACATGGCAATCTCAACTTATTCGAGGTCAGGGAGACGGAATTCTCTGCGATCTTCGTCGTTAAAAAATGGACCATTCTGCCTGACGGCGGTATGTTGGTTGTCATCGCCGTTATACAGTCTGCAGAAGTGGTTTTTCCAAATTCTCAGCATCGACTGCGATTCTACTTCTAGGTGTCCGTTCTCATCCTTACAGGCCTCCGTTCGGGCTTAATTGCCTTGAGACATTCAATTTATCCGCTGATAAAATCTTCGAACGTCGTGCCTGCAATAGCACCTCTCCAAGTTTTCAATCGCCCGCTTCTCGTGCTCTTTCTTTTTTCTCTTGAGAAGCTTACGTTCCTCCCTTCTATTAAGCTCGTAGAGCTCCCGAGCCGCTCTTGTTTTTTTGTGTAGTGAGGCTTTGTATGCCTCCTGCTTTTCCGCATGAATCCTTCTACACTCGTCATCGAACCAGGAGGAGTATCTGACGTCAATCGCGATGTGGTCAATCTGGTTGGTGACTGATTGATCTGGCGACCGCCAGGTGCCTTTGTGTATATCGAGGTGGGAAAATCGTGTGCTGGCTACAAGAAGATTTCGCCCCGTGGCAAGGTCGATCAGCCTATGTCCGTTATCGGATGTGGTGTCATGTAGGCTGTGTTTGCCGATGACCCGCTCAAAGATGCTTTCTTTACCCAGCTTAGCGTTTAAATCCCCTAGTATGATTTTGGTATCATAGCTGGGGTATTTGGCATATATTCGGTCTAGGAGATCAAAGAAATCATCTTTGATTGAGTCATCCTTGTCTTCCGTGGGAGCATGGACGCATATGAGGCTGATGTTACAGAAATTTGCCTTGATGCGGATCGTTATGAGGCGTTCACTCACATACTGGAAACTTAGGACTTTATGTCTTAGTCCACCTCTAACAACAAATCCGCATCCAAATAGTCTCTGTCCTCTCTCCCTATAGTAGTCACCGTAGTATATGTCGCAGTTTTTCATCCGCTTTTTACTCGGTCCATTCCATCACATTTCCTGGATGGCGGTTACGTCCGCTTTATAGCGGTCTAGGGCGTCCGCAAGTTGCTCGGCCGCACGTGGTCTGTTTAGGGACCTAACATTCCACGTACAGAACCGAAGGTCCTTGTTTGTTTTTTGTTTTCTTATAGGGTCGTCAACATAGATCCGTTCCGTTTTATTATCCGAGGCTGTTTTGTGTTTCTGAGCAATTAGTGGTTTTACGGTTATGGTTCGCTAGACCATAGCCCAACCGACACTAATCCTGTTTGGTGGCGCAGGATACTCGCCATTCGGCCTCTTCCGTCAGTAATTTCCCTTTTAAGGAAATTTCCAGATGGCACCACGAGGAGGTGGAAGTAGGACCTGACTAGCAGAGTTGCAAGATGTTCGGCTGCAGAGGCTCTTACTCGCTTTTTATCGGGCCAGCATCCGTCGGCAGATGCTACCCCTACGAGGCCTTTGCTAGTCCTTCACCATCCAAAACCCGGTGGATGAAATTAAGGATTTTTGCCTATTGGCAGTAAAATACGGCGTCGCTTCAGATTCTCATCTAGCTGTCAAAGCTTTGCAGCAAACGTCTATTGACGAAGAGCATGATTTCCCTGATGCTGCTAAAATCGTTCTACGTGATTTTTATACGGATGATCTGTTAACCGGGTGTTTCAATGAATTGGATCTACAACATCTACAGAGTCAAATCTCTTCAATGCTCCTACGTGGCGGGTTCCAGCTCAGAAAATGGTATTTAAACTCTGCACTTGTCCTCGGTTCCATCCCTACCGAAGAGCGTGAATTGCAGCAAACTTTATACCTTTCTGACTCTCAAAGCGTAAAAAGCATTGGGGCTTCAGTGGCAACCAGCATCGGACGATCTTGCATTTAGTATCCAGGTTCATGACTTAGATACACTTAACCTTACTAAGCATTTTCTACTTTCAGATGCGTCAAAATTATTCGATCCCCTAGGTTTACTCTCACCAACGACAGATATTGCCAAAATCGACGACTCTGGAAGCCAAAGGTCAACTGGAACAAAGTCGTGCCCTAGATCATAAGACAACAATGGACTCAACATCGCGACAATCTCTCCAGGCTTGCAGCCACCAAGGTACCAAGATGGTTGGGCACTGGCGAATCAAACTCCATCGAAGAATTTCACGGTTTCGCGGATGCATCCCAAGCCGCATATCAGCTGCAGTGGTCTCGTTACGGTTCGACTCATCGACTCAGCCAATTTCGCTACCTCGACTGGAATTATATGCCGCTGCTCATTTAGTACAATTTATGGCTCACGTAAGAAAGGTTATTAATACATCGAACTGCAAGGTGTGCGGATGGACAGATTCAACTTTTGCAATCGCACCCCAGCAAGTGGTGTACATTTGTCGCTAACCGCGTGACAAAGATCCAAGAAGTCATACCTCCAGCTCACTGGTTTCACGTCCCATCAGCGCAAAACCCAGTTGATTGCGCCGCCCGGGGCATATTACTGCCAAGAACTCGAAAGCTTTACGCTCTGGTAGAATGATTCCAAATGTTTGAGTCAACACGAGGAGTTATGGCCATCGCAACAACTATTCATTACCGCTATTGACCAGAAGACCAATTCAGTCAACGTCGCCACCGCCACTCCAGCGCAACAATTTGAAATCTGGGACCTAATCGAAAGATACTCTTCACTACTTAAACTAAAATACTTAACCGCATTTGTCCTCAGATATGTCAACAAACTACGACACTCTGTTGTAGTTCACAAAGTGGAAAATCGACACCACGTTTCTCATCAACACGCCTTAGTCGCAACGAGCTCCTAGAGGCACTCAAGGCTCACGCAATTATACATTTTCAACGATGACATCAATCGACTTCAAGCTAATAAACTTCTTACTCGTCAAAGTAAGCTGTTACGACTAAATCCGTTCTTGTATGAAGATGGTTTGCTTAGGGTAGGCGGAAGATTGAAAAGCGCGCCATTGCACGCAGACTGAAAAAATCCAATACTACTCCCCGCTGCTGCAAGACTCGCCAAGTTAATTTGTGAGGACATACACCGCATATCCTTGCACGCTGGCCCCCAAACAATGTTGGCCATACTTCAAGGACGTTACTGGATAGTCAATGGACTGCGAAAAATCTACAAATCTTGCGTCAAATGTCGTAGATACGAGCGTGTGATACAGCAAGAGCCGATGAGCGATTTGCCCAAACCAAGGGTAGGTTCCTTTCGCAACTTTCTTCGAAGCGGCATAGATTTCGCTGGACCAGTACTCCTTCGTTTCTCAAATGGGCGTGGATCCAAGGCTGTTAAAGGATACATAGCGATCTTTATATGTATGTCAACTGGCGCTACGCACCTAGAGCTTGCTGGCGATTTATCTTCCGCCACCTTTATAGCAGTTTTTAAGCGGTTTGTTTCTCGCCGTGGCCATTGCAGAAAATTGTTTAGCCGCAACGGGACAAACTTTGTCGGGGCCGAGAGGGAGCTCAAGAACTTCTTGAAGGAAGCAACGCAAGACGAAAAGCTGGCTAAGTACCTCGTCAACGATGGCACCATCTGGCATTTTAATCCGCCGGCAGCACCCCACATGGCTGGGTACTGGAAGGCAGCGGTAAAGCGCGGTAAATTTCATTTACGACGCACTTTGGGCGATAACCTTCTAACATTCGAAGAGTTCTCGACCCTCTTAGCAGAAATAGAGGCTTGTATCAACTCCAGGCCTTTATGTTCTCTGACTACTGATCCTGACGATCTTCAACCACTGACGCCGTAGCACTCCCTTCTAGATGAACCGCCTAAAATCGTTCCAGAGTCAGACGTCATCGATGTTAAAGTCAGCCTAAGAAACCGGTGGCGGTTGATTACACAACTTCGCCAACATTTCTGGAGGAGGTGGAGTGGAGTAAGGAGTATTAAGTCCACCGTCGGAGACCTTGTCATATTACGAGAAGACAACATCCCTTCTAGCAAGTGGAAAATGGGAAGAGTATCTGAAGTGCACACAGGAAGCGATGGTCGGGTTGAAGCCGTCACACTCAGGACCGCTGGTGGCATGCTTAAACGACTAATTGTCAATTTATCTCCCCTTTTGACCTTCAAAGACAATCCGTCGGAAGTGAATGTATTGAACTAATTCTTCATTTAGTCCAGGGTGGGCGGAATGTTCGAGCAAAGGAGCAGTATTCGTCCGACTCTCACCGCGAGCACAAGTGTTCTTCCTTTATCTCTAATAAACTACAATATACATATACTCATATTATACTGAACCAGTGCATTTTATTTTTTTCCATCATCATCATCATTTTCAGTGGCCCGCATGTTCCACTAAAAGAGTCGCGGGGGTAATGCGCGCACGCGGGATCTCCAGGCCACTCGATCCTCCGCCATCGACTCTAACTCATCAGGAGCTATGCCCAAGCGCACCCAGGCGAGTTTTTGGACTTGGTCCAACCACCTCGTCCTGGGTCTGCCAAGCGGTCGCCTGCCTGATGGTATTGCATCCAAGGCACGCTTCGGAAGTCGTGATGATGGCGACATTCGCCTCACGTGACCAAACCATCGAAGCATAGCCCTTTCCGTTCGGAGAAGTAGCAGCTCATCATTAAGCTCCCCGCGTACTGCCGTGTTTCTCGCCCTATCCCGGCGAGTAACTTCCACAACATCACGAAGAAATCTCATTTCGGCAGCTTGTATTTGCGATCCTATTCTTTCGGTCAATACCCAAATTTCATGACCATAGGTGAGAGTTGGAACAAATACTGAGCTAAAAACCGCTAATTTGGCTTTGACACCAAGCTCGGTCTTCCTGATAGCAGATCTTCCAAGCTGTTTCAAAATTGACCCAGCTTGGCCAATCCTGCAGGAAAGCTCAGTATTACTACTCCCATCACTCGTGAAGAAGACCCCGAGATACTTAAACTTCTTCACCTGCTTCAATGGGACTCCACTAACATGTAGAGTGCATTGGACAGGTGTTCTGGAAATAGCCGTAAACTCGGATTTGTCCACGTTAACCCTCATTCCAGCATCAGCACATACGGCCACAAACCTATGTAGCGCGCGCTGAAGTTCCATCTGGGAGGATGTGAGGACAACTAAGTCATCTGCAAAAAGAAGACGACTTATCCTCAACTCTCCCAATATGAAACAGTCCTCGCCTCGACTGCGCTGCAACATCCAGTCCATATATATAATGAAAAGGAGAGGTGACAAGACGAACCCTTGGCGAAGTCCAACGCCCACGGTGAAAGGTGTTGATTTACTACCGTTAACCCGAACGCAGCTGCTACAGTTTCTGTATAGAGACCAAATGGCCCTCGACAGAGGACCATTAATCCCATACTCCTGCAGAACACTCCAGAGTTTACCTCGAGGAACTCGGTTATACGCCTTTTCCAAATCTACAAAGCAGCTGTAGATTGGTTTGGCGTACTCCCAACCCTTTTCGAGTACCATTCTTAGAGTGAAAAGCTGGTCGGTTGTACTTCTGCCGTGACGAAACCCGCACTGTTCATCCCCTATCCTGGATTCGACCATAGCTCTAGAACGCGCCTCCAAGACCTTAGCGTAGACCTTACCGGGGACACTTGAAAGAGATATGCCCCCATAGTTGCAGCACTCTTTTTTATCCCCCTTTTTAAAAAGAGGAACAATCACCCCACTTTGCCAATCGCTAGGTGTCTCACCGCATTCCCAGCCCACCTTAATGAAACGAGAGAGCCATGATACTCCCTCTTTACCTATTTCCTTAAGCATTTCAGGCTGAATTTCATCCACACCGGTGGATTTGCCAACTTCTAGCGATTCAATCGCCAAAATGACTTCCCAAGAGAATCCAGTCTCTGTAGGTCTTCTTCTTCTCTCTGATGGCTTCTTGAACTCCGGGTGTTTTAAACCACGCAGTTCTTTTCTCACCGTCAGCCGCCACATCAAGCCGCTTCTCTCCACAAACATCACGTGCAGAGGCAATGACAGCTGTTGAAAATAGTCGCCATTCTTCCTCTACATGCGATGGAACAGTTGGAATTTGCTCAAACCTTTCGGATATGTGTCGTGCGAAGTGTTGCCGCATCTCACTGCTCTGTAGTTTCTTCCACCGTATGCGTGTAACCACTCTTGGTTTCCGCCTTGGCAGACGAGGTACTAGGTATCAGTAAGATACAGCTTACACAACACCAGGTGATGATCAGTTGACAGTTCAGCCCCTCTCAACACACGAACGTCACAAACCATCCGTTTCACACACGATGGTACCACAAAGAAATCTATCAACGATTATTTTTTTCCTAATCTCTTTATTTTATGTGCGTCACACACCTAAACCTAAACATTTTTAGTATTTGTTGTTATAGCGGCAACAGAAATACATCATCTCTGAAAATGTCAACTGTCTAACTATCACGGTTCATAAGATACAGCCTGGTGACAGAGGGACGGACAGCGAAGTCTTAGTTTGGGTACGGAACCCTAAAAAGGAATAACGCAGTTACAT
Organism: Eumerus sabulonum; assembly: GCA_951905685.1. Classification (NCBI taxonomy): domain Eukaryota; kingdom Metazoa; phylum Arthropoda; class Insecta; order Diptera; family Syrphidae; genus Eumerus; species Eumerus sabulonum. The sequence continues at coordinate 100,897,317 of OX645060.1, forward strand.
ATATGCCATACTAACAAGCATATAAAAATAACGATGAAATATAGACAAACGATGAATCAAGACAAACAACTGCGTGGCGCTCTTGTTCCATGAAATCCGTTATGAAATCAATGCAGTTGAAATAGACCGTACGCGACTTACGGGAATAACAATGATGATTAAAAAGTTTGTATCGTTAAATCGTAACGAGAGCACAATGCTGGATGTTTTGCAACGGAGGATCAATCTATTGAAAATGGCTAATTTTATTTTTGCGTACCACTAAAAATGCTTTGTCGAAGTTTTGTCGAAGACTTTAATAAAATTATTCTAAGTTCAAGGCATGAGCTTATACCATTACGTCCGAAATCTGATTCAGATGCTGTCTACTCGACGGACGAAAACGAAAAAGTTCAACTAAACATTTTGAATATAATACAATTGGCTGATTTATCGAAATTGAGTATTCTGAAAAAAATAGATATTGGACAGATTTTAAAACTGGCATTCCTAAGCTGGGACTCTCATTTTAATACCGTAATCTCGCAAGGAGTCCATATCGTGTGGATGGTGAAACTTTCATCACAGAGCGGAAGACCACGATTTATCTTAATAGTTTTTCAAACTCCAAACGGACTACAATATTATGATTTATCAGATGTAAAGGTACACCTAAATATTTAGAGGCTCCCAACAATAGACATGATTTTCATCCAAAAAAATCCCCTTGGTCACATACTGACCTAAGGTTAGTCGACAATATCCCACAATCAGTAGCAAGCTTCCCAGCTTTGATCCCTATTGTGTCCTTGATATATTAATCTTAGCTGCAAACTTTTTCCCATAATTATTGTTATTCACCTTTCACCTCCGTGCTGTCAAGTAAAATAATTGATTTGAATTCAGTGGACACTTTGATGATCAACTATCTCATCATGGAGATTTTTGATCATCAAAATAATATGCCTATAACCCGCCTGCAACCAAGATCTGTCATCATGCAAAAAATGTGATTTAATGTGATGACTGATAAGGCAACAGACAACGTCTCTTTCATATTTATATATATAGATGGTACGGAACCCTTCGTGCGTGGTTCCGACTCGCACTTGGCCATTTTTTTTATAAGGCTTTAATCGTAGATTGGTTTTTGTAAGACCTTAGTGGTTTGTTTGTTTGTTTGTTTTACTTGATTTACTTAATCTGTAGTCCTAGTCATTTTAAGAACCTTTGTTGATTGCAGTTGGTATTTTATTCCTTTTCGTTTTCGTCGTCGTAGTTGCTGTTTTTATTAATCGCGATGACAAAGATAGTGTCCCTCTTAACAATGTTTTTCTTTGATGGATAGTGAAGAAGGATAAGAAGTCGCAATCCCCTATTGCTTTTATTACTATAAATAATCATTATTTCTTTGGTCTTAAATGTAGTCTGACAGGAATTGTTTCTCCACGAAAATATATAAGATCACCATTCTGATCAACAATTTGAACTGTAATCGAACCTATCTCTCTGACGGTTACAGGTAAATAAATAACATTTCTGGGAATTTCATCTAGTGAACATTTATGAAGTGCATTCGTGGATGAGTTATTAATAAACATATGATCCCCTTACAATGACATTTGTAATATGAATAGGCATTTCCAATTCTTAAAAGGTTTCCACCTTTAATACTTTCTTACTAAAACCATGTACTGAGCCAGTACTTCCATTTTGACTAAAATCAAAAGTATCACCACAATAAATTTCTGTTTTAAATGTATTGTAATTAGCATCAATGTAAAGTTCTCCCGATTTATTTATACCTTCATATTTTCCTTGTAAATACTGAGCGATATCTTGGAATTCATATGACCCCACAAGTATTTCAATGATATTATCCCTAATGTGAAATAAATTATTACCCAAATCAATATTAGGCACTCATAATCACTATCTAAATCGGTTGGAAAGTAATTCGTAGTGAGACTCGATGTTTTTTTCAGTTAGAGTTGGTGTTATTGACGTTTTTACAGCTATGTACATGGAATAGGAAATTGAAAGATCCCGATAGCACCAATGCCATCGAATATTTATTTCGCGGCGTCCCTCCTTTACGGGGTACGAGCAAAACCCCCCGTAGTATACTTGCCATTAAAAAGTTTCTCGACTCAGCCGTTCGAAATCGGCATTAAACTACAGGTCCCTTTCGCCTGTGTGAAAAATAAACCACACACAGCATGGGTGATTGAGAGAAGCTTGGCTCTGGCCCTGTGCGGGCTGTAACCTCACTAAAGCAAGCAAGCTTATTCATCGAATCCTCCTCGGATTTCATTTCCCCGATAATCCTCCAATATACATGTAGCCGGATTTATATGTATAATTGTTTAAATTTTTAAAACTTCCGTTGTCCAATTCGGTGTTAAGCCTTTCTCAAAATGTATCCGTATTTCTCATTCGCACGAGAAACGTAAACAAAAAACACGAAAAAATTATTTGGGGATTAAGTTTATTGATGGAGGTGAAAACACGAACACGAACACGAACACGAACTGACACCCAAGAACTTTTACTTTCTATTATTATTAATGCGGTGAACAAACGAACAAGTTGAATGCATCAGCAATTCCGATCATCGGTCGTTACTACTAATTAATATAGGTCAGCAAAAAGGGCCTATGTTGCATTTTTGGGCTTTCGCATTGCACTCATTCGTTCGTTCACCGTCATCATTGCAATGCTAATTATTTTAGTGTCGGTTTAACAATTTCGACACTGCAATGCAATGACCGTTCAACTGGTTTGACCTCTGGTTGAACCGGATATGTAACTCCTCCTTTCCTTAATTCAAAACTCTCCTGAGTTTTTACAAAATCATTACATGAAGTGACTTGGATTGGAGGTTTGTTGCTACATTTCTTACATTAATTCTTACATTTCTTTGCTTATAGTATACAATTATTACAAATATTATAATCATAAGAATTATTACAAGTATGGTTGGTGTTATGAAATAGGTATTTACTCTATGCAGTTTCAGCTCAGTAATTGCTTTTAGGTTCTGCATATGTTGTAAGGTAAAACGATTGAATTGTAAACCATTTTTTATTGAAATATTTTGTTCGGATTCATAATGAAATTTAAATACAAATTCTAGTGGTTTCACGTTTACTATTTGGTCTCCAATTTTTAAAGAACAATTTTGAAGTTGTATCAAAGCATGGGCAAAACTAATGTTTCTGTGGTCACAATTGTTTTCTATGGATACATTATTTGCATTGATAACTACATATGTATTATCATTTATATCTTCTATAAAAAGTTGGGTATTCGTTCCGAATTGACAATTATTTCTTATTATGCAATCCTTTCCTAATTTTAAGTCCTTAAAATAACATTCATTTCCAGTGTATTCATATTGAGTGTTGTTCAGTTCAATATATTGTTACGAATTATTCGATCCCACACCGAACAGGGTTCGCACCACTGGATTGCGATAAACTACAATTGTCTTTTTATCCAAAATAAAACACACACACTTTTCTTTGTTTCACCACAGATCAACTATCTGTACAGCCTCACCACTCTTCTTTATTATCCAATACTTTAAACTTTATTACACAAACAAACCTTTATTGAGAGCTTTTATTATCACACTGTTTGATCACACTGACTTGTCACACGCTTTTCAATACCACAAACTGAATGTCTGTCGAGGGCGAGTGTTCGCGCTTATATAGCTCTCAGTCCACCTTCTCGAACGTTCGCCGTTGGAAGTTCCCCTTCTCTAGAACGCTCTGACAATTCCATTGGAAGTTGACATCATTCCAATCCCCGCTTCCAGAGAGCTTTCGAACTTCGACAGCGAAATTCGAATTTAACCGTCCGCTTGCATCTCCGCAACACTGCCCTCCTCCTAAACCTGTTCGTCCTCGAACAAGCGATTGGATCCTTCTCCGTAATATGGTGCTAACCTCTCTACGTGGACAATTTTATACTTCGCCCGTCTGTTTCCCATCTGCTGTATCCGGTATACCACGTCATTGAGTTTCTTGATGACCTCATATGGTCCGTCCCAGGCTGATTGCAATTTGGGGCAAAAGCCTTTTTTCCGATGTGGGTTGTACAGAAATACCAATTGTCCGGTCTCGAATCCAGAAATATTCGCCCTCAAGTCGTATCGCGCCTTCATTTTATCGCTGACCAAGTTCAGTCGCTCCCCGATGAATTGATGGATAGAGTTCAGCTGTTCTTTCTTTTCGGTTACGAAGTCTTCCCTGCCGCTAGTTGTCGGTAGTACCACGCCGAACTTCAAGTCCGATGGAAGTCGGAGATCAGTTCCAAAAATGGCTTCGGCGGGTGTTGTTGCCGTTGAATTTTGCTGTGCCGAACGGTATGCCATTAAGAAAAGGGGAAGATGTTCATCCCAGTCCTTCTGATCTCCGACGACGACTTTTCTCAGGTATTCCTCCATCGTCGGGTTGAACCCTTCGACCATGCCATCAGATTGTGGATGTAATGGTGTTGTCCGCGTCTTTCTGATACCAAGCATGTCACAGAGTTCTGTGAACACCGACGACTCGAAGTTTCTCCCTTGGTCTGAGTGCAGTTCAATTGGTACTCCATAACGCGAAACCCAGTTATTCACGAATGCATCCGAAATGGTTTTGGCTTCCTGGTTCGGGATGCAAAACACCTCAGGCCACTTGCTGAAGTAATCGATCACCACTAGTGCGTACTTGTTTCCAGCGTTGCTCGATGGGAATGGGCCTGCAATGTCCATTGCGATACGTTCGAACGGTGCTCCAACATTGTACTGCTGCATATTTCCTCGAGTTTTCCTAACTGGACCCACTGCCGGCGCACACTGTTCACACCTGCGAATGAAACGCGTAACCGACTCATGGCATCCTACCCAGTAGAAACGTTTCTTGATCTTTTCTACAGTCTTGTTAACACCAAGATGACCCCCGCTTGGTCCCTCGTGGTATTCTCGGATGACCTCTTCGATTTGTCCTTTCGGAATTACCAGCAGATCGTTTACAATGTTCCCGTGCTCACTTTCCCAACTGCGGTAGAGGCAACCGTTCTTCAGCTTCAAACTCTGCCAACGAGCCCAGTAAGCTTTCATGATTGGGCTTTCACTGGATATTTGCTGCCAACTTGGTCGAAAACCTCGTTCTTGGTAGTCAATGGTGACTGCCAGATCGGCATCCTCTCGCTGCTTTCTTCCAACCTTTTCGACAGTTCAGGAATCTTCTGGCAGCACATGGAAACGACGGATGTCGGTGACCTGTTCTTAGGTTTCGGCACGTGAACAATGTTTACATTCAACATCGCAAGGTCGCCTTGATAATGCATCCGCATTTCTATGGCTGCTTCCTTTCCGGTATTCGCGTGCTCTCGCTTGATCTCCTTTTGGCGAATTCGTCCTCGGACGCCTTCTTCTCAGACGGCAATTTCTCGCCATGTGCACCTGCTGGTTGCAGATGTAGCATCTACCTGGGAACGGGCGGCTCCTACTCAACGTTGTTGCACTGGAACTACGCCACAATTTGCTGGAAGAACGCTTTCTACGCAGACGACAGTCTTTTGCAATGTGCCCCTGCTGGTCGCAGATATAGCAGCTACCTGGGAACGAGCGACTCCTACTCACTGTCGTTGCTTTGGGATTACGTCGCAATTCGCTGAAGGAACGCTTTCTCCGCAGACGGCAGTTTCTCGCAATGTGCCCCTGTTGGTCGCAGATGTAGCATCTACCCGGGAATGAACCACTCCTACTCGCCGTTGTTGTTCTGGAACTATCCTGGTCTTGAGATATGCGCCGTAGTTTGATGGAAGGTCGGCATATCAGGAGCGATGTTTCACATGCGAGAGCGCTGGCAACTGTCTCCTTGAAAGATGTCTTCGGCAGGAGAATCAGGCTTCGTTGCGCATCGGGGTCCCTTAGCCCTTGGATGAAAGAATCCGTTTTAAGTTTCTCCACCACATCAATTGGAACATCCGCGTAGGCAAGATGGGATAGCCTCTCGATGTCAGCAGCATACTGTTGGATGGTCTCGTTTCCACGCTACTTGCGCCCTTTAAGTTCCAGCTTGTGCATCTCCTGCATGTGCTCACTGCCGTATCTTCGATGAAGAGCATCCCATATGGCTGTGTAGTTCCTTCTCTGGGTCTCCGGGATGGTCTGTAGAACGTCAGCTGCTTCACCTTTAAGGGAAATTACTAGGGCAGCCACACGATCTTCCTCTCTCCATTGATTCCGTTCCGCTGTTGTCTCGAACTGGAGTTTAAAGATGTTAAACGCACTCGTGCCGTCGAAGTTGGGGGCTGTAAATTTCGATGCTGCAGCCGGTACGACGCTTCCTTGATGCTGAACGTTCTGGATAGTTTTCTCGAGTTCCAGAACCTTCTTATCCAGTGTCTCGATTCTCTTTTCCTGGTTATTTTCGAGATCTAGAACCCTCTTGTCGAACCTCGATTCTAGTGTCTCGATTCTCTCTTCGACGTCCTGGAATCGATCGTTGACGGTCTGCTGAATGTCTCTCAAGCTTTCTCGATTGTTCTCTAGCATCTCTTCTAGCGTCTCCAGCTTCTGGCCCAGGGAAGTGGAATTTTCCTCCAGTTTCTGACTCAGAGAAGCACTCATAGCATTCATAGCCGCGAGAATTTGCTGCATATCGAACGCTGGCTCAGTAGATGTCGACGGCTTCTCCACCCCGAATTCGTAACTCTCCCAGTCGACACCTTCTTCCTGCAACGCTGATCGCAGTCTCTCCACCAGGTTGGCCTTACCTCCCACTGTGGATAATTGCCGAGCATCCAGCTCTCTTTTCAGTTGTTCGATGGTCAACTTTTCCAATTTTACCGTTTTCCTCACTTTTGCAATAATTCACTTCACAACTCAAATAAAGTTTCACTCGTTTACTCGCAATCCCACTTCTGACACCAAATGTTACGAATTATTCGATCCCACACCGAACAGGGTTCGCACCACTGGATTGCGCTAAACTACAATTGTCTTTTTTTCCAAAATAAAACACACACACTTTTCTTTGTTTCACCACAGATCAACTATCTATACAGCTTCACCACTCTTCTTTATTATCCAATACTTTAAACTTTATTACACAAACAAACCTTTATTGAGAGCTTTTATTTTTCACACTGTTTGATCACACTGACTTGTCACACGCTTTTCAATACCAGAAACTGAATGTCTGTCGAGGGCGAGTGTTCGCGCTTATATAGCTCTCGGTCCACCTTCTCGAACGTTCGCCGTTGGAAGTTCCCCTTCGGAAATCTCTAGAACGCTCTGACAATTCCATTGGAAGTTGACATCATTCCAATCCCCGCTTCCAGAGAGCTTTCGAACTTTGACAGCGAAATATTGTCGGAGATGCAAACGGACGGTTAAGTTCGCATTTCGCTGTCGAAGTTCGAAAACTCTCTGGAAGCGGGGATTGGAATGACGTCAACTTCCAATGGAATTGTCAGAGCGTTCTAGAGATTTCCGAAGGGGAACGAAATGACAGACTTTCTGTCCTTTTCTATTAGTGACTGAAGGTTCAAGATGTTATCTGAGAATTGTTTGTTTACCTCTATTTACCTCTGTTTCTATAGCGTTATGATTATTTACATCTATTATTTCTAAATGCGATTTAATATCCGGTCATTGTTGTCCATAGTGCCAAACAACCACTTTTCTGCGTTTCCTACTAAATTAATAAGCGCTCTTTTTTGTCGATTTACTTCATGTGGCATAATCGCTGATATTTTTGTACAAACAAGATCTATTTCTGCGAGAATTTCTATATCTCCGTCGGGTTGTAAATTTTGCCTAAGTTTAAAAGCTATTTCTCGAAGGGAATTCACGTCGACGATATTTAAAGTTGTTTGGGTGTTTTCGACTAGTTGGATAGTCCCCATGTTTACGATCGTAAGCCCAGTATTTGTTTCAATTGGCTGCAAGATGAGGTTGATTGTTGCCGTCTGAGCTATCATTAGCACTATTATTATTACTGTCCAAACCTGGAATTTTAGATGGTCGTTTGATGTTAGAACTATGTACGTTATTAAGTCAAATTTTTCTGAAATAGGGTTCATCTTTGTGTCTAGTATGCCTGTAGTTTTTGACAAATCCTCGGGATCTAGTTTCAACATAATCTTCACGTTTTGTATTTATTTTGTCTAGTCTCTTCTGTTTAATTTCTTGTATTCGTCTTTTAAGTACATTTTCATCAATGAACTTGGCTTTATTGGGTGAAGTTTGTATGGTGCTGTGGTATCTATTGTTGTATATTGTGAAAGAACGAAATATTTTTGTGTGTGTTGTAAGTTCTCTGTCCTTGATAGTATGAATTATTTCCAAAATGGTCGAGTGTAGTCTTTCGATATCGGAGTTTCCTGTATGATCGTTGGGTTTTGTGAAGTGTATTTGTATACCTTGTTCTTGTAAGAATTCTAATATATTTGCTGACTTAAACTCATTGTCGGATATTATTTTCCTAGGTTTTCCACTCTATCAATGTGTTCCTCTAAACTTTCTATTTTGTGAATGTGATTTTTACTTGTTAAACGGTATACATGCCCTTCCTTTGTTAACTTGGCAATGAACGTTAAATAAATTTGCTAACTATAGTGGAATATATCCAGGTGTACAATGTCGTTTCGTTTCTGTCATATTTAATGATATTTAAAGATTTAATGATCTCTGTATTTTGTTATATTCATGATTATTAAGATATGTATAGATTCCTATCCTCCCTTCTCTAATGGTTCTAATAAACAGGTCTTTCCAGTGTGACTGACTTTTAGCCATATCCACTTGTATTATTTTTCTTCCGTGGAGAATTTCTATTTCTTTAGTTACGTTATAGACTAATATTACTTGGGTTTTATATTTATTGACGATCTCTTCTTTTATTGGAAAATGGTCTAACAATTGATCTGGTGTTGAATGTACAGTAGCTTGATCTGAAGCTCCTTCATCGTCATTATTATTTACTTCCTCCATTCTACTTAAAAAATCGGCAACTTTATTCTCTTTGCCTTCAATATATTCAATTTCGTAGTTGAATTCCGATAATTTTAATAGCCATCTCTGATTCCTTTGTGAGAATTCTTTTCCGCTATATTTTTGACTTAAATATTTTATAGGTTGGTGATCGATTACTATTTTGAACTTGTTTCCCCATAAATATGGTCTAAAATATGTTACTGACCAAACTATTGCTAAAAACTCTTTGTGTGTCGCCGAATAATTTTGCTCATATTCATTGAGAGTTCTTGATGCATAACATACCGGAAGACCTTCTTGAATCAGTACTGCGCCAATTGCATGGTTAGAGGCATCAGTGTACACTGTTAATGGTTTATCGAATCTGGGATATTTAAGTATTGGGTGATTTATAATATTTAATTTAAGTGTTTGGAACGACTGAATATATTCTGGATCATTAACATTAATTTTATTATTTTTCTTCAGATACTTAATCATAGGATGTTCTATTTTTGAACAGTCTTTTACAAACTTCCTGTAAAATCCCGTTGCACCAAGGAAGGCTTTTAATTGCTTCTCTGTAGTTATTATTTTGTAATCTATTATGCATTGTATTTTCTTCGGATTTGGTTTTATGCCATCTTTTGTTAGAACATGTCCCAAGAACTCAGTGTCTTTCGCTAGGAATGAACATTTATCAAATTGAATTTTCAGAGTATGTTTGGTTAGTACATCCAGAATTGTTTTTATTGCTATTAAATGCTCTTCAAGACTTGTAGAAAATATTAGTATATCATCGAGATATATAGCAAACATTTTGTCTTAGCCTTTGGAATGTCATTGGGGCATTCTTAAGGCCAAAAGGCATTCGGGTGTATTCATATAAACCGTTTCGTGTGACAAATGCAGTTTTATGAATATCCCTGGTGAAATATTGGGCCCGCCCCAATTTGTCCAATATACTCTCTATATTGGGTAAAGGATACTTATCATCGATGGTAATCTCGTTCAATTTCCTGTAGTCCATACATAATCTAAATTTCTGTTTTCCAAAGTTATCTAATTCTTTTGCTACTACCACTTGGTGATGCAAATCTACTGTTTGAATTTCTTATGATTCCTTGCCTTTCCATTTCGTCGACTTGTTTTTTCACTTCTTCTTCATGCTTAGGTGGTAATCGATAAAGTCTAGCATTAAAATTTTGTTCGGTTTTCAGATTGTTTTCATACATTACTGTGTCTGTGTTGGTTAGTTGGTCTCCCTCTTTGTATACTAAATGTTGGTATTTTTTCAAAAGATTAGTAATTTTTTCTTTTTCTTGATTATTCAAGTCGGTAGTGTCTATTTTTTTGCTACTTTGACTGTTAAGTTCATAATATTGACCTATTACATCGTCTTCTGAAAACAATTTCAATTTGATGGTGTTGTTCAATTTCAAATATGATTGACTAATATTTAGTTCACATAAGTAAATTGTATGATTTGTTATATAAAGCCATTTCATGCGATTTTATTTTGCACTGATCGTCCATTCGAAACTCTTTGGGGGGTTTAGTTATAACAATTTGTATTCGTTCTCCCGTCGTTTTATTTATTGTATTCAGAAATATATTTCTTTCTTCAAGTATTTGAAAATGATCACAAGGTACTCTGGTGCTATTCACTAAACTTATTGTAGACCCAGTGTCTATCAACGTCTTACCTGGGGGCATGGCAGTGCCTCTGCCAAGTCGAGCAAAAAAGCGGCACGGCCGTACCATCCTTTTCTCGTAACATAATAGGCCATTTTCGACCCCCTATAACTTCGTTGTGGATAAAACTAGAAGTCTGAATTTTCAGTAACCAAGCAAGTATTGCATAGACGGTATATTTCAAATTTGAACCAGTAGTTTAAGAATTATAACTAGTCAAAGTTTGTTAATTTTGTCACTCACTGACTGACTCACTGACTGACTGACCGATCATCAAAAGTCTAAGGCACTTCTAGCAGACGTAGAAGCTTCAAATTTGGAACACAACTAGTGTTAAGTGTATAAATCAAGGAAAAACTAAAATATTTTGCAATTTCGGTTCAGTTTTCTAGGTACACCAACTGCATAAATAATCCCATATAAACATATGGGATTACAAACGTATACACTGTCTCAATAAATTGTCCGTACACCCCTGACTTATTAATTCAAAACAGTATAACTTGAAAAGTACTTATCCGATTTCAACATTAAATACCTCAAATTAAAGGAAATTCAGTATAGAAAATAGGTAAAAGACACACTTTTTTCATAACAAAAAAACTGATAGCAACGCGTCTCAAACTTATCAGGTTCCCTTTTTTAGCCTCAAAAATTTGTCCGTACACCCTTCAAATTAATGTAAAGGTCCTGTAAGACAAAAAAATTCTGTGATATTTCTATGGTTTTTGATAATTACGCTCTAAGACTTTGTTGGCGACAGTTGATATTGACCTGTGCTTCTTAATTACAAAGAAACAAATTCTTTCTTTGTTTCAAACAAACAACAATATTCCTAGAGATATCAAGGAATTAATAGTAACTCTCTGGGCAAAAGGCAGGAGCTTGCGCCAAATCGCAGATACTGTCGAAAGAACACATTCGTCAGTTCAATATGTGATAAATAAGTATAAAACTACAGGGTCTGTCGAAATATTGCCTGGCAGGGGAAGAAAAAAGAAGTTGGATACCCCACAAGTTCAAAGTAAAATATTACGAATAATTAAAAAAAAATTCTAAAACGAATGCTACAGAAATAAGTACAATGCTTAAAGAAGACTGCAACATTGATGTCAATGCACAAACAGTCATAAATTTCTTGCATTCACAGAACTTCAAGGCCTGTGCACCTCGTAATAAGCCATTGTTATCCAAACGGAATGTTCAAAAGAGATTACAGTACGCTAAGACCTTTGTCGACTATCCTCCTGAGTTTTGGAAACGTGTCATCTTCTCAGATGAATCCAAATTTAATATTTTTGGATCTGACGGGCGACGTTTTGTTTGGCGTAGGAGCGGAACAGCACTTGATGATGGCAACATTAACCATACTGTCAAGCACGGTGGTGGTAATTGTATGGTATGGGGTTCAATGGAAGCTTCAGGTGTGGGGAATCTTGTTTTTATAGAGTCGACTATGAACAAAATGCAGTATTTACAAATTTTAAAAGACAATTTAAAAAGTTCCGCCCAAAAATTGCGCTTTGTTCATGACAATGACCCTAAGCATTCGTCAATGATTGTAAAAGAGTGGTTGTTCTATAATGTACAACAAGTTCTTCCCCATCCTCCCCAAAGTCCAGACCTGAATCCGATCGAACATTTATGGGCTCATATGGAAACAAAATTAAGAGAAAAGACGATAAGGAGCAAGCAAGAGCTTAAAATGGCCTTGGAAAGTGTTTGGCGGGAAATATTGCCAGAATATACAGAGAAGCTCGCACTTTCTATGAAAAATAGATTGTCTGCTTTGATTCAAGCTAGAGGAAGGCACACAAGTAATTAATTTTACTTTTTATGCTATGTTATGCACTGCTACGCTTTGTAACCAAAAGTGTACGGACAATTTTTTGAGTATAAAATATGAAGTCTCTTAAGCTAATGTTATCTACTGAACATTTTTTATTTTAGTACCAATATTTGAATATTTTTTTGTATATTGAATTTCCTTTAATTTGAGGTATTTAATGTTGAAATCGGATAAGTACTTTTCAAGTTATACTGTTTTGAATTAATCAGTCAGGGGTATACGGACAATTTATTGAGACAGTGTACATACATCAGTGAATGGATCTGTTTGCCTGTATCTTCTTCTTAGTGGGCGCTACAGTTCGGGGTGAACCTGGGCCTCAACCAACATGCCCCTCGATCTAGCACGATCTTTCGCTAGCCTTTTCCATTGCCGCACACCCTGTTGGCTGAGATACTCTTCCACCTGTGTGCGCCACCTTAAGGGCGGCCGTCCTCTGCTTCTTCGTCCCTCGGGGTTGGATTCAAAGACTCTCCGGGCTGGAGCTGTGGTGTCCATTCGCTCTACATGGCCCAGCCATCTTAGGCGTCGAATCTGTAGACGCCTGACTAGGCTGATGTCGCTGTACAGCCCTCAAAGTTCGTGGTTGAATCTTCTCCTCCATCCCCCGTCTGCGTTTATAGGCCCAAAAATCACGCGCAAAATCTTTCTCTCGAACCGACCAAGGGCCTCCTCATCCGCTTTTGATAGTGTCCATGCCTCTGCGCTGTACAACAGGACCGGGATGATAAGGGTCTTATATAGAGTCAACTTTGTCGTTCGGGAGAGGGCTCTATTACTCAGTTGCCTCCTGAGCCCAAAGAAACAGCGATTGGCAAGAGTGATTCTGCGTTTGATTTCGGAACTGATGTCGTTGTTCCAGGTCACTGCGGAGCCAAGGTAGGCGAAGTCCTTAACTACCTCGAACTTATATCTGCCTATACAAACATTCTGGCCAAGACGTCGGTGTTGACCGTCCTTTTTTGATGACAGCATATATTTAGTTTTGCCCTCGTTTACCGCCAAACTAATTTTCGCCGCCTCCATCTCAATACTCGCAAACGCCTCATTGACATCTCGCTGTGTTCTACCTATTATGTCAATATCGTCGGCGTATGCAAGGAGTTGCGAGGATTTGAAATAGATTGTGCCTCTTGTATTGGCCAGTGATTTTTGCACAATCATTTCCAGTATGATGTTGAAGAAATCACACGACAGCGCATCGCCCTGCCGAAATCCTTTTTTGACATCAAAACTATCGGTAAGGTGTTCACCGATTCGGATGGAGCAGCGAGCATTCTCCAAAGTCATCCTGCATAGTCTGACGAGTTTAGCAGGTATGTCAAAGGTAGACATAGCGTTGTATAGCTCGTCTCTAATTACGCTGTCCTATGCGGCTTTGAAGTCGACAAATAGGTGGTGAGTGTCGACTTGAAATTCATTGGTTTTCTCCAGTATCTGCCGTAGTGTGAAGATTTGGTCGATGGTGGACTTCCCTGGCCTGAATCCGCACTGGTAAGGACCTATCAGCTTATTTACAAAAGGCTTCAGGCGTTCACACAAAACGGCAGAGAAGATTTTGTAGGCGATGTTAAGGAGACTTATTCCTCTCCTTTCTTGTGGATCGGGCATACGATGCTGAGACTCCATTCCTCGGGCATGTTTTCCTCTAATCATATCTTACGGATGAGCTGGTGCAAGCTCCCAACCAGGTCATCCCCAGCTGCCTTGAAGAGCTCAGCAGACAGTCCGTCTGTGCCAGCAGCTTTATTCGACTTGAGCTTCGATATGGCAATCTTAACTTCGTCGAGGTCAGGGGGACAGAATTCTCTGCGGTCTCCGTCGATTAGAAATGGATCATTCTGCCTGAGAGCGGTATATTGACTAACATCGCCGTTATACAGTCTGCAGAAGTGTTTTTTCCATATTCTCAGCATCGACTGCGGTTCTACTACTAGGTGTCCGTTCTCATCCCTGCAGGGTTTCTGTTCTGGCTTTATAACCTTGGCATGTTCGCTTTATCTGTTGATAAAACTTTCGAACGTCACGCCTGCAGTAACACCTCGCCAAATCCTCAATCGCGCGCTTCTCGTGCTCTTTCTTCTTTCTTCTAAGAAGCTTATGCTCCTCCCTTCTTTTAAACTCGTAGAGCTCACGAGCTGCTCTTGTTCTTTTATGCAGCGAGGCCTTATATGCATCCTGCTTCGCTGTATGAATCCTCCTGCACTCGTCATCGAACCAGGTGTTTCTTCGTGGTGGAGCCTTGAAACCCAAAACTTCGGATGCAGAGCTTTTCAGGGCTTGTTCGCAAAGGCTCCACTGCTGTTCTATTGATAGTGTGGAGGATTCAGGTGTATTGGAGAGCTTAAGGGAGACGCGATCGGTAAAAGCACGAGCGGTTTCTGGCGATAGTAGCTTTCCGACGTCATAACTTTGTATTCTTACTACACTCCGTTGCGTTCGTGATATCCGTAAGCGCATCTTGGCTACAACAAGATAGTGGTCCGAGTCGATGTTAGCCCCTCGGAAAGTTCGAACATCAAGAATAGTGGAGGAGTGTCTGACGCCGATCGTGATGTGATCAATCTGGTTGGTAGTCGATTGATCAAAAGACCGCCAGGTGCCTTTGTGTATATCGAGGTGCGGGAAGCGCGTACTGGCTAGAAGGAGATTTCGCCCCGTAGCAAGATCAATCAGCCTGTGTCCGTTATCGGAGCTGGTGTCGTGTAGGCTATGTTTGCCGATGACTCGTTCAAATATGCTTTCCTTACCCAGCTTAGCATTGAAGTCCCCTAGTACATTTTTGATGTCATAGCTGGGACATTGGGCATAGGTTCTGTCAAGGAGATCGTAGAACTCATCTTTGGCTGAGTCATCCTTGTCTTCAGTGGGGGCGTGGACGCAGATCAGGCTGATTTTAAAAAATTTAGCCTTGATACGGATTGTTATGAGGCTTAGGACTTTAGTCCATCTCGAACAACAAATCCGCACCCAAACAATCGTTGCCCTCTCTCCCTATAGCAGTTGCCGTAGTAAATATCGCAGTTTTTCATCCTCTTTATGCCCGGTCCATTCCATCGCATTTCCTGGATGGCGGTGATGTCCGCTTTATAGCGGTCTAGGGCGTCCGCAAGTTGTTCGGCTGCACGTGGCCTGTTTAGGGACCTAACATTCCACGTACAAAGCCGAAGATCATTGTCCTTTTTTCGTTTTTTCCAAGGGTCGTCAACATAAATCCGGTCCGTTATATCCGAGGCTTGTGGTTGTTTCGGAGTTTGTGTTTTTTGTACGGTTACGGCTTACTAGGTCGTAGCCCAACCGACTAATCCTGTTTTTTTTTTTGGCGCAGGAGGCTCGCCATTCGCCCTTCCCCGTCTGCAATTTCCATAGGAAATCTTCAGATGACACCACGAGGAGGTGGGGTTGGACTTACTAACAGTGCCGCAAGATGTTCGACTGCGGTGGCTCTTCTCGCTTTTTAGCAGGCCAGCATCCGTCGGATAGATGCTACCCCTACGAGGCCTTTGTTAGTCCTTTGCCATACATATGCACATATGCCTTTGTTTATACAAAGCTTAAGCTACCAGGGGGGTCAGCACGGTGGCGGATAGCTGAACGACCTATAGATATGTATGTAGGTTAGCTGCGAATAACCAATAACGGAGGGCGTGATGGAAAAAACACAAAAGCCCGGTGAAATTTTTTGTGACAGGGCGAGTAGATGCCGCCCGTTAATAAGCATCCTGTCCCCAAGGCAAGGCGTTATGCGACCCGTACCGAGGCCTGAATGGTGCTGGGGACAAAAAACCCATACAGCATCGCTAACGGAGCCCTCCAGATACCTGGCGCCCTCTGGTTGTAACGTAGCCTTACCACATTACAGGGGTCTCTGATGTGGCGGACTTTCCTTTCCCCCATACTCGTGGGATTAAAACATGATTCAAACAAAAATAAAAATAAATACAAATAAAACAGAACAAAAAAAACCGGCCAAGTGCGAGTCGGACTCGCGCACGAAGGGTTCCGTACTATTATGTATGTATAAAAACGGCAAAAAAAGCATGTCTGTTTTATGGGAGCCCCATATATACATATATTTATTATATTCTGTCTAAGTATTTGTTGTTAAAGCAGCAACAGGAATACATAATCAGTGACATTTTATTCTCACTTTTCGGATAGTTAAAATCTAGAATGTTGTAATTTTTAGAAAATACTCGTTTTTTGAGTGATTGTCAATTTGGGTTTAGACGTGGCAAATCGACTGAAACTGCTTTATTGAAATTAACTGGTGAAATATATAATAGTCTAAACACTTCTCAAATACCATCAACATTATTTGTTGATATCAGTAAGGTCTTTGATATGGTTAATCATACTTTGCTACTCGATAAACTTTACAAAGCGGGTTTCAGAAGCTCCATTTATAAATGGCTTTCTTCTTATTTATTCAACCGTTATCAAGTTGTGAAAATTAGGAATGTTTACAGTTCTATAGACTTCTTAAATATGGGTGTTCCCCAAGGAGCAGTATTGGGCCCAATCCTTTTTCTAATTTATGTTAATTCGTTTTTCTTACAACCTTTTACAGGCAAAATAACTGCCTTTGCTGATGAAACATCTCTTTTCCACTCAAACACTAACTTAATTGATAGTTTTGCAGATGTTAGCTATGACCTAGATATGTTAAGGAGATGGTTTAATTATCATAAACTAATAATTAGCAACAAAACGAAGTACATGATATTTAATATCAATGGCAGAGTTTTCAGAGACCTTCCCTTATATTATCATGCACCATTGGGTAATCGATTTGTTCTTGAAGACATAGTATTCAACAATCAAGAATGTTTGAAAATTGCTTCTTGATTGAACACGTGGACAGTTTTAAATAATTAGGTGTTATATTGGACCAACAACTTTGTTGGAAAGACCATTCAATATATTTGAAACAGTATCTAAATGGGGTTATAAGATAATTATTCCATCTCAGTATGCACGGCAATCTCTACCCGTTTTAAAATACTAAATGTATACTCGCACCGATATGGAACTAGCAAAAACATGTCCATGTCCGGAACTAAATGTATTATCGCACCGATATGGAACTAGCAAACCATGTCCATGTCCGGACCTGAATGCATACATACACATGTATGACATTCGTTCACGAAATGCGGTGCGGGTATTATATTCTTTCATTTCTTTTCTTCATTTCAGTTCAAGTGTGCTGTACAGTGTACACCAACTGTTCGAGCTTTATCGCCACATCTCCATACTTTTGGGTTTCTTGAAAACTACGGGGTATAACTCATACCGTATGAGAAGCATGTTCGTTGCATTTATGTTTTTTTTTTTTTTCGTTTTGTACATATGTGATTGATGAATAAGGGTTTAATGGAACTCTTTTCGTTCAATTTGCGGAACGAGAGGACATGTGTCCGAGAGAGGACACAGTTCCGTGAACTATACATGTCCGGAACTACCCAACTCTACTTCGTAATGTACATATGTATGCATGTATGTATACTTATACATAGCGTACAGATGTGTGAGTGTATGCACGTATGTGATGCGTATGTACGTATCGGTTCGTATGTGTGCAAGATCGCTTGTTCCTCTTGCTCACTTGCTCCTCTCCACCTGCCGCGACGTCGTGCGAAAGGGATGCTAGGCCAGCTGCGAGGACTGGTCGTGAGCAATGGCGCCACGCGATTGCCCTCACGCCGACTTACCCGCAGCAAGAATCGCGAATTTGCTACGAGACTCGCGAAACATCCCACGCAAAAGAAAAAAAAAACACCGTAATCGTTTCCAATTCAATGTCACAAACTTAATTTCCTTAACCTAACTTAATCCAGGTTTACAATTATTCCTTAAAACTACCCTACACCGTATGTCAATAAAAAAAGTCGAAATAAATAAAAAAAATATATGTAAAAAATAAACCGCAGCTAGAGTATTCGAACAGTCGTACCGAAACTCCTCTGACCAACGACTTAGCCCGCATCACCAATCGCGACACGGCAATTTGTGATTTCAATACCTTATACAACGAACGTGATATCCGCGACCAACGTAGGCAATAGGACACACGGTACGGCCGCGTACCGGGAACTGCTTAAAACCGTACCGGAGTTCTTCCCCGAAGATCACTTTCCGAGTACTTCGCCGAAGATTTCTCCCCGAGTTCTTCGCCCACTCTCCCTCATGTGCTACTAGGAATAAAAAAAAAAAACAAAAATGCTAACCTACTGCGGGTTGAACTCCACTCGTTCGCGTGACAAGTGCTGATCGTACCCTCAGGCTATCCGCTTCCTCTGAGTTTTATTTCCCAAAATGGATGACTACAAGCCGCTCACAAGTGGGAACTGACCGAAAGATGACAACGAAAACCTTTCGAAACAGTTTATTATTGGTTGTGTGTAATTATGTATATGTATAATTAATTATGTTCTGTTTTTAGTATTTGTCGTGGTAGCGGCAACAGAAATACATCATCTGTGAAAATTTCAACTGTCTAACTATCGCGGTTCATGAGATACAGCCTGGTGACAGACGGACGGACGGACGGACGGACAGCGAAGTCTTAGTAATAGGGTTCCGTTTTACCTTTGGGTACGGAACCCTAAAAATGATACAAAACTCAGGAACCGAAAGTAGTACTGAGGAAAATCCTTTCAGGAGAAGCTATATGCTGATGCGATCTCCTCCATTAAAACAAATGGAGGGTACGATGGTTAAAGAAAGCAGACAGACAGACAACAGACATCCCCACAAATGCAATCTGACCTCCACCTCGCAGAAGCTCCAACGGCTAGTCTGACGCCTGATATCAATACGAATGGAAGGCCAAGAGAAACCAGCGAAGAAAGAGAAAATCGTGAAGCAATGCAATCGCTAGGAAGGAATATAAATGCACTGATGGAATTCATCAAAGGGAAAACCAACGTCCATCATGAAATTAGGAGGCTGACTAGTGCTATACACAGGCACTACAACTCTACTGTAGGCTTGAAAAAGGACATCATGGTAAGGAACAGAGCGTCTAAAGCGACCCAAATCATTCAGCCATCGGAAATGGGAGTACCAGCCCCTTCTCCTTCACCGTGGAAACAATTGCGGGAGCCCAAGCGAAAAAGGACTAGATCTCCAAGCAAAGAAAAACCCTCGACACTGACATACGCTGAGGCCGTCACGAAGAAAAAATCTGCGGAGATGCAGCAAAGTGACCAGAAGCGCCCTGGGGAGAAAAACGACAAAGACCTCCAGAAAGTTCTTGCAAAAACGCCAAAATCGCGAAACAAAGATGCAAGTAAAAAAAGCGCAAATCAAGACCACAACAAGGCAGAGGAGAAAAAAGTGGTGAAAAAAGGCCGAGGCAAGCTGTACGCCAAGCCGGACGCATTGGTGATTGAAAAAATCGGAGAAACATCCTACTGCGATATACTTCGGAAAGTGAAGACCAATCCTGAGCTAAATGGTCTGGGGTCCGATGTTACCCACATAAGGAAGACGGCCAAAGGTGAGTTACTGCTTGAACTCAGGAAATCGGCAGACGGAAAAACCTTCGAGTACCAGAGCAAAGTAGGACTAGTCCTAAAGGAATTGGCAGAAGTGAGGTCCTTAAAGCACGAGGTACTCATTGAGTGTAAGGACCTAGACGAAGTCACTACTAAGGAAGAGATCTGCAAGGCATTGTCCGAGCAGTTCGAGGAAGTGCAAGGTATACAGCCCTCATCCATTAAATCCATGAGGAAAGCCTATGCGGGAACACAAACTGCAGTCATTAGCCTCCCGATAGACGCCGCCAAAAAAATCCTTGAGATTGCGAGGATAAAAATCGGTTGGACGGTATGCAGGTTACGGGAAAAAGTTGTACCGCTACGATGCTTTAGGTGTCTTAACTTCGGACACCTAGTAAAAGCGTGTCAAAGTCTGCTTGATAGGAGCGAGGATTGCACCGAGTGTGGACAGAAAGGCCACGTGTACAAAAACTGTACAAATGAAGCAAAATGCGTCCTTTGTGAGGAAAAGGGGAGAAATAACATCATGCATGTGGCAGGAAGCGCAATATGTCCTGTATATCAAGAAGCTAAAAAAGCCACAAAAAGATTATGAAAGTGCTACAATTAAATTTAAATCACTGCGAAGCGGCACAGGATCTCCTAACACAAGCCATCCGAGAGTCCAAAATAGACACTGGCATTCTATGCGAACAGTACAAGAATCTCGACGATAAAGTTTGGATAGCTGACAACTCAAAAAGAGCGGCTATTTGGACCTGCGGAAAACACGCCTTTGAAGAAAAAATGACGACAGGACAATCCGGCTTCGTTCGAGCAAAGATAAAAGGTGTACACGTCTACAGCTGTTATGCACCTCCATCCAGCACTTTAGAAGAATTTCGGGGTATGCTGGATAGGCTCGTGGATGATGCTAGAGGCCGTACTCCAAAAATCATAGCTGGAGATTTCAACGCATGGGCCACTGATTGGGGCAGTACGCGAACCAATCCAAAAGGCGAAGCTCTACTAGAGGCTATGTCATCACTAGACGTAATACAGCTCAATACAGGATGCGAGCACATCTTTAACAGAAACGGCATAGGTTCCATAGTTGACATCACATTCGTATCGAGTTCTCTAACGAGAGATGCGGATTTGTCGTGGGAAAGCGGTTAAGGTCGAAGGTCATCGACTTTAAACCTATAAGTGATCGCCTGGCTGTGATCCGCATCAGAGGCAGATTTTATAACATCAGCCTTATATATGCACACGCCCCTACCGACGAGGCTGAAGACCCTATCAAGGAGGACTTCTATGACCTCCTGGACAACGCCTACGGAGCTTGTCCGGAGTACGATGTAAAAATCGTGCTCGGGGACTTCAATGCCAAAATCGGAAAGGAAAACCACTTGGCGGAGTGATCGGAAAGCACAGCCTCCACGATACAACAACAGATAACGGCTTCCGACTCGCTGACTTTGCGACAGCTCGTAATGCGGTGATAAGTAGCACAGGATTCCCTCGCAAGCTAATCCACACAGCAACCTGGCGATCTCCGGACGGTCGAACCGCCAACCAAATCGACCATGTGCTCATTGACGCAAGGCACGCGTCAAACATCCTGGATGTGCGAACATTCAGAGGGGCAAATGTCGACTCTGACCACTTCCTCGTAGCAGCAAGATTCAGAGCTCGACTGTCCAATGTCAGAAAGCTGCACCAGCCCATCAGGAGGAGGTTCGACATTGGGCGCCTGAGCACACCGGAGGTTGCCAGAGTCTACAGGGAGCAGCTGAGCCAAAGACTCTACGGTATGCCTACGTCGAACACAAATGCCATTAATATGTGGCTGCATTGCCGCTCAGCCATTCAGGAAGTAGCCGAAACCACATTAGGATACCTACCACCCCCGACAAGAAACCCGTGGTATGATGGCGAGTGTGAGCAGAAAAAGGCAGCAACCGACGAGGCGTACCAAAAGGCGCTGCAGAGGAAAACCAGGGCAGCGCGAGAAGAGTACCGAGCCAGAAGAAGGGATGAGAAGAAACTACTGCGACAAAAGAAAAGAATCTTCGCAGCCTCCCAGCTCAAGGATATCGAGGAGTCTAGGGATAAACATAAAATACGAGCCTTTTACAAGAAAGCCAAAGGCCTTGCAGGAGGCTTCAAAGAGGGCACCCTGGCTCTTCGAAACTGCGAGGGTAATCTTGTCACCGACCCGCAGGGAATAGTGGATGTATTTAAGCAGCACTTCAAGCAGCTGCTTAACGAGCATGACCAAGAGAGAGTGGTAGGGACCGAGGAAATCCCAACTCCAGCCGCTGAAGTAGTCCTCCCACCCAGCATAGAAGAAGTCGGCACAGCTATTCAGAAGCTGAAGAACAACAAGGCCGCAGGCTCAGATGGCTTGCCATCAGAGCTCTTCAAGGCTGGCGGCGATGTTCTGGTAGGGAGCATGCACCAGATCATCTGCAGAATTTGGGAAGATGAGAGCATGCCCGACGACTGGAATACCAGCTCTATATGCCCCATCCACAAAAAAGGTGATCCTACCTCTTGCAAGAACTATAGAGGTATATCCCTGCTCATTGTCGCATACAAGATCCTGTCCAGCGTATTGTGTGAACGTCTAAAACCATTTTGCACCGCACTAATCGGCAGCTACCAGTGCGGCTTCCGGCCCGGCAAATCAACTATAGACCAAATTTTCACACTTCGACAAATCCTGGAAAAGACCAACGAGTTTCGAGTCGATACACACCATCTTTTCACCGATTTCAAAGCCGCATACGACAGCATTCATCGTGAAGCACTGTTTGGGGCGATGGCCGAATTCGGGATCCCGGTAAAACTGATCCAGTTGTGTCGAGCTACGCTAAAAAACACGCGATGCACCGTGCAACTCGGTTCTAGGACCTCGGAACCATTCGAAACATGCACCGGATTTCGGCAAGGAGATGCGCTGTCATGTGACTTCTTCTATCTTTTACAAGTCCATCCAGCTGCTAGGATACGCGGATGATATCGACATCATCGCGTGTTCTCGCCGTGGCATTGTGGAAGCATTCACGGCGATTGAAGAACAGGCGAAACGAATTGGTCTTAAGATCAATGAGGACAAAACGAAATACATGCTGTCAAGCAAAAACCAATCCGTCGCTCACCACCTGGGACAAAACATAACAATTGACAGCTACAATTTCGAGGTAGTTAAGGAGTTTGTCTACCTCGGGGCAAACGTAAATTCCACAAATGACACCACAGTGGAGATCCGGCGTAGAATCGCCCTTGGCAACCGCTGCTACTTCGGCTTGTCCAAACAACTGGGGTCAAAACTCCTCACTCGAAAGACCAAAGTCATGCTTTACAAAACGCTCATTCTGCCAGTCTTGCTGTACGGAGCCGAAAGCTGGACGATAAGCAGGACAGCGGAGCTGATTTTGGGTTCTTTCGAAAGAAAAATTCTGCGCCGGATATTTGGTCCTGTCTGTGAGGAAGGTGAATGGAGAAGAAGACACAACCGCGAACTCTACGAGCTGTACCAAGATGTGGATGTAGTCCGGAAGGCAAGGATCCGTCGACTGCACTGGCTCGGCCACATCGAGCGCATGGACATCAACGCTCCAGCAAAGAGGGTCTTCGACTCCGAGCCTCCTGGTTCGAGAAGAAGAGGAAGACCGAACCTCCGGTATAAAGACCAAGTAATCGCGGATGTAGGACATCTTGGTCTTGACAACTGGAAGCAGCGTGCCCGGGACCGTCAAGGATGGAAGGCAGCTATAGCTCAGGCTCAGATCCTCCATGGATCGCAGGCCTGATAAGTAAGTAAGTAAGTCTCTAACGAGAGGCGCAAATTGGAGAGTAAGTAATCAGTACACCCACAGTGACCACCTGGCTATCCTTTTTGACATACAGCCTAGGAGAGCCAACCAGGGTGTCTCGCTAAAGAAGGCACAACAAAAGGGTTGGAAAATAGAAACACTGGATGAAGACTCTTTTATCCTCACCTTTAGAGAGTCTACAATAAGGTCAGGGACAGCAAAGCTATGGCCACTGATATTACTAAGCAAGTAATGAGGGCTTGCGATGCATTCATGGTCCGGAAAACGTAATCGAATCGCCGGCCACCAGTATACTGGTGGAACCAGGAGATAGCAGAGCTACGCAGCAAGTGTCATAGGGCGAGAAGACTGTCCCAGCGATCCAGAGGTTTGCCCTCTCATCAGAACCTACAGGCGCAATACAGAGATAGACGTAGGGATCTGAAACTGGCCATTAGGAGAAGCAAAAATAACAAATTTAAGGAGATCTGCGAGCAAGCAGATGTAAATCCTTGGGGTACCGCTTACAGGACTGTCATGGCAAAACTCAAAGGCACCACCGGGGCCCCCTCGCCCTCATGCCCTCTCCTAATGAAAAAAATAGTGTCGGGACTATTTCCACCGCAAAGAACGATAGAGCGTATAGAAGCACCCCATGATGAACAGGAAGTGACAACTATTACGGAAAACGAACTTCTAAAGGTGTGCAAACATTTCGAGGACAATAAGTCACCTGGGCTGGATGGCATCCCAAATAAGGCCCTCAAACTAGCCATTAAAGCAAACACGGGACCATTCCTAGAAATGTACAATAGGTGCCTAATCGAAGGGGTCTTTCCAGACCAATGGAAGAAACAACGCTTGGTGCTGCTGCCTAAAGGGAAAAAACAACCAGATGAGCCGTCGTCATACCGGCCGATTTGCCTATTAGATACAATGGGCAAGATATTGGAGAAAATGATAGCCAACAGACTCGAGGTGGCAATAAATGAAGCCGGGGGGCTTTCAGACGAACAGTACGGATTCAGGCAAGCCCGTTCTTTAATCGATGCTATACGGAGGGTAACCACAGTTCTGGAAGAAGCTATTAAGGGCAAGAGATGGGCAGGAGGCGCAAAGAAATACGGTGCCGTAATAACACTGGACGTCAAAAATGCGTTCAACTCTGCAAATTGGGGACAAATTGTACGCTCACTTAGAGAAAAGATGGTGCCAGGATTTCTCAGTAAAATAATTGGAAGCTATTTCGAGAAACGGTATCTTTTCTACGATACCGACGACGGGGTAGTGCAGTACCACATATCTGGCGGAGTACCACAAGGATTGGTGCTAGGTCCTATTCTGTGGAACCTTATGTATGACGGAGTTCTGAGGCTAGAAATTCCCAATGAGGCAAAAATCATAGGCTTCGCTGATGATATTGCAATCGTAGTAGCAGCGAAACACCTGGAAGAAATAGAGGACATAGGGAACGAATGTATCAGGAAAGTGAGACGCTGGATGTCAACAGTCGGGTTAGAGCTCGCCGATCACAAAACAGAAGCAGTACTAGTAAGCAGCCGCAAGAAAAGGGAAACAATCACCATCAGGGTAGGCGATCAAAATATAACGTCGAAACCGTTTATAAGATACTTAGGTGTGATAATTGACGCTAGGCTCAGCTACAAGGAACACCTTGAAATAAAGTGCAATAAAGCAGCTCAGTGATGTGCTGCCTTAGCCAGAATAATGACAAATATCGGAGGACCCAGGCAGCAAATAAGACTAGTATTGTCAAGAGTGGCGCAGTCAATTATTATGTACGCAGCACCAATATGGGCAAAGGCGATGAAAATTAAGTCCCACGCAAGAAGAGTAAATTTCACCAACCGACTATCCGCACTAAGAGTGTGCAGCGCTTTTCGGACGGTATCGGATGATGCTATATCTGTAATTGCTGGAATGCTACCAGCCGATATCTTGGCCATCGAGTTGCAAAGGTCCTACGACGCCAAAATTCAGGAACCCCTTGCCTCAGGCAGAGATATTAAACTGGAAGAAATACGGCGTAGCATTGAAATATGGCAGGAGAGATGGAATCAGTCAACAAAGGGAAGGTGGACCCATCGACTTATACCGGATATACAAAGTTGGATAAACCGGCATCACGAAGAAGTAGATTTTTATCTCACCCAGTTCCTAACAGGACATGGCTGCTTCCGAGCCTATCTTTACAGGTTTGGCCTTGATGAATCTCCTATCTGTGCAAACTGTGGAGAGGCTAGAGAAGATGCAGAACACGTATTTTTTCAATGCTCACATTTCGAGGCAGAAAATAAATATCTTGAAGATAAAATTGGAGAAACGCCGACTCCCGAGAACATCATAAAGCATATGCTGTCATCGAGAGAAATATGGGACGCTGTGAAAGAAACCGCAGCGAGAATCATGAAGGAACTCCGGCGTCTGGAGAGAAACAGGGAGAGCAACCAAAATCAAACGGCAGCTCCCTTGGAACAGGAAACTCCAATTAGAGAAAGAAGGGCATAAAGTGCAAACCAGCCCCGCGAAGTAATACCTAACGGCAGTCCCGCGGGGAGAGTGGTTGAAGGGTGCAGGGTGTGGTTTAGTACGTAGGTGTATTCCTGGCATCGAATATTCAGGCTTGCGAATCGTACATGCCAGTAGTCCGGGCTACTGGTATCTTTTGAAGATTCCACATCCGTTTGGCGCAACCAAAAAAAAATAAAAATACATATGTATAAACAATGGAATAATAGGGGTAGGTAGGCTTACTGTATTCGGGTTCGGCGAGTATTTACATATGTATGTATTTACGCATCAGAAAGATTTGATTTTACTTCA
Organism: Eumerus sabulonum; assembly: GCA_951905685.1. Classification (NCBI taxonomy): domain Eukaryota; kingdom Metazoa; phylum Arthropoda; class Insecta; order Diptera; family Syrphidae; genus Eumerus; species Eumerus sabulonum. The sequence continues at coordinate 100,923,969 of OX645060.1, forward strand.
AGCATATACCTCATCTATACGTGGTGTGATTTGTTCACTAATACACTTGCACGTGCATTGCATGAATTTGAACAGTGTATATCTGGCTTAGGCATTGGTATCAGCGAAATTGTGCTTACGCTGAAGAAATACATACGTATGTACATACATAACTGTATGAGGGATACATAGGACGGGTGAGAAATGGGAGATTAGACAAATTTAAGGCAGAAGGTTAACTTTATCACCCAAAATAAATAAATATATGATATAATAAAAAAGTAATAAAAAGTTTCTTTAGTTTCTTTATGTGGATGTAGTTTCTACCTTCTAGTAAAAAAAAAGTAAATCAGTTTTAAAGAAAAGATAAAAAAAAAAAACCGGCCAAGTGCGAGTCGGACTCGCGACCGAAGGGTTCTGTACTATTATGTATAAAAACGGCAAAAAAAGCATGTCTGTTGTATGGGAGCCCCATTTATACATATATTTATTATATTCTGTCTAAGTATTTGTTGTTAAAGCAGCAACAGAAATACATAATCAGTGACATTTTATTCCCACTTTTCGGATAGTTAAAATCTAGAATGTTTTAATTTTTAGAAAATACTAATTTTTTGAGTGATTGCCAATTTGGGTTTAGACGTGGCAAACCGACTGAAACTGCTTTATTGAAATTAACTGGTGAAATACATATATGTACATATATTGTTTCCGAGGCTTAATTTAGAAAAAAGAGTGTTCTATGCAATTTATTTCTTTGGTGTTCGTTTCTCCAATATTGTTCACATCCATGGGTTGAGGGTTTTGTGGACTATTTCTAAACTGTCCTGAAGGGTTAAAAGTATTTTGTCTACTATTTCCGAAATTGGGCCTGAACATATTTTGGTGCCTAAATTGTTCTGGGGGAGTATAATCGTTTTGTCTCTGTCATTGGATGCTAATTGCAGGGGTGCTAACCTGATTTTGCTTTCTAAAATGGCCTGAATTAGTGGGTTTACTTTGATTAGAACTATAACTTCGCTTACTATATGATTCTAAAGTCGCTGAACCTCGATGGTTTCTCAGATTTCCCGTATCATGACCTATATATCTTAGCAAAATCCGTTTGATTTCAGTAATATTATAAAGTTCCGTAATTTCCATAGCTAAATTACCAGATACTAAATCTTCCATTTTAAATATTAAAATCATTAATAACTTATCTCTAAAGGCTTCTTGAGCTTCTTGAAATAGAGCTAACGAGTTAATTTCACTAATAAAATAATCTACTTGGTTACATAAATGTTGAATAGAACTTACTCGAAGATTGTTTATTTCAGACGCTAAAAAACACGCGATGCACCGTGCAACTCGGTTCTAGGACCTCGGAACCATTCGAAACATGCACCGGATTTCGGCAAGGAGATGCGCTGTCATGTGACTTCTTCTATCTTTTACAAGTCCATCCAGCTGCTAGGATACGCGGATGATATCGACATCATCGCGTGTTCTCGCCGTGGCATTGTGGAAGCATTCACGGCGATTGAAGAACAGGCGAAACGAATTGGTCTTAAGATCAATGAGGACAAAACGAAATACATGCTGTCAAGCAAAAACCAATCCGTCGCTCACCACCTGGGACAAAACATAACAATTGACAGCTACAATTTCGAGGTAGTTAAGGAGTTTGTCTACCTCGGGGCAAACGTAAATTCCACAAATGACACCACAGTGGAGATCCGGCGTAGAATCGCCCTTGGCAACCGCTGCTACTTCGGCTTGTCCAAACAACTGGGGTCAAAACTCCTCACTCGAAAGACCAAAGTCATGCTTTACAAAACGCTCATTCTGCCAGTCTTGCTGTACGGAGCCGAAAGCTGGACGATAAGCAGGACAGCGGAGCTGATTTTGGGTTCTTTCGAAAGAAAAATTCTGCGCCGGATATTTGGTCCTGTCTGTGAGGAAGGTGAATGGAGAAGAAGACACAACCGCGAACTCTACGAGCTGTACCAAGATGTGGATGTAGTCCGGAAGGCAAGGATCCGTCGACTGCACTGGCTCGGCCACATCGAGCGCATGGACATCAACGCTCCAGCAAAGAGGGTCTTCGACTCCGAGCCTCCTGGTTCGAGAAGAAGAGGAAGACCGAACCTCCGGTATAAAGACCAAGTAATCGCGGATGTAGGACATCTTGGTCTTGACAACTGGAAGCAGCGTGCCCGGGACCGTCAAGGATGGAAGGCAGCTATAGCTCAGGCTCAGATCCTCCATGGATCGCAGGCCTGATAAGTAAGTAAGTAAGTCTCTAACGAGAGGCGCAAATTGGAGAGTAAGTAATCAGTACACCCACAGTGACCACCTGGCTATCCTTTTTGACATACAGCCTAGGAGAGCCAACCAGGGTGTCTCGCTAAAGAAGGCACAACAAAAGGGTTGGAAAATAGAAACACTGGATGAAGACTCTTTTATCCTCACCTTTAGAGAGTCTACAATAAGGTCAGGGACAGCAAAGCTATGGCCACTGATATTACTAAGCAAGTAATGAGGGCTTGCGATGCATTCATGGTCCGGAAAACGTAATCGAATCGCCGGCCACCAGTATACTGGTGGAACCAGGAGAAAGCAGAGCTACGCAGCAAGTGTCATAGGGCGAGAAGACTGTCCCAGCGATCCAGAGGTTTGCCCTCTCATCAGAACCTACAGGCGCAATACAGAGATAGACGTAGGGATCTGAAACTGGCCATTAGGAGAAGCAAAAATAACAAATTTAAGGAGATCTGCGAGCAAGCAGATGTAAATCCTTGGGGTACCGCTTACAGGACTGTCATGGCAAAACTCAAAGGCACCACCGGGGCCCCCTCGCCCTCATGCCCTCTCCTAATGAAAAAAATAGTGTCGGGACTATTTCCACCGCAAAGAACGATAGAGCGTATAGAAGCACCCCATGATGAACAGGAAGTGACAACTATTACGGAAAACGAACTTCTAAAGGTGTGCAAACATTTCGAGGACAATAAGTCACCTGGGCTGGATGGCATCCCAAATAAGGCCCTCAAACTAGCCATTAAAGCAAACACGGGACCATTCCTAGAAATGTACAATAGGTGCCTAATCGAAGGGGTCTTTCCAGACCAATGGAAGAAACAACGCTTGGTGCTGCTGCCTAAAGGGAAAAAACAACCAGATGAGCCGTCGTCATACCGGCCGATTTGCCTATTAGATACAATGGGCAAGATATTGGAGAAAATGATAGCCAACAGACTCGAGGTGGCAATAAATGAAGCCGGGGGGCTTTCAGACGAACAGTACGGATTCAGGCAAGCCCGTTCTTTAATCGATGCTATACGGAGGGTAACCACAGTTCTGGAAGAAGCTATTAAGGGCAAGAGATGGGCAGGAGGCGCAAAGAAATACGGTGCCGTAATAACACTGGACGTCAAAAATGCGTTCAACTCTGCAAATTGGGGACAAATTGTACGCTCACTTAGAGAAAAGATGGTGCCAGGATTTCTCAGTAAAATAATTGGAAGCTATTTCGAGAAACGGTATCTTTTCTACGATACCGACGACGGGGTAGTGCAGTACCACATATCTGGCGGAGTACCACAAGGATTGGTGCTAGGTCCTATTCTGTGGAACCTTATGTATGACGGAGTTCTGAGGCTAGAAATTCCCAATGAGGCAAAAATCATAGGCTTCGCTGATGATATTGCAATCGTAGTAGCAGCGAAACACCTGGAAGAAATAGAGGACATAGGGAACGAATGTATCAGGAAAGTGAGACGCTGGATGTCAACAGTCGGGTTAGAGCTCGCCGATCACAAAACAGAAGCAGTACTAGTAAGCAGCCGCAAGAAAAGGGAAACAATCACCATCAGGGTAGGCGATCAAAATATAACGTCGAAACCGTTTATAAGATACTTAGGTGTGATAATTGACGCTAGGCTCAGCTACAAGGAACACCTTGAAATAAAGTGCAATAAAGCAGCTCAGTGATGTGCTGCCTTAGCCAGAATAATGACAAATATCGGAGGACCCAGGCAGCAAATAAGACTAGTATTGTCAAGAGTGGCGCAGTCAATTATTATGTACGCAGCACCAATATGGGCAAAGGCGATGAAAATTAAGTCCCACGCAAGAAGAGTAAATTTCACCAACCGACTATCCGCACTAAGAGTGTGCAGCGCTTTTCGGACGGTATCGGATGATGCTATATCTGTAATTGCTGGAATGCTACCAGCCGATATCTTGGCCATCGAGTTGCAAAGGTCCTACGACGCCAAAATTCAGGAACCCCTTGCCTCAGGCAGAGATATTAAACTGGAAGAAATACGGCGTAGCATTGAAATATGGCAGGAGAGATGGAATCAGTCAACAAAGGGAAGGTGGACCCATCGACTTATACCGGATATACAAAGTTGGATAAACCGGCATCACGAAGAAGTAGATTTTTATCTCACCCAGTTCCTAACAGGACATGGCTGCTTCCGAGCCTATCTTTACAGGTTTGGCCTTGATGAATCTCCTATCTGTGCAAACTGTGGAGAGGCTAGAGAAGATGCAGAACACGTATTTTTTCAATGCTCACATTTCGAGGCAGAAAATAAATATCTTGAAGATAAAATTGGAGAAACGCCGACTCCCGAGAACATCATAAAGCATATGCTGTCATCGAGAGAAATATGGGACGCTGTGAAAGAAACCGCAGCGAGAATCATGAAGGAACTCCGGCGTCTGGAGAGAAACAGGGAGAGCAACCAAAATCAAACGGCAGCTCCCTTGGAACAGGAAACTCCAATTAGAGAAAGAAGGGCATAAAGTGCAAACCAGCCCCGCGAAGTAATACCTAACGGCAGTCCCGCGGGGAGAGTGGTTGAAGGGTGCAGGGTGTGGTTTAGTACGTAGGCGTATTCCTGGCATCGAATATTCAGGCTTGCGAATCGTACATGCCAGTAGTCCGGGCTACTGGTATCTTTTGAAGATTCCACATCCGTTTGGCGCAACCAAAAAAAAATAAAAATACATATGTATAAACAATGGAATAATAGGGGTAGGTAGGCTTACTGTATTCGGGTTCGGCGAGTATTTACATATGTATGTATTTACGCATCAGAAAGATTTGATTTTACTTCAAGCATATACCTCATCTATACGTGGTGTGATTTGTTCACTAATACACTTGCACGTGCATTGCATGAATTTGAACAGTGTATATCTGGCTTAGGCATTGGTATCAGCGAAATTGTGCTTACGCTGAAGAAATACATACGTATGTACATACATAACTGTATGAGGGATACATAGGACGGGTGAGAAATGGGAGATTAGACAAATTTAAGGCAGAAGGTTAACTTTATCACCCAAAATAAATAAATATATGATATAATAAAAAAGTAATAAAAAGTTTCTTTAGTTTCTTTATGTGGATGTAGTTTCTACCTTCTAGTAAAAAAAAAGTAAATCAGTTTTAAAGAAAAGATAAAAAAAAAAAACCGGCCAAGTGCGAGTCGGACTCGCGACCGAAGGGTTCTGTACTATTATGTATAAAAACGGCAAAAAAAGCATGTCTGTTGTATGGGAGCCCCATTTATACATATATTTATTATATTCTGTCTAAGTATTTGTTGTTAAAGCAGCAACAGAAATACATAATCAGTGACATTTTATTCCCACTTTTCGGATAGTTAAAATCTAGAATGTTTTAATTTTTAGAAAATACTAATTTTTTGAGTGATTGCCAATTTGGGTTTAGACGTGGCAAACCGACTGAAACTGCTTTATTGAAATTAACTGGTGAAATACATATATGTACATATATTGTTTCCGAGGCTTAATTTAGAAAAAAGAGTGTTCTATGCAATTTATTTCTTTGGTGTTCGTTTCTCCAATATTGTTCACATCCATGGGTTGAGGGTTTTGTGGACTATTTCTAAACTGTCCTGAAGGGTTAAAAGTATTTTGTCTACTATTTCCGAAATTGGGCCTGAACATATTTTGGTGCCTAAATTGTTCTGGGGGAGTATAATCGTTTTGTCTCTGTCATTGGATGCTAATTGCAGGGGTGCTAACCTGATTTTGCTTTCTAAAATGGCCTGAATTAGTGGGTTTACTTTGATTAGAACTATAACTTCGCTTACTATATGATTCTAAAGTCGCTGAACCTCGATGGTTTCTCAGATTTCCCGTATCATGACCTATATATCTTAGCAAAATCCGTTTGATTTCAGTAATATTATAAAGTTCCGTAATTTCCATAGCTAAATTACCAGATACTAAATCTTCCATTTTAAATATTAAAATCATTAATAACTTATCTCTAAAGGCTTCTTGAGCTTCTTGAAATAGAGCTAACGAGTTAATTTCACTAATAAAATAATCTACTTGGTTACATAAATGTTGAATAGAACTTACTCGAAGATTGTTTATTTCAGAGGTGAGTTCGTATTCGTTATCCATCGGTCGAAGGTTGATTTTGAATGACTCCTTCACTTCCTGCCAAGTTACCAGTTTATGAACTATGGTCAGATTTAAAGCTCGTCCGGTGAGTTTGGTACGCCGTATCCCCGCCCAAGCTTCTGCTCGGTGTTCTTTGGGATTTTGGGTAATATCTCATCGACATCGCAAATGAATTTATATAACTGCTTCGGGTCGCCATTGAATGGTTGAATATGATCCACCATTTTTGCTGTTTTTTCTGCACACAAATATTATAGTAGTTTTTCCATTCGGCTCTGCGCGGTTGCTGCACTTGATTGTTCGGTAGCCATGTTATTTTCTTGCATGTTTCTCCTAGAGTCTATTAACTTTCGTCTTGCGATTTTGCACTTTTCCAGTTTTTTTTTTTTTTTTGTCACTTAACGTATTAGTTCGTTCTCCTATGGATTCCGTTATTTGGGAATCCTAGCGACTGCGCCAGAAACGTAAACAAAAAACACAACACAATTATTTGGGGATTAAGTTTATTAATGGAGGTGAAAACACGAACACGAACTGACACCCAAGAACTTTTACATTCTATTTTTATTAACGCGGTGAACAAACGAACAAGTTGAATGCAATCAGCAATTCCGATCATCGGTCGTTACTACTAATTAATATAGGTCAGCAAAAAGTGCCTATGTTGCATTTTTGGGCTTTCGCATTGCACTCATTCGTTCGTTCACCGTCATCATTGAAATGCTTATTTTAGTGTCGGTTTAACAATTTCGACACTGCAATGCAATGAACGGTCATGAACTGACCGAACTGGTCAGACCTCTGGTTGAACCGGATATGTAAATCACGTGATCACCAACAAGAAATGTTGGTATATCGTACGTTTTCATGTTGCTATAGACCGAGTTTAAAAGCAGTTTTCCATTTTGAGAATTTACTTAATTTGGTGGTTTTCCAATAGTCCGATGTTTTGTGTTATTATATTTCATAACCAAGTTTTCATATATGTACCTCAAGCCACTCGTGCACCGTTATAACTGAACTCCTTCCATATTAGAATTTTTAGGGCTCTGTTGAATCGTTCGATTATTGACGCTTTTACAACACTGTACGTTGAGTAATGATTATGTATGTACGTATGTTGGCGTTACAGTCCATGAAGGACCTAAGCCGAGCTTCTCTCAATCACCCATGTTGTGTGTGATTTCATTTTCCCATAGGTGAAAGGGACCTACAGTTTATTGCCGTTTCCGAACGGCGAATTTTGAGAAACTTTTCATGACAATTTTACTACAGGGGTTTTTTCAGAACCCCGCTGAGGAGAAACACCGTGAAAAACAAGTTCGATGACATGGCTGTGTCGGGATTCGATCCCGTGTCATCGGCGTCAGAGGCCAACATGAATAATGATTAACATTGCACTTTGTCATTAAATTTTGAAATTGCTTGTTGAATAATTCTTTTCCGTCATCGGTGTGTACATTTCTTGGTGATCGTTCCTCCTTAACAAATATACCCTTTGTTCGAGTTGCCTTTTAGAAGTGGATCCAGCTCGTTTATATGATAAAAAAAGAAAACATCAGGAACCTTTTCCAATATCTTAATATTTTTAATCCAAGTAAAAGGTAACTAGTAAACAACCTGTCGATTTGAATACCCGAAGTAGAATGTCAGATTAAAAACAGGTTGTGAACTTCAAGACGTTCAGAGATCCAACGTATCGGCCTCGTTCAATGTAGCGGTCAGAGATCCAATATATCTGCGACGTTCAATGTAGTGTTCAGAGATCTACAATATTTGCCCCCGATGATGTTCTACAGAATATCATCCAATCCGTGACATCAACAGGCTGTCAAATAGAGGTAATTAATTGAGCAATTGATATTAGCGTATTTTTTTTTTTTTTTAGAGACTCGCGCAGGTTCAAGAGTTTTTATATTCTCTTATGATGTGTTGACACACACAACCTGAACGGAGTACAGTGGTTGGGGTCGTTGATGTTCGTTCACTACTCTCAGGGGTGGTTGTCCTAGACCTAGATAGGACGAGAGCCGACCACATTCCGCGTTGGTTATAGTCCGTAGTAATTCGTTCAAGCACTTTTAGTATTGCATACGCAGAAGATGAATTTCGTTTGACCATATACTGTGAGTGTTATGCCTGCAGCAGTACGTCTGGTCACTTTCCATTCTCAACAGCGTTGCATACCTTTTGGCGGTATAGAAACTACTTTTTCTTGGCTATGAAGCGAATTTGAACCATAAACCTTCCGCTCGGCGGTCGATGATGTTAACCACTGCACCACGGCCACCCCCCCTGTATAGTCTTTGATGTATCCCTTCAATTATTCTGAATGCGCAATGTGTATAACTTAACAACAGGCTGTTTCATCAACCCATTTTTTGTCTTAAGAGTGACAACTCTCACCAGATTATCGGTCCCAGGATGTACCTCTACAATTCTTCCTAAAGGCCAATGATTGCAAGGAAACCTCTCATCGTTTATCATCACAATATCATTTATTTTTAAATTAGGACTTGACTTTAGCCATTTTGGGCGTCTTTGCAGTCGTGACAGATATTCATTACTCCACTGCCTCCAGAATTGTTGTACTAACAATTGAAGAAGACGCCAACGGGCAGAAAGGCCCCAGTTAGTTTCAGCTCGCGGAATAGCAAATAGTGAGTCCCCTATTAAGAATTGTCCCGGAGTAAGGACCATTAGATCATCCGGGTCATTGGTGAATGGGCATAGTGGCCTCGAGTTTGAGCATGACTCAATTTGAGCCAAAACCGTACTCAACTCCTCGTAGGCAAGTTTCTGCTCTCCTATTGTTCGCTTGAGGTGATATTTTGTTGATTTAACACCCGCCTCCCATTAAACCATAAAATGCGGGGACGAGGGTGGTATAAAATGCCATCGTATTTGATGCTGAGCGAGATGTGGTCGGCATTTCTCAATGAATCTTTGGTATGCAATTCTATCTTCTTTCAGCTGCCTGTTCGCGTCTATGAAATTGGTACCACAATCACTATATAAGTCGTTACATACACCCCTCCTGGATATGAAACGGTCTAAGGCGCCAATGAAGGCATCTGCTGCTAGGTCTACTAATGCCATATGGATAGCCTAGGTAGATAGACAAATAAACAGCGCAACGTACCCTATTAGTGAAATCCGACCTCTACACTTGGAGGGTAACACGTTGAAAGGTCCAGCATAGTCTACTCCTGTAGACGAAAATGCTCTGGCAGGGCGAACGCTTTCAGCAGGTAAGGCACCCATCATTTGCGTACACGGTCTCAGCTGATTCCTGTAACAGATAATACAACGATGAATTACGTAGCGTACGACGTTGCCTCCTTTCAAAATCCAAAATCGACTTCTAATATGATTTAGAGTAAGCGTGACTCCACCGGGCAAGGTGCTCAAATGACTATACTGGACTATCAGAGCTGTAAATTGATGCTTTGCCGGTATTATGAATGGATGTTTTTGATCTCTTGAAAGTAGCGCATGTTTTAATCTACCGCCGAGACGTATAACTCTTTCTTTCTGGTCAAAGACAGCCTAGTGTCTTTCGGGAGTGGTCCACCGGAGAATAATTATATCCATTCAGAAGGGAAAGCTTCTTGTTGTACTAACCGCACGATGTAAATGACAGCTGTTCTTAATTCGTCTATAGATAATATTCCTGTTACCTTCGGTCCACACCTTGGACGGCACTTCTATAAAGGTGAATACAATATGCTACCATTCGTACAGTTTTGGAGAACGATGACCATTTTCTCGATAAAAGATTTGCCTCGGAATCCTTCATTGAGTTTAAAAACGTCTTTACCCTTCTCCTTTCTTGCTTCTCAACTTCGAGACATGAAACGTTACGTATGCTGGGCCATGCCATCACAAGTTGCAATCGACTAGACGGGAGGGTCTTATTCCACGACTGGAGACACCAGCAGGGTTGTTCTCTGAGGCGATATGCCGCCCTTGATTTGCTGTGGACTCCGTTAAACTTTATGCAATTCTATTTGATATGAAAGGTTTCCATCCACTGGGATCTTCTCGGATCTAACTTAGAACGATAGATGAATCTATCCGTGCCAACCACAACTCGTTCAGCAGCAGATACGTTGGCATATTATACCACCCTCGTCCCCGCATTTTGGGGGTTTATGGGAGGCGGGTTTTAAATCAACAAAATCACCTTAAGCGAACAATAGGAGAGCAGAAACTTACCTACGAGGAGTTGAGTAGGGTTTTGGCTCAAACTGAGTCATGCTTGAGCTCGAGGCCACTATGCCCATTCACCAATGACCCGGATGATCTAATAGTCCTTACTCCAGGACATTTCTTAATAGGGGGTTCGTTATTGGCTATCCCGCGAGCTGTAACTAACTGGAGCCTTTCTGTCCGTTGGCGTCGTCTTCAAATGTTAGTACAACAGTTCTGGAGGCAGACTAATGAATATTTGTCACGACCGCAAAGACGCCCAAAATGGCTAAAGTCTAGACCTAATTTAAAAATAAATGATATTGTGATGATAAACGATGAGAGGTTTCCTTGCAATCATTGGCCTTAAGGAAGAATTGTAGAAGTACATCCTGGTGGTAATCTGGTGAGGGTTGTCCTCTTAAGACAAAAAAATGGATTGACAAAACGGCCTATTGTTAAGTTATACCCATTGCCCATTCAGAATAATTGAAGGGATCCATCAAAGACTATACACTAATATCAATTGCACAATTAATTACCTCTATCTTACAGCCTGTTGTTGTCACGGATTTTTTATTTTTATTTTATTTATTTGCATCTATTTGGGATTTAAAAATTGCTACAAGACGTTGTGTTATAGAATTTTAGTACAAATTACAAAATAAAATAAAATACGAACCTAAAGGACTAATAATTAAAAGTTTAGATGGCATATATTTTAATAGAAAGGAAAAAGGTATTGATATTGTAAATATAACTCTAATTTCTATATTATGGTACTGTTTCAGAGAGGAAGATAAAAAGTTTTTTTTTCGAAAATCGGCGAATGTTTGTATCGTCTGCGATTCGTGCGGGAGGCGGTTCCAAAGGCGAATTGCAAATACCAGGAAAGACCGTTCTCCAATGCAATGTGTGAATCGCTGTAAAATTAAGCTTAGACCGCGAGTTGAACGTGCAAATGTTAGCATGTCGTAAAGGTATTCAGGGCACATGCGACGATTAATTTTATATAATTTCAAAATATTACGGAAGTTTAGAAATACGTCTAGTTTCAGACCTAAGACTCCAGCGTTCTCATCTTAACAGTACCTGGGAACATTGTAGATAAAACGAACACAGACATTAAACGCAACATTTAACCTTCTTCTACATTCAAAGTCAAGATTTTTCATTTCATTTATTTATTTATTCAATTACATGTTACATTTGTAGTTTTATCTGCAAAGCCCTTTGGGCTTGTCTGCAGAAGATCGTTCTTTTAAATTATTTACAGAAAAGGATAAGTTATATGTATATCTAGCTACAGTGATCATTTACTGTTCTATACATTCGAGTCTAAGTACATTCTCTTTACAGTTTTCGAAAATATTTTTTTTGGGAAGGTTACTTAAAGTTGAATTTGTGGGAAGCTCGTTAAATGTTGCTGGAGCAGCCACTGCATATTTACGACGCCCGTACTCGTTCCAGTTTCTTGGGACCAAAAATTTGTTTTGCTGTCACCTACGTGTGCTTACTGCCTGTTGGGTTGGTATCTTGTATGTGTTGTCTTCTCTGAAATTTGACAGTATCACCATTTTGTACAGCTGATGTACATTGATGTCTGTCGTTTTCACCATGTTGACGTTGCGACCTCTTTATCATCTTTTGGATACTAGCATGCAGGGAATTTAGCCGTTGTAGTTGCGACGCGTTACCCCATGCTAGAATGCCGTACCTCAAGTGAGACTCAATCAAGCTGAAGTAACATTGCTCAAGCACGGCTGCTGGGCATCGGTTGCTAAGATGAAAAATAGCAAAGGCGGATTGCCTTAGTTTTTTAGTTAGTGACCCTATGTGGTAGCTCGTACTCGTATGTAGTTACATTTTCCAGGATTGTTGAGCAATCGTCGTCGGTTCGAAGAAGTTGATGACTATTTACCTTATGTAAACAATCCTAACTGTGCAATTTTATTGTTATTTTATATTTTAAAATGTGCGCAGGGCGTATGCGCATTACTCTAGTTTTGTTTGCGTTTATGATCAATCCGTTGTCGTGACACCATGTTGTTACTACATCGAACTCTCTCTGTATTATTTGTTCAGCTACTTCAACGTGGTTATGATTAACTATGATTGCCTTATCATCTGCATATGCATAAACTGTGCTTTGTTTAAGAGTTGTGTTTATTATGTTAATTTTATAAATTAAGAATTTGAAATTGCTTGAAATTAACTTTATCGACAATTGAAAATAACTTTGTAACGATTTACAATTGATCTAGCTCCTGTGGCGATCGTCATCCAAGTGGACGAGCAATCCACACAGCAGCATCCACCAAGCCACCCACGCATTCTCACGACGAAGCACGATGAAAAGAAAAAACGAAATTGCGAGAGAGGAATGATGAATACGGGAGTGGCTTAATGGAAGCCACCGAAAAAATACAAATTACATTGGGATTCTCTGCACATGCATCGCGTCATAAACGAAATAAAGTAAATTATCAAAATGAAAAGCTGCTTTTAAACTCAGTCTTTAGCAACGTGAAAACGTACGATAGACCAACATTTCTTATTGGTGATCACGTGCGAATCAGAAGGTACAGACACACTCTTGAGAAAAGCTATACACCGAATTGGACAACGGAATTTTAAAAATTTAAACAATTATACATATAAATCCGGCTACATGTATTGTAGTGTACCCACAAACAAAACATTTCCCACGTACCAAAAACAACATACCAAAACAAAACACTAATCACTTCCTACATACCCGAATAAAACACTTAACACAATGCACACCACTCAATAGCGTCACATGACACCAAGAGTTACTCACGGGACGGCACTCGCCAAATACCGACAATGTATGAAGACAGGCAAAAGGGAACGTAAACATTACTACGTCCACTGCACTGTGATATTCAATACATGACCCGCAATGTGTCATCTGGTGAAGCGACCCTTTGTAGAGTCAGGTACACTAAAGTCGAAGTATGACTCGCTTGTGGAGTCAAGTGCACTAAAATCAAATTATGGCTCGTGACCTAATATTAGAATGCATAATGCATTGGAAATGCTATCGGGAATTAGTATATAAGGAACAAAAATTTCTTGAATAAATCAGAATTATTTTAGAAGCCAATCACTCGGCATAGGCTATTTTAACTCTCAAGGAGTGCCAGGAAACAGGCACCCTGACTGTCCAGTGGCGTTCCACGCCGGACACCCCGCTAGGTCGACCCCTTCACTATTGGGAAGCACATTTCTAAGTCACTCTTGCTAATTCCACAGCCTAGAAGTCCTGACGCATACAGCAACCTTGCTGTACTGATCCAGTATCACTACATGACGATTTTGCCAGGCTGCTGACATCTTACATGATCTTACATGCCATATCATTACATGGCGATCATTTAAGATCATTACATGGCGATCCTGCACACCGAACCTGCGAAAGACTCTGCAACTACGAACCTGAGAACGACCCTGCCCACCGAACCTGCGAACGACTCTGCAACTACGAACCTGAGAACGATCTGCGATAACCACGATCCTGCACACCGAACCTGCCAACCTGACCAAGATCCTGCATACCAAACCTGCGAACGATCCTGCGAATCTGACGACGATGCTGACATATTCACAATTCGTGCTTAACGTACATATATTCATTCCACGCGACGAATAAATCGCTAGCATAAATATTAGATAATTCACACAATGAATAAGCGAAAACAAAAATACAAAAATACGTCATCATGGCCAAAACAAACAAAAAAAAAAAAAAAAAAAAAAAAAGGAACTAAGAAACAATTCAGCAGAATCCAATATAATACAGTATAAACATATGAGAGCGTTTTGTAAAGCATGACTTTGGTCCTTCGAGTGAGGAGTTTTGACCCCAGTTGTTTGGACAAGCCGAAGTAGCAGCGGTTGCCAAGGGCGATTCTACGCCGGATCTCCACTGTGGTGTCATTTGTGGAATTTACGTTTGCCCCGAGGTAGACAAACTCCTTAACTACCTCGAAATTGTAGCTGTCAATTGTTATGTTTTGTCCCAGGTGGTGAGCGACGGATTGGTTTTTGCTTGACAGCATGTATTTCGTTTTGTCCTCATTGATCTTAAGGCCAGTTCTTTTCGCCTGTTCTTCAATCGCCGTGAATGCTTCCACAATGCCACGGCGAGAACACGCGATGATGTCGATATCATCCGCGTATCCTAGCAGCTGGATGGACTTGTAAAAGATAGTGCCTTCCCTGTTGACGCCTGCCCGTCGCACTATCTGCTCCAGCACCAGGTTGAAGAAGTCACATGACAGCGCATCTCCTTGCCGAAATCCGGTGCATGTTTCGAATGGTTCCGAGGTCCTAGAACCGAGTTGCACGGTGCATCGCGTGTTTTTTAGCGTGGCGCGACACAACAGGATCAGTTTTACCGGGATCCCGAATTCGGCCATCGCCCCAAACAGTGCTTCACGATGAATGCTGTCGTATGCGGCTTTGAAATCGATGAAAAAAAAGGTGTGTATCGATTTGAAACTCGTTGGTCTTTTCCAGGATTTGTCGAAGTGTGAAAATTTGGTCTATAGTTGATTTGCCGGGCCGGAAGCCGCACTGGTAGCTGCCGATTAGTGCGGTGCAAAATGGTTTTAGACGTTCACACAATACGCTGGACAGGATCTTGTATGCGACATTGAGCAGGGATATACCTCTATAGTTTTTGCAAGAGGTAGGATCGCCTTTTTTGTGGATGGGGCATATAACGCTCATTCTGCCAGTCTTGCTGTACGGAGCCGAAAGCTGGACGATAAGCAGGACAGCGGAGCTGATTTTGGGTTCATTCGAAAGAAAAATTCTGCGCCGGATATTTGGTCCTGTCTGTGAGGAAGGTGAATGGAGAAGAAGACACAACCGCGAACTCTACGAGCTGTACCAAGATGTGGATGTAGTCCGGAAGGCAAGGATCTGTCGACTACACTGGCTCGGCCACATCGAGCGCATGGACATCAACGCTCCAGCTAAGAGGGTCTTCGACTCCGAGCCTCCTGGTTCGAGAAGAAGAGGAAGACCGAACCTCCGGTATAAAGACCAAGTAATCGCGGATGTAAGACATCTTGGTCTTGACAACTGGAAGCAGCGTGCCCGGATGGAAGGCAGCTATAGCTCAGGCTCAGATCCTCCATGGATCGCAGGCCTGATAAGTAAGTAAGTAAGTAGGTAAGTATAAACATATAAATTTTTTTTTTTGTTTTTTTTTTTTTTACCCCTTTATTCAACACCTGTTTTGGATAACATTTAGTTGAAGTTTTTACAATTTAGTTTTGGGTATACGTACAATGTAGGACCAATGTCCTTTACAATTGTGTTTTCACTCGTGTGTAGGAGAAGATGGCACAAGTGGGATTTAGTCCACTCGAAGCGTTGGGGGTTTTGTTCACACCGAGCGCCCCTTATCGCTCGTTGTTGTCGCCAGATGCCGTTTTTTAGGGTTCCGTACCCAAAGGTAAAACGGAACCCTATTACTAAGACTTCGCTGTCCGTCCGTCCGTCCGTCCGTCCGTCTGTCACCAGGCTGTATCTCATGAACCGTAATAGTTAGACAGTTGAAATTTTCACAGAATGATGTATTTCTGTTGCCGCTACCACGACAAATACTAAAAACAGAACAAAATTAATTATACATATACATAATTACAAACAACCAATAATAAATTGTTTCGAAAGGTTTTCGTTGTCATCTTTCGGTCAGTTCCCATTTGTGAGCGGCTCGTAGTCATCCATTTTGGGAAATGAAACTGAGAGAAAGCGGATAGCCCGAGGGTACGATCAGCGCTTGACACGCGAACGAGTGGAGTTCAACCCGCAGAAGGTCAGCATTTTTGTTTTTTTTTTGTTCCTAGTAGCACATGAGGGAGAGTTGGCGAAGAACTCGCGGAGAAATCTTCGGCGAAGTACTCGGAGAGTGATCTTCGGGGAAGAACTCCGGTACAGTTTTAAGCAGTTCCCGGTACGCGGCCGTACCGTGTGTCCTATTGCCTACGTTGGTCGCGGATATCACGTTCATTGTATAAGGTATTGAAATCACAAACTTGCGTGTCGCGATTGGTGATGCGGGCTAAGTCGTTGGTCAGAGGAGTTTCGATACGACTGTTCGAATACTGAAGCTGCGGTTTGTTTACTTTTTTGGACAGTGAATTCCTTTTTTTAAGGACATATTGAATTGGAAACGATTACGGTGTTTTTTTTTCTTTTGCGTGGGATATTTCGCGAGTCTCGTAGCAAATTCGCGATTCTTTCTGCGGCTAAGTCGGCGTGAGGGCAATCGCGTGGCGCCATTGCTCACGACCAGTCCTCGCAGCTGGCCTAGCATCCCTTTCGCACGACGTCGCGGCAGGTGGAGAGGAGCAAGTGAGCAAGAGGAGCAAGCGATCTTGCACACATACGAACCGATACGTACATACGTGCATACGCATCACATACGTGCATACACTCACACATCTCTACGCTATGTATAAGTATACATACATACATATGTACATTACGAAGTAGAGTTGGGTAGTTCCGGACATGTATAGTTCACGGAACTATGTCCTCTCTCGGACACATGTCCTCTCGCTCCGCAAATTGAACGAAAAGAGTTCCATAGTTCCATTCAACCCTTATTCATCAATCACATATGTACAAAACGAACATGCTTCTCATACTGTATGAGTTATACCCCGTAGTTTTCAAGAAACCCAAAAGTATGGAGATGTGGCGATAAAGCTCGAACAGTTAGTGTACACTGTACAGCACACTTGAACTGAAATGAAGAAAAGAAATGAAAGAATTAATGCCCGCCCCGCATTTCGTGAACGAATGTCATACATGTGTATGTATGCATTCAGGTCCGGACATGGACATGGTTTGCTAGTTCCATATCGGTGCGATAATACATTTAGTTCCGGACATGGACATGTTTTTGCTAGTTCCATATCGGTGCGAGTATACATTTAGTATTTTAAAACGGGTAGAGATTAAGGTGCATACTGAGATGGAATAATTATCTTATAACCCCATTTAGATAATGTTTCAAATATGTATGTATATTGGTTGGTCCAATGTAACACCTAAATATTTTAAACTGTCCACGTGTTCAATCAAGAAGCAATTTTCAAACATTCTTGATTGTTGAATACTATATCTTCAAGAACAAATCGATAACACAATGGTGCATGATAATATAAGGGAGGGTCTCTGAAAACTCTACCGTTGATTATTATTAGTTTGTGATAATTAAACCATCTCCTTAACATATCTAGGTCATAATTAACATCTGCAAAACTATCAATTAAGTTAGTGTTTGAGTGGAAAAGAGATGTTTCATCAGCAAAGGCAGTTATTTTGCCTTTAAAAGGTTGTAAGAAAAACGAATTAACATAAATTAGAAAAAGGATTGGGCCCAATACTGCTCCTTGGGGAACACCCATATTTAAGAAGTCTATAGAACCGTAAACATTCCTAATTTTCACAACTTGATAACGGTTGAATAAATAAGAAGAAAACCATTTATAAATGGAGCCTCTGAAACCCGCTTTGTAAAGTTTATCGAGTAGCAAAGTATGATTAACCATATCAAAGACCTTACTGATATCAACAAATAATGTTGATGGTGTTTGAGAAGTGTTTAGACTATTATATATTTCACCAGTTAATTTCAATAAAGCAGTTTCAGTCGATTTGCCACGTCTAAGCCCAAATTGGCAATCACTCAAAAAATGAGTATTTTCTAAAAATTACAACATTCTAGGTTTTAACTATCCGAAAAGTGAGAATAAAATGTCACTGATTATGTATTTCTGTATATACTTAGACAGAATAAAATAAATATATGTATAAATGGGGCTCCCATACAACAGACATGCTTTTTTTGCCGTTTTTATACATAATAGTACGGAACCCTTCGTGCGCGAGTCCGACTCGCACTTGGCCGGTTTTTTTTGTATTTTTTTTTTTTTTTTTTTTTTACTTCGGTGATGTACCCAGCATTTACCCAAACCGTTCGATTAGGTCTGTTGGGCTGTATCGTTTAAGTCTTCGTATATGTGTTTGTTCGTCATTTGGGATATTGCGTATCTCGTCGTTTGTATGTTGTAAAATCTTACTTTGGTATTTGACGCAGTGTTTTTTTATTTCGTCTGCAACAGTTGTTATGTGAAGGTCTTTATGTATTTCCGTGTTTGGCACGTACCATTCTGCGTTGGTAATTGTTCTTAAGATTCTGTTTTGTGTACGTTGGATTATTTGAATGTTTGAGGTTTTGGAAGTGCCCCATAGTTGTAGCCCATATGACCATATAGGTTTAATCATAGCTTTGTATATCAGAAGTTTATTGTCTATAGTCAATCTAGAATTTTTACCAAGCATCCAGTAGCATTTTCGGAGTTTGTCTTTTATTTGTTTTGTCTTTTCTAGAATGTGCTGTTTCCATGTTAGTTTACCGTCAATAACCATGCCTAGATATTTGGCGTGATCGTTGGTTTTAATATTCTTATTGTTAATTGTTATAGGAGGTGGATTGTCAATTTTTCTGGTTGTGTAGATAACCTGGATAGTCTTTTCTTCATTTATTTGTATACCCCATTTTGTGAACCACTCTATGGTATTATTTAAATGGCTTTGTAGTTTGAGGTTGACGTCGTTTACGTCTTTGTCAGATTGGAGTATGATAGTGTCGTCTGCAAATGTTGCTAGCATGGAGTGTTGCGATGTTGGGGTGGGTATGTCTGCAGTGTATATTAAGTAAAGTAGTGGTCCCAGAACGCTGCCCTGGGGAACGCCAGCTTGAACTATGTGCAAATTAGAATATTCTTCCTTGTGTTTTACGTAGAAGTGTCGTTGGTCAAGATAGCTTTTAAGTAGCAAGTAAAAGTCTAATGGTAAGGCTTTATTAAGCTTGTAAAGTAGTCCCTTGTGCCAGACTTTGTCGAATGCTTTAGATACGTCAAGAAATACTGCTGAGCAGTACCTTTTATTGTCTAAGTCGTTTGATATTTTGTTTATTACCCTATTTGTCTGTTGTATTGTCGAGTGATGTTGTCTGAATCCGAATTGGTGATTCGGTACAACGTTGTTTTTGTCAAGTATTGGTTGTAGTCTTTTCTGTTAAATTTTTTCCAGGAGTTTCGATAACACTGGTAAAAGGCAAATGGGTCGATAGCTACTAGCTTTTGTTACGTCTTTTCCTGGTTTGGGGATGGCGTGCACTTCAGCGGATTTCCATGGTTTTGGGAAGTATTTAGATCGAATTACAGCGTTAAATATATTTCTGATATAGATAATTGCGTGTTCGGGTAGTTCTTTTAAGATTTTCCCATTTATCATGTCGTAACCAGGACACTTATTGGGCTTGAGACTATTCTTAATATGAAAACCAATTTCATTTTTAGTAGTCAATTTGATTGGAATTGGTTCATTCGTATTTTGGAGGTTTAAATATTGTGAATTGTTGTCCTTTTCATTTGTGAAGCAGTTGGCAAAGAAGTTCGCTAAAGTTGCGGCTTTTTCTACATTTGTCTTAGACCAGGATTTGTTTCCGTTTAATATTGGCGGTTGGTGTGAAGTTGTCTGTTTCAAGTTTCTTGTGGCTTTCCAGAGAGAGTAGTTCGTTTGGAAAGTCGGCGTCAAGTTTTTTAAGTAATTGTTGAGTTGTTTGTTTTTATGCTCTTGTAATATGTCCTTAAGTTCTTTTATGGTCTTATTTAGTTTGGTCTTTAGTTCAGGAGAGCGGTTTGTTTGCCATAGTTTTCGAATATTGCGTTTGTGTCTAATTTTGTTTAGGATATATTGGGGAGTATATGAGTCACGTTCAGATGGGACAATCTGTGGCGTACAGATGATCAAGGCATTTATTATGGTGTCGTTAAAGTAGATTATTGCGCTATCTATGTTGTCAGGGCAGTTTAGGGGAATTCTGTGTGGCAGATCTCTTGTTAGGATGTCCTTAAATGTTTGCCAGTCAGTTCTTTTGTTGTGAATCCTTGTATTTTGAATAAGCGTGGTAGCTTTGGTCTCGTAGGTGATTATGATTGGGGAATGGTCGGAAGAGAGGTCAAGGGAAGTTTTTGCGGTTAATCTTGTCCTGGGTATACTTCTGTATATACAGAAGTCAATGAGATCGGGTTTCTTATTCATATCTGAGGGCCAGTATGTTGGTTCCCTGGGCTGAGAAAATGCACGTTAAGTGATTTTAGAACATTTAGAAGGATGCTTCCCTTTCTGTTTGTTAGTCTGGAGCCCCAGTCTGTGTTTTTTGCGTTGAAGTCGCCTCCTGCGATGAATCTGTTACCTAGTGTGTTAATGTAATTTTTGTATTGGTCTGTCGATATGATAAACTTATAAAGGTGGACAGTAGAGTGCTGAAATTGTGAGTGGTCCATATGCATCTTCAATTTGTATGGTCGTTGCTTGGATATGCTCAGCTTTGTAACCTGCAAGGTCTATTGATTTGATTGTCTGTCTTATTATGATTGCTGTGCCACCATGAGCTTTGTTGTCAGGGTGATTTGTTTGATACATATTGTATTCGGGTATTTTGAAAAAGTTTTTGTCTGTGAAATTTGTTTCTGAGATCAATAGGATGTCTATGGAGTTGGTTCTGATAAATTGCTTTAATTCGTTGACATGCTGCTGCAGTCCGTTAGCATTCCAAATAACGATGTTTAGTCGGTCTAACTTCATATTTAATTACTCAGTTTGGTTATTAGTACTGTTAGTATGTTAATCATGTTAGCGATTTGTGTCACTAGTTGTTGTATCATTGTTTTTAATTCAGTAAGGTCATTTGAAGATTGTGCTTGCTGAGGTGTTGTTAATGTTATGGGAGTAGGTGGGTTAGTTGGGGGAGCGGGCTGTTTTTGTTTTGTGTGTGTTAGTGTTTGGGATTCAGACTTTGCAGCTTCTGCGTAAGTGGCAGTTGTATTGACGGCAGTAGTATTGTTTGTAGGAATAGTAGATGTAGGGGGAGTAGGAGTTGGTTTGGTTATTGGGATCTCTTTGCTTCTAAGAGGTGGAAATCTTTGTAGCTTCAGAGACCTATATATTTCACAACCTTTGTAGTTTGCTGTGTGGTTGCTTCCACAAAGAGCACAGCGTATGTCATTTGTTTTTTCTTTTATTGGACAGTCAATAGTTTTGTGGTTTTTTGCGCATTTGACGCACACTGGGGAGGAGGTACAATAATTTCGTGTATGGCCGTATTTTTGGCAGTTGCTGCATTGGGGTATGTCTCTTCTTATGTGAGGTGGTTCAAAGGTTATTTGGCAGTGTAGTAGTGTATTTATGTTATATATGTCTTTGTTGTTCTTCTTGTTCTCTAGTTCTAGAGAGAATATTGGTAGAGGTTCTCTAGTGTGTTTTCTTGTTAGGTTGTAAATGTTCGTTACGGTGTGTCCTTTTTCAGCGAGTTCATTTTTTATTGCTTCTTTGTCGGTGGAGGGGTGCATGTTTTTTAGGATGACTTTAAAGCCCCTTTTATCTTTAGGTTTGTACGTATAGTACCTCGTGTTCTTTTGTTGTAGCAATCTTAAGATCGATGTATAGTGCATCGAATCTGTTGGTTGGATCTTAACTTCTTCGTTTGGAAGGACCCGCATGAGGTAGTGGTTCTGCGCTACTTCGTTTAGGGCGTTTGTCAGTATACCTATTGTTTTGACTCCTTGGACAAATATTGGAGGGGGTTTGGTGACTTTTGGCGGCTTTTCTATAGCGGGCTTATTTGGGGTAGAGGGGAGGTTTCGGATGTCTTCATCGGGTGAAAGGATAGAGAATCTATTTTGTGTGTCATTGTTTGTGTCGTTTAACCAGTATGTCGTTAGTTTGGTTTGTGTCTCTGTTTTTTGTTTTTTGTTGTTGGTATTGTTGTTTGTTTGTACTGGGGGGTTTCGGTTTCTTTTTAGTTCATTAGGAATAGTCTCATACCTGATCGACGGTTTGGGTTTTATGCTGGTAAATACTAGGGTTGATGTTTCTGATATTAAGAGTTCATATTTTTGCAAGGAACGAAAACAAATATGCATATACGTCATACAAATAAAAAAAAAAATAAGAAGGAATGTACTAGAATGTTATAAACTTGTTAATGCAAACTAAATTGCTTTTGTTTCCGTAAAATAAAAAAAAAAAGAAATATTGATAAGAGTGCAATGTGTCATTTTAAACGACTTGATGAATTCATAAGCATATAATGAATTGAATTTAAATTCATTCACCCTTAGTTTATCTCTTTATTTGTCAACAAGACTAATCTATTGTGCCAAGTCAATAAAATGTATGCAAATGTATGATAACGTTACAATATTTTTTGTATTCCTACGATGTTTAGATTTTTAGAAAGTATTACAATTTAGCCACCCTGTAAATTAGTAATTGAGTAAACAATATTATTACGGAATTGACTTTTAACTAGCATACAAAACTTCCAATGTTAAAATAATAATAAAAATAATGAATAAAACAAAGAAAATAGACGAAAAATCAAATGCCTCAAGAAGCAGAAGGTATAAGAACGGATCCCTCGAAATACAAGATAATTCAAGAGCATCTGGTACTGAAAAACATTCTCCACACAAGACGGACGTTACCAAAAGACTACTATTCAGACTAGAAATATTCTCCAATAGTTTCCAAAGAATGTTAATTGCACACAAAAATTCATCCTCGAAACTAACCAGAATCAGACTAGAGCTATCAAACTATGACTTTGAGATAATTTACGAGCAAGGAAAACTGAATACAAATGCCGATGCACTCTCAATAATAAAAATTGTCAGTGACATTTTGAAATCCATGATGGTAGAAAATAATAATATAAACCACAATGATGTTGACTCCAAGGAGCAGATCATGACAAAAACAAGGGGTATGAAAATAAAAGAAAAAAATTGAAAGAAACAAATTGAAGAAAATAAAAATAGGGCTATACCAAAGGAGAAATGCATATCGCATTCGAAGACTGCGCACCTTCACATATGGGAATGCACGTCCTTAAGTGACATAAATAAAATGAAGAAGTTAGATTTAAATTTGAGGCAAATAATAAATCCATGGTAAAAGTAGAAGTAAATGATAAAGTGATTGTTAGATGCAGCGATAATCCTCCGAATTACGATTCGATTATGGAGAAACTGGCATCTGTGTTGGAAAAGGAAAATATATTACAAGTAGGCCTACAAGAAGAAGATAATTTAGAAGAAAAAGAAGCTACCAAGAGAAGATGAAATTGAAATTAGCGAAAATGAAGTTTTTGAGAGATTCAGCGACAATCCAGCGAAACACGTTTCGACTCTGGAGAAGCTTGTATCAGATTTAAAAAAGGGTACTCATAAAAAAGGAGCACTAAGTGAAAATGATGTGATATTTGAATATAGAAAAGAAGGAATCTAAAGAGATATATGTTGCAACGAAATGAATATGAAAGAGACTCGCCCATGAATATAATAATATATAAACCCCCTAAAAAGATAGCAAAACTCGAAGAAAAATGAAACATTATATACGAATACCAGAACACACCGCATGGAGGACATTTAGGCATAGGAAAGACTCAAACAAAAATTCGTCTGGAAAAATACGAGACAGATGGTCAAGAAATTTGTAAACGCTTGTGAAATATACACTAAAAACAAACAAACAAGAAACATGAAAGAGAAAATGGTCATTACAGAAACATCAAGCACTAGTTTCGAAACAATACAAATAGACACAGTTGGTCCTCTTAGGATATCAAACGGTTATAGATACATATATACCAACAATGCAATGTGAACTCACCAAATATGTCATTGCACACCATATTGATAGCAAAGACGCGAAAACCATAGCTGAAAATGATGTCCCATTCATAATATGTCCCATTCACACATGGTTACCATATTACATGTTTGCCTATAACACAACACCTCACGTCACAACAAACTACTCACCGCACGATCTGATATTCGGTAAATTACCCCAATTACCAACTGACACATTTACAAATACGACAATGAATATTGACGACTACGCGAACGAACTAAAGGTCAAGTTACGAAACTCGATCGAAACAGCAAAGAAATACATAAAAGACGAAAAGCAAAAACGATATTGTAAAGAAAGCAATAAAAATATAAACCCATTAAATTTAGCAGTAGGAGATTTAGTATTAATCAAAGTAGAAAATGGAAAAAAATACATTAGTCCATACAAAGGCCCATATAAAATTGTAGAAAGAAAGGGCATAAATTCAATTATAGATATAGATGGCACAAATAAAGAATTGCATAACAATTTACTCAAACCATATACATTAAGAGAAACACAAATGTTACTAGACTAAGAATATATAACATACACATGAACTTAAATAGCCTTAAGAGCAAATTATATGTAATCAATTATACAATACATAGTCATTAAATAAAGTAATCATGTAAAAATTGTTATTTAAATAATGTAAACATAATATGTAAGATAAAACATACGCAACCATGTAAAAATATGTAAATAATGTCAACATAAGACTTATACATACAATCATGTAATTAGTATCCCTGATGTAAAGCATTTCGAAAGCATTTCACTAAATCTTGCAAAATTATTCTTAAAATAATTTTCCGCTTAAGGGTAAGGGTGTAGTGTACCCACAAACAAAACATTTCCCACGTACCAAAAACAACATACCAAAACAAAACACTAATCACTTCCTACATACCCGAATAAGACACTTAACACAATGCACACCACTCAATAGCGTCACATGACACCAAGAGTTACTCACGGGACGGCACTCGCCAAATACCGACAATGTATGAAGACAGGCAAAAGGGAACGTAAACATTACTACGTCCACTGCACTGTGATATTCAATACATGACCCGCAATGTGTCATCTGGTGAAGCGACCCTTTGTAGAGTCAAGTACACTAAAGTCGAAGTATGACTCGCTTGTGGAGTCAAGTGCACTAAAATCAAATTATGGCTCGTGACCTAATATTAGAATGCATAATGCATTGGAAATGCTATCGGGAATTAGTATATAAGGAACAAAAATTTCTTGAATAAATCAGAATTATTTTAGAAGCCAATCACTCTGCATAGGCTATTTTATTTCTCAAGGAGTGCCAGGAAACAGGCACCCTGACTGTCCAGTGGCGTTCCACGCCGGACACCCCGCTAGGTCGACCCCTTCACTATTGGGAAGCACATTTCTAAGTCACTCTTGCTATTTCCACAGCCTAGAAGTCCGGACGCATACAGCAACCTTGCTGTACTGATCCAGTATCATTACAGTATATTGGGGGATTATCGGGAAAATGAAATCCGAGGAGGATTTGATGAATAAGCTTGCCTGCTTTAGTGAGCTTACAACCCACGTAGGGCCAGAGCGAAGGCTTCTCTCAATCACCCATGCTGTGTGTGGTTTATTTTTTACACAGGCGAAAGGGACCTGTAGTTTATTGCCGATATCGAACGGCTTGAGTCGAGAAACTTTTAATTGGCAAGTACAATACGGGGGGTTTTGTCCGTACCCCGTAAAGGAGGGACGCCGCGAAATAAATATCCGATAACGATCCGAACTCGCTCATCATGCGTCAGAGTTCACTTCTTCACTATCCATCAAAGAAAAACATGGTTAAGAGGGACACTATCATTGTCATCGCGATTAACAAAAACGGCAACTACGACAACGAAAACGAAAAGGAATAAAATACTAACTGCAATCAACAAAGGTTCTTAAAATCACTAGGACTACAGATTAAGTAAATCAAGAAAAACAAACAAACAAACCACGAATGGTGTTTTAAGTGTCTTACAAAAACCCATGTACGATGAAAGCATTATATAAAAACTGGCCAAGTGCGAGTCGGACTCGCGTACGAAGAGTTCCGTACCATCAGTATATATAAATATGAAAGAGACGTTGTCTGTTACCTCATCAGTCATCACATTAAATCACATTTTTTGCATGATAACAGATCTTGGTTGCAGGCAGGTCATAGGCATATTACTTTGATGATCAAAAATCTCCATGATGAGATAGTTGATCATCAAAGTGTCAATTGAATTCAAATCAATTATCTTACTTGACAGCAAGGAGGTGAAAGGTGAATAATAATAATTATGGGAAAAGGTTTGCAGCTAGGATTAATATATCAAGGACACAATAGGGATCAAATCATCCTGTAATGCTTGACCATAGCCGCTGTAGTATGATTTTTGCTGATATGATTATAGGATTAAGCCACCCTAATGGGTCAAAGAGGCGAGCAGTGGTTGATAAGATCGAGCGTTTAGTTAGTGAATCGGTATAGATTTCAAAGCTGATTTTAAATTGGAACTCATCAGTACATGAATCCCAGTATAGACCCAAAGCCTTTATTACGTCTGCTGATTTGATATCCAGCATGTCCTGGGTATACCGGTGCTCAGGAGGTATATTGTCCGACAATCCATCATGATTGCTCGCCCACTTCCTGAGTTTAAAGCCGCGCTCCGTAACATTGAGATTACTTCCCCTTGTCCCCTTAGCGCACCGGTTCCAAACATTACTGTTGTACAATACTACTCTTGAATTGGCTGATTAGGATCTTCCCTCCAAAGTATCCGCTGATACTGAGCATCTTCCTCGTGTATGTCGATGCACCTGAACATCTTCTGTACGTCTGCCATAAAAAAATAATAAGCGCCAGTTTGTAAGAATGGCAGATAAGTGCTCCTGAAGAGATGGTCCCGTGACTAAGATATCGTTAAGAGACTTTCCGTTGGAGGTTTTTGCAGACGCGTCAAAAACGATACGCATTCTCGTACTTGTTGATGATTCCTTAACAACTGCATGGTGTGGGAGATAGCAACAAGTATGACACGAGACTTGGTTGTCTCCGAATAAACAGTGTTGATCCTCAGTTGTCGTAACCGGTTTCATTTGTCCCAATCATAAGTACTCCCTGATGGATTTGATGTATTCATCTCTCAAAGCCTTATCCTCTAACAACCGACTTTCCGAATGGCAAAATCGTTTCAAAGCCATGGCTCTGGAACTTCCTATAACCTCCATTAAATTAATTTCCGACTTGAGAGGAAATCGGACTGGTTAATTGGGTCCGATAATTTCTCCGATTCCCAGAATTTTCTTAATAGATGATCGATTTCAAGCTGGGCGTATAATGATGACAACATAGACGATGATGCAGATTCTGTG
Organism: Eumerus sabulonum; assembly: GCA_951905685.1. Lineage (NCBI taxonomy): Eukaryota > Metazoa > Arthropoda > Insecta > Diptera > Syrphidae > Eumerus > Eumerus sabulonum. Next base: position 100,951,776 of record OX645060.1, read on the forward strand.
GTAGTTTTTCCGGATATGACATAGCCGAAGGTTGTTGTTTGTGCGATAGGCAACCCTCTGTCTGCCCTACGAGTGTCATCCAGAATGCAATCTTCATACACGTCGCTACCTAATAGGATGTTAATAGTAAGCGGTTCAAAATACCTTGGATCTGCCAGTTCTAAGTTTTGTAAGTGACTACAATCTTTCGTCTTTACTCTCTTCTCCGGCAAAACACCAGCTACTTTAGGCAGCACATATGCTCCGATCTGATAACTTACGAGAGGGTCTACCCTAGAACCGATTTTTAAACCTACACTATACTGCCCAGTCGTTACCTTACAACCTGCCAATCCATGAACGTTGATACGGACTCTATCACGTTTTAGACCTAGTATTTGCACGACTCGTTCCCTCCCGAAGGAAGCCTGTGACCCCTGATCCAGCAATGCTCTGAACTGATATGCCTTCCCTTCTGCCAAACTAACTGTGACAATAGCCGTTGGTAAAAGTACGTCATACTGTGTATGCTGTTGTTGTTTATCATCTCTTTGTAACAACCTGTTTGTCGCAACATGAGTCGCCGACTACAGAATAGGTACTGCTGCACTTCGACGAACGATGATTATATCCGAGACAGTTAAAACACAATTTGTACTGTTCTACTGCTGTTCTTTTTTCCACTACGCTCATTTCGATGAACTTATAATATTCACGTACCGGATGATCAGCCTTCTCACATACCGGACAGCTGTAAGACCTTTTGTCGGTATGATTTCCTTCTTCCCAAACGCTACAGCACTTGTTCCAGTAACCTTTCTTTGTAGCGTTGTTCTCTGCTTTGAGGATGTTAGCAGCATAAGATATTGTTCGTCTAAAAGAGTCAACAGTTCAGCAAAGGTTTGGATAGTAATTTGTTTTCGTAGAGAGTGGTCCCATTCGAAGGGAATTGGGTAACTTCTTGATTAGGAAATATACCATGAGTTGGTTCTGCCCTTCTATATCGACGCCAAGATTTTTGATGGGCCTAAAACATGAACGGCAAGTTTGTGTAAAGTGCTTTAAGGTAACGGGATCATCACGAGCTACATCTGGTTGTTGATCCAAAATATCCATATAATGCGTGAAAAGTATGCGGTTGTTGTCGAACTGATTGCACAACACCTTCCAGGCTTCTGAAATATTCTCTCCAATAAATCCGATGTGTTGGATATCCTGCGTCGCCAGAGATAGTGAAATCTTTGCAAACTATTTAAGCTCTCATTGTGATGAATCCGATCCAAATACACTCTTCAAATACTCTTTGAAAGCTGTCCATTCAATGTGATTTCCACTAAATGTGGGAAGTTTCTAGTGAAGGGACACTACTTGATACAGGCACTGATGTAAGGTCATTAGATGCGTCCCGTTTTGTTTGCGTTCTGGTGCCAAGAGATTCACGGATGGCAGCTACAGCATCGATGTATGTTTCTTCGAAATCGTCAGAAATTTCCACGTATTTTTCCCTGACTTCTGCATCTTGTTGTTGACGCACGATAAGGCGATGGTTTGCGCGGAATTCCGCTCGATATGATGTCAAGGAGTCCAAACGTGTCTGGTGATAGGATTTGGGCTTCCTCGCTGCGCTGTCTTTCTTGAAGTTACGCAACGTTTTCTGTACCGAATCAAGTAACATTTCTTGTTCGCTGATAATATCGCCCAGCCCAACATTCTCTTTTTCTTCGACCATCGTGATTATGAAGATAAACTAATACAAAAATATCAATTGTACTTACCTCGTGTTTCACGTAGTACCTCCTAGGTTATGTTTAGGTTAGGTCGAGTTTCCAGTGGATCTTCTCACAGGAGGCACCAAATGTTTGAGTTGTCTTTTAGAAGTGGATCCAGCTCGGTTATATGGTAGAAAAAGAAAACAGCAGAAAACTTTTCCAATATTTTAATATTTTCAATCCAAGTAAAAGGTAACTAGTGCATAACCTGTCGATTTGAACACCCGAAGTAGAATGACAGAGTAAAAAAAAGGTTGTGAAATTCAAGACGTTCAGAGATCCAACATATCGGACTCGTGCAATGTAGCGTTCAGAGATCCAATATATCTGCGACGTTCAGTGTAGTGTTCAGAGATCCAACACTCTTCAGAGCTTTTGTGACGTCAGAAACATTTTTTGTTTTTAGTGGCTTAGCCCAACCAAATTTCGAAAAACTGTTTTTGCGGACACTAACCGAAGCTTATGTTCGAATTTAGCTGTCAAAGTTGGAATGCCCTGTTGCAGCTGAGAAGGAAATGATGGCAACTGTCAGCGGCATGCCGCTGAATTTCAATTCCAGAGCATTCTAGAGACGTCCGTAAGAGAACGCCTGACGGCCAACATTCGAGAAAGTTGACCGAGGGCTATGTAAGCCCTATTCCGTCATCGGTGTGTACATTTCTTGGTGATCATTCCTCCTTAGCAAATAAACTCTTCATACAAATTTCGAAAAAGTGTTGCTGCGGACACCAACCGAAGGTTATGTTCGAATTTAGCTGTCAGCTGAGAAGGAAATGATGGTAACTGTCAGCGGCTTGCCGCTAAATTTTAATTCCAGAGTATTCTAGAGACTTCCGCAAGGGAACGCCTGACGGCCAACACTCGAGAAAGTTGACCGAGGGCTATGTAAGCTGGAACACTCGCCATTGGGGGCATTTAGATTTTGGGATTCAGTAACGGGTGATCAGTCAGTAATCCAGTATGAAGCCATCTACATCTAGCTATGTAGAGACAAACGTCGTAATAAAGGTGAAGCGCCCAGATAATTGATCTGATGTGGAAGAATAAAGTGTGTAAGGGTGAACTGCCCAGATAATTGATGAGTGGTTGTAATAATAAATGCCGTCAAAAATGTAACTTGTAAAAAAAACCGTGTCTCGCAAGTCAGTTCTTCTACCGTAAAAAGTAGTACATGAAAACACAATGCATCTCACAAATAATACATATTATATTAAACTTGATTATTTAGTGCGATTTCCAAGTCAATCTAGTTTTATCCACAACGAAGTTATAGGGGGTCGAAAATGGCCTATTATGTTTCGAGAAAAGTATGGTACGGCCGTGCCACTTTTTTGCTCGACTTGGCAGGGGCACTACCGTGCCCCCAGATTATATTAAAGTAGATTATTTGGTGCGATTGCCAAGTCAATCTATTTATTTAAGACAAAAAAGTTTTTCAATATTGGTATGGTCACTAGAAGATGTTGTAAGGTCACTATTAGATATTGTTATGAGATTTTCTTATTTTTGTAGGTAGTCTTTCTCTTTTTCTTTTTCGGTATCACTTCTTGAGCCTCAGCTACATGTTTTCTCAAAGCCCACTCCCTGTCTTGGAGCCTTTGATATTACAATTTTTCTCAAGTCTGAACGGTAAATGCTTCTTAGTCTATTGTATTCACAAATTGGGGATTCCTGCGCTTTAACACTTCGAAAGTCGACATTAATTAAATGAAAGCCGCCCAGACTTGTAACTCTCGAAAGTGCCACGTAAGCTTAACCGGATGTGAATACTGCTTAGCCGATATCCAGCGGATTATTAACACTAAGGCCCTGACTTTTGTGTATAGTTATAGCATCGGCTATACATATCGGAAACTGCTCGCGATGAACATAAGCTCTATTAATAATTTCAAATTTAGTTTTGACCGGATCCTATAAAAGGACACGTTTACGTCCTTTATTAAATATAATGTATATTTTCTTAATTATTTTTGTATTTTCCAGATAAACCTTTACTCTTTGCACTATACCGATAGAACCATTAACTAAACCAAGACTCACGTCAATATTTCGCCTAAACATGACTTTTGCTCCTCTTCCAGGCCCGCATTCATAGAAGCATCGTCTTCATATTTTTTTTTTATGCATTCACGAGCTCTTTTTGTTAGGTATCTGGGGCAATCTATGCTGTCTACAGCTGTAAGTTTTATTTCGGGATGTGGGAGAGATATAAGCATTGCAGTATTTGATTGTTGACACATGTTTTTTGTACGTAATAAGCAAACGGTATCATCAGGAAGTTTCGAGAGGTGTTCAATTTTTTAAATTAAAATGTTTTCATTTAAATCGGATTTGAGAGTTATCAATCTAGTCGAGAGTAAGTCGCGGTCTTTTTGTGTAGTCATACCTAAGCTTATTCCATTTACCATTTCAACAAATTAAGAACAAGCTGTAGCATGTTAATAGTAAGTTCATCGTATATGGACAGTTCAATCCACATATTCGGCATAATGACGGAACCTAAAAACTTGTTAGTTTCAGCAGTTGAAAATGTTCAAAAGGTGACCTTTCTCTTACTCCTGGAAGCTGTAAGAGATAACAGGAACTACAAGATGTTTTTATTCCAAACCACCCATTCTGATCGTCACTTGTGTCGCATATCTTAGACAAGCGTAAATGAGTATATGTTAAAATAACATTAGATATCATCCACACTTCAACACCACTTCTTTCAAATCTGATCTCAGAGCTTGGAGCACTTCATCAGAAAGTGGCTTGTACTTCGATGGTTGCTTGTGTTCCACAGTCCACTGCAATAGTCTATGTGACTATACATTCACACTGAATGCAGCTTTGCCTGATGGAGCACTAACTGCCACTTTTCTGTTTAAATACGTCTTAACCCAAGCTTTCAAAGTTCTTATTAAGAAGCCCTTTCCATTGCAACCAGTCCCACTCACAAATCAGCGTAGAACATCAGCGTTATTATCAGTTGTGTTCATTTTATTTGTGATCATACTGAAGGCTCTTTTTGGATCGGCTATAAGTTTTGCGATCATACTTTGAAGATCAGTCTGCTATTCTTTTACCAGATTGATTCCCTGATAGTCATCCATTGCGTTTGCAGCTTCCACAGCCTCAATGTCTCAAGGGTTATCAGGATCGTCCTCATCAACAATTTTCCTTTCTTCGTTTATCTCAGCAAATTTAGATTCTATCATTTCAAACGCTTTTTGTATCTTGAACCTTGACTCTACCATTGAATTACTATAATCAACTCCTTCCTTTAAAACTCCTTTCGCTAAATTAACGGCCTCTGTGTAAGCATCACACCCCATTTTGAATTCATATAGGGAACGCTATGGCTATGGCTTAAATAAAAGAAGTAAAGAGAAGAAGTATTTCTTGTTCTCTGTCGTGGAAATAATACTGATTGGTCAAATATAGGTTAGCTCTTCTTTTCAGAAACTTTTTACCGTCATTTATCTCGTAACACTCGACATTAGAGGAGACTATGTGTAATTTAAAACGATCGTAATTTTGAGCGAAACTGTACAAGTTAGTAGTCTCCAATTCTTTAGGCCGTTTAGGATAGTGGTTATCAATTAAGACTCGTAGTAAATATCGGTGAACTCCGGTTCTAGCATCATCATATCAGATTTATATTTAACGCGATGATGTTTGACGTCCAGCAAACGAATTCTGTAGGATCTGTACCGTACAAAGGAATACTAAGTAAAGTGTCACTGGCTTCCAAAGAGCCGCAGTCTCTATAAGATAAAACTCTAAGGATCATGTTAAACAGGCGGCTTCGTAAAGCTTTTGTAGAGTTAATGTCTTAAAACATAACAGCAAGCGAGAGATGGTATATTTAGTGACGTAATAATTTAGAATAGCTGTTTTTTCCCCTACATATTGAATGTCTGCATCGCCATTCCATGCTGGCAAAATCGCGGGATTACAATACACTTAAGTCTACTGTTAGGCGACAATGTTTTTCTTGTCTTGTCTGTCTCAATGCCGGTCAAGTACTTAAAACCACCCCTACCGATGGAGCGACAGCAAAAAACAGCTTGATGCCAACAACACGCAGTGTTCTCGAACGGTCCTCCATCTAAGCACTGACTGCGCCCGGCGCTGGTTAATTGCGGTGATCGGACGATAACTCATTTATACATATACAGGTACACTGATTCATTCGCTGCAAATGTATAACTTTGTAATCCTATATATTTATATGGGATTACAAAGTTATGTATGCAGTTGGTGTGTCTAGGAAACTGGACCGAAATTGCTAAAAATATTAGAGTTTTTCTATGGATTATACACTAAACACTAATTTTGTTATACATTTGTAGCTTCTGTGTCTGTTAGAAGTATGTCTTCTAGAAGTGCCTTAGAGATTTGATGATCGGTCAGTCAGTCAGCGAGTGAGTGACAAAGTCAAGAAACTTTGACTAGTTATAATTCTTAAACTACTAGCTCAAATTGCATGAAATTTGAAACATACCGTGTATATATATATACATGCATATATATACAATGCCTTGCCAGGCTTCTAGCTTTATCCACAACGAAGTTATAAGGGGGTCGAAAATGGGCTCAGCTGTTTTGTGAAAAGGATGGTATGGCCGTGCCGCTTTTTTGCTCGACTTGGAGAAAGTGTGTGTATTGAATAAGAAAAGTAAACTGTTGTAGCTTGTCGCAATCCAGTGATCGAGCGTGATTCTGGACAATGTAAATTTCGTTACAGTGTCTATGATTGTTAGAAGAAAACGATAGCCTCTGTTAATTTTTGAATATATGCCCATTTCAACTGAATCTGCTTGCCAGCGATCGTCTATTCCTTTTGTAATCACTCGGCATCTTTTGAAATTTTTACGGGCCGATCTATGAAGTTAATCTAAAATTATTATCAATATTTAAATTTCAGTATGTTTTATGAGTTTTTAGCCCCCGACGCAAAAAGAGGGGTGTTATAAGTTGATGGGTCTGTCTGTGTGTGTGTTTGCCAGAATGTGTGTGCCATCCTAGCTCCCGAACGGATGAAGCGATTTCAATTTAGTTTTTCGAAGTGAAAACTTCTTTAACTGCGTTGAGCACTTTTTGCTGACATGCTCGCATTCATATACTATACATGTGAGCGCTATACGCTTTTTGGATGTGTGAAATCTCGTGTGTTCGCGCCACCGGCATGCTTATAGCAGTATGTATTAGTATCTGTAGCTATACAGCTGACGTATTGTGCGAAACTCGGTAGACGAAAAACGTATGGGTTCGCATCACTGGCATGTTAATGTTAATAGTATGTCTATAGCTATAAGTACGACTATACACATATAATATATAACATCTACTGCTCAAACACCAGCTATCGCATTTTTTCTTTTTTTTTGCATTTTTAATTAATTTTATTTCAAGAAAAACATATAGCTATCTTATGTGCCAGACAAAATGATTAAAACTAACTTATATTATAGCTAAAATTAGTGTCTTACTGACCCTAAGCGGGCACTCTAAAACAAACAATATACAACTTATTCTATGTCTTTCGACAAATTAATATTAATAGTGACTTAATTACTTTTATTATTTGTTTTTTTGCCAAGAAAATATGCAAAAAACTTAGCGTAAAAACCAGCTACCGCATGCACAGCGGCCTGTGCACACATACATATACTCACGCAATTCGTTCGAGCTATAAAAACAGCATGTCGAACGAAAGACACCTAAAGTAATACATACATATGCACATACATACATATATACATACCAGTGGCGTCTCGTCAGGGTGTGCAAGGTGTGCATTGCACATCCTAATCAAACGACAAAAAAGCTCTAATTGAACGTTCTATAAGAATAACACGCATACATTTAAGACCCAGTTTACAGAGGGACACATTCATCCTTCATAAACTTTCTTTTAAAATCCCTTCATCATCGTTCAGTGGAATTTAAAAAAACAAAAAATGAACTCGTACGAAATCTCAATGTGCACCAAAAATAAATCCACCCAAGGTACCTACACATGCAAACTTCAAACTATGCCTACTTGGCCGGTTAGCCATCCTCATCATCATTCGTCGAACGCACGGCATATGAATTGTAGTGAACTCGTACGAAAGTTTTCTGTGCACGTGAAATATCTGTATTCATTCTATTTTGTATATGTAGTTCTGTTTCCGTAGAAACAGAAGAACAGCTCTATGGCGTAGAGCGTCATATGTATATATGTATGTAGGTTTGAATTTTGATGAAATTAACGTTAACTCGTACGAAAAATAGCAATGCACCTCAGACTGCGATCTTTTTATTTTCTAGGAAAAAAAATGTGGACTGACGGTTAACTTCTTTTCGTTTAGATGTTCATTTTTAAGTGGTTACATTTCCGTGCGGTGCGTTTGCTTACCTTCTTAATGCGACAGTTTTGTAAAAAGAAAAATCTGAATAATGAGTGAACATGAATTTCAAGACCTTGTTAACAATTTATTAGAAAAACCGTTTAGTGCTCGAATATATGACGAAAAAAAAACAATAATTGATGATACAGTACACAGTTGGGGAGAAAATACTTCTGTTACTGCTCGCGGTTATTTGCAGTTCTTAAGCGAGTTTAAAACAATTTTTTTTTTTTAATTTATTTTCATCTTTATTTGCTCAAACTGACGTTTTGTATAATTTGCTCCAACAGAAATCATCAGATATTGAGAAGTGTATAAAAGAAATTGCGAATTGTACCGAATTTATAAAAAAATTAGTGGAAACGAGGACTACGAAATTAATTTTGAGAAAACTGTGAATTTATACGGAAGTTTGCCAAATAAGCGTTCTGAAAACAAGGGCTACTTCAAGCAAATTCATAGTAATATATTTGAAAAAGTTTTGTTTGAAATAAGTGCGCGTTGCGAAGATTTAAAAAACATAAAGTTTGTACAGTTATTAGATAGTGACAAATTTACAGCCTACAATACCAAATTCCCCAGCGAACTCTTACTTTCCCTTAAAGAGAACTATGTACATTTTTTAAAAATTAATTACTTAAAATTAGAAAATGAACTAAAAGTAGTATATCGTTCTGAGTGTTATAAGCAAAAAACTGTGACTGAAATTGCAAACCTCATCACATCTGCTAACTTAAAGCAAACATTTTCTGAATGTTTAAGACTTTGCCATTTGATAATGACAATCCCATCAATAACTGCAACAACAGAAAGGAGTTTTTCAACTTTAAAACGAATTAAAACTTCGAATAGAAGCACTATGGGGGAAGACCGGCTTTCTTCATTGTCTTCCATTACCATTGAAAAAGAACTTCTGACATCTTTGAGGAATTGCCAAAGCTTTGATTTTGATTCGAAAGTAATAGAAGATTTTACAAAAAAAAAATCGAAGAATAGATTTGATATATAAAAAATTATAGTTTATTGTGTTTTGTATTAAGTTTTTGTTGAAGTGCCATTATTTAACTAAGTCTTTGTTATGTTTTCGTTTTTAGTCGTTTCTTTCAATAATAAAATAACATGACGTTGCTTTTTTAATTTTGATTTTATTTTGATTGCAAAAAGGATAAATAGGAAGAAGGAGGGCGCCGTGGCGCAGTAGTTAGTGTGTTGGACTCTGACGCACGATGAGCGAGTTCGGATCCCGATAACACTAACGCCATCGAATGTTTATTTCGCGGCGTCCCTCCTCGGCGGGGTACTGGCAAAACCCCCCGTAGTATAACTTGCCTAGAGAAAGCTTCTCGACTCACGCCATTCGGAATCGGAATTAAACTGTAGGTCCCTTTCACCTGTGTGAAAAGTAGAATCACACACACTACATCTGTGATTGAAGGGAAGCATGGCTCTGATCCTTCATGGGCTGTAACGCCACCACAGAAGAAGGAAGAAGGAACAGTGTGGGAGTAATCGAAATTTATTGATATTTAAAAAATATCAAGTTTTCGAGAATCGCACACCCACCTCTATAATCCACGCGACGCCACTGATACATACATACATATGTACATAGGTGCATACATATGTACATACATACATGTAGGAATATTAAGTTTGAGCAGCTCTATTGGTTCCAGCTTTATAGGTTATCAAAAAAAAAAGAAAAAAACAGAAAATGGTAACGCTGTTAAGTAAACAAAAAGGAAGATAAAAATTGTCAAGAGATGTGAAGAGGCACAGTTGAAGAGAGGTTAGAGAAGTAGTCGGTCGACCGAAGACGCTAAGGAAAAGGGAAAGCTGCAAAGAATACGTATTAAAGGAAAATAACCCGTGTTATGTTCTTATTTTTTTGTCTTTTTTTTTTTATGAATTAACTAATTTAAATTAATAAAATTGAATTCTCCATGTTTCGCGGTTGCTTTGTTATTTTTGTTTTGGACGATCCCACAAATTTTTGGTGTCAGAAGTGGGATAATTTCTATTTCAATCGTGATATCGCGCAAGACCAAAAATAAAAAAAAAATAAAAAAAAATCAAAAACAATAGTGCTACATTTAATAACGTGGTTTTCGTTTCATGCAAAATGTCGACAAATACACAGTAAGACAGTTAAAGTTCCTGTTAAATACGAACGGTGTAAAATACTCTTATAAAACAAAAAAAAGACTTGATCAGAGCTTGGCGGGACTTCTTAGAAAAAACACCAAGCGAAACGATAAAAACGTTAGACGCGATGCCGCCAAAAACCAACGAAGACGATAGCGAGAGTGAGTCAGCTACAACAACGATGAATAACTCTATCCCTTTCAGAGACGTTGAGGAGTCTCTAGAAAAGTTCAACGGCGAGTCGGGTAAAAACATCAAAACCTGGCTGAAGAACTTTGAAGATGCTGCTACTGTTTGCGATTGGGGGCAAGCGCAAAGATACTTATACTGTAGACGTTTATTAACGGGTGCAGCGAAGTTGGCAGTGGAATCGGAGACCGGGATACAAAGTTGGGAAGCATTGAGAACATTCCTCAAAAGCGAGTTCGACATTCCCCTCACCTCCATCTGCATACATCAAGCTCTACAAGGTAGAAAAAAAAACCAATAGCGAAACATTCCTCGAATATTTCTACGCCATGAAGCAACTAGCTGCTCAGGGAAATATCGACGACAAGTCTTTGGTGACGTATATTGCCAATGGGATTGTTGATGATCCGAAAAATAAAATTATACTCTACGAAGCCAAAACGCCAAGCGAATTGAAAGAAAAATTCAAAGCATACGAATATGTCAAGCAAACGAGTGGACAACCAAAAAAAAATGGAAAATTCGCGCGAGATGACAGGTCAACGTAACAGGTGTTCCAAGTGTGGTGGTAGATCGCACCAAACAGAAAATTGTCCAAACAAGGATAAGGGACCAAGGTGTTTTGCCTGCAATGACTTTGGACACATAGCCCCGAAATGCCCAAAACGATTAGCAAAGTCGATGGCTAGTACCAGCAATGTGAACGTTATTTCATATACAGACTCAGTGGTGGAAATCGGTTTCGGTGAGCGCCCATATGCAGCACAGCTCGATACCGGGAGTGACGTCACCCTTGCACGAAGATCTGTGCAGAACGTAGCTGAGCCTAATTCTGTTCGAGGTCCAGGCATACCGATTAATGGTATTGGGCATTCCAGGAAGTTTACCTTGGGCTCGATCAACGCAACTATATCGGTGGGAGAGGAGAATCTACAAGTGCGATTGCATGCGGTTCCCGACTATTGGTTGAAGCACGATTTTCTGTTGGGTAAGGATTTTTTGGAACAAGTGATTGTCGCCTTATAAGCAGTTATCATCCGGTGAGGCCTGAAAAATCATGCATTAAATTGAAAATATTTTTAGATGACGAAAAGCCAGTATACCAGAAGCCTCGGCGTTTTGCACCCGTCGAGAAACAACTGATTGCGGAGCAGTTGGACGCTTGGATGAGGGAAGGCATCATCAGGCCAAGCAATTCAGATTTTGCCAGCCCAGTCGTGTTGACCAAGAAAAAAGACGGATCATCGAGACTATGCATCGATTATCGACGCCTTAACTCTAAGATGGTTAAGGATAGGTATCCACTACCTGTCATCGAAGAATTGTTGGAAGATCTTAGTGAAGCTCGCATATTTACTACGCTGGATCTACGTAACGGATTTTTCCACGTAGACGTAGCCGAGTACAAGGAGTTAAGGCAAAGAAGTGATTTCGCCAGTCTGAATCATTTTTTGATGATAATGGAATTATTCGGTTTGGAGGTCGACTTGACGCCAAGCATCCAATGCTATTACCATACAACAATCCTCTAGTAAAGCTTTTAATGCAGGATATCCACGAAAACAATAGACACTGCAACTCCCAAACATTGCTAGCCCATCTTCGACAACGATTTTGGTCAATTAAGGGAAAATAATGGCGCGGTCCATAGTACACCACTGCGTGAATGCAATAGAGACAGACCACAAACAAATCATGGGAAGTTTACCGTCACCAAGGATAACACCATCAAGACCCTTTGTAAATACAGGAGTTGACTACTGCGGACTCGTTTGGATTTACTACAAAAATCGCGGAAAACGACCACAAAAGGCCCAGTTCATATTGAACTCGTAAGCGATCTGACTACCAAATCGTTTCTTGAAGCATTGAGACGATTCATCGGCCGTAGAGGACATTGCCAGCATCTATATAAATTGTCCGAGTTGGAAGACGCTTTTTGCCATTATGGAGGAATGTGACCATTATGAAGGAATGCGGCAATAAGGCCATACAATTCAACTTCATTCCCCCCCAGGGCTCCCCATTTTATAAGTCTTTGGGAAGCAGCCCCGTTGACGTAAGAAGAATTGGAAACGGTATTAATTGAAATCGAAGATAACCTAAATTTAAGACCACTAACACCACTTTCAAGTGACCCGAACGATCTAGCGGCGCTAACACCTAGATACTTTCTCATCGGTGAACCCCTTACTGCAAGATGGAACTTGGTCCCACATCTCAAACATGAATTTTGGAAACCCTGGTCACAAGAATACTTAAACAAACACCAGTATCGCCATAAATGGAAGGAGTGTTCTAAGAATATCAATGTGGGGACATGGTCACCATAAAGGAAGGTTATTTTTCAGCCCTTCAAAGACCACTTGGCAGAATTACCAGAACTTATAAGGGAACTGGTGGTGCCGTACGAGTAGTTGATGTTTGAACAGCATCAGGTATCTGGAAACGTCCAATCCACAGGTTAGCGCCACTCCCAATTGAGCATGAAACAAAGAATGACATCACTACTGGGAATGAAGCCCAAAAATCAACACATCAGTCTCAAGTACCGGACCCAGTAACCGCAACAAGGACAAACAGACGACGAATATCTGGTACCTCATTGCTTACAATTCTTCTCATCCTGCCAAGAGTAATTAGTAGAAACATCGAGATCTTCTTCTTCTTATTCTTTGGCGCTCCACTCCCCATTTATGCAGGTCGGGCCGAAAATCGCACGCAAAATTTTTCTCTCAAAACGACTAAGGGCCTCCTCATCCGCTTTCAATAAGGTCCATGTCTCTGCACCATAGAGCAGGACCGGGATGATATGGGTTTTGTATATGCTCACCTTGGTTTCTCGAGAGAGGGCTGTGCTTTTCAATTGCCCCCCGAGCCCAAAGAAACAGCGGTTGGCAAGAGTTATTCTGCGTTTGATTTCGGCACTGATGTCGTTTCTGCATGTCACTGCGGAGCCTAGGTAGGCGAAGTCCTTGACTACCTCGAAATTATACCTGCACCCTGTGCACCCTGGCCAAGACGCCAGTGGTTCGTGTCCTTTTTCGACGACAGCATATATTTCGTTTTGTCCTCAATTACCGCCTGTCCCATTTTAGCCGCTTCATGAGGCCTGATGGCGCAGCGAGAGGTCTCCAAAGCCATCCTGCACAATCTGACGAGTTTGGCAGGGATGTCGAAACTAGGCATAACGTTGTATAGCTCGTCTCTATTGATACTATAGTATGCAGCCTTAAAGTTGACAAACAGGTGGTGGGTGTCGATCTGGAACTCGTTTGTTTTTTCCAGGATCTGCCGCAGTGTGAATAATTGATCCATAGTGGACTTCCCGGGCCTGAAACCACACTGATATGGATCAATCAGTTTATTAACGAACGGTTTCAAGCGTTCACACTGAACAGCAGAGAAGATTTTATAAGCGATGTTCAGAAGACTTATTCCTCTGTAGTTGGCGCAGACAAAGGGGTCTCCTTTCTTGTGGATCGGGCAAACGATACTAAGATTCCATTTATCAGGCATGCATTCCTCTGAAGATATCTTACGGATGAGCTGGTGCATACTCCCAACCAGAGCTCGGCAGGTAGTCCGTCTACTCCAGCAGCTTTGTTGGACTTAAGCTTAGAAAAAGCATTCCTAACTTCGTACAGGTCAGGGGGGCGGAATTCTCTGCTATCATCGTCCGTTGTGAAAGGATTATTGTGCTTGACAGCGGGATCTGTTTCGTCATCGCCGTTATACAGTCTGCAGAAGTAGTATTTCCAGATTCTTAGTACCGACTGTGAATCCACTACTAGGTTTCCATTTTCGTCCCTGCAGGCTTCCGTTCTGGTCTTATATCCCTGGCATGTTTGTTTTATTCGTTGATAAAACCTCTGAACGTCATTCCTGCGATAGCATCTCTCCATCTCTACAATCGCTTCTCATGCTCCCTTCTTTTTGTTTGGAGAAGCTTATGTTCCCCCCTTCTTTTCTGCTCATAATGCTCACGAGCAGCTCTCGTCCTTCTATGTAGCGCCTCTTGATAAGTTTGCTGCTTCGCTGCGTGTGCCATCCTACACTCAAACCATGGCTTTCTTGTTGGTGGCGGTTTGAAACCCAGTATCTCAGAAGCAGCACTTTCTAAGGCTTGTTGACAACGGGTCCATTGGTGTTGTATGGTCTGAGCAGGTGTTGGATGGTTTTTCTGAGAGCTTAAGGGAGACGCGATTGGCATAGGCTCTGGCGGTCTCTTGCGATTGTAGCACTGCCACGTTGTATGCCGGTTACCTTAGTCGATTTTTTCTGCGCCAGGCATATTCGAAGTCGCGACCTGGCTGCCACAAGATAGTGGCCCGAGTCGATGTTGGCTCCTTTAAAAGTTCGCACATCCAGAATGTCGGAGGCGTGTCTGCCATCAATCGCAATGTGGTCAATCTGGTTGACGGTTGATTGATCCGGAGATCGCCAGGTCCCTCTGTGGATGTTGAGATGTGGGAAACGCGTGCTAGCAACTAGAAGATTTCGCCCCGTTGCGAAGTCTATCAGCCTTAATCTATTTTCGGATGTGGTATTGTGTAGGCTGTGCTTGCCAATAACCCTATCAAAGGCGATTTCCTTTCCCAGCTTTCCGTTGAAAGTCTCCCAGTACGATTTTAACATCGTAGGTGGGACATTGAGCATATGTCCTATCTAGTAGGTCGTAGAAGTCGTCTTTTGTAGCGTCATCCTTGTCCTCGGTACGGGCACGAGCGCAAATTAGGCTGATGTTTGCGAACTTAGCCTTGATGCGGATTGTCATGAGGCATTCGCTTACATGCCTGAAGCTCAAGACTTTTTGCCTAAGTCTATCCCCAATAACAAATCCACATCCGAATAAGCGTTGTCTTCTCTCCTTGTAACAGTCGCCGTAGTAGATATCACAGTTTCTCATCCTCCTTTTGCGCGGTCCATCCCATCGCACTTCCTGGATTGCGGTAATATCTGCCTTATAATGGTCTAGGGCATCCGCAAGTTGTTTGGCTGCACGTGGTCTGTTGAGGGACCTTACATTCCACGTACAAAGCCGAATATCATTATTCCTTTTCCTTTGGTTGTTTCCTGGGTCGTCATCGGTTAATCCGTCCGTTTTTTCCATCCGAGGCTTTTTTAGGGTTTTTCGGCCTGTTGGTTTTTTTCCAGGTATGGCTTGCCGGGCCCTAGCCTAATCGGCACTTATCCTGTTTTGTGGCACAGGAAACTCGCCATTCGCCCTTTTCCGTTCGCGATTTCAAAATAGAAATCCCTAGGTGGCACTGCGAGGAGGTTGAAATATGGCTTACAAACAGAGCTGCTAGATGTTTGGCTGCAGTGCCTTCTGCTCGCTATTTTACGGGCCAGCGCATGTCGGATACGCTAACTTTACGAGGCCTTTGTTAGTTGTTTACCAAGAGAGATCAGCAAATTTAAATCCAATTTGGGCATCTACTTTGGTTCAACAAAAATAGTAACAATCGAGTGGAACTTCATCATCCAATATAATTTGAATCCGTTGATAGAAGAATACAATGCATTATGCGACGAAACATTGACCCTAAATCAATTGTAATGAAATTCAAAAAAAAAAAAATGGCCAAGTGCGAGTCGGACTCGCGCACGAAGGGTTCCGTACCATCTGTATATATAAATATGAAAGAGACGTTGTCTGTTACCTCATCAGTCATCACATTAAATCACATCAAATCACAGGAAGGTTAGAGGCTTTGATGACCAGAAATCTCCGTGATGAGGTAGTTGATCATCAAAGTGTCTATTGAATTCAAATCAATTATCTTACTTGACAGCAAGGAAGTGAAAGGTGAATAACAATAATTATGGGGAAAATAATTATCGGAAAAAGGTTTGCAGCTAGGATTAATATATCAAGAACACAATAGGGATCAAAGCTTGGATGTGTTTAATTGGTTGGGGGATATGATCGACAGCTAATTTCACAACAATTGAATCTGCTTCAACATTTGATATCTTAACCTATCAGGATCGAAAAGGAGAGAAATAGCAATGGTACGAAAAGGTTTGCAGCAAGGATTAACTTAGTAGTGGCACAATAGGGATCATCAAAGTTTAAAGGGTATTTATTATTGGTTGTTCGTAATTACAGAAAAAAAGGTTGCAGCTAGGATTAATACATCAAAGACACAATACGGATCAAAGCTGGGAAGTTTGCTACTGGTTGTGGGATATTGTCGACTAACCTTGGGTCAGTATGTGACCAAGGGGATTTTTTGGATGAAAACCATGTCTGTTGTATGGGGACCCCCTTAAATATTTATTTTATTCCGTTTTTAGTATTTGTTGTTATGGCGACAACAGAAGTACATCAAGTACATCAACTTCATGAGGCACAGCCTGGTGAAAGACGGACGGACAGCGAAGTCTTAGTAATAGGGTCCCGTTTTACCCTTTGGGTACGGAATCCTTTAAACGAGCCTTTGTATAAACACCTCAGATCAAGTTCAGCTTATTATAACTGAGCTATGTTCGGAAAACACTCCTTTACCTAATAAACGAACTAAAAAACAAGACATTTTTGACCTACCACACAAACTTCAGGCCCGCCGTCTCACCACTCTGCTACTGTATACTCGGCTCTAATATTAACCATTATGTCAGCCGTCTACGTAATTTGAATTAGCAAGATCATTTTGTAATTTGTAATTACTATCGCTTAGAGTTCAGTTGAATTACCTATGACGCAGCGCATACGACAATAGTGTAAAGGTAATTCACCCCACGACGTCAACACCAACACTTGCGCTGGCGCAGCACGTACACCAATACAAATATGTATATGCGGATGCGTAATTCTGAACTGGGTGCCGATGACCCATTATACTGACGGGGCATTGCCGGCAGTTATTTAGCTTTAATCTTTCAATATAATTGTTACCATTATGCTGACAGTAAGTAAGCTTAATTTAAGAATAAAAGATATACGCCAATTACGAAAATACATCAGTTAAACTGAGTTAGTAGACACTGATCGTTTTATTCTCACTCCTTTACCCACAAGAACTCCGACGTGAACAAGTTCAAGTGCTTGCTTCACATAATTATAATAATCTAATATATCAAGTTTTTGTGTTTGATACTACAATTTAAGACAACGCTACTCTAATCTCCGACGTGAACAAGTTCAAGTGCTTTCTTCACATGATAATATAAAATATCAAGTTTATGCGCTTGGTACTATGTATATTTCAGGAAAACGCTCCTGAACAGTATGGAAGCCACTGCTTTAAAACGTTCATTCTTTACCCCAATTAGATCACCACTTAAATATTGTTGCATCGTTTGGAATCCGCTCTATATTAATGCCACACAAAGATTAGAAAATATTCAGCGAAGATTCACTAGATTTTTATTTCCTAAACTGAACTAGAACATTGATACATTTTCCTTCAGAACAAGATGCTTTTTATTTAATACAATTTCCCTAAACCAACGTCGCAAATATTTTTCATTGATGTTTATTCGTGAGTTTTTGACCTCCCGCATCGATTGCCCTTTCCCTTTAAGTTTGTTAAGACTGTACATTCCTTCTGCTTATACTCGTAACCGCGTTCTGTTTAAAACTTATTTTCATCGCACCAACTATGGAAAAAGTGAACCTTTATGCCGATGTATGAAGTTAACTTAGTTCGTAACGTTTTGGATTTCTGCGATAACTGTCCCAGAGATATTTTTAAGAAACGGGTTTAATTGTATTTCTTAAGTTTAAACAATTAATCTATCTACTAATTGTTACTTAGTCTATAGGAGAAATCTCTGATTGATATAGGAAATAAATAAATTAATAAAGAAAATATTCATTGCCTCAGTCTTTTATTAATAGGAATTCAATAATTTGAATTTTTGAATACTCTCAATTAGACCGAAGCTTAATAAATGGGCATTATTAAGCGAGAACCTCCATGGAGTTGATGATTTTACTTACTTACTTACTTACTTATCAGGCCAGCGATCCAGTGAGGATCTGAGCCTGAGCTATAGCTGCCTTCCATCCTTGACGGTCCCGGGCACGCTGCTTCCAGTTGTGAAGACCAAGATGTCTTACATCCGCGATTAACGGAGGTTCGGTCTTCCTCTTCTTCTCGAACCAGGAGGCTCGGAGTCGAAGACCCTCTTAGCTGGAGCGTTGATGTCCATGCGCTCGATGTGGCCGAACCAGTGTAGTCGACGGATCCTTGCCTCCCGGACTACATCCACATCTTGGTACAGCTCGTGGAGTTCGCGGTTGTGTCTTCTTCTCCATTCACCTTCCTCACAGACAGGACCAAATATCCGGCGCAGAATTTTTCTTTCGAAAGAACCCAAAATCAGCTCCGCTGACCTGCTTATTGTCCAACTTTCGGCTCCGTACAGCAAGACTGGCAGAATGAGCGTTTTGTAAAGCATGACTTTGGTCTTTCGAGTGAGAAGTTTTGACCCCAGTTGTTTGGACAAGCCGAAGTAGCCGGATCTCCACTGTGGTGTCATTTGTGGAATTTGCGTTTGCCCCGAGGTAGACAAACTCCTTAACTACCGCGAAATCGTAGCTGTCAATTGTTATATTTTGTCCCAGGTGGTGAGCGACGGATTGGTTTTTGCCTAACAGCTTGTATTTCGTTTTGTCCTCATTGATCTTAAGACCAACTCGTTTCGCCTGTTCTTCAATCCCCGAGAATGCTTCCACAATGCCACGGCGAGAACACGCGATGATGTCGATGTCATCCGCGTATCCTAGCAGCTGGATGGACTTGTAAAAGATAGTGCCTTCCCTGTTGACGCCTGCCCGTCGCACTATCTGCTTCAGCACCAGGATGAAGAAGTCACATGATAGCGCATCTCCTTGCCGAAATCCGGTGCATGTTTCGAATGGTTCCGAGGTCCTAGAACCGAGTTGTACGATGCATCGCGTGTTTTTTAGCGTGGCGCGACACAACTGGATCGGTTTTACGGGGATCCTGAATTCGGACATCGCCCCAAACAGTTCTTCACGATGAACGATGGCGTATGCGGCTTTGAAATCGATGAAAAGATGGTGTGTATCGATTTGAAACTCGTTGGTCTTTTCCAGGAGTTGTCGAAGTGTGAACATTTGGTCTATAGACGATTTGCCGGGCCAGAAGCCCCACTGGTAGACGTTCACACAATACGCTGGACAGGATCTTGTATGCGACACTGAGCAGGGATATACCTCTATAGTTCTCGCAAAAGGTAGGATCGCCTTTTTTGTGGATGGGGCAAATAGAGCTGGTATTCCAGTCGTCGAGCATGCTTTTATATTCCCAAATTCTGCAAAGCACCGTGGCGCACCGTGGCGCAGTGGGTAATGTGTTGGCCTCTGACGCCGATGACACGGGATCCAATCCCGACACAGCCATGTCATCGAACGTGTTTTCACGGTGATTCTCCTCAGCGGTGTTCTGAAAAAACCCCCTGTAGTAAAACTGTCATGAAAAGCTTTTCGAAATTCCCCGTTCGGAACCGGCAATAAAACTGGAGGTCCCTTTTACCTATGGGAAAATTAAATCACACACAACATGGGTGATTGAGAGAAGCTCGGCTCTGGTCCTTCATGGGCTGTAACGCCAACATACATACATACATACATACAAATTCTGCAGATGATCTAGTGCATGCTCCCTACCAGAACATCGCCGCCAGCCTTGAAGAGCTCTGATCTCAAGCCATCTGAGCCTGCGGCCTTGTTGTTCTTCAGCTTCTGAATAGCTGTGCCAACTTGTTCGATGCTGGGTGGGAGGACTACTTTAGCGGCTGGAGTTGGGATTTCCTCGGTCCCTACCACTCTCTCTTGGTCATGCTCGTTAAGCAGCTGCTGGAAATGCTGCTTAAATACATCCACTATTCCCTGCGGATCGGTGACAAGATTACCCTCCCAGTTTCGAAGAGCCTGGGTGCCCTTTTTGAAGCCTCCTGCAAGGTCTTTGGCTTTCTTGTAAAAGGCTCGTGTTTTATGTTTATCCCTAGACTCCTCGATATCCTTGAGCTAGGAGGCTGCGAAGATTCTTTTCTTTTGTCGCAGTAGTTTTTTCTCCTCCCTTCTTTTGGCTCGGTACTCTTCTTGCGCTGCCCTGGTTTTCCTCTGCAGCGCCTTTTTGTACGCCTCGTCGGTTGCTGCCTTTTTCTGCTCACACTCGCCATCATACCACGGGTTTCTTGTGGGGGGTGGTAGGTATCCTAAGGTGGTTTCGGCTACTTCCTGAATGGCTGAGCGGCAATGCAGCCACATATTATTGGCATTTGTGTTCAGCGTAGGTATACCGTAGAGTCTTTCGCTCAGCTGCTCCCTGTAGACTCTGGCAACCTCCGGTGTGCTCAGACGAACCTCCTCCTTATGGGCTGGTGCAGCTTTCTGACATTGGACAGTCGAGCTCTGAATCTTGCTGCTACGAGGAAGTGGTCAGAGTCGACACTTGCCCCTCGGAATGTTCGCACATCCAGGATGTTTGACGAGTGCCTTGCGTCAATGAGCACATGGTCGATTTGGTTGGCGGTTCGACCGTCCGGAGATCGCCAGGTTGCTGGGTGGATTCGCTTCCGAGAGAATCTTGTGCTACTTATCACGGCATTACGAGCTGTCGCAAAGTCAGCGAGTCGGAAGCCGTTATCTGTTGTTGTATCGTGGAGGCTGTGCTTTCCGATCACTTCGCCAAGGGTGTTCTCCTTACCGATTTTGGCGCTGAAGTCCACGAGCACGATTTTTACATCGTACTCCGGACAAGCTCCGTAGGCGTTGTCCAGGAGGTCATAGAAGTCCTCCTTGATAGGGTCTTCAGCCTCGTCGGTAGGGGCGTGTGCACATATAAGGCTGATGTTATAAAATCAGCCTCTGATGCAGATCACAGCCAGGCGATCACTTATAGGTTTAAAGTCGATGACCTTCGACCTTAACCGCTTTCCCACGACAAATCCGCATCCCAGTACGTGCAACCTTTTGTGACAGCTGTAATAAATGTCGCAATTTTTCTTCCTAATCATACCGTTTCCTATCTAGCGTATTTCCTGGACCGCAGTAATATCCGCCTTGTACTGCGTGAGGATTCCTTCTAGTTTATGAGCAGCTCCGGGAGTGTACAGGGTTCTGACATTCCAGGAGCATACTCGCAAATCGTGTTCCTATTTCATGCGTTGTCGTCGTCGGGTATCCGTCCGTGTATCCGAGGCATCTTGCCCATTCATAACTTTTCTTTTTGTTACATGGGCGGATTGTTAGCCCGCCGCACAACCGCCATTCTGGTCGGGGTTGATGATTTAACCGAGTTATATTCATTGTCCAAAACTCTTGGATGTTTTAGGACATTTTCGTTGCTTAGCCCTGATTTGTATTTTTTTTTTTAGAGACACGCGCAGGTTCAAGAGTTTTTATATTCTCTTATGATGTGTTGTTACACACACAACCTGAACGGAGTGCAGTGGTTTGGGTCGTTGATGTTCGTTCACGACTCTCAGGGGTGGTTGTCCTAGATAGGACGAGAGTCGACTACATTCCGCTATTGGTTATAGTCCGTAATAATTCGTTCGAGCACTATTGCATACGCCTTGAGATGCATTGCTGCTGTTGGTATTGTGGCAGTTGTTGTTATAGTTGGGCAAGCTGGTTCGCCTAACCAAGAATTACTGCTTCGAATTGTTATACACTTTATTGATCCTTTCCCATACTTATCTACTTACTTATCAGGCCGGCAATCCATGGAGGATCCTAGCCTGAGCTATAGCTGCCTTCCATCCTTGACGGTCCTGGGCACTCTGCTTCCAGTTATCAAAATCAAGATGTCTTACATTCGCGATTACTTTGTCTTTATACCGGATGTTCTGTCTTCCTCTTCTTCTCCAACCAGAAAGCTCGGAGTCGAAGACCCTCTTAACTGGAGCGTTGATTTTCATGCGCTCGTTGGTTTTCATGCGCCAGCAGGACTGGCAGTATAAGGATTTTGTAAAGCATGGCTTTTGTTCTTCGAGTGAGGAGTTTTTACAAACCCAGGTAGCAGCGATTGCCAAGGGCCGTTCTATGCCGGATCTCCACTGTGGGGTCGTTTGTCGAGTATACGTTTGTCCCGAGGTATACAAACTCCTTAACCACCTCGCAATTAAAGCTGTCAGCCGTTATATTTGGTCCGCAGTGGTGAACAACGGATCGGTTTTTGCTTGACAGCATGTGCCTGGACTTATCTTCGTCGACTTTAAGACGAACACGTTTTGAACGTTCCTCAATCACCGTGAAAGTTTCTACAACGTCACGCTGATACCGCGCGATGATGTCAATATCATCCGCGTATTCTAGCAGCTAGACAGACTTGAAGAAGATTGTGGCTTCCCTGTTGACGCCTGCCCGTTGTTCCATCTGCTCCAGCACCTCATTGAAGAAGTCACATGACAGCGCATCTCCTTGCTGACATTCGGTGCATGTTTCAAATGGTTCCGAGGTGGCGCGACACAGCCGTATCAGTTTTCCTGGGGTCCCGAATTCGACCATCGCATCAAACAATTCTTTGCGATGAATGCTGTAGTATGTGACTTTAAAATCTATAAAGAGATAGTGTGTATAGGTTAGAAATCCGCTGGTCTTTTCCAGGATTTGTCGAAGTGCGAATATTTGGTCTAAATTCTATTTGTCGGGCAGGAAGCTGCCGATTAGTGCGGTGCAAAATTGCTTTACTCGTTCACTCAGTACGCAGAACAGGATCGTGTATGCAACATTAAGCAGGGATATACCTCTATAGTTCTGCTTTTCTGTGCCAGAATTTCGCCGCCAGCCTTGAAGAGCTCTGATGGCAAGCCTTCAGCCTTGTTGTTCTGATGATCCTTTCCTATTGCGTCGAATTTGCTGTCCAGAAATGTTTTTTCGATGTCTTTATCATACAGTAAAATTGGTCTTCTGATTGATTGGCGAATTCTGGTTGCTAAGCTTCATTGATGGCACCAATTATTTGTCGTAAGACACAAGACAACCGGCCCACTTTGTAAATCGAACTGAGGCCGCGAATTTTCTTATTTATTTGAGAACGGATCGCAGCGTTCACGGTTAAGGAAAAGAAGGGCTGGTAGTGAAGGTATTTTTTTATGATGGCCTTGACCGCCCATTGCCGGATAGGAAGGAGGAAAGGGAAGTGAGTTGGCGAATTAAGGTAACAAGTGTGCAGCCATACCAACACAGGCTACAGAAAAAGTTAAGGTTTCCAATAGGATTGGCGTAAATGGATTAAACTCGTACAATGGGACACATGCGGAGTACCTGTGTTTAGCTATTGTTGTTTTTCTGAAAAGTAATTCATAAAGATAACTAATATCGAATGGAAAAATTGTCCAACGTTT
Organism: Eumerus sabulonum; assembly: GCA_951905685.1. Lineage (NCBI taxonomy): Eukaryota > Metazoa > Arthropoda > Insecta > Diptera > Syrphidae > Eumerus > Eumerus sabulonum. The sequence goes on from OX645060.1 coordinate 100,975,570, forward strand.
CTCAGTGTGCAACGAACAGAAAACAAAATTTGCTAAACAGTCTTAAAATTCACATTTTAACCGGAATAAGTTACGGCTTATTTAAGAAAAATATGAATATCTTACCTGTGAAAGCATTGCAAAATGGACGTTTTTCGTTCTCCCATACAATAATGTCTCTAAGTTTTTGCTGCATAATATATAAATTCTTTTATTTACTTACATTTCTATATATACTGAACATACTTTTAAGTCGCTGGATGATGTTATGGGTCCCGCGTATAAGAGACTTGCTAAAATGAAAATATTTAGAATATGCATTGGCCTAGAATAAAAAATAAAATAACAATTTTATGAGGTACGTACTAAACATTATTTTTTAATACAAAATGAAATTGAAATCTTGCGGAAATATTTCTCTTAATACCAAAAATATCCGCAAAAAGCACACAAAGCAAATAAAGTCCTTCAAGAAAGACCGTTAATATACAACTTTTGATGCTTCCTGAATATCGATGAAAATGCTCAGCGCGAAATCTTTCCTTTCGAGCGCGCATTCAATTCTCCCAACTGGATTTTGAAGAGCAGTCTCGCAGGATTTTTTCGCGCTGATAAGCACGTTGGATATCCGGAAGGGAGTGCATTCGAAGCGCAACTTTGTGCCCGTGCATCTATGTCAGTCTCTCCATGCTTTTCAGCACGAAGAATGCTAGGCTAATTGGTCTAAGACTTTTGGGATGTGAGTAATCCCCTTTTCCTATTTTGGGAATAAAGGATAACCGTGCGCCAAGGATTAAGTATGTAGGCAAGAGCCAGACTAGCTGCGAAAGTTCTTTTCAAAGTTGCACCATAACAGCATACATCCCGTCAGTGTCTGGCGACTTAAAGCCATTGAAGAATGCCACAGCTAATTAATAGCGACAGTCGTTATCATGCACGTTAAGTTAGGTTAAGTTAAAGTGGTTGGCATAAGCCATACGTAGGCCGAAATCGGCCCACTGTGATACCACATGGATCATATTACCTTGATCCGCTACCTGAAAACCAATCGGTGCTTCTGTTGAAGCGATGGAGTTGAGCTATGTTTAGGTCTAATAGCTCACTTAAGTTTTCAAAGAAGGGCGCGCCGAGGTAGATTCTCCTGCGATTCGCAATAGAAGGGCATGAGCAGAGGAGGTGATGTACCGATTCCTCTTCCCCCTCATCCATGCAGCCTTGTGATGACACCCACTAGCGTGCTTAAGGTTGCCTTTTGGTTGCCACAAAGTCCCTAGTACGTACTAGGTATAGCTTATGCCAGATTTGTTTAGTGATCAAGCCGATATTATTTTCATTCCATTGGAGGTTGGTAGCCTCAATGGTTCGAAGTTTTATTATGTGCTTTACCGTACTTATTGGTGTTTTTAGGTACCCGGGGGTAGGAAGACTGAGTGTGCTTGACACTAACTAGTTCGTCGGTCGTGCAGTTTCCTGGAATATTCCTATGTCCGGGAACCCACAGTATTTCTATGTTGAACTGTTTAGCTGTCTCGTCTAGGAATAGGGGGCAGTTAAGAGATGTTTTTGATTTGTGGGTTACCGCGGCCACCTACCTCCGTTATCGCTGTTATTTCTGCTTGATACACACTAGACTGGTGTGGGGATCTAAAAGATAGGTTGAAGTTAAGTTACTTGGAGAAGACTCCACTACAAACACCCGTCTCCATCTTGGAGCCATCGGTATAGAGGGAAATCGAGACCTTCGGTATGACCTTCCCTTCAGCCCATTCCTCGAAGTTCTTAGTGAACGCATTCTGCGGGATCATGTAGTCTGTGTCTATGGGTACTTCGAAGTGATTAAGAATGGTGTATGGTCTTTATGTGGTGTGGGCCTTTTTCCTATGCCCCTAATCCGTAGGGCCGCGCAGGCAGCCATATGTTTGCTGTAGAGGTCCAATCGTGGAAAAATTAGTAGAATATTTAGGGCATCCGTGGGGGTTGATCTGGTCGCGCCAGCTTATATATAAGCTGGCCGATCTTTGTACTTTCCCCTGAAGGTTTCGATAGACTGCCGTGTCCAGATTAGTCCACCAGACTACGATGCCGTACAGGAGAATGGGCCTTATTACTGCTATATAGACCCAGTGCATAGTTCTTTGTTGGATACCCCACTTCTTGCCCACCACTTTCTTACAGCTGTAGAGGGCAGTGATTGCTTTCTTGACACGATCGAGAATGTTGGGTTTCCAATGCAGCCTCCTGCCAAGGACAAGGCCCAAGTATTTAGCCTGATATTAGATTATTCATTGGGCTCCACCCAGCCTCGGTGGGTCGAAGGGCGGAATTTTATATTTATTTGTAGACAGCACTAGATCAGTCTTCTTAGGGTTGACCCCAAGTCTACAGTACTGCATCGAGGTTACTACCGTATGTAATGCACCCTGCATTAGATCGCTTAGAGTGCTGGGAAATATTCCTGTGATGGCAATAGCAATGTCATCTGTATAGGCAGTCTCAACATACCCTTCCTGTTATAGCAACAGTAACAGTTCATTGACCACCATGTTTCAGAGGAGAGGGGAGAGTACTCCACGTTGTGGTCATGCGGGTTACGTCAACCTCAAAGCACCAACACTCGGCCGAAGAGCATGAACCCAAAATTCCGATAAATTTGTCAGCACTCATTTTCACTTCTATTCTTTCGTTGAATGACCTAGAAGTCATTAAACCTTTAGACCAAGCAATTGGTCATCATATCCAACTGCACGATACATCGAATGTGATATCCACACTCTTGCTGACTAACCTGCAATTGATGCAATGCAATTTTGCAATTGAATAAGTTCGATAAGCGTTTGAAATGAAGCATCAGATTTCCCATCGAATGTTGCAGCCGATTTCTAGGGTACTAAAATTGAAACTCAAACATTTTGTAGTTAGGAATATGGAAGGTAATAAGTTTTGTGTAAGACATCGAAAATGTTATGAGTTAGTCTTTAAGTAAGCTCAATAAAGTGCGAATGAAAAACTAGAAGTCGTTTTTTTTATATTCCGCTCGGGAACTACCCGTAATTGGCGCAGTCGGCAAACCCTTCTATATAATTATCGAAAGATAGTTATAAAAAGTGTTAGCTATCTTATCTAAAGATAATTGCGAAAATCGTTTGAAGTATCTGAAGATACACAGCTCGGAAAAGTGATAGCAATTTTATCTAAAAATAACTGCAAAAATGGCAAAGGACTAACAAAGGCCTCGTAGGGGTAGCATCTATCCGACGGATGCTGGCCTGCTAAGAAGCGAGAAGAGCCACCGCAGTCGAACATCTTGCGACACTGTTAGTAAGTCCTATCCCCAGCTCCTCGTGGTGCCATCTGGAGATTTCCTATGGAAATTGCAGATGGGGAAGGGCGAATGGCGAGCCTCCTGCGCAAAAAAAAAAAAAAAAGAAAAACAGGATTAGTCGGTTGGGCTACGGCCTAGTAAGCCGTAACCGTAAAAAAAAACACAAACTCCGAAACAACCACAAGCCTCGGATATAACTGACCGGATTTATGTTGACGACCCTTACAAAAAACGGAAAAAGGACAATGATCTTCGGCTTTGTACGTGGAATGTTAGGTCCCTAAACAGGCCACGTGCAGCCGAACAACTTGCGGACGCCCTAGACCGCTATAAAGCGGACATCACCGCCATCCAGGAAATGCGATGGAATGGACCGGGCATAAAGTGGATGTAAAACTGCGATATTTACTACGGCGACTGCTATAGGGAGAGAGGGCAACGATTGTTTGGATGCGGATATGCTGTTCGAGGTGGACTAAGGCAAAAAGTCCTAGGCTTTCGGCATGTGAGCAAACGCCTCATAACAATCCGTATCAAGGCTAAATTTTTAGCATCAGCCTCACTTGCGTCCACGCCCCCACGGAAGACAAGGATGACCCAGCCAAAGATGAGTTCTAGGATCTCCTAGACAGAACGTATGCCCAATGTATGCTATAACATCAAAATTGTACTAGGAGACTTCAATGTTAAGCTGGGTAAGGAAAGCATATTTGAACGAGTCATCGGCAAACATAGCCTACACGACACCACCTCCGATAACGGACACAGGCTGATTGATCTTGCTACGGGGCGAAATCTCCTTCTAGCCAGTACGCGCTTCCCGCACCTCGATATACACAAAGGCACCTGGCGGTCTTTTGATCAATCGGCTACCAACCAGATTGATCACATCGCGATCGACGTCAGACACTCCTCCACTATTCTTGATTTTCGAACTTTCCGAGGGGCTTTCGACTCGGACCACTATCTTGTTGTAGCCAAGATGAGCTTACGGATATCACGAACGCAACGGAGTAGAGTAAGAATACAAAGTTATGACGTCGGAAAGCTGCTATCGCCAGAAACCGCTCGTGCTTTTACCGATCGCGTCTCCCTTAAGCTCTCCAATACACCCCAATCCTCCACGCTATCAATAGAACAGCAGTGGAGCCTTTGCAAACAAGCCCTGAAAAGCTCTGCATCCGAAGTTTTGGGTTTCAAGGCTCCACCACGAAGAAACACCTGGTTCGATGACGAGTGCAGGAGGATTCATACAGCGAAGCAGGATGCATATAAGGCCTCGCTGCATAAAAGAACAAGAGCAGCTCGTGAGCTCTACGAGTTAAAAAGAAGGGAGGAGCATTAGCTTCTTAGAAGAAAGAGCACGAGAAGCGCGCGATTGAGGATTTGGAGAGGTGTTACTGCAGGCGTGACGTTCGAAAGTTTTATCAACAGATAAAGCGAACATGCCAAGGTTATAGAGCCAGAACGGAAGCCTGCAGGGCTGAGAACGGACACCTAGTAGTAGAACCGCAGTCGATCCCGAGAATATGGAAAAACCACTTCTGCAGACTGTATAACGGCGATGTTAGTCAATATACCGCTGTCAGGCAGAATGATCCATTTCTAATCGGCGGAGACCGCAGAGAATTCTGTCCCCCTGACCTCGACGAAGTAAAGATTGCCATATCGAAGCTCAAGTCGAATAAAGCTGCTGGCGCAGACGGACTGTCTGCTGAGCTCTTCAAGGCAGCTGGGGATGACCTGGTTAGGAGCATGCACCAGCTCATCCGTAAGATATGGTTAGAGGAAAGCATGCCCGAGGAATGGAGTCTCAGCATCGTATGCCCGATCCACAAGAAAGGAGACCCCTCCGATAGCGCCACTTATAGAGGTATAAGTCTCCTTAACATCGCCTACAAAATCTTCTCTGCCGTTTTGGGTGAACGCCTGAAGCCTTTTGTAAATAGGCTGATAGGTCCTTATCAGTGCGGATTCAGGCCAGGGAAGTCCACCATCGACCAATCACACTACGGCAGATACTGGAGAGAACCAATGAATTCCAAGTCGACACTCACCACCTATTTGTCGACATCAAAGCCGCATACGACAGCGTAATTAGAGACGAGCTATACAACGCCATGTCTACCCTTGACATACCTACTAAACTCGTCAGACTATGCAGGACGACTTTGGAGAATGCTCGCTGCTCCATCCGAATCGGTGAACACCTTACCGATAGTTTTGATGTCAAAAAAGGATTTAAGCAGGGCGATGCGCTGTCGTGTGATTTCTTCAACATCATATTGGAAATGATTGTGCAAAAATCACTGGCCAATACAAGAGGCACAATCTATTTCAAATCCTCGCAACTCCTTGCATACGCCGACGATATTGACATAATAGGTAGATCACAGCGAGATGTCAATGAGGCGTTTGCGAGTATTGAGATGGAGGCGGCGAAAATTGGTTTTACGGTAAACGAGGGCAAAACTAAATATATGCTGTCATCAAAAAAGGACGCTCAACACCGACGTCTCGGCCAGAACGTTTGTATAGGCAGATATAAGTTCGAGGTAGTTAAGGACTTCGTCTACCTTGGCTCCGCAGTGACCTGAAACAACGACATCAGTTCCGAAATCAAACGCAGAATCACTCTTGCCAATCGCTGTTTCTTTGGGCTCAGGAGGCAACTGAGTAATAGAGCCCTCTCCCGAACGACAAAGTTGACTCTATATAAAACCCTTATCATCCCGGTCCTATTGTACGGCGCAGAAGCATGGACACTATTAAAAGCGGATGAGGAGGCCCTTGGTCGGTTCGAGAGAAAGGTTTTGCGCGTGATATTTGGGCCTATAAGCGCAGACGGGGGATGGAGGAGAAGATTCAACCACGAACTTTACGGGCTGTACAGCGACATGAGCTTAGTCAGGCGTCTACGGATTCAACGCCTAAGATGGCTGCGCCATGTAGAGCGAATGGACACCACAGCTCCAGCCCGGAGAGTCTTTGAATCCAACCCCGAGGGACGAAGAAGCAGAGGACGGACGCCCTTAAGATGGCGCACACAGGTGGAAGGGGACCTCAGCCAACTGGGTATGCGGCAATGGAAAAAGCTAGCGAAAGATCGTGCTAGATGGAGGGGCATGTTGGTTGAGGCCCAGGTTCACCCCGAACTGTAGCGCCCACTAAGAAGAAGAAGAATTGCAAAAATCATTTGTAGTATCTGAAGATACACAGTTCGGAAAAGTGTTAGCAATTTTATCTAAAGGGCGCCGTGGCGCAGTGGTTAGTGTGTTAGCACCTGACGCACGATAAGCGAGTTATGATCCCAATAACAGCAACGCCACAGAAACCCCCCGTATTAACCTTGCCCTGAAAAAGCTTCTCGACTAACGCCGTTCTGAATCGGCATCAAACTGTAGGTCCCTTTCACATGCGTAAAAAATAAATTGCACACACCATGGGTGATTGAGAGTAGCTTGGTTCTGACCCTTCATGGGCTGTAACGCCACCAAAGAAGAATTTGATCTAAAGATAATCGCAAAAGTCGTTTGTAGTATGTGAAGATACATTGTTCGGAGAAGTGTTAGCAATTTTATCTAAAGATAATCACGAAAAGTGTTTATAGTGTTACGAATTTATTCAATCCCCACACCAAATAGGGTTCGCACCACTGGATTGCGATAAACTACAATTTTCTACGTTTTCCCAATTAAAAACACACACACACTTTTATTTCTTCCACCACAGATCAATTATCTGTGTAGCTTCACCACTTTTATTTATTATCCAATACAATCCACTTTAAACTTTATTACACAGTACAATCCACTTTAAACTTTATTACACAATACACAAACCTTTATTGAAAGCTTTTCTTTTCACCTTGGTTGATCACACCGAATTGTCACACGCTGTTTTATACCACAAACTGAATGAATGTCAAGGGCGAGTGTTCGCGCTTATATAGCTCCCGGTCCACCGTCTCGAACGTTCGCCGTTGGAAGTTCCCCTTCGGAAATCTCTAGAACGCTCTGACAATTCCATTGGAAGTTGACATCATTCCAATCCCCGCTTCCAGAGAGTTTTCGAACTTAACGGTCCGTTTGCATCTCCGCAACACTGCCCTCCACCTAAACTTGTTCGGCCCCGAACAAGCGATTGGATCCTTCTCCGTAATATGGTGCTAACCTCTCTACGTGGACAATTTTATACTTCGCCCGTCTGTTTCCCATCTGCTGTATCCGGTATACCACGTCATTGAGTTTCTTGATGACCTCGTATGGTCCGTCCCAGGCTGATTGCAATTTGGGGCACAAGCCTTTTTTCCGTCGTGGGTTGTACAGCAATACCAATTGTCCGGTCTCGAATCCAGAAGTATTCGCCCTCAAGTCGTATCGCGCCTTCATTTTATCGCTGTCCAAGTTCAGTCGCTCCCGGATGAACTGATGGATAGAGTTCAGCTGTTCTTTCTTTTCGGTTACGAAGTCTTCCCTGCCGCTAGTTGTCGGTAGTACCACGCCGAACTTCAAGTCCGATGGAAGTCGGAGATCAGTTCCAAAAATGGCTTCGGCGGGTGTTGTTGCCGTTGAATTGTGCTGTGCCGAACGGTATGCCATTAAGAAAAGGGGAAGATGTTCATCCCAGTCCTTCTGATCTCCGACGACGACTTTTCTCAGGTATTCCTCCATCGTCCGGTTGAACCTTTCGACCATGCCATCAGATTGTGGGTGTAATGGTGTTGTCCGCGTCTTTCTGATACCTAGCATGTCACAGAGTTCTTTGAACACCGACGACTCGAAGTTTCTCCCTTGGTCTGAGTGCAGTTCCATTGGTACTCCATAACGCGAAACCCAGTTATTCACGAATGCATCCGAAATGGTTTTGGCTTCCTGGTTCGGGATGCAAAACACCTCAGGCCACTTGCTGAAGTAATCGATCACCACTAGCGCGTACTTGTTTCCAGCGTTGCTCGTTGGGAATGGGCCTGCAATGTCCATTGCGATACGTTCGAACGGTGCTCCAACATTGTACTGCTGCATATTTCCTCGAGTTTTCCTAACTGGCCCCTTTGCCTTCGCACACTGTTCACACCTGCGAATGAAACGCGTAACCGACTCATGGCATCCTACCCAGTAGAAACGTCTCTTGATCTTTTCTACAGTCTTGTTACCACCAAGATGACCCCCGCTTGGTCCCTCGTGGTATTCTCGGATGACCTCTTCGATTTGTCCTTTCGGAATTACCAGCAGATCGTTTACAATGTTCCCGTCCTCATTTTCCCAACTGCGGTAGAGGCAACCGTTCTTCAGCTTCAAACTCTGCCATTGAGCCCAGTAAGCTTTCACGATTGGGCTTTCACTGGATATTTGCTGCCAACTTGGTCGAAAACCTCGTTCTTGGTAGTCAATGATGACTGCCAGATCGGCATCCTCTCGCTGCTTTCTTCCAAACTTCTCGGCACTCCAAGCATCTTCTGGCAGCACATGGAAACGACGGATATCGGTGACCTCTTCTTTGCTTTCCGCACGTGAACAATGCTTGCATTCAACGGCGCGAGTTCGGCTCGTTAATTCATCCGTATTTCTATGGATGCTTCCCTTCCGGTATTCGCGTGCTCTCGCTTGTTCTCCTTTTCGCGAATCAAACCTCGAACGCCTTCTTCTCAGATGACAATTTCTCGCCATGTGCCCCTGCTCGTTGCAGATGTGGCATCTACCTGGGAACGGGTAGCTCCTACTCACCGTTGTTTCTCTGGAACTACGCCACAATTTGCTGGAAGAACGCTTTCTCCGCAGACGACAGTCTTTTGCAATGTGCCCCTGCTGGTCGCAGATATAGCAGCTACCTGGGAACGAGCGACTCCTACTCACTGTCGTTGCTCTGGAACTACGTCGCAATTTGCTGAAGGAACGCTTTCTGCGCAGACGGCAGTTCCTAGCAATGTGCCCCTGCTGGTCGCAGATGTAGCATCTTCCCGGGAATGAACCACTCCTACTCGCCGTTGTTGTTCTGGTACTATCCTGGTCTTGAGATATGCGCCGTAGTTTGATCGAAGGTCGGCATATCAAGAGCGATGTTTCACATGCGAGAGCGCTGGCAACTGTCTCCTTGAAAGATTTCTTCGGCAGGAGAATTCAACTTCGTTGCGTATCGGGGTCCCTTAGCCCTTGGATGAAAGAATCCGTTTTCAGTTTTTCCACCACATCAACTGGAACATCCGCGTAGGCTAGATGAGACAGCCTCTCGATGTCGGCAGCGTACTGCTGGATGGTCTCGTTTCCACGCTGCTTGCGTCCTTTAAGTTCCAGCTTGTGCATCTCCTGCATGTGCTCACTGCCGTATCTTCGATGAAGAGCATCCCATATGGCTGTGTAGTTCCTTCTCTGGGTCTCCGGGATGGTCTGTAGAACGTCAGCTGCTTCACCTTTAAGGGAAATTACTAGGGCAGCCACACGATCTTCCTCTCCCCATTGATTCCGTTCCGCTGTTGTCTCGAACTGGAGCTTAAAGATGTTAAAAGCGCTCTTGCCGTCGAAGTTGGGAGCTGTGAATTTTGATGCTGCAGTCGGTACGACGATTCCTTGATGCTGTACGTTTTGGATAGTTTTCTCGAGTTCCAGAACCTTCTTGTCCAGTGTCTCGATTCTCTTTTCCTGGTTATTTTCGAGATCCAGAACCTTCTTATCCAGTGTATCGATTCTCTCTTCGGCGCCCTGGAACCGATCGTTGACGGCTTCCTGGATGTCTCTCAAGCTTTCTCGATTGTTCTGTAGCATCTCTTCCAACGTCTCTAGCTTCTCTAGTTTCTGGCTCAGAGAAGTGGAATTTTCCTCCAGCCTTTGATCTAGTTTCTGGCTCAAGGAAATGGAATTTTCCTCCAGTTTCTGACTCAGAGAAGTACTTACGGCAACGGAATTTTCCTCCAGCTTTTGATCTAATTTCTGGGATATGGAAGCACTCATAGCATTCATAGCTGCGAGAATTTGCTGCATGTCGAACGCTGGCTCAGTGGATGTCGACGGCTTCTCCACCCCGAATTCATAACTCTCCCAGTCGACACCTTCTTCCTGCAACGCCGATCGCAGTCTCTCCACCAGGTTGGCTTTACTTCCCACTGTGGATAATTCCCGAGCATCCAGCTCTCTTTTCAGTTGTTCAATTGTCAACTTTTCCAATTTTACCATTTTCTCACTTTTGCAATGATTCACTTCACAACTCAAATAAAGTTTCACTCGTTTACTCGCAATCCCACTTCTGACACCAAATGTTACGAATTTATTCAATCCCCCACACCAAATAGGGTTCGCACCACTGGATTGCGATAAACTACAATTTTCTACGTTTTCCCAATTAAAAACACACACACTCTTTTATTTCTTCCACCGCAGATCAATTATCTGTGTAGCTTCACCACTTTTATTTATTATCCAATACAATCGACTTTAAACTTTATTACACAGTACAATCCACTTTAAACTTTATTACACAATACACAAACCTTTATTGAAAGCTTTTCTTTTCACCTTGGTTGATCACACCGAATTGTCACACGCTGTTTTATACCACAAACTGAATGAATGTCAAGGGCGAGTGTTCGCGCTTATACAGCTCTCGGTCCACCGTCTCGAATGTTCGCCGTTGGAAGTTCCCCTTCGGAAATCTCTAGAACGCTCTGACAATTCCATTGGAAGTTGACATCATTCCAATCCCCGCTTCCAGAGAGTTTTCGAACTTAACGGTCCGTTAGCATCTCCGCAACAATAGTATCTGAAGACACATAGTTCGAACAAGTGTTAAGATACTGTTGCGGAGATGCAAGCGGACCGTTAAGTTCGAAAACTCTCTGGAAGCGGGGATGGGAATAATGTCAACTTCCAATGGAATTGTCAGAGCGTTCTAGAGATTTCCTATGGGGAACTTCCAACGGCGAACGTTCGAGATGGTGGACCGAGAGCTATATAAGCGCGAACACTCGCCCTCGACATTCATTCAGTTTGTGGTATAAAACAGCGTGTGACAAGTCGGTGTGATCAACCAAGGTGAAAATAAAAGCTTTCAATAAAGGTTTGTGTATTGTGTAATAAAGTTTAAAGTGGATAGTATTGGATAATAAAGTTTAAAGTGGATAGTATTGGATAATAAAGAAAAGTGGTGAAGCTACACAGATAATTGATCTGTGGTGAAAGAATTAAAAGTGTGTGTGTTTCAATTTAAATAAAAAGGACAATTGTAGTTTATCGCAATCCAGTGGTGCGAACCCTATTTGGTGTGGGGATCGAATAAATTCGTAACAATACATAGTTGAATGACTATGCGTAAACGATTTGTCAAAAAATATATGCGAAAAGTGTGTAAAGCATTAAAAGATAGTTACAAAAAGTGTTCAAAAATTGTCAAAAAAGAATAACGAACGGTTATGTTACATATTTGAATATTGTAGTTGTTTACAAGAAAGTAATTCTGAAGATCTGATGTGTTCAAATAAAACTATTTCCGACCGTAAAGTAACAGAGGTCGAGAAAAATTAAGTGAGGCAAGTGAATAAAATTATCCCATAGTTGGAATAGCCAACTAATGACTAACTCACCAAAACTAACTAGTGCCAAAGGAAAATAAAAACAAAAAACGCAGATTTATTGTACCATACACGATAACAAAAATCGAAGAAACGGAGGCAGTGAGCGGTGAATCTACAGAACATCAGCCAACTTCGAGCGGCACCGCCACAATGCAACAGGAATCGCAGTACAATATAACTGCGACAGAATCAACCAAAGCAGCTTGGGGAATCAAGGTATTCTATGGATATAGAAAATATGACTTGTCATCTTTTATTCGGGAGGTAGAGTTAATTTTCACTCACAGGGCCGAACACAAATTTACCGATAATCGAGCCGACTATGTCTGAGATAGTCTCATAGAAACAGGCTCAACAACCAATCTTTTAAACTTACACAAACTACCCCAAGTCAAACGACAAAAACCTTAGAATCCTATAATTTCTAACACGTTTAGCGGACAAACCTTGATCAGTGAAGAAATTACAACGCCATCGCCAGCAGGAATTTAATGAAGATAATCTCATGAGCTGGTAGTTCACCGTATTTAAAAACAAACAAATCTTACTTAGAAATTTACGGTGTAAGAACGAGGTTTATAAATTATTCTCATTACAGTTACGATGAAATTCATCTGCTAGAAGAACCTAAATTAGACCAAAACACTTTAGCAAAGCTTATTCGCGAAGACATGAATCAAGAAGAATAAGATAAATTAAATATATTATTGACCAAAAATAAGGATTTATTTTTCCAAGAAGGAGAAGGACTGACACATACTAGCGAAATACAACACCAAATTAGCACGACAATAGAAAAGCCAAAAATGTACAGATACACTCAATTACACCAGGAGGAAATAAGCAGACAACTGAAAGACATACTAGGGCAAGGCATAATAAAAGAAAGTAATTCCCCATATAATTCGCCTTCCTGGATTGTCCCAATGACAGTCCCAGTAAGAAAAAGTGGGGAATCGTGATAGATTATACAGCTTTGAATGAAATAACAGTAAATGACAAATTCCCCACACCCAATATCGAAAACATACTAGAGAAACCCGGTAAGGCTCAGTACCTTACAACGCCAGACTTCTTACTAAGGGATTTCACCAAATCATGATAAGGGAAAGTAACAGAGAAAGACGGCATTTTCAACACCATTAGGCCATTATGAGTTCACAAGGATGCCATTTGAATCTAAGAATGCGCCGGCAAATTTCCAAAGCTACATTAACTAAGTTCTTAGGGGACTTATCAACCAAATATGCGTAGAATACTTGGACGATATATTGATATTCAGCACAAACATAGACGAACATATGTATAAATAGCATTGAAGGGGTCTTCGATAAATTGAAAAAAATACAGTCTTTAAATTCAGATAGACAAATTCAATTTTTTGACAAGAACTACAGATTATTTAGATAATATAATCACAATAGAGGGAGTAAAACCAATCACAGATAAAATTAAGAATAATCAAAAACTTAAGTTACCCGAAACCGCCAAGCAGAACAAATCTTTTCTAGGACTAACAGACTACTACAGAAAGTTTGTTAAGGACTATGCAAAGCTAGCGCAAGATATGACAAAATATCACAAAAAGAACAGAAGAGTTAACAAAAGAGGTCCACAATATGTAGAGGCGTTTGGGAAATTGAAGAGATTGCTTATCGACACACCAGTCCCAAAGTACGATTTTACCAAGAGATTCCGACTAGCTACAGATGCAAGTGATCTAGCCATCGGAGCAGTACTCACCCAGAACGGCCATCCTATTAGTTATGCTAGCAGGAGCCTAAACGATCATGAAAAGAAATACTCAACAACCGAAAAAGACCTACTAGCGATTATCTGGGCCGTCAATTATTTTAGACCATACGTAAACGGCAGACAATTTGATCTTTTGACAGACCACCAGCCACTTGTGTGGTTACAATCGAAAAACAAAGGCAAAGATATTAACCCCAGACTATAGCGTTGGCTTCTCAAACTAGGAGAATACGATTTTAAAATCAACTACACTACAATCATTTCTTTCTTCAAGCAAAATCAAAATGTCAATTTTCTTTCAACTCTTAACTTCATTTTTTTTTTTGGTTTCTTTTTACCATTTAGCGTTACCTAATGTGTTAAATAATGTTTTCTTAAACGTTCACATGAATAAACAATAAACAATACACTAAGGGTAAAAAAACAACGTGGCAGACTTCTTGAGCAAAATTAGCTCCGAAACAGGAGAAATTAATCTCATGGATTATTCTTCCCAAGAAGATGATAATTTAAGCACAAACGCTACAATACATTCATATGAAGAAGAACAGAATGACCACTCCCCCATATTAGAAACAGCCGTAAATCATTTTTAGGGTTCCGTACCCAAAGGTAAAACGGGACCCTATTACTTCGTCCGTCCGTCCATCCGTCCGACCGTCCGTCCGTCCGTCCATCCGTCCGACCGTCCGTCCGTCCGTCCATCCGTCCGACCGTCCGTCCGTCCGTCTGTCTGTCACCAGGCTGTATCTCATGAACCGTGATAGTTACACAGTTAAAATTCACAGATGATGTATCTCTGTTGCCGCTATAACGACTAATACTAAAAACAGAATAAAATGAATATTTAAGGGGGGCCCATACAACAGACATGATTTTCATCCAAAAAATCCCCTTGGTCACATACCGACCGAAGGTTAGTCGACAATATCCCACAATCACTAGCAAACTTCCCAGCTTTGATCCCTACTCTGTTTATGATATATTAATCCTAGCTGCAACCCTTTTTTCTTTAATTACGAACAGCCAATAATAAATACCCTTTAAACTTTGATGATCCCTATTGTGTTACTGCTAAGTTAATCCTTGCTGCAAATCCTTTCGTACAACTGCTTTTCTCCTCCTTTTCCATCCTGATGGGTTAAGATATCAAATGTTGCAACAAATTCAATTGTTGTGAAATAACCTTTCAATCATATCCCACAACCAATAAAACACTTCCAAGCATTGATCCCTATTGTGTCCTTGATATATTACTCTTAGTTGCAAACTTTTTTCCCATATTTCCCATTATTGTTATTCACCTTTTCCCATCCTTGCTGTCAAGTAAGATAATTGATTTTAATTCAATGGACACTTTGATGATCAACTATCTCATCATGGAGATTTTTGATTATCGAAGTAATATGCCTTTAACCTGCCTGCAACCAAGGTTTGTCATCATACAAAAAATGTGATTTAATGTGATAACAGATGAGGTAACAAACAACGTCTCTTTCATATATATATATACAAGTAATACAAAGGGTTCCGTTTGTGCGCGAGTCCGACTCGCACTTGGCCGGTCTTTTACCCAAATAACACTAACCAATGCAAAAACTAAAGAAATCGAGATTATCGTCAGAAAGCATAAAATATATATTAGCTGTAATGACATTGAAAGCAATTTTATGACCGACTAGCGTGTACTAGACGTGACCTCGTTCGCGTCAAAATTGCTTGAATATTTTGTTAAGTTCCTAATAATAATTAACTTCTTCAAATGGATTAAGGCAAGGTACGATTTGCTTTATCATAAGACTCAAAATAAAAACAATAAATTTGTATGTACATATGTATGTATGTATATACAAATAATACGAATTGTTTATTGTGCATAATCATAATCAATGGAAACAGTTCAAGTTAAAACTTTTTTTCAGAGAAACGTATGTATACATTAATTACGGATTTAGAAAAAAAACTGGACAAGTGCGAGTTGGACTCGCACTCGAAGGGTTCCGTACCATCGGTATAAGTAAATATGAAAGAGACGTTGTATATTACCTCATCAGTCATCAAATTAAATCACATTTTTTGCATGATGACAGATCTTGGTTGCAGGCAGGTTATAGGCATATTACTCTGATGATCAAAAATCTCCATGATGAGATAGTTGATCATCAAAGTGTACTTGACAGCAAGGAGGTGAAAGGTGAATAATAGTAATTGTGGGAAAGAGGTTTGCAGCTAGGATTAATATATCAATGACACAATAGGGATCAAAGCTTGGATGTGGGATATGATCGAAAGTTAATTTCACAACAATTGAATTTGTTGCAACATTTGATATCTTAACCTATCAGGATGGAAAAGGAGGGGAATAGCAATTGTACGAAAGGGTTTGCAGCAAGGATTAACTTAGCAGTGACACAATAGGGATCTTCAAGGTTTAAAGGGTAGTTATTATTGGTTGTTCGTAATTACAGAAAAAAGGGTTGCAGCTAGGACTAATACGTCAAAGACACAAAAGGGATCAAAGCTGGGAAGTTTGCCACTGATTGTGGGATATTGTCGACTAACCTTCGGTCAGCATGTGACCAAGGGGATTTTTTGGATGAAAATCATGTCTGTTGTATGGAAACCCCCCTTAAATATTTATTTTATACCGTTTTTTATATGTTGTTATAGCGGCAACAGAAGTACATCATCTGTGAAAATTTCAACTGTCTAACTATAACGGTTCATCAGATACAGCCTGGTGGCAGACGGACGGACGGACGGACGGACGGACAGCGAAGTCTTAGTAATAGGGTCCCGTCTTACCCTTTGGGTACGGCACCCTAAAAAGGGAAAAAAAACCGGCCAAGTGCGAGTCGGACTCGCGCGCGAAGGGTTCCGTACCATCTGTATATATAAATATGAAAGAGACTATGTATGTTACCTCATGAGTCATCACATTAAATCACATTTTCTGTATGATGACAGATCTTGTTGCAGGCAGGTTATCGGCATATTACTTTGATAATCACCATTGAATTCAAATCAATTATCTTACTTGACAGCAACGATGTGAAAAGGTGAATAACAATAAATATGGGGAAAAGGCTTGCAGCTATGATTAATTCATCTAAGACACAAATATATTGTCGACTTCAGTATGTGACCAAGGGGATTTTTTGGATGAAAATCATGTCTGTTGTGTGGGAGCCCCCCTTAAATATTCATTTTGTTCTGGTTTTAGTATTTGTCGTGGTAGCGGCAACAGAAATACATCATCTGTGAAAATTTCAACTGTCTAACTATCACGGTTCATGAAATACAGCCTGGTGACAGACGGACGGACGGACAGCGAAGTCTTAGAAATAGGGTTCCGTTTTACCTTCGGGTATGGAACCCTAAAAACTAAAAATCTACTAGGAGTTTTTTAGCCAGTAAGTCACATTTTTGAACTACATATAAAATATAGTTTTACCTAAAATATTGTCTCAATAAAATAACATGCTTTTACAAAAGCTCTATGAATATATTGATACCAATATTAATCTAATGTAATGCTTCCCCATAAACAATATTGGGCGCAACTTCCATCAACATTTGGCCCTGTGATTAACTGATTTTCATTGCAAAGCTAACACTGATAGGGATTTGTAACCTTTTAAATTGATATGGAAAATTTGATAAGATTATTGGTATGTCAGGGTTCACAAGGCGCGTGTTTAACAAAGGGTGAAATAAGTGTGTAAGAGAGGAACAGTGAAAGAGAAATAAACTGGCACAGTGCGTCTTTTTAACATTTCCTTATCTCCTTTTCATCGTTTTGCGGTGTCGCTTCACCCCTGTTTCTGATTTGAAAGTGTACATTTGGTTACCATTCTTACTTTTCAAACTTCACCACAGACTAACGACAATGAAGTGTAAAACGAAATGTCAAAAAAACGAGCATGAAGAAAAGCTTTATGTAATACCGTTCCGCCTCCACCAACACCGGATTTGATTACACCTTCGATTATATTCTATTCTGTTGGAGCACTCAGACGAAAACACTTGTCCATTGTACTACAAGCGAAAAGGCATAATGGGAATACCAACTTTTTGGTCTATTTTATGAAGTAGAAGGCCGGGTTTTGTTAAAAGTTATAATATCAATTCAATCAATTCTCTATGGCAACACATTATATTAGTTGTCTATAGCAACACACTTTTCTTGTATAAATACGAAATTGATAAATCAGTTGTTCTCTTTCTATTGTGTCTGCGAAGTCAAGCGCTTAACTTTTCGAAACTGGTGCCGAAACCCGGGAATTTAGATACATATAGCGCGAAAAGTATTCACTCGAAGTATAATGGAATTGCAAAATCGTTCAGTACTCCGCGGACAAGTTACGAAACTAACTAAATCAGCAAGCGAGTATCTTTCAAGTCCTGATTCACAGTTAACGCCCGAAAATAAAGAAAGTATAGCTGAAATTGAAGAGGAGATTAGCGTTCTTGTGCAACGTATATTATTAGCGCAAGAAAATCTTGGCAAGGCCAATTCTGAGGTACGTAGAGTGCAAAACCTTAAAGAAGAAGAACTACGCAAGGAATTGGAGAATTGTTGTGAATATGACGACAAAGCTGTGAGCGCACTAGCAAGGTTAAACCGTCGCTTAAATAAAATTCACGAATCTCACAGTGAGCCAGGCCAACAAGAAGCTCCTAAGCCTCGGGTAGAGTATACGTGCAGCTTAAAGCTTCCCAAGTTGGAGCTAAGAAAGTTCAACGGCGATTATAGAGAATAGCTACCATTCTGGGAGCAGTTTCACACTGCCGTGCATGAAAATCCAAGTTTAACCGGCTCCGATAAATTCAATTACTTGTTGTCGGCTTTAACTGGAAAAGCAAAAGATTCCGTTTCTGGATTTACTCCAACCCAAAAATGCTATGATGCGGCAGTATCTCTTTTACAAGAAGAATATGGTGACACAGAGCGCATAATAGACCGAAACATGGTTAATTTAATGTCCATACCATCAGTAACATCAAAATCAGATGTTGCAGGTCTGAGACGGATATATAACACGGTCATCTCTATTACCCGGTCATTAACTTCTCTCGGCGTCCCATCGTCACATTACTATATAATGCTCAAGGCCGTTCTGTTAAGATGTATGCCTACAGATCTGAGAATTGAGTTTCATCGATCATATATCAGTGAGGATGGTAATAATTTGGAGCCAACAGATGAGACAACTAGCGCCATTAGTTCTGTGACGTTCGAAGGAGATAAACAGGCTAAATGGCTTTTAAAATTTTTGAAGAAAGAAATCGAGTCATTGGATCGGTCAAATGTAGGATCACGTTATCAGAACGATACACCTAAGGTAACAAACACAGCTGCTTCTCTGCTTACCGCAGAAAAGGAAAGGTATAATTGCTTCTTCTGCAAATGTGCAAACCATTTCACAAGCAATTGCGACAGCAACCAAACTCCAGAGCAAAGAAAAAATATGTTGAAAAGAGACCGTCGGTGCTTTCGCTGCACACAAAAGGGTCACTGCTCTAAAAATTGCAGGACAAAGATAGTTAAATGTTTTCTCTGCAATGGACGTCATGCCACCCCCATGTGCGAAAAGAAAAGCAGAGCTGCTCAACCAATACAGTTTCAAACAAGCAGATCATCAGCTGTATGGGAAGATAGAAAAAGCATGTGGTAAATTCTGCAAATGTCTGTTCGATTAGTGCACCGACTCATATTTACTTGCAAACAGCACGAGCATATTTAATAAATCTAAACTCTTCAAATAAATCATTTATACGGTTTTTAATAGACGGTGGAAGTCAAAGGAATTATAATAAGCAAAGCGTTTCCAGAAAATTAAATTTGCCGATTGTGGAAACTCAAACAATTAAAATTTCAACGTTTGGTGGAAGAAAACCGGAGTTGCTGTGTAATCTAGTTCGTCTTGCACTGCAAAGTCAATTCGGCGACGAGATAGTGTGCATGATAGCACTCGAAATTGACGAGATTTGCTATGACATTCTTATTGAACCCAATCACAATGACATCAAGGATTTAAATCTAAATTTAGCTGATTCAAATAATCAAACCATAACACAGGAATTAGGTATTTCTTTATTGCTGGGTTCAGATTATTATTGGAGTGTCATTACAGGTGAAAGGGAATATCTGTCCCATAATTTGGTAGCTGTGAAAACAGTATTTGGTTGGACGTTGCAAGGTCCGTCATCCTATTGCTCAGCAAAAAGTACATGCATTATGCCAACTCTTACTCTATTGAATTGCAACGAAATCCATCAACAAGTTTTCTGGGACCTGGAGACAATCGGTATATCAAATGAGGAGAAATCGAACGACAAATTAGAAGAAAAATTTAGCGAATACATCGTAAAGAGGGAGGGTCACTATGAAGCAAAACTTTTATGGAGGAACGAAGATGTGACGATCGACAGCTACAAGGAGGGTGCACAAACCAGGTTTGGTAGTTTAATAAGAAAGCCTTTAAGAAATCCAGCACAATTAATATCTTACGAAAATGCAATGAATGAGTTAGTTACCAGTGGAATCGTTGAACGGGTTAGTGAACCCAATCCAGCTACTAAGCGAATTTACTATCTGCCACATAGAGCGGCTTTCAGGGATGATAGGGCCACTACCAAAATTAGAATCGTGTTCGATGCGTCAGCCCATACAGGTAACTATGCCTCACTAAATGATTTGCTTTCATCCGGACCAAATGTTTTGGCGAATATATTGACCATTTTGTTAAATTTTCGAGTCAATTGCGTTGGGCTCATAGCTGATATTTCTAAGGCGTTTCTACAAATCCACTTATGTGAAAAAGATCGAGACGTGCATAGGTTCTTTTGGTTTGATGGCCGAATAACTAATTTACGTAAGTTGCCGAACTGGGCGGAATTTCGCATGACTAGAGTTACTTTTGGCATTGCATGTAGCCCATTTTTATTAAATACAACTATAAAAAATCATTTGAGAGAGGAAAAACAAAATTTCCCTGAAACTTGCGAAAATCTTGAATCTTCCTTTTATATGGATGATTTGGTATGTAGTGCTTCTGATGAATCGCACGCTATTCGAATTTACAAAGAATCCAGCGATATTATGAAACGGGCAGGCATGAAACTCCATAAATGGAATTCGAACTCACTATCAGTGCGTTCGAACTTTTCTGAAGATACGGACACCCCTCTGATTCAGAAAGTACTCGGTCTTAAATGGTTTATAAATTCTGATGAATTAGGAGTAGAAATAGCAGACATATTGTCCGGTAATTTGTCGCAAGTTGGAACAAAGAGAGAACTGCTAGGTCTTATTTCAAGAATCTTTGACCCCCTGGGTGTATGTGGTCCGTACACTGTAAGACTTAAAATAGCGTTTCAGGAATGTTGGAAGCAAAATCTGAAGTGGGACGATAATCTACCCTCATCTGCACAAAAAACATGGATCGAATCTATATCAGAGTTGCAATACTTAAAAGAGATAATCATTCCTAGATGGGTTTTTAGTACATCCTCACCTGTTACGAATCAATTGCATGTTTTTGTCGACGCAGGCGCCAAGGCGTATGGAACGGTAGCATATGTTCGATGCTTAGATTCTGAGGGTCATGTCGATGTACGTTACCTCTGCTCAAAAAATAGGATAGCTCCATTAAAAGAAGATAAATCTTCAGAATTAACGCTACCAAAGCTGGAATAAACTGCTGCTGTTGTGGGTGCCCGACTTGTTGCTTTCTTGAAAGGCAACTTAAAGTTGAAATTCGAATCAATTTATCTTTGGTCTGATTCTCAAATTACACTTTATTGGATAAGTGGAGATTCTAACAAATGGAAGCCTTATGTTGCCAATCGAGTTCGAGAAATACGAAAAAACTCGATTGGGGCTGTCTGGAGATTCTGCTCAGGAAAGCGAAACCCTGCCGATATTTTAACCAGAGGTATATCTGCAAAAAAATTATCCGAAACGACATCTTGGCTGCAGGGCCCCGAGTGGTTGCATGAACTCCATGAATTAAATCCTTCGACTCCGATCGAATTAAAATTAAATAATATAAATTTGACCAGCTGTTTTCTTCTCACATCCAGTAATTTTAGTGGAGCCAACGAGGGAAGAAAACACATTATGCGTTTGGAGAACTTTAGCAGCCTACAAAAGGTTTTGAGGATCACGGCGTATTTCTTTCGGTTCATAAAAGCTGTTCGAAGACGAGGAGCAAAAGACGCAAACAGAAAGCCTATGTGCTTATCGGCGTCTGATGTATCACTTCCCACGGCGGAGGAGGTGAAGGCAGCTGAACGCTACTGGATTAAATCGTACCAGAGAGCCTCATTTTCCACGGAGCTTCAAAAAATACGCAAAGGTATATCCGTTGATACTTCATCAGAGATTTTCGGATTGAATCCAGTCATTGCGAAAGGTGGTATAATAAGGGTTGGATCTCGGCTTTCTGCATTAAAGCCTGACATGGGGATTTCTTATGATGAAACATTTCCAATCATACTATCAAAAAATTGCCGTTTAACAGAAATGATTATTATGGATTTACATAATCAATGTTTACATGCAGGAATTAGTACACTACTGGCGGAATTAAGGAAACGTTTTTGGATCCCAAAAGCAGGGCAGTTAGCCAAGCGATTAATTGCATCATGTATTATTTGTAAGCGTCTAAAGGGTAAAGCAGCAAGTCAGCTTGTGGTGACTCTACCAATAGAGAGGATTTCCAGTACAAGACCATTTGAGTGTACAGGATTAGATTTTGCAGGTCCTTTATTCGTTAAGCAAAGAGAAGGTACTAAAAAATTCTATATAATGCTTTTTACATGCTCGGCAGTACGAGCTGTCCATTTAGAATTGACGCCGAGCCTCAATACGGAAAGTTGTCTTATGGGCATTAGAAGATTCATAGCTCGCAGGGGAGTTCCGGAGAAGTTTATGTCAGATAACGCAAAGAGTTTTAAACGTTCCGCATCAGAACTAGCTGTCTTGGCAAATATATTGCAATCTACAGAAATAAATAACTTTCTGATACAACGGAAAATATCTTGGCAATTTATTGTCGAGCGCGCCCTGTGGTGGGGTGGATTTTGGGAGCGATTGGTACGCTCTGTAAAAGAGGCACTTAAAGTAGCCATTGGCCGTGCTGTTTTAGATGAGGAACAGCTCTACACTTTCATAACTTATCTTAGTAATGATTCAAGGGATTTATCACCACTTACCCGAGCCCATTTCTTAAAGGGGTCTTACGCTAGCTTTAACTTTCAAAATTGCAATCTGATTTCAGATAATAAGCTTCGCAGTCTTTGGATCAGTCGATTACGTGCAACTAAACTATTTTGGAAACGCTGGAAGCTGGAATATCTTAATCCGCTAAGATCAGCGCACTTTTCTAAACAAGGTTCTTCATATAGCGCCAAGGAAAATGATGTTGTCCTTGTTTATGACCAATCTAATCCACGTCTACTTTGGAAAATGGCCCTAGTGCAAAAAACGTATCCAGGTCGCGATGGAAGAGTAAGATCGTGTGAGCTGCGCTTGCCAGATGGAAGTTTACTTAGACACCCCGTCCAGCTTCTTTACCCACTTGAAGTTTCGGGCCCGGGAGGATGTTAAAAGTTATAATATCAATTCAATCAATTCTCTATGGCAACACATTATATTAGTTGTCTATAGCAACACACTTTTCTTGTATAAATACGAAATTAATAAATCAGTTGTTCACTTTCTATTGTGTCTGCGAAGTCAAGCGCTTAACTTTTCGAAAGGTTTCATTTACATATGCTAATCAAAAATTCGACCGGGTAGTTGACAGCTTTTGAGAGCGCCGTGGCGCAGTGGTTAGTGTGTCGGACTCTGGCGCACGATGAGCGAGTTCGGATCCCGATATCACCAACGCCATCGAATGTTTATTTCGTGACGTTCCTCCTCGACGGGGTACTGGCAAAACCCCCCGTAGTAAACTTGCCATGAAAAAGCTTCTCGACTCACGGCGTTCGGAATCGGCATTAAGCTGTAGGTTCCTTTCACCTGTGTAAAAAATAAATCACACACAACATGGGTGATTGAGAGAAGCTAGGCTCTGGTCCTTCATGGGCTGTAACGCTCCCAAAGAAGAAGAAGTTGACAGCTTGTTCTGTTTGACATATCGCATTTATGGATAAGAACGTTGATGAATTGCCAAGAACTTTTTCCAATATACGGTTATTCAGTGAGCATACTTGTTAATTTCTTGGCGCTAACCTTGATCTCTCACATAATCACGAATTCCCTTTAGAGTTGAGATTCTCAATATCATCATAAATATTTGTTTGAGTATCTGCAACCATTCGATGGAGAATGGATGGAATTCAATGTCATAGTTAGAATTGATCTCTGGATATATTCCCTCACCAATATTTAAGAGCATCTTACAGAATTCTGAACCACCAGACTGTGCTCTCATATTTTGTCTTCAATGTGTGTCCAAAGTATTGAGCGTTTCAAACATGGATTAATTTGGTCTCCTCGTGAGCCTTTTGCAACAAGAGGTAACGTTTGGTTAAAATCTCCTGCAAATAAAAATGTTATTCCGTTGAATATCGGTTGTTATTCCTCTAATCCTTCATCGTTTTACTTACAGCTCCAATAGATACTTTGTTGGGCATTGTTATTCATCCCATTTTACGAACACACAGTCTTGTAAATCTTTGGCCTTGCGATTATTTTTGGATATATGTACTACAAAATGGATTTTCCATATAATTAGTTTAGTATTTTGAACATAGAATGGGCTTTCTTGCCCCCAGTTTTTATGCAATTCCTAATGACAACAGGAGTTCGCGGTTGAAATTTTCTTCTGCAATTATCGAATGCATAGTAAGCTGGAACTTCTTTGTAAAGTAACGTAGCTGTAAATTCATCACCCCGGCACAAAGTAAAAATAGCAGTCACTATTGCGTTTTTTGGATTTTCTAAAATTGATGGGACACTAATGGAGTTAATGTAAACCTTTTGACCATTTTCCAAATTAACATTTATATGTGTAACCGGAGGAAATTGTTCATGAATAGAAAATGGCCACAGGCGGCAGACTAATATATCTACCAATTTGATACGAAGTTACTTCGTCATTTTGATTTACACAAAAACAGCTAAGTCTGAACCTTTGTTAACGTATTTGCAAATGTACTTTATAGATTTTACTTTACTACAAACCTCTACATTTTTGTATTTGAATATTCGTTACAGAATTGGTGAAAATGGAATAATCCGTTGTTCACATACTGACCAAGGGAGTTTAGTCAAACTAACTTTCGACAATGGAGGGCGCCCGTGGCGCAGTGGTTAGTGTGTTGGACTCTGACGCACGACAAGCGAGTTCGGATCCCGATAACATCAACGCCATCGAATGTTCATTTCGTGGTGTCCCTCCTCGGTGGGGTACTGGCAAAACCCCCCGTAGTATACTCGCCTTGAAAAAGCTTCTCGACTCACGCCGTTCGGAACCGGAATTAAACTTTAGGTGCCTTTCACCTGTGTGAAAAAATAAATCACACGCACACACGGGTGATTGAGAGAAGCTTGACTCTGGTCCTTCATGGGCTGTAACGCCACAAAAGAAGAAGAAGAACTTTCGACAATATCCCACCATCAATAACACACCTCCGAGCTTTGACCCTAGTGTGTCCTTGATATATTAATCCTAGCTGCAAACCTTTTTCTATAATTACTGTTATTCACCTTTTCCTAGCTGTCAGGTAGGCTAGGTTAGGTTAGGTAAAAGTGGTTGGCATATGCCACACGTAGGCCGAAGTCGGCCCATTGTGATACCACATAGATCATTTCCTTGGTCCGTTACCTGAGAACAAGTCGGTGCTTCTGATGTAGCGATGGAGTTAAGCTATTTTTAGGTCTGCTAGCTCACTTAAGGTCTTGCGATTCGCAAAAGAAGGGCATGAGCAAGGGAGGTGATGTACCGATTCCTCTTCCTCCTCATCGTTGCAGCATCGGCAGAAGTCATTGGAGAGCAGCCCTAGTCTGGCGGCGTGTTTTCCAGTGATGCGGCGACTTAGTTGCCACAAGGTCCCTAGCCTGAAGCTGAGCTTAGGCTACCAGGGGGGTCAGCACGGTGGCGGATAGCTGAACGGCCTACAGATATGTAGGTTAGCTGCAAATAGCCAATAAGCAGTCCCCGACCAAGAGCGGCAAAAACGGAGGGCGTGACGGAAAATCACTTAAGCCCAATGAAGTTTTTGTGACAGGGCGAGTGGATGCCGCCCTTAAATAAGTATCCTGTCCCTAATGCAAGGCGTTATGTGACCCGTACCGAGGCATGAATGGTGCTGGGGACACAAAAGCCATACAGCATCGCTAACGGAGCCCTCCAGATACCTGGCGCCCTCTGGTTGTAACTTAGCCTTACCACATTACAGGGGTCTCTGATGTGGTGGACCTCCCTTTCTCCCATACTCGTGGGATCAAATATGAACCAACAAAAACAAACAAATCTAACAAGCCAAACAGGCACAATCGAAAATACAGGAGAAAATCCGTTCAGAAGAAGTTCTGTACTGATGCGAACACCGCCACTGAAATCAGTAGATGTAGCAATGCAGGAGGTGAGTATGAACATAGCAATACCGTCCACAACTCTACTGAAGGAAAATTCGCAGACCTCACCTAGCCCTCACTTCAGCGAAACACCAACTAGCAGGTTGACGTCCCAAACCAGTGGAAAAAATTAAGCAATACAATCTCTAGGAAAGAACGTCACAAATTTAATGGAGCTTATCAAGGGGAAAAACAATGTCCATCTTGAAATCAGGAAGCTGGCCAGTGCTATACGCAGGCACTATAACAGGCTATTAGAGGATGAAAATGAAAATATTATTAAAGTATCTAGTAAAGCCACTCAAACATGCCAGCAACTAGAAGTGAGCAAACCACCAAGCTCTGCGGTTTTGACGAGCCAACTACCAGATCCCAAAAGAAAAAGGAGGAGATCTCCAAATAATGAAGAATCTTCGACACCATCGTACGCCGACATAGTCACAAAAAAGGCGGCTTCAGTGGTAAAACAAAGCACCCATCTGAACCGAAAGGAGAAAAAAGAGGAAACGTCAAGGAAAAACCCGGAACAAACGGCGAATCCCCTAACGGCCTACGGCAAATCCCCTAACGGCAAGAAGAAGAAACATCAAGTCGAGCCAATAAAAAAGACAAGGGAACAAAGGTAGTAAAAAAGGGGCGGGGAAAGATACACGTCAACCCGGACGCATTGGTCATTAAGAAGACTGGAGACATATCCTATTGTGATATTCTCCGAAAAGTGAAGACCAACCCGGATCTAAATGGATTAGGCCCTGACGTTACACGGATACGGAAGACGGTGAAAGGAGAACTACTGCTTGAGCTCGAGAAAGCGCCGAATGGTAGAACCTCCGAGCACCGAATTAAGATAGAGCAGGTTCTCGGAGAAGCTGCAGAAGTGAGGTGCCTAACGCACGAGATGCTTATCGAGTGCAAAGATCTAGATGGCGTCACTACAAAAGAGGAAATTCGCCAAGCCCTGTCCGATCGGTACGAGGAAGTACGAGGCATGCAGACTTCGTGCATTAAATCCCTGAGGACAGCATATGCAGGGACGCAAATATCAGCCATAAGCCTCCCGATAAATGCTGCCAAAAAGATACTTCAAGCGGGGAAAATAAAAATCGGATGGGCAGTTTGCCGAATACGGAGAAAAGTTGTTCCTTTACGATGTTTCAGATGCCTTAAGTTTGGACATCTAGCAAAGGAGTTTAAAAATGCGGTAGACAGAAGTGAAGACTGCATCAAGTGTGGACAGAAAGGTCATGTGTCCAATGACCCAGGATGTGTCCTCTGTGAAGAAAAAGGAAGCATCAATACCCATCACGCGGCAGGAAGCGTAGTATGTCCTTTATACCAGGAAGCTGTAAAAGTTGCAAAAAGATTATGAAATTACTGCAACTTAACCTAAACCACTGCGAAGCGGCACAAGATCTACTTAAACAAACCGTTCGCGAGTTAAAGATTGATGTGGTCGTAGTAAGCGAGCAGTATAAGAAGCTCGATGATAGGATTTGGGCAACGGACAGTTCAAAACGGGCTGCTATTTGGGCATGCGGTGACTGCGCATTTGAGGACAGAATGATGACAGCTGGAATAGGATTCGTGCGAGCAAAGGTCCAAGGGGTACATGTCTGTAGCTGATAGGCATCTCCAAATGACACCTTGGAGGAATTCCGAGCCATGCTTGATAGGCTCGTAGACGATGTTAGAGGCCATAGTCCATCAGTTATCGCTGGGGACTTCAACGCATGGGCCACTGACTGGGGCAGCACACGTACCAACAGACGGGGTGAGGCACTACTAGAAACCGTATCGTCATTAGAAGTAATACTGCTTAATACGGGTAACAAGCAAACGTTTAACAGAAATGGTGTAGGCCCCATAGTGGATATAACGTATGTGTCCAACTCTCTAGTAAGAGGATCGGAATGGAAAGTCAGTAACGACTACACCCACAGTGATCACCGCGCTATCCTATTCGAAGTACAGGCGAAGAGAAGAACCGGAGAGAGCTTCCCAAGGAAGGCACAATGCAAAGGATGGAAAGTGAGCACACTGAACGAAGACACTTTTGCTCTGGTTTTTGGGGAATCCACAACGAACGCAGAAACAGCAAATGCGATGGCAGCTGAAGTTACTAAACAAGTAACTAGGGCCTGCGATGCATCCATGGTCCGAAAAAAGTCAACAAACCGCCGGACACCAGTATACTGGTGGAACCAAGAGGTAGCAGAACTACGCAGAAAAAGCCATCATGCTAGGAGACTTTTTCAGCGGTCAAGGGGCCAGCCCTTCCATCAGGAATTACAGGCAGCATACAAAATCAGGCGCAAGGACCTAAAACTAGCCATCCAAAGAAGCAAAAACAACTGCTTTAAAGAACTATGCGAGGAAGCGGAAATGAATCCCTGGGGCAACGCATACAGGGTAGTCATGTCCAAACTCAGGGGCTCTAGGGCACCTCCACCCTCATGCCCTCTACTTATGCAGAAAATAGTGTCGGGGTTATTTCCTCCACAACCACCAATAGGGTGTGTAGGACAACCGCAGGAATTACGTGAGACTTCACCTGTCACGCAATCGGAACTCCTGGATATATAAAAAAAATGAATAACAATAAATCACCGGGATTGGATGGCATACCAAATATGGCTCTAAAATTAGCCGTTAAAATAAACACGGAACTCTTTTTGGGGTTATACAACAAGTGCCTAACAGAAGAGGTATTTCCAGACCAATGGAAAAAACAGCGTCTGGTGCTTCTGCCAAAAGGGAATAAACCACCGGATGAACCCTCATCATACCGTCCGATATGCTTGCTCAACACAATGGGTAAAATATTGGAGCGGATTATATGCAACCGACTGGAGGTGGCAATTCATGAAGCCGGCGGACTCTCGAACCAGCAGTATGGATTTAGAAAGGCTCGGTCTACAATAGATGCTATTCGGAGGTCAACTGCGATCCTAGAAGAAGCTATTCAGGGCAGAAGATGGAAAGGAGGTGCAAAAAAAATATGGTGCCGTGGTAGCATTGGACGTTAAGAATGCGTTCAACTCCGCAAACTGGGGGCTGATAGTGCACTCTCAATGCAATGATGGTGCCGTGGCCTCTTATAAAAAATTGCGATAAGCTACTTCGAGAATCGGTTGTTGCTCTACGACACCGATGATGGAGTAAAGCAGTTTCATATAACTGGCGGAGTCCCACAGGGATCGGTATTAGGACCCCTCCTATGGAACATCATGTACGATGGGGTCCTAAGGCTTCGAATCCCAGATGAGGCAAGATTTATGGGCTTTGCTGATGATCTAGCAATTGTTGTGGCAGCGAAGCACCTGGAAGAAAGACATCTGTTATGAATGTATCCAAAAAGTGAGGCGGTGGATGGCAGCAGCTGGACTAGAGCTCGCAGAACAGAAAACAGAAGCAGTACTAATAAGTAGTCGCAAAGAAAGAGAGACATTCATAATCAGGGTAGGTGAGCATAACATATTATCGAAGCCGGTCATCAGATATCTAGGTGTGATGATCGACACAAGGCTCACCTATAGGGAACACCTTGAAGGAATGTGTGACAAAGCTGCAAAGGTGCGTGCTGTCCTGTCCAGGATAATGATCAATATTGGAGGGCCCAGACAACAAACAAGACTAGTTCTGTCAAGGGTGGTGCAATCAATCTTGATGTATGCAGCACCAAAATGGGCCAAAGCTGTGAAAGTGAAGTCAAATGCTAGAAAGATTAACTGCGTCAACCGACCTTGTGCACTGAGGGTTTGCTGTGCATATCGGACAATATCCGATGACGCTATATGTGTCATTGCAGGAATGCTACCAGCAGATATATTGGCCAACGAGCTACAAAGAACCTACGACGCCTTCGGGATCCCAGAGCCTCAGCAAAATATATAAAGAGGAAAAGCAGCGAAGCATGAGAACATGGCAGGAAAGATGGAACGAGTCCACAAAGGGAAGATGGACCTATCGGCTTATACCCGATATTCGCAAATGGACGGAACGTGACTACGGGGAAGTGGATTTCTATTTATGCCAGCTTCTATCGGGACATGGCTGTTTCCAAGGGTACCTGTACAGGTTTGGTTTAAAGGAATCTGCCCTCTGTCTAAACTGCGGGAGGAAAGACAAGACGCGGAGCACGTATTTTTTCAGTGCCCACACTTTAGTGCAGAGCGCAGACAAATAGAGGAAAGATTTGGAGAAGCACCAACCCCCGAGAACATTGTAAACCACATGTTAACATCGAGCGCAGCATGGGATGTGGTGAAACAGGTAACAGCAACAATTATGAAGGAACTACGACGGTTGGAGAGAGTCAGAGAGAGTGAAAACCAAACTCATATGATACATCTCTCACAACAAAGGACCGCAAACGCAGGATCCAATGTCGAACCAGCGAGCAGAGGAAGAAGAGCATAAAATGCTAACCAGCCCCGTGAAGTAATACCTGACGGTAGTCCTGCGGGGAGAGTGGTTGAAGTGTGCAGGGTGTGGTTTAGTACGTAGGCGCAATCCTAAAACAACGAACTGTTGGGTTTGCGAATCGTGCATACTGGTAACCCGGGTTACTGGTATCTTTAGAAGATTACACATCCTTTGGCTCAACCATAAAAAAAGAAAAAAAAATGTCCCTAGTTCGTACTAGGTTTAGCTTATGCCAGATTGTTATTATTTTCATTCCATTGGAGGTTGGTAGCCTCCGAAGTTTTATTATGTGCTTTACCGTACTTATTGGTGTTTTTAGGTACCCGGGGGTAGGAAGACTGAGTGTGCTTGACACTAACTTTGCGAGTTCGTCGGCTACGCAGTTTCCTGGAATATCCCTGTTTAGGAATTTGAATAATGACGAATGGAGATAAGTAAAAAACCGAATGTTATGTTTTGCTGTCCAGAACGAGAATGAAAATGAACGAATATAATTCTTTTACAATAACGTTTGACATTAGTTCAAAGGTAACTTTACAAATTTAGAGATGCAATTATCACAAGTGGATTCAAACAAGTGAATTTATTTATTCTCGAACATCCCGGCCCCCCTGGAACGAGTTTCAGGACGTTGGTAACAGAGCCAATTTGGTGACTGGGCGAATTAATGTTCCTGCTGCTGTTCTTATGGTGGCAACTCGTACGTGTCCATCAGATCCAACGTTGACGCTTTGGATACGTCCCAACAACCATTTGGTGGGCGGGAGATTAGGTTCCTTGATGACTACTAGATCTCCAGGCTTGAGGTCAGCATGCGGTTTCTGCCATTTAGTGCGTTCTTGTAGTGTTGTGAGGTATTCTGTATGCCATCTCTTCCAGAAGCCTTGGGTCATACTCTGTAGATGCTTCCAACGCGATAGGCGGTTTGGTTGAATGCTGAGATGATCGGGTTCAGGAAGAGCTGTAAGTGGTTCACCTACAAGAAAATGAGCTGGAGTTAACGGGTTTAGATCACAGTCAGATATGGCACAAAGAGGACGAGAGTTGAGAATAGCCTCTATTTGGCAAAGGACAGTGGACAGTTCCTCAAACGTTAATACTGCGTTGCCGATGACACGCCGCAAATGAAATTTAACTGATTTGACGCCGGCCTCCCACAGACCACCGAAATGTGGTGCGGAAGGGGGGATAAAATGCCATGTTATTCCATCCTTAGCGAGTTCAGTGGCGATGACGTCATTATGAGTTTGTTTCATAACTAATTTGTGCATTTCAGTTAGGCACCGGCGAGCTCCTTGAAAATTCGTTCCGTTGTCGCTGTAGATGTTTGTGCACTTGCCACGACGGGAAACAAATCTCCGAAATGCTGCGATAAAGGCATCTGCGGTGAGATCGCTCACCACTTCCAGGTGAATAGCTTTCGTGGAGGTGCACACGAAAAGAGCGATGTAGGCCTTAGATAACTTTGGCCTTCGAATATGGGATGATTTGATAGTCAGTGGGCCAGCGTAATCACACCCAGTATTTGCAAACGGACGACTTTGTTGGATGCGGTGTGATGGCAGATCACCCATAATCTGCTCGCTTGTCCGTTTGCGCTGCATGAAGCATGGTTTACAGCTATGGATAATCTTCCTGATGAGGTTTCGGCAGCCCAAAATCCAAAACTCCTGTCGAACGAAAGCAAAAGTTTCAGACACGCCCGCGTGCAGATACCGTTGATGAATGTCCTTAATTATCAAGGAAGAAATAGGATTAGTATTGGGAATTATGATAGGATGCTTAATATTGAACGATACACTCGCATTTTTAATACGCCCACCGACTCGGATTAATCCATCGCTGTCCAGGAATGCTGAGTACCGCAGGAGTTTAGATTTGGACGGTAATTGGTGTTTGGTACGCAGATGCTGGATGTCATCTTTGAAGGTGATGAGCTGCACATATTTGAGGATTGCGATTCTGGAAGCTCGGATTTCTGCGTATCTCAACCCGTAAGGTTCACGTTCGGAGGCGGTAAGTCGACAATTGGAGACAAACCGGAAACAGAATGCCACGATTCTTTGCAGTCGGTACCACGATGAAATCTTGTTGATAAGGTCCCGAAAAACATGCGATCCATGTGTTGCAACAAGCGCGCGTTTTGCTACCGATTTCTCTTCCTTTCTCACGAATTCGCTATCAGATAAGTTGGGAGAAAGATGAGACTCAGGCCAATGTTTTTCGGATAAGGACAACCACGACGGACCGGACCACCAAAGACTGTGACTGACGAGATCGGAAGGGAGGACACCACGCGATGCGCAATCCGCAGGGTTAAATGCTGACGGGACATAACGCCAAGAGTATCTGGGTATCGCCTCAAGGATGGTGGCAGTTCGATTGGCGACAAATGTTGTCCAGCGACGAGGGGGTGACGAAAGCCAATGTAGTACAATCTCTGAATCGCACCACGCGAATGTCTTTGCGATTTTGGTATTTATGGATGATTTCACTAAAGTCAATAACCGAGCTAACAACAGCGCGCCACACAATT
The DNA here is from genome assembly GCA_951905685.1 of Eumerus sabulonum. Classification (NCBI taxonomy): domain Eukaryota; kingdom Metazoa; phylum Arthropoda; class Insecta; order Diptera; family Syrphidae; genus Eumerus; species Eumerus sabulonum. The sequence goes on from OX645060.1 coordinate 101,008,742, forward strand.
CAAGTCGAGGAATGGAGATTGGTCTTATTGGGGCCACTTTGGTTTTTGCCGCGACGATGATTATTTGCGGATCACCGGAATCTGTTTTGGAGCGGGCATAAACGACGGCGGCGTAAGCTAGCGACGAAGCATCCGAGAAACCATGAAGTTCAATTGCTTCTTCGGACGAAAACACATTCCGCGGAACCTGAATTTTTTCAAAGCATGGTAGTTGCTCCCGATAGCTCATCCACTTTTCTGAGAGTTCTGAAGGTAAGGGATCGTCCCAGCTCAATTGCAAATCAGAGGACCAAAGCTGTTGAAACATAATCTTAAACAAGATTACCGAAGGAGATAAAAACCCTAGCAGATCGAAAATGCGGGCTATTTCGGAGAGCAGAGTTCTTCTTGTTAACGACGGACATGCAGCGGGTAGATTTAACCGGTACGAGAACACATCTTTCGCAGGATTCCAGAACATACCTAAGATTTTAATGAGAGACTGCGAGCGTTCCGGTTCGACGATGGAGTACTCGCAATCTTCAGGCTGTTGTTTCGACAGAAGAGCCCAACAATTTGAGCTCCATTTTCTAAGCTGTAAACTGGCTTCCGCTAGTAATGCGATCAACTCGGCCTGCAGTTGCAACAAAAGCTCGACCGTTTGAGCACCTGTCATAATATCATCAACGTAGACGTCGTTAAGCAAGACTGCAGCTGCGGTTGGATACTTTGTTTGGTAATCATCTGCAATCTGCTGCAGTACACGAACCGATAGAAACGGAGCAGATGCGGTACCGTACGTAACGGTTCGTAAACGATAATGCTGAATTTCGTCCTGTGGATTTTGCCGCCAAACAATGCGCTGAAAGTCTAAGTCCTTTTCACTAATCCATATCTGCCGGAACATTTTAACAATATCCGCAGTGAAGACATACCGATGTTGGCGGAAACGTAAGCATACACCTATTAAATCGCGTTGTATTGGCGGACCGATCAAGAGTTGGCTATTTAAAGATTGTCCATTCGAATCCTTTGCAGACCCGTCAAACACGACCCGAAGTTTAGTTGACGAACTTTCTGGCTTAAGTACCGCGTGATGAGGGAGGTAAAATTGGCACGAAATGTTTGCTTTTAGTTCATCGCTAGGTATTGGCTCCATGTGACCGAGTTCGAGATACTCCTGCATGAATTTTGAGTAAGGTCGGTGCAAGTCGGGGCTATTACGAAACCGACGTTCCATCGAATATAAACGCGAAACCGCCGATTGCAGGGTATCTCCGAACTTCGGGGAGGGAGTTTTAAATGGGAGAGCAACGACATATTTCTTATCAAACGAGCGAGAAAATGTTCTCCGGAAGTGGTCCTCAGCTGGATCATTGAACACACCTTGGCCTGTTGGAGTGGATACTTCTTCCACTTCCCAAAACCGCTGCAGAAGAGAATCCACGTCGACAGTTGAATAAAAAGAAGAAAGTTCTCCGCGACGACTGCTTTCACCTAGCAGCTCCCCTGAAATGACCCAACCAAATGACGTATTTTGAGCTATAGGCTTTCCCTGAGGTCCATGTATTTGCTCTTGGTTGAGAATATTCCAGACTTTATCAGCACCTAAGAGCATGTTAACTGGACGTGATATGTTGAAGTATGGATCTGCCAAATCCAACTTCCGAATATGCTCCCAAGCCGATATATCGAAAGGATTTGTTGGCAGATTTGATGTCAGTTTACCGAGCACAAATGCATCAACTGTTGTACAAGTTGAGTTGTATCGAGAATGAAGTTTGATGGACATACAACCCTTAGTATAGCCGGCATCTGTTGACGATAACCCCACTACAGGAACGCGAGAGTGAGTTCGTGGAAGCCCCAGTCTTTGGGCAAAGGATTCTGTTATGAACGACGACTGAGATCCCGTATCCAGCAGCACACGACACTCGATGAACTCTCCCCGAATATCTTGAAGTTTAGCTACAATGGTGGGCAAGATTGTTTGCGTTCGAATGCTAAGCTCAAGCGAATGGTTATTGACCAATTGGAGAGCATCAACAGAAGTGGAAGGGATCTCTGAGAAGTGGGAGTTTTGCATACAGGTTGATGCCGATGATAAGGAGGAGCCATTATTGGCAGGTGTGGGTACCGAGGGAGAAGACTTATGGCTATTATCTTGATGAACTAGCGAATGATGACGAGCCTTACACACACGACACCGATACGACGAGCGACATTTGATAGACGAATGACCTGAATGCAGGCAATTGAAACAGACCGAATGAGTTTTTACAAAGTCTCTACGCTGATTAGTGTCTAATGAAAGAAATTGCGAACACTGGGGTAAGATGTGGTTGCTCTTACACATCGGGCAACGCGGATTGTTTTCAGGCGCCTTTGCCAAATGAGACCGAATCTGAGCGGGTTGTTTTATACGCGATATGGCCGAACGATTAAGTGACTGACACGACTCCAATGCGTCACACCTGAGTTCGAGAAATTCAATAAAATCGGTGATGGTGTTGTCATCGCGAGAGCCGATTTGTTCTGCCCATGCATGCGTTGTCTCGTTGTCGACTTTATTTAATAGCAGGTAAATCAACCACGGATCCCGATTATTTTTTTCCATCGCGTGAAGTCCGCGAATGACTTCGTCTGCACCGTCTGTGATTTTGCGAAGTGTTTGCACGTTCGATCCACTTATAGAAGGTAGCGCAAGAAATGCCTCGACATACGATCGCACAATTAAATTTGCCCGGTCAAAGCGTTTTTCGAGTTTATCCCAAGCTTCGATATAGTTCGCGTCCGAAATGGGAATATGTTTGATCACGTTGGCTGCGGCATCAGTCAAAAATGATTTTAAATACCGAAATTTTTGAGTCGCGGTTAAGTTTGGTTTGCAATCAACAGCACCAGTAAAAAGGTCTCTAAATGACGGCCAGTCTTTATAATTTCCGGAAAATGGAGGCACCGTAATTGGAGGAAGATTGGTTGTCGAACACGTGCTAGCCGAATTATTTAATTGAGTTAACAACGTATTTTGTTGAGATGCGAGCCGCTGAAAAACCGAATCATCGACATCGTTTTTCTGCACATTTTCCCGATCACGAATGGCCTTTTTTAGTCCCGCATATGCTTCGAAATATTTCGTTTCGTACGCACCGAAATCGTTCTGAAACTCTACGACCTCGAACTCTTCCACGTGTTGCAAACACTCGTAATGAAGTGATGTAAATTCAGACCAAGCATCCTCTACTCTTTTTAACCGAATCTCTAACATCTCAATCGATGTAGACTGATCGAGCGATGTTAGAAATTCTACCGCACGTGTTAAACAGGCTTTCGCATTTCCACGCTTTTGCTTTATTGCATGCATATCGACAGCGAGGTTGCAAAAAAAGAGAGATAAGTGAAGTGCTGCCTTGAATGCACAGAAACGCCTTTATTAATTATAAACCGAGCGCGCTATAATTATAAGGGAAAACTGACGCGCGGGGATTAATCTTAGTTAGTTCAACAATTACACGAATTTATCACTTATAGTTCACACACGAGGTTTTTATTGTCGTAGTCAATGGTTCATGCAAACGAAAGAATATATATACATATATGTATATTACTCATACCCGGCGCGTGTACTTTTGGTTTAATACCTACAACTCAATTTTTTATACGGTTCGAATTTACTTATCCGACTCAGAAGGACCAATGTTTAGGAATTTGAATAATGACGAATGGAGATAAGTAAAAAACCGAATGTTATGTTTTGCTGTCCAGAACGAGAATGAAAATGAACGAATATAATTCTTTTACAATAACGTTTGACATTAGTTCAAAGGTAACTTTACAAATTTAGAGATGCAATTATCACAAGTGGATTCAAACAAGTGAATTTATTTATTCTCGAACAATCCCTATGCCCAGGAAACCACATTATTTTAATGTTGAACTGTTCAGCCATCTCGTCTAGAGGTAGGCGGCAGTTAAGGAATATTTTTGATTTGTGGGTTATCGCGGCCAAGGATTATATCGCAGATTGGCTGTCCGTGCAACTGATAATATCTTTAGCGGATATTACATTGATCCTAAGCCATGGAAGGGCTTCCGTCATCGCTGTTATTTCTGCTTAATACACACTGCAGTGATTTGGGAGTCTAAATGATTGGTTGAGGTTAATTTCCTTGGAGAAAACTCCACCACCTACACCCGTCTCCATTTTGGAGCCATCAGTATAGAGAGAAATAAGGTCAGTGGGTATGACTTTCCCTTCAGCCCATTCCTCCCTGGATGGAAAAACAGTTCTTAGTGAACGCATTCTGCGGGATCATGTAGTCTGTGTCTATGGGTACTTCGAAGTGATTAAGAATGGTGTATGGTCTTTATGTGGTGTGGGCCATTTTCCTATGCCCCTAATCCGTAGGGCCGCGCAGGCAGCAATTTGTTTGCTGTAGAGGTCCAATGGTGGAAAAACTAGTAGAATATTTAGGGCATCCGTGGGGGTTGATCTGGTCGTGCCGCTTATATATAAGCTGGCCGATCTTTGTACTTTAGCCAGAAGATTTCGATAGGCTGCCTTGTCCAGAGCAGTCCACCATGCTGCAATGTTGCACAGGAGGATAGACCTTATGACTGCTATATAAAACCAGTGCATAATGCTTGGTTGGAGTCCCCACTTTTTGCCCACCACCTTCTTCTTCTTACAGCTGTAGAGGGCAGTGGTTTCTTTCTTAACACGATTGAGAATGTTGGGTTTCCAATTCAGCCTCCTGTCAAGGACTAGGCCCAGGTATTTAGCCTGATCTTTGATTATTAATTGGGATCCACCCAGCCTCAGTGGGTTGAAGGGAGTAATTTTATAATTATTTGTAAACAGACATTCTGTCTTCTTGGGGTTGATCCCCAAGTCCACAGTACTGCATCCAGGCGTCTACTGTATGTAATGCACCCTGCATTAGATCGCTTGGAGTCGTGGGAAATATCCCTGTGACGGCAATAGCAATGTCATGGCGGCCACCGCGTACCCTTCCTGTTCTAGCAACAGTAGTATTTCATTGAACACCACGTCCCAGAGGAGAGGGGAGAGTACTCCACCCTGTGGTGTAGCTCTGCTGACCATTCTTGTCGAGACGGCACCAGCGAAGTTGGTTTTGACGACTCTTTGCGTTAGCAGTTGTCGTACCAGTTCTATCACTGATCCCATAACACCCAGATCAGACAGCGCTTAGTTGACGGCCCATGGCTCAACATTGTTAAAAGCACCCTCAATGTCGAGAAATGCCAATAGTGGGTTCCAGTGACCTCTCTATTGTGGAGTGCTGTTTCCTACGATTTGCCTTTATTGTAGACATGTTAGTTATCCGACAGCTGTCCGAGATATAGCTGTATCGAAGCTGTATCTTCTAAAATCTTCTCTAGAGTTTTTAGTAGAAAAGAAGACTAAAAGACTAATAGGCCTTAAGTGATTTGCATACTTGTGGGAGCTTTTGCCTGCCTTTGGAATGAAAATGACTTTGGTTACCTTCCGCTTGCTGGAGATGTAGGATAAGGAGAGGCAACTCTTATGTACAGGCCAGGGAAGGATGAGATCTGCTAACTGCTGGAACTCCGCTGGTATGATCCCATCCAATCCTGCAGACTTGTAAGGATCAAAGCTTTTTAAGGCCCACGGGACAATATTGTTGCTTACCAGGTTGGGAGCACGCTCGAAGGAGAATGTTCTCGGCTTGATAACTTGAGCAGGTGTGGTAGCCGAGTCCCTACTGCCCGGAAAGTGTGCGTTCAGAAGAAGTCCCAGGGCTTCTGTTATGGAGATCATCCAGACTGAATGATTTAAGTGCCTCCGTAGAGAGGTCTTAACCCTCTTGCAAGCGGATAACTTTTGCTTAATTTAAGAGCTTTCTGCTCTCTTACCTGAGGGAGACTATCTCTTTGTTCCACCATGGGGGTTTGCTTTGGGGGGTGCTAACTGCACAAGATTTAGATAGTGCTCTTTTAAGTGTTTCTGTCAGCTCATGCGGATAGGTATTTTATCCCGTATTTTTGCCAGTCAGATGCTGCTGGAGGGAGCTAGGACACTGTCGTGGCTGACTATGTTGAATTGAATATAACGATGGTCAGAGAGGGAGTGCTCTTTTAGGACTTTCCGTTGCCTGAATTTGTCAACAATGTCCTGCAATGCAAAAGTTGCATCCAGAACTTCTTGTCTGTTCTTGGTGATAAAAGTTGGTTCACAGCCATTATTGCAGACGATGAGGTTAGTATGTAATAAATAATTGAACAACGACTCCCCCCGATCGTGTGCATTTGCAACACACCCTATGACAAGTCCGGCATTTGCTAGCCCTGCATCCTTGACCAGATTCACCAAGTTAGACGGAGGGGGAGGACTTGGGTGGTCATGGGCTGAATAGGCCAAGGCAATCCAGAGCTTGAAGGAGTTGCCCTCGATGCTAATAGCCGTATTATCTTGGTCACTGTAGGATGAGAATAGAATGGTTTTTATATATGGTTTAGTTAAGATACAAGCTCTTGGCTTACCTGCATCGCGCACGTAGGTGAGCTTGTATTATGATGTTTCGAGTCCACGTACCAGATTGTTGACTATCTACGGTTCCTGTTTCAGAACTAGCATTAGTGCGGCTAGGACAGCAATAGAGTGGTGGATATTGATCTGTAGAATCCGCAGCATGATGGACGCAGTCTTTTACCTCCACCGCTGTGACATTGGCAGACTTTTCGTCAGATTCGGGATGGAATTCTGGAACAGTCTTTCCAAGGTCTACCTCGAGAAGGATCCAGATCGGACAGTAGATGGTTGTCTCCCCGGTAATCCCATTCAATTCTATGGGGGGGTGACTCAACCGAGAGAGTTTCCTTAGTGACCAGGGACTCCAGGGTAGGGGCTTACTCCGGGTTCGTCGATACCATGGAGTCGGTTGATGCAGTTCCAGAGGCTCTCGTAGTTGAGTCCTCCCCATCTTTTTTGTAGACTCTGAGCCTTGCTGAATCAAAGCCCAGCGAGATTATATTGTTGGCTTCTGCTAGAGGTGCCAGGGAATCCTGATTGATTTTAATGGTGATCAATCTTGAGGGTCCTTTCACATCCTCTAGCTATCTTCCAAACCTTAGCAGGGATTTGCTGGTTGCAGTTTTCCCTAAATTTCCTTAGGATCCCCGGGATAGGCCGGTATAGTGGTTCTAGCCCTTGGTCTATTTAGGATTCGGTTCAAGGGTACAACCTCAAGTTGAGCTCCCTTCCAGACCTCGCCGACTCTGCTGAGTGCTAGCTTGAAAAGGTCCATTGACCTTTGGTCTTCGAAGAGATTAACTTGATCCTGCCTTGATAGTACCCTACATGGTGGAAGATACACATCTTGTCTTCATGTCTCCTCTGGGGTTACCCCGAGAGTCATTGACCTTTACTGGGCCCTTGCACCGCGTCGAGGTGTCACGCAAGCGGCTGTCAAGAAATAAATAACAATTTCGATTGTTATGAACAAAAGTAGCCTATCTCACTCCAGACGATCTCCTTTTCATGATAAAAGAAGTTTAGTCAAAATCGGTTATGCCGCTTTTGAGATTACCCGGAACAAAGAAGAAAGAGACAAAAAGAAAGAGACAAACAGTCAGACAGATATTAGAATTTTATTTATATAAATACTTTCCGCGGATTCCTAGAAGCAGAAAAAGTAGGAATTTATTCAGAAGTATCAGAACATGACTACAATAAGGTTCAGCAGAAATTAATATGTAGAACTGTTCAACAAAAGCATAACCTTTTCTAAGTGTACCTATCACGCTGAAGATATACGGACGGAGGGAGAAACTTTTAGGGTTATAGCGAAATATCACAAGACTGAAACAGGGCACGGAGGTATAAAGAAGATAATCCATTTCAAATATTCAAAAGAACTTATGGAAACATATACAAACAATTTGGAGGTATGTTGCAGAGCGAAGTATGACAGGGAACCATTAAAACCAATATTTAACATTACCCAAACTCCAAGTGATATTATTAAAAAGAATAACTTCATAATATTCATTGACAGATTTTCAAAATACTCAGTAGCTCTACATCTAGAGGCTAGGAATAGTGTAACGTTTACAGAAAAGCTAAGGTTATGCTTTTCCATAAGAGGGAAACCAGAATTTAACTCTGTTAATATAAAGGAGTTCTTAGCACGGGAAAACATAGAATACCATTTTACAAACCAAACAATCATCCTGGAAACTCAGACATAGAGAGATTCCACAGTACAATAGGTGAAAGTTAGGATACTAGAAGTAGAAGCACCTGATAAGTCAACTAAAGAAAAGATTTTCAAAACCGTTGAGTGGTACAATAAGTCAATACACTCTTCAGTAAAGGAAAGACCAATAGACATAGAAGAAGGTAAGGTTAAAAGAATCTATTTAGAGAAAAAAAAGATCGATTAGAAAATAGAAAATAATGTCATTTGGCATCCATATCTGACTGTATTTGCGTAAGGCTTTGCATTCTGATTTATTATGACTACAATATTATTTTATCGTTTGTTAGTGATGTTTACGTCCGCTGATTTGGTTTTATTTAATTTTAATAGCCATTTAACTGTCCAATTAAAAATTTTGTTAACGTCTGTTTGCAACTTCTGTGTTGAAATCTCATTGATTTTCCCTACCGCAGTGTTATCTGCAAATGCTGTCCACGTGCCATTTTCTAGTTTTGGCAGATCACTCGTAAATAAGAGATAGAGAATAGGAACTAAAACGATGCTTTGTGGAACACCGGCCTTGACTTCCGTAAGCTCTGGGTAAGAGTCTTTTTGTTTTCCTCTAAGTATGATTTTAGAATAGCAGCAAATTGTTTTGGTAGAAGAAGCCTTAATTTATAATTCAGTCCTTCATGCCATACTTCGTCAAAGACCTGTGCAATACCAAGAAATACCACACAGCAAGCCCTTTTCTCCTCCAATGCTTTTTCGATTATATCAGTTATTCTGTGAACTTGGCCTATAGTTGAATGAAGCCTCCTGAATCCAAACTAGTGGTTTTAGGTTTCTTCGATTAATAATATCATTTATTCTTTTAGCTAGTAGTATTTCGAACAGCTTAGATATTATAGGCAGCAGTAAAATTGGCCTGTAAGATGAAGCCTCATTTGGTGGTTTTCCTAGTTTTGGAATCATTATTGCTTCAGCCACTTGATCAAGTTTAGGAGTTTAACAAATAGGTATTTTTGTTGTGGCTTCAGAATTTCTCCGGTAATGAGTTTATGCTATTTTTCATGTGATACTTTAATTCATTATTATGTAGTTAGACTTACATTTCCGTCATACACTTCATTGCACTACACAAGGAGCAATTATTAAATGCACGAGCTCATGAGCAATTGGCTGTGAGCATTTTTTTTCGATTAAGAAATGGGCACATATGTACATATGTATGTATATAGTTACGTATCGAGCGGGGAGCGTAACAAAAAAAAAAGATTAATTATAAGCCCAACACTTGGGCTATGAGTAAAAAACTGTTTTGAAGTTGTATTGGTTTCTTTGGGCTTACGATTCTAATTTTGGTGACGACTGGAGCCAGATGAATCCGAGTTTCGACGACGCTACGAACTGCGTAGCCGCTGGGGAATCCCAGCCTTTATATTAATTTTATGTTGAACTTGTAATCCTGCCCTTAATTGGATTGTAACATGATATTTTGAAAAACCGATGTTCGTTCCTCTTTGCAAGTGGATGCACTTGTGTCAACAAATAGACTGGCCAATAGGGCTGGCCAACACAACACAGCAAGCGGCTGTCATCGCAGTCGGTCGTCGCCTATAAAAGGGAACAGCGTTTCAGCAGCAGTGGGAAAAAGATTTCAGACCTGCTGGTGAGCGGTCGTGCGCACGTGAGCGCAGAAAGGAAAAAAGAAGAGAAAGGAAAAAAATAATAATAAATTAAGAATTTAGAAATGGAAATGGAATAAATAAACGAATTTAAATAAATATCATCATCATCATCATCATTTTCAGTGGCCCGCATTTTCCACTAAAAGAGTCGCGGGGGTAATGCGCATACGCGGGATCTCCAGGCCACTCGATCCTCCGTCATCGACTCTAACTCATCAGGAGCTATGCCAAGCGCACCCAGGCGAGTTCTTGGTCCAACCACATAGTCCTGGATCTGCCAAGCGGTCGCCTGCCTGATGGTATTGCATCTAAGGCACGCTTCGGAAGTCGTGATGATGGCGACATCCATCTCACGTGACCAAACCATCGAAGCATAGCCCTTTCTGTTCGGAGAAGCAGCTGCTCAACATTAAGCTCCCCGCACACTGCCGTGTTTCTCACCCAATCCCAGCGTGTAACTCCCACAACAGCACGAAGAAATCTCATTTCGCCAGCTTGTATTCGCGATCTTATTCTTTCGGTCAATACCCAAAGTTCATGACCATAGCTGAGAGTTGGAACAAATGCTGAGTTAAGAACCGCTAACTTGGCTTTGACACCATGCTCGATCTTTCTGATTACAGATCTTCCAAGCTGTTTCAAAATTAACCCTGCTTGGCCAATCCTGTAGGAAAGCTCAGTATTACTTCTCCCATCACTCGTGAGGAAGACCCCGAGAAACTTAAACGTCTCCACCTGCTTCAATGGGACTCCACTAACATGTAGGGTGCATTGGACAGGTGTTCTGGAAATAACCATAACATCGGATTTGTCCACGTTAACCCTCATTCCAGCATCAGCACATACGGCCACAAACCTATCTAGCGCGCGCTGAAGTTCCACCTGGGAGAATGTGAGGACAACTAAGTCATCTGCATAAAGAAGATGACATATCCTCAATGGCAAAGATATCGTCTGCCGTTTCTTCGTGTAGTAATGAACAAATAATGAAATGAAATGAAATGAATAAACTTATCTCTTTCGAAATTTCGAAGCACAGGAATGAAGTGTGGAATAAAAAGTTAAGCTCGTTAGATAAAAATGCTTAGCCTCTTTGGAATGCAGCTAGAATCATTAAGAGCAAAAAACAGGAGGATTCCAAGCTTGCATAGTTCTGGTAACATTTACCATTCCGATTCTGATAAAGCGAATGTTCTTAGATCTGCATTCCAGAAGAACCACACTGTTTCTCAGAACCTTGGTGTTCCTGCAATAAATTCTTTGATGAAAGAAGCGTCTGATAGGCTTCGTTACCTGAACTGTGAGCCTTCTCTAGCGGATTTTGCAACTCAAATAGAAATCGCTGAAATATTAAAGCAGTTGCAATTGAGCAAATCAAATGGCCTTAACGGCATTAAAAACATGTATCTAAAACATTTACCTAAGTAAGGGTTAATATTTATTACTTTTCTAGTCAACGCATCTCTCAAGTTACAATACTTTCCAAACACATGGAAAATGGCAAAAGTAGTACCAATATTAAAACCCGGAAAGGAAATTGTAAATCCAGACAGTTACAGACCTGTAAGTCTACTTAGTTGTGTTAGCAAAGTTTTTGAAAAAATTATAAAAATAAAACTTATGAAATATATTGATGAGAAAAAAATGTTTCCGTATGAACAATTTGGATTTAGAAGTCAGCACAGCACAAGACATCAAGTAGCCCGAATATCCCAACATGTAAGGCGTACCCTTAACCTAGGTAGATCTACAGGTCTGGTTTTACTTGATATCGAGAAAGCGTTTGACTCGGTCTGGCATGATGGTCTCATATGTAAAATGATTAGTCCTGGATTTCCTTTGTATCTAATCAAAACTATACAAAGTTTTTTGACTAACAGAGCTTTTAGAGTATATGTCAATAACAAGTCGTCATCATTACAGCATTTTTTGCGGGAGTACCCCAAGGTTCTGTCCTGGGCCCGATACTATATAACATATACATGTGGCGGCGTGACCGGAACTTCAGCCGATCGTCATTGCGAACATCCCCCGAATACTCATGTGGCGGTGTGACCGGAGCCTCAGCCGATCGACGATGCGAACATCCCCCGAATACTCCAACGCGTCACCAAAGTGTCACCAACGAGAATTCCCGTGGAGGTGATAGAAGCCGCCTGCCACACACGCCGTTCGACATTCGACCAGTATTCGGCCATCTTTGTCACTCGTATTTTTCATTTCGTATTTTTGTCTTTTGTCTTCAATAAAGCGTGTCCAATATTAGTACACTTTCTTGAATTGAGAACGTTAAATTGCTAAAAGTGGTGACCCCGACGTGATATGGACGGGAAACCGGCAGATTCCATCGCAGACGCGACCGCTCCAGCAGCGACAAGCGATGGCCAGCCCGAGGTCGTGGCAAGCTTCCACGCCCGCCTTCAGATGCCTGACGTCGACAGCTGGTTCTACCTCCTGGATTTCTTTTTCCGCGCTTCGGGAATAGCGCAAGATGGCAGGAAGTTCGACTCGGTGTGCTCCCAGCTGCCAGCCGCTCGGATAACCGAGCTGAGACCCATCATCGACGCTGCCCCGGCCAGAGATAAGTATAATTACATTCAAATTCATTTAGTCAATTACTTCGCAGACAGTCAGCAAAGAAGAATTCGACGTATCATCCACGAAATGCCGCTTGGGGACCGGAAGCCCAGTCAGCTTTACTTCGAGATGGCCCGCGTTGCAAAAGGCGCGCTAAGCGAGCAAGTCCTCCTCGATCTATGGGCCGCCCGCCTTCCTCCGTCCGTGCAAGCCATCGTCATAACGGAGAAAGGTGCCGCGATCGAGAAGACCAGGGTCGCAGACACCGTGATGGAAAGCATCGAGCTTCGCCAACTGAGCGGCATAGCGCCTCAGGTGTCATCAGGCGACACCCCCCGCCAAGGCGAAACGAACATCTGCCCCCCGACAACAGCGGATGCCGCTCTGTTGGTCTCCGAGTTTTCCAGGATGTTGTCGCAGCAGTCGCAACAGCGCCTACCACGAATGCGCACCCTCACGCCCCGTCCCCCCGTCCAACCCCGACCGTCCGGCGAACGTAGAAGGGAGGATTCCATCGAACAGTTCGATGACTGTTGGTTCCACCGAACCTTTGGCAACAGGGCAGTTAACTGCCGCCAGCCCTGCAGCTTCCGCCACTCGTCGTCAACAACCCAGCGCCAATAACATCCGGTATCCAAAGCAGCGCGCGCTCTACCATCAGCTGCTATCAACCGTCTGTGCGTACGCGAACAGACAACGAACACCCCCTTTCTCATCGACACGGGAGCAGAGATCTCATGCATCCCACCATCGTCGTCACCCGGCAACCTCCGACCATCAGCTCTGCACCTGTTCGCTGTCAACGGCACCCCCATCAAGGCTTACGGAGAAGTCGCATACGAAGTCGACCTCGGCCTCCGTCGCCCGTTTGCATGGACTTTCGTCGTCGCTGACGTCACATCCCCAATTATCGGAGCGGACTTTCTGCAACACCACGATTTGATGGTCGACGTGAAAAGATCCCGTATAATCGATGCCCGGTCGAATTCCCGCTTTCAAGAGCTATCCGCAATCTCCAGCCACGTACCGACCCCACAAGTCGTCGATGGCAACGCACCGTTCGCCGACATAATTTTCGCATTCCCCAACATCATGCGCCTTGCGCCTCCTGGCGCGTCAACCAAGTCAAATGCATTACACTTCATCGAGACGAGCGGACCACCGTGCTCCGCGAGGGCCAGGCGCTTGCCCCCGGATAAACTGCAGGCGGCTAGACAGGAGTTCGACTCACTATTGCGGGCCGGGATTTGTCGCCCTTCAAAATCCAACTGGTCAAGCCCGCTTCACATGGTCCAAAAGGCCGACGGTTCATGGCGGCCATGCGGAGACTATAGGAACCTCAACGCAATTACTCGACCCGACCGTTATCCGCTCCCCTACCTACACGATTTCACCAATATACTGCGAGGGAAGACTATATTTTCAAAAGTCGACCTACAGAAGGCCTTTCATCAGGTGCCCATCAACCCAGACGACATCCCTAAGACCGCCATCATCACGCCATTCGGGCTGTATGAGTTCACGCACATGACCTTTGGACTTCGCAATGCCGCACAGACTCTTCAACGCCTGGTGCATGAGGTACTTCGTGGGCTCGACTTCGCATTCTCATACATGGACGATATTTGCGTCGCATCTGAAAACGTCGACCAACACCGTCAACACCTGCGCGAAGTTTTCAGGCGACTGGCAAACCATAACTTGGCCATCAACGTCGCCAAATGCAGGTTTGGTCAGCCAGAACTCGAGTTCTTAGGCCACCGAGTCACCCGGCAGGGGATATTTCCACTGCCTTCCCGAGTGGATGCAATCCAGCAGATCAAGCGCCCCGAGACGGTGAAACAGCTGAGAGGTTTTGTAGCGGCCATCAACTTCTATCGAAAATTCATGCCACATGCAGCAGAGGCGCAAATCCCGTTGTTGAAGATGACACCCGGTAATCGGAAGAACGACAAAACTCCGCTGTCTTGGACGAATACCGCTAGCAAGGCCTTTGACGACTGCCGCCAGCTCCTAGCCGACGCGGTTCAACTCGCGCATCCCGTCCCAAATGCAGACCTAAGCCTCGTAACGGACGCTTCGAGCCTAGCCGCTGGTGCGGTTCTACATCAAATCGTCAACAACGTAGCGGAACCGCTGGGTTACTTTTCGAAAAAGTTTTCCGACACACAACAACGTTACTCCACATACGACCGCGAGCTCACGGCGATGTATATGGCGGTGCGTCACTTTCGCGACCTAATAGAGGGGCGGGCTTTTCACATCCAAACCGACCACAAGCCTCTCATCTTCGCATTCAAACAGCGCCCAGAGAAGTCATCGCCGAGGCAGACAAACTATTTGTCCTTTATAGCCGAGTTCACCACCGACATCCGTCACATCAAGGGCGAAGACAACCGGGCGGCAGACCTGCTGTCACGGATCGGGGCGCTCGAGGCAGGGGATTTATACAATCAGCTCGCTGAATCGCAAGAGGCGGACGCCGAACTGCGGCGACTGTTGTCAGGTAACCCCTCGCATTCGCTACAGCTAACTTCGCTTTCTTTTCCCCACCTAGCAAAACTCGTCGTATGCGATGCCTCACACGGCCGAGTCCGCCCATTCATTACGAAGAACCTCCGCAAACCATTGTTCGATGCCACACACAATCTCTCGCATCCAGGCCGGCGCGCCTCAATACGTCTGATGACAGAACGCTTTATTTGGCCGAACATCCGCCAAGACTGCGCTAGGTGGGCAAAGACATGTGTACCCTGTCAGCGAACTAAGGTACACCGCCACTCCAGATCCGAGTTACGACACTATCAAGCTCCCGACCAGCGCTTTGCCGACATCAACATCGACGTTCTGGGTCCCTTCCCGCCATCGGAAGGCTATCGCTACTTGCTGACGATCGTAGACCGTTTCACGAGGTGGCCCGAAGCGACGCCGATGGTGGACATGACCGCCACCAGTTGCGCAAACGCCTTCATCTCAGGATGGATCGCCCGTTTCGGAGTACCCTCCAGGGTTACGTCCGATCAAGGTAGACAGTTCACTTCTTCCATCTTCAGTGAACTGTGCAGACGCACAGGTTCGAACCACTCAACAACAACATCATACCATCCACAGTCCAACGGAATCGTCGAACGATTCCATAGAACCCTAAAAGCGGCAATCAACTGCACCGACTCCGCGCACTGGACGAAGCATCTGCCTCTCATCATGTTAGGCCTGCGATCAACATTAAAAGAAGACATCGGCGCTACCCCTGCAGAGTTGGTCTACGGCACAACACTTCGACTCCCAGCTGATTTGCTTTCTTCGGCGCATGACGACCGCTCGCAAACAGACTTCGTATCGGACCTCCGACAGAGAATGCAGCAAATCAGACCTCAGCAGACAGCCTGGCACTCGCAGCAGCACCCATTCGTCCACAAGGATTTGGCCACTTCGACGCATGCATTCATACGTAACGACTCCGTAAAAGCATCTATTGTTCCACCATATGAAGGTCCATTCCGGATCGTCGATCGGCAAGAGAAATTCTTCAAGCTCGAGGTCCGAGGGCGTTGCAGCAACATTTCCATTGACCGCCTTAAACCGGCATACATGGAGTCTGCGGCAAGTGAGGAACCAGCAACACCTGTTCCGATGGCAGCCGAACGCACGCCACCACTACGTGCAACGACTCAGCCTTTCCGCACCCGCGTGGGGCGCAGCATACAAGCTCCCAGCAGGTTTCGCTAAAGCGCGGAAGGCTTCTGGGGGGCCCATGTGGCGGCGTGACTGGAACTTCAGCCGATCTTCATTGCGAACATCCCCCGAATACTCATGTGGCGGTGTGACCTTAGCCTCAGCCGATCGACGATGCGAACATCCCCCGAATACTCCAACGCGTCACCAAAGTGTCACCAACGAGAATTCCCGTAGAAGCCGCCTGCCACACACGCCGTTCGACATTCGACCAGTCTTCGGCCATCTTTGTCACTCGTATTTTTCATTTGGTATTTTTGTCTTTTGTCTTCAATAAAGCGTGTCCAATATTAGTACACTTTCTTGAATTGAGAACGTTAAATTGCTAAATACACTTCGGACCTTCCCAGGCTCCCAGAATGTGAATAAGCTATTTACGCTGATGACACAGGCATTTTTTCTTCCCACGAGTTTGCTCTCAATTTGAGACCAATCTGCAAAATGGGATAAGATTATATGCCGAATATCTTAATAAGTGGAGAATTCAAATTAATGCTAACAAAGTGCAACCTATCTTTTTTAGTCGAAAAAGAAAGAGTTGCCATTTACCTAACAACCCAATTAACTTTTGCGGAGTAAATGTGAACTGGAAAACTAATGTGAGGTACCTGAGAATTTACTTGGATACACGATTAACTTTCAAGGACCATGTCTTAAATACAATTAACAAAATAGGTATTGCCACTAAAATGCTTTACCCATTTGTAAATAGAAAATCTATGTTGAACCTGTCTAATAAGACTATAATACATAAAGTCATATTTCAAGCCATATTACTTTATGGTTGCCAAGTAAGGGGAGATTGTGCAAATTACCATATTAAAAAACTGCAAATAACTCAAAATAAACTGTTAAAAATGATGCTTGATCTTCCCAGATACCATTCCACAACTGATCTTCACGTAAAGTCAAAAGTTGAATTGATCTCCATTCGAATAGCTAAGCTTATGAAAAAATTTCGAGAAAATTGCGGTTTTTCAGATAATTCTCTGATACAACAACTTACCCATTAATTTATATCATCTATTTATGTACATATATATTAACTTATTTATATTGTTACGAATTATTCGATCCCCACACCAAATAGGGTTCGCACCACTGGATTGCGATAAACTACAATTGTCCTTTTTATTTAAATTGAAACACACACACTTTTAATTCTTTCACCACAGATCAATTATCTGTGTAGCTTCACCACTTTTCTTTATTATCCAATACTATCCACTTTAAACTTTATTATCCAATACCTTCCACTTTAAACTTTATTACACAATACACAAACCTTTATTGAAAGCTTTTCTTTTCACCTTGGTTGATCACACCGACTTGTCACACGCTGTTTTATACCACAAACTGAATGAATGTCAAGGGCGAGTGTTCGCGCTTATATAGCTCTCGGTCCACCGTCTCGAACGTTCGCCGTTGGAAGTTCCCCTTCGGAAATCTCTAGAACGCTCTGACGATTCCATTGGAAGTTGACATCATTCCAATCCCCGCTTCCAGAGAGTTTTCGAACTTCGACAGCGAAATTCCAACTTAACGGTCCGCTTGCATCTCCGCAACACTGCCCTCCTCCTAAACTTGTTCGTCCTCGAACAAGCGATTGGACCCTTCTCCGTAATATGGTGCTAACCTCTCTACGTGGACAATTTTGCACTTCGCCCGTCTGTCTCCCATCTGCTGTATCCGGTATACCACGTCATTGGGTTTCTTGATGACCTCATATGGTCCGTCCCAGGCTGATTGCAATTTGGGGCACAAGCCTTTTTTCCGTTGTGGGTTGTACAGCAATACCAATTGTCCGGTCTCGAATCCAGAAGTATTCGCCCTCAAGTCGTATCGCGCCTTCATTTTATCGCTGACCAAGTTCAGTCGCTCCCGGATGAACTGATGGATAGAGTTCAGCTGTTCCTTCTTTTCGGTTACGAAGTCTTCCCTGCCGCTAGTTGTCGGTAGTACCACGCCGAACTTCAAGTCCGATGGAAGTCGGAGATCAGTTCCAAAAATGGCTTCGACGGGTGTTGTTGCCGTTGAATTGTGCTGTGCCGAACGGTATGCCATTAAGAAAAGGGGAAGATGTTCATCCCAGTCCTTCTGATCTCCGACGACGACTTTTCTCAGGTATTCCTCCATCGTCCGGTTGAACCTTTCGACCATGCCATCAGATTGTGGATGTAATGGTGTTGTCCGCGTCTTTCTGATACCTAGCATGTCACAGAGTTCTTTGAACACCGACGACTCGAAGCTTTTCCCTTGGTCTGAGTGCAGTTCCATTGGTACTCTATAACGCGAAACCCAGTTATTCACGAATGCATCCGAAATGGTTTTGGCTTCCTGGTTCGGGATGCAAAACACCTCAGGCCACTTGCTGAAGTAATCGATCGACACTAGCGCGTACTTGTTTCCAGCGTTGCTCGTTGGGAATGGGCCTGCAATGTCCATTGCGATACGTTCGAATGGTGCTCCAACATTGTACTGCTGCATATTTCCTCGAGTTTTCCTAACTGGCCCCTTTGCCTTCGCACACTGTTCACACCTGCGAATGAAACGCGTAACCGACTCATGGCATCCTACCCAGTAGAAAGGTCTCTTGATCTTTTCTACAGTCTTGTTAACACCAAGATGACCCCCGCTTGGTCCCTCGTGGTATTCTCGGATGACCTCTTCGATTTGTCCTTTCGGAATTACCAGCAGATCGTTTACAATGTTCCCGTCCTCACTTTCCCAACTGGGGTAGAGGCAACCGTTCTTCAACTTCAAACTCTGCCATTGAGCCCAGTAAGCTTTCACAATTGGGCTTTCACTGGATATTTGCTGCCAACTTGGTCGAAAACCTCGTTCTTGGTAGTCGATGATGACTGCCAGATCGGCATCTTCTCGCTGCTTCCTTCCGACCTTCTCGACAGTCCAGGAATCTTCTGGCAGCACCTGGAAACAACGGATATCGGTGACCTGTTCCTTGGTCTCGGCGCGTGAACAATGTTTGCATTCAACATCGCAAGGTCGCCTCGATAATGCATCCGCATTTCCATGACTGCTTCCCTTCCGGTGTTCGATACTGAAGTCATAACTCTGGATTCTCTCTATCCATCTAGCAAGCTGGCCTTCCGGGTTTTTGAACTGCAGCAGCCATCTTAACGCTGCGTGGTCCGTCCTAAGATGAAAAGCTTGGCCATAGAGATATTTGTGGAAATGCTTGACGCAGTCAACCCCAGCTAAAAGCTCCCTCCTAGTTACACAGTAGTTCCTTTCCGGCTTCGATAGGATCCTACTGTAGTAAGCGATGACCCGTTCTCGCCCGTCAATTATTTGAGAGAGTACTCCTCCGATTCCATGTCCGCTCGCATCGGTGTCCAAAATGAACTTTTCTCCCGGAACAGGATTTGCAAGAATCTTCGCACTGCAGAGCAATTCCTTCAGGTGAATGAACGCTTCCTCCTGCGGCTTCTCCCACTTGAATGGCCGATTCTTTTTGGTGAGCTCGTGCAAACTGCTGGTAACGTTTGCAAATCCTGGGATGAATCGCCTGTAATATGTGCAAAGTCCCAGGAATGACCTTAACTCATGAAGAATCTTCGGCCGCGGCCATTCCTTAACCGCTGAGATTTTCTCTTCATCTGTATGGACTCCTTCTGCAGTCACCACATGTCCCAAGTACTTCACCTCGTTTTGGAAGAGCGAACATTTCTTCGGGCTCAATTTCAATCCGGCTGCTTGAACACGTTCCAGTACCTCTTCAAGCTTCTTAAGGTGATCGTCGAAATCCTTGCCCATGACAATTATGTCATCCAGATATACAAGGCAAGTCCTCCAGTGAAGTCCTCTTAGTACCCGGTTCATAAGTCTTTCGAAGGTGGCTGGCGCATTGCAAAGACCGAAGGGCATCACAGAGAATTGCCACAACTCTCCGCCGGCGGTGAACGCGGTCTTTTCCTTGTCTTGCTGGTCAAGCTCTATTTGCCAGTATGCACTTTGCAAGCCCAGCGTCGAGAACCACTTTGCACCAGATAGTGTGTCCAAGGTGTCGTCGATTTTTGGTAAAGGATAGCTGTCCTTTTTCGTGACGTCGTTCAGCTTCCTATAGTCCACGCAGAATCGGGTGCTTCCATCCTTCTTCTTAACTAGCACTACTGGAGAACTCCATGGGCTTGCAGATGGTTCGATCACGCCCTCCTTTTCCATCTCGTCGATTAGTTTGATCACCTCGCCTTCTTTCGCCAAAGGTACCCTCCTCGGTGGTTACCGGATCGGTCTATAGTCCCCTGTGTCTATTCTGTGCTTCACAATTGATGTTCTTCCACAGTTCTTACCATCTGCAAAAACTGTCCAATATTTACGAAGCAGGGAGAGTGCTTTACTTTTTTGATTCTCCACTAGATGTTGCGTCCACTCTCTGACCATTGTTTTTAAGAAGGCTTAGTTGGACTGGATTTGCTGTTGTTTCTTATCTTCGCAGTTCATAACGGCGGCAGCTTCTTGGCATTGAGCGATCGTTGTTCCCTTGTGTATTGTCCTAGGTGTACTGGCAGGATTCAGGACTTGTACTGGAACCAACTGGTCTTGTCGGGGTTCCACCAGAGCCCTTCCAACAATGATATCGCTGGGTCGATTTCGTTTGTCGGGTTCGACCACCCACATTCGGCTTGTCCCCGCATCCTCTCCTATCTTTGCCCAAACCACAGCTTCTGCATTCGGGGGAACTGTTTGGCGCGCTTGCACGACTATTCGCCTGACCTTGTTACTCTGTCCATTATCTACTGTTAATGGGAGCTCCCCATCGTAACCCTTTTCTGGACCTTTCCCTTAACTTCCGCTTTCTCACCAGTTACTGTACGAAGCCTTACCTCGGAAAAAGGTTCGATGTCAGAAACCAATCCGCTTCGGATGACTGAATGAGTTGCGCCCGTGTCCAACGTCAGCAGATATCGTCGCCCGTCCATCGTTCCCTCGATGACTAGGCTGGTTGCACCCCTACAGATTCGGGATACGAGGATGCTGGGGCACTCCAATGTGGGAGCCAGCGCATGCCCCTCTGCACTGACTCGTTTTAGTTTAACGGATTGTTAGGTGCACCTTTTGCACCTCCACGGTCACGTTCACTCCCTTGGTCTCTTTTCGGCGAAATAGACCTCGAACGCTTCCTTCGCAGACGGCAGTTCCTCGCAATGTGCCCCTGCTGGTCGCAGATGTAGCATCTACCCGGGAATGAACCACTCCTACTCGCCGTTGTTGTTCTGGAACTATCCTGGTCTTGAGATATGCGCCGTAGTTTGATCGAAGGTCGGCATATCAAGAGCGATGTTTCGCATGCGAGAGCGCTGGCAACTGTCTCCTTGAAAGATGTCTTCGGCAGGAGAATCAAGCTTCGTTGCGTGTCGGGGTCCCTTGGATGAAAGAATCCGTTTTTAGTTTTTCCACCACATCAACTGGAACATCCGCGTAGGCAAGATGGGATAGCCTCTCGATGTCGGCAGCATACTGTTGGATGGTCTCGTTTCCACGCTGCTTGCGTCCTTTAAGTTCCAGCTTGTGCATCTCCTGCATGTGCTCACTGCCGTATCTTCGATGAAGAGCTTCCCATATGGTTGCGTAGTTCCTTCTCAGGGTTTCCGGGATGGTCTGTAGTACATCGGCTGCTTCGCCTTTAAGCGAAATTATTAGAGCGGCCACACGATCTTCTTCTCCCCATTGATTCCGTTCCGCCGTTGTCTCGAACTGAAGTTTAAAGATGTTAAATGCACTCGTGCCGTCGAAGTTGGGACTGTGAATTTCGATGCTGCAGACGGTACAACAATTCCTTGACACTGAACGTTCTGGACAGTTTTCTCGAGTTCCAGAACCTTCTTGTCGAACTTCGATTCCAAGGTCTCGATTATCTTTTCCTGATTATTTTCGAAATGTAGAACCTTCTTGTCCAGTGTCTCGATTCTCTTTTCCTGGTTATTTTCAAGATCCAGATCCAGAACGGTTCGACGCCCTGGAACCGATCGTTGACCGCTTGCTGGATGTCTCTCAAGCTTTCTCGGTAGTTCTCTAGCATCTCTTCTACCGTCTCCAGCTTCTGGCTCAGGGAAGTAGAATTTTCCTCCAGTTTCTCTAGTTTCTGGCTTATGGAAGTTGAGTTTTACTCCAACTTTCTTCTTACGGCAGCAGAATTTTCCTCCAACTTTTGATGTACGGTCGCCTCCAGTTTCTAGCTTATGGAAGTGGAATTTTCCTTCAATTTCTGACTCAGAGAAGTGGAATTTTCCTCCAACTTTTGATGTATGGTTGCTTCTAGTCTCTGGCTCATGGAAGCACTCATAGCGTTCATAGCCGCGAGAATTTGCTGCATATCGAACCCTGGCTCAGTAGATGTCGACGGCTTCTCCACTACGAATTCGTAACTCTCCCAGTCGACACCTTCTTCCTGCAACGCTGATCGCAATCTCTCCACCAGGATGGCTTTACTTCCCACTGTGGATAATTGCCGAGCATCCAGCTCTCTTTTCAGTTGTTCGATTGTCAACTTTTCCAATTTCACCATTTTTTTCTATCTCTTAACAATTCACTTTGTGCAATTCACAATTTAAATAAACGTTCCACTCGTTTACTCGCAATCCCACTTCTGACACCAAATGTTACGAATTATTCGATCCCCACACCAAATAGGGTTCGCACCACTGGATTGCGATAAACTACAATTGTCCTTTTTATTTAAATTGAAACACACACAGTTTTAATTCTTTCACCACAGATCAATTATCTGTGTAGCTTCACCACTTTTCTTTATTATCCAATGCTATCCACTTTAAACTTTATTATCCAATACTATCCACTTTAAACTTTATTACACAAAACACAAACCTTTATTGAAAGCTTTTCTTTTCACCTTGGTTGATCACACCGACTTGTCACACGCTGTTTTATACCACAAACTGAATGAATGTCAAGGGCGAGTGTTCGCGCTTATATAGCTCTCGGTCCACCGTCTCGAACGTTCGCCGTTGGAAGTTCCCCTTCGGAAATCTCTAGAACGCTCTGACGATTCCATTGGAAGTTGACATCATTCCAATCCCCGCTTCCAGAGAGTTTTCGAACTTCGACAGCGAAATTCCAACTTAACGGTCCGCTTGCATCTCCGCAACAATATTGTTACGAAATATTCAATCCCACACCGAATAGGGTTCGCACCACTAGATTGCGATAAGCTACAATTGTCTACGTTTACTTCAAATTGAAACACACACACTTTTTTTGTTTCGCCACAGATCAATTATCTGTGCAGCTTCACCACTTTTCTCTATTATCCAATACTATCCACTTTAAACTTTATTACACAAGCAAACCTTTATTGAAAGCTTTTATTTTCCCACTGTTTTATTGGTCACACCGACTTGTCACGCTCTGTTCAATACCATAAACTGAATGAATGTCGAGGGCGAGTGTTCGCGCTTATAAAGCTCTCGGTCCACCATCTCGAACGTTCGCCGTTGGAAGTTCCCCATAGGAAATCTCTAGAACGCTCTGACAATTCCATTGGAAGTTGACATCATTCCCATCCCCGCTTCCAGAGAGTTTTCGAACTTAACGGTCCGCTTGCATCTCCTCAACACTGCCCTCCTCCTAAACTTGTTCGTCCTCGAACAAGCGATTGGATCCTTCTCCGTAATATGGTGCTAACCTCTCTACGTGGACAATTTTATACTTCGCCCGTCTGTTTCCCATCTGCTGTATCCGGTATACCACGTCATTGAGTTTCTTAATGACCTCATATGGTCCGTCCCAGGCTGATTGCAATTTGGGGCACAAGCCTTTTTTCCGTCGTGGGTTGTACAGCAATACCAATTGTCCGGTCTCGAATCCAGAAGTATTCGCCCTCAAGTCGTATCGCGCCTTCATTTTATCGCTGACCAAGTTCAGTCGCTCCCGGATGAACTGATGGATAGAGTTCAGCTGCTCTTTCTTTTCGGTTACGAAGTCTTCCCTGCCGCTAGTCGGTAGTACCACGCCGAACTTCAAGTCCGATGGAAGTCGGAGATCAGTTCCAAAAATGGCTTCGGCGGGTGTTGTTGCCGTTGAATTGTGCTGTGCCGAACGGTATGCCATTAAGAAAAGGGGAAGATGTTCATTCCAGTCCTTCTGATCTCCGACGACGACTTTTCTCAAGTATTCCTCCATCGTCCGGTTGAACCTTCCTATCATGCCATCAGATTGTAGGTGTAATGGTGTTGTCCGCGTCTTTCTGATACCTAGCATGTCGCAGAGTTCTTTGAACACCGCCGACTCGAAGTTCCTTCCTTGGTCTGAGTGCAGTTCCAGCGGTACTCCATAACGCGCAACCCAGTTGTTCACAAATGCATCCGAAATGGTTTTGGCTTCCTGGTTCGGGATGCAAAACACCTCAGGCCACTTGCTGAAGTAATCGATCACCACCAGCGCGTATTTGTTTCCAGGGTTGCTCGTTGGGAATGGGCCTGCGATGTCCATTGCGATACGTTCGAACGGTGCTCCAACACTGTACTGCTGCATATTTCCTCGAGTTTTCCTAACTGGACCCTTTGCCTTCGCACACTTTTCACACCTGCGAATGAAACGCGTAACCGACTCATGGCATCCTACCCAGTAGAAACGTCTCTTGATCTTTTCTACAGTCTTGTTAACACCAAGATGACCCCCGCTTGGTCCCTCGTGGTATTCTCGGATGACCTCTTCGATTTGTCCTTTCGGAATTACCAGCAGATCGTTTACAATGTTCCCGTCCTCACTTTCCCAACTGCGGTAGAGGCAACCGTTCTTCAGCTTCAAACTCTGCCACTGAGCCCAGTAAGCTTTCACGATTGGGCTTTCACTGGATACTTGCTGCCAACTTGGTTGAAAACCACGTTCCTGGTAGTCGATGATGACTGCCAGATCGGCGTCTTCTCGCTGCTTCCTTCCGACTTTCTCGACAGTCCAGGAATCTTCTGGCAGCACCTGGAAACAACGCATGTCGGCGACCTGTTCCCTGGTTTCGGCTCGTGAACAATGTTTGCATTCAACATCGCGAGGTCGCCTCGTTAATGCATCCGCATTACTATGACTGCTTCCCTTCTGGTATTCGCGTGCTCTCACTTGATCCCCTTTTGGCGAATTCGACCTCGGACGCCTTCTTCCCAGACGGCAACTTCTCGCCATGTGCCCCTGCTGGTTGCAGATGTAGCATCTACCTGGGAACAGCCGGCTCCTACTCACCGTTGTTGCATTGGAACTACGCCACAATTTGCTGGAAGAACGCTTTCTCCGCAGACGGCAGTTCCTCGCAATGTGCCCCTGCTGGTCGCAGATGTAGCATCTACCCGGGAATGAACCACTCCTACTCGCCGTTGGTGTTCTCGAACTATCCTTGTCTTGAGATATGCGCCGTAATTTGATGGAAGGTCGGCATATCAAGAGCGATGTTTCACATGCGAGAGCGCTGGCAACTGTCTCCTTGAAAGATGTCTTCGGCAGGAGAATCAAACTTCGTTGCGTGTCGGGGTCCCTTAGCCCTTGGATGAAAGAATCCGTTTTCAGTTTCTCCACCACATTAACTGGAACATCCGCGTAGGCAAGATGGGATCGCCTCTCGATGTCAGCAGCGTACTGTTGGATGGTCTCGTTTCCACGCTGCTTGCGCCCTTTAAGATCCAGCTTGTGCATTTCTTGCATGTGCTCACTGCCGTATCTTCGATGAAGAGCTTCCCATATGGCTGTGTAGTTCCTTCTCTGGGTCTCCGGGATGGTCTGTAGAACACCAGCTGCTTCGCCTTTAAGCGAAATTACTAAAGCGGCAACACGATCTTCTACTCCCCATTGATTCCGTTCCGCTGTTGTCTCGAACTGGAGCTTAAAGATGTTAAATGCGCTCGTGCCGTCAAAGTTGGGGGCTGTGAATTTTGATGCTGCAGTCGGTACGACGATTCCTTGATGCTGTACGTTCTGGATAGTTTTCTCGAGTTCCAGAACCTTCTTGTCCAGTGTCTCGATTCTCTTTTCCTGGTTATTTTCGAGTTCCAGAACCTTCTTATCCAGTGTATCGATTCTCTCTTCGACGCCCTGGAACCGATCGTTGACGGCTTGCTGGATGTCTCTCAAGCTTTCTCGATTGTTCTGAAGCATCTCTTCCAACGTCTCTAGCTTCTCTAGTTTCTGACCTATGGAAGTTGCATTCTCCTCCAATTTTTGATCTAATTTCTGGCTCAGGGAAGCACTCATAGCATTCATAGCCGCGAGAATTTGCTGCATATCGAACGCTGGCTCAGTGGATGTCGACGGCTTCTCCACCCCGAATTCATAACTCTCCCAGTCGACACCTTCTTCCTGCAACGCCGATCGCAGTCTCTCCACCAGGTTGGTATTACTTCCCACTGTGGATAATTCCCGAGCATCCAGCTCTTTTTTCAGTTGTTCAATGGTCAACTTTTCCAATTTGACCATTTTCTCACTTTTGCAATAATTCACTTCACAACTCAAATAAAGTTTCACTCGTTTACTCGCAATCCCATTTCTGACACCAATTGTTACGAAATATTCAATCCCACACCGAATAGGGTTCGCACCACTGGATTGCGATAAACTACAATTGTCTACGTTTACTTCAAATTGAAACACACACACTTTTTTTGTTTCGCCACAGATCAATTATCTGTGCAGCTTCACCACTTTTCTCTATTATCCAATACTATCCACTTTAAACTTTATTACACAAGCAAACCTTTATTGAAAGCTGTTATTTTCCCACTGTTTTATTGGTTACACCGACTTGTCACGCTCTGTTCAATACCATAAACTGAATGAATGTCGAGGGCGAGTGTTCGCGCTTATATAGCTCTCGGTCCACCATCTCGAACGTTCGCCGTTGGAAGTTCCCTATAGGAAATCTCTAGAACGCTCTGACAATTCCATTGGAAGTTGACATCATTCCCATCCCCGCTTCCAGAGAGTTTTCGAACTTAACGGTCCGCTTGCATCTCCGCAACAATATATTTATTTATTTGTATTGTTACGAATTTATTCAATCCCCACACCAAATAGGGTTCGCACCACTGGATTGCGATAAACTACAATTGTCCTTTTTATTTAAATTGAAACACACACACTTTTAATTCTTTCACCACAGATCAATTATCTGTGTAGCTTCACCACTTTTCTTTATTATCCAATACTATCCACCTTAAACTTTATTATCCAATACTATCCAATTTAAACTTTATTACACAATACACAAACCTTTATTGAAAGCTTTTCTTTTCACCTTGGTTGATCACACCGACTTGTCACACGCTGTTTTATACCACAAACTGAATATCTGTCAAGGGCGAGTGTTCGCGCTTATATAGCTCTCGGTCCACCGTCTCGAACGTTCGCCGTTGGAAGTTCCCCTTCGGAAATCTCTAGAACGCTCTGACAATTCCATCGGAAGTTGACATCATTCCAATCCCCGCTTCCAGAGAGTTTTCGAACTTAACGGTCCGCTTGCATCTCCGCAACACTGCCCTCCTCCTAAACTTGTTCGTCCTCGAACAAGCGATTGGACCCTTCTCCGTAATATGGTGCTAACCTCTCTACGTGGACAATTTTATACTTCGCCCGTCTTTTTCCCATCTGCTGTATCCGGTATACCACGTCATTGAGTTTCTTCATGACCTCATATGGTCCGTCCCAGGCTGATTGCAATGTGGGGCACAAGCCTTTTTTCCGTTGTGGGTTGTACAGCAATACCAATTGTCCGGTCTCGAATCCAGAAGTATTCGCCCTCAAGTCGTATCGCGCCTTCATTTCATCGCTGACCAAGTTCAGTCGCTCCCGGATGAACTGATTCATAGAGTTCAGCTGTTCTTTCTTTTCGGTTACGAAGTCTTCCCTGCCGCTAGTTGTCGGTAGTACCACGCCGAACTTCAAGTCCGATGGAAGTCGGAGATCAGTTCCAAAAATGGCTTCGGCGGGTGTTGTTGCCGTTGAATTGTGCTGTGCCGAACGGTATGCCATTAAGAAAAGGGGATTATGTTCATCCCAGTCCTTCTGATTTCCGACGACGACTTTTCTCAGGTATTCCTCCATCGTCCGGTTGAACCTTTCGACCATGCCATCAGATTGTGGGTGTAATGGTGTTGTCCGCGTCTTTATGATACCTAGCATGTCACAGAGTTCTTTGAACACCGACGACTCGAAGTTTCTCCCTTGGTCTGAGTGTAGTTCCATTGGTACTCCATAACGCGAAACCCAGTTATTCACGAATGCATCCGAAATGGTTTTGGCTTTCTGGTTCGGGATGCAAAACACCTCAGGCCACTTGCTGAAGTAATCGATCACCACTAGCGCGTACTTGTTTCCAGCGTTGCTCGTTGGGAATGGGCCTGCAATGTCCATTGCGATACGTTCGAACGGTGCTCCAACATTGTACTGCTGCATATTTCCTCGAGTTTTCCTTACTGGACCCTTTGCCTTCGCACACTGTTCACACCTGCGAATGAAACGCGTAACCGACTCATGGCATCCTACCCAGTAGAAACGTCTCTTGATATTTTCTACAGTCTTGTTAACACCAAGATGACCCCCGCTTGGTCCCTCGTGGTATTCTCGGATGACCTCTTCGATTTGTCCTTTCGGAATTACCAGCAGATCGTTTACAATGTTCCCGTCCTCACTTTCCCAACTGCGGTAGAGGCAACCGTTCTTCAGCTTCAAACTCTGCCATTGAGCCCAGTAAGCTTTCACGATTGGGCTTTCACTGGATATTTGTTGCCAACTTGGTCAAAAACCTCGTTCTTGGTAGTCGATGATGACTGCCAGATCGGCATCTTCTCGCTGCTTCCTTCCGACCTTCTCGACAGTCCAGGAATCTTCTGGCAGCACCTGGAAACAACGGATGCCGGTGACCTGTTCCTTGGTCTCGGCGCGTGAACAATGTCTGCATTCAACATCGCAAGGTCGCCTCGATAATGCATCCGCATTTCCATGACTGCTTCCCTTCCGATGTTCGATACTGAAGTCATAACTCTGGATTCTCTCTATCCATCTAGCAAGCTGGCCTTCCGGGTTTTTGAACTGCAGCAACCACCTCAATGCTGCGTGGTTTGTCCTAAGATGAAAAGCTTGGCCATAGAGATATTTGTGGAAATGCTTGACACAGTCAACCACAGCTAAAAGCTCCCTCCTAGTTACACAGTAGTTCCTCTCCGGCTTCGATAGGATCCTACTGTAGTAAGCGATGACCTGCTCTCGCCCGTCAATCATTTGAGAGAGTACTCCTCCGATACCATGTCCGCTCGCATCTGTGTCCAAAATGAACTTTTCTCCCGGGACAGGATATGCAAGAATCTGCGCACGGCAGAGCAATTCCTTCAGGTGAATGAACGCTTCCTCCTGCGGCTTCTCCCACTTGAATGGCCGATTCTTTTTGGTGAGCTCGTGCAAAACTGCTGGCAACGTTTGCAAATCCTGGGATGAATCGCCTGTAATATGTGCAAAGTCCCAGGAATGACCTTAACTCATAAAGAATCTTCGGCCGCGGCCATTCCTTAACCGCTGAGATTTTCTCTTCATCTGTATGGACCCTTCTGCAGTCACCACGTGTCCCAAGTACTTCACCTTGTTCTGGAAGAGCGAACATTTCTTCGGGCTCAATTTCAATCCGGCTGCTTGAATACGTTCCAATACCTCCTCAAGCTTCTTAAGGTGATCGTCGAAATCCTTGACCATGACAATTATGTCATCCAGATAGACAAGGCAAGTCCTCCAGTGAAGTCCTCTTAGTCCCCGGTTCATAAGCCTTTCGAAGGTGGCTGGCGCATTGCAAAGACCGAAGGGCATCACAGAGAATTGCCACAACTCTCCGCCGGCGGTGAACGCGGTCTTTTCCTTGTCTTGCTGGTCAAGCTCTATTTGCCAGTATCCACTTTGCAAGTCCAGCGTCGAGAACCACTTTGCACCAGATAGTGTGTCCAAGGTGTCGTCGATTCTTGGTAAAGGATAGCTGTCCTTTTTCGTGACGTCGTTCAGCTTCCTATAGTCCACGCAGAATCGGGTGCTTCCATCCTTCTTCTTAACTAGCACTACTGGAGAACTCCATGGGCTTGCAGATGGTTCGATCACGCCCTCCTTTTCCATCTCGTCGATTAGTTTGATCACCTCGCCTTCTTTCGCCAAAGGTACCCTCCTCGGTGGTTGCCGGATCGGTCTAGAGTCCCCTGTGTCTATTCTGTGCTTCACAATTGATGTTCTTCCACAGTTCTTACCATCTGCAAAAACTGTCCAATATTTACGAAGCAGGGAGAGTGCTTTACTTTTTTGATTCTCCACTAGATGTTGCGTCCACTCTCTGACCATTGTTTTTAAGAAGGCTTTGTTGGACTGGATTTGCTGTTGTTTATTATCCTCGCAGTTCATAACGGCGGAAGCTTCTTGGCATTGAGCGATCGTGGTTCCCTTGTGTATTGTCCTAGGTGTACTGGCAGGATTCAGGACTCGTACTGGAACCAATTGGTCATGTCGGGGCTCCACCAGAGCCCTTCTAACTATGATATCGCTGGGTCGATTTCGTTTGTTGGGTTCGACCACCCACATTCGGCTTGTCCCCGCATCCTCTTCTATCTTTGCCCAAACCACAGCTTCTGCATTCGGGGGAACTGTTTGGCGCGCTTGCACGACTATTTGCCTGACCTTGCTACCCTGTCCATTATCTATTGTTAATGGGAGCTCCAAGTTGCCATACTTCATCACTTTTTGGTTGAGGTCCAATGTGAAACCATGCCTAATCATGAAGTCGACGCCGATTATGATGTCATCAGTAATGTCCGCAACGATGAAATCATGCTGAAACTCAACGGTACCCATCGTAATTCTTTTCTGGACCTTTCCCCTAACTTCCGCCTTCTCACCAGTTACTGTACGAAGCCTTACCTCGGAAAATGGTTCGATGTCAGAAACCAATCCGCTTCGGATGACTGAATGAGTTGCGCCCGTGTCCAGCGTCAGCAGATATCGTCGCCCGTCCATCGTTCCCTCGATGACTAGGCTGGTTGCACCCCTACAGATTCGGGATACGAGGATGCTGGGGCACTCCAATGTGGGAGCCAGCGCATGCCCCTCTGTACTGACTCGTTTTAGATTAACGGACTGCTCGGTGCACCTTTTGCACCTCCACGGTTGCGTTCACTCCCATGGTCTCTTTTTGGCGAACTAGACCTCGAACGCTTTCTTCGCAGGCGGCAGTTCTTTGCAATGTGCCCCTGCTGGTCGCAGATGTAGCATCTACCCGGGAATGAACCACTCCTACTCGCCGTTGTTGTTCTGGAACTATCCTGGTCTTGAGATATGCGCCGTAATTTGATGAAAGGTCGGCATATCAAGAGCGATGTTTCACATGCGAGAGCGCTGGCAACTGTCTCCTTGAAAGATGTCTTCGGCAGGAGAATCAAACTTCGTTGCGTACGGGGTCCCTTAGCCCTTGGATGAAAGAATCCGTTTTAAGTTTCTCCACCACATCAACTGGAACGTCCGCGTAGGCAAGATGGGATAGCCTCTCGATGTCGGCAGCATACTGTTGTATGGTCTCGTTTAAACGCTGCTTGCGCCCTTTGAGTTCCAGCTTGTGCATCTCCTGCATGTGCTCACTGCCGTATCTTCGATGGAGAGCATCCCATATGGCTGTGTAGTTCCTTTTCTGGGTCTCCGGGATGGTCTGTAAAACACCAGCTGCTTCGCCTTTAAGCGAAATTACTAGAGCGGCCACACGATCTTTTTCTCCCCATTGATTCCGTTCCGCTGTTGTCTCGAACTGGAGCTTAAAGATGTTGAAAGCGCTCGTGCCGTCGAAGTTGGGAGCTGTGAATTTCGATGCTGCAGTTGGTACAACGATTCCTTGATGCAGAACGTTCTGGACAGTTTTCTCGAGTTCCAGAACCTTCTTGTCGAACCTCGATTCCATAGTCTCGATTACCTTTTCTTGATTATTTTCGAGATCTAGAACCTTCTTGTCCAGTGTCTCTATTTTCTCTTCAACACTCTGGAATCGATCGTCGACGGCCTGCTGGATGTTTCTTAAGCTTTCTCGAGTGTTCTCTAGCATCTCTTCCAGCTTCTGATTCAGGGAAGCGGAATTTTCCTCCGACTTCCTACTTACGGCAGTGGAATTTCCCTCCAGTTTCTGACTCAGAGAAGTGGAATTTTCCTCCAGTTTCTGACACAGAGAAGTGGAATTTTCCTCCAACTTTTGATGTATGGTTGCTTCTAGTCTCTGGCTCATGGAAGCACTCATAGCGTTCATAGCCGCGAGAATTTGCTGCATATCGAACCCTGGCTCAGTAGATGTCGACGGCTTCTCCACTACGAAATCGTAACTCTCCCAGTCGACACCTTCTTCCTGCAACGCTGATCGCAATCTCTCCACCAGGTTGGCTTTACTTCCCACTGTGGATAATTGCCGAGCATCCAGCTCTCTTTTCAGTTGTTCGATTGTCAACTTTTCCAATTTCACCATTTTTTTCTATCTTTTAACAATTCACTTTGTGCGATTCACAATTTAAATAAACGTTCCACTCGTTTACTCGCAATCCCACTTCTGACACCAAATGTTACGAATTATTCGATCCCCACACCAAATAGTAGTTTATCGCAATCCAGTGGTGCGAACCCTGTTGGGTGTGGGATCCAATAGTTCGTAACATTTGGTGTCAGAAGTGGGATTGCGAGTAATCGAGTGGAACGTTTATTTAAATTGTGAATTGCACAAAGTGAAGTGTTAAGAGATAGAGAAAATGGTGGTAATTCCGAAAGGACAAATCGAAGAGGTCATCCGAGAATACCACGAGGGACCAAGCGGGGGTAATCTTGGTGTTAACAAGACTGTAGAAAAGATCAAGAAACGTTTCTACTGGGTAGGATGCCATGAGTCGGTTACGCGTTTCATTCGCAGGTGTGAACAGTGTGCAAGGGCAAAGGGTCCAGTTAGGAAAACTCGAGGAAATATGCAGCAGCACAATGTTGGAGCACCGTTCGAACGTATCGCAATGGACATTGCAGGCCCATTCCCAACGAGCAACCCTGGAAACAAGTACGCGCTAGTGGTGATCGATTACTTCAGCAAGTGGCCTGAGGTGTTTTGCATCCCGAACCAGGAAGCCAAAACCATTTCGGATGCATTCGTGAATAACTGGGTTTCGCGTTATGGAGTACCAATGGAACTGCACACAGACCAAGGGAGAAACTTCGAGTCGTCGGTGTTCAAAGAACTCTGTGACATGCTAGGTATCAGAAAGACGCGGACAACACCATTACATCCACAATCTGATGGCATGGTCGAAAGGTTCAACCGGGCGATGGAGGAATACCTGAGAAAAGTCGTCGTCGGAGATCAGAAGGACTGGGATGAACATCTCCCCCTTTTCCTAATGGCATACCGTTCGGCACAGCACAATTCAACGGCAACAACACCCGCCGAAGACATTTTTGGAACTGATCTCCGACTTCCATCGGACTTGAAGTTCGGCGTGGTACTACCGACAACTAGCGGCAGGGAAGACTTAACCGTAACCGAAAGGAAAGAACAGCTGAACTCTATCCATCAGTTCATCCGGGAGCGACTGAACTTGGTCAGCGATAAAATGAAGGCGCGATACGACTTGAGGGCGAATACTTCTGGAGACAGGACAATTGGTATTGCTGTACAACCCACAACGAAAAAAAGGCTTGTGCCCCAAATTGCAATCAGCCTGGGACGGACCATATGAGGTCATCAAGAAACTCAATGACGTGGTATACCGGATACAGCAGATGGGAAACAGACGGGCGAAGTATAAGATTGTCCACGT
This sequence comes from Eumerus sabulonum, assembly GCA_951905685.1. Lineage (NCBI taxonomy): Eukaryota > Metazoa > Arthropoda > Insecta > Diptera > Syrphidae > Eumerus > Eumerus sabulonum. The sequence continues at coordinate 101,042,720 of OX645060.1, forward strand.
AGAGAGGTTAGCGTCATATTACAGAGAAGGATCCAATCGCTTGTTCGAGGACGAACAAGTTTAGGAGGAGGGCAGTGTTGCGGAGATGCAAACGGACGGTTAAGTTCGAATTTCGCTGTCGAAGTTCGAAAGCTCTCTGGAAGCGGGGATTGGAATGATGTCAACTTCCAATGGAATTGTCAGAGCGTTCTAGAGGTTTCCGAAGGGGAACTTCCAACGGCGAACGTTCGAGAAGGTGGACCGAGAGCTATATAAGCGCGAACACTCGCCCTCGACATTCATTCAGTTTGTGGTATTGAACAGCGTGTGAAAAGTCAGTGTGATCAAACAGTGTAAAACTAAAAGCTTTCAATAAAGGGTTGTTTGTGTAATAAAGATAAAGTGGATAGTATTGGATAATAAATAAAAGTGGTGAAGCTGCACAGATAATTGATCTGTGGTGAAAGAAATAAGAGTGTGTGTGTTTTTATTCGGATAAAAAGGACAATTGTAGTTTATCGCAATCCAGTGGTGCGAACTCTGTTCGGTGTGGGATCCAATAGTTCGTAACAGTATATTTACTTATTTATTTATATATTGTTCATATTTATTTATATATTTATTTATTTATGTATTTATTTATTTATTTTGTTTTTTTTTTTTAATTTTTTACTTATTTATTTATTTTTTTTCTTATTTATTTGTCAATTTATTTATTTGTTTATTTATTTAATTATTTATTTATTTTGTGTATTTATTTATTTATTATTTATTTATTCTTTTACCTATTTATTTATTTATATATATATGTTTTTTTTTTTGTCTGGATTGAAGGTTTTTGTTGCAATTGTCCTTCATAATCTTTGTTCTCAAGTAAATAAATATATTTAATCCAAGCATCCTTATTCAGCTGAAAGATATAATAAATATCGAATCTCTGCATGTAAATTGTGTGACAACCACATTGTAAATATTATGCGAAATAAACTTTACTACTACCACTACTACTTATCCTCAACTTTCCCAGTGTAAAACACTCCTCGCCTCGACTGCACTGCAACATCCAGTCCATATATATAATGAAAAGGAGAGGTGACTAGGCATACCCTTGGCGAAGTCCAACGCCCACGGTGAAAGGTGTTGATTTACTAGCGTTAACCCGAACGCAGCTGCTACAGTTTGTGTATAGAGACTGAATGGCCCCCAACAGAGGACCATCAATCCCATACTCCTGCAGAACACTCCAGAGTTTACCTCGAGGAATTCGGTCATACGCCTTTTCCAAATCTACAAAGCTGCTGTAGATTGGTTTGGTATACTCCCAAGCCTTCTCGAGTACCATTCTTAGAGTGAAAATCTGGTCGGTTGTACTTCTGTCGTGACGAAACCCGCACTGTTCATCCTCTATCCTGGATTCGACCATAGCTCTAGATCGCGCCTCCAACACCTTAGCGTAGACCTTACCGGGCACACTTAAAAAAGATATGCCCCTATAGTTGGAGCACTCTTTTTTATCCCCCTTTTTGAAAAGAGGAACAATCACCCCAGTTTGCCAATCGCTAGGTGTCTCACCGCATTCCCAAGCCACCTTAATGACACGAGAGAGCCATACTACTCCCTCTTTACCCATTGCCTTAAGCATTTCTGGCCGAATTTCATCCACACCGGCGAATTTGCCAACTTTTAGTGATTCAATCGCTAAAATGACTTCCTCCACCGTTAGACCATTCTCCGCCACACGCAAGACTATAGGACTGTCCCCCTCAGTACCCTGTTCGGGATTGAGCAGCTCCGAAAAGTGCTCGCTCCATCTGCGTAAGATGTCCATCTCATTGATGTTGAATTTCCTTCCTCTGAGCCGGCGAATAGTTTGCCAGAACACCTTTTTCGCAGATCTATGGTCGGCTTCCAACTTCTCGCCGAACTTCTTCCAGGACTGCTCCTTCGCTGCCCGCACAGCAAATTTGCAAGTTCTTCGCGCCACAGTATATCGGTCACGAGAAGCAGAGTCCCCAAGAGAATCCAGTCTCTGTAGGCCTTCTTCTCTCTGATGGCTTCTTGAACTCCGGGTGTTTTAAACCACGCAGTTCTTTTCTCACCATCAGCCGTCACACCAAGCCGCTTTTCTCCACAATCATCACGTGCAGAGGTAATGACAGCTGTTGAAAATAGTCGCCATTCTTCCTCTAAATAAATATGAAAAATTAAATTAATGAAGTAAAATAAATTGGAGAAATATGTTGAAGGGAAATAAATAGTGAAAAAAAATTATTTGAGTTTTTATTTTTCATTTTCCATTTCAGAAGTGGGATCGAGCTGTTAACGCAAATAAGTGCCAGCTGACCGAGAGTTTTTTTACTGAGAGATAGAGACAGACGTGCATCATGGAGGGAAGGATAGAAGCCTTCTCAGCATTAACGAGGGACGAGCTGCGGTAAGGGCTTCGAACACGAGGGCTTGAGCAAACAGGCAGCAAGGCAGAACTGCTGAAGAGACTGGTGGAGTCTGAGGGGTCTGTTGAAGAGACAGAAGGAGTTGCTGAGGACGGGGATAGGCAAAGTGTGTGACGGGAACTAGCTGAGCTGCGGGAGAAAGTCAAACGCTTAGAGGAAATGGAAAAGTGGGGGGCAAAAATTACCGGGCAGACCAGGCACGACGGAAAGGAGAAAACGATGATTCCAGTGGGAACAGCGAATAAGAGTCCTGAAGACAAATACTGTCCAAGGAATGCATACACCATGACGGACGTCGCAGACATGCTTCCGGAGTTTAACCCCAGACATGTAGCTGGACTATCGTCACAAAATTGGAAGCGAACAGTGGAAAACATAAGGCGCATTTACAATTTTAATGAGAAGTTGGTACTGATGGCAGCGTAACTATCTGGAGCAGCGAAACTCTGGAGTCGCAGTGTAACACCGGAGACTTTGGAAGATTTTTTCTGAAAATTGTGCGAAACCTTCCCCACTACAGAAGACGATGCCGACATTCACGAACAATTGCGAAACCGTAGACAGGGATACGACGAAGGAGCAGAAGAATATGTATTTTAGATGAAGACCATTGCGGCTCGAGGATATATACAAGAGTCATCTCTTATCAAACACTTCATCCAAGGAGTGATCGGCACAGACTGCAAGGATGGACTTAAGGCATCCCAACCGGAGTCGGTGCGGGATTTTCTCAAGAAGATTCGGTGGATTACCGGATTGAGAAGCAGGCACGAGAACCGAGCTAATGAGCGGATAGCAACCAGGCCAGCAAACTCTGCAGGCACAACGGGGAGGCTTATGGAAGTGGGAACGAAGTGATATCGATGCCAGCAAACAGGACATATTAGCCGGAAATGTGTTGGTCTCTGACGCCGATGACACGGGATCGAATCCCGACACAGCCATGACATCGAACGTGTTTTCACGGTGTTACTCCTCAGCGGGGTACTGACAAAATCCCCTGTAGTATAACTGTCAACGAAAGCTTCTCGAACTTCGCCGTTCGGAACCAGCAATAAAACTGTAGGTCCCTTTCACCTATGGCAAAATAAAATCGCACACAACATGGGTGATTGAGAGAGGCTCGACTTTGGTCCTTCATGGACTGTAATGCCAACATACATGTCATCGCAAAATTTTTTCAGTAGCTATGCAAACAAAATTCTACCATACAGTCAAAAAAAAAAAAATATTCTCGGAATACTATACCACGGTAATCGTAATCTCCATCATGCGGTTGATTGTAAAATGTAGATTTGAAAATAAAAAATAATATAAATGTCACAATATAATCAAAAAATTCACACAATATCCCCTTGCACAATATACTATTCACCATATGGAACGCACCATTTGGCACATAAAAAACGTAATTTATGGTAAGGCAGTGTAAGGTAAATTCGTTAGTTGTAGTATATATGTATATGAAATATAAAAATAGTTGATTTTGCATTAATTAACCAGAAATACGTGATAAAAATGATCCTATCTTAGGCACGCCAGCAAAACACACTTAAATAATCAAAAATCGCTAAAATCGGTTAGATGGTTTCGGAGTTCATCGTGAGTTAATATTAATAGCAATAATTAAATATGAAATCAAATGTCTGTTTTCATTTTTCCCACTGCGAAGTTAGTCGTGTGGGCCTTGCGGGTCGCACCTAGACCACATTTTTTTTTTTTTATTTCTCAGGGGTGGATTGTCATAGATAGGACGAAGGCTGACCAAATTTCGTGTTGGTTATAATTCTCAGTAATTCGTTCATGCCTTTTTTTGTGCTACTATTGCATACGCAGAAGATGAATTTCGATTGGCTATATACTGTGAGTGTTATGCCTACTGAAGTACGTTTGGTCACTTTCCATTCACAACTGTGTTGCATACTTTTTTCCGTATAGGAATTGCTTTTTCTTGGCTATGAAACGAATTTGAGCTATATACCTCGCTCGACGGTCTATGATGTTAACCACTGCACCACGGCCACCCTTGAGTTGTATAATTCCCTGGGATAACTGTTTCCTTTAGTTTTCTTCTTATTTCCGGTGTATTTATATACACAACGAATTTTTCTTTTCGGATGCATGGCTAAGAGGGTGCTAAGCTAATTGTATGCGAACTTCGAATACCGGGCGACCTCCGATTTCAATAAAGCCTTCCTGCAATGTCTCGGGCTCCGCTGCAGGTGACCGTATTTTCCCGTGTGTTCGTGGGAACCGTAGACAATATATATATTTTTAAAGAGAATGATGACTGTCGAACATCATCGCTTGCTAGGGCTTGACCGCATCTAAGGTGGCTCGCAAATGTGGAAAGGGACCTCAACCAACTGGGCGTGTCGCACTGGAAGCGCCTGTTCAAAGAGTGCCGGCTGGAGTGGCTTGTCGGTTGAGGCCCTGGTTCACCCCGAACTGAAGCGCCATCACCACCGATAGTTCTTTTTAGGTCTTGCTTCAACCTGGGATACATACCCCATATCTGGAGAGAGGTCAATCTTGTCTTCATCCCCAAGATTGGGAAGCCAAGTGAGCCACTTAAATCCTATCGCCCTATCAATTTGACTTCGTTCTTTATAAGAACAATGGAGAAACTAATAAGGCTCCACATTAGAGGTATCTTGGAGAATCAGATACCACTGCATCCCAATCAGTAAACATACCGCAAAGAGCGATCTACTGAGAACGCGCTAAACCATCTGGTGACGTGTACTGAAAACAGCTTCACACACAGGGAGATCGCAATTTGCGCCTTCTCCGATATAAAGGGAGCCTTCGATAATACTGGCTATGATTCGATCATCACCGCGCTATCCTACAGGGGTTCGGACCATCATAATAATCAGTGGATTAGGGCGATGCTAAACAGCCGTATCATATCTGACACATGCGGAGAGATGTCAGTGACATCACCGGCGGCTAGAGCATGCCCACAAGGAGGAGTCCTTTCACCACTGCTATGGTCGATAGTCATCAATGACCTAATACGTAAGCTTACCACTCGCAGCTACGAGATCATCGGATATGCTGATGAATACTATTGTTACGGGTAAGTGCGGAACCACTGCCTGTGAGCGCATGCAGCCTGCGCTCCAATTTGTCTCTGACTTATGTGAGAGAAAGGGCTTATCGATCAACCCAAATAAGACCATCTTAGCCCCGTTTAAAAAGGGGAGAAAGGTACAGCCCTGCTCAATGTTTCTAAATGGCACACGCATAGGACTTTCAGAGGAAGTGAAGTATCTAGGTATTGACCTACACCGCAGAATCAACTGGAACTCCAATATGAAAACTAAGCTTATGAAAGCGACTAAGGCCATGTGGGCCTCACAACGTACTTACGGTTAAGCCTAGGGACTTAAGCCATTGGTTATACACCGCGATAGTAAGACCTATCGTCACCTACGGGTCTACCATATGTTGGACAAAAGTTGAGCAAAAAACAGCAATCTCAAAACAAAAACAGGAATCTCATTTGGACAAAAATAAAGGCAAAAAAAATAATAATAATAACGACATAAACGACGATAATAACAAAAAAGGAAACATTAGGCCGGCAGAGTGTATGGACACAGATACAACTGCTGAGTCTCGGCGAGGTGCTGTGACATGTGGCCCCACAATGCCTGGTCCAGCATTCTCTGGCAGTGGTACCATGACAGACGCTCTACAAGGTGCTAAGACATTGGTACACGGTCCAACACCCTCAGAAAGCAGCAGTAATGCCGCTATCCGACAAGGTGCCACGACATCGGCCCACATACGATAGCCTGATCCAACACCGTCAGGGCCAGTTATAGTACTGGCGAAAGGCAAGGTGATAAGACAGTGGCCGATAAACAAAAGCCTGGTCCAGCACCCTCAGGTGTTAATAGGGAGAGGAATACTCCTCGAGACCTAGCCCTGGGTGCCTCTAAAACAATCTACAAGCAACGTCACGCGGCTAGTAAGCTAGTGGAAAAATCGCGGGACGTACCCAGTGATCAGAGAAAGAAGGCTCTTGACTGGGCGGAAAGCACAATCCAGAGCTTTGGAAATTCATCCGGTAAAAAGCAGAATGGCAAGCGCCAGAGGTCGGCTGAGGAACTTCCCTCCACCTCTAAGAAAGCGCGGTCTCACAGCATCTCCTCCGGATCCCAAACACAACTCTCCTATCGCGACGTGCTGAAGGTCTCGACCACATTGGCTGTTGTCGAAAGAGGTGATGTGGATGGGAACATCCCTCCGGCTAAGTGAACTTTGATTAGCAATGTGCTACTCAAAAGCTACTTCCCGATACTTAAGGAACACCCTGGACCCATCCCTATTACCCATCATGCAGGTACTCTCAAGATTGATTACTATCATAATCAATCAGGATTCCCTGGCACCTCTAGCAGAGGCCAACAACATGATTTCTCTCAGCTTTGACTTTACAAGGCTCAGAATATACAAAAAAGACGGGGAGGACTCAACTAAGAGAGCCTCCGGTGCTGTATCAGCTCCATTGTAGCAACGAACCCACAGCAACTCTCTACCCTGGAGCCGATGATCACTAAGGAGACTCTCTCGGTTGGGACCCCCAAAGTAGTGAACGAGATTACCGGGAAAGACGGTAATCTACTGTCCGACCTGGACCTTCCCGAGGTAGACCTTGAAGAGACTATGTCAGACTTCGAGCTGGATTCTGATGAAGGGTCTGCCTACGTCACAGCGGTGGAGGTTAAAGACTGCGGCCACCATGCTGCGGATTCTTCAAATTAATCTCCACCACTCTATTGCCATGGCCGCCTTAACGCTCCGCCTCACCAAAAGCGGAGAAGACCTAGTTCTGATCCAGGAACCATGGATAGTGAACAACATGGTACGTGAACTCGGAATATCCAAATACAAGCTCACCTACGTGCGCGATGCAGGTAAGCCAAGAGCTTGTATCATAACTAAACGACACATAAAAACCCTTTTACTCTCATCCTACAGTGACCAGGACATCACGGCTATTAGTGTCGAGGGCAGCTCCTTCAAGATCTGGATTATCCCGGCCTATTTAGCCCACAATCACCCAAGTCCTCCCCCTCCGGCCAACTAGGTGAATCTGGTCCAGGATGCGGAGCAAACAAATGCCGGACTAAGCATAGGGTGGGATGCGAATGCGCACCGAGGTGAGTCTTTGTTTAATTATTTATTACATACTAACCTCACCGTTTGTGATAACCGCTTTGAACCAACTTTCGTCACCAAAAACAGACTGGGGGTTCTGGATGTAACCTTTGCATCGGAGGACATTGTCGATAAAGTCAGGGATTGGAAAGTCCTAAGAGAGCACTCCCTCTCAGACCATCGCTACATTCAATTCGGCAATATCAACGTGGCCTCCGAAGCCTCAAGAATAAGGAGGATTCTGGCTTCGGTCCCGTACAATTCAAGCCACCTGATGCGTTATGATGGTTCCTGGACGACCTCCAGAGAGGAAGCCCTGGAACTTCTTCTAAGCGCACACTTCCCAGATAGACACCTCCTCGGGTCATTCAGCCGACGACATCCTCCTTCGAGCGGGCTCCCAACCTGGTCAACTATAATAATGTCCTTTGGGCTATAAAAAGCTTTGAACCCTACAAGTCCCAAGGACCGGTTGGGATCATACCAGCTGAGCTTCAGCAGGTAGTAGATATCATCCTCCCCTGGCTTGTGGTCATATACAATAGTTGCCCCTCCCTATCCTACGTCCCCAGCAAGTGGAAGGTAACCAAAGTCGTTTTCATACCCAAGGCAGGCAAAAGCTTCCACACGTGTGCAAATGACTTGAGGCCTATCAGTCGTACTTCTTTTCTATTAAAAACTCAGGAGAAGATTTTAAATGCACACATTCGTTACAGCTGCATCTCAGATAGGCTGTCGGATAACCAACATGCCTACAACAAAGGCAAATCGGTGGAAACAGCACTCCACTCACTGGTCAGTAAAATAGAAAGGTCACTGGAACGCAAGGAATATTGTTATATAAGCTCATGCACACCCTATACATATTATCTACTAAGTTAGTACTAATATTAATATTAGTACACATACTGTACACAGCCACGCTTGTGATTTGGAGAAAAGCACGAGCGTAACTGTCTTTTCCAAATAGCACTCTCCTACTCTCGTCTTCTGAGAAGACGAAAGTGGAGAGCTAGATCTATAAAATGGAATAGGACGCCACTCACTCTTTGTTCGGCAGTCATAGCAAGCGGTTTAAATAAATAAAGCTACAATTATTTTCTCGTGTTTTCCTTTTTCCCCATTAAGTATCCAATTATATACTGTACGGGTCACTTGCGGCACAGACAAATTTGTTTAGGAATGAAATATCGATGATGGTTGAGTTTAAGGAAATGCACTTTATTCACCACTTTATAATGTGTCCTCTTTGTTGGACGTTTTATTTAGTAATAATATTATTGCCCAAGTCAAACCTTGGTTAGCAATATCATATACATAATACATCATATGTGAGTGGATTGGGTGGATGACCCATATCCCTAGTGGCTCGATACAAACTCAATGTTGCTGCAACTTGCCTGCTGGCAACGTTGCAAATTGTTGACATTGTTGAATGCTGCGGCCATGCTTGGTTCGTGGCTGGGGTACTTGACGGCCATTTTGGGTTAACGACTGTTGCGGCCATGCTTGGTTCGTGGCTGGAATGCTTGACGGCCATGTTGGGTTGACGATTGATGAGGATGATGTGTTGACAGCTGTCTGTTGTGCACGTGAATTAACTTGTGAAATAGTTTGTTGACGTTTATTTTGTGAGTGGTTATTTTTATTATTTTGTGAGTGATTATGCTATTAAATTATCATGTGTATTCATGTAGTGTTGAGTGATTATATTGTATAAGCGATTATCTTATATTCTATTATGATGTGCATTCATGTGGACCCAGTGAGCGTGGACTCCATGGATGTTGGTGTGCATGTGCGTCCCGTCGGATTGATGGGGGTTGAATCGCCATGCCAGTGCTATCCATGCTTTCCCTGCTGCTTTGCCATCAGTGGGTGTTTTTTTGTTGTGCAGCAACAATTGCTCTAGTCGCCCTTTTCGATATTGAGGGCGCCTTTAACAATGTTGAACCATGGGAAGTCATCAAAGTGCTGTCTGATCTGGGTGTTCGGGATCAGTGATAGAACTAGTACGACAGCTGCTAACACAAAGGGTCGTCAAAGCCAACTTCGCTGGTGCCGTCTCAACTAGAATGCTCAGCAGAGGTACACCACAGGGAGTACTCTCCCCTCTCCTCTGGAACATGGTGGTCAACGAACTACTGCTGTTGCTTGAACAGGAAGGGTACGCTCTGACCGCCTATGTAGATGACATTGCTATTGCCGCCACAGGAAAATTTCCCAGCACTCTATGCGACCTTATGCAGAGTGCATTACATACAGTAGAAACCTGGACGCACTACTGTTGACTTTGGGTGAACCCTAAGAAGATCGATCTAGTGCTGTCCACTAAAAAATATGAAATTCCGCCCCTCAACTCACTGAGGCTGGGTGAAACTAAACAAACAATCAAAGAGCAGGCTAAATATCTAGGCCTAGTCCTCGACAGGAGGCTGAATTGGAAACCCAACATTCTTGATCGCGTCAAGAAAGCAACTGTTGCCCTCTACAGCTGTAAGAAAGTGGTGGGCAGGAAGTGGGGTCTCCAACCAAGCATTATGCACTGGGTCTACACAGCAGTCATAAGGCCCATACTCCTGTTTGGCGTCGTAGTCTGGTGGACTGCTCTGTGTGGCTAATGCCTACCACGTTAACCTAACCTAACCTCAGCTTCAACGCCTTCAGAGACTAGCGTGTCTCGGCATTACAGGCGCTATGCCAACCTGCCCCCTGGCAGCCCAAGAAGCACTCATTGGTTTCACTCCACTGCACCTTTTTATCAAAAAGGTGACATTACGCAGTGCAATCAGATTTCTCTGTTCGGAAAAAAAGTGCCATGTAGACCCGTTGGTCACATGTCCATATTACAACACCTTCCCGAGTTGGATATGATTACCACGGTCTCGCATGCATTACCTTATACCTTTACTTTTGAATAAGAGATTTGAGGTATTGATCCCAGATCGCTCAGCATGGGAAACTGTGATCCCCTGCAAAATGTCAAAGGCCTTAGGTGGTATACGGATGGCTCCAAGATGGCTTCTGGCGTTGGCGCCGGCATCATTGGACCAAATTGCAAGATCTCGAAGGCCCTGGGAATGAGTCCCAGCATATTTCAAGCAGAGTGGCATGCCATCCTGACATGCGCCAATCTAAATCTTGAGACTGGCATAAGAGGAGTAACCATCAACATACTCTCTGACAGTCAAGCAGCGCTCAAAGCGCTGGGTTCGTACAGCTCGAGCTCAAGAACGGAACTCAAGACCATGATGCCCTACAAGACCTCGCCCAAAGAAAAAAATGTTAAACTTTGGTGGGTGCCAGGGCACAAAGGTATTAAGGCCAATGAAATTGCTGACTAATTCGCCAGGAAAGGTTCCAGCGATAAATATATAGGTCCAAAACCATTCTGCGGCACCCCCAAGTCTAAGATAAATTTCTTCTTAGACTAGTGGGAAAAATAGCAACACCTGTCCTCTTGGAACAGCGTTCGGGGGTCCGTCAGTCGAAACGACTTATACCACCCCTGAACAAACACTCTAGTTGTAGCATAATGTATAAAACATGCATTGTGCATAAGTGTGATTGTACTTATTGTATGTACCACACACGAAATATGTTTTTATATATGTATTGGTATGTTGTAATGGAATGCTGGAAGAGCTTCTTAACATATTGTTACGAAATATTCAATCCCCACACCAAACAGGGTTCGCACCACTGGATTGCGATAAACTACAATTGTCCTTTTTATCCGAATTAAAAAAAAAAACAAACACACTTTTCTTGTTTCACCACAGATCAATTTTCTGTGCAGCTTCACCACTTTTCTTTATTATCCAATACTTTTCACTTTAAACTTTATTACACAAACAAACCTTTATTGAGAGCTTTTATTTTCACACCGTTTGATCACACTAACTTGTCACACGCTTTTCAATACCACAAACTGAATGAATGTCGAGGGCGAGTGTTCGCGCTTATATAGCTCTCGGTCCACCTTCTCGAATGTTCGCCGTCGGAATTCCCCCTTCGGAAATCTCTAGAATGCTCTGACATTCGGCATTACGCCGTTGGAAGTTTCGATCATTCCAATTTCCCCTTCACCAGAGCTTTCGAACTTCGACAGCGAAATTCGAACTTAACCGTCGGTTTGTGTCTCCGCAACACTGCCCTCCTCCTAAACTTGTTCGTCCTCGAACAAGCGATTGGGTCCTTCTCTGTAATATGACGCTAACCTCTCTACGTGGACAATCTTATACTTCGCCCGTCTGTTTCCCATCTGCTGTATCCGGTATACCACGTCATTGAGTTTCTTGATGACCTCGTATGGTCCGTCCCAGGCTGATTGCAATTTGGGGCACAAGCCTTTTTTTCGTTGTGGGATGTACAGCAATACCAATTGTCCTGTCTCGAATCCAGAAGTATTCGCCCTCAAGTCGTATCTCGCCTTCATTTTATCGCTGACCAAATTCAGTCGCTCCCGGATGAACTGATGGATGGAGTTCAGCTGTTCTTTCTTTTCGGTTACGAAGTCCTCCTTGCCGCTAGTTGTCGGTAGTACCACGCCGAACGTCCGATGGAAGTCGGAGATCAGTTCCAAAAATGGATTCGGCGGTTGTTGTTGCCGTTGAATTGTGCTGTGCCGAACGGTATGCCATTAAGAAAAGGGGAAGATGTTCATCCCAGTCCTTCTGATCTCCGACGACGACTTTTCTCAAGTATTCCTCCATCGTCCGGTTGAACCTTTCGACCATGCCATCAGATTTTGGGTGTAATGGTGTTGTCCGCGTCTTTCTGATGCCTAGCATGTCACAGAGTTCTTTGAACACCGACGACTCGAAGTTCCTTTCTTGGTCTGAGTGCAGTTCCAGCGGTACTCCGTAACGCGCAACTCAGTTTTCACGAATGCATCCGAAATGGTTTTGGCTTCCTGGTTCGGAATGCATAACACCTCAGGCCACTTGCTGAAGTAATCGATCACCACGAGCGCGTATTTGTTTCCAGCGTTGCTCGTTGGGAATGGGCCTGCGATGTCCATGGCGATACGTTCGAACGGTGCTCCAACATTGTACTGCTGCATATTTCCTCGAGTTTTCCTAACTGGACCCTTTGCCTTCGCACACTGTTCACACCTGCGAATGAAACGCGCCAACTCATGGCATCCTACCCAGTAGAAACGTCTCTTGATCTTTTCTACTGCCTTGTTAACACCAAGATGACCCCCGCTTGGTCCCTCGTGGTATTCTCCGATGACCTCGTCGATTTGTCCCTTTGGAATTACCAGCAGATCGTTTACAATGTTCCCGTCCTCACTTTCCCAACTGCGGTAGAGGCAACCGTTCTTCAGCTTCAAACTCTGCCATTGAGCAGAGTAAGCTTTCGCAATGTGTGCATGGATTCGGCACGTGAACAATGTTTGCACTCAACATTGCAAGGTCGCCTAGATAGTGCATCCGCATTTCCATGACTGCTTCCCTTCTGGTGTTCGATACTGAAGTCGTAACTGTCGATTCTCTCTATCCATCTAGCAAGCTGGCCTTCCGGGTTTTTGAACTGCAGCAGCCACCTCAACACTGCGTGGTCCGTCCTAAGATGAAAAGCCTGGCCATAGAGATATTTGTGGAAGTGTTTGACACAGTCAACCACGGCTAAAAGATCCCTCCTAGTTACACAGTAGTTCCTCTGCGGCTTCGATAGGATCCTACTGTAGTAAGCGATGACCCGTTCCCGCCCGTCAATTATTTGAGATAGTACTCCTCCGATTCCATGCCTGCTCGCATTGGTGTTCAAAATAAACTTTTCTCCCGGCACAGGATATGCAAGGATCTGCGCACTGCAGAGCAATTCCTTCAGGTGAATGAACGCTTCCTCCTGCGGCTTCTCCCACTTGAATGGCCGATTCTTTTTGGTGAGCTCGTGCAAACTGCTGGCAACGTTTGCAAATCCTGGGACGAATCGCCTGTAATATGTGCAAAGTCCCAGGAATGACCTTAACTCATGAAGATTCTTCGGCCGCGGCCATTCCATAACCGCCGAAATTTTCTCTTCACCTGTGTGGACTCCTTCTGCAGTCACCACATGTCCCAAGTACTTCACCTCGTTTTGGAAGAGCGAACATTTCTTCGGGCTCAATTTCAGTCAGGCTGCTTGAATACGTTCCAGTACCTATTCAAGTTCCTTAAGGTGATCGTCAAAATCCTTGCCCATGACAATTATGTCATCCAGATAGACAAGGTAAGTCCTCCAGTGAAGTCCTCTTAGCACCCGGTTCATAAGTCTCTCGAATGTGGCTGGCGCATTGCAAAGACCGAAGGGCATCACAGAGAATTGCCCCAACTCCCCCCCGGTGGTGAACGCGGTCTTTTCCTTGTCTTGCTGGTCAAGCTCTGTTTGCCAGTATCCGCTTTGCAAGTCCAGCATCGAGAACCACTTTGCACCAGATAGTGTGTCCAAGGCGTCGTCGATTCTCGATAAAGGATAGCTGTCCTTCTTCGTGACGTCGTTCAGCTCCCTTTAGTCCACGCAGAATCGGATGCTGCCATCCTTCTTCTTAACTAGCACTACTGGCGAACTCCTGTCCATTATTTACGAAGCAGGGAGAGTGCATTACTTTTTTGCTTCTCCACCAGATGTTGCGTCCACTCTCTGGCCATTGTTTTTAAGAAGGCTTTGTTGGACTGGATTTGCTGTTGTTTCTTATCTTCGCAGTTCATAATGGTGGCAGCTTCTTGGCACTGAGCGATTGCCGTTCTTTTTTGTATTGTCTTAGGTGTACTGGCAGGATTCAGGACTCGTACTGGAACCAGTTGGTCTTGTCGGGGTTCCACGAGAGTCCTTCCAACAACTATATCGCTGGGTCGATTTCTTTCGTCGGGTTCGACCACCCACATTCGGCTTGTCCCCGCATCCCCTTCTATCTTTGCCCAAACCAAAGCTTCCGCATTCGGGGGAACTGTTTAGCGCGCTTGCACGACTATTCGCCTGACCCTGTTACCCTGTCCATTATCTATTGTTAATGGGAGCTCCAAGTTGCCATACTTCATCACTTTTTGGTTGAGGTCCAATGTGAAGCCATGCCTAATCATGAAGTCGACGCCGATTATGATGTCATCCGTAATGTCCGCAACGATGAAATGTACCGATCGTAATTCTTTCCTGGACCTTTCCCTTAACTTCCGCCTTCTCACCAGTTACTGTACGAAGCCTTACCTCGGAAAATGGTTCGATGTCAGAAACCAATCCGCTTCGGATGACTGAATGAGTTGCGCCCGTGTCCAACGTCGGCAGATATTGTCGCCCGTCCATCGTTCCCTCGATGACCAAGCTGGTTGCACCCCTACAGATACGGGATACGAGGATGCTGGGGCACTCCAATGTGGGAGCCAGCGCATGCCCCTCTGCACTGACTCGTTTTAGTTTAACGGATTGTTAGGTGCACCTTTTGCACCTCCACGTTCGCGTTCACTCCCTTGGTCCTTTTTTGGCGAACTAGACCTCGAACGCTTTCTTCGCAGGCGGCAGTTTCCCGCAATGTGCCCCTGCTGATTGCAGATGTAGCATCTACCCGGAAATAAACTACTCCTACTCGCCGTTGTTGTTCTGGAATTATCCTGGTCTTCAGATATGCGCCGTAATTTGATGGAAGGTCGGCATATCAAGAGCGATGTTTCACATGCGAGAGCGCTGGCAACTGTCTCCTTGAAAGATGTCTTTGGCAGGAGAATCAAGCTTCGTTGCTTGTCGGGGTCTCTTAGTCCTTGGATGAAAGAATCCGTTTTTAGCTTCTCCACCACATCAACTGGATCGTCCGCGTAGGCAAGATGGGATAGCCTCTCGATGTCGGCAGCATACTGTTGGATGGTCTCGTTTCCACGCTGCTTGCGTCCTTTAAGTTCCAGCTTGTGCATCTCCTGCATGTGCTCGCTGCCGTATCTTCGATGAAGAGGCTGTGTAGTTCTTTCTCAGGGTTTCCGGGATGGTCTGTAGTACATCGGCTGCTTCGCCTTTAAGCGAAATTACTAGAGCGGCCACACGATCTTCTTCTCCCCATTGATTCCGTTCCGCTGTTGTCTCGAACTGAAGTTTAAGGATGTTAAACGCACTCGTGCCGTCGAAGTTGGGAGCTGTGAATTTCGATGCTGCAGTGGGTACAACGATTCCTTGATGCTGAACGTTCTGGACAGTTTTCTCGAGTTCCAGAACCTTCTTGTCGAACCTCGATTCCAGAGTCTCGATTATCTTTTCTTGATTATTTTCGAGATCTAGAACCTTCTTGTCCAGTGTATCGATTCGCTCTTCGACCCCCTGGAAGCGATCGTTGGCGGCTTGCTGGATGTCTTTCAAGCTTTCTCGATTGTTCTCTAGCATCTCTTCTACCGTCTCCAGCTTCTGCCGCAGGGAAGTGGAATTTTCCTCCAATTTCTGACTCAGAGAAGTGGAATTTTCCTCCAATTTCTGACTCAGAGAATTGGAATTTTCCTCCAACTTTCTACTTACGGCAGCAGAATGTTCCTCCAACTTTTGATGTACGGTCGCCTCCAGTTTCTGGCTTATGGAAGTGGAGTTTTCTTCCAGCTTTCTACTTACGGCAGCGGAATTTTCCTCCAGTTTTACGTGTGTGGTCGCCTCTAGTTTCTGTGATATGGAAGCACTCATAGCATTCATAGCCGCGAGAATTTTCTGCATATCGAATGCTGGCTCACTAGGTGTCGACGGCTTCTCCACCCCGAACTCGTGATTCTCCCAGTCAAAACCTTCTTCCAGCAACGCTGATCGCAGTCTCTCCACCAGGTTGGCCTTACTTCCCACTGTGGATAGTTCTCGAGCATCCAGCTCTCTTTTCAATTGTTCGATGGTCAATTTTTCCAATTTCACCATTTTCTCACTCTTTTAATAATTCACTTTTAATAGTGCAATTCACAATTTAAATAAACATTCCACTCGTTTACTCGCAATCCCACTTCTGACACCAAATGTTACGAAATATTCAATCCTCACACCAAATAGGGTTCGCACCACTGGATTGCGATGAACTACAATTGTCCTTTTTATCCGAATTAAAAAAAAACACACACTTTTCTTGTTTCACCACAGATCAATTTTCTGTGCAGCTTCACCACTTTTCTTTATTATCCAATACTATCCACTTTAAACTATATTACACAAACAAACCTTTATTGAGAGCTTTTATTTTCACACTGTTTGATCGCACTGACTTGTCACACGCTGTTCAATACCATAATCTGAATGTATGCCGAGGGCGAGTGTTCGCGCTTATATAGCTCTCGGTCCACCTTCTCGAATGTTCGCCGTTGGAAGTTCCCCTTCGGAAATCTCTAGAATGCTCTGACAATTAGCATTACGCCGTTGGAAGTTTCGATCATTCCAATATCCCCTTCACCAGAGCTTGCGAATTTCCACAGCGAAATTCGAACTTAACCACCGGTTCGTGTCTCCGCAACAATATTGTTCGAATTTCGCTGTCGAAGTTCGAAAGCTCGGGTGAAGGGGAAATTGGAATGATCGAAACTTCCAACGGCGTAATGCCGAATGTCAGAGCATTCTAGAGATTTCCGAAGGGGAACTTCCGACGGCGAACATTCGAGAAGATGCACCGAGAGCTATATAAGCGCGAACACTCGCCCTCGGCATACATTCAGTTTGTGGTATTGAACAGCGTGTGACAAGTCAGTGTGATCAAACAGTGTGAAAATAAAAGCTCTCAATAAAGGTTTGTTTGTGTAATAAGTTTACAGTGGATAGTATTGGATAATAAATAAAAGTGGTGAAGCTGCACAGATAATTGATCTGTGGTGAAACAAGGAAAGTGTGTGTGTTTTTAATTCGGACAATTGTAGTTTATCGCAATCCAGTGGTGCGAGCGAACCCTATTCGGTGTGGGATCGAGTATTTCGTAACATTTGGTGTCAGAAGTGGGATTGCGAGTAAACGAGGAAACGTTTATTCATTGTGTGAATTAGACTATTAAAAGTGAATTATTAAAAGAGTGAAAAAATGATGAAATTGGAAAAGTTGACCTTCGAACAACTGAAAAGAGAGCTGGATGCTCGAGAACTATCCACAGTGGGAAGTAAGGCCAACCTGGTGGAGAGACTGCGATCAGCGTTGCAGGAAGAAGGTTTCGACTGGGAGAATCACGAGTTCGGGGTGGAGAAGCCGTCGACGTCCAGTGAGCCAGCATTCGATATGCAGCAAACTCTCACAGCTATGAGTGCTTCCATATTCCAGAAACTAGATCAAAAGCTGGAGGAAAATTCCGTTGCCGTAAGTAGAAAGTTAGAGGAAAATTCCACTTCTCTCAGTCAGAAACTGGAGGAAAATTCCACTTCTCTGAGTCAGAAACTGGAGGAAAATTCCACTTCTCTGAGCCAGAAACTGGAGACGTTAGAAGGGATGCTAGAGAACAATCGAGAAAGCTTGAGAGACATCCAGCAAGCCGTCAACGATCGGTTCCAGGGCGTCGAAGACAGAATCGATACACTGGATAAGGAGGTTCTTGATCTTGAAAATAACCAGGAAAAGAGAATCGAGACACTGGACAAGAAGGTTCTAGATCTCGAAAATAATCAAGAAAAAATGATCGAGACCTTAGAATCGAAGTTCGACAAGGAGGTTCTGGAACTCGAGAAAACTGTCCAGAACGTTCAGCGTCAGGGAATCGTTGTACCGACTGCAGCATCGAAATTCACTGCTCCCAACTTCGACGGCACGAACGCTTTCAACATCTTTAAGCTTCAGTTCGAGACAACAGCGGAACGGAATCAATGGGGAGAAGAAGATCGTGTGGCCGCTCTAGTAATTTAGCATAAAGGCGAAGCAGCTGATGTTCTCCAGACCATCCCGGATAACCAGAGAAGGAACTACACAGCCATATGGGAAACACTTTACCGAAGATACGGCAGTGAGCACATGCACAAGCTGGAACCTAAAGGGCGCAAGCAGCGTTCAAACGAGACCATCCAACAGTATGCTGCCGACATCGAAAGGCTATCCCATCTTGCCTACGCGGATGTTCCAGTGGATGTGGTGGAGAAACTTAAAACGGATTCTTTCATCCAAGGGCTAAGGGACTCCGATACGTGACGAAGCCTGATTCTCCTGCCGAAGACATCTTTCAAGGAGACAGTTGCCAGCACTCTCGCATGTGAAACATCGCTCTTGATATGCAGACCTTCCATCAAACTACGGCGCATATCTCAAGACCAGGATAGTTCCAGAACAACAACGGCAAGTAGGAGTGGTTCATTCCCGGGTAGATGTTACATCTGCGACCAGCAGGGGCACATTGCGAGGAACTGCCGTCTGCGAAGGAAGCGTTCGAGGTCTAGTTCGCCAAAAAGAGACAAAGTGAGTGAACGCGAACGTGGAGGTGCAAAAGGTGCACCTAACAATCCGTTAAACTAAAACGAGTCAGTGCAGAGGGACGTGCGCTGGCTCCCACATTGGAGTGCCCCAGCATCCTCGTATCCCGAATCTGTAGGGGTGCAACCAGCCTAGTCATCGAGGGAACGATGGACGGGCGACGATATCTGCTGACGTTGGACACGGGCGCAACTCATTCAGTCATCCGAAGCGGATTGGTTTCTGACATCGAACCATTTTCTGGTGAGAAGGCGGAAGTTAAGGTAAAGGTCCAGAAAAGAATTACGATGGGTACCGTCGAGTTTCAGCACGATTTCATCGCTGCGGACATTACGGATGACATCATAATCGGCGTCGACTTCATGATTAGGCATGGCTTCACATTGGACCTCAGCCAAAAAGTGATGAAATATGGCAACTTGGAGCTCCCTTTAACGTCACGAAGAAGGACAGCTATCCTTTACCGGGAATCGAAGACACCTTGGACACACTATCTGGTGCAAAGTGGTTCTCGACGCTGGACTTGCAAAGCGGATACTGGCAAACAGAGCTTGACCAGCAAGACAAGGAAAAGACCGCGTTCACCGCCGGGGGGGAGTTGGGGCGATTCTCTGTGATGCCCTTCGGTCTTTGCAATGCGCCAGCCACATTCGAGAGGCTTATGAACCGGGTGCTAAGAGGACTTCACTGGAGGACTTGCCTTGTCTATCTGGATGACATAATTGTCATGGGCAAGGATTTTGACGATCACCTTAAGAAACTTGAATAGGTACTGGAACGTATTCAAGCAGCCAGACTGAAATTGAGCCCGAAGAAATGTTCGCTCTTCCAAAACGAGGTGAAGTACTTGGGACATGTGGTGACTGCAGAAGGAGTCCACACAGATGAAGAGAAAATTTCGGCGGTTATGGAATGGCCGCGGCCGATGAACTTCATGAGTTAAGGTCATTCCTGGGACTTTGCACATATTACAGGCGATTCGTCCCAGGATTTGCAAACGTTGCCAGCAGTTTGCACGAGCTCACCAAAAAGAATCGGCCATTCAAGTGGGAGAAGCCGCAGGAGGAAGCGTTCATTCACCTGATGGAGTTGCTCTTCAGTGCGCAGATTCTGGCATATCCTGTCCCGGGAGAAAAGTTTATTTTGGACACTGATGCGAGCGGACATGGAATCGGAGGAGTACTCTCTCAAATACTTGACGGGCGAGAACGGGTCATTGCTTACTACAGTAGGATCCTATCGAAACCGGAAAGGAACTACTGTGTAACTAGGAGGGAGCTTTGAGCTGTGGTTGACTGTGTCAAGCATTTCCACAAATATCTCTATGGCCAAGCTTTTCGTCTTAGGACGGACCACGCAGCGTTGAGGTGGTTGCCGCAGTTCAAAAACCCGGAAGGCCAGCTTGCTAGATGAATATAGAGAATCCAGAGTTATAACTTCAGTATCGAACACCGGAAGGGAAGCAGTCATGGAAATGCGGATGCATTATCGAGGCGACCTTGTGATGTTGAATGTAAACATTGTTCACGTGCCGAAACCAAGGAACAGGTTACCGACATCCGTCGTTTCCATGTAATGCCAGAAGATTCCTGGACTGTCGAGAAGGTCGGAAGGAAGCAGCGAGAAGATGCCGATCTGGCAGTCATCATCGACTATCAAGAACGAGGTTTTCGACCAAGTAGGCAGCCAATATCCAGTGAAAGCCCAATCGTGAAAGCTTACTGGGCTCAATGGCAGAGTTTGAAGGTGAAGAACGGTTGCCTCTACCGCAGTTGGGAAAGTGAGGACGGGAACATTGTAAACGATCTGCTGGTAATTCCAAAGGGACAAATCGGCGAGGTCATCCGAGAATACCACGAGGGACCAAGTGGGGGTCATCTCGGTGTTAACAAGACTGTAGACCAGATAAAGAGACGTTTCTACTGGGTAGGATGCCATTAGTCGGTCACAAATTTCATTCGCAGGTGTGAACAGTGTGCGAAGGCAAAGGGTCCAGCTAGGAAAACTCGAGGAAATATGCAGCAGTACAATGTTGGAGCACCGTTCGAACGGATCGCCATGGACATCGCAGGCCCATTCCCAACGAGCAACGCTGGAAACAAATACGCGCTCGTGGTGATCGATTACTTCAGCAAGTGGCCTGAGGTGTTTTGCATCCCGAACCAAGAAGCCAAAACCGTTTCGGATGCATTCGTAAATAACTGGGTTGCGCGTTATGGAGTACCAATGGATCTGCACTCAGACCAAAAGGAGAAACTTCGAGTCGTCGGTGTTCAAAGAACTCTGCGACATGCTAGGTATCAGAAAGACACGGACAACACCATTACACCCACAATCTGGCATGGTCGAATGGTTCAACCGGACGATGGAGGAATACTTGAGAAAAGTCGTCGTCGGAGATCGGAAGGACTGGGATGAACATCTTCCCCTTTTCTTAATGGCATACCGTTCGACACAGCACAATTCAACGGCAACAACACCAGCCGAAGCCATTTTTGGAACTGATCTCCGACTTCCATCGGACTTGAAGTTCGGCGTGGTACTACCGACAACTAGCGGCAGGGAAGACTTCGTAACCGAAAAGAGGGAACAGCCTGAACTCCATCCATCAGTTCATCCGGGAGCGACTGAACTTGGTCAGCGATAAAATGAAGGCGCGATACGACTTGAGGGCGAACTCTTCTGGATTCGAGACAGGACAATTGGTATTGCTGTACAACCCACAACGAAAAAAAGGCTTGTGCCCCAAATTGCAATCAGCCTGGGACGGACCATATGAGGTCATCAAGAAACTCAATGACGTGGTATACCGGATACAGCAGATGTGAAACAGACGGGCGAAATATAAGATTGTCCACGTAGAGAGGTTAGCACCATATTACGGAGAAGGATCCAATCGCTTGTTCGAGGACGAACAAGTTTAGGAGGAGGGCAGTGTTGCGGAGACACAAACCGACGGTTAAGTTCGAATTTCTCTGTCGAAGTTCGAAAGCTCGGGTGAAGGGGAAATTGGAATGATCGAAACTTCCAACGGCGTAATGCCGAATGTCAGAGCATTCTAGAGATTTCCGAAGGGGAACTTCCGACGGCGAACATTCGAGAAGATGCACCGAGAGCTATATAAGCGCGAACACTCGCCCTCGGCATACATTCAGATTATGGTATTGAACAGCGTGTGACAAGTCAGTGTGATCAAACAGTGTGAAAATAAAAGCTCTCAATAAAGGTTTGTTTGTGTAATAAGTTTACAGTGGATAGTATTGGATAATAAAGAAAAGTGGTGAAGCTGCACAGATAATTGATCTGTGGTGAAAGTGTGTGTGTCTTTAATTCGGACAATTGTAGTTTATCGCAATCCAGTGGTGCGAACCCTATTCGGTGTGGGATCGAATATTTCGTAACAATATAATAAACGCAGTTTGTGCTTGTACTTTAAACGACTCGGATCAATCTGTAGCATGGCGCAGTCGGTGTAAAAACCTACAATAATATATATACATATAATTCGATTTTACGGAATGGTGATAGCAAATACTAAAGAAAAGACAAACTCATTTCATGCAAATAAGGTGTGAAGAAATAGAACTGTTTCATACTATTTACCTATAGTAAGTCATAAAAGTAAAAGTGACAGACTTAAAAAGTATCTACTGAAAGTATCAGAGGACAAATGCAAAACGTGTACTGAACCTAAATCAAAACTAACTAATATCTCCATAAATATGAAATTTGGTGCTATCAAACCAGTTAGCAATCTAAATTTAAATGGAAATATCTCTGAGAATTGGCGGAGATTCAAACAATGCTTCGGGATCTTCTTGACTGCTTCTTCTTCTTCTTAGTGGGCGCTACAGTTCGGGGTGAACCTGGGCCTCAACCAACATGCCCCTCCATCTAGCACGATCTTTCGCTAGCCTTTTCCATTGCCGCACACCCAGTTGGCTGAGGTCCCCTTCCACCTGTGTGCGCCACCTTAAGGGCGGCCGTCCTCTGCTTCTTCGTCCCTCGGGGTTGGATTCAAAGACTCTCCGGGCTGGAGCTGTGGTGTCCATTCGCTCTACATGGCCCAGCCATCTTAGGCGTTGAATCCGTAGACGCCTGACTAGGCTCATGTCGCTGTACAGCCCGTAAAGTTCGTGGTTGAATCTTCTCCTCCATTCCCCGTCTGCGTTTATAGGCCCAAATATCACGCGCAAAATCTTTCTCTCGAACCGACCAAGGGCCTCCTCATCCGCTTTTGATAGTGTCCATGCTTCTGCGCCGTACAACAGGACCGGGATGATAAGGGTTTTATATAGAGTCAACTTTGTCGTTCGGGAGAGGGCTCTATTACTCAGTTGCCTCCTGAGCCCAAAGAAACAGCGATTGGTAAGAGTGATTCTGCGTTTGATTTCGGAACTGATGTCGTTGCTCCAGGTCACTGCGGAGCCAAGGTAGACGAAGTCCTTAACTACCTCGAACGTATATCTGCCTATACAAACGTTCTGGCCGAGACGTCGGTGTTGAGCGTCCTTTTTTGATGACAGCATATATTTAGTTTTGCCCTCGTTTACCGCCAAACCATTTTTCGCCGCCTCCATCTCAATACACGCAAACGCCTCATTGACATCTCGCTGTGATCTACCTATTATGTCAATATCGTCGGCGTATGCAAGGAGTTGCGAGGATTTGAAATAGATTGTGCCTCTTGCATTGGCCAGTGATTCTTGCACAATCATTTCCAATATGATGTTGAAGAAATCACACGACGGCGCATCGCCCTGCCTAAGTCCTTTTTTGACATCAAAACTATCGGTAAGGTGTTCACCGATTCGGATGGAGCAGCGAGCATTCTCCAAAGTCATCCTGCATAGTCTGACGAGTTTAGCAGGTATGTCAAAGGTAGACATAGCGTTGTATAGCTCGTCTCTGATTACGCTGTCGTATGCGGCTTTGAAGTCGACAAATAGGTGGTGAGTGTCGACTTGAAATTCATTGGTTTTCTCCAGTATCTGCCGTAGTGTGAGGATTTGATCGATGGTGGACTTCCCTGGCCTGAATCCGCACTGATAAGGACCTATCAGCTTATTTACAAAAGGCTTCAGGCGTTCACACAAAACGGCAGAGAAAATTTAGTAGGCGATGTTAAGGAGACTTATTCCTCTATAGTTGGCGCAATCAGAGGGATCTCCTTTCTTGTGGATCGGGCATACGATGCTGAGACTCCATTCCTCGGGCATGCTTTCCTCTAACCATATCTTACGGATGAGCTGGTGCATGCTCCCAACCAGGTCATCCCCAGCTGCCTTGAAGAGCTCAGCAGACAGTCCGTCTGCGCCAGCAGCTTTATTCGACTTGAGCTTCGATATGGCAATCTCAGCTTCGTCGAGGTCAGGGGGACAGAATTCTCTGCGGTCTCCGTCGATTAGAAATGGATCATTCTGCCTGACAGCGGTATATTGACTAACATCGCCGTTATACAGTCTGCAGAAGTTGATTTTCCATATTATCAGCATCGACTGCGGTTCTACTACTAGGTGTCCGTTCTCATCCCTGCAGGCTTCCGTTCTGGCTTTATAACCCTGGCATGTTTGCTTTATCTGTTGATAAAACTTTCGAACGTCACGCCTGCAGTAACACCTCTCCAGATCCTCAATCGCGCGCTTCTCGTGCTCTTTCTTCTTTCTTCTAAGAAGCTTATGCTCCTCCCTTCTTTTTAACTCGTAGAGCTCACGAGCTGCTCTTGTTCTTTTATGCAGCGAGGCCTTATATGCATCCTGCTTCGCTGTATGAATCCTCCTGCACTCGTCATCGAACCAGGTGTTTCTTCGTGGTGGAGCCTTGAAACCCAAAACTTCGGATGCAGAGCTTTCCAGGGCTTGTTTGCAAAGGCTCCACTGCTGTTCTATTGATAGCGTGGAGGATTGAGGTGTACTGGAGAGCCTTAAGGGAGACGCGATCGGTAAAAGCACGAGCGGTTTCTGGCGATAGTAGCTTTCCGACGTCATAACTTTGTATTCTTACTCTACTCCGTTGCGTTCGTGATATCCTTAAGCGCATCTTAGCTACTACAAGATAGTGGTCCGAGTCGATGTTAACCCCTATGAAAGTTCAAACATCAAGAATAGTGGAGGAGTGTCTGACGTCGATCGCGATGTGATCAATCTGGTTGGTAGTCGATTGATTGATCAAAATATCGCCAGGTGCCTTTGTGTATATCGAGGTGAGGGAAGCGCGTACTGGCTAGAAGGAGATTTCGCCCCGTAGCAAGATCAATCAGCCTGTGTCCGTTATCGGAGGTGGTGTCGTGTAGGCTATGTTTGCCGATGACTCGTTCAAATATGCTTTCCTTACCCAGCTTGGCATTGAAGTTTCCTAGTACAATTTTGATGTCATAGCTGGGACATTGGGCATACGTTCTGTCTAGGAGATCGTAGAACTCATCTTTGCTGAGTCATCCTTGTCTTCCGTGGGGGCGTGGACGCAGATCAGGCTGATGTTAAAAAATTTAGCCTTGATACGGATTGTTATGAGGCGTTCACTCACATGCCGAAAGCTTAGGACTTTTTGCCTTAGTCCACCTCGGACAACAAATCCGCATCCAAACAATCGTTGCCCTCTCTCCCTATAGCAGTCGCCGTAGTAAATATCGCAGTTTCTCATCCGCTTTATGCCCGGTCCATTCCATCGCATTTCCTGGATGGCGGTGATGTCCGCTTCATAGCGGTCTAGGGCGTCCGCAAGTTGTTCGGCTGCACGTGGCCTATTTAGGGACCTAACATTCCACGTACAAAGCCGAAGGTCATTGTCCTTTTTTCGTTTCTTGCAAGGGTCGTCAACATAAATCCGGTCCGTTATATCCGAGGCATGTGGTTGTTTCGGAGTTTGTGTTTTTTTCACGGTTACGGCTTACTAGGCCGTAGCCCAACCGACTAATCCTGTTATTTTTGGCGCAGGAGGCTCGCCATTCGCCTTTCCCCGTCTGCAATTTCCATAGGAAATCTCCAGATGGCACCACGAGGAGGTGGGGATAGGACTTACTAACAGTGCCGCAAGATGTTCGACTGCGGTGGCTCTTCTCGCTTGACTGCTTCTGGTATGTATAAAAAAGAGGATAGGAACCGATAGGATCGGAGGCTAAGAGAAAAAGTATGACGAAGTGATAAAAGCATTTGAAGATTTTTATTCACCAAAGAAAAACACTGTGTACGAGCGGTTCATATTCCATAGCCGTTATCAAAATGAAAATGAACCGTTTGATGTTTTTTTGATGGACTTGAAGCGGTTGGTGCGAACATGTGAGTTTGGCAGCAGCGAGAACGAGATGTTGAGAGATCGTATCGTGCTTGGTGTCTACGACAAAAAGCTTCAGGAATAATTTCTTCATGAGGATAAGCTGGATTTTGCGAAGGAGGTGGAGAAAGGCAGAGCGGCGAAGGCTGATTTAAATGATAAAAGCCTGAATAATTAAAATTGCACCCGAAAGAATACAAAACAAAAAGATTATGGCCCAATTTCAATTTTCTTTTCTCTAACGTTTATTTGTTTATTATTTTTGCTACACGACCTTATCTGTGTTGCGACTGATCACCAAGTGTGTTATCGATCGAGAGTCACGGACCGAAGAAGCCAATCCACCCACGCACATACTCGTGTAAAGGGCGCATCCATTTACTGCGAGTGTTGTCCTCTGGTGGTGTTGAGAAAAATCATCCGATCGCGCTCTGGGGTGATTGGTACAGCAGGATTGTATGAGGGTGGCGTGTTCTGTGATTATGTTAGCGCGATCAGTCGGTACAGTGACTCACAAGATACGTATGTGTACAAACAAAATATACAGTGACATAATATTATACTTTACGTTAAAGAACAACATAAAAAACATATTCGAACAAAGGATTAAGTTAATCCAAAATATCTCGCCCCCCCCCTGAAACTAGCTTCAGCAGCACGGGAGCAACGTCATGTTTGTAATGGGACGGACGAATGAGCCCCCACTCGTCCTTACTGTAGCCACTCGAACATAGTTGTCTGAACCTTTTGTCACTGCTTCGATTCGACCCAAAATCCATTTCGTGGGAGGAAGATTTGGTTCCTTTACGACTACCAAATCGCCTGGTTTGAAGTCTTCCTTCACTTGCTGCCATTTGGGACGCTCCTGGAGTGTAGTAATATACTCCACCTGCCATCTCTTCCAAAACCCTTGGACCATACTTTGGAGGTAATTCCAATGAGTAAGAGTAGGTTTGGCTCTGGAACTCCGGTTAAAGGCTCGCCTATAAGAAAGTGTGAGGGAGTTAATGGGTTAAGGTCATAATCCGACAGAGCACATAAAGGACGTGTATTAAGAACAGCTTCAATGTGTGTTAAAACCGTACAAAGTTCCTCAAAGGTCCATATTGAACTTCCTATCACACGCAGCAAATGCAATTTCACGGATCTCCCTCCGGCCTCCCACAATCCGCCAAAATGTAGTGCGGATGGTGGGATAAAATGCCATGTAATCCCGTCATTAGCGGGGGAGGTAGCGATTTCATCATTCCAGGTTTGGGAAATGCCGTCTTCTGCATACCGTTCAAACACCGATGAGCACCTTGAAAATTATTGCCATTATCGCTGTAAATATTGGAGCAGCGATAATGGCAATAATCCGGCTGACCAAAATCCAGTACTGCTGGCGAACAATGACAAAGGCTGCCGATATTCCCGTGTGAAGGTGTTTGATGTGAATGTCCCTGACTATAATGGATGAAACATTATCCTTGCTAGGGAAAATAACAGTATTTTTAATGATAAATGCAATTGTAGAAGCCTTTAGCCTTCCACCCACACGAAGAATTCCTTCATGATCAATAAATGGTGACACCTTTGCCAACCGAAATTGTATTCGAAGATGTTTGCCACTGGCCAGGTTACCTATATCTTCCCTGAATGATCGGTGTTGCACATGCTTGAGGATTACCGTTCTCGCCTTTTGAATCTCACTAAGACTCAATCCGTTGAAGCGACGATTCAGATTATCTGACCGATAGTTTGAAGAAAACCGAAGACAGTAAGCAACAATTCGCTGTAGTCGGTTCCAGGAGGATACCTTTTCGATGAGACCTTGCAATGTGTTAGTTTCGAACGTTGAGACGAAATTTACCTTATGGGGATTACGTTCTTCAGGGAGTTCCACAATAATCACTGAAGCTGGTGAGACGCTGGTGAGACGAATGTTGACCTTGGCCATTGTGATTCGGATGACGCTAACCATGGCGGGCCGTTCCACCAAAGTTCATGGTTGACCAATTGCGAAGGAAGTACTCCCCGCGATGTACAGTCTGCTGGGTTCGACGTCGACGCTATGTGATTCCATGACTCTCGAGGAATAGTTTTGAATATTACAGCCGTACGGTTAGCTACGAAGGTACTCCAACGACGAGGGGAGAAGACAGCCAAAGTAAAACTATTTCGGAATCACGCCACGCATAGACCTTCGAAATATTTGTTGACAACAACGATTTGACTAAGGTGAGCAATCGGGACAACAGCAGGGAACCACACAGCTCGAGGCGGGGAATAGTTACGGGTTTGAGTGGAGTGACCATGGTTTTAGCTGCAACTATTGTAGTTTTGAAATTACCTGCAGGTGCCATGTAGCGGGCATATATTTCTGCTGCGATTGCCATCGACGAAGCATCAGAAAAACCGTGGAGTTCGATGCCATCTAATTCACCGGAAACGATATTTCGAGGAACCCGAATATTTTCAAAGCAGCTTATTTGCTCGCAATAGTCCATCCATTGATCAGCTATTGTAGTAGGAAGGGCATCATCCCAACTGAGTCGTGGTTTGGACAACCATAATTGTTGAAACAAGATCTTGAATAGAATTACCGAAGGAGCTAGGAATCCTAACGGATCAAAGATTCGAGCAATTTCTGACAACAAGTTTCGTCGAGTAGAAGCAGAAAAATGAGGTAATTCTCCTAGTTTATATGAAAACTCATCCTTCGTGGGACTCCAGTACATACCCAAAACCTTAATCCACGTTCTTGATTCTTCCGGATCAACCCAGCAAAATTCGCAGTCTTCTTTAGGGAGTTGAGCTAATAACGGCCAGCAATCGGAAGTCCACCTGCGTAATTGGAACTTACCTTTGGATAATAATTCAATGATTTCGCGTTGTAAGGATATATGGTCTTCTACTGAGTTGGAGCCCGTCATTATGTCGTCTACGTACACATCGTTAAGAAGAACACTCAAAGCAAGCGGGTATTGAAGCTTGTAGTCCTCAGCGAGTTGGCTTAATACCCGCACCGATAAGAATGGGGCAGATGCTGTTCCATATGTAACGGTACGTAGGTGGAAATGTTGGATCTCGTCACTAACCGATTCACGCCAAACAATTCTCTGGTAGTCCGTGTGTTTGTCATCGATCCATATCTGTCGGAATATCTTTACTATGTCGGTGGAAAAGACGTATCTGTGCTGACGAAAACGTAAACAAACCTTATGTAAGTCACGCTGAATAGGAGGGCCGATCAATATAGTACTGTTCAAAGACTGGCCTTTGGAGTCCTTGGCTGAACCATCGAATACAACGCGTAATTTTGTTGACGAACTACTCGGCTTCAAAACTGCATGATGTGGTAGATAAAATAGTTTTCCATCAGATTTATCCAGCTCTTCCGGAGGGATAGATTCCATGTGACCTAAAGACAAATACTCCTGCATGAATTTGGAACATGCCTGCTGCAATTCCGGATTAGAGCGAAGGCGACGTTCCATACTGAGCAGTCGGGAGACTGCAGGCCGTAGTGTATCTTTGAAGGTTGGAGTAGAATCGGCGAACGGTAATTGTACTATGTACCTCTCATCTGACGAGCGAGTCAATGCAAGATGTATTTTGTGAGGTAGCCACTTCTTCCAATTCCCAGAATCGTTGCAACAAGATATCTATGTCAAGAACGGAGTGAAACGAGGAAAGCAATGTATTCCGGGTTGGACGAGGATCGAGAATTTCTCCAGTTATAACCCACCCGAACGACGTTTTTTGAGCAATTGGCGTACCTGGTGAGCCTCGAATTTGCTCTCCTTCTAAAATGTTCCAAAGTTTATCTGCTCCTATCAAGATATCTACAGGACCAGATATCTGCGACCAGGAAGAATTTTCAAAGCGTTGGGAAGGAAGAAGCGAAGTCAGTTTTCTTAGGATAAATGCATCAACCTGCAGACACGTGGTATTAAAGCGAGAATATATCTGCAGCGACATGCATCCCCTTGTGAAACCTGCTTCTGTTGATGAAAGCCCGAGAATAGGTATATGCGCATGGTTTCTCTTGAAACCAAGCCGATGGGCAAATGATTCACCAGTAAACGACACCTGCGAACCCGCATCAAGCAATACCCTACAATTAACAAATTTTCCCTGATTATCTTTAACCTTGGCTAACAGAGTTGGGAAAATAGTTTGCTTACGAAGACCAAGTTCAAGCGAATGATTATTTATTAATGTAGAACTAGGATATATCTACGGCTGCAGAGTTACTTTGGTTTGATGACGATAATGGACCGCCTGAATCCTTGTTAAGTGTGGATGTAGCCGGTGAACCTTCTGCTTCCGAGGGGTGAACTAGTGAATGATGTCGAGATTTACACACTCGACAGCGAAATGAAGAGCGACACTTATTTGATGAATGGCCGATTCGTAGGCAATTGAAACAGAGAGATTTTCTTTTTACTAAATTCTGACGCGAACCGATATCAAGGGCAATAAACTCGGGACATTGTGGTAATATGTGTTCTCTGGCGCACTTTGTGATAAAAAACATATACATATTGTTGCGGAGATGCAAGCGGACCGTTAAGTTCGAAAACTCTCTGGAAGCGGGGATTGGAATGATGTCAACTTCCAATGGAATTGTCAGAGCGTTCTAGAGATTTCCGAAGGGGAACTTCCAACGGCGAACGTTCGAGATGGTGGACCGAGAGCTATATAAGCGCGAACACTCGCCCTCGACATTCATTCAGTTTGTGGTATCGAATAGCGTGTGACAAGTCAGTGGGATCAAATAATTCGTAACATTTGGTGTCAGAAGTGGGATTGCGAGTAAACGAGTGAAACTTTATTTGAGTTGTGAAGTGAATCATTGCAAAAGTGAGAAAATGGTAAAATTGGAAAAGTTGACAATTGAACAACTGAAAAGAGAGTTGGATGCTCGGGAATTATCCACAGTGGGAAGTAAAGCCAACCTGGTGGAGAGACTGCGATCGGCGTTGCAGGAAGAAGGTGTCGACTGGGAGAGTTATGAATTCGGGGTGGAGAAGCCGTCGACATCCACTGAGCCAGCGTTCGATATGCAGCAAATTCTCGCGGCTATGAATGCTATGAGTGCTTCCATATCCCAGAAATTAGATCAAAAGCTGGAGGAAAATTCCGTTGCCGTAAGTACTTCTCTGAGTCAAAAGCTGGAGGAAAATTCCATCTCCCTGAGCCAAAAATTAGATCAAAAGCTGGAGGAAAATTCCGTTGCCGTAAGTACTTCTCTGAGTCAGAAACTGGAGGAAAATTCCACTTCCCTGGGCCAGAAGCTGGAGACGTTAGAAGGGATGCTAGAGAACAATCGAGAAAGCCTAAGAAATATCCAGCAGACAGTCAACGATCGATTCCAGGACGTTGAAGAGAGGATCGAGACACTAGAATCGAGGTTCGACAAGAAGGTTCTAGATCTTGAGAATAATCAAGAAAAGAGAATCGAGACACTGGACAAGAAGGTTCTAGAGCTCGAGAAAACTATCCAGAACGTACAGCATCAAGGAGTCGTCGTACCGACTGCAGCATCAAAATTCACGGGTCCCAACTTCGACGGCAAGAGCGCTTTTAACATCTTTAAGCTCCAGTTCGAGACAACAGCGGAGCGGAATCAATGGGGAGAGGAAGATCGTGTGGCTGCACTGGTAATTTCCCTTAAAGGTGAAGCAGCTGACGTTCTACAGACCATCCCGGAGACCCAGAGAAGGAACTACACAGCCATATGGGATGCTCTTCACCGAAGATACGGGAGTGAGCTCATGCAGGAGATGCACAAGCTGGAACTCAAAGGGCGCAAGCAGCGTTTAAACGAGACCATACAACAGTATGCTGCCGACATCGAGAGGCTATCCCACCTTGCCTACGCGGACGTTCCAGTTGATGTGGTGGAGAAACTTAAAACGGATTCTTTCATCCAAGGGCTAAGGCACCCCGATACGCAACGAAGTTTGATTCTCCTGCCGAAGACATCTTTCAAGGAGACAGTTGCCAGCGCTCTCGCATGTGAAACATCGCTCTTGATATGACGACCTTCCATCAAATTACGGCCCATATCTCAAGACCAGGATAGTGCCAGAACAACAACGGCGAGTAGGAGTGGTTCAATCCCGGGTAGATGCTACATCTGCGACCAGCAGGGGCACATTGCGAGGAACTGCCGCCTGCGAAGAAAGCGTTCGAGGTCTAGTTCGCCAAAAAGAGACCATGGGAGTGAACGCGACCGTGGAGGTGCAAAAGGTGCACCTAACAATCCGTTAAACTAAAACGAGTCAGTGCAGAGGGGCATGCACTGGCTCCCACATTGGAGTGCCCCAGCATCCTCGTATCCCGAATCTGTAGGGGTGCAACCAGCCTAGTCATCGAGGGAACGATGGACGGGCGACGATATCTGCTGACGTTGGACACGGGCGCAACTCATTCAGTCATCCGAAGCGGATTGGTTTCTGACATCGAACCATTTTCCGAGGTAAGGCTTCGTACAGTAACTGGTGAGAAGGCGGAAGTTAAGGGAAAGGTCCAGAAAAGAATTACGATGGGTACCGTCGAGTTTCAGCATGATTTCATCGTTGCGGACATCACTGATGACATCATAATCGGCGTCGACTTCATGATTAGGCATGGCTTCACATTGGACCTCAACCAAAAAGTGATGAAGTATGGCAACTTGGAGCTCCCATTAACAATGGATAATGGACAAGGTAACAAGGTCAGGCGAATAGTCGTGCAAGCGCGCCAAACAGTTCCCCCGAATGCAGAAGCTGTGGTTTGGGCAAAGATAGGGGAGGATGCGGGGACAAGCCGAATGTGGGTGGTCGAACCCGACAAACGAAATCGACCCAGCGATATCATTGTTGGAAGGGCTCTGGTGGAGCCCCGACAAGACCAATTGGTTCCAGTACGAGTCCTGAATCCTGCCAGTACACCTAGGACAATACACAAGGGAACAACGATCGCTCAATGCCAAGAAGCTGCCGCCGTTATGAACTGCGAAGAAAAGAAACAACAGCAAATCCAGTCCAACAAAGCCTTCTTAAAAACAATGGTCAGAGAATGGACGCAACATCCAGTGGAGAAGCATAAAAGCAAAGCACTCTCCCTGCTTCGTAAATATTGGACAGTTTTTGCAGAAGGTAAGAACTGTGGAAGAACATCAATTGTGAAGCACAGAATAGACACAGGGGACTCTAGACCGATCCGGCAACCACCGAGGAGGGTACCTTTGTCGAAAGAAGGAGAGGTGATCAAACTAATCGACGAGATGGAAAAGGAGGGCGTGATCGTACCATCTGCGAGCCCATGGAGTTCGCCAGTAGTGCTAGTTAAGAAGAAGGATGGAAGCACCCGATTCTGCGTGGAC
Organism: Eumerus sabulonum; assembly: GCA_951905685.1. Classification (NCBI taxonomy): domain Eukaryota; kingdom Metazoa; phylum Arthropoda; class Insecta; order Diptera; family Syrphidae; genus Eumerus; species Eumerus sabulonum. The sequence continues at coordinate 101,076,323 of OX645060.1, forward strand.
TACAGGAAGCTGAACGACGTCGCGAAGAAGGACAGCTATCCTTTACCGAGAATCGATGACACCTTGGATACACTATCCGGTGCAAAGTGGTTCTCGACGCTGGACTTGCAAAGTGGATACTGGCAAATAGAGCTTGACCAGCAAGACAAGGAAAAGACCGCGTTCACCGCCGGGGGAGAGTTGTGGCAATTCTCTGTGATGCCCTTCGGACTTTGCAATGCACCAGCCACATTCGAGAGACTGATGAACCGGGTGCTAAGAGGACTTCACTGGAGGACTTACCTTGTCTATCTGGATGACATAATTGTCATGGGCAAGGATTTCGACGATCACCTTAAGAAGCTTGAAGAGGTACTGGAACGTATTCAAGCAGCCGGATTGAAATTGAGCCCGAAGAAATGTTCGCTCTTCCAGAACAAGGTGAAGTACTTGGGACACGTGGTGACTGCAGAAGGAGTCCATACAGATGAAGAGAAAATCTCAGCGGTTAAGGAATGGCCGCGGCCGAAGAATCTTCATGAGTTAAAGTCATTCCTGGGACTTTGCACATATTACAGGCGATTCATCCCAGGATATGCAAACGTTGCTAGCAGTTTGCACGAGCTCACCAAAAAGAATCGGCCATTCAAGTGGGAGAAGCCGCAGGGGGAAGCGTTCATTCATCTGAAGGAATTGCTCTGCAGTGCGCAGATTCTTGCATATCCTGCCCCGGGAGAAAAGTTTATTTTGGACACAGATGCGAGCGGACATGGAATCGGAGGAGTAATCTCTCAAATGATTGACGGGCGAGAATGGGTCATCGCTTACTACAGTAGGATCCTATCGAAGCCGGAGAGGAACTGCTGTGTAACTAGGAGGGAGCTTTTAGCCGTGGTTGACTGTGTCAAGCATTTCCACAAATATCTCTATGGCCAAGCTTTCCATCTTAGGACGGACCACGCAGCGTTGAGATGGCTGCTGCAGTTCAAAAACCCGGAAGGCCAGCTTGCTAGATGGATAGAGAGAATCCAGAGTTATGACTTCAGAATCGAACGCCGGAAGGGAAGCAGTCATGGAAATGCGGATGCATTATCGAGGCGACCTTGCGATGTTGAATGCAAACATTGTTCACGCGCCGAGACCAAGGAACAGGTCACCGACATCCGTTGTTTCCAGGTGCTGCCAGAAGATTCCTGGACTGTCGAGAATGTCGGAAGGAAGCAGCGAGAAGATGCCGATCTGGCAGTCATCATCGACTACCAAGAACGAGGTTTTCGACCAAGTTGGCAGCAAATATCTAGTGAAAGCCCAATCGTGAAAGCTTACTGGGCTCAATGGCAGAGTTTGAAGCTAAAGAACGGTTGCCTCTACCGCAGGTAATTCCGAAAGGACAAATCGAAGAGGTCATCCGAGAATACCACGAGGGACCAAGCGGGGGTCATCTTGGTGTTAACAAGACTGTAGAAAAGATCAAGACACGTTTCTACTGGGTAGGATGCCATGAGTCGGTTACGCGCTTCATTCGCAGGTGTGAACAGTGTGCGAAGGCAAAGGGTCCAGTTAGGAAAACTCGAGGAAATATGCAGCAGTACAATGTTGGAGCACCGTTCGAACGTATCGCAATGGACATTGCAGGCCCATTCCCAACGAGCAACGCTGGAAACAAGTACGCACTAGTGGTGATCGATTACTTCAGCAAGTGGCCTGAGGTGTTTTGCATCCCAAACCAGGAAGCCAAAACCATTTCGGATGCATTCGTGAATAACTGGGTTTCACGTTATGGAGTACCAATGGAACTGCACTCAGACCAAGGGAGAAACTTCGAGTCGTCGGTGTTCAAAGAACTCTGTGACATGCTAGGTATCAGAAAGACGCGGACAACACCATTACATCCACAATCTGATGGCATGGTCGAAAGGTTCAACCGGACGATGGAGGAATACCTGAGAAAAGTCGTCGTCGGAGATCAGAAGGACTGGGATGAACATCTTCCCCTTTTCTTAATGGCATACCGTTCGGCACAGCACAATTCAACGGCAACAACAGCCGCCGAAGCCATTTTTGGAACTGATCTCCGACTTCCATCGGACTTGAAGTTCGGCGTGGTACTACCGACAACTAGCGGCAGGGAATACTTCATAACTGAGAAGAAAGAACAGCTGAGCTCTATCCATCAGTTCATCCGGGAGCGACTGAACTTGGTCAGCGATAAAATGAAGGCGCGATACGACTTGAGGGCGAATACTTCTGGATTCGAGACCGGACAATTGGTATTGCTGTACAACCCACAACGGAAAAAAGGCTTGTGCCCCAAATTGCAATCAGCCTGGGATGGACCATATGGGGTCATCAAGAAACTCAATGACGTGGTATACCGGATACAGCAGATGGGAAACAGATGGGCGAAGTATAAAATTGTCCACGTAGAGGGGTTAGCACCATATTACGGAGAAGGGTCCAATCGCTTGTTCGAGGACGAACAAGTTTAGGAGGAGGGCAGTGTTGCGGAGATGCAAGCGGACCGTTAAGTTCGAAAACTCTCTGGAAGCGGGGATTGGAATGATGTCAACTTCCGATGGAATTGTCAGAGCGTTCTAGAGATTTCCTATGGGGAACTTCCAACGGCGAACGTTCGAGATGGTGGACCGAGAGCTATATAAGCGCGAACACTCGCCCTCGACATTCATTCAGTTTGTGGTATCGAATAGCGTGTGACAAGTCAGTGGGATCAAATAATTCGTAACAATATTGTTGCGGAGATGCAGGCGGACCGTTAAGTTCGAAAACTCTCTGGAAGCGGGGATGGGAATGATGTCAACTTCCAATGGAATTGTCAGAGCGTTCTAGAGATTTCCTATGGGGAACTTCCAACGGCGAACGTTCGAGATGGTGGACCGAGAGCCATATAAGTGCGAACACTCGCCCTCGACATTCATTCAGTTTGTGGTATAAAACAGCGTGTGACAAGTCGGTGTGATCAACCAAGGTGAAAAGAAAAGCTTTCAATAAAGGTTTGTGTATGGTGTAATAAAGTTTAAAGTGGATTGTACTGTGTAATAAAGCTTAAAGTGGATTGTATTGGATAATAAATAAAAGTGGTGAAGCTACACAGATAATTGATCTGTGGTGAAAGAAATAAAGGTGTGTGTGTGTTTCAATTTAAATAAAAAGGACAATTGTAGTTTATCGCAATCCAGTGGTGCGAACCCTATTTGGTGTGGGGATTGAATAAATTCGTAACATTTGGTGTCAGAAGTGGGATTGCGAGTAAACGAGTGAAACTTTATTTGAGTTGTGAAGTGAATCATTGCAAAAGTGAAAAAATGGTAAAATTGGAAAAGTTGACAATTGAACAACTGAAAAAAGAGCTGGATGCTCGGGAATTATCCACAGTGGGAAGTAAAGCCAACCTGGTGGAGAGACTGCGATCGGCGTTGCAGGAAGAAGGTGTCGACTGGGAGAGTTATGAATTCGGGGTGGAGAAGCCGTCGACATCCACTGAGCCAGCGTTCGATATGCAGCAAATTCTCGCGGCTCTTAATGCTATGAGTCAAAAGATGGAGGAAAAATCAACTTCCCTGAGCCAGAAACTAGATCAAAAGCTGGAGGAAAATTCCACTTCTCTGAGCCAGAAACTGGAGAAACTTGAGAAAAATTCCGCTGCCGTAAGTAAGAAGTTGGAGGAAAATTCCACTTCCCTGAATCAGAAGCTGGAAGAGATGCTAGAGAACAATCGAGAAAGCCTAAGAAACATCCAGCAGGCCGTCGACGATCGATTCCAGAACGTCGAAGAGAGAATCGAGACACTAGAAACGAGGTTCGACAAGAAGGTTCTAGATCTCGAAATTAACCAGGAAAAGATAATCGAGACCTTGGAATCGAAGTTCGACAAGAAGGTTCTGGAACTCGAGAAAACTGTCCAGAACGTTCAGTGTCAAGGAATCGTTGTACCAACGGCAGCATCGAAATTCACAGCTCCCAACTTCGACGGCACGAGTGCATTTAACATCTTTAAGCTCCAGTTCGAGACAACAGCGGAACGGAATCAATGGGGAGAAGAAGATCGTGTGGCCGCTCTAGTAATTTCCCTTAAAGGTGAAGCAGCTGACGTTCTACAGACCATCCCGGAGACCCAGAGAAGGAACTACACAGCCATATGGGAAGCTCTTAATCGAAGATACGGCAGTGAGCACATGCAGGAGATGCACAAGCTGGAACTCAAAGGACGCAAGCAGCGTGGAAACGAGACCATCCAGCAGTACGCTGCCGACATCGAGAGGCTGTCTCATCTAGCCTACGTGGATGTTCCAGTTGATGTGGTGGAGAAACTAAAAACGGATTCCTTCATCCAAGGGCTAAGGGATCCCGATACGCAACGAAGCCTGATTCTCCTGCCGAAGACATCTTTCAAGGAGACAGTTGCCAGTGCTCTCGCATGTGAAACATCGCTCTTGATATGCCGACCTTCCATCAAATTACGGCGCATATCTCAAGATCAGGATAGTTCCAGAACAACAACGGCGAGTAGGAGTGGTTCATTCCCGGGTAGATGCTACATCTGCGACCAGCAGGGGCACATTGCGAGGAACTGCCGTCTGCGAAGGAAGCGTTCGAGGTCTAGTTCGCCAAAAAGGGACCAAGGGAGTGAACGCGAACGTGGAGGTGCAAAAGGTGCACCTAACAATCCGTTAAACTAAAACGAGTCCGTCCAGAGGGGCATGCGCTGGCTCCCACATTGGAGTGCCCCAGCATCCTCGTATCCCGAATCTGTAGAGGTGCGACCAGCCTAGTAATCGAGGGAACGATGGACGGGCGACGATATCTGCTGACGTTGGACACGGGCGCAACTCATTCAGTCATCCGAAGCGGATTGGTTTCTGTCATCGAACCCTTTTCCGAGGTAAGGCTTCGTACAGTAACTGGTGAGAAGGCGGAAGTTAAGGGAAAGGTCCAGAAAAGAGTTACGATGGGGTCCATCGAGTTTCAGCATGATTCCATCGTTGCGGACATCACTGATGACATCATAATCGGCGTCGACTTTATGATTAGGCATGGCTTCACATTGGATCTCAACCAAAAAGTGATGAAGTATGGCAACTTGGAGCTCCCATTAACCATAGATAATAGACAGGGTAACAAGGTCAGGCGAATGGTCGTGCAAGCGCGCCAAACAGTTCCCCCGAATGCAGAAGCTGTGGTTTGGGCAAAGATAGAAGAGGATGCGGGGACAAGCCGAATGTGGGTGGTCGAACCCGACAAAAGAAATCGACCCAGCGATATAGTTGTTGGAAGGGCTCTCGTGGAACCCCGACAAGACCAATTGGTTCCAGTACCAGTCCTGAATCCTGCCAGTACACCTAGGACAATATACAAGGGAACAACGATCGCTCAATGCCAAGAAGCTGCCGCTATTGTGAACTGCGAAGATCAGAAACATCAGGAAATCCAGAAAAACAAACCGTTCTTGAAAACAATGGCCAGAGAGTGGACGCAACATCTAGTGGAGAAGAAAAAAAAGTAAAGCACTCTCCCTGCTTCGTAAATATTGGACAGTTTTTGCAGATGGTAAGAACTGTGGAAGAACATCAATTGTGAAGCACAGAATAGACACAGGGGACTCTAGACCCATCCGGCAACCACCGGGGAGGGTACCTTTGGCGAAAGAAGGAGAGGTGATCAAACTAATCGACGAGATGGAAAAGGAGGGCGTGATCGAACCATCTGCAAGCCCATGGAGTTCTCCAGTAGTGCTAGTTAAGAAGAAGGATGGAAGCACCCGATTCTGCGTGGACTATAGGAAGCTCAACGACGTCACGAAAAAGGACAGCTATCCTTTACCAAGAATCGACGACACCTTGGACACATTATCTGTTGCAAAGTGGTTCTCGACGCTGGACTTGCAAAGTGGATACTGGCAAATAGAGCTCGACCAGCAAGACAAGGAAAAGACCGCGTTCACCGCCGGGGGAGAGTTGTGGCAGTTCTCTGTGATGCCCTTCGGTCTTTGCAATGCGCCAGCCACATTCGAGAGACTTATGAACCGGGTACTAAGAGGACTTCACTGGAGGACTTACCTTGTCTATCTGGATGACATAATTGTCATGGGCAAGGATTTCGACGATCACCTTAAGAAGCTTGAAGAGGTACTGGAACGTATTCAAGCAGCCGGATTGAGATTGAGCCCGAAGAAATGTTCGCTCTTCCAGAACGAGGTGAAGTACTTGGGACATGTGGTGACTGCAGAAGGAGTCCATACAGATGAAGGGAAAATCTCAGCGGTTAAGGAATGGCCGCGGCCGAAGAATCTTCATGAGTTAAGGTCATTCCTGGGACTTTGCACATATTACAGGCGATTCATCCCAGGATTTGCAAACGTTGCCAGCAGTTTGCACGAGCTCACCAAAAAGAATCGGCCATTCAGGTGGGAGAAGCCGCAGGAGGAAGCGTTCATTCACCTAAAGGAATTGCTCTGCAGTGCGCAGATTCTTGCATATCCTGCCCCGGGAGGAAAGTTTATTTTGGACACAGATGCGAGCGGACATGGAATCGGAGGAGTACTCTCTCAAATGATTGACGGGCGAGAGCGGGTCATCGCTTACTACAGTAGGATCCTATCGAAGCCGGAGAGGAACTACTGTGTAACTAGGAGGGAATTTTGGCTGTGGTTGACTGTGTCAAGCATTTCCACAAATATCTCTATGGCCAAGCTTTTCATCTTAGGACGGACCACGCAGCGTTGAGGTGGTTGCTGCAGTTCAAAAACCCGGAAGGCCAGCTTGCTAGATGGATAGAGAGAATCCAGAGTTATGACTTCAGTATCGAACACCGGAAGGGAAGCAGTCATGGAAATGCGGATGCATTATCGAGGCGACCTTGCGATGTTGAATGCAAACATTGTTCACGCGCCGAGACCAAGGAACAGGTCACCGACATCCGTTGTTTCCAGGTGCTGCCAGAAGATTCCTGGACTGTCGAGATGGTCGGAAGGAGGCAGCGTGAAGATGCCGATCTGGCAGTCATCATCGACTACCAAGAACGAGGTTTTCGACCAAGTTGGCAGCAAGTATCCAGTGGAAGCCCAATCGTGAAAGCTAACTGGGCTCAATGGCAGGGTTTGAAGTTGAAGAACGGTTGCCTCTACCGCAGTTGGGAGAGTGAGGACGGGAACATTGTAAACGATCTGCTGGTAATACCAAAAGGGCAAATCGACCAGGTCATCCGAGAATACCACGAGGGACCAAGCGGGGGTCATCTTGGTGTTAACAAGACTGTAGAAAAGATCAAGAGACGTTTCTACTGGGTAGGATGCCATGAGTCGGTTACGCGTTTCATTCGCAGGTGTGAACAGTGTGCGAAGGCAAAGGGTCCAGTAAGGAAAACTCGAGGAAATATGCAGCAGTACAATGTTGGAGCACCGTTCGAACTTATCGCAATGGACATTGCAGGCCCATTCCCAACGAGCAAACGCTGGAAACAAGTACGCGCTAGTGGTGATCGATTACTTCAGCAAGTGGCCTGAGGTGTTTTGCATCCCGAACCAGGAAGCCAAAACCATTTCGGATGCATTCGTGAATAACTGGGTTTCGCGTTATGGAGTACCAATGGAACTACACTCAGACCAAGGGAGAAACTTCGAGTCGTCGGTGTTCAAAGAACTCTGTGACATGCTAGGTATCAGAAAGACGCGGACAACACCATTACATCCACAATCTGATGGCATGGTCGAAAGGTTCAACCGGACGATGGAGGAATACCTGAGGAAAGTCGTCGTCGGAGATCAGAAGGACTGGGATGAACATCTCCCCCTTTTCCTAATGGCATACCGTTCGGCACAGCACAATTCAACGGCAACAACACCCGCCGAAGCCATTTTTGGAACTGATCTCCGACTTCCATCGGACTTGAAGTTCGGCGTGGTACTACCAACAACTAGCGGCAGGGAAGACTTCGTAACCGAAAAGAAGGAACAGCTGAACTTCATCCATCAGTTCATCCGGGAGCGACTGAACTTGGTCAGCGATAAAATGAAGGCGCGATACGACTTGAGGGCGAATGCTTCTGGATTCGAGACTGGACAATTGGTATTGCTGTACAACCCCTAACGGAAAAAAGGCTTGTGCTCCATATTGCAATCAGCCTGGGATGGACCATATGAGGTCATCAAGAAACTCAATGACGTGGTATACCGGATACAGCAGAGGGGAAACAGACGGGCGAAGTATACAATTGTCCACGTAGAGAGGTTAGCACCATATTACGGAGAAGGGTCCAATCGCTTGTTCGAGGACGAACAAGTTTAGGAGGAGGGCAGTGTTGCGGAGATGCAAGCGGACCGTTAAGTTCGAAAACTCTCTGGAAGCGGGGATGGAAATGATCTCAACTTCCAATGGAATTGTCAGAGCGTTCTAGAGATTTCCTATGGGGAACTTCCAACGGCGAACGTTCGAGATGGTGGACCGAGAGCTATATAAGTGCGAACACTCGCCCTCGACATTCATTCAGTTTGTGGTATAAAACAGCGTGTGACAAGTCGGTGTGATCAACCAAGGTGAAAAGAAAAGCTTTCAATAAAGGTTTGTGTATTGTGTAATAAAGTTTAAAGTGGATTGTACTGTGTAATAAAGTTTAAAGTGGATTGTATTGGATAATAAATAAAAGTGGTGAAGCTACACAGATAATTGATCTGTGGTGAAAGAAATAAAAGTGTGTGTGTGTTTCAATTTAAATAAAAAGGACAATTGTAGTTTATCGCAATCCAGTGGTGCGAATAAATTGAATAAAGTGGTGTGGGGATTGAATAAATTCGTAACAATATATAAGTCTTGTAGATGGCAACACTAACTATTTGAAGTTTGCCTCAATTCCATATTTGTTTCAATTCTCTTTTTTCCTTCTTTTTCTCAACTTGTTTCTTTTGCATATACTATTTTATCCATGTACTTACTTGCTGAATAAATCTTGCCTAGAACGGACGTGTTCCTTTTATTTTCTATTCCCAAAAGGTTATGGGCCCAGGCAGTTGATTAAATTAGTGGATTTTAAAATTTAACCTAAAGTATCTTTTTTTGTGAATAACTGAGTTATTCTTACATGTGCCAGAAAATATGAGTGCTTCAGGTATGTACTCTATCGAAAAACTAGACGATTCTAACTACGCATCGTGGTCAGTCCACATGAAGAGTGTTCTGGTTCATTCTGATTTATGGGCAATCAGAAATGGGAAGTTGGTAAAAAGTGAATCTGCAACTCCATCGGAGTCAGCGGCATTCGATACCAAAGAGGAAAAGGCACTAGCAAGTATATTGTGTTGTGTAAAACCCACTCAAATAAACCACGTGCGACATTGCCCAACCTCAGCACAGGCATGGAACAAATTGAAAGAGATTTACCAGCCGTGTGGTCCTGCACGTAAGATCATGTTGTTTAAAAAGCTCCTACACCTTAGTTTGTCTGAACTAGCATGTCAAAGCTTATAAATGATTTTTGTGGGACACTAGATAAGCTGGCTGAAATTGGCGTTGATATAAATGAGGAGATGATGGTGATAATTCCACTTTCTAGTTTACCAGATTCGTACGACAACTTCATAGTGGCTATAGAGACACGTGATAAGCTCCCAGCTTTAAATGTGGTAAAAGTAAAATTGCTTGAGGAAGGAGCTAGACGGCAAGAAAGAGAGGGTAAAACGACGGACATGGAGGGAGGTCATCACGCATTCGTTGCACGTGCAAAAAGTACTCCAAATCTAAGAGAAGTGTTGGCGCGAATAATTTTGATAATAGCACCAATGGCCGAAAGAGGAAAAGAGTAAATAGGAAATGTTATAATTGTGGTCGAAGAGGTAATTTGCTTCCCAATGTAGGAGTTCTACAAGTAAAAATGAATAAAATAATGAGCATTCGTCTTCAATTCTCGCTTCTGCTTCTTATAGTAATTTGAACAAGTATTCCTGGCATATTGATAGTGGTGCCACGTCACACATGTGTTATGATCGGAGTTTGTTCTTCTCATACGCAGAGCGAAAAGAAAAAATTGTGCTGGCTGGTGAAAATTTCATCGAAGCGAACGGCAGAGGAGATGTTCAAATAATATGCCGTAAAATTGAGAAACGTTCTGTACGTGCCATCAATGCAGGGAAATTTCATCGCCGTAAGCAGAGCAGTAGACAATGGTTTTTCAGTATTTTTTTGATAAAAAGAGTGCTACTATAAAAAATCAAAACGGTGTTATCATTATTGATGCAGTGAAGCGGGATGGTTTGTTTACATTCAAAGCCGACTTCGATAAATGCATGCTAGCTAAAAGTCAACCTGGTGACGTTTTCGAGTGGCACAATCGATATGGACATTTGAACTTTAATAATTTAAAGGAGATGACAGACAAAAAATTAGTGCATGGCCTGTCAATTAAAAATATACCAAACGCAAATGAGTGTCTGACTTGTGCAAAGAGCAAAATATGTGTTAAGCCGTTTCCAGGCACAACGAATAGCCATGCCAAAGACCTTCTAGAGATCGTTCACAGTGATATCTGCGGACCTATGAATAAAAATTCTATCGGAGGAGCTAAATATTTTGCAACATTCATCGACGATAAATCTCGCTTTATATTTGTCTACTTTCTCAAAACAAAAGATGAAATATTTCACGTTTTTAAATCTTTCAAAGCCGTGGTTGAAAAGCAGACTAGTAAACAAATAAAAATACTTCGTAGTGATAATGGTGGCGAATATCTTTCGAAAGAATTTGGAACATTTCTTGATGCAGAGGGTATACATCGTCAGTTGACTGTGCCGCATACACCTCAACAGAACGGCGTGGCAGAACGCGCTAACCGAATTTTGGTGGAGCATGATTGTGCACAGTGGGCTAGATGAAGCTTTTTGGGCAGAAGCAGTCGCAACTGCGATATATCTTCGTAACACAGCGGTAACAAAATCCCTCGTTGACAAGACCCCATATGAAGTGTGGACTCGCCAAAAACCACCAGTATCACATCTTCGAGTTTTTGGTAGCTTAGCCATTGCACTCGATAAAACGCAACGGAAAAAGTTTTCACCCTAAAGGTAAAGAAATGATTATGGTGGGCTATTCCGACATATCCAAAGCATACCGATTGTACAATCCCGAATCGAAGAAGGTTATCGTGAGTAGGGATGTAATATTCCTGGAACGTTCATATATCGGTCAGAAAGATGAAGTCGATATTATTACCTATGACTCTGGTCAAGTCGAATGCTTGAATACAGAAAATAATATGCAAGTTGATGCAGTTACTGAGGTTGCTCATTGTGGTAGAAGTGAGATGGAAAATACCAGTGCGGGCGATGATCGTGAAGAAGAAATTGGGCTCTGCAGGGGTAAGCCAAGATTATGACGTGGGCACCCTCGAAAGGCACACCATATATTAAACCTGTTGGAAGATGATGTGTTAGTCCCACAGAGTGTTAAGGATGCTATAAGTGGAAGACACTCCACACAATGGCAGGCATCGATGCAGAAGGAGTATGATTGTTTGGTGAAAAATGGAACTTGTGCATTAGCTGATCTACCACCGGGAGAGAAGCCTATTGGCAATAAGTGGGTGTTCAACATAAAAAGAATTGCAGATGGGAGCATTCAAAGGTTTAAGTCACGTCTGGTTGCGAAAGGTTGTAGCCAGCAGTATGGTGTTAACTTTCGCGAAAGTTTTTCTCCCGTTGTAAGGTACGCGACAATACGTATGCTTTTTGCATTGGCTTGCGAGAACAATCTACATTTGCACCAAATGGATGTGTCATCAGCATACTTAAATAGTGAACTCCATGACACTGTTTATATGGAGAAACCCGAATTGTTTGTTGACGAAAAGTTTTCAAATAAAGTACTGAAACTCAAAAAAGCACTTTATGGGTTAAAACATAAAGGAACGAAAGGTTAGATTCTGTGTTAAAAAGGATGGGTTTTTCACCGTGCGCGAGTGAACCATGTGTATACACAAAAAACCATAAAGGTGATTTTAAAATAATATCCGTTTCTGTTGACGATCTCCTTTTAGCAAGCTCCAAGTTAGATGAACTCACTAACATCAAAAGCCAAATTGCAAATGAATTTTAAGTAGTAGACGGTGGTAAACTTCAATATTTTTTGGGTATGGAAATAAAGCGTAAAAGTGAAACTGGTTCCCTCACTGTTTGTCAGAAGCAAAACATTAGCAACCTCTTGAAGCAATATAGTATGGAGAGCTGTCGGACAGTTTCAACACCATTAGACGCAGGATACCAAGTCAACTGCAATAACAAGAACTGTAAAAGGGTCAATTCGACAGAATATCAGTCTCTTGTTGGTGCACTTATGTACCTCGCAATTTCAACACGACCTGATATACTTCATTCAGCTGGGATTTGGCACATCCTTAGCTGCATTATTATAAAACAGGACGGCCTATTGAGTGTTTCGTGGACGCAGACTGGGGAGGCGATGCAAGTGACAGGAAGTCCTACACTGGCTCTGCGTTTGTCGCAGCTGGAGGCGTGTTTTCGTGGGAGTCGAAAAAGCAAAACATTGTAGCATTATCCAGCACAGAAGCCGAGTACGTCGCTCTTTCAACTGCAGCAAAAGAGGCAACATATATTAAGAAGCTAATTTGTGAAATGGGTTTCGGTGATACTGGTCCGATGGTTCTCAACAGCGATAACCAGAGTGCTCAGCATTTGATAAAAAATCCTGTCTATCAAGCTCGGAGCAAACGCATAGACATGAAATTTCACCATATACGTGAATTATATAAAAACAATGAGATAAATTTGAATTATATAAGTACAAATGAAATGTTTGCAGATATCTTAACTAAAAATGTGCCTAAAATCAAACACTGTAAATTTACCCAGGCTATGGGATTACGTTAAAGTTTTTTTTTCTTCCCTCTCTCTTCAAATAAGTTGTGCTGAGAAGGAGTGTTAAAAAACATATACATATATGTATAAGTCTTGTAGATGGCAACACTAACTATTTGAAGTTTGCCTCAATTCCATATTTGTTTCAATCCTCTTTTTTCTTTCTTTTTCTCAACTTCTTTTGCATATGCTATTTTATACATGTACTTACTTGCTGAATAAACCTTGCCTAGAACGGACGTGTGCCTTTTATTTTCTATTCCCAAGACTTTGGACATGCCAATTTAGTCTCTGGAGCTTCCGCGACATGAGCTCTGATTTGTCCTTATGGCTTACTCCGCGATACAACAACACGACCAAGCGATTGGCACGATTCAAGCGCATCACACCACGATTGCAAGAAATTCAAAAGTTCTGAAAAGGCACACTTATCGCGAGAACCCGCATGCTCAGCCCAAGCTTGTTTTGTTTCACTGTTTAGTTTGTTGACTAATAGATAAATGAGCCAAGGGTCGCGACTGTTTTGTTCAATAGCGTGGAGTCTCCGAACGACTTCATCAGCGCCATCAGTCAGTTTTCGCAGCTATTGTACATTATTTTCAGTTATCAAAGGCAGTGATTAAATGGACCCTATCGTACCGATGTCCGAGCCGATATACCGATATCGGTATATGTTTAACTAAATTAGCCGCCTCATCTCTCAAGAACGACTTAAGATAATGAAACTTTTATGTTGCGTTTAACTTGGTCTTATTATCTACCGAGCCCGTAAATAGATCGCGAAACGATGGCCAGTCCTTATAATCATCCGAAAAGGGTGGAATTGTGATAGGTGGTAAATTACGTGAAGTGGAATTTTCGGGGTCGAGTTCAAATTTTCCAAAAAGGATGATTGCTGATTAGCCAGCCGATCGAGGATCGAATCACTTACCATGTTTGACGAAGGTTGCCTCTCATGGACTGCTTTTTTTAAACTCGAATGCGCGTAGAAATACCGATTTTCGTTCTTTTCGAATTCTTGCTCAAACTCTTCGAATTCACTAGCAACTGCATCTTGGATAAGTTCGTTGTGCAACGAGGAAAAGTCCTTCCATGTAGATTCCAGACTTTGCAAACGAATTTCAAGGAGTTGTACACTGGTTGTTTCATCGATCGAGTCAATAAGGGCTGCCGCGCGCATGAGCCGTCCTTTTGCGTTACCGCGTTTTTGGTTAGGAGAATTCATTATACACGAAAAGATTTAAATGTTCACTCTCGCAAATACAACAAGGTTAACGTTCACTTGAAAAAAAACCGGCAATCGAAGGACCAATGATTTAAATGATATATGTAAGTCTGAAAATTAAAATTGCACCCGAAAGAATACAAAACAAAAAGATTATGGCACAATTTCAATTTTCTTTTCTCTAACGTTTATTTGTTTATTATTTTTGCTACACGACCTTATCTGTGATGCGACTGATCACCAAGTGTGTTATCGATCGAGAGTCACGGACCGGAGAAGCCAATCCACCCACGCACATACACGTGTAAAGGGCGCATCCATGTACTGCGAGTGTTGTCCTCTGGTGGTGTTGAGAAAAATCATCCGATCGCGCTCTGGGGTGATTGGTACAGCAGGATTGGATGAGGGTGGCGTGTTCTGTGACTCACAAGATACGTATGTGTACAAACACAATATACAGTGACATAATAGTATCCTTTACATTAAAGAACAGCATAAAAAACATATACGAACAAAGGGTTAAGTTAATCCAAAACAGAGGCAACGAAAGAACAAATTACACATATTCAGAAACCATCATCATTAGTATACATATGAGGTTAAAAGCAGACAAAATGTTAACGGAAAGTCGATAACGAAAGTTATTAAAAATAATCCGCAAAGAACAAATTCAAACAGTTTTAGAAATAATAATACGATTAGTTCAACTGAAAATAATAATAATGAAGACGTCCTTCACAATTGTCAATATTGTAACCTATCGCATAGGCGAAGGAATGGTCCAGCGTTTGGAAACAAGTGTTCAAAAGTACCAGACTATCGTATGAATCTGCAAGTTTCTTCAAGGTGTTGGGTCGAATCTATTAAGATTAATGATCAATTTTTGGAGTTTGAACTGAATATTGGCACTGATGTGAACATTCTTCCGTACAGGATATTTAAGGACTTAAAAGAGACAGCGGTCTTGCGCCCAACATTCACCGTCCCGCAAGCATACGGGGGTTAATCCTTGAACCGTTTGGAGTTTGTACACTAAAATGTGTTCGTAGAAATTAAGTGAGTTTAGAACAATTTGTTATGGTTAAAGAAAATTATGTTCCGATCCTAGGCCTTCAAACGTGCGTACAATTAAACATTTTAAATAGGATTGATTCAATTCAGAACAGAAGTAATAGTATGATTCAAGTTGGAAAGGACTCTAAGTGCTCAAAGGAGTTAATTGTTAGGGCTTATTCTGACTTATTTACTGGAATAGGTAAATTTCCACAACATCTCGCATTCTGCTAGGCGAGTTCCTTTAAAACTAATGAAACGTCTTAAGTGTACGTTGAATAAAATGGAAAATGAGGGTATAATTAGAAGATGTGATGAGAAAAGGGATTGGGTTAGCAATTTGATGATTGTGGAAAAGAAAAATGGAAAATTAAGGTTATGTCTAGATCCTATAGAGTTAAATAGATGTCTAATTAATGATGTGGTTTTGATTCCAACGTTAGAAGAAATAATGGCCACCCTAACTGACGCTAAGTTTTTAAGTGTGTTCGATTTGAAAGATGGATTTTGGCACGTCGAACTAACGGAGGAATCACGAAAGCTCCTAAGGTTTTCCAAAAAATGAATGAAATGAATGAATGAATGAATAGTATCAACTAAAAATCTTAGGAGATAATGAAGAACACATACAAAATAACATTGCTTCAGCTAGGCGAAATATAATGAGTAGCAATATTTTAACAAACAAAGGAATTACTTTCACCGTGCGCCAAAGAATGGGTATGTGAGCAAGTGCTAGACTAGCAGTGAAAATTCTTTTCAGAGTAGGAAGCAGCTGCCTTATACCTTTTTGCAGCATAACAGGATATATCCCGTCGGTGCCCGGCGATTTGAAGCCATCGAAGGATGCCACAGCAAATTCAATAGCTTCAGTCGTAACCACGCGCGACGCAATATACCAGCTACGCCGAGTTATTTTCATCGTTTCAGTTGCAGTTTCCCTTGAAGGAGTGTGCAACGAGCCGATGTCGATCTGATTTCCCGGGAAATGAATCGCAAGCAGTAAACTAAGAGTTTCCGCTTAAGACTCAGTAAAGGTACCATCTGATTTTCTGAGTGCATCCCCCGTTTGAGGACTTTAACCAACTTGCTAATCGCACTAAGAGATTTTATCTTTTCGCAGATGGTCTTATATGTAAAAATAATTGTTCGATTTACGAATAAGCTTCCGAATAAGCTTCTAGTTTCCCTATGAAGATTTTGGAGCTCGGCATTCCACCAGGGAACTAATTTCCCGCAGCGAGATTTACTGACGGGACATGGGAATTCAAAACAATTGGTGATGACCAATTGTTTCGTTCTAAATTTGGTTAGGGCCTAGGTAGATTTCCCAAGCACGTATCTAAACCGTACCCAGTCCGTCTTTGTCAGATTCCGTTTCGGTTTTCAAGGAAGAGATCCCACAACTTAATCGAAATTCGATATATTTATGGTCCGACAGCGTAGCATCAGGCTACATCTCCAGTTAGTGTCGTCCTTCACATAACGTTGGTTGAGAGTCAACATTGTTGCTGGTAAGGAAGAGTGAAGTCTAAAAGACGGTCACCTCTTGTATTGCATTTGCTGCTGGCCCAAGTAGTGTTTTGGGCAATAGCATCGCAACACAAGATGAGATCAATATTTCTGGCTTCACAGTACTCCACGAGTTCAGAAACTGTTTTCGGTGTTATAGGAAACACCGAGTCGTAGGGAAAATAGGCAGACGCAATGACGAAGTGCTCAACTGCGCTTTGCAGTTTACTCTGGTGGCACCAAGATCTTGTCCACAAAGGCGTCCAAGTTTGATTCCCAATAATGAATTCGATATGATGAGGCGGACCCTCGGCTTTTCGGATCGATCATCAAAAAGAATCGTAGCATCAGGTATACCACCAATGCCACGCAGATGTTTAGTCCACACCCACGGTTCCAGGCATTAAAATGGAATAAGATCCTACCGAGGCGGCCGAAGTAGGGGCGTGAATCGTACGCAGATTTCAGAGTCGTGATAGAGCCCTCATTCATCGCTGTAACCAGAGTAGAAAACTATTTTTTCAGAGAGCCCTTGCTCTCCGTGTAGGAATATATAATCCAAGCCCTCGTATCAAACCCTGGTCTCTGCGAGCGTAAACGTGTCAGCACATCCAACTTATTTCCAGGTTTTCCCGAAAACGGGCAGATGACGCGCGTTAATTTTGGAAGACTAACTACCTGGTAGGTAGTTCCCAGAGGGACGATTCTCGGCACCATGTTCCGGATCCAGGCCGATGTTTGCTCTGAAGAACGGCTCATCACGAGGGTGCCATTCATCTAAGCAAACATCTCTGCCTGAATACGGAAACCCTTTGGCGAAGCTAGCTCCATTAGAAGATCATTGCAGTGTTTCCAATCTGCGTCGGTCATTCTACTGTCACTGCTGCCAGCCTTCCCTATCCTAACCTTTTCAGAGGAGATGGCCACCTCTCTATACATAAGAGGGCTGCTTTTCTCGACTCCTTACGGTCCGTAGAATCCCCTTCCCGGGGAAAGGGGTTCTGCTATGTGATGTGCCCGCCTCCGAGAAACGATTTTTGGCTTTCTTCGCCTCCTACGCTTTGATCCTTATGGGTCACCACATCTGCTTTTGGACTGACTCCGATTTCCCACCACCCCGCCGGAAAAGGCAGCATCGCACACTCTCTCCCTAGCGAGGCCATCCTTGGCGGCATTCTTCCGTTTGCGGGCGCTCGTACTTTTTCGGCTTGAGCACCTGCTTCCCTCGGATGCCGGGCTGGGACGGCCTTGCCAATTCGAGAGTCGTTAGGACCCGTAACAACTATGTATTATGCGTTCGGAGTCTGCCTGTCTGCACCGCCACCTTTTTCGGCGGCAGCACCGGCGATAGCAGCATCCTAACGCTTCCGGCCACGTCATTTCGGGAACTGATCACGCTCTTCCTTCCCAGTAAGAGGAAGAGAGTTAGGGGCGCATGGCGAAAGTTCTGTCATGCTGTGCCTCCTGCAGCATCCTTTCCCAACCGCCGACGCTTTCTGCGCTTCGAGCCTTCGAGA